>OX422217.1:445738774-447115441 GCA_949130495.1 Sambucus nigra
CGGTTCAAAAATTACATAAAAAGGGAAAATAAGGCCACAAACAGCCATCCAAGCAAAGTATGAAGAAGATAATACAATCTCTTGAACAGAAGCATCGGCAGAAGGAGTGGGGACATTTTCTGCCGGGGATTCGATATCGACCCCATCTTCGGTATTGAGATGAGTTTGTGTGGTCATTTCGGGAACGGGTTTCTTTGTAACAGGGGTGATCCCAATAAATTTCACTTCAGCCAAAGCAGTGCCGAGCAAGTCATCAGTAAAGTGTAGGCCCATAAAGTGTTGGGGGGTTAGCGTCACAACCTCTACTTGTTTAAGGACGGCTCGACGGCAGACCGTCCTCATGCATCTCTCGAGGTATTCAAATGCATATCCCCCAAAATCTTTCAAAACTTTAAAACCGGACACGATCTATGCTTTTGCCTCATCCAGGGCATCTTTGACAACTGCATCAATGTCGGCCTACTTCTGATCAGCCAGACCTTACAGAGTTTCATTGTGCTCTTCCTTTAGCTTGTTCATCTGGTCTTGATGATTTTGATCAACAGTATCGTGCTCTTGATCTTTCTCAGCCAAGTCCTCCCTCAAACTATTCTTTACGTTCTCAACATCCTTCCCTTTCAGAATCAAGGGAAGCCTCGTCTCCACTCAATCACCGAGATGAGAGAGAGTAAAAAGAAACTATAAAAAGATAAAAAAATATAGGTTAGTATGAGACAACACTTTAAAAGAAAAGGTTTAAGACAACAAAGGTAAAAAATGATTACGTGAGCGGCCCCGTGGATACTAAATTCTATGAGATGAGAGGCATCCATTGCCTCCAATAAATGCTTATCAACTCTTAACACCATCAAAAATATAACCGTCCAAGTTATCTGGGCATCGCCTATCAACGTCTCTTTGCTGAGTTTTAGTTGTACGAGATGATATAAGATAGCTTTGTCGAATGATATAGGAATCGCCCTATCTGACCCTCCCATAGTAGAGACGTCCCTCTTGTTCTTTTTTTGGGTCCGGATGGCAGTGGTGTCGTTCACCATTTCCTTCCTCTTTCGGGAAGCCTCATTATTATTGGGGACACTTGTTGTTGATTTCTTGGTCTGAGGGGGAGGATACATTTTCTTCCCCAACTTGTTTAACATAGCAGATTGATTGGGGGTCAGCATTTTCCAAATTCGTTCGGGAGTATTATCCGGCCGATCTAAAATAATTCAGAAAAAAGGTTAATGTCAGAAAAAAATAAAGATACAGATGACATTACAATTTAAAATAAAAATCCATAAGTCCTACAACAGAAACTAGTTAAAGACAAGACTACATTTGAAGAAAAAACTTATGAATTTCTTTCACGGGGTCAATCCCTTATCCCATCTCGGCCAAAATCTCAGGGGTCATTAGTTGCTCAAACTCGGTCAGGCCATCGATGTCCCCTTGGACTCTAATATGGTTTACCTTTTCCATATCACCTATGCTCAGTCCGGGGTCAAGTTTTACTGATATAAAGGCTTTTACCCATTTTTGAGGAACCATGGGCTTTGAGGCAGAACACGCAATGTCGGATGAGAATTCCCATACACCGGAGATGTAGAAGTATCTCAATTTCCAATGGTGGTTGGATTAACGAAGATGACCTTATTCGTCAGCTTCCTAGCTACAAAGTGATAGTATTCGGGTTGTGCCTTTGTACAAGAGATGTTGTAATATCCCTTGAAAATGAGAACCGGTAGGTTGGCACTATAGCAAAAGTTCCATAGGGAGTTAATGCCGAGCAGGATTCTCCACGCTTTCGGAGAGAGCTAGGCTGGGGGAAAAGCCAAACTAGTAATGATCACCCGTACGTAAGGGTGGATGGGAAGGCAGAAGCCTACCTTAAATATTTGTTCATAGACGATAATCTCACCAAGTCGATCATCAAAATCCCTCTCAAACTCATCAGGAGCCCTCATATTGATGTCGAAATTAACGCCATACAGATGCCTCCAATACAGGAGGTCAAATGTACCCACAGTGCTCTTAAAATTTTGTGTGTAAGACGTATCGATTGTTTCCTTGACCTCATCTTCAAAGCCTATGACTTCAACGGCCTGTGCTTCCTCAAGAAATCTATTTCGAAATCCCCCCTCGGCCTTGAACGAAATGGGAACGACCTATTATATTGGGGGTTGGGTAATGGTATCTCTCGGACCCTCACTAACCGAAGTCCCAACAGACTGGATGCCCTCTTAAGAATTTGTGGCCCTTGTGTTGTCCATACCTGAGGCAGGTACCTCCATGGCCCCCTCAAAGGAGTCGACCTCACCTGACACTCTGGACGCAGAGGGACTGCAACCCTATGAGGATAAGATCTAAATTGTTCCCTCACTATTGAATGAGCTCTCACTCATTTAATCCTCACTAATCTTTACAACAGGAAGACGAATGACAACTAGAGAGATGAGGTATATAGGACGAGTAAGGTCGATCCTGAATTTTCTTTTAGCCACAGCCTCACCCTTACCTATCTTTCTGATAATACGACCCTAAAGATGGGGAAATTGGTTAAGAAGTTGATATAAAGTTTCAAAAATTCATTGGGTTTGACCAGGTTTGACCTAAAGATTAAAAAGGGAAGGTGAACAGTTTTAATTAAGAACACTTAAGAACAATGGTTTGAAGGTTGCTGGAGAAGGCGATCGGAGAAGCTCCGGAGACACCCACAAGGGGAAAAGAGGACCAAAAAAGGTTGGGAAGAGTTCAAAACCACCGTCCTAGCCTAGAACCACCACTAAAAACGCTTGAACCACAGGCTAAGGCTATCGAAAAACTTAAAAAACCACCGAAAAACTTACAAAGTCTAAAACTAACTAGAAAAATGAAGGAAACTTGAATAAGGTGAATGAAACTTGTTACCTCAGAGAAGAAGATGCCCTAGAAAACCAAGGAGGAGACTTAAAACTTGTTCGAAAACTCTGGTGAGAGGAAAGAGAAGAAGAAATGACGGGTTTGCTGTATAGGGAGAGAAAATGAGCGCGAGAAAATGGAAGAAGAAGGAGAAAAATGTTTTATAAATACCTTTAAATAATGGCAATGATTAGGCACAACTTCCAAGGCATGTCATCATTAGGGCATAATTTACTAAAATGGCATGCAATTGCTAATCTTATACAACACGATAAGACATAAAATATATGCCAAGTGTCACTCCATCTCTTATCCATTATCTCAAACCTAACATTGAAAGGACATTTCAGCCATCAGTCAGAGACGTCTCATCAACTTTTGCACTTAGAATTTTTTACCCCCAGCCTTTTACTCACATCCAAGGCTAAGGGCTAGTGGGTAATTGATATACCCAAGCATAATATCATCCCAGCCTGGGTCCACTCAGCTAAAGACGACTACATAGACCATCATGATAAGCACTATGTGCCTCCTATAGTTGCCTTATTTTAGTAGTCTCGGCTTTGTTCGATCTTATGGTATGAGATCAACTAATAAGCTCATTAGTACTCTACAAGTCTTATCTCGTCCTATTATTTATCAGTAGTCGAGACATCTCAACAGACCCAGTGGCCTTGTGCCATTCTCATCTTGTCCCATCATCTTCAAAGAGCCGAGACCACACCTCATGTTTTACCATCAGTTGTTCGGTAAGGATATCATAAGTATCATCCTCGGTCAGATGGAGACCTCACAGGGCAACACACATCCATGCATGAGACATGTTTCTGGTGTGATCATCCAACATGGATAGATAGTTATAACGAAATCATAGGATCATACGAGGGGAATGTTTTCATCATCATTACATGCCTATGCCTAGGACAGGTGTCAACCCCTCATTGGATGTCTTAAAAAATGCACGCTTCAGGCATGCTTGGGGAGCATTATGCACCCCAAGTACTATTTAAACACATCTTCTTTCCCAAAAAAAAAGGATCCAGAAATAAAAAACCCTAGCTAAACTATGTCTCATTCACTATATAGAGAAAAATTCTAGAGAGTTGTGTATTTCAAGCCATTAGAGCCTTATTTCTAGTGAAAAACCATACTCATATGCACAGTGGAGTAGGTTGACATTTTTGAACCACTTAGATTATGATGTCTTTCTTCTTATCCTTATCCCCTTCTTATATTTACATTATTGTGCTATTATATACATCTCTATTACTAGGTGATCTTGAATTAGAGCTACTGATATAAATTTAAATGGTGACTTTATAGCTTCATCACTTATTCCTAATGTTAATGGACCCTCTACTATGGGAGATTTCAGGCCCATTTCTTATTGTAACATAACTTACAAGATCATTTATAATATAATTGTTAGAAGATTTATAGGGATTATACCTAGTTTGGATAATAATAGGCAATTTGCCTTTGTTAAAGGCAGGAAAATATCAGATAACATTCTTCTTATGCATGATATTATTAAAGGGTATCATATGAATAGCGATGTTCCTAAATGTGCCTTGAAAATTGATTTTATGAAGGCTTATGATTTTTTTGATTGTAATTTTGTTAAGAATGCTCTGGAGGCTATAAAGTTTCCTAGTGTTATGATTGATTGGATTATGGAATGTATTCAAACTCCTAGCTACATTATTAATGTTAATGAGGGAATTAATGATATTTTCAGGGGTACAAATGGCCTTAGACAAGGTGATACTCTATCCCCCTATTTGTTCCTGTTGGTTATGGAATTCTTCTCTTAGTTATTGGATAATGAAATTCAGAATGGAGAGTTTGAATTCCACCCTCACTGTGAGCAACTAAATTTATCTCATGTAATGTTACTAATGATATCTTTATTGGGGCTGGTGCCGATGATAATTCCTTTAGGGTAATTGAGAAAGTTTTAAAAGACTTTAAAGAGCTCTTTGGATTAGGCCCTAGTTATGATAAATGTGAAATTTTCTTTACTGGTGTTGATCAAGAACTAAAGATAAATTGAGTAATATGATGGGAATGAAGTAGAGGAATTTACCTATAAGATATTTAGGGGTGCTTTCGATTTTTCCCAGATTGAAGAACTATGATTGTAAAGTCTTAGCTGAGAAGGTGATGACTAGGGTGAAGAATTGGACCAATAATTGGTTATCTTTATTAATAGAGTTCAACTTGTTATTTGTGTTTTAAAAAGCATTTAAGTTTACTAGATTAGTATGTTTATTCTTCCTATAAGAGTTATAAAAGATATTAATCAGATCTTAAATAGATTTATATGGTCAGGAGTTGATTTGAGAGAAACTAGAGCTAAAGTTTCTTAGAATGATGTTTGTTATCTTATTAATGATGGAGGTATAGGTTGAAGAGTTTAGTTGAATGGAATAAGGATTGTATGTCTACGCATCTTTGGGATTTGGCCGAGAAAAACGATTCTCTCTCGATAAAATGGATTCATTCCGTGGTTATTAAGAGTAAATTAATTTGGTCAGTCAAACTTAAAGCAAATTGTTATTGGACTTAATGGAAATTGTGGAAATTCAGAGATGTGGCTAAAAAATTAATAAAAAAATGACATTGGTAAAGGAGGTGAGACTCTATTTTTGGTTCATAATTAGAATGATGAAGGACCCCATGTTGATCATTATAGAAGAAGAATTATAATGATGTTTCTAGTGGAGAAAAGGCTAAAGTTTATGAGTTTATTGTTAATGGTGAATGAAGTCTACCTAGACCTGTGTTTAATGACTTGGCTAAATTTAATTGTACTACTATTTGAGGTCAGTTGAACTGTGATAATTGGATTACATGGATACCTTATAAGGATGGTAAATTTAATTATAAAGATACCTATAATGTGTTAAGGAGAATAAAACATAAAGTGAGTTGGGCAGAGGCCATATGGTTTTCTAAGAGGGTTCCTAGATTTACTTTTATACTATAGTTGACTTGTCTTAATAAATTTAGAACTAGAGATAAATTAAAAATTCTAGCATTATTGATTGTGACATATGTGTTCTATGTAATATGGAGGTGGAGAATAGGGATCATTTGTTCTTTTAATGTGGCTTTTCAAAACAGATCTGGAAGGATTGTTTGTACAATAATGGGCATAATAGGGAAGTTCAAAATTTTGAAGATGAGATTAAGGCTATTTCAAACACAAATAATAATTTAGAAGTCTCATGGAGAAGCTTTCTTTGTTTATAGCTATATATATCATACGAAGGACAAGAAATGGAAGAATTTACAAAAATATTATTATGAACAAAGAACAAGTCATAAAGGATATCGAAATCAATATTTAGAATGTGACATACAAATGGAGGAAAGTTATTAGAAATCAATGTAAATGGGAGATTTTCCAAAAATAGGGTATAATTAGGAATATTTTATAGTAATAGAACAAGTTTGGTAAGGTTTATGATTTTTGGGTGCCTCGAAGTGCATGCATAGTGGGTGTGGTCTTTGATTCCTACCATCAGTGGTTCAGACTGTTCTTCAGTGATTCTTTCTTTGGTATTGTTGTCATGGGTTTGATTGAGTAGGCTATTCCAGATCATATTTACATGCATGATGGTTACATGATCTTATCTATTTCCTTTTCGTTTGCATGCATGGTGGTTTGATGCTGCGTTGATACCATCAATGGTCCATTTTGTTTTCTTTAAAGGATACTCTTTGTCTCTGGATTGTGATTGATAATACCAGGGATTCCACACCTTAAACTTGTATGGAGATTAAGTTAGAAACCTAAATTATTGGAGATAAAATTTTAGTAAAGTAAATAAATATGGGGATGAGACTAAGAGGATAACATAATGGTATAAGTGGTTAATCCGTAGAGAATCAAATGATGCACTAATGGCCTTTGAATACAATTCTCAAGCTTTCTCTCTTTACTATATATCAAGATAAAGTTTGGCTTAGGGTTTCATTATTCGATCTCCCTCAAGGAAGAAGATGGAGGGTATTTATAGCCTTAGGAGTGCACAGTATACGCCCAAGCATGTAATAAGCATGCACAGGATGAAGTGGCCAATTAAAACTAGCCACCTGTTCGTGGCACACATATGTCATAATGATGAAATATTCCCCCACGTGCTCATAAAGATCATGTTGTAACAGTTTGTTCATAAGAGATAGTGACCCACAATCCGGTGCATTCTGCCAGGTGTCAAGGGTGGACCATTGTTGAGTAGGTCAAGCCGAGTCATCTAGTCTGTCCTCTAATATAATATCCATTAGAGTGCTGAGTAGGGTCTGGGTCTGTATATGGGTCTCGGCCTCCTTGCTCATAGAAAAGGATGAGAAGATATATAAGAGTTAATTGGGATCACTAATGTGTCATATGTCTGGAGTAGTGGCAGAGGATGAGGCCACTTGAGGTTGGTCTCTTGCTAAGTGAGCCCATATGTGTTTCCTTTGATGAGGAGCCAGGGTCGGCCTTGGACTAGTTGAGATCTGCTGAGGACGAGGTCATACTTATGTATATCAATCACCCCCTAACCCTTAGTATTCAATATGAGTGGAAGGATGAGGGGTATAGTCGGTTGTCCCCCTATGAGAGTGTTTCCTTATTGTCTGAGGCTACTGAGGTCTTGAACCTATTAGTCTGAGTGTAAGGGTGTTATTTCAATGTCCCCGAGTAAAGCATGGTGAACTGGACACCTGTCACTAGGTGTGTGGGTTGGCGTGCTAGCCAAGGTAGGGCGATTACAAACCTTAGCTCTTGGTTAATCGCACACAATCATTACTTGGTTTAAATACCAAAAATAAAATTATTTTCTCTTTCTTTTTCATTTTATTTTACCCTTATGCAAAACTTCTGCAACCTTTCAAGCTTTTCTCTCTCTCTCTCGTCGTTTTTGGGCAAGCTAGCGAGCTATAGGGTCCATTCTTCCTTCAAATTCGATCTCCAACCTTCATGTAACCATTTTCCCTTACTTTTTGCCTTTATCCACCCCTTGTACCATCATTTATTCTTTTTTTCATTTTTGAGCAATCTTTAATTTTTTGGGTGGTAGTTCTAGGTAATTCTAGTGGTATTTTGTGGTTTAACAAAGGTGGTTGAGGTGTTAGGAGTTAAGGATAGGAAGCTTTTAGGATTTAAACTCATTTTCTGGTAATTATTTTCATCTTTGACAACTCTTCGATCGCCTTCTTCGGTGGGTTGCATACTACAATTCTTGATTGGTTTCATTTGAAAAATACAAATACTTTAGCTTTCAATCCAAAAGTCCACTTTAAGTCAAACCCATTGAATATTTAGAGTGTTGCATGAGGTTTTAGATCATTACCGCCAACTTAGTTCTAAGATCCTTACACGTCATAATGTGAGGCAGAGGCCGAGGCAAAGAGGAAAGCTTGATCCGACCTTACACGTCCTATCATCCCAATACCCCTAGTTGTCATTACTCCTCTAGTAGTTGAGGTTAGTGGTGACTCGATGTCTAGTCACTCATCTCAAACGTCTTATTTATCTTCCTCTTTTAAGGATTACAACTCTTCGTCTTCTCGAGTTTTTGAGAAAGCTAACTCTTTTGAGGAGGCTTTTCACATCCTTACATCCCGTATGGTGGAGTATAATACTTTCGAGTCTTCACATGGCCACTAGTCTCCTGCTTCCCTAGCCTTTAAGGAGCTGAGGGTAACCATGTCAACACCCTCAATGGATGTTCCTTTATCAGCTATGACAGTGGGATAGTTTAATGAGTAGTTCCCGAGTGTATCCCTGACTGTTGAGGTTCCCTCTAATAGCTATTTTATTTCTGAGGCCGGGGAACAACTTGATGTTTCCTATGCCCAAACCTTTCCTTCCAAAGTTAGAGAAAGTGACCTCCTTATCTGGAGGCATATGTATGGAATTAAGTTCGACATTCATATGAGAGTTCTAGATGAGGATGAGAAAGATTTTAATAGTCAAGAAGGTGAAATAGCCATTTACGACTAGATGTTTGGGGTCGACTTCATCTTCCCATCCATCCTTTTATACGATCCATCCTTGTTAGCATGGGGCTTGATCCTTCCCAACTAGAGCTAAACTCATGGAGAATCATACTCAACTTCATTTCTTTGTGGAAGTCTATGTACAAAGACAACCCTCTAGTTAACGTCTTCAAAGATTGTTACAACATATCCTGCACCAAAGACCAACCAAGCTATTATCATCTGGGGGCGCGGAGACCCGATAAAAAAATTCTCCAAGTTAACCAGACCTAAAAACATCACTGGAAGCCTATGTATTTCTTCATCTCTGGGTTTTGGGAATTCATGGATGACACTGCTCGTGGCAACTCTGAGAATATGGTTCCCCATGTTTGGGCAAATCCGTATATGTTTTCTAAGCTGGACCCCACCCTCAGTGTGGATGATAGGACTAAGGTTCACTGGCTGAGATTCTAGGTGAAGAATGGGGTTCCAGGCGAGTTCGAACAAGTGATGACCCCTTCCTTCCTATAAATGTCAAGTCTGGGGATTGACCCCCTGGACGAGTTGTGTTAGTTTCCCCTATTTTCTATTTCTAACTGTTTCCTTGTCTCTGATTATTTTGACTAACCATTATCTTCTTTTTTTATAGATCGTCCTGCTAATACTCCAGATAACATCTGGACTATGACTACCTTAAGTCTTTAAGAGGCTCTGAGTAGGAAGGGCAACAATCATCCCACCAATGCTTCCTCTATGAAAACAACTACTAGTGGCCCAGGCCATACTAAGGTCAAGAACAAATAGAAAGAATCATTAGAGAGAGGGGACCTTCCTCCTTAGAGGAATACGAGGTAGAGGGTTCAACCCTCAAACATGAGGCCGAGTCTTGCTACCTCAGACTCTACCAATGCATCCATAACGCATCATCTCGCCCAGCTCCGCGTGAGTTCTGAATCTCTTATCATGAGTGGTGTGAGGTCTAAAACGGTTATCCTCGCCTTCCCCTCTGATTCTGACAAATGTTTCTTGGAATCGATGGACGTGCCTCAAGTCTTTAATTTTGGACTTCACAACATAGCCCAGTTATGTATTGCAGTCGACTTTATTTTTTGTAAAATATTTTTGATTTTGTGAAGTCTTACATCATCTTGTACTAACTTTAGTACTCTATGCTTTTGCAATACATGTGTGCCTTTTGCTCGTGCCACTGAGTGGATGACTGAAAAAATCCCTCAAGTGCAAGAGACAGAGAGGGACCTTTAGGCCAAGAGATATTTAAAAGACAAGGTTAAGTTCTTAAACGATGACCATAAAAAGCCATTGTTGATTTGAAGAAAGGGAACACTGACACTCTTGATGCTCTAAAGAAAAAGTAGGACTTCTCGCTTCATACTTTGACAACCAAACATGTGACTGAGATAGTAGAGAGGCCTTCAAGAAGGCAAAGGTCGAGGCCATGGAGACCTTTAAAAATTCTGAGGAGTTTGGCGACTTCGGTTGTCAGTATCTCGATGGGAAGTTTTAAAATTCCCTGAGATTGTCTCCTCCATTCGGATGAATCTAAAGGCCTTTGACCAGGCCATCCTTTTTGATTCAGATAGCACTCACAGATGGTGAGGCAACGACCATAGTCGAGAGATTTGTTCAAGTCGTAGACGGAGTTACTATGGAGACGGGAGCTAAAGACAAAGCACATACGACCCCTCTGCCCCAGGAGATGTGGTCGGCAATGATGGGTCGAGTGTTTAGGGTGGACGTTTGTGACCTATACCCTCTTCCCCTAGTAATCTTATCTTGTGAACATTTTTGTAACTCTCATTTGTAACCATAACTTTTTCATACTTGAATTTTCCCAAATGTCATCTTGGTATAATGGAAATCATTATTTTTACAAGTCTTGTGTCGTATTAATTATATAACTGATCCATATACATTAAGAATGAGGCTGATGATATTTTAACCATATGAATGATTTTAAAGTTTTATCACCAACTAAAATATAGTTAAGTCTTCTCTTGTAGATTTGAGGTTATGAGGACGAGACTAAGTCTCTTCTCATATTCTCGTTCCTCTGAGGGAGTTATGACCTTTAGTTCACCACATTGTGATGTTCTAATGAACCATAATTAAATGATTTTACTAGGTTTCCACCAAATAAATGATGTTAATAAAGTCCTCTCTCATAATTTCTAAGGTTTTGGTGATGAGACTTAGCCTCTCCACATATCCTCGTACCTACGAGGGAGTTATGATCGTTAATTCACCACATTGTGATGTTCTAATTAACCATAATTAAATAATTTTATCAAACTTTTTGTGTTTTTCACCACCTAAGTGATGTTATCACACTATTCCACCCCTCTTGGTGTTATTGAGAGATCATGGACGAGACAGGTCTCCCACGTTCTTTCATATCACCGAGAGCAAGTCAAAACTAATTCGATATAAGAATGACTTATTTTAGTTTAGAGTCATCCAAACCATGAAAAAATAATTCAAGAATAAAAATATGAAGTAACACTTCTATTTCTCATTCGTTAATCAACTTGAACTTTCTTACAAAATACCACGGTTATACAAACATTTGAACCATCATACAAATTGGAAAAGAAAACATGATCACTAATAGTATCTTTTTAGTTGGTCGACGTTCTAGGGATTAGAGAAGGGTTCTCCCTCTAAGTTCTCCAGTCTATATGTTCCTAGGGAGACTTCTTTTATGACCCGATATGGCTCGTTTCGATTTGGATAAACTTTGTTCATCTTTTTGCCAAACCTTTTTCAATACGAAGTCTGCAATGGCTATCGGCTTGGCTTTAACCCTCTTATTATAGAATCTACCAGATCTTTGTTGATAAGTGTATTGTCTGACCTTAGCGTCCTCTCGTCTTTCTTCTATCAGGTCCAGGTCAAGCATCTTCTACTCATTATTAGAATCAGGGTTGTAGGTTTGGACTCTATGGCTGGGGAGACCAAGTTTAGTAGGAATAATCACTTCCGATCCGTAGGCTAGCATGAATGGTGTCTTGCCTGTCAGCATTCTCTCTGTTGTCCTGTAGGTCCATAAGATTCCATGAAACTCATTAGTCCACAAGCCCTTTGCATCCTCCAGTTTCTTTTTAATGCCGACCAATATAGTCTTATTTATGACTTCAGTTTGACCGTTGGCCCGGGGTCGACCAGGTGCATAATATAATTTCTTGATGTCAAACTTTTCACTGTAGGCCTCCAGCGATTTTTTTAAACTACTTTCCATTGTCCAATATGAATGTATGAGGCAAGCCATATCTACCGATGATATTTCTCCAAATAAATTTGAAAGTCATAACCTTAGTGATGGAGATCATAGCTTCGTCGTCTACCTATTTAGAAAAATAATCAATAGTCATGATCAAATATTAATAACCCCCGATCGCCTTTGGGGATAGACCAACAAGGTCAATTCCCCACACTGCAAATGGCCATAGTGTTGTGATGGATGAGAGTGGATGATCACCCCTCTTCACATGCTCGACTGCATCTTTAATGACTGTCGATCACCAATAGCCATGAGTCACTATCCTTTTTACTAGATATCTTCTTCCAATATGACTTGCACATGACCCTTCATGGACATCTCATAGAAAATATTCCACCTCAGTGGGATGGACACATCTGAGTAGAGGCGGGATGAACCCCCTTTTATAGGAAATCTCCAACGAGTGAGAACTTCGCTGCCTTGTACCTGAGTTTTTCCTTTCTATATTAGAGTCCAGGAGCTCTCCATCTCGGATGTACTTTATCAACATGTCCATCCATGGGTCCCCTAAATTCAAATTTAAGAGAAATTCCACGCCATCGTCATCCTCCCCAACACTGGGCCTATGAAAAATCTCCAAAGGAACGATCCACCTGATCTCTGTTCTTATGGTCGAGGCTAATCTCGCCAATGCATCGGCTCGGCTGTTCTTAAGTCAAGGGATTATTTTCACCTTTACTTCCTTAAAGTTGTCCATAAACTTTTTTTAATTTTGCTAAATACTTTGCCATTTTCTTATCTTTAGCCTCGTAAATTCCTAAGATTTGGTTCACCACTAGCTGGGAGTCACCGTGCACTGTCATGTGGTCGATGTTTAACACTTTTACCAGCGAGAGGATGGCAAACAAGGTTTTGTATTCAGATTCATTATTTAAATCTTTGAAGCTGAACCTTTGGGCGTATTTGATGTCTATTCCATTTGGGGCCGACAGTGTCAGTCTTTCCCCGCTACCACTTTCACAAGAGGAACCATCCGCAAACAAGCTACATATTGGGCTTTCATCTGATAAAGGACCCTTAACCAATTCTATATTTCTAAACAAAACATCTTTTTCTACAACGTCGACTCTATCTGAGTCTATAGTGTTAGATGCTTATCTTTTAAACCCTCTGTAGTCTCAGCCACTGGTTGAATAGCCTATTCCTTTTCATTCATGTCGATCGCATCCCATTTGAAATCTATGATAAAATATCCTAAAGCCTGATCTTTAATTATAGTCCTCGGCTGATACACGATGTCAATGTCTCTTAACTCAATTAACCAAGCCATCAACCTACCCGACTTCTCAGGTTTATGGATGACTTACCTCAAAGGAGTGTTAGTGAGTATCACCATCGTATGAGATTTGAAATATGGATTCATTTGTCTAGAGGCATGGATCATAGCATATACTAATTTCTCCATCCTTGTATACTTGAGCTCATCCCCTTGAAGAGCATTGTTGTTGAAATACACAGGCTTTTGAACTCCCTAATCATCTCGTACGATTGTAGAGCTAATAACATACTCAGATACTGCCAAATATAAAAATAGATTTTCCCTTTGAATTGGTCAAGATAATAGCATAGGGGATGCCAAATAAGCTTTCAGATCCCAAAAATCCCTTTCATATTCCTCGTTCCAGGATAATGCTTTTCTCAAGATCTTAAAGAATGGAAGATACTTATCTATGGCTCAAGAGATGAAATGGTTAATAGTATCAACTCTTCCTGTTAATCTTTGAACGTCCTTTATAGTTTTTGGTGTCTTCATATCAATCAATGCCTTCCTCTTTTTTGGGTTTCCTTCAATCCCCCTTTGGTTGATAATAAAGTTGAGTAATTTTCCAGTGCCGATGGCGAACACACACCTTGTCGGATTCAACTTCATATTATAGATATCCATGGTGTCAAATGCCCTATTAAGGTTGGACACATGATCCTCAACCTTGAGGCTCTTGGTTAGCATATCTTCAATATAAACCTCATAGGTTTCCCAATCTGATCTTCAAACATTTTATTGACCAACCTCTTATAGGTTGCCCCTACGTTCTTAAGTCCTAATGACATGGACTTATAGCAACAAGGTCCTTTATCCATGATAAAGGAAGTCTTTTAAGCATTATCTTCGTGTATGAAGATCTAATTATACCCCGAATAAGCATCTGTGAAACTCATCAGTTTGTGCCTAGCCATGACAACCACCATTTGATTTATTCAAGGTAAAGGGAAATTATCTTTAGGGTAGAACTTTTTTAAATTCGTGAAGTCTATACCTCCACCTTTTGTTGGCTTTCAGCACAATCACAACATTGGATAGCCAATCTAGGTAGTGCACTTCGCGAATAAACTCGACTGAGTGGAGTTTTTTAACGTCATCTTGGATGACCTCATACTTATCTGTGGCATAAGTCCTCCTTCTCTGCTTCACTGGTTTGGAACCTTTATTTCAATGGAAGATAATCTCGAGGTCAATCTCTGGCATATACCCATGGCTCCATGGGAAGATGCTCCGTCTCTTCCGTAGTTGCTCCATACACTTTTCTTTCACCTCTTTCTTCAATGATGAGCTAATTTGGATGATTTTTTCTAACTCGTCCTCATTAAGGATGATGGATTCTACCTCCTCTATGGACGCACCTTTCTTCAGCTTCCTCTTGTCCCTTGGGTCAAGAGTGTAAATGTTATAGGAGGTCATGAGCTTCTTGTGGGTCTCGTTTTGTTCTATTGAACTACAGTAACGATCTCATGCTTCCACCTGGTCACCTTACCCCATAAGGAGTCCGGAATTTTAACATATGGCGAACTGTACAAGGGACTTCTTTGAAATAATTGAGTGCTACTTTAGCGAGAATGATGTTTTAGGACAAGAATACATTCTCGTCCATTATAAATAAGCTCACTCTCTTTATTAGGTAACTCGGCCAGGTGACCATTTAGACATCCATCTCAAACACCCCCAATGGGTGAACCTTCTACCCACTGAAGCCGATCAGTGGTTAATGATATGGAACTAATCTCATCTTGCTAAGTTTCAGACCCTTGAATCAATGCCAAAACATAACATCGGTTAAGTTGACTCCGTTAACTAGTATGCACGACACGTCATATCCATGAACCCTGGTGCTGATGACCAAAGGGTCATCATGGGGGGTCAAGATTCCCTTGAAGTCCATTCGCAAGATACTTACCCCCAATGTATCCATGTCTAATTTCTTCAGCTTCCTCAGCTTTGGCTCTGTCATTGGCGAGTTCACATCCAACCGCTTGGGTGTCGACTTTGCTTCTACAGTATGTGACTTATGATCGTCTAGCTTAGTTACTCCACTAGCTAGCCCTCCACTGGTCATCTTTAGATCAAAGTAAATCATGTCCATGCGTCCTATAGGCTCATGGGATCGTAGGTGGGAGATCCGATTTATCTAAATCATTATCGAATTTTGCATTATCCTTGTTATCAGCCTGTTCCTATTAGCCCTACTTTTTCCCCTTTCCCCTAACATATTTTTTCCTTGAATCAACTCTGGGTCCACTCCAGTCCATATACTTCCAAAGTTTTCCCTGCTTCAGTATCTTTTCTATCTCGTCTTTAAGCGTAAAGCACTTGCCGGTTGTGTGCCCATTATCTCGATGGAAATTACACCATTTACTTTTGTCTCTCTTATAAGGAGGGGGCTTGAGTTTTTTGGGCCACCGTAGTGCTCTGCCATCCTTGATTTCATTCAGGATTAGGACGAGACCTATTGTCAATGGACTATAACTAGAAAATTTATCATCAGCCAACCTTTTATTTCCATCTTTCCCCTTTGCTTTTTGAGACTGGCCTCCACTTGATTCTTTCTCGTCTTTTACTTTGGTCACCATGGCCTCCTCTGCATTCATGACTCTCTTTATCGTGGCCAAAAGTTCTGCCATGGACTTGGGAGGATCCTCAACCAGCTTTTAGAGCAGCTTTCCCTTCTGCAACCCACTTATAAGGGTTTCATAGAAATATTTTCTTTGTAGTCCTCCACTTTAAGATTTTATTTGTTATATTGACAATGTAGTCCTTCAGTGTCTCATTTTCCCTTGTTTCACATATAAGTTATGAGTCAATTTCTTTAGGGGTTTCATGCCGAAAAAAGGTTATGAATGAATGTATCGGCTAACTGTTTGAAGTTATCGATTGAGTTCTTGGGCAGAGACGTATACCATATATGAGCCGCGCCTGTGAGGGTGCTGGAAAAGGCTCGACATCTCATCTCGTCTATGACTGAATAAATATCGATCTCTAATTGGTACATCTCAGTGTAATGTATCGTATTTGTACTCCCATCATATTTAGGAGTTACAGTAAGAGGTTTGAACTTAGCTGGAGCGGGGAAGTTCATTATTTTGGCTACAAAGGGAGATCCTTCCATGTAACCCCTGTGGATTGGGTCTCGAATTTTTAACAGATCATCAATCTTATCCTCTAACCTCTAAATTAAACTGTTCTAAGTCTTCTCTAATGCCACTGCATTGTCTCTTTTACCTTCCTTATCGGTTGGAATATGCACCTGCTCTCATCAAGTAGTTCCTCAATGCCCGTTCACTTCTCTTTGCTCTCCTTATTAACCTTGTCATAGTTGACCCTCATCATGTCCACCTTTGACTTTAGAGGCAGCTTTACTATGAGACTGAGATAGCATATAACGCACTTTTCCCATAAGGCCGAGATGATAAAATATTGACCCTCTACTGAGCTTGTTAAAGGCTAAAGTTCTGGGTCAGTCTTTTGGTGCTGACCTTACGCTATTTCCCCTGTTGGTTGGTACTGGGTGAAATGTGTCACCAAAAACCTCATATGGTTCCCAACAATCATCCTCATCACAATCCTGATCATCTGTATCCTCTTGTATTTATTTTCCAAGGTGAAGTCGCTTAGGGTCGGCCATATCTTTTTGCCTCTGGTGTTATTGCCCCTCCTTTTGTGGGGTCGAGGTGGTCCCCTTGTCACCACATCCATAAATCCCCTAATGGTCGGAGTGATGATCTCTGTCGCTGCACCTGGAGTTATTGCTATCATGGTTTGGCTCAAATCCATAAACTGTTCTTGCATCTTTTATTGGTTAGCCACCAGTGAGCGCAGTGCCGCCACCACGTTATCCATTTTTAATTGAGGTGGTGCCTGGCTAGAGCTAGTTCCAAGGCCTAGAGGCTGATCTGAATCCATGTCTCTGGTGAGAGTGGAGATGAACTAGATGAGCTAAAAGAAGCTTGAAGGCCCTAATCATAACTCTTTCAATGGTGATTCAAGTCCATCAATCGTGGATCTATATCACCACCAGATACTCATATAGGAGTTAAGCTAGAAATAAGAGGAAGAAGATGAAATATCACTTCCACAGATGGAGCCAAATGATGATACCAGGGATACCACCACTTAAAATTGTATGGAGCTCGAGATATCAATCTACAGTAATGGGGATAAGAGTGCGGTAAAGTAAACACAAAAGGAGATGAGGTAAAGAGAAAAACACAATGGTATAATTGGTTTAGCCGTAGGCCACTCCACTATGAAAGGTGTTTGGTGGTGTTTCCACTATCAATTGAGGCACTAATGGCTTTAGAATACAACTCTTAAGATTTCTCTCACTACTATATATCTAGACAGAGTTTGTATTAGGGTTTCACTATTTGATCTCCCCCAACGAAGAAGATGAAGGGTAATTGGTTTAGCCGTAGGCCACTCCACTATGAAAGGTGTTTGGTGGTGTTTCCACTATCAATTGAGGCACTAATGGCCTTAGAATACAGCTCTTAATCTTTCTCTCACTACTATATATCTAGACAGAGTTTGTATTAGAGTTTCACTATTTGATCCCCCCAACGAAGAATATGAAGGGTAATTATAGCCTTGGAGGTGCACAGTGTGCCCTTAAGCATGTAATAAGCATGCACATGATGAAACAACCAATTAGAACTAGCCACCTGTCTCTGGCACACATATGTCATGATGATGAAATATTTTCTCACGTGCTTATGAAGATCTTATTATAACGGTTTGTCTATATGGGATAATGACCCATAATCCCCGTCCATTTTGTCGAGTGTGAATGATCGATGAGCCTAGTTGTCAGGTTAGTCCTCTAATGTAATGACCCTTAGAGTGCTGAGTAGAGTCTGGATTTGAATATGGGTCTCGTCCTCCTTGCTCATGGATGAGGCTGAGAAGATATATATGAGTTAACTAGGATCACAAATATTCCATACGTGGAGTAGCGACCTAGGAGGAGGCCACTTGAGGTTGGGCTTTTGCTAAGTGAGCCCATATGTGTTTCCCTTGATGGGCATCCAGGGTCAGCCTTGGCCGAATTGAGATCTGCTAAGGACGAGGTCATACTTACGTATATCATTTATTGCTTGTGGACTTGATTTTTTTATGTTCTTCATCTTTGTGTTGCTTGTGAGTGGATTTCTAGGATTGGCCTATTACGTAGGTTATTTGGTTTGATTTGAAGCTGATTCTGGTGGTTGTCGATTGTGATGGTTTCAGTGAAGGAGGCTTATTTGGGTGTGATTCCTCCTATTTTTTTATGATTGTTCTTGGGATTTTGATGGTTATTGGTTAGATTTTGGTCTGCACGTTGGTTAATTTGTATGTTCTTATAGTTGATAGTTAATAGTGGAAAAGGAAAATCGGCCATGGTTTTGTTCTCTGATGAAGGTAGTAGTGTTTTTGGTTTGATGGTTTGAAATTACTTCGGTGGGTTTGAGATAATGGCAGACATGGTTTTCTCCTAGCCTTTGGTGATTGGTTTGGGTTGAGGTGTAGATGTGTGGAATCTTGCATGTTTGTGTGGGTGTGGCTTATGGAGATGCCTACACGTGTGAGAGTTATAAGTCACTGGGTTGGATAATTAGGCTTCTGTTGGATTGATAAGTGTGTTTAGTTTAAATAGTTGAGTTTTATCTTGGGATTCTTTTATGGGTTTTTGTATGTGAGTTGGGTTGTTTGTGGTGTTAATTTTTAAAACTCTTTGTTCTGGACTTTATTAGATTTGAGTGATTTGTATTGTTTGGACTTGTTTGTGTTGGAATTTCAAAATATGATTTATTAATTAAATTTTATTAATGAGTATTATTTTTTGGAATATAATATAGTATTAATATCGTAAGTGAGTTTTTATTTATTGGGTTTCTATATTGGGTCTTTTAGTAGAGAGAGAACGCTAAGGAAAAATGGGTGTAAATGAGGTGGATGTGGTTTTAGTGTCCCACATAGAAACTTTACAAGAAAGTGGAAGGGTATATAACTAAAACACAAAAGATGACTATTAGTCTTCTAGTCAAAGAGTTTATTCTATGGTGCTTTGCGGTGTGCGAATCCACCAATTGCGACACGGGGCATGCATTCGGGCGATTGCACGACGTGCGACAGGGTGATTAGGCGACTTAGAGCACATTGGGAGCTTTGATGGCGCACTTGGCATTTCTCACGTATGCATCATCACTCGGAATGTGGGAGCCGTTAGATTGGCTCGCGACATTTCGTATAGGGGAGTTCCCATTCGCTTACGATGAGATGGCAAGTCTAGACTGTGCGATCAAAGGAATTCACAAAAGACTTGATCCAACAGTTGTTGAATCGCAGGCCTGAAAGGAGGTGACTGTTCATGAACAACTACCAAAATGGATATAAAAAGAGTTTCAGGCCTCTGTTTTGGACACCAAAAATTGCTACCTTCTGTCATTCTCAGGTTAACATTTCAGAGTTTTCTTAGTTTGATCAAACCGTTCATAGTTTGAATCAAACAAGAAACATCACTGCATTGTATCCTGAAGGCAAATTTCTACTTTAACTCCATTGTGTACTCGTTGTTTTCATCCGAAAGGGGAAAAATATTGCCTAAAAGACAGCGTTCCTAGAATGTGACTTGCAGTAACTTGGATTCATAATTATTGTGATTCCTTTCCTAAATTTTCCAAAAATTTAGGCAATACTACATATGAAGAAAATGGAAGGAACGGTAGCACATTCCATTCAAGTTATAAGTCAAAATTTGGCGCGATTGGATCATTTTGATGGCGAATATTTCACCTGTTATCAGGAGAAAATTATATTATTTCTCTCATCTTTTAAACTAAAGTATATTCTTGATGAAGGGCTTAAACCTATTCCCGAACCCACATTCGAAGATAATGAAGATATCAAGCAAAAACTTGTGAAGAGGAAATAAAATGAATTCATGTGTCGGGGACACATTCTTAACGCAATAACTCAAACTGTCTATAGTGCACATCGGATGATTCCTATGGTAAAGGAATTATGGAAATCATTGAAGAACAAATAAAAAAAATGAGGAAGCGAGCAAGTGTAAGTTTCTTATTTCTAATTATATGAATTATAAAATAATTAATGATAAATCTGTCGTTGCGCAATCCCATGAACTCCAACCAATATTCGAAGATCTTAAAGCTTCCGATATAAAACTTCAAGATGAATTTAAGGTGAGGGTGGTTGTTTCTAAACATCCTTCTACTTGGAATAACTTTAAGAAGAAAATTAACCATGATGAAAAGACATACACAGTTGAATCCCTTCTTCACCATCTTCGTATTTAAGAAGATTCTCGTATTCGGTAAAAGAAGGAAGATGAAAGTGATAATCAATCCAAGGAAAATATGGTTGACGTTCAAACATCCAAAAGTAACAAAGATTCCAAACTCAAAGAAAAGAATGATTCAAATTTCAATAAACAAGGTGCAAATAAAAAAAGAAAGGTAAATTATACTTTTATGACAAACCGGGTCACTTTTCTCGAGAATGTCGACTTAAAAAGAAGAGATTTAAGGGAAAACAAGTGGCAAAGGAAACCAACAATATTGAAGAACTTATTACAATGGTGTGCGAATCAAATTCTGTAGATAATGAAAATGCGCGGTGGTCAGATACCGACGCAACCATTCATATCTGGAAATTCGTTCTATTTTCAAAACATATCAAAAGATCGATGGAAAGGAAGTAAAAATGGAGAATAACCTCCACACCAAAGTAATTGAAAAGGGCACAGTGAAATTGAAATTAACATCTGGGAAGGTTCTTACTTTTATTGATGTACTTCATGTACTATAAGGACATGATTTAATAAATGTCCATCTTAGTGTCTAGGAATTTTTTTAAGTGTCTTATATCATAGCATATATGTCTTATACAACAATATTTGGCATGTCAACACGGTCATCCATGACGTGCTCGATCCAAATTCGAAGTTTCACGCTCCCATCATCTCCATATGTGCGTAATACAACTTCAATGTGCAACGTGCATCTTCAAAATTCCCAATACTCCACTCACAATTGTGGAATAATAATTAATTTGGAGTTTTTAATGGTTACATAATTATTTGGGAATTTTTATAAAACATTTCTTAAGGTAATAAAATGTTTTCCTTCGCAGATAGAATTTTTTCTAAGTGTTGAGGTGAGAAAAAAATTGTCGTTGACGTCGTTCGGGCGACAACACACTGTCATTCAAGAGACATGTGGCTTTCGTACGAAGTCGTTCGAGCGATGTGTCCTTTCGTTCAAGCGAAAACCCTTTGTCGTTCGAACGATGCACTACCTCAATTTTCTTATAAAATCACTGTTCTGTATGCACGTTTATCAAGTCTTTCGCACCTCCGTTTTTGTAGAATAACTGTATTTCCAAACTTTATCTTTTTAGGTTTTTACCTTTTTGATTCACAAATACATATGTGAATTTTATAAAGCCTATATTAATTGTTCTACTCATTTGGAGTATTCTTGTGGAGAAGAAGGTTGTTCTCCATTGCTGACTTGGAGCTCTTGCAGGATCTCTTGCAGACGACAACAAACCGACGCATGCGGGTATTCGTGTGTCAAAATGTATTTCTATGTATTTTTTAGTGTTACAAGATATAGTGAAATAAAAAGGGTTTTCCCTTTTTAGGGATTTTCCCTCATATTTGTGATTGTGTTCATGTTTGAATTTATTTTATTCATCAATCACAATTAGTTGCAAGAGTTAGAATTTTTGGCACTAACATTGGAATTTAATTAAATAAGTTTGTCTATTTATTATTGGAGCACCCTCAAATTGGTATTAGAGCGGGTTTCTCTAATTTATCGAGTGATCCTTGTTTTTCGCAAAATTGTGTGATATTGATTTTTTTTTGAAATATTTGTTTTGTGAAAAATCGTAATTTTTTTTCCAATGGAGCTCTTATATAATCGGATGCCCATTTTTGGCATGTCTAATTATGCCTACTGGAAAGCACATATAAAATCACAGTTAAAGTAAATTGATGAGTACGTTAGGGTAGTTTGTGAAATAGGCTGAATTCCTCCCACTGTCACCGCAAATAATATCCCTAATTTAAAACTCGTGACAAACTGGACTGAGGATGAATTTAAATGGAGCACTTTTAATTCAAGTGGGTTGAGTGCAATTTCTAGTACCGCCACTCCTGAGGAGTTCCGACGTATTATGACATGCACCACATCGAAAGAAGCATGAGACATTTTACAACTTACCCACGAAGTCACAAATGCGGTCTAAGAGTCTAAAATTAAAAATTTAACTACTCAATTTGAAACAATTACTGTGATTGAGCATGAGTGTTTTGATGAGTTTTATGCATGTTTATATGATATTGTAAACACTAGTTTCAATCTTGGTGAGCACATTCCTGATGCACGGGTAGTTAAAAATATTTGAACATTGTTACCTAAACTTTTTATCCCTAAAGTGACTGTTTTGAATCCCTTATGTAATTTGATCGATTTAAAATTGGAAGAGCTGGTAGCAAACCTCCAGACATATGTGATTGACATGTTCCCCGACATTATCAAGCCTAAGGATAGAGGGATAGCGCTTAGAGCCCAGTCTAGGAAGAGAAAGAAAGTGTTCAAGAGTGGGAAGAAAAAGAAAGTGGGAGTTTGTGAGTCTGAGTTTGAGGACAAGTCTGATTTTGATATGGCCATGCTTACAAATGTTTTTAAAAAGTTTCTCAATTTTTCAAAATAAATTCTTCCAATAAAAGATTTTTGAGAAAAATAAAAAGAAAGATGGGGGCAAAGAGAGCGGTGAGAAAGAGTGCGAGAAAGATAAAGAGGAAGAAGAGAGATGTTTTAAGTGCGACGGTAGAGGGCATAAGGTGTTTGGGTGTCCCACTAGGCTAAAGAGAAAGGGCAAGAAATTTGTCATGCCAGACACTCTTAGTGATAGTGAGGAAGAGGTGAAGGATTATGGGGATGTGTCTTCACAGGGGATGTGTGTCTCCTTTTTAGCTAGTCACGAGAACACACCTAATTTATCCCACAATGATGAAGATAGTTATGCACATGAGACCCCCGATTAGGATGATAGTTTGAGTGTTTTGAGTGAGGGAAAAAGTGAGTGTGGGAGAGAAGGTGAAAGTGAGCTCCAGATTGTGTTTAGAGATTTGTATGCTGAGACCTTCAGGACTAAGAAATTGATTAAGGAGTTAGGTCTTAGGGTAAGAGATTTGGAGAGAAAGTTAGAGAGTTTGAGGGTGTTTGAGATGAAAGCAAGTCAACTCGAGAAGGCGAAGGTTTGTTTGAGTGAATACTAACATAGTGTCTAGTCTGATAAAACGTGTATCCCAACTCGAGAGTGCTATCGAACGTGCTTGGAAGGTCAAAGTCCCTTTAGAAAATGCATCTAAGAAGGTTGAAAAGATGGTTATCAATCACGTTTTGGGTGATGGTGAGAGACTATGAATAGGTCACGACGGTGAGTCCATTTCCCACGTTGCACCCGAGACGATTCTCAAGTAAGTGACAAATTTATATGGCTCTCAACCCAACCCACCTAGGCATTACGTACCTGATAGGAGAGTGTATAAGAGACGTTTTGAGAGAGGTGTACCTAGGCCTGTTTATGTTTTCACCCATTGCAAAAAGAGAGGACACCTTAGGGATTTTTTTTTAAGTTGGGTAATATGTCACGTTTTTCTACTACACGTGTTTCCATTACACATGCAGCCACACATGATACTTTGAATGCTCCGAATGATTACTTGAGAGAGATTGCACATATTAAGGAGCGGGTTAAGTTTTTTTTATCAAAACTTCACATGATTTGATGGGGTATTTCATAGGATCACACCACCTTTGAAACACTCCAGAGCACCTAACGAATGCGGTTTAGACTTGTTTGTTAGCATAGGATGATTTTCATGATGATATTTTATGACTATTGCTAGTGTGTACCATTTTGGTAGTTATGTTTTCCATTTTTGATATATTTTTCGAAAAAGCAAAATGATTTTTGTTTTTATAAATTTTAGAAAAATATAAAAATATTTTTTCTTTTTTTGAAAATTTTGAAAAAGCCAAAAAGATTTTATCTTGATAAATTTTGTGGAAAAAGACAAAAAGAGTTTTGTGTTTTGTTTACACCATTTTTGAATGGACATTTAGGATGACCGAGTTACAATTTCATTCCATATCCATGTGATGATTTGATAGTGTTTTGATATGCATCATCTTTTCATTTTTGTGCTTTATGATGTTTGGAGTCATTGAGATGTGATTTGTTGTTACTACCTATATGTTTGACTCATGAGTTCCTTTAAAGCACATTTGCACAGTTTTATTTGAATATTGTACTTGTCTATCATATGTTGGTTTGAGTGCTTCCATCTCCATTCTGTTTATACAATGAACCAAATGTGATAAAACTTGACAAGAAAGTAGTGCATGTAAGAACTGTTGTTGTGAGTTTGTGTGATATACATGAAAAAAATGGGGAAGGTCTATGAAAGGTACTCATTTATCCTTTGTGATTAAGACACTGTTTAAATCGGACTAAGAAAAAGTGAGGCAAAAAATAGAAGCCAAGGTCCAAAGAGGTTGAAAAGAGCCCGAAAAAATTCAAAGCCAATAAAAATAAAAATATGCCAAAAAGGTGGGCCAATAGGATTTAATTGCATCACCTAAAAAATAAAAAATAAAATAAATTATTATTTATGAGGGAGTTTGGATGGAATATAAAACGGGTTTGCATGTCCTTGAAAGTCATGAAAAAATGTTAGATAGTTTTGGACGTTATTGGTGTGGAAATCACTTTGAGCTTTGATTTGTTGATTTGATTGAGTCAATTTCTTATAATTTCACCATTTTTATACCGAAGGAACATTTTGAGTTCATTCGTTAGGAATATCCGAAATTCATCGTGCACATATGTTATGTTTGTATGTATTGATGTTCCTATCGAATTTGTTCACATCCCTACATTTCCGCTATCATCGACTTGGTTACTTTCGTTTTCTTTCATGGTGTGATTTTTGTTGTATATTTTGTGAGAAAAATTTTAAAAAATTATAAAAGAGAAAGTTTATTACCTTATGACATTCTCCATTTTGCATTGCTTTGTGTTCTTCATATTTGTCTATTTAGGGACATCATAAAAAGGGGGAGAACGAATTATGGGGGAGAATTTTTGTTTGTTTCTATAATGATTTGCTTGAGCATAATTGATATTTATTTTTGCTTATCATTATATTTTAAATTTTTGCAGATCACGAGTATTGTTTCTTGTCTCATGTGTGTAGGTACAAAATTGAGGGTCATTTTTCCACACCCTGATGATGATAATGAAGGATTGAAAAAATTGAAGATTTGAATATGTTGAAATTCGTTTGAAGACATGTTATTTAGTATTTCCAGTTTTTGGGTTTAATAGGGATATTAAATTGTATGTCATGTGTTTGAGTTTGGGTAGCATGATTCGGATAGTTTTTATATATGTACCGACATAGACATTGGGGGAGATTTATAAGGACATGATTTTATTAATGTCCGTCTTAGTATCTAGGGAATTTTCTAAGTGTCCTAGATCACAACATATATGTCTTATACCACTGTATTGGGCACGTCAACACAACTATCCATGAAGGCCTCAATCTGAATCCGAAGTTTTACGCTCCCATCATCTTCATATGTGCGTAGTGCATCCTCAACGTACAACGTGCATCTTCAACATTCCCACCACTCCACTCACGATTGTGGTAAAATAATTAATTCAGACTTTTTAATGGTTATGTAATATATTTGGGATTTTGTATAAAATATTTCTTAAGGTTTTAAAATGTTTTCCTTCGCAGAAAGAATTTGTTCTAAGTGTTGAGGCAAGAAAAAATCGTTGACGTCGTTCGAGCGACAACACACTGTCATTCAAGCGATATGTGGCTGCCGCGCGAAGTCGTTCGAGCGACGTGTCCTTTCATTTGAGCGACAACCCTTTGTCGTTCGAGTGATGCGCCGCCTCAATTTTCTTATAAAAAGTAGTATTCTGCATGCACATTTCTGAAGTATTTTGCACCTTCGTTTCTGCATAACAACTGAGTTTTCCAGACTTCATTTTAAGGTTTTTACCTTTTTGATTCACAAATACTTTCCATTTACATATGTGAATCTTTATAAACCCGAGATTTATTTTTCTACTCATATGGAGTATTCTTGTGGAGTAGAAGGATGTTATCCATTGCTGACTTGGAGCTCTTGCGGGATCTCTTACCGACGACAACGAACCAACGCCTTCGGGTATTTGTGGGTCAAGTTGTATTTCTTTGTATTTGTAAGTGTTACAAGATATAGTGAAATAAAAAGGTTTTGGTCCTTTTGGAGATTTTTCCTCATATTTGTGATTGTGTGCATGCTTGAATTTATTTTATTCATCAATCACAATTAGTTGCAAAAGTTAGGATTTTTGGGACTAAAAATGGAATTTAATTAAAAAAGTTTGTCTATTTATTACTGGCGCACTCTCAAATTGGTATGAGTGCGGGATTCTTAAATATATCGCGTGATCCTTAGTTTTCGAAAAATTGTGTGATATTGATTTTTTTTAAATATCTGTTTTGTGAAAAAACGCATTTTTTTTCCAATGGAGCTCTTATATAATCGGATGCCCATTTTTTACGAGTCTAATTATGCCTACTGGAAAGCACGTATGAAATCACAGTTAAAGGCAATTGATGAGCACGTTTGGGTAGTTTGTGAAAGAGGTTGTAATCCTCCCATTGTCATCGCAAATAATATCACTAATTTAAAACCCATGACAGACTAGATTAAGAACGAATTTAAATGGAACACTTTTAATTCACGTGGGTTTAGTGCAATTTCTGGTGCCATCACTCCTGAGGAGTTTCGATGTACTATGACGCGCACCACATCGAAAGAAGCATGTGACATTTTACAACTTACCCATGACGGCACAAGTACGGTCAAGGAGTTTAAAATTCAAAATTTAACTACTCAATTTGAAATAATTACCATGCCTGAGAGTGAGTATTTTGATGAGTTTTATGCACGTTTTTCTTATATATTAAGAAATAGTTTCAATATTGGTGAGAACATTCCTAATACATGATTAGTTAAATATATTTTGAGATCGTTGCCTAAACGTTTTATTCCTAAAGTGACTATTTTGAATTTCTGAGGTAATTTGAGCAATTTAAAATTGGAAGAGCTGGTAGGAGACCTCCAGACATATGAGATTTACATGTTCTCTGATACATTCAAGCCTGAGGATAGATGGATAGCACTTAGGGCCTAGTCTATAAAGGGAAAGGAAGTGTCCAAGAGTGAGAAGAAAAAGAAAGTGAGAGTTTGTGAGTCCGAGTCTGAGGATGAGCCTCATTTTGATATGGCCATGCTTGCGAATTTTTTTAAAATGTTTCTCAAGTTTTCAAAATTAAATTCTTCTAATAAAATATTTTTTGAGAAAATAAAAAGAAAGATGAGGGCAAAAAGAGCAGTGAGAAAGATTGCGAGAAAGAGAAATAGGAAGAGGAGAGATATTTTGAGTGCAACGGTAGAGGGCATAAGGCGTTTGAGTGTCCCACTAGGCTAAGGAGAAAGGGAAAGAAAATTGCCATGCTAGCCACTCTTAGCGATAGTGAGGAAAAGGTGATGGATTCCGGGGAAGTGTGCAGCCCTTTTAGCTAGTCGTGAGAGCCCACCTAGTTTATCCCACGATGATGAGGATACTTGTGCATGTGAGACCCCCGAGGAGGAGGATAGTTTGAGTGTTTTGAGAGAGGGAGAAAGTGAGTGTGGGAGCGAAGGTGAAAGTGAGCTCCATATTACGTTTAGAGTTTTATACACAGAGACCTTAAAGACTAAGAAATTGAATAACTAGTTAGGTCTTAGGGTAAGAGATATGGAGAGAGTGTTAGAGAGTTTGAGGGTGTTTGAGGCGAAAGCAAGTCAACTCGAGAAGGTGAAGGTTTCTTTGAGTGAACAGTTGATTGCTTTAGATCAGGAAAAGAGTGATTTGACCAAAACGATATTTAGTCTGATGACACGTGCATCCCAACTCTAGAGTGCTCGCGAACATTCTCGGGAGGTCAAAGTCCCTTTAGATAACGCATCTAAGAAGGATAGAAAGATGGTTCTTAATCGCGTTTTGGGTGATGGTGAGAGACTAGGAATAGGTCATGATGGTGCGTCCACTTCCCACATTGCACCCGAACCGATTCTCGAGTTAGTGACAGATTCATATGTCTCTGAACCCAACCCACCTAGGCATCCCGTACCTGATAGTAGAGTGCATAAGATACGTTTTGAGAGAGGTGTACCTAGGCCTGTTTATATTTGTACCCATTGCAAAAAGAGAGTACACCTTAGGGAATTTTATTTTAAGTTGGGTAATGGGTCAAGTTTTTCTACTAAACGTGTTGCCATTACACATGCACCCACACATGATACTTTGGATGCTCCGGATGATTACAAGAGAGAGTTTTCACATATTAGGGAGTAGGTTAAGTTTTCGATAAAAAATTCACATGATTTTATGGAGGTTTTTTATAGGATGACACCACCTTTGAAAAAATACACCGCACCTAATGAATGAGGTTTAGACTTGTTTGCTAGCATAGGATGATTTTCATGATGATATTTTAATCCTATTGCTAGTGTGTACCATTTTTATAGTTATGTTTTCCATTTTTGATATATTTTTGAAAAACCAAAAAGACTTTATTTTGAAATTGTTTCTGGAAAAAGACAAAAAGAGTTTTGTATTTTTTTACACCGCTTATGAATGGACATTTGGGATGACCGAGTCACAATTTCATTCCATATTCATGTGACGATTTGATATTGTTTTGATATGCATCATCATTTCATTTTTGTGCTTTACAATGTTTGGAATCATTGAGATGTGATTTGTTGTTATTACCTATATGTTTGACTCATGAGTTCCTTTAATGCACACTTGTAGAATTTTATTTCAATATTTTACTTGTCTACCACATGTTGGTTTGAGTGTTTCTATCTCAATTCTATCTATACAATGAACCAAATGTGATAAAACTTGATAAGAAAGTAGTGCATGTAAGAGCTATTGTTGTGAGTTTGTGTGATATATTTGAAAAAAATGGGGAAGGGCTACGAAAGGTACTCATTTATCCTTTGCGATTAAGACACCGTTTAAATCGGACCTAGAAAAAGTGACGCACAAAAATAGAAGCCAAGGTCCAAAGAGATTGAAAAAAGCCCGAAAAAATTCCAAGGTAATAAAAACAAAAAATATGACAAAATGGTGGTGTAATACCCCGTATTTTTATGCCTTATAAATTGGGGACTTATTAAATGTAATTGAGATAAATTAACTTAATATTAGTCCGTAAATTTATTTAAAATATTTGCTAGCATGTTTAGTTTGGGTCTTAGGACGTTTTTAGGTCTAATCGGTAACCCGTGAGGGAATTTTAGTAATTTCCCTTTTTAAGCCTTAATTATGGACAAAAATTAAAGGGATATATCTGATGAGAGTTACAGTTTTCGACGATTAGAATTGGTAGAGTTGCAGAGATGCTAAGGAAGGGAGAAGGGATAAGACTCTAAAAGCGATAACCACCCTACCTACACCACCCTTGCCATCTTTCACCACCAATCCGTAGATCGGGAAATGAGGGATGCAACCATACCCGTCAACACCTGAGAATCAGACCTTCATATCTGAGGCAAGTATCTTACTTGCTAATTTTCTAGTTAATATTTCACCCATGTTAGAATAGGATTGATAAATATATGTTTTATGGAAGAATTTGATGATTTAGGGAATTTAAATCACATGCTTTAGAAGAAATAAGTATATTCTGGAAATCTCATCATATGTAGAGGGTTGCTCACGAAACTATAATGGTTTAGAAGAGCGAAATCTGGAAAAAGAATTAGAAGATTGAAAATTATAATGAAACTAGGGTTCTTGGTAAATATTATTAATTGGGCCTTTAATCGTATACTTTTGATGAAATTTGTACATACTTTACGTAGGAAATCATGCAGGTAGGTTAATATAATGATTAGTTTGATTGGTTGGGAGTTTGGGATTCAATTATGGAGTTTTGGTTGAGGTTGAACGGGGAAACCAATAGTTAACAATGGCAAAATTTGGAATACCTGCTTGATTGATCAATCGACAAAAGAATGTCGATCGATCGACTCCTCCTGGAAACTGCAAGCTTTTTCTCTTTTTGTTTAATTCAGATAAAATGCGTAGGAACCCTTGAATATCATTTAAAGAATATAATGGGTCATGAAGAGTACCAGTAGGGTCTAAGTATATTTCGTTGAATGAAATTATATATGGGATGAAACCATGGGTTAACGGGGGTTTGACACATATTGGAAATCGTTCGCACGTTAGTTACGGAATTGAGAGGTTATAAGAACTTAGACGAGTATGTTAGAGAGGGTGTACCTACTGAAGAGAGAATACTTCGAGGGATGAGAAGTAATTGCGAAATGATTAAAATTGAGAATAAAATGAGATGAGTTTTTTATACAAAAAAAAATTTGGGTAAAATTGTATTACGTACGTTTAAAATATTATTATGGGTCGTGGGCGAAACAAGTTGGAAAATGAGAATATTTATATATATGACTGGGTGCATGTGGATACATTTTTATTATGTTTGTGTATAATCATACCCGCATTCATTGCTATCACGGAGGTTTCCACGCCGGGATAGTCTTATCTCGATGGGACCTTTATGGCGGATATTGACTTGTACCCTAGAACATAGGATTCCTTGGTACAGGCTATCTGAGAATGATAGTCAGATAGTTCTAAGAGACGTGAGGGGTATGTGATGACCTCTTGGTGACTTGGAACTATGCTTCGCCTCCATTTTGTGTGTATTATGTTAATACAGTTCGAGAGTGATTCCAAACTAGTATTTCCCTTACTACGAGAGATATGGGGATTTGATAGGAGAATATGCCGGCACCATATATTTTTTGTGGGGTGCCAATAGTATATATATTATATGAGTGATTAATATATATATATATATATATGAAAATGTTCTACTATGTGTATAAGTAGTTAAGTATTGAATTAATGCTCCAAATTTTATAGTAAGTATTCGAGAACTTTATAAAGGTATTGAGATATATTAAGTAACGTAAGTAATTATGAAGAGATTGATCTCTAACCTAAATACCATAACCTTGTGACTTATTGAAATAAAATTTATGGGGATAAGTTAGATAGATTTATGAGATTTAGTAGTGCGGTAGGCGTGCACACTAGATGAGAGGTGAGAATTCTCAAGAGAGTGTCGCATACTAACATGGTTGTTATATTAGCTAGTAAGCATTTTAAATACTTGCTAAACTATTTTTAAAATTGTTTCACACTCGGGCTCTGACCCGTTTTCTATCCTTTCTTTTCTCTCTCTTGGATATATATATATATATATATTACAGGTGCCCAGCCACAGGGGCGTCACGTGTAGGTTCTTTGGAATGGACGTGCTGCAGCTTAGGTGGGAGTTATAGGACCTTGAAGTAGACCACCTCTTCCTTGATTAAGCTCTTGATTTAGTTCTTCATAGTTAGGGAATGTGTCACCGGATTTCCTATTCTGTTTGGATTTGTCAGAGATTTATATTTATTTATATATCTAGTATTCAATACTCATTTGGGAGTTATTTCATGGCATGTTGATTATACTTATGGATATTTCACTTGGTTGGAATAAGCTAGTTGGCATGTTTTTTAGATGATTGTATCTTTAAGAATTTGTTATCCATAAGTTGGTTTATATTTAAAAAAGGTTTTTACGATGAAATTTACTAATTGAATTAATCATTTAAATTGTTTTGACACTTAGCTTAATTATTTAGGGTATTTAAATTGGAAATATTTATTTTGCGACAGTGATGCTAAGAATGAACCAACCGTTCACCTTGATTTTAATTTAATAAAGGACTGATCACCCGGTATTTAATTAGGCGGGGTCTCACAGGTGGTATCAGAGCATTAGGTTGTAGACTGTTGTATTCTTGTATTTACGCTTACGTCTTAAGCTATTTGAGATTTAATAATAACTGAAGACTAATAAAATTCCTTCTCATTTCAGATGCCTTCGAGATGCGCACTCCGAGATAGGAATGGCCAGCTCGAGCAGCCAGCAGCTCCGGCATAGTGAATGATGAATGCAACTGAAGTAGACGCCATCGTTGCTCAGGAGGTGAATGTCGCATTAGCGGTGGTGCAGCAGGTTCCACCCCAGGTTCAGGCAGTAGCGTCGGTACCAGCACAACTTCCCACTGCATGGGAGCGGGTCAGGGATGCCTTTGAAAAGGCGCATCCCTCGGAGTTCTCGGGTAGTTCGGACATTGTGATCGTTAGCCAATGGAAGAAGGATATCCAGAGGCATCTGCACATGTATGAGAGCACTGATGTGCAAAGACAGTTACTGGCTTCCTTCAAGCTAGTAGGGGATGCTTCGCAATGGTGGGAGTCCACCACCACCTTGGAGGAGAGGGACATCATTTCCATTCAGTCTTTTTGGGTACGATTTGACTGCAAGTATATCCCATCCGTCGTGCACACTGAGATGAGGCGGAGGTTACTGAATCTCAAGTAGGAGAGTATGACCGTTGTTGAGTATGAGGAGGAGTTCACTAGACTTCTCACTATAGTGCCAGATGAGGCACCCACTGAGGAGAATAAGATATTGCTATTTTTATATGGATTGGCCTGGAAGATTAGTCAGCACCTCATAGGTAATTTATCATTGGGTACTTACACGTACGTACTCAACGCTGCTCTGTTGCACTGTCTGGATCACCGCTTCCATTAGCAGGGAAGCAAACGAGCAGGGGAGTCCATCTAGTAGGGAAGGACAGGGGAAGTAGTACTGGTGGGGCGCCAGTAGGCCAAGGGAAGACCCGTCATAGTGAGTAGAATTCCCATCAGGGGGACCCCGCCAAGAGATTCCAATCCGGTGATTCCAGGGAGGGATTTGGGGGCTACAGACAGGTCCAGTCCAACCAGCATGGCCTACAAGGCCAACACCGTTAGCAGTAAGGTCAGCAGCAGAGCCATCAGGGTCAACAGCGTTTCCAGCAGGGCCAGTGGCGGGGTGGTAACGACCAAAAAGGCCGTGGTCAGCAGGGACAGAGGGGAGGAAACTTTAGGGGTAGGTGTTTCAGATATGGAAAGAATGGCCATAGGCATCATGATTTCCCAGATGGGGATAGGGCCCCACGGCAGCAGGGTGCTAATAATGAGCCACATAGGCCACTCTTTCCAACTGCCCTCCTAGCGCCAGCTCAGATGCCAACCCTACCAGCCATCCCAACACCCCAGTCCAACAAGGAAAACTATAGTATGTACATGTCTATAACGTCCACCAGGCCGCAGCACCTCAAGCACCACCCGCGATTGAGGGTACGTTTCCTATCCATGACACTATGGGTTGAGTCTTATTTGATACTGGGGCGTTGCACTATTTTATAGCTACTCACTTTGCACGGGCCTTAGGGTTATTAGACATGGCAGAGAGTACATTGACATGTGTAGACTCACCATTGGGGAATGGGTCTTTGATTTTCTTTATATGTCTAGGTGTAGGTATAGAGATTGGTAGTTTAATTTTACCTGCGGACATGCTAATATTAGATATGCATGAGCACGATGCCATTATTGGCATGGATTGGCTCGCTGCGTACAAAGCCATGATAGATTGTTTTGGTAGGAGTATTATCTATGCTATTCTGGGTCAGGAGATGTTTTTGGTGGCAATGCCTCAACCAGCGGGAGGATCTTACACCCATTTGTATTACATAGATGAGGATACCTCTAAGGAGATTGTGATTCCTCTGGATTCGATTCCAGTTATTTGTGAGTTTTCGAATGTATTCCAGGAGATACCAGGCCTACCTCCTAATTGAGAGATAGATTTTGTCATAGACTTGATGTCGGGCACTCGATTGATAGCATGTGCACCATACCGTATGGCTACAATAGAGATGAGGGAGTTACGGGATCAGATAGAGAAACTGTTGGGCCACGGCTTCATTCGTAGGAGGTCCTCGCCTTGGGGCGCTCTGGTGTTGTTTGTAAAGAAGAGATATGGTTCACTGAGGTTGTGTGTAGATTACTGGGAGTTGAACAAGGTCACGATACAGAATAAATATTCGTTGCCTCGAATCGATAACCTATTCGACAAGCTGAGAGGAGCAACCTTTATTTTTAAAGATAGATTTGAGATCGGGATACCATCAGCTACGAATTAGGGAGCAGGATGTGTCAAAGACTACTTTCTTGACGAGATATGGATCCTATTAGTTCAGAGTCATGCCGTTTGGGCTGACAAATGCTCCATCCGTATTCACGAACTTAATGAACTGAGTGTTCAGAGGGTTCTTGGATCAGTTTGTCATAGTCTTCATAAATGACATCCTGATTTATTCATAGACTGAGGAGGAGCATGCCGAGAATTTGAGACAAGTTCTTCAGACTCTACGAGAGCATCAGTTGTATGCTAAGTATGAGAAGTGTGGGTTCTGGTTATGGGAGGTACAATTTTTGGGGCATGTTGTGTAGGAATTTAGGATATCGATTGACCCAAGCAAAATGTCGACAGTAAGAGAGTGGGGACAACCCACAACACCGACAGAGGTACGTAATTTCTTGGGGTTAACCGGGTACTACAGGTGGTTCATTCGAGGCTTTTCAAAGATAGCGGGTCAGTTGACGAATATGACTCACAAAGGAGTACTGTATGTATGCGATGATGCTTGTCAATTGGATTTTGATGAGCTGAAAGATAAGATCACTTCAGCGCCAGTTCTTTCTCTACCCAGGCTAGGAGTGGAGCACCTGGGTACACTTACGCCTCTCTATAGGGACTCGATGGAGTACTTCAGCAGGAGGACAAGGCTATAGCTTCTGCCTCTCGCAAGCTTAAGCCTCACGAAAGGAATTACCCCACTCACGACCTGGATCTAGCAGTGGTCGTGTTTGCATTGCGGATTTGGAGACATTACTTATTGGGGGAGAAGTTTGACTTGTTCACAGACCACAAGTCACTGCAATACTTATTCATTCAGTGGGAGTTGAACATGCGTCAGCGCAGGTGGCTGGAGTTTGTGAAAGACTACCAGTTTGAGATACAGTACCATCTGAGGAACGCTAACGTAGTTGTTGATGCGTTAAGTCGTAAACCGGTAGGTGACGTGGCATAAGTATGGATATAAAAGTGGAAAGAGTTGGGATACCATGACGCGGTGGCCCGTTCCTTTATATCTGTTATGTCAGTTGATATGCCCAAAGTGTACCTTTCTATTCAGAGACACTAACCTCGGCCTGACTCACAACCGAGGTGGTAGAGGCTCATAGTGAGCGATAGTAATATCATCCCTCATAAGGTCGGCTCTGGGCTTATATCTGGGTTCATACATCCATCCATAACATCGGACCAGGATGATGTTACATTGTATTAACCGATATTAACTAGGCACTTGGGCTCAACTTGTATAGGGTTGGCCACAGCCGACGTTGCCAGCATCACCTCAAATGAGCCCTGCATATGACCACAAACACATGGTGTCGGCCTCGGCCGACGTTACGAGTATCATCTAAGACCAGCAAAATATTTATAAGATCAATTAACAAGAACCATGTCATCATTGGCTTCGGTCGACGTTACACCTCATTCCTAACCTCGACCGGACATCCTGGACGAGGTCTTCATAGAACATTGATCTCTGACAAGTCAAGGTTCGTACTCCATCAACCTCGTACTCACCCAAGCCGAGGTTGGTATCAAGGTAAGACAACCGAGCATTGACAAGCGTATGCAAGGGTAGGAACAAGTGGATAAAATCAGTTGTAACCGAATTAATCCCCTTACATGGGGGAATATTTCATCATCATTATCTACATGTGACAGTGACAGATTTCTTCATTAGATTGGCTAGATCAACACACACATGCTCATTGCATGCATGGGGGGTACATTACACCCCCCACACACTATATATACTTGTCTTCTCCTACCTTAAGAAGGATCCGATAATGACAACCCTAGCTGAAACTCTGTCCAATTATAGAGTAGAGAGAGAAAGTATAAGAGATTATATCCATGGCCGTTAGTGCCTTACTCTACTGACTTTACTCACTCACTTGCACAGTGGACGTAGGCCTAATTGGCTGAACCACTTATATGATGGTGTTCATCCTCTTCTCCTCATCTCTATCTCTCATATTTAATATACTCTTGTGCTACCATTATTAACATTGATTTAATCTTACAAACACCTTGAAGGAGGGTGCTATTTCTAGCATCATCATTTTGGCACCGTCTGTAGGAACGAGAAGTTGTCTCTTCCTCTTTTTCTGCTTAACCTCACCGGAAACTCTGGTGGTGAACCAAGCCTCACCCCTTGTGTGGAGATGTTTCACCATTGAAAGAGGTCCCTTAAGGTATTAAGCTCATTTTCTTCATAAGCTCTTCAGTTTTGACACATGGCACCAGAGTTACTACCACCTCCTCCACCACCTGGTGCTAGAGGGCCTAGTTTCATCCATGCACCACCCTAGTTCGAAATGGCTGAGGTGGCGACCACCTTGAAGTCCTTGGCAAGGACGCAGCAAGCGATGAAGGAGAAATTTACCCGGCTCAGTCAAAATATGATGAGGCCACCTGGGGTCTCACCGGAGATGATTACTCTGACGGCTGCTCAGCCCCATCCTGAAGCCAGGGGACTACCCTAGGCACCACGAAAATACCAACCAATGCCTCAGCGAAGGAGGGACGTTGTTGAACCTAGGCATTTCTGTCTGGGAGGTAAGGACACCCTTGCCCTGAGGATAAGTATGATGATATGGAGGCAGAAGACGCTCCAGAAGATTGTTGGGAACCGTATGAGGTTTCAAATAACACAGTGTGTCCTATCCAGCATAGCCGAGGTTGTGGAGGCAGAAGAGGTGAAGGTGCCCAACAAAGAGGATCAACTTTTGATAGACTGAGTAGAGAGTTGGCCTTTGAAAGGCTCGGCCCAGTAAATGACCTGAGGCAGAGGTTATTCAAGTCACGAAGTGCCGCTGGCTCTCAAAGGGGAGATGGGTAACATCGGCCTCATCATGGTCGACCCCAGCATGGCCGACCCCATCAAGGCCGGGATAGGGATCAAGAGGAGGTCAACATCTGACATTGTTTTACGGTTAAGGAACCCTCAGTTCACCCCTTGGAGGTGGCTGGGGATAACCTAGGCCAAGCCGTTGTTGCGAGACCGTGTAATGACTCCATCCAACGCCTTGAAGAGAAGATATGAGACCTCATCCAAAGCCGAGACCCATTACAAAGAGGGTTCTCAGAGGGTTCTCCATTTGTGGCTAAGATAGTGAGCTTCCCAACCCCTGCCAAGTTTAAGCCACATATGGTGTCTCCCAAGTTTGATGGTAGCACCAACCCTGTACATCATACTGAGATGTACCACTCTGTGGTGGACATTTACTCAATACCAGATGAGATGAAGTGTCGGGCCTTCTTCGGGACTTTGACGGGAGCTTCACACATCTGGTTTACCTCTCTTCCGAAGAACTCAATAGAGAATAAGGGTTTGGCTGAACGGTTCATCCATAGTTTCTATTTTGGGGTAAGACCTGAAAAGAAGACCACTCATCTGCTATATGTCAAACAAGGGAAGAATGAGAGCCTAAGAGACTACATCATAAGATTAAATAAAGAAAAACTAGAGGTTGAAGATTACGAAGAGAATATAGCTATGACCGCCCTCATAGGAGGTCTCCAAAAAGGGAAGTTATTGTGGAAACTTACACAAGACCCTCCCAAGTCCATGAAAGAGTTTTAGTAACTTCAGGGAAGGTCATGAATGCTTAAGAGTCCATGGCTGTAAAGTATGAGGATGAGAACGGCAGTGGCAGCGAGAAGTTCCAAAGAAAGAAGGACGGAAAGAAGAGGCCAGCTGACGACAAGTTTGCACGCTATACCCCTCTAACTATGAGTTGAGAACACATCCTCAATGAGATCTCTGAGATGGCCAGAGAAGCTGAAGGCTCCTCCGCATAAGAGGAATAAGAACTTGTGGTGTGAGTTCCACCAAGACCATGGCCATGTGACAGACAAGTGCTTCGCCTTAAAGGATGAGATCGAGAAGATGTTAAAATCTGGAAAGTTGAGGAAATATGTTGGTGGTAAGGCTCCTAGGAGGGGAACAGATGACCCTAAAAATAAGAGGAACGACAGATGTCGAGACGATACTCCAGTAAAAAGAGACAACGACTCAGATGGTGATGATGAATATGATCCTGACCTCCCATCAAAAGACGACAATGCCCCAGTGAAGAGGGTTGGTATAATCTCCTTCGGTGTTAGCACCATATGCAGAGGACTCGCAGGCGGTGGCTCTGAAGTGGGTGATCAAAAAGATCATGTGGCAGAGGCCAAGTCAGTGGCAAAAGTATAGGTGGTAAATCTGGCATCTTCAGAGGCCAAGCAGAAGAGAAAGAAAGTGGATATGGACACTCTTATAATCGGGTTCTCCCGACTCGGCTTCAAAGGTATCTTAGCTCCGCATGATGACCCTTTGGTAATTACAACAAGAGTGCATTTATGCGAGGTAAAGAGAATTCTTGTAGATGGAGGAAGTTTAGTAGATGTGATGTTCTAGCCTTGTTTCAAAAGCTTAGGCCTTAGCAAAGCTAGGCTGGTACCCTATCATCATCCGTTAATGGGCTTCAGCGGTGAAAAGGTCCATCCATTGGGCATGTATGAGATGGACGTGGGAATGGGAGACGAGTGGCCTAAGAGGTTGACCCGAAAGATCAATTTTTTCGTTATGGATGAAAATGTCTTCTCGGCCTATAACCTCATTGATATACCCGTTTATATCCTCGGCTTAGATGAGGATTGCCTCCAAAACGGACGACAGTACGAGGGGACGACCATTCACCAATCTCCTGACGACCCTCCACCAGACTTCAGACGACCGTACGAGGGGCCGACCCTCTACCAGGCTTCAGACGACAGTACGAGGGGCCGACCATCTACCAGGCTTCAGACGACAGTACGAGGGGCCGACCCTCTACCAGGCTTCAGACGACAGTACAAGGGGCCGACAGTACGAGGCCAGAATTGGGCCAGGCTCACTACCGGAGGAAACTTTGTCCTCGGCCTCGGCTCATAGGCCGAGGGTGACATCATGACAATGCGTGGTTTGGGGGACGCGTGGAACAGTGCGCGTGAGGCTCATATGACGCGTGGCAGACCGTTATAACAAAATCACACCCTCACGTGAGGGAATATTATGTCATCATTTGGCATCTACAGGTGTCAACAGGGAATTGGCTAGATCATCATTCACATGCACCATGCATACTTGGGGGTACACTACACCCCCCAAGACCTATATATACTTGTCACCTACAACCCTACAAGGAATCGATCCATGAACAGTAGCCCTAGCTAAAACTCTGTTTGTACACACACAGTAGAGAGAGAAAGAGGGTTATGAGCATTGTATCCAAGGCCATTAGTGCCCATACTTAGTGGATCACACACTCACAGTGGATGTAGGCCAAATTGGCTGAACCACTATACATCATTGTCTTATTTCCTCTTATACTCATCCCCTTCTATATACTTATACATCTCTATGGCTGCCATGGCTGCTACTGTTTGAGCTTACTATAACTTATTCGGTGGTGCTAAATCTTAGCATCATCAGTTTGGCGCCGTCTGTGGGAACGAAAAGACATCTCTTCCTTCGTACAGCTTGACCTCACTGGGCACTCTGGTGGTGAACCAACACTCCCCCTGAGAGGAGGTGTTTCACCATTGAAAGAGACCCACTAAGGTTCTCAAGCTCACCAGTATTTTCTTCAGTTCAACTTTTCATAGCTCAAGCACATGGCACCTGAGATGCCACCGCCACCACTTCCCCCGCCGGATGAGGGGGGAAGACCCAGTTCCAGTCATCTGCCACCCCAGTCTGAGATTGCTGATGTGGCGGCAGCCCTAAAGTCTCTGGCAGCAAGCCAGCGGATGATGCAGGAGAAGTTCACAGCTCTAAGCCAGAACATACTGAGAGCACCAGGGGTTTCACCTGAGATGATTACTCCGGCAGCAGCTCCAGGGCAGCATGAGGCCAGGGGACCACCCCAGGCACCATGCAAAGACCTACCACCCCTCAGCGGCGTAGGGATGTTGCTGACCCCCGGTGTTTACGCCTGGGGAGGCAAGGAAACCCTTTCCCTGAGGACAGGTATGACGATCTGGAGGGAGAGGAAGCCCCAATAGAATGCTGGGAACCCTATGAGGTCTCCAACAATACTGTACGACCCCTCCAGGACAGTAGAGGGAAGTATGGGAGACCAAACCCTGATGATCGTCCAAGAGGCTCTGCTTTTGATCGCTTGAGCAGGGGGTCGGCCTTTGAGAGGCTAGGCCCAGTAAATGACCTGCGAGAACAGTTGTCCAGACCAAGAAGCGCTGCGAGATCCAGGAGGGAGGCAGCAGATGGCCGACCCCGAGGACGAGATGATGGCCAAAGGGAAGTAAACAGCCGACACAGGCCTGCTGCAGCAGAACCCTCCGTCCACCTCGGAGAAGCAGCAGGGGATAACATCGACCAGGCCGACCTTGTGAGGCCCTGGAATGACTCAATCCAGCGGCTAGAGGATAAGATTGGTGATATATTGAAGAGCCGAGACCCTCTTTAGAGGGGATAAACCATAGGCTCACCCTTTGTGGCAAAGATAGTCAACTTACCCACGCCATCAAAATTCAAGCCACCTATGGTCACCGCAAGGTATGACGGGAGCACCAACCCCATCCACCACGTGGAGATGTATCAGTCGGCGGCCGACATATACTCTATCTCAGATGAGATGAAGTGTCGTGCCTTCTCTAGTACCCTGACAGGGGCTGCGCATGTCTGGTACACGTCTCTTCCAAAAAATTCCATTGGAAACTTTAAGCAGTTGGCAGACCTGTTCATCCATAATTTCTACTTTGGGGTGAGGCCACAGAAGAAGACCACCCACCTGCTCTATGTTAAGCAGGGGAAGAGTGAGAGTCTGAGGGACTATATAGCCAGATTCAATAAGGAGAAGCTGGAGGTGGAAGACTATGAGGAGAGCATAGCTATGACAACCCTGATTGGAGGACTCCAAAAGGGGAAGCTGTTATGGAAGCTTGCTGAAGACCCTCCGAGGACGATGGCCGAGCTGTTGTCGACAGCAGGAAAGGTGATGAACGCCGAAGAGGCGATGGCTGCAAAATATGAGGACGAAAGAGGAGGTGCAAGTGGGAGTAAATACCCCAAGAAGAACAAAGAGGGGAAGAAGAGATCCGCGGATGAAAAGTTCGCTGGGTACACTCCTCTGACGGTCAGCTGTGAACAGATTACGAATGAGATAAAGAGTGACCGGTCGCTGAAGTGGCCTGAGAAGCTGAGGGCAGCCCCCGGCAAGAGGAATAAGAACCTGTGGTGTGAATTTCACCAAGACCACGGCCACGTAACGGATAAATGCTTTGCTCTGAAAGACGAGATTGAGAAGATGCTGAAGAAAGGGAAGCTCAGAAAGTACGTTGACAAAGGCGCCTTCAAGAGGGGCCGAGGGGACGACCCCAGAAAGAAGCGAGGCGACGCATGCAGAGAAGGTCCTCAAAAAAGAGGGGACGACCCCTCTGATGATGAGGACGACCCTGACCTCCCGACGAGAGACGACCATGGCCCTGTCAAGAGGCTTAATGTGATCTTGCTCGGAGTGGGAATGATCTCCGGGGGACTTGCAGGAGGAGGGTCCGAGGTCGCCGATAGGAAGGCCCATGTGGCTGAAGCAAAGGCAGTGACGAAGACGGTACACGCAACCTCCCTGGAGGTCAAGTCAGAAAAGAGGAAGAAAGTGGATATGGACACACTGATGGTAGGGTTTTCAAGGATGGACTTCAAAGGCCTCTTAGCCCCACATGATGACCCTCTCGTCATCACTACCAGGGTGCACGGATGCGAGGTGCCGAGGATCTTGGTAGATGGGGGTAGCTCTGCAGATGTGATGTTTTGGCCATGCTTCAAAGCCTTGGGTCTCAGCCGTGCTAGACTCGTCCCCTACCATCATCCATTGATTGGGTTCAGTGGGGAAAAGGTTCATCCCTTTGGGGTATATGAGGCCGATGTGAGGATGGGGGACGAGTGGCCGAGATGGCTCACCAAGAAGGTCAGTTTCTTTGTGATGGATGAGCAGGTGTTTTCGGCCTATAACATCATACTGGGGCGTGTGTCCCTCAAGGGGTTTGAAGCCGTGCCATCTACGGTCCACCAGATGATCAAATTTCCAACCCCTTACGGGGTGGGGGAAGTTCAAGGAGACCAGACAACGGCGAGAGAATGTTACTACAACTCCGCTGAAGAGAGAGAGGCACACAAGAGGGTTACAACCACTTATAATATTGATACCCTAGACCCCAGGGATGAAACGAAGCTGAAAAAAGGAGAGGCTGCGGAAGAGGTAGAATCCATCATCCTCGATGAGGATGACACGGAAAAAACCGTCCAAGTTGGCAAGTCTCTGAAGTCCGACATCAAGGAAGACCTCATTAAACTATTGAGGAGAAGGCGAAGCGTCTTCGCCTGGAGTCATGTAGATATGCCAGGGATTGACCCTGAAGTCATGTGCCACAAGCTCAATGTGGTGGAGGGAGTGAAGCGGGTGAAACAGAAGAGGAGAATTTACTCCAGAGAAAAATATGAGGTCATCAGGGACGAGGTCAAAAAATTAGAAGACGCTGAATTTATTAGGGAGGTCATCTACCCTGAATGGCTGTCCAATGCAGTCATTGTCCCAAAGGCCAACGACAAGTGGAGAATGTGCGTGGACTTCACAGATCTCAACAAGCACTGCCCCAAAGACAGCTTCCCTCTCCCCCGCATTGACCAGATGGTAGACGCTACTGCAGGCCATGAGCTCATGCGTTTTATGGAAGCCTACTCAGGGTACAACCAGATCTTCATGAACCCTGAAGACTCGGAGAGGACTGCCTTCATCACTGATAAGGGGACATACTGCTATAGGGTCATGCCCTTTGGTCTAAAAAATGCGGGGGCAAAGTACTAGTGCCTCGTAAACAAAATGTTCGAAGACCAAATTGGGAAGTCCATGGAGGTCTACGTGGATGACATGCTGACCAAAAGTTTGAAGGCAGAGGATCATGTGGCAGACCTGGAGAGGACCTTTGATACGATGGACAGATACCAGATGAAGCTTAACCCGGCCAATTGTGTCTTCGGGGTCGGGGCAGGGAAGTTCCTGGGGTTCATTGTCAACCAAAGAGGCATCGAGGCCAATCCTGAAAAGATAAAGGACCTTGTTGAGATGAAGACCCCCAAGTCCATTAAAGACGTGCAGAGACTCACAGGGAGAGTTGCTGCCTTAAACAGGTTCGTGTCTAGAGCCACAAACAAGTGTTTGCCATTCTTCAAGATCCTTAGGAAGGCCTTCGAGTGGAACGAAGAGTGTGATGAGGCTTTTAGGGACCTGAAGTTATACTTAGGCTCTCCCTTGCTGATGTCACGACCCGTGCAGGGTGAACAACTCTGCGTGTACCTCGTCGTCTCAGAGTCGGCCATCAGTGCAGTCATTGTGAGAGACGAAGAAAGAATACAGAAGCCTGTGTATTTTAACAGCAAGGCACTCCAAGGGGCAGAGCAAAGATACCCGAGGATGGAGAAGCTGGCCTACGCCTTGATCCATGCCTCAAGGAAGATGAAGCCGTACTTTCAGTCCCATACAATGGTCATCGTCACCGACTCGCCTCTTAGGCAGGTCCTACACAAGCCAGAAAAATCAGGTAGGTTGATGGCCTGGGCTATAGAGCTGGGGGAGTTTGACATTGTGTATCAGCCTAGGACGGCCATTAAGGGGAAGGCATTGGTAGACTTCGTGGCTGAGTTCACCTGGGAAGAGGATGAGGCCGAGGGTGAGACCCTCGGGAAGACGGATACAAAAGACAGACCCGCAGACACACCCGCAGATAGGGCTGAGACGAGCACCGCTAGAAGGAACGCGACTGAAAACGAAGAGGGAAGATACATCTTTAGACAGGGGTCCCTCTCTTAAGGAAATTTTTCAGAAGGAAAGACTCTGTGGAGCCTCTTCGTTGACGGGTCCTCCTGTGACAGCGGAAGTGGTGCTGGACTGATACTATCAGCACCCGATGGAACAGACGTTGAATACGCCCTGAGGTTCAACTTCAAGGCCTCCAACAACGAGGATGAATATGAGTCCTTAATAGCAGGCCTCTCCTTGGCTAAGTCTCTTAGTGTCGGCCAGGTTTTTGTCTATAGTGATTCAAGGCTAGTAGTGAATCAGATACTAGGAGCCTACGAGGCTAAGGACGAGAGGATGGCTAGGTACCTTGAGAAGGTGAGGTCATTACTGAAGGGCTTCAGAGAAGTGAAATTAAGTAGGGTACCTAGGCTCGACAATGGCCGTGCTGATGCCCTTGCTAGGTTGGCCTCGGCAACAAGAACAGACATCAGGAGGAAGGTCCCAGTAGAAATTTTGCTTCGGCCAACTATTGAGGATGCTGAGGGAACACTCAGCAATTGCCTAAATGTCTCTCAAGAAGCTTCGTGGATGGACCCCCTGATCAGATACATTAAAGAGGGTGAGATGCCAGAAGCAAGCCAGGAGAGGAAGAAGCTGAGGTACAGGGCTGCAAAATTCACTGTCATCGGAGACACCTTGTACAAAAAGGGGTTTTTGCTCCCCTTACTTAGGTGTGTGCATCCCTCAAAAGTCCCTTCCATTTTGCAAGATGTGCACGAAGGATCGTGCTCAAGCCATATCGGGGGCAGATCCTTAGCGAAGAGGGTGATCACCCAAGGCTACTGGTGGCCGACCTTGGGGAAAGACGCCGCATCATACGTAAAAAAGTGCGACAAATGTCAAAGATTTTCCACCATCCCTCACCAGCCCCATCAGCCTCTTACTTCCATTACATCCCCATGGCCATTTGCAGTGTGGGGGATCGACCTAGTAGGACCCTTGCCTAGGGCCATCAATAACTATTGATTCCTCATCGTAACCATTGATTATTTTTCAAAATGGGTGGAGGCGGAGCCAATGGTGACAATCATAGAGCAGAAGACCTTCCAGTTCATCTGTAAAAACATCATATGCAGATATGGTCTCCCCAACACCCTCATCTCGGATAACGGGACTCAGTTCAAGAATGCCTCTCTACAGAAATACTGTGATAGGGTAAGTATCAAACAATTTTTCTCCACCCCAGGTCGACCTCAGGCCAATGGGCAAACCGAAGTTACGAACAGGACAATCCTAGACGGAATTAAGAAGAGGCTTGAGGAGGCAAAAGGAAGATGGGTCGAGGAGTTATATGCCATGCTGTGGGCATACAGGACGACAGTGAGGACCTCTACCGGGGAGACCCCATTCATGCTAGCATATGGATCAGAAGCCATCATCCCCACCGAGATTGAGTTTCCTACGCATAGAATCCAGGTGTATGACCCCCAGAAAAATGCGTAGGAGAGGAGACTCGACTTGGACCTGATTGAGGAAAGAAGGGGGAACGCTGAGGTAAGGCAGGCCGCCTACCAACAGAGGACCGCAAGGTTCTACAATCAGAGGGTGAAACAGAGGCCCATCGCAGTGGGGGACTTGGTCCTCAAGAAGACTTGGCAAAAGCCCAACAAGCTTCACCCTAATTGGCATGGCCCATATAGGGTCATCGATGAAGTCATCCTTGGGACCTACAGGCTAGAAAACCTAGAGGGGGAACCTTTTTCAAACCCCTGGAATGCAGATCATTTGAAGAAATACTATCAGTAGTGTTATAAGGTCTTGAAAGGCCATAATTGTAATGAGAGTTTCTCCAACAGAACACTTGGAAAATTAATGAGAAATATCTGTGTTTCCCTCATCCTGTTGTCACTCCTAGCACGCATGGAAACATCTACAGAAATCCATTAAATTGGAAAGTTAATCCCTCGGCTATAATGGGGACCAGTGGAGGGGACGACCCCACCACTGTCCTCAAGAAAGATGAGGGAAGACTCTAAAATCCATTAAATTGGAAAGTTGATCCCTCGGCTATAATGGGGACCAGTGGAGGGGACGACCCCACCACTGTCCTCAAGAAAGACAAGGGAAGACTCTAAAATCCATTAAATTGGAAAGTTGATCCCTCGGCTATAATGGGGACCAGTGGAGGGGACGACCCCACCGCTGTCCTCAAGAAAGACGAGGGAAGACTCTAAAATCCATTAAATTGGAAAGTTGATCCCTCGACTATAATGGGGACCAGTGGAGGGGACGACCCCACCACTGTCCTCAAGAAAGACGAGGGAAGACTCTAAAATCCATTAAATTGGAAAGTTGATCCCTCGGCTATAATGGGGACCAGTGGAGGGGACGACCACACCACTGTCCTCAAGAAAGACGAGGGAAGACTCTAAAATCCATTAAATTGGAAAGTGAATCCCTCGGCTATAATGGGGACCAGTGGAGGGGACGACCCCACCACTTTCCTCAAGAAAGACGAGGGAAGACTTTAAAATCCATTAAATTGGTAAGTGAATCCCTCGGCTATAATGGGGACCAGTGGAGGGGACGTCCCCACCACTGTCCTCAAGAAAGACGAGGGAAGACTTTAAAAACCATTAATTTGGAAAGTTGATCCCTCGGCTATAATGGGGACCAGTGGAGGGGACGACCCCGCCACTGTCCTCAAGAAAGACGAGGGAAGACTCTAAAATCCATTAAATTGGAAAGTGAATCCCTCGGCTATAATGGGGACCAGTGGAGGGGACGACCCCACCACTGTCCTCAAGAAAGACGAGGGAAGACTCTAAAATCCATTAAATTGGAAAGTGAATCCCTCGGCTATAATGGGGACCAGTGGAGGGGACGACCCCACCAATGTCCTCAAGAAAGACGAGGGAAGACTTTAAAAACCATTAATTTGGTAAGTGAATCCTTCGGCTATAATGGGGACCAGTGGAGGGGACGACCCCGCCACTGTCCTCAAAAAAGACGAGGGAAGACTTTAAAATCCATTAAATTGGAAAGTTGATCCCTCGGCTATAATGGGGACCAGTGGAGGGGACGACCCCACCACTGTCCTAAAAAAAGACGAGGGGAGAATTTAAAATCCATTAAATTGGTAAGTGAATCCCTCGGCTATAATGGGGACCAGTGGAGGGGACGACCCCACAACTGTCCTCAAGAAAGACGAGGGAAGACTTTAAAAACCATTAATTTGGTAAGTGAATCCCTCGGCTATAATGGGGACCAGTGGAGGGGACGACCCCACCACTGTCCTAAAAAAAGACGAGGGAAGACTTTAAAATCCATTAAATTGGTAAGTGAATCCCTCGGCTATAATGGGGACCAGTGGAGGGGACGACCCCACCACTGTCCTCAAAAAAGACGAGGGAAGACTTTAAAACCCATTAAAACTGGAAAGTTGATCCCTCGGCTATAATGGGGACCAGTGGAGGGGACGACCCCACCACTGTCCTCAAGAAAGACGAGGGAAGACTTTTGTTAAAAACCATTAAATTGGAAAGTTGATCCCTCGGCTATAATGGGGACCAGTGGAGGGGACGACCCCACCACTGTCCTCAAAAAAGACGAGGGAAGACTTTAAAATCCATTAAATTGGTAAGTGAATCCCTCGGCTATAATGGGGACCAGTGGAGGGGACGACCCCACCACTGTCCTCAAGAAAGACGAGGGAAGACTTTATTTAAAAATCATTAATTTGGTTACTTGAACCCTCGGCTATAATGGGACCACATGAGGGGACGACCCCACATTGGTCCTCAAAAAAGACGAGGGAGGGGTTAATAGCATCAACAATGAGCAAACCATAATAGAATTAAATATGGAAGACAGCAATTATGGAAGACAGTAGAAGTAGAGACGATGGTATTGACAAAACATAAAATATCAAGTGTTTTACAATACAAAGCACAAAAATACACTACAAGGGTATGGGCTACAGGCATCCACCCTATGGGACGACATCAGAGGGCAAGGCCTCTACATCTATAGGAACGGTCTCCTCAATAACCAGAACAGGGTGATCTTCAGAAGTGCCGACCCCCACGACCTGAACTTGGGATTCCACTTGATTGAGGGCCTCGGCAATTAGGGGGTCGTCCAGTTGAACACCCTCCAGTGAAGGACGAACCGACGAGACGACATCACCGAATTTGAGGACGACCCATCGGCAGGCCGTCCTGATCCCCCTTTCTAGATACTCAAGGCCGAAGCCCTGAAATTCATCTGAAGTCTTATACGCCTCAACAGCATCAGCCTCAGCTTTCTTGATGGCTGCTTCCAGATCAGTCTTGTGCTTGACTTCCATGCTCAGTAAAGCCTCATCCCTATCCTTGATGATCAAGTCCTTGGCTTGCAGGTCGGCATCGTGCTGCCTCATCAGCTCATCTAGGACCCTAGCATGCTCGGTCCTAGCACTCTCAAGCTCAGCCCTCGCAGTATCAAGCTCAGTCTTCGCAGTATCAAGCCCTGTCTGCAAGACAGCCTCATGCTGAATAGCCCTTTCGGCCTCATGGAACTTCATCTGATTCTCGGCCATCCATTTGGTGGCTGAGGTAAGGGCACAAACAGACTGCACGAAAAATGAACAGATATCAAGAGGGGCCGAGGGAACAGTTAGCGAAAGAATGAAATTAAGGAGGTGGGTCAAGACCAATACCTGAGCAAGGGAGTGCAGACCATAGTCGTACACTTTAGCAGGGGGCATCTTTGCTAAGAACTCGAAGTCAGAGGCCGACGGTGCAGAGAACATCGAGGCCTTGGCAGCCCGTAAGTTTGTGATCAGTGACGAGGGTCGGCCCTCAGATGGGCCAGATTTTGAGACCAGAAGGCCCCCATGCTGGACGAAGAGGTCGTCCCCTCAGAGGCGTCGACTCTGGCCCTCGTCCAAGAATCAGGCCGAGGCTTAACTGGGCCCTCAGGCTCCTTCCTTTTGTTACTATCAGTGGTCGGCTCCACCACTGTCGGCCCAGCAGCCTTTGTCTTCCTCAGAGCCTGTTGAGGCTCCTTCCCCTTCTTCTTGGCCAATCCAGACAGTAAGCTGGGAGCTGTCATTTCCCAAAGATAGTCTGGTGTACCTGCAGGACGATCTGATAAGAGGACGACATGTCAGAAAAGTTTAGAGATAAAGAGAGAACACTTCAAAAATAAGCAAATAATAGGAAATGTTCAGTATAACTCACGTAGTTCAGACAGGGGGCCGACCCTCAGACCAGCTTCTTTAAGGAACCGAGGGGTCATCAAGTCTTCAAATTTGGCAAGCTCACCCTCTCGCCCTCGTCCTCTCAGATAATCTACGATGTCCTTCTCCTCCAGACTAAGTCCAGGGTCCGGCCTGGCCTTCATGGAGGGGTTAGACCACTTCCTGGGGACCCTCGGACTATCGGCAACGGGCTCCCACTCCCCGGAGATAAAGAAAAACCTCTTCTTCCAATCATGGTTGGAAGTTTGTGCCACATGGAGGAGTTTCTTCTCAGACCTCCTTGCCCCCAGGTGATAATATCCAGGCTGCTTGGACGAGGAGGTGATGTTGTAGCAGCCCAGAAATTGGTCAGCCGAGGGCTCGTCGGTAAAGGCATTCTTCCACAAGGAAATATAGCCCAAGATCGTCCTCCAAGAGTTGGGAGGAAGTTGAGAGGGGGAAACGCCGAGGGCAACCAGAATATCTGCAATGGCAGGGTGCAGAGGGAGCCTGACTCCAACCTTAAACATCTGTTCGTAGACTGCAACCTCTCCCTCTTGGCAATCAAAAACCCTCTCAGCCTCAGAGGGAACCCTCATAGTCACCCCGGAGTGCACTCCATAAATATGCCTCCATATCAGGAGATCTCGATCCCTAACAGAGGAGATAAAGGACGAGGCATGGGAGGTATCAACCTCATCATCTGTATCATCGTCCTCGTCCTCAGATCTCTCCCCCTCATCACCTGCAGGAGGACCTTGAGGAAAAGCCACTTGGAAGGCATTGGGGGACAGGGTTGTCACAGGGACAGCCTCAGAGGGGGCCGTACCCTTGGCCTCTCGGCCTGGGCTAAGGTCAGGTGTGTCCCTTCTACCAGAAGTTCCAGCACCAGTTGGTGAGGAGACTCTCTCGTCCATCTCACTTGGGTTGGGTGTCTCAGGAGGACGAGGTGACGACCCACAAGACTCAGAAGGTTCAGAGGGTCTTATGGTGGCAAGAGGAATGGGAAAGATGGGTCGTACCCAATTAGGGTCGGCCCCTCGTCTCCTCTCTTCCTCTTCCTCTATTCATCTGATTTCGGTAAAGAGCTTCTCTCTCAAGGACGGGAACTCAGATACTAAGCTGTAAAGCCTCCTAAGCATTAAGGGGAAGACTCTACACTTAGAGAAATTACACTAGACTTGGCTAATTCATCTACAAACAAGTGGGGAATTGACCAGGTTTGACTTTTGGATTAAACAAAAGAACTCAAAGGTTTCGTCAAGAACGTTCAAGAACCTTTAACCGGAGAAGGCACCGGAAAAAGCTATGGGTAACTCGAAGGAAGTGCAACCCTATGGCCCTAAAAAAACAAACAGAATTGAAGACATAGGAAAGCGCTTAATGAAGGAGAGTACCTGATGACGAGGGAGGATAACGCTGCTGAGACCTGACGAATCGAAAGCTGCAGGTGGCAATGGAAACTGGTTCTAGAGAGAGAATACTTAGGCGCGAAGAAGAAGAAGAGGGAGAGAGAGAGTTTGAAAATCCCTTAAATACTTTGGTAATAAGTGGACCCATTTACCAAGAAAGGTATAATTAGGGCACAAGGCCCCAAGTGCACTGCGCAACCGCCATGCCTTGGAAAACTGAAACAACAATGAGTATCTGCCCAGGTGTCACTCATCTAACTGATCATACATGCATCTCATTTAAAACACTATCCCTCAGCCATCTCAACAGCACCTATGGTTAAGGGCTGGGGGGTGATTGATATACCCGTTTATATCCTCGGGTTAGATGAGGATTGCCTCCAAAACGGACGACAGTACGAGGGGACGACCATTCACCAATCTCCTAACGACCCTCCACCAGACTTCAGACGACAGTACGAGGGGCCGACCCTCTACCAGGCTTCAGACGACAGTACGAGGGGCCGACCATCTACCAGGCTTCAGTCGACAGTACGAGGGGCTGACCCTCTACCAGGCTTCAGACGACAGTACGAGGGGCCGACCCTCTACCAGGCTTCAGCCGACAGTATGAGGGGCCGACAGTACGAGGCCAGAATTGGGCCAGGCTCACTACCGGAGGAAACTTTTCCCTCGGCCTCGGCTCATAGGCCGAGGGTGACATCATGACAGCGCGTGGTTTGGGGGACGTGTGGAACAGTGCGCGTGAGGCTCATATGACGCGTGGCAGACCGTTAAAACAAAATCACACCCTCACGTGAGGGAACATTATGTCATCATTTGGCATCTACAGGTGTCAACAGGGAATTGGCTAGATCATCATTCACATGCACCATGCATACTTGGGGGGTACACTACACCCCCCAAGACCTATATATACTTGTCACCTACAACCCTACAAGAAATCGATCCATGAACAGTAGCCCTAGCTAAAACTCTATTTGTACACACACAGTAGAGAGAGAAAGAGGGTTATGAGCATTGTATCAAAGGCCATTAGTGCCCATACTTAGTGGATCACACACTCACAGTGGATGTAGGCCAAATTGGCTGAACCACTATACATCATTGTCTTATTTCCTCTTATACTCATCCCCTTCTATATACTTATACATCTCAATGGATGCCATGACTGCTACTGTTTGAGCTTACTATAACTTATCCGGTGGTGCTAAATCTTAGCATCATCACTCATCATAGGAAAAATATCCCTTAAAGAGTTTGAAGTTGTGCCATCGACGGTCCACCAAATGTTAAAATTCTCGACCCCCTATGGGGTAGGGGAAGTGCTGGGGGACCAAAACTCAGAGCGGGAATGCTACTTCAATTCAGCTGATGAGAGAAAAGCCCATAAGAAGGCCACAACCACATATAGCATTGATACACTTTACCCTAGAGATGAAACGAAGTTGAAGAAAGGAAAGGCCGCTGAAGAGGTAGAATCCATCGTCCTCAATGAGGATGAACCGGAAAAAACCATCCAGGTCAGCAAGGCCTTAAGCGAAGATCCAGGAAGAGCTGATAAATTTCTTGACGAAGAGGCAGATTGTCTTCGCTTGGAGCCACACGGACATGCCTGGCATCGACCCGGAGGTTATGTGCCACAAACTCAACGTGGCAGAAGGTGCTAAGACAATCAAACAAAGATAAAGAGTTTATTCTAGGGAGAAGTACGATGTTATCAGAGAAGAGGTCAGAAAGTTAGAAGAGGCATAATTTATCAGGGAGGCCATATACTCGGAGTGGTTATCAAACGCCGTCATTGTAACCAAAGCCAATTAAAAATGGAGGGTGTGTGTAGATTTCGACCTGAACAAGTTTTGCCTAAAAGATATTTATCCCTTACCTCAGATTAATCAAATGGTAGATGCCACGGCAACGCATAATCTCATGAGCTTCATGGATGCGTATTCAGGCTATAACCAGATCTGCATGGATGCTGAAGACTCAGAGAAGACAACCTTCATCATCGACAAGGGGACATACTGTTATAAGGTAATTCCCTTCGGCTTAAAAAATATAGGGGCAACGTATCAACGTCTTGTGAATAAGATGTTTGAAAATAAAATTGGCAAGACTATGGAGGTGTATGTAGACGATATGTTGACGAAGATCTTAAAGGCTTACACTCACGTGGTAGACTTAGAAAAGACCTTCTATATCATGGACTTGTACAAAATGAAAATCAATCCCGTGAAGTGTGTCTTCGGGGTAGGAGCTGGGAAATTTCTTGGATTCATTGTCAATCAGAGGGGAATAGATATGAACCCTGAGAAGATCAAGGGTTTGCTCGATATGAAGACACTAAGAAGTATCAAGGACGTTCACAGGTTCACTGGAAGAGTAGCCGCACTCAATAGATTTGTTTTCAGAGCGATGGACAAGTGTCTTCCATTCTTTAAGGTGCTTAGAAAGGCCTTCGAATGGGATAAAGAGTGTGATGAGGCTTTTAATCGGCTCAAGTCCTGCCTCGAATCTTCCTTGCTCTTATCTCATCCCATAGTGGGAGAGAAGTTGTATGTTTATCTAGAAGTCTCTGAGTCAGCTATAAGTGCAGCCATAGTATGGAAAGACGTTGGGGTGCAAAGGCCTGTATACATCAATAGTAAGGCCCTTCAAGATTCTGAACAAAACTATCCTTGATTGGGGAAATTGGCCTACGCTTTGATACACACTTCGAGGAAAATGAAACCCTATTTCCAAGCACACTCTATGGTCATACTCACTAACTCCCCATTAAGGCAGGTCCTCCATAAGCCTCAGAAGTCAAGCAGATTGATGACCTGAGCCATTGAGTTAGGAGAGTATGACCTTACTTATCAACCCAGGGTGGCCATTATCGGGAAGGCACTTACAAATTTTGTTACTGAGTTCACATGGGAAGAGACTGAAGTTGAGAACAATCCAGTTACCACAGAGGGATCAAATAGTAACGTCTTCCAAGACTTGGAAGAGGTTATGTCCAACAGAGATAGAAACGGAATAGCAGAGAATGAAGAGGACAGGTATCTCTTCAAGCAAGGAACCCTGTCAGAGGGGAGCTTCTCTTTGAATGAAGACGTATGGAACCACTGTGTTGATGGGTCTTCTTATGAAAGTGGAAGTGGTGCAAGGTTGATACTCTCATCTCCAGATGGTACCAATGTTGAATATGCACTAAGGTTAAACTTCAAGGCATCAAACAATGAGTCAGAATATGAGGCTATGATAACAGGCCTCTCCTTGGCAAAGACCCTTAGGGTTGGTCGACTCCTACTTCCTAGCGACTCGAGGTTAGTTGTTAACCAACTGTTTGGAGTTTATGAGGCCAAGAATGAAAGGATGGCCAGATACCTGAAGAGGGTAAGAATGATGCTGGAAGGCTTTAAAGAGGTGAAGATGAAGAGGGTACCTCATGAAAAATAACAGCCACGCAGATGCACTGGTAGGGTTGGCATCAACAATAAGGACAAACATCAAAAGGATAGTACCAATCGAGATCCTGCTCAAACTGACCATTGAGGAAGAAGAGGTTGCCAACCCTTGCCTTAACTTGAACCTGGGGGACTCATGGATGGACCCCCTCATCAGATATATCAGAGAGGGATAACTTCCAGAATCGAAGCTAGAGAGGAGGAAACTAAGGTACAGAGCAGCAAAATTCTCAATAGTAGGAGATGTCCTATATAAAAAAGGATTTTTGTTACCTCTCCTCAGATGCGTTCATCCCATACAGGTTCCTTCCATCCTACAATAGGTACACGAGGGTTCTTGATCCAGTCACATAGGAGGAAGACCTTTGGCTAAGAGGATTATCACACAGGAATACTGGTAGCCGACCTTGGCCAAATATATTGCAGCCTACGTGAAGAGGTGTGACAAATAATAAAGATTCTACACTATCCCCCATAACCCTCATAAACCTATGATGTCAATCAGTTCCCCTTGGCTATTCGCAATATGGGGGATTGACTTGGTGGGTCCTTTGTCAAGGGCTGCGAACAATTATTGATTTCTGATAGTAGCGATTGACTACTTCTCTAAGTGGGTGGAGGTTGAGCCAATGATCACGATCACAGAACAAAAGACCTTCCAATTTATCTGGAAGGGCATCATATGCAGACATGGCCTCCCTAACACCCTTATCTCAGAAAACGGAACTCAATTTAAAAATCTTCCTTGGAAAGGTATTGCGAGAGAGTTAGGATCAAGTAATTTTTCTCTTCTCTTGGTCGACCTCAGGCAAACGGTCAGACCGAAGTCACGAACAGAACAATCCTTAACAGGATCAAGAAGAGGTTAGAAGAAGCTAGGGGAGATGGACTGAAGAGGTTTATGCTGTGTTATGGGCCCACAGAATAATGGCTAGGACACCAACGGGGGAGACCCCATTTATGTTAGCACATATCTCAGAAGTCGTCATACCAACAGAGTTAGGACTCCCCACTCACAGAGTTTACACCTATGACCCTGAGAAGAATGGGGAGGAGAGAAGACTTGACCTATATTTAGTTGAGGAAAGAAGGGAAGACGCTGAGATCAGACATGCAGCCTACCAGCAGAGAACAATAAAATTCTACAACCAAAGGGTCAAATCAAAGCCCATAGATGTAGGAGACCTAGTGCTTAAGAATACGTTGCAAAAGGCAAACAAGCTTCACCCAAATTGGCATGGCCCTTATAAAGTGATCGAGGAGGTTGTACCTGGGACCTACAGGCTAGAAAACCTCGAAGGGGAACCTTTCTCCAATCCATGGAATGTTGATAATCTGAAAAAATATTACATATGATGTTGCAATGGTTTCTATGTAAATGTATCAACTTATGAAGAGATTATTAATGAGAAGATCAGTTCCTATGTCAATTACTGGTTCATTATGCTTTAGTGGTGAAATTTTTTAGGGTAACATCTTAATTTGATGACCTCAAACCTTTAAACACCATAATTTGGTGACAAGGTCTGAGGTAAACATTATATTTGGATGACCTGAGATTCTAAACATCATGAATTTGGTGAAATTTATGGGGGTAACATCTTAGTTTGATGACCTCAGACCTTAAAACATCATAACTTGGTGACAAAGTCTGAGGTGAACATCTTATTTGGATGATCTTGGACCCTAAACATCATTAATTTGGTGAAATTTATGGGGGTAACATCTTAGTTTGATGACCTCAGACCTTAAAACATCATAAGTTGGTGACAAGGTGAGGTGATCATCATATTTGAATGACCTCAGGCCCTAAACATCATTAATTTTATGAAATTTATGAGGGTAACATCTTAGTTTGATGACCTCAGACTTTAAAACATCATAACTTGGTGACAAGGTCTGAGGTGAACATCATATTTGGATGACCTCAGACCTTAAACACCATAGCTTGGTGACAAGGTCTAAGGTGAACATCATATTTGGATGACCTCAGACCTTAAACACTATAACTTGGTAATAAGGTCTGAGGTCAACATCATAGTTAGGTGACCTCAGACCTTAAACATCATAACTTGGTGACAAGGTCTGAGGTGGACATCATATTTGGATGACCTTAGACCCTAAACATCATTAATTATATTACAAGTGTAAAATCATAGTGTAGTGATGAAGACACGCGCCAAAACAATTTAAGGCCAAGAGAAGAAAAATTATCCTCAAAGAATAATATAGCACAATGAAGTTAGAGTTACAGGTCAAAAGCTAATAGAAAATGTTATCAAAGGTTACAGACCGATATAAATCAGAAATAAAAAATTTACAAATAAGAGCTTCATAAAAAAAGGCCTAAGTGTCTACAATCTCAGGGTTAGTGGCCATGCCCTCACTTCCTTGTCCGTTGTTGGTCACTTCTACTCCATCATCCTGAGGATTAACGTCTTTAGTCCTTGTATCTTTTGGTTAAACAGTCTCGGCAGGTGCAACACCTTCTTCTTCTTCCTCGACCTCTTGTAAGACCTGAGCAAACTGAGGATCAGCATAGCCCAGACCAATGAAGTCCCAGGCTACCAGGCACCCTGACTCCTTCTCTTTCATTACAACCCATTTTCTAGTGGCCTTGACACCCTTTTCGAGGTATTCAAAGCCAAAGCTGACAAATTCGTGAGAGACCTTGTAGTCCTCCAAAATCTTCTCTGAGGCATCATCCAGAGTAGCCTTCACAGCGACATCAACCTTGTGTTGGAAAGAGTCAACCTGGGTCTTCAGAGCAGAGCTGTGATCCTTCTTAAGATTCCCCATGTCCTTCTCCATCTTCTAAACATTAGCTTCAGACTTCTCTAAGGAAGCCTTCAGATGCTCCGCTTCAGTATGCAGAGCGACCTCTGTCTTCTAGGCCTCTCTGCCCTTCTCAATCAGAGGGAGCTTCCTCAGAGTCCAATCGACAAACTGGTGCATAGTGAGGATACTCTGAAAACACATTCAGATACATGAGTTCAAGAGTCAATGAAATTCAAGCCGATGTTACACTTCAATAAAAATAGCTAAAATCTTACTTGGATAGGTCGGTGGAGGCAGAACTCGGCCAGCAAAGGGGTGTCTAGATAACGGCAGAACCGTTTGTCAGCGTCGGTCATCACGGAGCCGATAGCGTCCAAGGCCTTCATACTTTGGCCAATAAGGCTATCACCGATCTTCAACTGGTCTATACAAGCAACTAATGCGTCCTGAGAGGAGATGGGGATCGTGCGATCGCCCTTTGAGGTTTTCTTCTTCTGCCTCTGATCCTCAGGGGCAGGGTCATTGGATTTCCTTTTTTTGGAGGCATCGGCCCTTGAAGTGGTAGGAGGAGGAGGAGGCGCATTCAGGCCTGCTTTCTTAACTAGTTTTGTAATGCTGGGGGCTGCCATTTCCCAAATATCATCTGATATTCCTTCTAGGTGCTCTGTAAAAAGAAAGGTATGAGTTAAAAGATCAGATACATAGCAAAATCAAAGGTTCAACTTGTTAAAAAATAAAGTAACTTACGAAGCTCGGTCAGAGGACTCCCCCCAGGCTAGTTTCAGAGAGGTAGTAGGGGGTTATCAAATGCTCGTACTAGACTAGCAGACCATGTTCCCCCTGATCTTGAAGGTCTTTGACCTTCTGAAAGTTATTCTAGGTTAATCTAGGGTTGGACCTGGCAGCCATTGACACCTTTCCCCACCTCAGAGGTATTCTCGGCTCTAAAGATGAAGAGGTGGCACAGGCACCAACTTCCCCTAACCCTGAGGCGAAGAAGTATCATGGTTTTCAGTTATGGTTTGAAGTCTGGGTAACCAGTAACATCTTCTTATTAGACTTCCGAGCTAGAAAGTGGTAGTAACTCGGATGATTCCTAGCAGATGAGGGCACGTAGCACCCAGTGAAGACCTGGACCGGAAGGTTTGAATGATGGGCTATCCTCCATAAGACAATAGCTCCAATCATCACCATCTAGGAATTAGGGGACAATTAGGAGGGAGCCAAATTAATATGAGACAATATGGCCCTTATTATTGGATGAATGGGGAGACGGAATCCTAACTTAAACATCTGCTCATATAGGCAGATCTCACCATCTCGGCCGCCAAAGGCCCTCTCATCCCTCAGAGGCCTCCTAAGTTTATGGAGGGACCTATGGAATAAAGATGCCTGAAGGCTAGGAGATCGAGTTCGCTGACAGTGCTCTCTATCTCGGCTGCCTTCGAGGTGTCAACATCGCTTTCGATACCATCATCCTCATCTCGGGCAACGTCGGCTTGGGTAGGTGAAGGAGCACCATTAGGGAACCTCTGAGTGAACTCAACCCCTGTGGTGGTCAACAAGGGAATAACATCAAGGACTGGAGGAATAGACACACTCGGGCCCACAACCTCCACGTCAGAGGAAGTTTGAGAGGTGCTAGCACCGTTATGTGACGAGGCTCGACTTTTGACCTCGGCCTGATTAGGGACCTGATCCTTCCTAATGGAGAGGTCCATCGCCTCCTAGAATAAGTCAATAAACATGGGGTCTGAGGTGGATGACTCAGACTCAGACATTGGAGTGGGTTCCAACGGAGTCTCCTCTTGCTCAACTGGTTCTGGTGGCTCAGGGTATATCACCCTCAGAGGGGGTGGAAAGATTGGTCTGAGAGGTAATGCCTCTGCCCTAGGATCCCCCTCTTGGGATGTTTCTATTTGCCTAATCTTATCTAAAGTCTTCTCCCTAAGAGAATATAATTCCTCTAAAAGCTGGTATAAAGGTCTGAGAATGCAAGGACGAGACTACACTTACTCAAGGCCATAAACAAATAACTTGGCTTAACCTAATGAAGGATTTAGATGATACTTTAGAAGAAGAACAAGTATGATCCGTCTTAAATATCACTGGAAAACTCTTGAACTCTCACAGAAAAACTCTTAAATGTTATCGAAAAAATCAAACTCTCACCAGAGAACCCAAGCTCACACCAGAAATTACAGAAATGGTAATTAAAAGGAAGGAAATGGTAGGACAAGGTGGAGAGGATACCTGGATGACCGTGGAATAAGAGGAAGGAGATGAGAATTGAATAAGCACCTCGCAGTAGCAGCAAAAGCTCTTGAAGAGAATAAAGTTGCAGAGAAAATCACTGGCGGGAAAAGAGAAGAGGAAATGAAGAAGAAAGAAGGAAATGGGGGATTTAAACCCACAATCATTTTAGTGCGCATCCCAAGGCTCATCATTGCCTTGGGAACCCAAAGGTACAAACCATGAATGCACGCTAATCACTTAAGCAAGTGACATGTGTCAAGATATTATTGACACACAAGAAAACTTAGCCTCAGCCTTACAAATACCCCTCAATCACCTACTCACATAGGTAACTAAGGGCTAGGGGTGATTAATATGCCCAAAGTGCACCTTTCCATTTAGAGACACTAACCTCGGCCTGACTCACAACTGAGGGGGTAGAGGCTCATAGTGACCGACAGTAATATCGTCCCTCACAAGGTCGGCTCTAGCAGACGTTGTAATAAACTCATCATCAAGGCTTATATCTGGGTTCAGACATCCATCCATAACATCGGCCCAAGCCGATGTTACATTGTATCAATCGAGATTAACTAGGAACTTGGGCTCAACTTGTATAGGGTCGGCCACAACCGACGTAGCCAGCATCACCTCAAATAAGCCCTGCATATGACCATAAACGCATGGTTTCAGCCTCAGACGACATTACGAGTATCATTTGAGACCAGCAAAATATTTATAAGATCAATCAATAAGCACTATGTCATCATCAGCTTTGGCTGACGTTACACCTCATACCCAACCTCCGCCGGACATCCTGACCGAGGTCTTCATATAACATTGATCTCTGACAAGTCAAGGGTCTTACTCCACCAAACTCGTACTCACCCAAGCCGAGGTTGGTATCAAGCTAAGACAACCGAGAATTGATAAGCGTATACAAGGGTAGGAACACGTGGAAAAAATCAGTTGTAACCGAATCAATCCCCTCACTTGGGGGAATATTTCATCATCATTCTCTACGTGTGACAGTGACATATGTCTTCATTAGATTGGCTAGATCAACACACCCATTCTCATTGCATGCATGGGGGGTACATTACACCCCACACACACTATATATACTTATCTTCTCCTACATGGAGAAGGATCCGATAATGACAACCCTAGATGAAACTCTGTCCAATTATACAGTAGAGAGAGAAAGTATAAGAGATTGTATCCATGGCCATTAGTGACTTACTCTAGTGGCTTTACTCACTCACTTGCACAGTGGACGTAGGCCTAATTGGCTGAACCACTTGTATGATGGTGTTCATCCTCTTATCCTCATCTCTATCTCTCATATTTAATATACTCTTGTGCTTCCATTATTAACATTGATTTAAGCTTATAAACACCTTGAAGGGTGGTGCTATTTCCAGCATCATCATCAGTCACACCCGAGATTGTTACGAGGGTAAAACAGGCACAAGAAGCGGATACTTTTTGTCAGGATCAGATTGTAAGGCTTTTAGCTGGGGGTGTTGAATCCTATTCAGTGAGTTCTGATGGGGGTTTGAGGGTCTAATGGGATATTGGTGGTCCTGGAGGGAGACGATTTACGTCATGCAATGATGTCACAATCGCACGAATTTAGATTTGCAGTACATCCCGGAGGGGATAAGATGTACCAGGAGATGAGGGGGCAGTACTGGTGGAGTGGGATAAAGAAGGACATTGTAGAGTTAGTGTCCAAATGTTCTGTGACACCCCGCCTAATTAATCCCGGGTGATCGGTTCTAAATCAAGTTAGAACAGGTTTCTCATTTGGTCCATTCTTAGCATCACTGCCGTCTTATTAAATTACTAACCACCTAAGTGAGAAAAATAGACTGGTGCCAATTTTTATCTTTCATTATTTAAACCAAAACCCATGCGGATAATAAAACAATATAACAATCACAAATAACTGAAACAATCATCCACAAGTAAAAGTAATTAACCGAATAAACCATCGGTCCAAATAATAAATCCCGTAAAGACAAGAATGAACTCCCAACAAGTCTACTACAAATAAAATGGAATGTGAGCAACATGCTCTAATAACTAATCATGAATTTCTACATTAAGAATGAAGAATTAGGCGTCTATCAAAGCCCCGCAACATCCACATATGCTGCAGCAACGGATCCCTGGAATTGAGTCAAGGCTGGCGTCCCTGTGGCTGGACACCTAAAAGGGTTTTTAAAAGTTTTTATAGCAAGGGTTAGTACCCAAAAACATTTGAAAAACATTTAACAAATGATTAACTTGCAGTAATAAATAAATATGCATGCTCTTCATATTTTAGTTAGTATCGTACTCTCTTGAGAACTTCCTTACCCCTCCTCTAATATACGCTACTAACGCTTTAATTAAATTACCTAGTTATTCATCTCATGACTAGATAATTAACAAAGTTCCTTTATACCCACCCTACTCTAACTGAGTATGTAGTGTTTATGATTTTTAAGTTATTAGTAACATCAACTTAACTAAATCATTTTCCTTTTTATATTCATATAACTTCTACACTTGTTATACATGTGAAATAACTCAATTTTCATTAATAACCCGTATATGATTAATTATCTAATTATATACTTATAATCATATTTCAGCATTCACAATCATACTGTAATATATATAACAACTTGCATCCTCCCGAGCAAAATACTCCCGGAATGTAAATTCTATAAAGTGCTATCCCACTAGGTACAATCACATAGCCTAGATATCCCAAGTCAAAATTTTCACACCAACTTGATAAAAATAAATAATTGGAGGCGGTCATATTCCTTCCCTGAAAGTGAGATGTCCCTCACCCATATAACGGACGCTATGACCTCGGGAATATACTCACCCTACTCCTCAAGCTAGGGGATTCATCCACTACGCGCAACCTCCCCCTATAGCACCATAGTATAAAATATCTAATCACTGATATTAATTGTGCACACCATATATATATACTATCGCCTCCGTATATATAAATATAAAAGTCTCGGCTATACCATTCGCTAAATCCGTAACATAAGCCTATTAAAATTATTAAGAGTTTATGGTCCAACTCTAAATATTAATTAAATTTCACCTTAATTAATTAAGTTATTTTTGGTGTCGCCCCCACCATAAATTTGGACTTACTCTCGTAGCCCAAAATAAATTTACCCGAGTCAAAATTCCCGACTCTAATTTATTAGCCTCAAACCCTAATTAATTTATCTACAATTAATTAGATTTACTCTCATGTATTTAATTTCTCAATAATTAATTACATAAGATTTTATATGATTTTCCCCTCTTATATAGCTAACTGGCGAAACTGCCAAAATCTGGCGACCGTCGATCGATCGACCCCAGACCGTCGATCGATCGATCGAACAGGTCTTCGTCTTCTTCGCGAAGACAGGGCAGCCATGGACGGAATTTCTTAAACCCTAATCTCTGCTAACATGAATTTTAAGCCTTTTTAACACCAGTACATATTAGAAACCTTATTAGGATTCCCCAGAAAGTCCACAACAATCATCAATTCGTCCATAAACTACTGATTTATAATTTTGGGGAAAAATCCAGCTTTTTCCTTAAACACATTTTTACTCCAAATTTATTCATCAAATTCGTTCTAATTTATCTGGATATCATTCTAACAGATACACATCAATATTCCAATATCAGATTTTACATAAATCCTCATAAATTCGGGCAAATCAGATTCATGTTTTCTTTTGTATTATCAAAACCCCATGTTTATGCCATGAAACCCCAAAACGAATTTTAATTCATTACATCACGCAAATATGAATTGAAAGGCAGATTTAATGCTATTTCAAGTTATTCACTTGCCTTAGGTTTCGTAGTGTCTGAATTTGCGATGGATTCCAGGGTTGAAGATGACCTTGTTGGTTCTTTGAGATCCCCAAAATGGCTTTGGCTGCTGCTAGGGTTTCCTAACCCTTTAATTCCTTTTTCTAATTAAGCTCAGCCATGCCCTTATTTCTTTTTATTAGTTTAATTATTCAATTCCCGTTTTTCGACTAATGGGCCAAGCCCAAGTGACCAAAATGCCCCCGAGTGGGCCCGACTATGTCTAAAAACGTTCCGTGACCCGTTTACTACCCCCGGGTACACTTTTCCGACTATCTCGGCCCATCCGGACTCAACTGTACACTCAGAATTTGCATCTGAATTAATTTATAAAAATACTTATCCCCCACCCAATATAGTCTATACCGACTTCCGGATGTGATAAGTACATACCTCGTCATTAATACTCGAAACGACGAAATTACATTATTACTATTCACTTAGTAAATAAATTTTCCCTAAATATTAACCATTCAATCCCTGATTAATATTTATATACTATTCTATCATAATTAATTCATTAAATTACAACACACTAGTAATTTAGAATATCCGAATTAATTAAATTTTAAATGTACCAAAAATACGAGGTGTTACATACTCCCCCCCTTATAAAGGAATTTCATCCCCGAAATTAGATCGTACCTGCGTTGAAAAGCTCTGGATATTGTTCCCGCATATCCTCCTCTCGCTCCCAAGTAGACTCGTCAACATTGTGATGACCCCACTGTACTCTAACCAATGGAACAACCTTGGATCGTAATTTCCGCTCACTATGATCCAGAATTGCTACCGGCCTCTCCTCATACGAGATGTCTGGCTGTAAGTCGATCTCCTCGAGTGGAATGTGCCAAAAGGCTCTCTCGCTCCTTCGATATTTCTTCAGCGATGCCACATGGAATACATCGTGTATCCGCTGAAGATGTTCTGGTAACCCAAGCTTATACGCCACCGGTCCCACCCTCTCAATAATAGGGAAAGGTCCTACGTATCGCGGTGCTAACTTACCCTTCTTGCCGAACCTCATCACCCCTTTCATTGGGGATACCCGGACTAAAACCTGGTCCCCAACTTCTAGCTCCACATGTCTTCGAGAAGCATCAGCATAACTCTTTTGCCTGTCCTGAGCTATCCGAATTCTTCCTCGAATCAACTCTATCTTGGCAGATGTCTCCTGAACAATCTCTAGCCCCAAGAGTTTGTTGTCCCCCACCTCTAACCAACAAACGGGTGAACGACAAGGTCTCCCGTACAGTGCCTCAAACGGTGCCATGCCAATCGTGAATTGGTAAGAGTTGTTATACGCAAACTCTACCAAAGGGAGATATTTCTCCCATCCTCCCCCGAAGTCCAAAATGCACATTCTGAGCATGTCTTCCAGCATCTGGTTAACTCTCTCAGTCTGTCCGTCAGTCTGTGGGTGATACGCTGTACTCAAGCGCAACTCCGTGCCCATTGCCTCCTGAAAGCTCTGCCAAAAGTGGGCGACAAAGATTTTGTCTCGGTCGGATACAATATTTATAGGTACTCCATGCAGCTTAACAATCTCTGCTATGAATAGCTGTGCATAACGCATCGTCTCGAAGTTTGTGCGTACCGGTAAAAAGTGGGCCACCTTAGTCAACCGATCCACAATAACCCATATGGAGTCGTGACTCCTCTGCGATACAGGTAACCCTGTGATGAAGTCCATGGAGATGCTCTCCCACTTCCACACGGGAATTTCTAACGGCTGTAGCATCCCTGATGGTCTCTGGTGGTCAACTTTCACAAGCTGACACGTGGCACATTTCGAAACAAACTCCGCTATGTCCCATTTCATCCCTGCCCACCAATACTGCCTCCTCATATCTTGGTACATTTTATCCCCACCGGGATGTACCGCAAATTTTGAACCATGGGATTCTGTCATAACAGCGTGCCTCAAATCCTCATCCTCTGGCACCATTAACCTCCCATTAAAGCATAGGCCTCCTTCTGAGCTAATAGAGTAACCCTCTGCTCCCTCAGCTAACAACTGGCCCACCCTATCCCGGCAAATCTGATCCTCTGCCTGAGCCTTCACAACTCGTATAATGATCTCGGGTGTGATGGATAAAGCTGACATGCAAGCCTTGGCTACGTCATCCTCATATTGAAGCTCTCTCCACTTCGCTTTCCATACCTCTGCTATCTCCCCAGTCGGCCTTCGGCTCAATGCGTCTGCTACCACATTGGCCTTACCAGGATGATACTGAATAACAAACTGGTAGTCCTTCACGAATTCTAGCCACCACCTCTACCTCATATTCAGATCCTTCTGTGTGAAGAGATACTGAAGTGACTTGTGATCCGTGAATAGAGTAAACTGCTCTCCTAGAAGATAATGCCTCCATATCCTCAAAGCAAAAACGACCGCTGCCAACTCTAGGTCGTGAGTGGGGTAATTCCTCTCGTGGGGCTTTAGCTTCCTGGAAGCATAAGCTATAGCCCTTTCCTCCTGCTGGAGCACACCCCCAAGACCCCGTAAGGATGCGTCTGTGTAAACCCGATACTCTAGCCCTCCCTTTGGAAATGCAAGCACGGGTGCAGATGTCAACTTGTCCTTTAGCTCGTCGAACGCTAATTGACAACTATCATCCCACTTGAAAGGTACCCCTTTCCGAGTCAGATTCGTCAAAGGTCCTGCAATTTTAGAGAATCCCTTAATGAATCGCCTGTAGTAACCGGCCAAACCCAGAAAACTGCGCACCTCGGTCGGTGTCGTGGGCTGTCCCCACTCCCTCACCGCCGACACCTTATTCAGATCCACTGCAATACCCTGATCTGACACGACGTGACCAAGGAACTGTACCTCTCGTAGCCAGAATCCACACTTCCCTAATTTGGCATAGAGCTGATGATCCCTCAGTGTCTGTAAAACCATGCACAAATGCTCTGCGTGCTCCTCCTCGGTGCGCGAGTAGATTAGGATGTCATCAATGAACACGATGACAAACTGATCTAAGTACTCCCTGAAAACCCTGTTCATGAGGTCCATGAACACTGCTGGTGCATTGGTGAGCCCGAAGGGCATCACCCTGAACTCATATGATCCATACCGCGATAAGAAAGCGGTCTTAGGAACATCCCCCTCTCAAATACGCAGTTGATGATACCCTGACCTCAAGTCGACCTTGGAGAAGTAAGACGCCCCTCTCAATTGGTCAAATAAATCATCAATCCGAGGCAACGGATATTTATTCCGTATCGTCACCTTGTTCAGCTCCCTATAATCCACGCACAAGCGGAGTGAACCATCTCGCTTCTTCACAAACAACACCGGCGCACCCCACGGCGATGTACTCCGCCGAATAAAACCCTGACCCAGTAGTTGCTGAATCTGTTCCCTCAATTCCCGCATTTCTGAAGGGGCCATTCGATAAGGTGCCCGAGCAATCGGCCTCATCCCCGGTGCCAAATCGATAACAAATTCGATTTCTCTGCTGGGTGGTAATCCTGGTATCTCCTGGAATACATCCTCAAAGTCCCTCACTACAGGAATAGAGTCTAAAGGAACTACCACCTCCTGTGAGGTTTCCTCCTCAATGTAGTATAATTGAGTGCGCGACCCTCCCTCAGGAAGCGGCATTGCTATCAAGAACATCTCCTGTCCCGGAATGGAGAACACGATTGTCCTCTCATAACAATCCACCGTAGCCCGGTAACCTGCCAACCAATCCATGCCCAAGATGACATCATACCCCTCCATATCTAACACTAAGAGGTCTGCTACTAAACTAAGCCTCCCAATAAAAATGTCTACTCCTCGATAAATCGAGCAAAACAAAGCCCCGCTGCCTACTGGTGACTCTACACTCATACAGAGGCTACCCGCTGTCTCTAATAACCCAGCCCGTTTAGCAAAATTAGATTTAATGAATGAGTGTGATGCTCCCGTGTCAAAAAGAATGCTACCCTCATGACCATGAATGAAAAACATACCCTCAACCGCTGGCGGCGCCTGCTGTGCTGGAGGATTGGGAACATCCCGAACGTTGTACACACGTCCGTAGTGCATCTGCCCCTGCTGCTGTGGGGCGGGTGGGGCTGGTGCTGCTGGCAGCATCTGACCCTGTTGTCCCTGCTGGGCACCCTGCTGCTGGCCTCTGCCCCTCTGCGGGCACTCCCTCTTGAAGTGTCCTGGCATGCCACAGGCGAAACAGTGTTTCTGGTCGTCACCCTACCGTTGGCCCTGCTAGCCCTGATGTTGCTGTCCCGGTTGGCCTCCCCCGTTATTCCCTTGGCCTTGACGGCCCTGAGGAACCTGCTGTTGCTGATTAGGGCCTGGTTGCCCCTGCCTGAACAACTGTCCTCCCGGCCGGAACCCACCAGGCTTAAACTTCTTAGCCTGATTCCCTTGTTGAATGATAACCTGCTGCTGTGTGCCACTTGTCTCACTACTAGTAACCGCCTTGCCCTGCTGGCTCGGCTCACCTGCCTTCTTGTTCCCCTTAGCATGGAAATGATGATCCTGGCAATGTACAAGTGCGGCATTAACGACATCTGTATAAGTTACTAACGCCAGATTTCCAATCAAGTGCTGCCTGATTCTCCAGGCTAGGCCATCCATGAACTCATTGCTGTGGAGGACATTGATCTCCAGCCATATAGCTCCTACGAGGAGGGACCGATTGCTATTCTCGACCGAAGTGAGCGGAAACTGAGGTCAAAGATAGTTCCGTTAGTGCGTGTTCAGTGGCGACATCATAATGTCGAGGAGTCCACATGGGAGCGCGAGGATGAGATGCGCGAACGTTATCTAGAGTTATTCTTACCAGGTACTTTCTAGTTCCGAATTTCGGGACGAAATTCAGTTATTAGGGGGGAAGTATGTAATACCCCGTATTTTCTGTGATATTTATTTTTGGAGATTAATTGAATTAAATGATTATTAATTGGAAATTAATCCGGATTAAAATATTAACGAGATGTGAGTTAGTATTTTATTATAATGTGCATACTTGGCATTATATGAATATTGGTAATATTGAAATTGTCGTGAGATTTAAATACGGCAATTTGGGAATTTTGTTTGACGCGTGTGACCGCCACGTTATGGTATTTTATTTTAAATTAAAAAGTGAATTTTAGTTCCATTATCCGTATGGTCGTTTTGAGTGCGCCAACGCGTTCGGAAGGGTCGAGATAGTCAGAAAACACTAGCCGAAAGTTTAGTTTGGGTCCCGGGGTATTTTTAGGCCATACCGGCATCATAAAGGGTATTTTGGTAATTTGTATTTTTGGGAATTAAAAAGTGACGAAAATTGTAATTACAATCTGACTATTTCTTTAACCCACTTAACCCACTAACTACACTAAGAGACAATATGGGCTACGGGAGAAGTTGATATACAATCCCAACTTACCAAAAACCAAACACACCTCCACAACTCCATTGTCTTCAACCTTGGGAAGAGCTTGAGAGAGAGAGAGAAGGAAAGAATTCTGCAGAAAGAAAGAGAGAGGACAGACTTAACTTCAAGATTCAACACCAAATTCAGAGATAGATTAAGGCAAGTGGTTTAAACTCATTTGATTCAAGCTATGTTTTCCATGTTTAGGAATTTTCGAAATTGATTTTTGAAGATAATTTAGACCCATTAATTGGAAGTTAAAAGCCATGATTTATGTAGGAATTGCATGTAGTGATATTCTGGACGAATTATATGTTCTAAACAGAACCTTTGATGATTTAAAAATGGATTTAGAAGAAGTTTAAGGATGTTCTTGAATGGAAGAATTCTGGAAATTATTTTGATGTAGTTTTGATCTAAACTAAGCCTTTAAAGGATAAATTATGGGACTTAGAATGTTAATACTGTTGTAGGATGATAGTATAATGTTATAGTAACCTTGTCTTGGAGTTTCATGCTTAAAAATGGAGTTTTGGGACGAAATTTTAACTACAAAACGAAACAGTCCGTAACAGACCTGGTGCGTTCGATCGATCGATGTTCTTCAGTCGATCGATCGACCACCATCGATCGATCGAAGGTAAAGGTCGATCGATCGACCTTCCCAGAATGAGTAAAGTTTTTCCTTAATTGAATTTTAATGGTGTTAACCCTTGAATAATATTATTGGAGACATTGTGAATACCCTTAACCTTAAGGAAGACCAGTAGACATGATTATGAGATTGGACTTTAATTGGAATTTAATTTGAGGAATTATTCTAAATTGATGAAATTCGTTATGTGAGATAATATTTGGGTTAATAGTGAAAATTTGAATAATTTTATGGAATAAGGTTTGGGGTAGAAGTAAAGACCTTAGGTATAAAGATGTTATATGTGTGAATAATGGGAACTTAATAGTCCATTTGAGATAGGTTTTAAGTTTAAGAAATTACGACGTGAGACGTGTCGACTATTTAATTTATATATTATCGGGATACTTGAAATATTTGAATTTGGAATAATGGTATAAAGATGTAGAGAATACCTTTATTAATATCGAGATATCTAAGATGTGTGAATGCTTAGTATATAACTTTATGTGTATGACATACCTACCATACTTGCTATCACGGGAGGTTTACGTTCGCTTAGGGCCTTCTTATCCTTGTGTTGCCCGGATTTAGATTGGTTACCTCGATGAACATAGGTCATAGAAGGACTTATTGTGATATTAATAAGTCTACTGATCGTGGGAGCGTAGGTATGTGCGTGACCCATGTGATGGTGACTGTGTTCTCCTCCACTATTTGTGATGTTGTTATCTGAACAATTCCTGAGAGATTCGGAATGTGTGACCCTTATGTACGTGATGTACCGGGATGGTTAGCAGAGTATGTGTGCACCGCAGCTTAGCCTTTGGGTGCTTATATTGTATATTTATGTTGTGGAAATATACGGTTAAATGAGAAGGAATTTACTATGTTAAATTGTGAGTATAGTTATGGTAATGTTTTGAAAAGATAAAAAGATAGAACTTTTATCAATAAATGGTTTTGTTAGTAATTGGGAATCCGGGAATTAAAGTAGAAATCTCTATTTAATTATTAAGGTTGGAAATTAAACGTGAACCGAGTAGTAGTGTTAGAAACTCTTTGGATAGTTACGAGATAACACATGAATGGGTACAGGAACGTTAGGAGTGCACAGTTAAACGAGAGGTGAGTACATCATGTGAGAGCACGTCCTAACATGTACTTTGCATATACTGTTTTAAATGTTTTAAAGCACTTGCATGTTTTTAAATATCTCCACATTCGGGCTCTGACCCGTTTGCTTTCAAATCTACTTTTTGTAAAACCATTTTAGGTGCCCAGCCACAAGGACACCATGCATAGGATTCTTACTCAGATGACGAGCTGTAGCTGTTTGTGGGAGCTACAGGGATTTGCTTTTAGACGCTTATATCATTTGGATTCCTTACTCAGTATTCCTCAGTTGTAGGGCATGTTGCCCAAATTCTATTAGATACATTCCCATTTCAGTTTTTCTGACTTTGACATGTATTCATTCAGTATTCAGTATTTCGTTATTTACTTTAGTTGTGGGATTATGTTGTGAGGAGTTTTCCTCCAGATTTACTTATATCATGTGACGGTTATTCTATTTACTTTATTATGGTGAATGGTGTTATTATTCTTCATTACACTTGTTGCATGTTAATCAGACTTTAATTAAAATTTGGCAACTTACTTTTTAAATACTAGGTGGTTAGTAATTATAAAATGTTTTCGACAGTGATGTTATTAACTGAGCCAACTTGGCGTTTTAATTTAATTTAATAAAGGAGTAGTGTGCACACCATATATATATACTATCGCCTCCATATATATATAAATATAAAAGTCCCGGCTATACCGTTCGCTAAATCCGTAACATAAGCCTATTAAAATTATTAAGAGTTTATGGTCCAACTCTAAATATTAATTAAATTTCACCTTAATTAATTAAGTTATTTTTGGTGTCGCCCCCACCATAAATTTGGACTTACTCTCGTAGCCCAAAATAAATTTACCCGAGTAAAAATTCCCGACTCTAATTTATTAGCCTCAAACCCTAATTAATTTATCTACAATTAATTAGATTTACTCTCATGTATTTAATTTCTCAATAATTAATTACATAAGATTTTTATATGATTTTCCCCTCTTATATAACTAACTGGCGAAACTGTCAAAATCTGGCGACCGTCGATCGATCGACCCCAGACCGTCGATCGATCGATCGAATAGGTCCTCGTCTTCTTCGCGAAGACAGGGCAGCCATGGACGGAATTTCTTAAACCCTAATCTCTGCTAACATGAATTTTAAGCCTTTTTAACACCAGTACATATTGGAAACCTTATTAGGATTCCCCAGAAAGTCCACAACAATCATCAATTCGTCCATAAACTACTGATTTATAATTTTGGGGAAAAAAATCCATCTTTTTCCTTAAACACATTTTTACTCCAAATTTCTTTATCAAATTCGTTCTAATTTATCTGGATATCATTCTAACAGATACACATCAATATTCCAATATCAGATTTTACATAACTCCTCATAAATTCGGGCAAATCAGATTCATGTTTTCTTTTGTATTATCAAAACCCCATGTTTATGCCATGAAACCCCAAAATGAATTTTAATTCATTACATCACGCAAATATGAATTGAAAGGCAGATTTAATGCTATTTCAAGTTATTCACTTGCCTTAGGTTTTGTAGTGTCTGAATTTGCGATGGATTCTAAGGTTGAAGATGACCTTGTTGGTTCTTTGAGATCCCCAAAATGGCTTTGGCTGCTGCTAGGGTTTCCTAACCCTTTAATTCCTTTTTCTAATTAAGCTCAGCCATGCCCTTATTTCTTTTTATTAGTTTAATTATTCAATTCCCGTTTTTCGACTAATGGGCCAAGCCCAAGTGACCAAAATGCCCCCGACTGGGCCCGACTATGTCTAAAAACGTCCCGTGACCCGTTTACTACCCCCGGGTACACTTTTCCGACTATCTCGGCCCATTCGGACTCAACTGTACACTCAGAATTTGCATCCGAATTAATTTATAAAATACTTATCCCCCACCCAATATAGTCTATACCGAATTCCGGATGTGATAAGTACATACCTCGTCATTAATACTCGAAACGACGAAATTACATTATTACTATTCACTTAGTAAATAAATTTTCCCTAAATATTAACCATTCAATCCCAGATTAATATTTATATATTATTCTATCATAATTAATTCATTAAATTACAACACACTAGTAATTTAGAATATCCGAATTAATTAAATTTTAAATGTACCAAAAATACGGGGTGTTACATGTTCTACCTGTCAGATGGTAAAGGTGGACCACCAGAGACTGCCATGGTTACTTCAGCCATTGGAGATATCTACGTGGAAATGGGAGAGTATTTCCATGAACTTCATTACTAGGTTGCCTACATCACAGCGGGGTCATAATTCTATATGGGTTATAGTGGATCGGTTGACCAAGGTATCTCATTTTCTACCAGTACAGACAGACTACGCCATCGGCCAGTATGCACAATTATTCATTACCGAGATCGTTAAGCTACATGGGGTGCCCCTGGATATTATGTCTGATAGAGACAAGATTTTTATGTCGCCCTTCTGGGAGAGCTTTCAGGAGGCCATGGGTACAGAGTTGAGATTGAGTTCAGCTTATCAGCCACAAACATATGGACAGACATAGCATACCAATCAAGTGCTGGAGGATATGCTACGAATGTGTGTCCTTGATTTTGGAGGAGGTTGGGAGCTGTATCTTCCACTGGTGGAGTTCTCTTATATTAACTCCTATCAGTTCACGATCAACATGGCACCATTTGAGGCTTTATATGTCAGACCTTGTCGTTCTCCCGCTTGTTGGCTACAGGTTGGGGATAATAACTTTCTCAAGCTAGAGGTGATTCAGAAGACTTCAGCTAGGATTGAGCTTATCAAGAGTCGCATTCGGGTAGCCCAGGACCAGCAAAAGAGCTACGCGGATGCAAAGCAATCCTTTTGAGAGTTTAAAATGGGGGCCCATTTACCATTATCGAGAGGATAGGGCCGGTGGCATACAGATTGGGTTGCTAGAGTACTTTCACCGTATTCACGATGTATTCCACATCTCGTTGTTAAGACGATATCTTCGGGATGATATGTCCCACACCCACAACGCGATAGAGGAGATTGAATTACAACCCGACAATTCTTATGAGGAGAGACCAATGGCCATCCTAGACCATAGCGAAAAGAGATTGAGGTCAAAGGTAATTCCAATTGTACGGGTCCAGTGGGAGAATCACAATGTGAAGGAGTCCACTTGGGAGCATGAGGCAGATATGCGTGAAAAATATCTAGATCTATTTTTACCAGGTATGCTTTATTTTTCTGAATTTCGGGACGAAATTCCGTTATTAGGGGGGAAGTATGTAATACCCCGTATTTTTATGGCTTATAAATTAGGGATTTATTAAATGTAATTGAGATAAATTAATTTAATATTAATTCAAAAATTTATTTAAAATATTTGCTAGCTTGTTTAGTTTGGGTCTCGGGACGTTTTTAGGCCTATTCGGTACCATGGGAGGGCATTTTAGTAATTTTTCCTTTTAAGACTTAATTATGGACAAATATTAAAGGGATATATCTAATGGGAGTTAGAGTCTTCGAGGATTAGAATTGGTAGAGTTGCAGAGAGGCTAAGGAAGGGAGAAGGGAGAAGACTCTAAATGGGAGAACCACCGTACCTACACCACCCTTGTCATCTTTCACCGCCAACGCGTAGATCGGGAAAGGAGGGACGCAACCATACCCGTCAACACCTGATAATCAGACCTTCATATCTGAGGTAAGTATCTAACTTTCTATTTTTCTAGTTAATATTTCACCCATGTAAGAATAGGATTGATAAATATATGTTTTATGGAAGAATTTGATGATTTAGGGAATTTAAATCATATGCTCTATAAGAAATAAGTATATTCTGGAAATCTCATCATATGTAGAGGACTATTCACGAAATTATAATGGTTTAGAAGAGAGAAATCTGGAAAAAATTAAAAGATTGGGAATTATAATGAAACTAGGGTTCTTAGTAAATATTATGAATTGGGCCTTTAATCTTATACTTTTGATGAAATTCGTACATGATTTACGTAGGAAATCATATTGGTAGGTTAATATGACTATTAGTTTGATTGGTTGGGAGTTTGGGACTCAATTATGGAGTTTTGGTTGAGGTTGAAGAAGGAAACTCGTAGTTAACAATGGCCGATTTTGGAATACCTGCTTGATCGATCGATCGACCCCTCCTGGAAACTGCAAGTTTTTCTCCTTTTTGTTTAATTTGGATAAAATGCGCAGGAACCCTTGAATATCCTTTAAATAATATAATGGGTCATTAAGAGGACCAGTAGGGTCTAAGTATATTCCGTTGAATGAAATTATATATGGGATTAAACTGTGGGTTAACGGGGTGTTTGACACATATTGGAAATCGTTCGCACGTTAGTTACAGAATTGAGAGGTTATAAAGGACTTAGACCAATATGTTAGAGATGGTGTACCTACTGAAGAGAGAATACTTCAAGGGACGAGAAGTAATTGCGAAATGATTAAAATTGAGAATAAAATGAGATGAGTTCTTTATGCTTAAAAAAATTGGGTAAAATTGTATTACGTACGTTTAAAATATTATCAAGGGTCGTGGGGGAACCAAATTGGAAAATGAGAATATTTATATATATGACCGAGTGCATGTGTATATATTTATATTATGTTTGTGTATAATCACACTCGCGCTCCTTGCAATCACGGAGGTTGCCGTGCTGGGACAGTCTTATCTCAATGGGACCTTTATGGGGGATATTGACTTGTACCCTAGAACATAGGATTCCTTAGTACAGTCTATCTGAGAATGATAGTCAGACGGTCCTAAGAGACGTGAAGGGTATGTGCTGATCTTTAGTGACTTGGAACTATGTTTCGCCTCCATTTTGTGTGTATTATGTTAATACAGTTCGAGAGTGATTCCAAACTAGTATTTCCCTTAGTACGAGAAATACGGGGATTTGATAGTAGAGTATGCAAGCACCATAGATTTTATGTGGGGTGCCGATAGTATATATATTATATGAGTGATTAATATATATAAGTATATATGGAAATCTTCTACTATGCGTATAAGTAGTTAAGTATTGAATAAATACTCTAAATTTTATAGTAAGTATTCGGGAACTTTATAACGGTACTGAGATATATTAAGTAATGTAAGTAATCATGAAGAGATTGATCTCTAAACTAAATATCATAGCCTTGTGACTTCTCGAAATAAAATTTACGGGGGATAAGTTAGATAAACTTATGAGATTTAGTAGTGCGGTAGGTGTGTACACTAGATGAGAGGTGAGAATTCTCAAGAGAGTGTCGCATACTAACATGGTTGTTATATTAGCCGGTAAGCATTTTAAATACTTGCTAAACTATTTTTTAAAACTGTTTTACACTCGGGCTCTGACCCTTTTCTTGCCATTTCTTTTCTCTCTCATGGATATATATATGTATATATTACAGGTGCCCAGCCACAGGGGCTCACGCATAGGTTCTTTGGATTGGACGTGCGGCAGCTTAGGTGGGAGTTGCAGGACCTTGCAGTAGACGACCTCTTCCTTGATTCAACTCTTGATTTAGTTCTTCGTAGTTAGGACATGTGTCTCCCGATTTCCTATTCCGTTTGGATTTGTCAGAGATTTGTATTTATTTATATTTCCATTATTCAGTACTCATTTGGGAGTTATTTCATGACGTGTTGATTATAATTATGGATATTTGACTTGGTTTGAATAAGCTAGTTGGCATGTTTTTTTAGATGATTGTATCTTTAAGAATTGGTTATCCATAAGTTGGTTTATATTTAAAAAAGGTTTTTACGATGAAATTTATTAATTAAATTAATCATTTAAATTGTTTTGACACTTAGCTTAATTATTTAGGGTGTTTAAATTGGAAATATTTATTTTGCGATAGTGATGCTAAGAATGAACCAACCGTTCACCTTGATTTTAATTTAATAAAGGATGGATCACCCGATATTTAAATAGGCGGGGTGTCACAGGTGGGCCAATAGGATTTAATTTCATCACCTAAAAAATAAAAAAATAAAAGCATTATTATTTATGAGGGAGTTTGGATGGAATATAAAACGGATTTTTATGTCCTTGAAAGTCATGAAAAAGCGTTACATACTTTTGGACGTTATTGGTGTGGAAATCACTTTGAGTTTTAATTTGGTGATTTGATTGAGTCAATTTCTTATAATTTCACCATTTTTACACCTAAGGAAGATTTTGAGTTCATTCGTTAGGAATATCCAAAATACATTGTGCACATATGTTATGTTTGTATGTATTGATTTTCTTATCGAATTTGTTCACGTCCCTACATTTCCGCTATCATCGACTTGGTTATTTTCGTGTTCTTTCATGGTGTGATTTTTGTTGTATATTTTGTGAGAAAATTTTTTAAAAATTCAAAAAGAGAGTTTATTACCCTGTGACATTCTCCATTTTCATTACTTTGTGTTCTTCATATTTGTCTATTTGGCGACATCATAAAAAGGGGGAGAATGAATTATAAGGGATAATTTTTGTTTGTTTTTATAATGATTTGCTTGAGCATAATTGATATTTATTTTTGCTTATCATTATATTTCAAACTATTACGGGTCAAGGGTATTGTTTCTTATCTCATGTGTATAGGTACAAAATTGAGATCATTTTTGCACACCCTGATGATGACAATGAAAGATTGAAGAAATCAAATATTTGAAGATGTTGAAATTCGTTTGAAGACATGTCATTTAGTATTTCCAGTTTTTGGGTTTAATTGGGATATTAAATTGTATGTCATGTGTTTGAGTTTGGGTAGGATAATTCGAATAGTTTTTATGTATGTAACGAAATTGACATAGGGGGAGATTTTTAAGGACATGATTTTATAAATGTCTGTCTTAATATTTAGAAAATGTTCTAAGTGTCCTAGATCACAACATATATGTCTTATACCGCTACATTCGCCATGTCAACACGATCATCCATGACGTCCTCGATCTGAATCTGAAGTTTCACGCTCCCATCATCTTTATATGTGCATAATGCAACCTCAACGTGAAACATGCAACGTGCAACTTCAACATTCCCACTACTCCACTCATGATTGTGGTAAAATAATTAATTTAGAGTTTTTAATAGTTACATAATTATTTGGGAATTTTTATTAAATTTTTCTTAAGGTTTTAAAATGTTTTCCTACACAGAAAGAAATTTTTATAAGTGTTGAGGCGAGAAAAAATTTGTCGCTTACGTCGTTCGAGCAACAACACATTGTCGTTTAAGCGACATGTTGCTATCACAATAAGTCGTTTGAGCAGCTTGTCCTTTTATTCGAGTGACATACGTCTGTCGTTCGAGCGACGCGCCGCCTCAATTTTCTTATAAAAAGAAGTGTTCTGCATGCACGTTTCTCAAGTCTTTTGCACCTCCGTTTCTACAGAACTGCTGAGTTCTCAAGACTTCATCTTTTAAGGTGTTTACCTTTTTGATTCACAAATACTTCCCAAATATATATGTGAATCTTTATAAACCCTAGATTGATTATTCTACTCATCTGAAGTATTCTTGTGGAGAAGAAGATTGTTCTCCATTGCTGACTTGGAGCTCTTGCGGGATATCTAGCAGACGACAACAAACTGACGTCTGCGAGTATTCGTGTGTCATGCTGTATTTCTCTATATTTGTAAGTGTTACAAGATATAGTGAAATAAAAATATTTTTCCCCTTTTGGGGATTTTTCCTCATATGTGTGATTGTGTGCATGCTTTAATTTATTTTATTCATCAATCACAATTAGTTGTAAGAGTTAGAATTTTTGGGGCTAAAATATGAATTTAATTAAACAAGTTTATCTACTGATTTTCGGCGCACTCTCACGTACCGAAAATGTGTAAAAATCTTATGTGTGGAGACCATCTCAATAAGAGAGGTTTAAAACTAGTGTATGAGTGAGATAAGCTTGTCTTATCCAAGAATGATCATTTTATTGGTAAAAGGGTACTCTTGTAACGACATGATCAAATTTAATATAATAAATGTTATTTCTTTCGTTTATATGGTTGATTCTATTTGTTTATAACATAAGAGACTAGGTCATGTTAATTATAGAAGAATAAAAAATATGATTAATCTAGGATTTATTTCTGATTGTAAAATTGACCATTATGATAAATGTGAAATTTGTGCTCAGTCTGAGGGGACATCCTATATATATATATATATATATATATATATATTCACTTAAAAGTAAAGATAAAGTATTGGATAAATTTCTTATTTTTAAAGCAGAAGTTGAAACTTAACAAAATCGAAAAATCAAAGTCCCACGATCCGATAGAGGTGGTGAATACTACCCAAATGAATTTAGTCATTTTTGTAATACGCATGGAATAATTCATCAAGTTACGGCACCATACACGTCGCAACAAAATGGAACAATGAAAAGGACAAATAGGACTTTGGTTGAATTGATAAATGCAACGTTAATCAGTTCTGGGTTGCCTTTGTCTATGTGGGCCAAGGTTCTAAAAAATGCGGGGCGTGATTGAGGCGTGGAGGCCAAGCCTTAAGCCTTAGAAGCCTAGGCGGGCCTAGGCGTAAAAATGCGTGAAAAGGCGTTTAGGCCTTCTTAATATATTTTATTATTTTTTAACCATAACAAGTCTATTAAAATACAAAAAATGCACAGATCATAAAAATATGTCTGAATATATGCAAATTAAAATACTATTTGATTATTTTGGATGAGATAATGGTCCGGTTTGTAAACAAATTCTTTAAAAGGCGACATAGTTTCCCTAAATCATTGTTGTTTTAAAAAAAAAGTGTGCCTTAAGTGTTTTACCAAGAATAAGGCGTGAAAAGCGTAAGGCGAGGCGTTTCTCCCAAGCCTTAAGCCTAGGCGTGCCTAGGCGGAGCCTAGGCGGGTTTTTTAGAACAGTGATGTGGGCATAAACAATTTTATCTGCATGTTATATTCTAAATAGAGTTCCCTTGAAAAAGAACGATGTTACACCATATCAATTATGGTTTAATTGTAAACTTAATATTAACCGTCTCAAAGTTTGGGGATGTCTTACTTATGTAAGAAAACCAGAACCTAAAAGACCCAAGTTAGGAAATACGACTTACAAATGTATTTTTATTGGATACTCAAACAATAGTACGAGTTATAGATTTCTGAGCTTAAAACTCAAGAAATTATTGAGTCAGTGGATGTGCAATTTTTCCAACATCTAACAAAGTCAAGTAGTTTGAACCAAGTATTGGAAAATAATAATTCGACTATTGATGCCTTTCCTTCTAATGCTTCATCATAACTAATATCACCTTTGGAATCAACGGATGATGTTGAACCAAGAAGAAGTAAGAGACAAAGAACTGACAAGACATTTGGACTCGACTTTTTAATTTATCTCACGGAGGGAGATATGAATGAAACTAAGAAAACCAAGTTTGTTCTTAATGTGGAAGATGAACCAACTACATTTCATGAAGAGGTAACATCCAAAACCAAATGGGTGCAAATGGGTATTTATAAGAAAATTAAATTCGGATGGTTCAATTAATAAATTTAAAGTGAGATTAGTTACTAAAGGATATAAACAAAAATATGGAATTGATTATTTTGATACATATGCACCCGTTGCATGAATAACTTCCATTAGACTGTTAATATCTCTTGCTTTTATTCATAATTTAGTGATTCATTAAATGGATGTAAAAATAACATTTCTAAATGGTGATTTAGAAGAAGAGATTTATATTGAACAACCTGAAGGGTTTGTTATGCCTAACCAAGAAAAGAAATTGTCTAAGTAGTTAAATCACTATATGGCCTTAAATAAACTCCTATGCAGTGACATGAAAAGTTTGATAAGATAATAAGATCCCGTAGTTTTAAAGTAAATGATGCCGACCAATGCATTTATAATGATTTTAGTAATGTTATTGGAGTCATTATTTGATTGTATGTGGATGATATGCTTATATTTGGGTCCAGTCTCAAATATGTGGAAGAAACTAAGAAGTTTCTATCATTAAACTTTAATATGAAATATTTAAAGGAAGCTTATCTCAATCTCACTATATTTAAAACGTTCTTAATAAATGTAATCATTTTTAACTTAAGACAAACCACACCTGTTGATCCTAGTATTAAATTACTGAAAAATACTGGGCATACGATGGATCAACCTAAATATGTCAATGTTATTGAAAGTCTCATGTATGCAATGCATTACACTAGACCATATATTACCCATGCAGTAGGAATGTTATATAGGTTTACAAGTAATCAAGGACAAGAACATTGGAATTCAGTTTCTAGATTACTTAGATACCTAAAGATAACTATGGATTATGGCTTACATTATGTAGGGTATCCATCTGTATTAGAAGGATATAGTGATTCTAATTTCGAATAACCTCGAATCAAAATTCAAGTCCACAACTGGTTGGATATTTACACTAGGAGGAGCGACCATTTCTTTGGGATCCAAGAAATAAACATGTGTGTCTGATTCAAAAATGCAATCAGAATTCATAGCCCTAGCAGATGCAAGTAAAGAAGCATAATGACTTATAAATTTATTATTTGATATTCCATTATGGAAAGAGTGATCTCCTGCTATTATGATTAATTGTGATAATCAGGCTATAATATACAAGGTTTCAAGAAAAACTGATAATTAAAAATCTAGACATATTAGTTTAAGACATCAAATTTTGGGGAAATTACTCAAAAAAGGAGTAATTACAATTGACTATGTTGAAACGAACAAGAATTTAACAGACCCCCTAACTAAAGGTCTTATTAGAGAAATATATCAACTCAAAAGGAATATGACTAAGGTTTATAAAATAAATCAGCTATATTTTTAATGGGAACCCAACTTATGTCTTGAAAATATAGACAAAGTTCAATGTGGTACTAACAAATAAAATGATAGTTATAGAACATTAGGAACTTATATGTAAAAATTAATTCCTATGTGCCCAGTGTTGGTATTCTGCATGATAAAGGATGAAGTTTACTTCTTAATAAATCATACAAATGTGACTCGCAGAATCACTGAAGTTGATTTACCTATATGAGTGATGAAAGTGTGGCCGCTTTCTATGGAACTAAGACCAATCCTAAGACACTCATAAAATCAGGATAAACACAAGGTCGTAAATGTGCATGCTAACAGAACACTCTTCAACACAGAGATTAGTATGTGTAATGGTTCTGGCTCATCTCAAAGTGTCCTTGGTTTAAGATACGTTCACCATAACACCTTGATGAAGCTTTGGATTATTTTCACTAAGTGTAAGTTCAAGTTCAAAAGACATTTCTCATTTATGTACTAGATTTCAGCAATAATACCAGAAACTTTGTTACTGTCAATATACTCTTATATCTTCAAATTCTTATTTTTGAGTATTTTGAAATAGTGGGGGATTGTTGGAATTTTATAATATGATTTATTAATTAAATTGTATTAATGAGTTTTATTTTTTAAAATATAATTTAGTCTAAATATTGTAAGCGAGTTTTCATTTTTGGGGTTTTTACATTGGGCCTTTTAGTATAGAGAGAAAGCTAAAGAAAAATGGGTGTAAATGAGGTGGGTATAGTTTTAGTGTCCCACATAGAAACTTTATAAAAAAAGTGGAAGGGTATATAACTAAAAGACAAATGACTATTAGTCTTCTAGTCAAAGAGGTTATGCCATGGTACTTTGCAGTGGTGCGAAGCACCACCAATCACGTACGCAAAATGGCGATTGGACGACTTTGGGTGTTTTGTAAGTACATATTTTACATAGTCCGTTTTACATTTGACTATGTTGTATACTGCTACATCCATCGAAGAAAGTACAAGTTCATTAATGCATCAAGGCGGATCCGAATATAAACATTCTTCAACAACAAGCCCCCACAAGATTGATTTTGGTAAGGTTAGTGTTTAAGTTCCTTAATGTTTCATTTAAAGTACAGGGGTATTGTTTCTAAAACGTTTATATCAACCTGAGGCATTTTATTGAGTCAAAATTATTTGTTCAACACCTGTAGGCAGAGTTTTAAAAATAAATAATTTTCGTTGAGGTCATTTAAGCGACATTTGGTTGTTGTTCAAACGACAGCTTGAAGTCGTTAAAATGAGGCATCAAGCAACATTACATCTCGTGAGAAGCAATCGTGAGAAGCTCATTTGATTTGTTCATCTAACGACCCCATACTGTTTTGCATTTATTTGGTCATTTGATGGTTGCGGGATCCCCTGGATCAAACGACGTTTGATGTTGTTCGAGCGACCTGCCATTTTCGTTCGAGCGAATATGTCGACTCAATTTTATTATAAATACCTGTTTTTGAGGACTCTTTCTTTAAGACTTTGGCAAAAACGAAACTGCAATCTGTAGAATTTTTAGTCTTCACTTTTAGGGTTTAAAAAATTTGTTTTTCAATTCACAAATCATCCCAATTACTTTACTGAATTGTTTTGGAGCCCAAGACACAATCTTGTTAAAGTTTCTCTTTTATGGAAGAATTCTCTACTACTGACTTGGTGGTTCTTGAGGGAGTTACTGGCTGACGACCGTGGTAACTTGGGAATGCTTGAGGTTATTTCTTGCTGAAGATAGTTGCGATTCTTATGGATTTTTTACGGTAGATTCATTGTTGATTCTAGGTTGAGGCCAATGTGAGTGTTTTGTGGAATATTCATTGTAGATTTCATTGTGTATATGTAAGTTGCGATTTACTCTTCATAGTGAAATAACAGGTTTTACCCGAAAGGGTTTTTTTTCTTGAAATCTGTGTATCATCAATTTGTGTTTGTGATGACATGATTATTTTATCCACATAGATTCATATGTTATGGTTTAATTAATTTGGATAAACAATTGACATCTAGATAAATAAGCTTTTAAATTGGAAATTTGCGAATCCCTAAACAATCGATATCACTCAGCATTCTGAAATTAGTATCAGAGCTTTTCAAGCGATCGTACCCTTTACAAATTGGTATCAGAGCGGGTTTCTTTAATTGATCAAGTGATCCTTTTCTCGTAAAATTTTTGTGATATTGATTGTTTTATGAAAATTTGGTTTTTGAAAAATTTTGCAATGTTTCCGAATGAAAACTTATATAATCGGTTGCCAATTTTTGACGGGACTAATTATGCCTATTGGAAAGCCCGCATGAAATCTTACTTAAAAGTAATCGATGAGCGTGTTTGGGTTGTTTGTGAAAGAGGGTGGCTTCCTCCCACTGTCACTGCTAATAATGTCACTAATCTTAAACCTGTGATAGACTGGACGGAGGATGAATTTAAATGGAGCACTTTTAATTCTCGTGGGCTAATTGCAATTTTTGGAGCCATCACCCCTGACGAGTTTTGACGCATCATGATGTGCACCAACTCAAAAGAAGCATGGGATGTTTTACAACTTACCTACGAAGGCACAAATTCAGTAAAAGAGTTTAAATTGCAAAATTTAACTACTCAATTTGAAACAATTACTATGCTTGAATATGAGTGTTTTGATGAGTTTAATACATGTTTGTGTGATATTTTCAACACTATTTTCAACCTTGGTGAGCACATTCCTGATGCATGATTAGTTAAAAGGATTTTGAGATCGTTCCCTAAACGCTTTATCCCGAAAGTGACTGTGTTGAATTCCTTGGGAAATTTGAGCAATCTTGAGTTAGAAGAACCGGTAGGAGACCTCCAGACATATGAAATCGACATGTTTTCTGACACTGTCAAGCCTAAGGATAGAAGGATAGAATTTAGAGTCCAGTCTAGGAAGAGTGAGGAAGTGTCCAAGAGAGAGAAGAAAAAAAAAGTGAAAATTTGTGAGTCCGATTCTGAGGGCGAATTTGATTTTGATGATGTGGCCATGCTTGTTAAAAATTTCAAAAAGTTTCTCAAATTTTCAAGAGAAAATTCTTCCAATAAAAGGTTTTTTGAGAAAAATAAAAAGAAAAAAGAGGCCAAAGAGAGTGGTGAAAAAGAGAAAGAGGAAGAATAGTGATATTTTGAATGTGAGGGCAAAGGGCACAAGGCGTTTCAGTATCCCACTATGCTAAAGAGAAAGGGCAGGAAGATTGTCATGCCAACCACTCTTAGCGATAGTGAGGAAAAGGTGAAAGATTTTGGGGATGAGTATTCACATGGGATGTGTGTCGCTTTTATGGATAGTTGCGTTAGCATACCTAGTTTGTCCTACAACGATAAGGATACTTGTGTACGTGGGAGCCTCGAGGATGATTTGAGTATTTGGTGTGGGAGTGAGGGTGAAAGTGAGTTTGGAAGCGAAGTTGAAAGTGAACTCCAAAAAGCGTTTAGAGATTTATACAATAAGACCTTAAAGATGAAGAAGTTGAATAAGGAGTTAGGTCTTAAGGTGTTAGATTTGGAGATATAGATAGATGTTTTTAGGGGATTTGAGTTGTCGGCGAGTCAACTCGAGAAGGTGAAGGTTTTTTTGAGTGAGCAGTTGATCGTGGTAGGTCGGGAAAAGAGTGAACTTGAAGCCCATGTGTTACAAATAGAGAGAGATCTCGAACGTGCCCGGGAGGTCAAGATTACTATAGAGGACACATCTAAGAAGGTAGGAAAGATGCTCCTCGGTCCCACTTTGGGTAATATTGAGAGATTATGAATAGGTTGTGACGGTGCGTCTACTTCTCATGTTGCACCCGAGCTGATTTCTGAGTTTGTGATTGATCCATATGGCCCTCAACCCAACCCACCTAGGCATCCGTTACCCGAGAAGAGAGTGCGTCCTAGACGTTTTAGGAAATGTGTTCCTACGCCCGTGTATGTTTGTACCCATTGTAAGAAGAGAGGACACCTTAGAAAATTTTGCTTTAAGTTGGGTAGTGTGTCACATAGATTTTTGCCATTTGTTCCCACACATGCACCCATATATGATGCTCCGAATTATCACATGAGAGAGTTTGCACATATTCGAGAGAAAGTCAATTTTTTTTTATCAAAACTTCACATGATTTGATGGATGTATTTCATAGGATGTCACCACCTTTGTAAAACTCCTCCGCACCTAACGGTTGAGGTTTATACTTGCTTGCTAGTATATGATGTTTTTCATGATGATATTTTATGCCTATTTCTAGTGTGTACCATTTTTGTATTTATAATTTCTATTTTTGATATATTTTTCAAATTACCTAAAAGATCTTTTATTTTGAATTTTTTTTGAAAAATACAAAAATATTTTCTATTTTTTGAGAAAAAATTAAAAAAGATTTTATTTTGATAAAATTTTTGGAAAAAAATAAAAAGATTTGTGTATTTCGTTTTACACCGTTTATGGATAGACATTGGGATGACCAAGTCACGACATCATTCCATATCCATGTGACAATTTAATAGTGATTTGAGAAGCATCATCATTTTATTTTTTGTGCTTTACGATGTGTGGAGTCATTGAGATGTTTTTAGCTGATTACTGCCTACATGTTTGACTCATAATTTCCTTTATTGCACACGTGCACGAATTTGTTTTATTACTGTACTTGTCTATCACATGTTGATCGAAGTCTTTCCATCTCAATCATGTCTTTAAAACGAACCGAATGTGATGAAACTTGACAATGAAAGTAGTGCTTTTAAGAACCGTTGTTCGTGAGGACTTTCTTTAGAATATTGAAAAACGAGAATGGTCTATGAAAGGAACACATATGCTTTGCGATTAAGACACCGTTTAAATCGGACCTAAAAAATTGTGGCATTGTAAAAAGTAACCAAGGTCCAAAGCGGTTGAAAAAAACCCCAAAAAATTTAAAGGCACTAAAAAATAAATATGACAAAAGGGCCCATTAGGTTTTAGATCACCTCATTAGAAATATAAAATATTTATTATTTATGAGGGTGTTTGGTTGGAAATTAATCAACGAGTTTGCACGTCCTAACAAGTCTTGAAAAAATATTACATAGTTTTAGACGTTATTGGTGTGAAAATCATATTTGACTTTGATGTGTCGATTAGATTGAGTAGATGTTATATAAATTCACATTTGGACACCTAAGGATGATTTTGAGATCATTCGTTAAGAGTATCTATATTCATCGTGCTCATATGTTATGTTTGATTGCATTGATTTTTTGTATCGAATGTGTTCTCACCCATTCATTTTCTTTCCATGATTTGGTTATCTTAGTGTAAATTAATGGGGTGTGGTGTTCTTTTAAATTATCTCTGTTAGAAAAATTGAAAAATCAAAATAGTTGGTGAATTATTTCAAGTTTATCGTTGGATGATCATAAGTGATTTGCTTTGTTGTCGTGGCACTCCATGCTTATTTTTTTTATTCTTTTGCTTGTCTAGTTCGAACAAATAAAAAGAGAGAGAACAAATTATGATTTAATGGGAGGGGTTTATATTGTGGGGGAGATTTGAGATTTGATCCTTGTTTTGATTTATGTTTATCTCATTTCAAACTCGATACGTCACGAAGGTATTTGTTTCTTTCCTCATTTGTGTAGGTCCAGAATTTGAGGATCATTATTTTACACACCCTGATGATGACAAGGAGAAGTTAGAGATTTGAAGATTTCAAGTTGAAGACATTTGAAGAAAGTTTAAATACTTGCATTTTTAGTACCTTTTCACTTTGGGGTTCATGGGAGGGTATTAGATTTGTATAGGACGTTTAATTTGATAATTCAAATTGTTTTTAGTTTGTACTGGCATAGACATGGGGGGAGATTTTTAAGGATATATTTTACATAGTCCGTTTTATGTTTGAGTATGTCATATACCGATGAACCCATCGAAGAAAGTTTAAGTTCATTCATGCATCAAAACGGATCTGAATATCAACATTCTTCAATAACAAGCCTCCAAGATTGATTTTGGTAAGGTTGATATTTAAGTTCCTTAATGTTTCATTTAAAGTGTTGAGATATTTTTTTTAAAATGTTTATATCAACCTGAGGCATTTTATTGAGTCGATATTATTTGTTCAAGACCCGTAGGTGGAGTTTTAAAAATAAATATTTTTCACTCAGGTCGTTCAAGCGACATTTGGTTGTTGTTCAAACAACAACTTGAAGTCATTCGAACGAGGCTTCAAGCGACATTGCATCTCGCGCGAAGCAGTCACTAGAAGCTCGCTTGATTCGTACATTTAACGACCACGTACTGTTTTGCATTTATTTGGTCGTTTGATGGTTGCGCGATCCCCTAGATCAAGCGACATTCTATGTCGTTCGAGCGACCCCTCCGACTCAATTTGTTATAAGTACCTGTTTTGTGAGGACTCTTTCTTTAAGATTTTGGCGAAAATGAAACTACAATCTGCAGAATTTTCAGTCTTCACTTTTAAGGTATAAAAAATATGTTTTTCAATTCATAAATCATCCCAATTATTTTAGTGAATTATTTTGGAGAATAAGACACGATCTTATTGAAGTTTCTCTTTGGGGAAAAAATTCTCTACTACCAACTTAGTGGTTCTTGAGGGAATTACTAGCTGACGACAACGGTCACTTGGGAATGCTTGAGGGTATTTCTTATTGAAGACAGAGTTGCGGTTCTTGGGGATTTATTGTGATTGACTCATTGTTGATTCTAGGTTGAGGCCTATGTAAGTGTTCAGCGAAATATTCATTGCAGATTTCATTGTGTATATGTAAGTTGCGATTTACTCTTCATAGTGAAATAAAAGATTTTACCCGAAAGGAGTTTTTATCTGAAATTTGCGTATCAGCAATTTATGTTTATGATGGCATGATTATTTGATCCACATAGATGCATGTGTTATGATTTAATTAATTTGGGTCAAAATTTGACATCTGATTAAATAAGCTTGTAAATTGGAAATTTACGAATCCCTAAACAATCAATATTACATAGCATTCTCAAATTGATATTAGAGATTTTCAAGTGATCTTACCCTTTACACGTTTTGATGGCCCATCATCGCTCGGAGTGTGGGAGTCTAAAGTTTTGTCAAAGTCAACTAGATCGACGGTTGTAGTTAATCGATCTAATCAAGGGATGCTATATTCCAAGTGAGATGATTTGAACGATTAGATTGACTCACAACGTTTCCATTCGCTTACGATGAGACGCAAGTCTAGACCGTGCGAACAAAGGAATTTTGAAAAGACTTGATCCAACTCTTGCTGAATCGTAAGCCTGAAAAGAGGTGACTTTTCATGAACAACAACCAAAATGACTATAAAAAGAGTTTCAAGTCTCTATTTTGGACACTGAAAATTGTTCTGTTATCTTCTCTCTGTCCTCTACCTTCTGGCTTTATTATATTAACATTTCAGAGTGTTCAAAGTTTGATCAAACCGTACATAGATTGAATTAAACAAGAAACATCAATGCATTGTATCCTAAAGGCAAATTTATACTTCAACTCCATAGTGTACTCGCGATTTTTATCCGAAAGAGAAGAAATATTGTCTAAAAGACAACGTTCCTAGAACGTCCCTTACAGTAACTTGGATTTATAATTATTATAATTTCTTCATAAATTTTTTAACATTTTTTACATGTTTGGACGTTATGCCTTTTTAATTTAATATATTTACATTTTACCAAAAAAAATTGGCCTAAAATCAAGAGAAATTTGAGAATCAATCGTGAATTGAGCGAGACATTATTGGTGGGATACTGTCCCAGAAAATTGATGAGGAATATCTCTGAAAAAAATGGAGATGCCCAGAAGCGCTTTTTATTTTTTAATTTAAAAAAGCATCTTTTAACTATCGAACACTAATTTGGAATAAGATTTACAAAATAAGTAAATAAAATAAGAAGTAGAAAGTTGCAAGCACATTAGATATTAAAGATGAGAACCTGAACTTGCCATATTCCTAGAGCGGATATGTACGACGCCAGTGGGAGAGAGAATCAACGAATAGCTCCAAGATATAAAAAACCGAGAGAGGTATATGTCAGCATTTTGGAGATGGTGAATGCCTAGTGAAATACTGTCACATGCCATCTAATATGCCACGTGCCATTTGTCAGGAGGCTAATTGCAGTCAACACTTTGACTAGAAGATTCCTATCTCTTCACAATTTGGAGGTATCAAACTTTTTACTCACCATGGACCCTTCCTTTCGATTGCAGTGATAAAGAGAGAGCCAAAGGGGTAGCACATTCTTTTTGTTTGTTCAAAGAGGACAAAATTCCTAAATTAAGAGGTTACGGTTTTAATTTTGTTACTTATCAAAATTAGGACTAGGCAATTCATCCACTTCTTGGCTTCTCTAATGATAAACCCCACTTCGTTTGGAGAAGATGAGTTCATAAATCTTTGGCAATATGCTGAGATAGCTATATATACATACATACTATATGGCTTTGACAGCCTTTTACAAATCAACTGACTAAATAATTTATTTTTTAATTAAAAATTATTTGATCTAGTGACAAAAAATGTACACAATTTTTAAACTATTACTCTTAAATTTGTTTAAATAAGGACTAATTTAAATTGAGAAGATTTCTGATCAACTTTTCAAAAAGTTGGTAAAATTTTTGAAAATGAAAAAGTAAAAAAAATAATAATAATCTAGAAATAGTTCATATATGTGTGTATAATATGGATGTATGTTTATATATAATCTACACATACTTGTTAAATGTTAATGGGATCCAAGGTTTTTTATTACTATGCTAAAGTAAGGGTAATTTCAGTTCAAACAAAATATAATTGAAAGATAACAATCAAATTTAAACGATTTTCATTCACAATAGGGATTAAATTTGTGCTGAAAAAGCATGAGTGTCAAAGTATAAACTGAACAAATGACTTGATCACCCTATTTTTTATTTATACCTTTTTACTAAATTTTAGTGATAACTAGTGGGTGGTAGAAGATTCTTAAGGATGTCATGGTATATGCCCCTAATATTGTGATGTCATTAATGACATCACCAACAATTCCTAGTTTTTTTTTATCAAGGCAGGAAGCTTAAATTAAATTATGAAAATCTTACAAGTAACGTTAGAAACTGCAAAACGTACCACCGCACTATTAACATATTTTGTGAGACTTTGTTTTTCTTTGTAATCATCATTTTTTTATACACCCAATACGCCAATATAGCCATTCCACTAGTTAAGGGTTGATAAACCCTATTTTCTTTATTTACATCTTCTCTCTCTCTCTCTCTCTCTCTCTCTCTAGTCTAATAACCTAAAATTAACGGAACCACCAACCTCCACCACTACCCACCACCATGACTATCGGGCCCCACCTTTTTTTTAATCTTTTAATAACCCTAACTTTATTTATTTATTTTCAAAACTAACATATTACTTCCAATAAGTTTTATCAATCTAAACAAACAGAAAACAAAAGTTGAAGTGTTATTGTAATTAAATGAACACTCAATATTGTAAACCAATAAAAAAAATGTCACCTCTATAAATTTGGTGGGAACTTGCTGAACATGATGACAAATTTTGTTGCGAACCCAGTAAGGGTGAAGTCAAAAATTGCTGACCAGTCACCGAGTGTGCACAAAGTACCTAAAAATTCAATTCATGAAATTTGTAAATACTCAGTGAGAATTCACCGAATGTAGTGGGTTATACCCAAAGACTTCCTACCAAGTGTGTATAAATCAACTTCTTCTCCAATTTTAGGAAATTTGTATCGGTGAGTTCACAATATATAACTCACTACATTCGGTGACTTTTCATTGAACATATACAAAGTTTAAAATTGAATTCTTAAGTTAATATGTACACACTCGGTGATTTATAACCAAATAATGTATCATCCTCAGTAGGTTCTCACTAAAACTTGTCATCATATTTGGTAAATTCCCACAGATTTTACAAAGTCAACATTTTTTTAATAGATTTGCGATTTTGATTGAATTTTAGTAGATTAGGTCTTTAAATTTCAATTTATGTTGGCTTTAAATCGAGAAAGCTAAAGAAAAATGTTATAATCTTTGTTTTTGAAAAAGAAACAAAGTTAGGGTTCTTGAAAGCAGTAATATAATGAAAAAAATGTTGTTTATTCAAAGGAGAATGATAGAGAAGGAGGAGGACAGTGGAAGAGAAAAAGAGAGTGGATTTTGGTGGTGGTAGTTGTGGTGGAGGGGAGTTTAGGGATAAAGTGGTGGCAGTGGTGATAGGGTTCGGACTAGCAATAAATGGATTGAAAAAATAATTTCATGTATTTTATGGGGTAGAAAGTAAAATTCTAAAGTTTTTATTGGGTTTAACTTTTATTTTTACACTCTAAAAGTGAGGTATTCAATTTTAGGCACCATTAGTTAAAGGTGATTTGAAATTTTATGTGGCGTTTGGAAGACAAAAGTGTGCTTTTAACATCACCTTATAATTATTTTAGCTTGTTTTTATTAAGAGTAATTTAAAATATATTGTTTTAGAGGTTTGATTGTTCGTTCATTATTCTTTGGATGCCATTGATGATGTATATACCAAATTGGTATCATAGCGAGGTTTGCTCAAGCTAGTTGTTATTGTTACGGTAAACCAAAAATTTAGACAATAATGATGCCAAATAAGAACATTAAATCATCATTGTAGCAAAGGGTTTCATCCCTTCAAAATACTTTGACCACCCCCCTTAATGGATTGAAACCAATGCCTCACCACCACGCATCACTAGTTTGCAGTGGCACCACCCTCCCCCTTCCCTCATCTTAAATGTAACCCCCATGGAACCTTCATGTCATCTGAACAAACTCTTCTCACACTTCATTGAAACCTAAACCTTCTAACCTCTTCATGACTTAACCCTATAATGAATTGTCCCTCACAACCATCGCCTCCAACTATGGCTCTAAACTTACGGCTACTACAACTCACAAATACTGAGAAAATATTGGATGGAACTTTTTAGTTCCTGACATTGTTTTGCCTCTGCAATGACCTTCGACAACCTCTAAGGAGAGAGGCAACGCCCTTGTGAAGACCTTCTTAAGTTGGTTAGAAGTAATAAGGTGTGTTGTTGTCAGAAATTTCTATGATGATTAGGATGAATCTTAGCTTAGTTGTACCAATTATAATCAACCACAAATAATTTAGAAAATATAAAAATTAGAGAGGGATAAGAGATAAAGATTTTTTACGTAGTTCATCCCAGTAAGTTTCCTACATCCACGGGTGCAATGCCACTAAGGGTTAGGGTTTAAGTACAAGCCTCTCAAGAAATCTCTAGGGTTGTGGGATAAACCTATTTTCAGTTGTCCCTAGATAAGGTGTGTAGTGACCTATTTATAGCCGTGGGAATAAGAAGAGGTGGAATACCTTTATATTTTAGGTATTTACACCTTTACACTATAATTAACAGTTATGTACTTAATCACATGTATATACATGATGACTATTGAGATCTCACATGTGTCTGTTCACCTTGTTGATTATTCATATTCCTGAGGGTGGGAGATAATAGAGCTAACCACGTATACCTACTGACTTGGGCCCACTGAGTATAATGACAGGTGTCACGTTGTTATTGGTCCACATAACATAATTATTTGGGGTTATAACAAAAGCTCGCAATATTTCATTCTTGATTGGAGTAGGTAGTGATTTAAAGGATGAAGTATTAACTGTCAGGATATGTTCAGCGCTATGGAAATATCTGATCGGCTACCGATGTCTGAAAGTTTGCAAATTTCGCCCAGCGAAAATTTTATAAATAGTGGGGAAAATGGCGAATCGTTTGGGGGTACACTAGTCATTTTTTTTTCTTGGGAACTGACATGCCATCGAAAGGTAAAGTGATGGTACGTTTAATCATTTCACTCTATGTAACTCAGGGGAAGCTACTGAGTCCTATATAACGTTAGTTTCCTCCTTTATTCTTCTTCTCTCCTTGAGTTTTAAACTCTTTTATTCCCATTTAAGTTTTTCCTTCACGATTTGTGAGAGTCGTTCCTCCTTGCTATTTTGTTTCACTGTAAGAACCCTTCTCCTCTTATTTTTTCTTTCATCTTTATCGTAAAGTGGTGTATATTATTGTTGAGAGTCAATTGGAGGTGTTTAAGGTGACGCACAGAATCCCTGATTGGGTAAAAATAGAGTTGCTAAAAGGCCCTTGTGACCTATACGTGTTGGAGAAGGGTCACCAGATCCCCACTATTTTATTGGTGAGTGTGGGGTGATATCCCCTCCCGATCTCTTGTTTACTTGAAGACAAGATGGGGAACCACTAATGAGAATAAATGAGTTAGTGTACAATTATAGGTGGGGAACCACTAATGAGAATATTTATTACTTGAAGACAAGATTCTCCAAGAGAGGTCAAGAGTAAATTTACCTAATTCCAATAAGGATTATTGGGATCATGGGTTGATAGTGAAACACTAGTAGTTTTTCCCTCTCCCTTGGGTGCGGAATACATTGGGCCTCGTTGTCCTCAGGAAGGACTGGGTATATCTCGGCATTCACACATTCTTGTACAATTTTTACCCTTTTGGTATTTTATCTAATTTTGTTATTAACTGCATTGTTTGGTTTTTATGTTTTGTAGAGAAAAAGAAGAAATATTTACCTCTCGCATCAGAGGTTAATTTTATATAACTAAAGATTATATAATTTTTCCAATAGAGGATCGATGAAGCTCATCCTTGCTCTACTTCTGTTTAGCTCGGCTACCATAACTCAATTACTTCTTTGATTTATTGCCTAACTGAGGACATTACTCTATCCCCCATAAATCTAGAAGACCTAACCTCTTCGTCCTCCGCTGGTGATTTTGATCCTACCTAATAAGTAGAAGGGAATTTCCCTATAGAGGGAACTTCTTCGTCTTTTGAATCCTAAGATATTTCGCTTATGTTGAATAACATCTCTTAATTGGAAAAGGTTCAGAGGAATATTCCCAACCTTCTTACTGGACTCAAGTCCCCTCCTCCCGTCAAGAAAAATTCTGATGCTTGGGGATCTAAGTGTCCTATTGTAATCGAATCCTCTCCTGTGAAAAATCAGGAGCCTCGGCTTTAGAGGTTGAAGAGGGGTCTAGCCCCTACTCTAGAGTTGGCTGGGAATGGCCAGGCCGATAAGGGCCAAGGCAGTGCCTAATCAATTATTGTTAATTCAGTATTTCCTCGCGGACTAATTGGAGTAGGGGTTCTTCCAACTGACCAAGCTGAAGCTTTTTTTCTTCCTCGGGCCAGGTTGGTCGAGCGTGCCAACCACAATTTGGCTCTTGTGAGTATCACTTAATATTTTCTTGTTGTCATGTGTCACTATTATTTGCTGCTAATAATTCTGTAATACCCTGCCCTAATGTTTCATTTAAATTTTATATAAATTATAATGAAGTGAGGTTTGATAATAATTATTGGAAGTTATGGGTCAAATTGAAGAAAATAAAAGAATTATTAGAAAGGGGTCGTTCAAATGACATAGGGTATCGTTAGAAGCGAGTATCGATGTTACACGAAGGTCACTTTAAGTAGGGGTTCAAATGACCTTCGAGCAAGATCTCACTGCCTTACAGTCCTAGGTCGCGTGAAGCCATATATCGAACGAGATGGACATATCATTCGAATGAGGCTCATGTCGTTCGAACAACGTGCCTCCAAAATATTAAATCTGAATTTCCCTTGTGTGCTATCACGCTTTTAACTATTTAATCGTTAAGCTGGCGAGCCCAGATTGGGAAAAATGGGAATTTTAGGCTTTAAAGGGTTTTACAAGGGCGTGTTTGGGGCTCATTTGGGTAATTTGACGAGAGGAGAAGATGAAAGAGGGAGAGAGAGGGTGGAGTGGTCTTCCACCATTTTAGGTCCTCTCTACCATTTCACCACCATAAACCACCATATTCTTAGTCTATTTCGCAACATTTAAGCCTACAACACCCATTTTCACCATTGTTGAAGTAGAACTACGAATTTTCGAGAAGTGTTGGGGGATTTTTGGAGAAGATGATGGAAGCTTTCATGGAGTTTGAAGGGATATTGGCTTCGAAGCTTAAATGGAACACATATGGAGCATTTTTGGAGGTTGCATTTGGTAACCCCCTGAGGCCACCTTTGGAGGTGGGGGTTGCTCTTCCTATACCGACATTCTTACCACCATTTGGAAGCTTTTAGAGGTGGAAAACCTTACTTTTAGTATTAAGACTCTATTTTATGTATTTGTAGTCTTATTGTTGGATGATATGAGTAGGGTACACTTGATTAAATGATGAAAGACTTGTGTATTCAATAATAAATATTACTATGGTATAAAAATATTACAAAATTTTATCTTGTCGAAAAATAAATGATGCGTAAATATTTCTAAGTTTCTTGAAATGAAGATTTAGATTTTTATTAAAATGGTGTATTTTTCTTGAAAGTTCATGTTAATCATTTTATGAAATAAAATGTTTGAAAATAATGATTGATTTTTCTAAAACTTTGATAAAATAATGTTTCAAGTTTCTTGCAAAAATATAAAGTTTATAAAAGATGAACATTTGTTGAATTTGAAAAAGTAAAAAATCGTTTATAACTTGAAAGAGCATTTTGATAGTATTATGAATTTTTTGAGTGAATGTATGTTTAATCCATTCAATAGGATTTTAGGATTTACAATCCATCTTCTCATGCATATAAACTTGAAGTGTTTTGATGATAAATATGTGAAAAAGTTTAAAGGAGGTTTGTTGGGTTTAAACAAGAAATAAGAAAAGTAGAAATTATAATATTCAAAGTTTGTGAAAAAGGGGTCAAAGATGTGAAGAATATAAAGTTGTAAGACTACATGAATTGATAAAATGGAAATGAAATTTTCCTATAAAAGTAGTCTCTAAGAGTAATGATGTTTCTTGAATAAAGAAAGAAAATAAATGTCTAATTTGGAAAGATTATTAGTAAAGGTGTTGGACAAGTGTTAACAGTTAAACATTGAGACGTTGGTGTGTGTAACTTAATAATGTTTGAAAGATTAACACTTAAGGATTTGAAAAGAAATTAATGGAATAAAGAGGTTTACAACTTGATAAGAATGATACTCCAAGGTTAAAAAGGTGTAAGATGTTAAATCACTTAAGGAGGTAATGTGAGTCACTCAATGGAGTTTTGGAGAAAATTAATACTTGTGAAATGGAATAAAAGGTGAGTTTGGAAACAAATGGGTAAAATGGTAATTTTACTTAAATTGAAACATTTTTATGAAATAAAAATGTTGGAAAGGGTGTTATAAAAATTGTTCCTAATGAATATAATTTTCAAATAAAAATAAAAGTTAAAGTATAAAAGACATAAAATGATAATTTCAATGTGTAACCTGAGTTGGGGTGAAATAATGGAAAAATAGGAATAATGTGGACATTGTAAAATGTTTGAACACATAAAAGGAACTCGGATGACACCGGAAAAATTTAGAAGGGCACGGATCCCTAGGGTGATAGACCCAAAACTATTATCCAGAGTATATGGTTGCGTTGCCAGCGGCGTAGAGCCTCTTAAAGTATGCGGTTTATTGGAAGATTCCAAGAATAAGATAAAGGAATAAGGAACACATCAAGAAATGGGTTGTGTGGTGAAATTGTGTTAAGACAACCTAAATTGAATGAATTAGTAAATATTTCGATAAAATTTAAAGAGGATAAGAAATGTATAAATTAATTAGTGTCCAAAAAGTAAGAAAATGTTAACGTATGATGGTTAAACGGGTGAGTTAAAAAACCTAATAAAGTTTAACCATAATGAACACAATGGTGTGTTTTGAAAGATTTTCAAAGGGTAAATAAGAATTTTCTAACACAACACTCATGTGTGTTGATATAATGATTTTCAAATGAAATACTAAAGTACATTATTTAAATAAAAGGACAGTTTTAGTAAAAAAATGGCCTTCAGTTAAATATAGTGTGGTTGTTTCAAGCATTTAATAATGGGTGTTAAATAAAGGTATAAATGTCAAGTTAAGAGAGGAGTCCTTTATGAAAATTAATATAAATTAATTGGTTTAAAATAATATTTTCGAAGGTAAAATAGTTTCATGCATATAGTGTGTGTGTGTATGTGTGTTTATATATATATATATATGTGTGTGTGTGTGTGTGTGTGTGTGTGTGTGCAAGGTAGTTGCATATGCACGTTGGTATAACTTGTTAGAGTCTTCTTTCTACCATTCGTTTCTATACTGTATTTTGTATATACCTACTAGGCATTAGCTCATACCCTCGTCTTTATTACGACATGTTAGGTGCGGGTTCGTATTTTGAGAGCGTTACACAAGTAACTATTTTATTTAATTTTTGTGTTAGTAGCTTTGTATGCTTGGACTCTTTGGGTGCTTCCCAAGGGCCCCTCACATAGTTTGACTTGAAAATGGGATCACATGCTAAACATGTGAAACATTAATTGAAAATAAAGCTGGACTAGAAACATTATATATGTTGTTTCATTACACTTCACACCTAACACTCGGGTCTAACCACGTTGACTACGAATAATCCATAATTTTGGGTCGGGACGTTACAAATGGTATCAGAGCTCTTGGTTCAAGGATCCTTTCGAAGGTGATGTGGTGAGGTCGGTATTGGATCTTTCAGCGTCGATGTTGGTTTTGGTACGATCAAGATAGTTTTGGCAACGGTTTATCTCGTGTCCTCGACGTTAAAGTCAAAGAGGTTAGCAGGACTAGTAAGTTAGTGTTAGGTTCCACACGATCGAACTGATGGTTGTTAAATCTCTTTCAAACTTCTGGTTATATGTTAGTAATTTACGGGTGTCCTTGCAAGCAAGCCAATAGTTGTGAAACCATGGTTATTAGTGTGAGGTGTTTGTGTTTAATACTTGATGACATATAATCTTTTGAGATGTCAATGGAAAGAGATGACGCCCATCGGGCAAGTTGTGTACGGTCAATGGCAAAGGTTAATAGTTAGGGTGTCATGACTAAGCAATGACGAATAATGATTGAAATGTACATAACCCCTAGGTGTGGCTCTTAAAGATGGTTAACGCCCATAATGTAGTTATGCAAATTAAAATCCTTGAGGTAATACCGTAATTAGTGGATAGTCGATGAGCATGTAAATTTGTATGGGTTAAAGTTTGAGCTTAGGTACATTTAGTCTTAGTTGATAATATGTTATACTTGTGGGTGAATACTTTAGTAGGCGTGATGAACTATGATGGTCAACACTTGAGATGTGTACTCAGTCTAAGTCGATAAGATAATATCATTATGATTACGTGCCCTGGTGATTCTTCATTGAAAGTTGTACCTTTTAGGATATAATGAGAGTTATGGGCACATTACAATAAGTATATTACGTATGCAACAATGATGACTGAGGAGACTTATGAGTGAACTCTTGGTAGTCTTCTATGATGGGGGTTTTAAAAATGTTATGTGATTTCAAGGAGTAGGATCTTTAGTGATGTCGATGATGCAGACCAAAAAGTTTACATGTTATAGGAAAAGTCATGTATCCTGCCATAATCCTTGAGTAGCATTAGTTGTGGTTTGGTATGTGACTTATGGACACAACTGTTAGATGAAAGATAAGATCATTGGTTAAGTATAGAGGCTCATTATAGCTGCCGAAGTAATGTTTAGGTGCGATGTAATCCTAGTGTGAGAGTAGTTTATAGGCCTTTTAGGGTTCCCATAGGATAATTCTATGTGGAATCATTGGAAACAAAAGTTGACTTATTACCACGACTTGAGGTGTTCTATGGTCAAGGTGCGCCATATGTAGAATCTTATGGGCTAATGTTTTTGTGAGCACCAAGTAATAGCGACATGGGTGTAGAAAGATTTACAGAGCGCACCTACAACGATAAAGGTATGGATGATGAAATCTTGTTAAGTCTTGAGGACTGTTACATAGAATGTGTTTGGTGTACTTAGGATACCAGTTAAATTCGTATAAAGGAGCATTAGTGTCCTAGTAATGATTGTGTTGAGCATCAGGTGATGATCTCAAATTGCTGGTCAGGGTTTAGAAGGGTCGTATAGTGTACGTGTCGGGTGTGGCTTCCTGAATTGGCACAGATGGGTGAGTGTAATCCCTAAGTAAGATGATAGCCTGTGTCGTTATAGGCGTGATGCTCAGATGTCATGGAATAACTAGTATTGGTGTTGTGACACTCGATTTCGAGGTGTACTAGGAAATGTATTTTCATTTAGGTTGATGACGCCTAGTGGAGATTTGAAATGGCAACCATGGTGGGTGATATCGAAGCATGAAAAAATATTGGCGCATGTTGACGGCATATGCTAGGATACTCTTATCAAGGTAAGGATTAGTTCTTAGCACATCCTACTAAGCCAGTATGGATTAGAAGGCGTTGCCCTGTGTGGTAATTGATACCTTTAGAATGACAATGGTTACTGGTGTGGTCACCACGTAAAATAAGTTTGGGTAGAACTTGAAAGTAGGCTTGGAGGCAATCTCGCGTGGTCAAAGAACACAAAAAGGTGAATGTCTCTCTTGAACAGAGTAATGCCTATAAGAAATTGAGGATTTCGATCACGGTATGAGAAGGCATACAATAACCTAGATTCGATAGGCTATTGACGTTGTCACCAGTAAATGGACATGGTCACTATAGACAAGGGCGTTAGGCATTCACCAATGGGGTGGTTCGTGTGTGCTAAGGATGCAAGGGGTAGGTCCATACTCACAAGGAGGTAAGTTAGGCATTGAGTCCTTAGGGAACTAAAGGTTCGTATGTTGCTTCTGTGTTGCAAGAATGAACCGTTTGATTTTATTCATCACGGTTGGTAACCCAAGCTAGGGTATGTGTCTAGGATTAGTACTCGATGAGAATGTTGGGAATGAGTGACATGACTTCTAGCATATGGCGTAAGTTTTCTTTTGTAAATCATTGTCGGATGCTTATGGGTGGAATTTCTTGGGACAGTTGCTTGTTCCTTTGGACTCGTGTGTGTCACTATTAGTTTCACTAATAAAGGATTAGTATTCTCACATATGTGGTAACTCAGATTTATGCCAAGTTATGGTATGGCGCTGTTGGGCCTAGTAGATCTTGGTGAATCGGGTATGGTCAATGCATCTCCATAAATTGGTGTTCCCTATTAGAGATATTATTGATATTGTATAAAGTTCTATGTACGGGTGGCTGTGCTTTCAATTGTATAGTTTGCCCGTAGTATATCTTTTCTTAGGATTAACGGCCTTCCAATTGGTCGGCACAATAGTTAGTGGATCTAGTTACAAAGATCAGGATGGTGATTTGAGGATATGGTATAGTGTTAGAAATCGAGGAAAACTTATCTTATGGTGTTTCTTTGCCACAGTGAGGGGATTAGAGCAAGGCTCTAGCGTGTTCTCAAAGTTGATATGCCTAGATTAGTACTAGGGTCATCAGAGTGACACAACGAAAGGTGTAAGACGAATGCACGGTCATGACTCGATAAGAATATTACATCTTGGAGTGAAAAATTAGCATAGTATGGTTATTGGCAAGCTCATGCGATTTGTGTAGTCAAAATAGCCCGAAGAGTTGTGTGAGGCAGGATGTCCAGTTCTAATATGGGATTGACTTTGGTAACGAATACGATGATTGGTTGTATTACGGTTGACATTGGGTGAGTGTTGATCGATAGAGAGAGTGGACCGTGGAGGCGCAGTCATTAGAATGGGTAGTGTTAGAAATTATTTGGACATGACCACCACGTGAGCGGAGACTCGTAGTCGATTATGCGACGTTCATGGTCAGCGAGATGGTGAGCATTGGAACATGTCGCATCCTGGTTATTTGGTGACAAACCCCATGTGGGGGAAACCTTAGTATCTAGAACTTCGATGATTTTGTCTTAGAGGATTTCTATGGCTTAGAATAGACGTTGGTGAACCCCATTAGCTTAAGGATTGATGGATCTAGAATTCTGGGGATGGAATTCCCCAAGGAGGGAAGTTTATAATACCTTGCCCTAATGTTTCATTTAAATTTGTATAAATTGTAGTGAAGTGAGGTTTGATAATAATTATTAGAATTTGTGGGTCAAAATTAAAGAAAATAAAGAGTTCGTAGAAAGGGTCGTTCAAATGACATATGTTGTCGTTAGAAGCGGGAACCAATCCTGTGCGAAAGTCCCTTGAAGCAAGGGTTCAAACAATCTTTGAGCGAGATATCACTACCTTACAGTCGTAGATCACGTGAAGGTCGTGTGAAGCCATATATCAAACGAGATGGACATATCATTCGAATGAGGCTCATGTTTTTCGAATGACATGAAATAATATTTCAAGTTTGTTGCAAAAATATAAAGTTTATAAAAGATGAAGATGTGTTGAGTTTGAAGAAGTAAAATATCTTTTATGACTTAAAAGTGCATTTTGATAGTATTATGAATTTCTAGAATGAAATGTATTTTTAACCCATTTAATAGGATTTTAGGATTAAAATCCATCTTCTCATCATATAAACTTGTAGTATTTTGTTGATAAGTATGTGAACAAGTTTAAAGAAGGTTTGTTAGGTTTAAAGAAGAAATAAGAAAAGTAGAAATTTTAATCTTCAAAGTGTGTGAAAAGGGGGTCAAAGGTGTGATGAATATAAGGATATAAGGCTATATGAATTGATAAAAGGGAAATCGAATTTTCTTCTAGAAGCAGTCTTTAAGTGCAATTATGTTTCATGAATAAAGAATAAAAAGAAATGTCTCATTTGGAAAGATTGTTTGTAAAGGTGTTGGACATGTGTTAATGGTTAAACATTGGGAAGTTAGTGTGTGTAACTTAATAATATTTGAAAGATAAACACTTATGGATTTGAAAAGAAATTAATGGAATAAAGAGGTTTCCGTCTTGAGAAAAATGATACTCCAAGGTTAAAAAGATGTTAAGATGTTAAAACACTTAAGGAGTTAGCGTGAGTAACCTAATGGTGTTTTGGATAAAATTAACACTTATGGCATGGAGTAAAAGGAGAGTTTGGAAACAAATGGGTAAGATGGTAATTTTACTTAAAGTGGAACATTTTTATGAAATAAAAATGTTGAAAAGTGTGTTACACAAATTGGTCCTAAATGAATATGATTTTGGATTAAAAATCAAAGTTAAAGCGTAAAGGACATGAAATGATAATTTCAAATTGTAGAATGAGTTGTGGTGAAACCCCAGGTTTGACTTCGGCCCAGTAAAATGGAAAATTAGGAATAATGTGGACATCGTAAAATGTTTAAACACATAAAGGGAACTCTGATGACACCGGGATAATTAAGGAGGGCCCGGAGCCCTGGGATGAAAGACCCAAAACCACTGGTTAGAGTATATAATGGCATCGACGACAGTGTGGATCCCGTTAAAGTACGTGATTTATTGGAAGATTTTGAGAATAAGACAAAGAAATAAGAAAAATGTCAATAGATGGGTTGCGGGGTGAAATTGTGTTAATACAACCTAACTTGAATGAATTAATAAATTTTTCGATAAACGGTTAAAGTGGACAAGAAATGTGTAAATTGATTAGTGTCCATAAAGTAAGGAAACGGTAAAGTATGATGGCTAAGCGAGCGAGTTGTGCAACCTAAGAAGGTTTAAGCATAATGAACACAAGGTTGTGTTGTGAAAGGTTTTCAATGGGTGAATAAGTATTTTCCAACAAGGTGTTCGCGTGTGTTGATAGGGTGATTTTCAAAGGAAATACTGAAGTTCGTTGTTTAAATAAAAGGGTAATTTTGGCAAAGAAATGGTCTTTGGTTAAATATAGTGTTCTTGTGTTAAGAATTTAACCGTGGGTGTTAAATAAAGGTATAAATGTCAAGTTAAGAGAGGAGTCCTTTATGAGATTAATGTAAATTAATCGATCTAAAATAATATTTTCAGAGGTAAAACAGTTTCATGCTATATATATACATACAAGGTAGTTTTATATGCACATAGGTATAATGTGTTAGAGTCTTCCTTCTGTCATTCATTGCTAAACTGTATTTTGTATATTTCCACTGGACATTGGCTCACACCCTCGTCTTTTTTATGGAAGGTTATGGGCGGGTTCGTATTTTAAGAGTGTTATGTAGGTAAATATCTTATTTAATATTTACATTAGTATCTCTGTATGTTTGGACTCCGAGGCTGCTTCCCATGGGTCCCTTACGTAGTTTGACTTGAAATTGGAATCACGTGCTAAACAAGTGAAATGTTAATAAAAAAATAAAATTGGACGAGCAACATTATATAACTTGTTTCATTGCACCTCACACCTAATGCTCAGATAGGACCGGGTTGACTATGGAAAAACAAAAAAAATGGGGCGGGGCATTATATTTTTGGATGTTGATTTTTGTAGTTCTTGGATAACTACGATCAATTGTAAAGGAGGGATGACGAACTAAAGGAGTCCTCTACAGATCTAGAGGCTGCTTTTAAAGGCATGCAAAAATCCTTAGAGGCTGTAAAAAAGGCCTATGATAATGATAAGAAGAATTTATAGGATGGGAATATCCAAGCTGAGAAAGCTGTAGAAAATATTGCAAAGAAAGCCGATTAGGCTGTGAAGGCAGTTGAGAAGGTTACAGAGGTGGCCAAGGGATAGGTGGTTGAGCTGAAAGCCAAGGTTAAAAAGTTCAAGGATGATTCCTATACCTGAGGGTGGGATATGGAATTCTCCACAGCTACCATTAAAGTGGAGTATTTAAAGACATCCTCCTTCAAGGAAGGCTTGGATTCATCCCTAACCCAGGTCGGCACTATTGTTGGCTCTGGCCTCTTCCTCTTACACAATTCAAACACTCCTCCATAAATTAAGGAATAAGTTGATAATGAAGAGGGTATGGTTGAGTCCTTTATGCCTTAGGAATAAATATTGGTGGTTGACCGACCAGAGGAGGAGGTTACCCAGGATAAGGAGAAAGTGTAATATATTGGATCCCTTATATTTTTTATTTATAAATTTTTGATGTAGTTGATCCATTTCATTTATTGTAATACTATTATGGTTTCAATAAAATTCCTCCTTTTCCAGTTTTTATGTTGTTAAGTTTAGCGTATCCTTTTTATTTTCTTACTTATATAATATCATATTCACTTCAGTTTAACTCCAAAAAGGCTAATTTGGTTGCTGCAGAAAGTGAACTTTTTTAGAGGAGTAGCCAATTGTTTAGAGCTATATATGAAGATATAGATGGAGAAGAGATAGAGTAAATTCTCGACTTAAATGTATCTAACTAGGATAATGATGCTTATCTACAAATACGAAGGTTATTTCATCAGTCCATGGTGACCACGCCTCCTACTATGGGATGATTCTCCAACTTTAACGTGATTATTAAGATACAGTCTCTAGTTTATTTACCGACTATGAGAAAAAAAATTCCCTTCTGATAAGTGACAATGGATTCGATAAGAAGCTATAGAAATTGTCTTTGGCATATTCTAATAAAGAATTTGTGTTGCAGTTGGATGTGAATAGTGCTCGAGAGGTAGCCAATATCCTAGAACCTACAACTAATATGTTGTGGGATGAATTAGAGGGCATTAAGAAGGCAACCACAACTGATCAGAGTTAAGGGGTATCATCCTTGAAGCAAGAAAATGCTCGGCTGATGGAAGATTAGAGAAGTTGAATAAATTAAAGGGAGGTCAGTCTTCTCGGCAAGTGGTTGTTGTTCATCCATCAGTGGAAGATGAGAGAACTAAAAAACATTCGCTAACTAATCAAACCTCATAAAGAGTCAACTGCCATCAAGAGATTAAATCAGAAAGTTAATCGCCCGATTTATCATTTTTACAAATAGCCTCACACAATGGATGAATGGTTACGATGGGGTGTTGTCACAGTTGGGCGATGAACTTGAGCAAGACCGTATATAAGGTTATAAGTGGGATTGGTTAAATTCTCTCACTGTGATGAATTTTCTAAAGGAAGATAGACTTTGGTGTTGGCATGATCCTATATGTTTAGATTAGTTTATCCTTCATTTCAAGTGGGATAATTCTTGGATCTCTATGGATGCAATCCCTGTCAGTTTTATTAGGAAGTCTCTTGAGGATTATGGTCTGCATGGAGATAATGTACTTAGTTAGACTTTTCATTTAGTGGATAAAGCTAGTTCTAGCATCCAATCAAGGCTTAGGGACTTGCGCATAACAGTTCTTCCTTCTACATTGGACATTCCTCCTTCTTAGATGGAGAAAGCTATGGGAAAGCATCTTGTTAATTAAGTAGTTCATTTTTTATTTTTTAACGTTCCTATGTAATGACGTCATGAAATTCAAAATATCTGATTACAATTCTTTAATTTCTTTATTGTGTGATTGTGACCTACTAGTAGTTTAGTCTTATCATTGTGTGGTCGAAAGTTAGCCAACTAATTTGCCTAACTGCTCACCGATTTGGACGAACTCCTGTTGTCCTGCCTTCATTTATACTATCATGCCTTTGTCTAGGACATTTTCACCAAGTGCTTACGTTAGTTACCATTGGTGATCAAATTTTTTAGGAGTGTTCCTTAATTTGGTCTAGTAAATTTTTTTTCTTATGACACTAAGGAGTTATAGATGAAGTTTTATACTTGGAAATTCTTGTTCTTGACCTTAGGGGGTCATACATGAAGTTTACATTTATAGCTTCTCGTTCGTGGCTTGTTCGAAGACGAATTCATACATGAAGTTTTGATTTGAATTTTTGGAATTTAGTTTTTCCTTATTATTTAAAGATTACTTGCTTAGCACATCTCCCACTCTCAAAAAAATATAAAAAGGAAGCAGCTTTTTATGAAACTTGATGATCATTATTGAGAATAGAAAAACGAGTTATAGGAAATAAGAAGGGACTACATTTTATTGGATCACTGATAATATTTCCCCAGATGCTCGGCATTCCATGGGTTTTTTAATTGTTCCCCTTCCAAGGTTTCAAGATGATAAGTTCTTAGTTAAACGAATGTAGAGATGCGATATGGACCATGCCAAATTGGTTTTAATTTGTTCCCTTTTTGGTTCACCTTCTTTTCTTTCTTTTAGATTGCTTAGTTTAACCCTCATGTTATAGAACTAGACGGTTCATTGCTGGTATGCAACCACACGTAGTGTGACGTGTTCTCTAACTTCCTTAACTAATTCCAAATTCAACCTTCTCACGAGATCACTCTTCGAGAAGTTAAAATTGAGTAATCTATGATTAGGAAAACCAATCTCTGTCAGGATCATTGCCTATATCCCAAATGCTAACATATAGGGGGTTTTATCGATGGTTATCCTCGGTGTGGTCCTATAAGCCCATAGAATGCTTTGTAGTTCATCAATCCAAATTTCTTTAGCTTCATCCAATTGTGGATGTCCAGGAGCAGAGTGAAACTTTTGAATATTGGATCGAATGCAGTAGTCTTAAAACTCTTGGTTGTCAAATTGCGTTCCATAGTCAATGATGAAGGCGTATGGCATGCCATACTAGTAAATGATGTTTTTCCATATAAATTAGAAGACTTGTCATAAAGCATGCCCACCAGAGGTTCTTCTTCCACCCATTTGGTAAAGTAATTTATTGCAACAATCAAATATTTAAACCTTATTCTCTTCTTCGATAAGGGGATGGCCAGGTCAATATCGCACATGGAAAAGGGCCATGTGGATGTGATCAGTATGAGAGTATCTCCAAGTGTCCTTTGAATGGTAGAATATATTTGGAATTTATCTCAACTCCTTGCATAAGTGGCATATTTTGCCTTCATAGTGGGTTAATAATAACCTTGCTGGCCACTCGCCTGACCAACGATCTGCATGATAAATTGGCTCCATAAGATTATTCATATATTTCTTTAATTAGGTTTGGTACCTCAGCTATATGGAATCACCTGATCAGTGAAATGATGAATCCTTTTTTTTTTTATATAAAATTCCTCCTTCTAGAATATATACCACTTCTTTGTATCTTAGTTTCCTATCCTCCTCGGGATCGATCGTCATGATGCCCTTGTCAATATAGTCCTTTATTGGATCCATCCATGATTGGACTAGATCTAGTGTAATCATACTGAGGCTATCTCTATCGATAATTCAGTGCATGAGGATTTCTATGATTCATCTTAACAGTTTTGGTCACAGAAGCAAGCTGAGAAAGTGCATTTTCTTAGGTATTATCAATTTTTAGAATTCTGATTATTTTGACCGTTAGAAATTTAGATATCTTATCTTGGGATTTAGCTAAGTACTTTGTCACGAGTTCTCCTTTGACTTCGTAAACACCTATCACTTGGTTTACAATCAGCTGGGAGTTGTTGTGTGCCTGTATATGCTCGGCACCTAGAGAGAGTGCTAATCAGACCTAGATATTAGTGCCTCATCCTTTTCGTTATTGTTGGAGACTTAAAACTTTAACCTGAGGTCGTATTCAATGTCTATATCATCTGGTGTGTTTATTATCAATAGAGCCCCAATGTTAGAGGCACACGATGATCCATCCATGTATATCCTCCAAACATGAGGTTTTTATTTAAAATCACGTCCAAACAGAATCCCATAATTTAATATCTTTTTAATTTGATCAAGGTAGTGTGAAACTTCTTCTCACTTAGTCGATGTCTCTGGTATATCTTCCTCTTGATTAGTTATATATTACATAGAGCTATCTTTCGGAGAAGTCTTCTCGGTTGTTTGAACTTTTGATCTCTCTTTTGAAGAAGTATGCTCCATTGGATTTATTTCTGAGATCTCTTTTATAGAAGTCTGCTCGATAGGTCTTTCTTTATAAGTGAACTCTATTATGAAGTCATCCACTACTTGGCCATTCATCTCTGTTATGGGTTCATATTGTATATCATACTCTTTGAGCTCCACATCCCAAGCTATTAACCTTCCCAATTTTTTAAGTTCATAAATGACTTATCATAGGAGCAGATTTGTATAAAAAATGATAGTGTGTGCTTAAAAGTATGGCTTCATTTATCGTGAGGCTTCAATTAGCGCCAGATCTAACTTCTTTAGTCGTGGGTGATGAATTTCAGCTCCTCGATATGCTTTGCTTATGTAGTAAATCGGTTTCTGCACACCATTTTCTAGTCAAATAAGTGTCAAGCTAACTGCTGATTCAGACACGGACAAGTACAAGTAAATTTTCCCCCCTACAATTGGTCTAGAGATCAAGGGTGGAGACCCAGGTATTTTTTTAAATTTAGGAAGGAAATTTTTCATCCTTCATTCCATTCAAAAGTTTTCCTTAACACTTTGAAGAAAGACAGGCATCTATCTGTAGATCGCGAGATAAATCTATTGAGAGCTGCCACCCTGCAGTCAACTTTTACATATCCTTCTTGTTCGTGGGAGACTGCATGTTGATCAGTGCTTGAATTTTATCTGGGTTAGCCTCAATGCCTCTATAATTTATTATGAATTCAAGGAGTATTACATCTTGTAGGCCAAACACACATTTAGTCGGATTGAGCTTCATCTGGTGTTTCTCTAATTGGTCGAATGTCTTTTCCTGGTTCTTAATGTGATCTAGTGATTTCTTGCTCTTGGTGAGCATTTCATCCATATATACCTCCATTTTTTACCGATTTATTCTTCGAAAACCTTATTCACTATCCGCTAGTATATTGCTCTAGCATTTTTTAGTCCAAAAGGAATGATGTTATAGCAGTATGTACCTTGACTAGTGATGAATGAGGGTTTCTCCTTGTCTTTGAGCTTTATCTTGATTTGGTTATAGCCAGAATACACATCCATGAAACTGAGTAACTCACGCCCAACAGTTACATCAACCAATTGATTAATTTTTGATAATGGGTAATGATCTTTTGGGAAGCCTTGTTTATGTCCGTGAAATCCACACACATTCGCCATTTATTGTTCTTCTTTTTTACCATAACTACATTGGCTAGCCACTCAAGGTACTGAACATCTTCGATGAAACTTTCTTTCTTCAACTTCTCCACTTCTTCCTGTATAGTCATGTTCTTCTTGGGGCTAAAGACACTTCGCTTCTATTTGATCGACATTGCATCTTTGATAACGTTGAGTTCATGGCACATGAATTCTGGGTCAATCCATGGTATATCCTCGTGGATCCAAGCGAACACGTTCTTTCACTATTTGAGAAAATTAATTAGTTCTTTCTAACGGTCTGGCTTAGAGATGAACTTATTTGTGTTATCCTTTCTGGGTGTTCGTCAACTAGGACTATGGTCTTTACTGCATTAATAACCTTTCCTTTGACCAATTCATCTTCCTCGCAAGGATCTATGGTCTTTATCTAATAGGTGGTGGTTATTTTCTTTATTTCCTCTTGGTTAGCTGAAGTGTAATAGCATTCCCTAGCTTCAACTTGGTTTCCCTTAACGACGCTAACCCCATAGCGCGTTAGGAATTTCAGTCATTAGTGTACGGTGGAGGGCACAACTTCAAATTTTTTAGTCCAACCCTATCGAGGATAATGTTACATACTGAGTTGACATTCTTGTAAAGGACGAAGAAGCATATCTTCTTAGTTTCGCAGGTCGTCCAATTACTAATGATGAATTCTAGGTTAACAGTCCCTATGGGATACACCCTTTCCTTGAAAAAACTAATAAGTTGTCTGTGATAGGGATCAAGTTTACTATCTTGTAGCTATAATCCTTTGAAACAATCATAGAAAAGCACATGGAATGAGATGCCATTATCACCCAATGCTCCACCTACTCTTCCTTAGTGTACTAGCATCGTGACAACTAGAGGATCTTCGTGCGGGTAAAGTACTCATGACAGGTCATCTTTGGAGAACCTTATAATTAATTTGTCTTTGTTAAGTTTCCTTGGGACATTATTAACACCGCCGGTCAAATCAATCTGTCAAATGTAGGAGCATGCTTTGGCCTCATTAAGATAAACCTTTCTCTCGACTATTTCATCACCACTGCCAAGGTCACCACCTGTAATAAAATGACAATTGAAAGAGATTATTTTCACCTTGTGCATGTGTTCTTTAGGTCTCCTCGATAGGTCTGGGTCATCTTTGGCATCATTATATCTGCCTTTTTTCTTATCGGCTCCTCTTCTGCTAGGGGATTTTGATCCCCTCCGATCATCTTGTTCTTTCAAGTGATTTGCTCTGTCTTCATTGTCAATGAACTTGGATAGTTTTCCTTTTCGAATTAGGCTTTCTATCTCGTTCTTTAAGGCTATGAAATTATCCATATTATGTCAGTGGTCTTTATAGATTTCGCAGTACTTGGAATTATCCCTTCAGTTTGGGGGGATTTCAAATTCTTGAGCCATTTAAGATCCATGCTTCTTCGAATTTCTTATAGGATACGATATACTCCAATGGTGAAGGGTGTATTAGTCATACCTCTTGGGTTTCTCCACCTTTTCATCTTTCTGCTCTTTCTTCTCGAAGCCCATGTTGTTGTCGATCTTGGGGATGTGATATTGTTTGGAAGACATGGAATCCTAGGCATTCATAATATTACTTTCTTCAACCAGTAATTCGGTCATGGTCCTAGGAGGATCCTTGGCTAGAGCATAGTATAATTTCTAAGCGAGCAATTTGCTCATTAGCGCAGTGATTACTATTTTTTCTTCATAATCAATGACCTTCAGTTTTTTTATTTTAAACCATGTGATATACTTATGCATGGTTTCTCTAACCCTCGGGCAAACACTTAGCAGATGTGCTACCCTCTTGATTGGTTTGGATCCAAAGTAGAAGTTGTTGATGAACAAATCATCTAACTATTGAATGTTAGAGATCTGCCCTTGCGATAAGTTATTATACCATATTCGGGTTGATTTGGAAATAGAGCTATAGAATGCCCAACAACACATATCCTTGGGGACTGAATAGATGTTGGTGGCAGCTGGATACTGTTCTACATGAAGCACATGGTCTGTCTTTCCATCGTACTTTGGGGTTTCCACAGGTGGTTTGAATTTTCTAGGTGTAGGGTATTCCACAATTATAGGGATGAGGGGTGATTATTTTACAAAACTCCTATGCAAATGGTTATTTAATTTATTAATTTCCTCCAAACGATCTTCCAACCGTTGAATTTAGCATTTCCAGTGGTGCTCTTCTGGATCAGCCTTAATTAAGAAAGTTTTAGCAGATCGACCATAGGATTATGTTGATCTCTCTTCTTGATAAGTCTTCTCAGCACGCACTGATCATCGTACATTGATTCTTAACCTAGCAGACCCTTATTGATGGTCTCTAGATCTTCAAGGTTCTCTGTGATTATTCCCCCTACAGCTCGGGGACCTAGGCGATCAAATGCTAAGCCCTTACTTAACCTATTTAGAGCTATCAACCTTTCTTGAGAGGTGAATGTCCATCATAATAGCCAGTAGACTTGGGATACTAAGTAGATACGGAATGATATATTTGGTCATTATTTAATCTAGAGCGTCTAGATCTTTTGTTTTCATGTCTTACTGTGGGTTTTACAGGTTAGCTTTCCTTATTGGGGGGCAGGGGTATTATTTCTTCTTTTGCGATGGATCCAGCTACGAGCCTATTTTTGAGCGTATGGGTCAACATTTTGACAGTCTCTTGCATAACCTTTTGGCCTTTATCTATGCTCATTAGGTTTCCTTGAATATCCCCTGCATTAGGGGGCAGAAGGAATGAATGTGTTAGGTATGTGGATGTCTGTTGGGTTATCTATAATTTCCCGGTACTCACAAGTAAGCGATGGGAAGATTACTTCTATATTGCAAATATGTAATAAATAACGATGACTTATTAGGTTCCCATATATGGTGCCAATCTGTTGGTGTCTAAAATTGGTACAATGATTACAATGAGTTTTAGGTTAGTTGTACCAATTATAATCAAGCACATATAATGTAGAAAATACGTCAATTAGATAGGGATGGGAGATGAAGAAAGCGACACATATTTTTTACGTGGTTCAGCCCAGTAAGGTGCCTATATCCACGAGTGCAATGCCATTAAGTTTTAGGGTGTGACACCCCAACTAATTAAATATCGGGTAGCTACTCCTTTATTAAATTAATACAAAATGACAAGTTGGTTCAGTTAATAGCATCACTGTCGAAAACATTTTAATAATTTCTAACCACCTAGTATTTAAAAAGTAAGTTGTCAAATTTTAAATTAAATCTGATTAACATACAATAAAAGAATTATGAAAGAATAACATAACCATTCACAATAAAGTCCCAATAGTGTAATCAACAAGTAATAAAGAGTCTAGAGGAAATACTCCTCACAACAATCCCAATATGGAAATAAATAAAACAAGTCTGCATCCTGAATTAATTACAAACCAAAGTCTGAATAACTGAAATATAAAATGTCTCTAAAGAAATGGGCGACATGCCCTACAATGATGAAACTGAATATGGAGTCAAGGCTAGAAAAGAGGCATCTACTGTCAAATCCCTGTAACTTCCAGAACAGCTACAGCTCGTCACCTGAATGGAAATACTATGCATGGTATCCTTGTGGCTGGGCACCTAAAAGGTTTTTACAAAAAAAATAGATATGAAAGCAAACGGGTCAGAGCCCGAAAGTGGAGAGTATTTTAAAAATAGCAAGTGCTTTAATAACATTTAAAACAATGAATGCAAGATACATGTTAGGACGTGCTCTCACATGAAATACTCACCTCTCGTCTAACTGTGCACTCCTAACGTTCCTGTACCCATTCATGTGTTATTTATATCTAACTAAACCATCATAAGTTCTAACCCAACTACTCGATTCACAATATGAATTCCCAATGTTATCACTTAAATAGATAGCTTTACTTGAACTCGGATTCTCAATTATTAGCATTACCGTTTACTGGAGGTTATCCCCTTATTTATCTTCTCAAGGAGTTACTATAAATGATTATCATAAATAAACATAACAATTCCTTCTCATTTAACCGTATATTATTCACATCATAAATATACAATATAAGCACCCCGAGGCTAAGCTGCGGTGCACACATACTCTGCTATCCATCCCGGTACATCACGTACATAAGGATTACAAATTCCGAATCTCTCAGGAATTGTTAGAATACGCACAACACACAAAAATGGAGGCGAACATAATTCAACATATCCATGGGTCACGTACATACCTACGCTCCATAGTCAGCTGACTTATTAACTCACAAATAAGTCATTCTAGTATTATGTTCTTAAGGTACCAATCTAAATCCGGGCACACAAAGATTAGATAGCCCTAAGTGAACGTAAACCTCCTGTGATAGCAAGTATGGTAGGTATGTCATACACATAAGTAATATACTAAGCATTCACACGTCTTAGATATCTTAATATTAATAAAGGTATATTCTACATCCTTATACCATTATTCCAATTTTATGCATTTTTAAGTCTTCCGATAATATATAAGGTAGACTGTCGACACATCTCACGTCATCGCTTCTTGTACTTAAAACCCATCTCAAAGGGATTACTAAGTCTCCTATTATTCCCACATATAACATCATTATTCTTAAGGTCCTTACTTCTGCCCCAAACCTCATTTCATCAAATTATTCAAATTTACTCTTTTAACCCTAATATTATCTCACTCATCGAATTTCATTAGATTTTAGAATAATTCCTCAAATTGAATTTTAATTAAGGTCCAAATTTTATAACCATACCTACTGGTCTTCCTTAAGTCTAAGGATATTCATAAAGTCTCCAATAATAATTTCTAAGGGTTAACATCATTAAAATTTAACTAGGAAAATTTTACTCTTTCTGGGAAGGTCGATCGATCGACCTTGAACCTCGATCGATCGATGGTGGTCGATCGATCGACTGATGAATGTCGATCGATCGATCGCACCAGGTAGGCTACGGACTGCTTCGTTTTGCAGTCCTCATATCGTCCCAAAACTCCATTATAAATCATGAAACTCTAATATAACATTATAATATCATCATACAACCATCCTACAACATTGTTAACGTTCTAAAACCAATAATTCATCAACCAAGGGCTTTGTTTGGATCAAAACTTCATCAAGAACCCTAGTTTTCTATTTCTTTCAAGAACATTAATAAATCTCTTCTTAAATCCGTTTTTAGATCATCAAGGGTCATATTTTGAATTCATAATTCATCCAGAATATGTCTACATGCAATTCCTAACATAGTTCATAGTTTAATCTTCAAATTCATGGGTCTATATCAATCTTCCAAGATAAATTCGATAATTTCCCTAAACATGGAAAAGCATAACATTGAATCAATTGTAATTAAATCACTTGCCTTATGTTCCAGATTTGTTGTTGGTTGAATATGGTTGAATTCCTCTCTCTCTCTGCAGAATTCTCCTCTCTCTCTCTCTCTCTCTCTCTCTCTACAAGCTCTTCTCACAAGATGACAATGGAGGTTTAGAGGTTGCCTCAGGAACTTCTTAATATTTCTTCCAATAACTCCCGTAGCCCGTTAAGTCATTTAGTGTTGTTAGTGGGTTTAGTGGATAAAGAATAATTCAGATTTTACTTCTAATTTTCGTGGGTTTTAATTTCCAAAATTCTGAAATTACCAAACTACCCTTTTGGGTTGCCGGTATGGCCTAAAAATGCCCCGGGACCCAAACTAAACCCCCGGCTAGTGTTTTCTGACTATCTCGACCCTTCCAGACATGTTGGCGCAATAAAAATGACTATTTGATCAAAAGAAAATTAATTTATTTTTAAATCTCATAAATTCATTCTCGACGCGACTGACACGCGCGTTCCAAAATTGTCGTATTTCAGCCTCGCGACAATTTCAATATTTTCAATATTTATATATTGCCATATATACACATTATAATCAAATACCAACTCACATATCGTTAGTATTTTATCCGGATTAATTCTCAATTAATTCACATTTAATTTAATTAATCCCATAAATAAATATCGATAAAAATGCGGGGTATTACATAGTTCCCCCTAATAACAAAATTTCGTCCCGAAATTCGAAACTAGAAAGTACCTAGTAAAAATAACTCTGGATAACGTTCGCGCATCTCATCCTCGTGCTCCCATGTGGATTCCTCGACCTTATGATGCCGCCACTGAACACGTACTAACGGAACTATCTTTGACCGTAGTTTCCGCTCACTTCGGTCCAAAATAGCAATCGGCCCCTCCTCGTAGGAGCTATCGGGCTGGAGATCGATGTCCTCCAAAGCAATGTGAGAATGAGCCAAATCATCTCTAAGATATTTCCTTATAGAGGAAATATGAAACACATCATGAATCCTGTGCAAATGCTCCGGTAACCCAAGTCTATACGCAACAGACCCAATCCGCTCGATGATAGGAAATGGTCCCACATATCTCGGTGCCAACTTCCCCTTCTTTCCAAATCGCATAATCCCCTTCATAGGAGATACTCTGAGTAGAACCTGGTCCCCCACTTGGAACTCCCTGAAGAACCTCTTTGCATCAGCGTAGCTTTTCTGCCGATCATGATCTACTTGAATGCGACTCCGTATCAATTCTATCCTTGCCGAAGTATCCTGAATCACTTCCGGCCCAAGTAGTTTGTTGTCCCCCACCTCCAACCAACATGCTGGGGAACTACAAGGTCTACCGTACAATGCCTCAAATGGAGCCATACCAATGGTGAACTGGTAGGAGTTATTGTAAGAAAACTCCACCAGTGGAATATACTGCTCCCATCCACCCCCGAAGTCAATGATGCACATCCGCAACATGTCTTCCAACATCTGATTTGTACGCTCGATTTTCCCATCGGTCTGCAGATGATAAGCCGTACTCAACCGCAATTCGGTGCCTATGGCCTCCTAAAAACTCTCCCAAAACCGTGAAACAAATATCTTATCTCGGTTAGACACGATATTTAGGGGCACACCGTGAAGTATCACTATTTCTGCAATAAAAAGCTGGGCATACTGTCCCGTAGTGTAGTCGGTCCTTACGGGTAGAAAATGAGCAACTTTGGTCAACCTGTCCACTATTACCCAAATGGAGTCGTGACCCCTCTGTGACGTAGGTAACCCCGTGATAAAGTCCAAGGAGATGCTCTCCCACATCCACATCGGGACCTCTAATGGCTGTAGAAGTCCTGCCGGTCTCTGATGATCCACTTTTACTAGCTGACAAGTGGCGCATTTAGAAACAAACACGGAAATATCTCTCTTCATCCCGCTCCACCAATACTGACGTCTCATATCTTGGTACATCTTGTCCCCACCGGGATGTACCGTGAACCGTGAACCGTGAGCCGTGCGACTCTATCATCACCTCGTGTCGCAGTTCCTCCCCTTCCGGAACTACCAGTCAGCCATTGAAGCGTAATCCCCCGTCTGAGCTAACGGTATAGGACTCGGCTCCCTCTGCTAGTAATCGAACTATCTGCTCCTAACAGAATGAGTCATTTGCCTGTGCTTTCACCACTCTCATGACAATCTGTGGTGTAACAGTCATCACAGACATGAACGATCGGGCCACTGCATCCTGGTGTCCCAACTCTTTCCACTTTGCCTTCCACACCCCTGCCACCTCATCTACTGGCCTACGGCTCAATGCGTCTGCTACCACGTTAGCCTTCCCCGGGTGATATTGGATATCAAACTGATAGTCCTTCACAAACTCAAGCCACCTCTGTTGCCGCATATTCAGCTCCTTCTGCGTGAACAGGTACTGTAGGGACTTGTGGTCCGTGAACAAACGAAACTTCTCCCCCAAAAGATAATGTATCCAAATTCGAAGGGCAAATACCACTGCTGCTAACTCCAAATCATGAGTGGGGTAATTCTTCTCATGAGGCTTAAGCTTACGAGAAGCATAAGCTATGGCTGACTCTCCTGCTGCAATACACCTCCAAGTCCTTGTAAGGACGCATCGGTGTAAACTAGATACTCAACTCCTGGTCTCGGCAATGATAACACAGGTGCTGAGGTCAACTTGTCCTTCAACTCATCGAATGCCAACTGACAGGCATCACTCCAAATGAACGGCACACCTTTACGAGTCAGATGTGTCAAAGGACCCGCTATCTTTGAGAAACCCCGAATAAACCTCCTGTAGTATCCTTCTAAGCCCAAGAAACTACGGATCTCAGTCGGTGTCGTGGGCTGTCCCCACTCCCTCACCGCGGATACCTTCCCCGGATCAACAGATATTCCTCGGTCGGAAATAATATGCCCCAAAAACTGAACCTCCTTCAGCCAAAACCCGCACTTCTCATACTTTGCATACAGCTCGTTCTGATGTAGCGTCTGCAAAACCTGCCTCAAATGCTCGGCGTGCTCCTCCTTTGTCTGGGAGTAAACCAGAATGTCATCAATGAAGACAATGACGAACTGGTCCTGGAACTCTCTGAACACCCTATTCATCAAGTACATAAACACGGCTGGAGCGTTGGTCAAGCCAAAAGGCATAACCCGAAACTTGTAGGAACCATATCTCGTTAAGAAAGTAGTCTTCGAGACGTCCTCTTCCCTGATACGCAACTGATGGTATCCCGATCGCAAATCAATCTTTAAAAAGAAAGAAGCTCCTCTCAACTGGTCGAATAAGTCATCGATTCGGGGCAACGGATACTTATTCCGTATCGTGACCTTATTCAACTCCCGGTAATCTACACACAATCTCAACAATCCATCCCTCTTCTTTACAAATAACACAGGGGCATCCCACGACGAAGTACTCCTCCGGATAAACCCCTGACCCAACAACTGCTCAATATGATCCCGTAACTCTCTCATCTCAACTGGAGCCATACGGTAAGGTGCGCGGGCAATAGGCCGAGTGCCCGGCGTCAAATCAATCACAAAATTTATCTCTCTACTCGGAGGTAATCCAGGTATATCCTGAAATACATCGGCAAACTCTAGAATAACCGGAATCGAATCAAGTGGTATCACCACTTCCTTAGAGGTCTCCTCCTCAGGGCGAGGCATCGCCACTAAAAACATCTCCTGCCCGGGAATGGCAAAGATAACACTCCTACTAAAACAGCCAATCATGGCTCGGTACGCTACTAGCCAATCCATACCAATAATGGCATCATACTCGGTCATCTCTAACACTAACATGCCAGCGGGTAAAGTAAACCTCCCGATCTCTATACCCACACTTCTACATATAAGTGAAATCATGGAGCCCCTACTCAACGGTGAGTCTACACAAGTAGCGGTGCTCTCTGCGGTGTCTAATAACCCAATAGTGTGTGCAAATCTCATAGCAATAAAACAGTGTGTAGCCCCCGTGTCAAATAAAATGCGCCCCATAGTCCCCTGAATAGAGAACATACCCTCAATGGCCGGTGGATTCTGTGGGGCTGCGACCTGCTGGAGCTGATACACTCTCCCATACTGAAGCTGTCCCTGCTGAACTGGGACTGCTAGAATGGGTGGTAATGCTGCCATCTGCGGTGGTGCTGGGAGGGCGGCGGGAAACATAGGCCTCTGCGGCTCGTGTCGAGCACCTTGCTGCTGCTGTTGTGGGGCCCTGCCCCTATCAGGACACTCCTGACGTTTGTGGCCAATCTTACCATAAGTGAAACACTTCCCCTGGAAGTTTCCCCCTCGCTGTCCCTGCTGACCACAGCCCTGGTGACCGTTACCATTTCTGCCCTGGCCTTGCTGGCCCTGGTGAAACTGCTGCTGTTGACCATTTTGACCTTGCTGGCCGTTCGGACCCTGATGTCCCTGCCTAAAACCTCCCTGTCCGTGCTTGAAATTTCCAGATCTGAACCTCTTATGATCCCCCTGCTCGGAACCCTGGTCACCCTGCCTCTGCCCCTGAACAGATTGTGCCCCACTGTCACCGTTTCCCCCAGTCCTGCCCTGATGGCTGGACTCTCCTGATCTCTTGCTCTCAGCCATGTGAAAGCGGTGATCCTGACAGTGTAGCAGTGCAACATTAACCACATCAGAGTAAGTGGCTAAAGAGAGATTCCCTAACAGATGCTGACGGATCCTCCAAGTCAATCCATCTGTGAACTTCTGAATCTTCTTCTCTTCCGTCGGTATCTCTTCCGGAACAATGTTCAGTAAGTTAGTGAATTCGGCCTCATACTCGGCCACAGTCTTTCCCTCCTGCTTGAGGGTTATCAACTTCCTTCTCATCTCCGTGTGAACAGCTGACGGAAAATATTTGCGGTCGAATCGCACCCAGAACTCCTGTATCGTGAGAGTATCTCTCTCCTCTGCGGTGGTAATAGACTCCCACCACTGCAATGCAGCTCCCACTAGCTTGAAAGTAGCTAGTATCTGCCTCTGAACATCGGTGCACTCATACATCCTTAAGTGCCTCTGAATATCTTTCCTCCACTGACTAGATACCACAACATCGGAGCTACCTGCAAACTCCGGAGGGTGTGCTTTCTGAAAAGCATCTCGAACATGTTCCCAAGCAGACGGGAATGCATGTGCCTGAACTGGCGCGGCTACTGGCGCCTGGGGTGGTGCCTGCTGTACAACGGCGAGAGCGGCATTTACCGCTTGGGCTACAATGGCTGCAACCTCGACGGCATTCATGGTGCCCTGTACTGGTGCTGGCTGTGGCTCAGGCTGTGCATCCCTAGGAACTCGCTGCGCACGTCGTGGAGGCATCTGAAATGAGAGTAAAGTCTATAAGTTCGCAGTTATAAACTTAAAATATCTGAAGAGCGAAGCATACATAAAAGAATACAACAGTCCTAAAATATAGGGCTCTACATCAAAGAAAGCTCAGCGGAAACATAATAAGCCGTACAGATCCTAAAGGACACTAGAACCTGATGCTCTGATACCACCTGTGACACCCCAACTAATTAAATATCGGGTAGCTACTCCTTTATTAAATTAATACAAAATGCCAAGTTGGTTAAGTTAATAGCATCACTGTCGAAAACATTTTAATGATTTCTAACCACCTAGTATTTAAAAAGTAAGTTGTCAAATTTTAAATTAAATCTGATTAACATACAATAAAAGAATTATGAAAGAATAACATAACCATTCACAATAAAGTCCCAATAGTGTAATCAACAAGTAATAAAGAGTCTAGAGGAAATACTCCTCACAACAATCCCAATATGGAAATAAATAAAACAAGTCTGCATCCTGAATTAATTACAAACCAAAGTGTGAATAACTGAAATATAAAATGTCTCTAAAGAAATGGGCGACATGCCCTACAATGATGAAACTGAATATGGAGTCAAGACTAGAAAAGATGCGTCTACTGTCAAAGCCCTGTAACTTCCACAACAGCTACAGCTCGTCACCTGAATGGAAATACTATGCATGGTGTCCTTGTGGCTGGGCACCTAAAAGGTTTTTACAAAAAAAATAGATTTGAAAGCAAACGGGTCAGAGCCCGAAAGTGGAGAGTATTTTAAAAACAACAAGTGCTTTAATAACATTTAAAATAATGAATGCAAGATACATGTTAGGACGTGCTCTCACATGAAATACTCACCTCTCGTCTAACTGTGCACTCCTAACGTTCCTGTACCCATTCGTATGTTATTTATATCTAACTAAACCATCATAAGTTCTAACCCAACTACTTGATTCACAATATGAATTCCCAATGTTATCACTTAAATAGATATCTTTACTTGAACTCGGATTCTCAATTATTAGCATTACCGTTTACTGGAGGTTATCCCCTTATTTATCTTCTCAAGGAGTTACTATAAATGATTCTCATAAATAAACATAACAATTCCTTCTCATTTAACCGTATATTATTCACATCATAAATATACAATATAAGCACCCCGAGGCTAAGCTGCGGTGCACACATACTCTTCTATCCATCCTGGTACATCATGTACATAAGGATTACAAATTCCGAATCTCTCAGGAATTGTTAGAATAAGCACAACACACAAAAATGGAGGCGAACATAATTCAACATATCCATGGGTCACGTACATACCTACGCTCCATAGTCAGCTGACTTATTAACTCACAAATAAGTCATTCTAGTATTATGTTCTTAAGGTACCAATCTAAATCCGGGCACACAAAGATTAGATAGCCCTAAGCGAACGTAAACCTCCCGTGATAGCAAGTATGGTAGGTATGTCATACACATAATTAATATACTAAGCATTCACACGTCTTAGATATCTTAATATTAATAAAGGTATATTCTACATCCTTATACCATTATTCCAATTTTATGCATTTTTAAGTCTTCCGATAATATATAAGGTAGACTGTCGACACATCTCACGTCATCGCTTCTTGTACTTAAAACCCATCTCAAAGGGATTACTAAGTCTCCTATTATTCCCACATATAACATCATTATTCTTAAGGTCCTTACTTCTTCCCCAAACCTCATTTCATCAAATTATTCAAATTTACTCTTTTAACCCTAATATTATCTCACTCATCGAATTTCATTAGATTTTAGAATAATTCCTCAAATTGAATTTTAATTAAGGTCCAAATTTTATAACCGTACCTACTGATCTTCCTTAAGTCTAAGGATATTCATAAAGTCTCCAATAATAATTTCTAAGGGTTAACATCATTAAAATTTAACTAGGAAAATTTTACTCTTTCTGGAAAGGTCGATCGATCGACCTTGAACCTCGATCGATCGATGTTGGCCGATCGATCGACTGATGAATGTCGATCGATCGATCGCACCAGGTAGGCTACGGACTGCTTCATTTTGCAGTCCTCATATCGTCCCAAAATTCCATTATAAAGCATGAAACTCTAATATAACGTTATAATATCATCATACAACCATCCTACAACATTGTTAACGTTCTAAAACCAATAATTCATCAACCAAGGGCTTTGTTTGGATCAAAACTTCATCAAGAACCCTAGTTTTCTATTTCTTTCAAGAACATTAATAAATCTCTTCTTAAATCCGTTTTTAGATCATCAAGGGTCATATTTTGAATTCATAATTCATCCAGAATATGTCTACATGCAATTCCTAACATAGTTCATAGTTTTAATCTTCAAATTCATGGGTCTATATCAATCTTCCAAGATAAATTCGATAATTTCCCTAAACATGGAAAAGCATAACATTGAATCAATTGTAATTAAATCACTTTCCTTATGTTCCAGATTTGTTGTTGGTTGAAGATGGTTGAATTCCTCTCTCTCTCTGCAGAATTCTCCTCTCTCTCTCTCTCTCTACAAGCTCTTCTCACAAGATGACAATGGAGGTTTAGAGGTTGCCTTAGGAACTTCTTAATATTTCTTCCAATAACTCTTGTAGCCCATTAAGTCATTTAGTGTTGTTAGTGGGTTTAGTGGATAAAGAATAAGTCAGATTTTACTTCTAATTTTCGTGGGTTTTAATTTCCAAAATTCTGAAATTACCAAACTACCCTTTTGGGTTGTCGGTATGGCCTAAAAATGCCCCGGGACCCAAACTAAACCCCCGGCTAGTGTTTTCTGACTATCTCGACCCTTCCGGACACGTTGGCGCACTCAAAATGACTATTTGGTCAAAAGAAAAATAATTTATTTTTAAATCTCATAAATTCATTCTCGACGCGACTGACACGCGCGTTCCAAAACTGCCATATTTCAGCCTCGCGACAATTTTAATATTTTCAATATTCATATATTGCCATATATACACATTATAATGAAATACCAACTCACATCTTGTTAGTATTTTATCCGGATTAATTCTCAATTAATTCACATTTAATTTAATTAATCCCATAAATAAATATCGATAAAAATGCGGGATATTACATAGGGTTTGAGTACAAGCCCCACAAGAACTCTCTAGGGTTGTGGGATAAACTAATTTTTTATTATCCCCAGCAGAGGGGTGTAGTGAGCTTTTTATATCCACGGGAATAAGAAGCGATGGAATACCTTTATATCTCGGGTATTTACACCTTTGCACTATAATTAACAGCTGTGTACTTCATTATGTGCATGTTCATGATGACTATTGAGATCCAACATATGTTTGTTCACCTTGACGATTGTTCATGTAGTGTGCCGACCAAAGGGGATAATACAGCCGACCGCGTAGACCTGTTGACTTGGACCCACTGAGTATAATGACAGGTGTCACTTTGTTATTGGTCCATTTAGCATAATTATTTTGGGTTACAACATGGTGAAAAATCTATGGGCACTAACTATTAAGTAGAATGATGTATCCAAAATAGTTAGGTTCCATTGACAACAGTTCATCGAGAGGCTTCCCATATCGACACCAAGCAAACCTAAGTGAGCCAAATATGAGATACAAACTTTTTTAGTATCGTGGGATTTGATGATTCAACTCAATGAAATCCCTTTTTCCATTGGGCTATTATGTGCACAAGAGTTGTTAGGCCTTAAAAACCTCAAAATGAATAGTTTTTGATATAATGTTTTTTCCTGTGTTTGTGGGGGGTGCTAATTTTTTCATTTAGGTGTTTCTTTTAAATGGGTCCGAAGACTTAAGACTTTTATTTTTTTGTGTACCCAAAAATTTCATGTCTTCTTAGTATACGTCACCCCCATCCCTACTTTTAAAACTCGAGGATGAGTTTTCCTTAAAAGGGGATGGTGATATAAATTAAAAGGGCATGAGCTTAATTGTAATATTTTTTTTCTTTTATTCAGGTAGTATAGTTACTATTAATAAGTGGAATGTAGAATATTTTTAGTGATTTGTGATGTCACCAATAACTAAAACATTCATCATGTGTTAACACTAGGTGTGCCTTTATGCATTGCACTTGAGACCGTATCTAGGTAGTCAATCCAAGCATTAAAAGTAGGTAACAATGCATTATAACTAGACATATTCATTACCACCTAAGAAATCCATATCCATTGTATGTGTTATTGGTAAATACGTATAAAATATTGTAATCAAAATTAATGAATGTGAGGTTGAATATAAATACAATTTTGAACATGAATTAAGTCTAAACCTGCGTATGCAATCTACTATATGTAAGAAGGAAAGAGGAAGGTGACTTCGTCGTTTAATTCCTTGTAAAGACCCAAACATACCCCTCGGCCTCTCATTAATTGACATTAACCAATCTCCCTTCTCCATCTTTAATTCAAATCTTTTATTTCCAAAACACAATCCAAAGAAAAAAGAGGAAGGATATTTCGAAACCAAAAATTGGCATATCCAATCCACTTCCTCCATTGTGAACTAAATCCTTTCATATCTTTCACCAAAATATATAAGATTATCTTAATTTTATTTCAATTTTGTGTGTGGAAAATCAGACAATGAACTTACACTATCACAGTAAGAAAAACATCAACTTATATAGGATTTTTTTTCCTTTTTATTGTTTGGGACATTTGGCCAAACAATGAAGTTACAATATGACATAAGAAAAAATGGAATATTTTTAAATTAAATCAACATTTCATTTTTCAAACTCCAGATCAAAAGGTATGTCCTCAAAACATCATTTTACTAAACAAATCATGCAACAATATTCTTGAAATTTATCAAAAAATTAATCATGTGTCTTTATTCAAATGAAAATTAACAAAAAATGAACACGGGTTCATGAAAAAAATTCTACTACAGAAAAGAGAACCACAAATCTAAAAAATGATGATAAGGAAAAAATATAAGTAGTAACAATATACTCACCGGTCATCTAACCCATAGCACTTTAATGAAAAATTTAGTACAATATACTAAAAATGTCACATTGTGTTCTTGACATTTATCCTCATATATGGCTATGAAAATTCAACTGAATGATTAACAATCAACAAACAAATTGAACATCTACAAATAAAAATCGTGAATAAACAAACATAATCCATAAACTGTAACTACCCACCTAAAACAATATACTTGTAGAAGAGTTTTATTTGCGGGTTTGAGATGCTAAACGGATGTCACGATGAATGCAATGGAAATGAGTTCATGAATTTGGAGGGGTGTTGAAATGGACATAAAAAAATGTGTAATGACACTAATTTAATGATTTGATGTTAATCATCTTCCAATAGGAGCCCGTGGAGAATATTGTAAAAGACTATTTTACACAAATTGAATTATGCATGTACATATAACTTATAACAAATAGGTCGAGGGGTCGTGGACTCACCTACGATACACTTGCTCAGGCATGTCCCCATCACAATATCAATTATGTAAAATAAAATATATATTGTTTGTTCTTTGAAATACAAAAAAGTTAAAAGTTAAATTGGAAAAAGTATATTATGTTTGAATTTTTTCTCCAAGTTCCTTTAAAAATTACAATAAGATGTGGTTGTGCAAGAGGATAATGCTTGTTTTATTTTTTTTTGAAGTTTTAGTTAGGAAAAAAGAGTTGTTATGTGATCTTAATAACTGAAATATGCAATGTTATGATAAATTATAAATAAATAACAAAATGAATAAGTTAATTTTTAGGATTTAGGCCGAGAATAAAAAGAAGTCACAAAATGCACTGCTTGTGCATGCTCATCAAATGTCACCTTGACATGGGTAAACATATAATAAGTTGCTCTTCACTCACACAACATAAAATAATTTGTCTTCAAATACATGTCAGGGAACTGACTCATTTTAACAAAACCAACAACTTTTACAACATGCACTTCCGAATGCATATATAAATTCTCATTTATAGAACAAATACTCATACACTATCATCTATATAACACAGTGATAGTCAATTAAGGTCATTCATGTTTCACAAACTCGCATACACAAGAAGTTTTAAATTTTAAAACCAAACAATATAAATAATTTTTCGATTTACAATTAAGTTATATAACCTTAAAAATTATCATTTAAAAATCACACACGTGCAAAATTGCCGAAATAAATGGATGAATTGGGAATATGCATAAGATTTTGTCATGGAGTTATATTAAAGGTGTGAGTTGGATGTGAATGCTTCCAATTCATTTGACCCAAAGTCAATAAATTTTATAAATCAGTTATAAATAACCTCCATATGAAATGTCATGAGAATCATCACCATTGAAAACTGAGTTTCCTCTTTCAATAGCTCCAAAGCTCATGTAATCACGAAAATCCATAAAACTCATCAAGATAGTTATATAACGATTTTGTAAATATTCGATTGTTCAAATTTAAAATAGAATTTATGAAATCATTCTTAGAAAATTTACCAAAAATAGTTACGTATATACTTAAAACAAAATAGTTAAAGTCAAGGGTAGAGTAGCTTCCATGTTAAGTGCTCATTCAACACATTAGGTCCCACACCCAATAAACTCTCGTGGTCATCTTATTTATAACCTACATATATTAGAAAACGAATTGACACAATTGTAATGAAATGCAAGGTAGGATATTTTAACCCAACACCTCATAATAGAGGGAGAGGCGCCAAGAAAAATCACAAGGAAGCTTAAATCTCATGAACTCGAACTGATTATAAAAAGTTAAATCCCAATCAAGAACAAAAAGAAACAAAATCAGTAGAACGTAAAGTTGTTCAACCATCAATAAATAATGAAAAATAGATCAAATAGGATTATGAAAACTTAACTCAATGGATTTCTATTTCTTTTGAATAATAAGAATTTACAACATCTTCTAAATTTCAATTATTCGTTGTTGTTTTTTATTTTTATATATTGTCAAACATACTCCATTAAAACCTTAATGATAAATAGTCTATGTACTAATAAAGTTAACACTAGTGGTAGTCCATTATATAGACATGAGTTGTTTGGTCCAAAATCATGTCTAACTATTAATTTCAAATACCAAAAAAAATTATAATTGTTATATGCTCCTTTAGGTAATATCATGCACCAGCAGATGTGTAAGAAATACTCATTGAAGAGAGTTTTATAGAAGCAATATTACAAAAATAAAAATAGGGGTATGAGTACTATACATACAATTAATAGTCGAGAATTGATAAAGCAATCTTTAGGCCTCCTCTTGATCAATAATTATCACTGTCAAATATTCAACGACTCTATAAATTATAGGTTCTTAAATGGATCACAACCTGTCATGTCTATAAATTATAATTATAGGTTCTTAAATGGATTTCATATTTTATAAAAAAAACATGTCCAAAAATATGTTGTCCAATCTTGTCATATTGAATTACCCCTTACTCACATCTAAAGCCCACATCTTATCAAATCAAAACAAAAGAAATAATCAAACACATTTTGAGATGTTCATTAATTTTGCAAAATCAGGATGAGCTTATGTGTCTTGTTCATTTATTATAACAATCTGAAATCTAACCATCCAATAAAATCCATCATATATTCTAGCTAAAGAAAACATTGAAAATATAACATAAAAGAATACAAATGAAGAAAGTTGCTTGAGCTGGACTCGTTTAGTTTTGAAGTAGATTGCCAATTATAGTAATTTAACCCAAAGAGCTATATCCCCAGGATAGCGATAGATGGAAAAGGGTTGGCAAAAAAAATAGTAACATCTAAAATCTGTGACACCCCGCCTAATTAAATCCCGGGTGATCAATCCTAAATTAAATTATAACAGGTTCCTCAGTTGGTTCATTCTTAGCATCACTGTCGAAAACTTTTTAATTACTAACCACCTAGGTGAAATTAGACTAGTGCCAAATTTTAACTTTCATTAAACATACAACAACATGTGGAATAATGAAAAATCAAATACCAATATAGAAGTCTGAAAATATCAATTACGGTAAACAAGTTTTGTTGAATAAACCACAGGCCAAAAACCAACAAATAACAAAATCCCATCTAAAGAAAGTACGGTGGGACAATATGTCCATACTAAAACTGAAATACTACACTAGATTAGAAATGATAAAAGAAGCGTCTAATCCATGTCCTGCAACATCCACCTGTGTTGCAACTCCGAAATCCGTGGAATGAATTCACGCTTGGCATCCTTGTGGCTGCACACCTAAAAGGTTTTAAAAATATTTTACATAGCAAGAGTTAGTACTCAAAACATTTTGAAAATATTTAGCAAGTAATTTCTTGCAGTAAATATCAGTTATTGATTACACATGTTAGGCTCACGCACACTCACTTGAGTTTCCTCACCTCTCATCTATAGTGCACGCCTAACGTTCCATACTTAGCCTATTTAGCTACAACTACCAAAGTTATTTAGACTATAGTATTCTTCTGAACTCATCTACATGTCTAGGTTCCCGTACCACCCATACAGTACAAGTTTCATTAACACTTCTCATATTGTTAATAAATTTTCATATAACATTTCACATATGTTAGTTTCTGATTTGAAAGTTGAGTCTGACCAATTAGTCTTTTTCATTAGATGTTCACTATCTAATATTAAGTTTTTCCAATTAAGCTTTCTCCACTTAAATTACTATTTAGATGTATTCACATCATCTAACTATCTAATACTCCGTCCTAGTAGATTATACATATATTATATATTTCACTCACAATATAGACTATAAGGACAATTGACCCGGTCTAATCATCAACTCCAATTATCCCAAATTATAATCCTTTAGACGTATGTACATCATTTAATCATCTACCATTCTACCCAAGGAGTATTGGCCCGGTCTAATCATCGACTCCAATTCTCCTATCATTTACATTGGCCCGGTCTAATCCTCGACTCCAAATGTAAATGAAATATAAAATATTGGCCCAGTCTAATCCTCGAATCCAATTTTATATAATTATTGTATGTATTCACCCAACTAAGTACATATTTTATAGGTAATAACATAACCTAAAGATTTACATTAGTATATAGTATATTTATAACTAATACTCACCGTACCATGCATTTTTCGATTTCTCTCTTTATCGCATTTTCTCGAGTATTCACCCAACTCTAAGGGATCTAGTTATCCACTTTTTTAATTTCGGTAGCTAAGCCTAACTTACTATACTGGTATGTATCATGGATTAATGTTTACTCTCCCTCCATAACTCATGCCATGCATTTCTTGATACGCATCCCAGTCAATTTATCCTCGTTGGTCCATACTCAAAGTCTCACTCTAAAGTAATCTATCGGACTTAAAAATATACTTACTGGTCTCTCCTAAGTACCTAACTAGGTATAATATCATTCCTAAGGTCCCCCCCGATCGTTAGGAATCGAATAACAATCAATGTACAAAAGAGCCTCAATTCAGCTTTAGTTAATCGATCGAAGGTTTTGGTCGATCGATTGATCGACATTCATAGGTCGATCAATCGATCGACCAGATATCAGTCATGCCCAGTTTTAGATTTCTCTGAGTTTGATCCTTCTAACCCTCTTAAAACCTTATGAAAACTCTCCCATTATTACCAAACATTACTAACATGTATATGGACTAATCCTCACGCAAATATATTATCAAATCCATATGAAATCCTTCGAAGAATCATCAAAATTCAGTTTTCATTAAACCCTAGATAATGGTGTTCTTCATAATGATTTTAACATAAACTCAGGATTAAGATCCGTAGCGACAATCAAATTTCTTTTTATTTTTAATCCTCTATAGGTGTTAATATCAACTACATGCGATCCTAACCAAACATGCATCAAAATCATTATTTTTCTCCAAGAAGGTAAAATAGGATTTTCATAAATCATGTAACCCTACACATGGGTATTATAACTTTAAATTTAATTACAATAAACCTCTTACCTTATACAGAGGTGATCTGATTTTGTGATGAAGATGATGATTTGATGCGCTTCCTTTCAAATCTTCACTCCTTAGGTACTTGGGATGCAAGAACACCTTCCAATCCTTCGCAAGCCCTCCTTTAGCTCTTGGGAACGCTCAATCTTTACCCTCTAATGACTTCTCTAAGATTTTTGAGTTATGAACCCTAATCCCCAATTCTAATTATCAGATATAGGACTCTAATTTTTGTAGATCCTTTAACCTCTATTTTTATAATGGCCATTGTACTCGCACTAACGGTACCACCTTGGATCGAAGCTTGCGCTCGTTATGATCCAAGATAGCCGCGGGTCTCTCCTCATATGAGACATTAGGCTACAAATCAATCTCCTCAAGTGGGACGTGCCAAAAGGCTCTCTCGCTCCTCTTGTATTTCTTTAGCGATGCCACATGGAACACGTCGTGTATTCGCTGAAGTTGCTCTGGGAGCCCCAATCTGTATGCTACCATCCCCACCCTCTCAATATTAGGAAATTATCCTACATATCTCGGCACTAACTTCCCCTTGTTGTCGAACCTCGTAATCCCCTTCATAGGCGATACCCAAATCAACACATGGTCGCCCACCTCTATCTCCCCGTGTCTCCTACCGGCGTCAGCATAACTCTTCTTCCTATCCTGGGCTATTTGAATACTTCCTCGAATCAACTCTATCTTGGAAGAAGTCCCCTGTATCATCTCCAGCCCCAATAGCTTGTTGTTCCCCACCTCTAACCAGCAGGCGGACGAATGACAAGGCCTCCCGTACAGTGCCTCGAATGGAGACATATTGATATTAAATTGACAAGAGTTGTTATACGCAAAATCTACCAATGGAATATATTGTGCCACCCTGCCTAATAAAATACCGGGCAATCACTCCTATATCAAATTAAAACAGGAGTCTCATATGGATCATTCTTAGCATCATTGTCAAAAATCCATTTAATTACTAATAACCTATTAGGCCGGTGTTAAAATTTTACTTAACTACTCTTTTTAAACAACTACGAATAAAAACATCCACACAGATTATACGTAAATGAAACTGAAATGAAATGAAATGACCGAACACTCAATCAAAATATACAACCATATCGAATGCCTCTACTAAAAGAATAAATAAATACAATTGGGTTATTAACCCGAATGTGTTTATAGTACCTCCTATCTAGATTACAAGAATGGAAGCGTCTATCGAGAACCTGCATGCATCCACAACTGATGTAGCAGACATATGACTCAAAATATGTTTCATCCAGGCATCCATGTGTCTGGACACCTATATATATATATATATAATATAGCAAGTGAGGAAAAGTAGATAAACGGGTCAGAGCCCGAGTTTGAAAATATTTAGCAAGTTCATAAATCCTTTATTTTTAGAAAAATAGATTTTATCTCATATTTAAATTGGTATCGCACTCCCATGAGATACCCATCACCTCTCTTCTAATAGTTCACACCTAACGCACCCTAACAAAATACCCTAGTCAAGCTACCCCGCCTAACTAGTCTATCACCCAACTACTATCAATCCAAGATTGTCCAAGTAATGTACTAAGGGCTAAATTTCTCCCCAGTCTCAACACTAAGCCAAGTTCGTGCGTGGGGTGTCTCGCAAAGCGAAATCCAAACAAGGAACCCCCCCGATACACTACTACGCGGCAAAGCCTATCGTCGGGATCCATTAGACACTCGGTTCTCGATTTATCCATATATATATATATATTCATATTACAATATACATCTGGATTTATCTCCCAGAATGAGAATTCATTTTCATCTTTATAATACACATCCGGATCTAACTCCCGGACTGAGGATTCATATACAAAGTATTTATCAATACCTTTCATTTTTATCTCAAAACTTTCCACTCCTTTCTTATATCTAGGAAATGTATATAAAATCCAATTCATTATCATGAATTGCTTCAACATAACATATAACTTTTTAAAAGCCAATTTTATTATCATAAAAATGATTTTCATAACAAATTCTTCCATTTCCCTTCTTCCATCCGGGAAACGTATCTGAAGCCAATTCATTTATCCCATTTCCCTTCTTCCATCCAGGAAACATACTTAAAGCCAATTTATTATCATAAATTGCTTTAACAAATATAAAGCGTTCTAAGACCGCCCGCCCGAGCACGCCCCTAAAGGGCCATCATCTTCCAGGGCCTATCAATTACGACACCAAGGCACCCACAACGCAAGACGTCGGGAAGCATCCATATGCCTGCGGGATACTCATAACCACACCCGGAATTACCTAACCAGTACAGAAACATACAATAAACACTCATATGGCCTAGGACTATATCCACCCTGCATTCACTAGCCAGGGGGCTTCACCTCACGCACGAACTTCCCTTATGATGGCATTTAGAGAGGGTGTGTATCCATATTTTATTATTTATGAAAATCATTTGCTTTTTCCATTTTGAAAACATTCATTCTTACATTTTCAAAAGTCATTTACATTATATATACTTTAATCACACACACACACACACACACACACACATATATATATATATATATATATATATATATATATATGGCCATAATTTCCAATTACATCTAGCGATGACCATTAATCCCAAAGATCCTCTCAAGAATCATAATCGTGCATTCATATACGCATGATACTAAACCCCAAAGTATTTCCTCACTTTGATAATTCGTACATACTTTATTCCCATATAAGGATCTATTGGATATCTTAAATTATACTAATTCACTCTAAGTGAATATACATATTTATATATATTCCCATTCCTCAAGTTCTTTAGGACATAACCCTCCATAATACTCTAATTTAGAAGGCCCCTAGACTTTAAACTCAAAGAGGAGAAGGAATAACAATTTCCAAAATCTTGGGCTGAAAACAGGGTACCGGTCGACCGGCCATTGACCCCCGGTCGACCGCGGTTTATGGATAAGCCTAAGAAAAAAACCAGTAAGCCCTTTTTTCTTGACGCGGTCGACCGGCCATAGGGGCGCGGTCGACCGGTCACACCAGATCCTCAAAACTTAATTCCTCAAATCCTCCATCCAATAACCCAATTTCATATATAAAATAAATGCATAATTGAAATAAAGCAAGTAAACACTTGCCTCATGGATAAAATCCGACGACCTCGAGCCGAATCCCGCGGAGTTTGGTCGGAATCTCCCCTTTTCTCCTCTTTTTATCTCCTCCTTTCTCTATTCTCTCTTTCCTTTCTTCTCTTTCTCTTTTCTTCCCATCTCTCCCTCTTTTTGTAAGGAGAAAAGGGTTTAACCCCTTAAAATCCAAAAACGACTTGTTTACTCAATTAAGAGCCCTTTTAACTCTAAAATTCCCCGAAACTCAATTTTGACAATCGGACACTCTTTTCCGAATATTTCGGCCATTCTGAGACACGCGGCGCAGTCAAAATTTCCATCTGAGGTACTTGACCGCAAGTCACTATTCTAACCCAATATAACTTAATGCTGATTTTCTAATAAAAATCTTTCCTTTTTGTCGCTTTACTCCACGACGACATATAATTAAAATACTTTAACCTATTTAATCCCCAAAATAATCACAACATCCATCGAAAATTATCTAATCCTCGAAAATCCCAAAAATCACTATTTCGAGAAATTCTCCAAATTGCCAATTTATACTCAATTATGGAATTTAATGTCTCCAAAAAGGACGGGTTGTTACATACTCCCCCCCCCCCCCCCCCCTTACAACGGAATTTCGTCCTCAAAATTCAGATACAACAAATGCTACCTATACTAATGTAGGATCGCTTCAAATCCTAATACCTCAAAGGGAACGATACTAACCCAATGGTTCCCAACCAAATACCATACAACTATCACAGTCGTAAAGTGACTCCAATAGCGTCACATTGCACTCATCATTTCTAGTGCCTCCCGGCATAAACTTCAACTTTATATACTGCGCCCCTTCTATTTCAGGCGGTATATAAACCAACTTACTAAGGTGCCCATACCCCATTCTAACATGTGCACATCTGCACATCCACATGAACATCTGACATGCAACATTATCCCCAAATAAGGATCTCCTTTCCTCGGTGTAATACTCACACATGGGTTCTCCCAACCCACGAAATTTCTTCTCCTAACCTCGGCGCCACTAACTCTACTAAACTTACATCCTAAAAATACTACGGTCTATGCGTTACCCTACCTACACGAAACGAGTATAATCCTAAGTATATCCCTAGTGCCCAAGGCCTCTCTCAACTCCCGATATTTGCTTGGTTTCATGCGTGGGACGTCTCTCCAAAGCGAAATTTAAACAAGGAACTCTCCCGTTACACTACTCCCTCGCGTTGTCGGTCATTGAGATATAACGACCTAAGGCACACCGGCAGGACGTCCTAAATCCTACCGTGCTAACCTATGAACGCATTTCTACCATTCTATCCTCCCGCCCAAGCGGAAAAGAAATCTAACTAATCGAAGTGCCCACTCTCTACGAAAACGTCTCGAACATCATACCCAAAACATAATTTCCTCAAGATTTGCCTTTTCATTAAGTCCTAACCAAAATCCTCAAATCAATTTCTCTAAGTCCAACTCCACCCACCCACTTGTGGTGAAAGGACTACTTTAGTGCTTTTCCATAGCACAATATTTCCATAAGCATACCATCATCACATGGCTCATAGTCTATAGTGGTTCATCCACACTATAAGACTTATCAATAAAACCCACATCCTTGCATCCAATAACATCTATCCACTCCCGATGCCGTTAAGGTTCATGCGTGGAGCGTCTCGCAAAGCGAAATCCAAACAAGGAACCCATCCACACACTACCACTTAACTTCGTCGATCATGGAGGTCCGTTATTTCAAACAAGCAACCGGGATAATCATATACCCTCTTTTAACAAAATGTGTCCTGAACTCCTATCTCTAACTAAGAGTCACACCACCCAGTGCATCGTACTACACTCAGTCTCTGCGCAATCAATAATGAGCTTAGACTCACAGCTCAACAATAATCCGGCGCACCTCAAATTATATCTTTTAGGTCGCCACATACTCAAATCACGATAATGAAACCTCTGCTCATCGAAGTCCGATCTATGCACATAGTAAAGGCGAACTCAACCTTTATCCAGGTGAGATATCGCAACAACAACCCGTTCCACCCTGGAAATGCGGACACGATAGTCTTGCCATCATTAGCCTGCTATCGCTCCGAACAACCAATAACATTATATACTCACCATATTACCATACTCGTATAAACATATAAAACGAGTATCACAACCCATATATATATATATATATATATATATTCAAAATATCAACACCCGCCTTTATGGCGAATGAAGAAAAATAAAACTACGCTAGCGCGGAAAACACATAGGCATACATGATATAATGTTATCGATATCGCCACAACTCAAATTACATACACGAGTCTAGGGCTAACGAACACCGGTCCTTAAAATCATCTTACTCATCCTCTTAACTTCTTCGTTAAAAGGAAACTCCATTATAAGCTTCAACCTTGTTTCAATGAATTCCCTAGGTGAATGTCTACCAATGGGGTCCTCAAATATACACCTTTCCAATAAGTGTTAGCAACACTTTTCTAGTAAGCCTATCATTCCTCGAAAGGACTCATTATTCATTGAACCTAACTCACTTAGGTACAAGGTTCATTTCTCCATATTATTCTTTATTCACTGTCGGCTTTTGACCGAACCTTATGTGAATAATCCAAAACAACACTCTTCTCATTCTTGCTGAATCACGGGGACTCACGGTTAAAAATATCAGTAAGATCCCTTTTCGAATCCTTACTTCATTGGGAAATTCAACTTTAGTACCACACTCTACTACGGCGGTACGACGGTACTCATAACTACTATACTTTGTAGTCGTTGAGACAATCCTTAGCAAACACTGCAAAGGAAGTGACCTCTACTACGGTCCTCATTCCCAACTTCTACCAGCTGCTCCAGTTAATCCTCACCTCCTCTGTCATCCAAGCCTCACACCCGAATCTCAAACAAGTGCACAAAAGATTTCTATAATCTTATGATATGGCAGGAGAATAAAATCTCACAAGAGAAATCAACAATCCTAATCCTGAGGCTCTATATCAAAGCGAGAGCAACGCTGAAAGCATAGTACGTATGCACAGATTCCTAAGGGCACTACAACCTGATGCTCTGATACCATCTGTGACAATCGGCCTAATAAAATACCGGATGATCACTCCTATATCAAATTAAAACAGGAGTCTCATATGGATCATTCTTAGCATCACTGTCGAAAATCCATTTAATTACTAATAACCTATTAGGCCGGTGTCAAAATTTTACTTAACTACTCTTTTTAAACAACTACGAATAAAAATATCCACATAGATTATAAGTAAATGAAACTGAAATGGAATGAAATAACCGAACACTCAGTCAAAATATACAACCATATCGAATGCCGCTACTAAAAGAATAAAAAAATGCAATTGGGTTATTAACCCGAATGTGTTTACAGTACCTCCTATCTAGATTACAAGAATGGAAGTGTCTATCGAGAACCTGCACGCATCCACTGCTGCTGCAGCAGACATTTGACTCGAAAGATGTGTCATCCAGGCGTCCCTATGTCTGGACACCTATATATATATATATATATATATATATATATATATATATATATATATATATATATATATATATATATATATATATATATATATATATATATATATATATATATATAATATAGCAAGAGAGGAAAAGTAGATAAATGGGTCAGAGCCCGAGTTTGAAAATATTTAGCAAGTTCATAAATGCTTTATTTTTAGAAGAATAGATTTTATCTCATATTTAAATTGGTATCGCACTCCCATGAGATACCCATCACTTCTCTTCTAATAGTGCACACCTAACGCACCTTAACAAAATACCCTAGTCAAGCTACCCCGCCTAACTAGTCTATCACCCAACTACTATCAACCCAAGATAGTCCAAGTAATGTACTAAGGGCTAAATTTCTCCCCAGTCTCAACACTAAGCCATGTTCGTGTGTGGGGTGTCTCGCAAAGCGAAATCCAAACAAAGAACCTCCCCGATACACTACTACGCGGCAAGGCCGATCGTCGGGATCCATTAGACCCTCGGTACTCCATTTATATATATATATATATTCATATTACAATATACATCCGGATTTATCTCCCAGAATGAGAATTCATTTTCATCTTTATAATACACATCCGGATCTATCTCCCGGACTGAGGATTCATATACAAAGTATTTATCAATACCTTACATTTTTATCTCAAAACTTTCCATTTCCTTTCTTATATCCAGGAAATGTATATAAAAGCCAATTCATTATCATGAACTGCTTCAACATAACATATAACTTTTTAAAAGCCAATTTTATTATCATAAAAATACTTTTCATAACAAATGCTTCCATTTCCCTTCTTCCATCAGGAAACGTATCTGAAGCCAATTCATTTATCCCATTTCCCTTCTTCCATACAGGAAATATACCTAAAGCCAATTTATTATCATAAATTTCTTTAACAAATATAACGCGTTCTAAGACCGCCCGCCCGGGCGCGCCCCTAAATGACCATCACCTTTCAGGGCCTATCAATTACGACACCTGGCACCTACAACGCAAGACGTCGAAAAGCGGCCATATGCCTGCGGAATAGTCATAACCACACCCGAAATTACCTAACCAGCGCAGAAACATACAATAAACGCTCATATGGCCTAGGACTATATCCACCATGCATTCACTAACCGGGGGCTTCACGTCACGCACGAACTTCCCTTATGATGGCATTTAGAGAGGGTGTGTATCCATATTTTATTATTTATGAAAATCATTTCCTTTTTCCATTTTAAAAACATTCATTCTTACATTTTCAAAAGTCATTTACATCATATCATATATATATACTTTAATCACACACACACACACACACACACACACACACACATATATATATATATATACATCCTCGAATATATATATATATATATATATATATATATATATATATATGGCCATAATTGCCAATTACATCTAGCGATGACCATTTTTCCCAAAGATCCTCTCAAGAATCATAATCATGCATTCATATACGCATGATACTAAACCCCAAAGTATTTCCTCACTTTGATAATTCATACATACTTTATTCCCATATAAGGATCTATTGGATATCTCCAATTACACTAATTCACTCTAAGTGAATATACATATTTATATATATTCCCAATTCCTCAAGTCCTTTAGGACATAACCCTCAATAATACTCTAAGTTAGAAGGCCCCTAGACTTTCAACTCAAAGAGGAGAAGGAATAAGAATCTCCAAAATCTTGGTATGAAAACAGGGTGCCGGTCGACCGGACATGGACCCCCGGTTGACCGCGGTTTACGGATAAGCCTAAGAAACCAACCAGTAAGCCATTTTTTCTTGACGCGGTCGACCGGCCATAGGGGCGCGGTCGACCGGTCACATCAGATCCTCATAACTTAATTCCTCAAATCCTCCATCCAACAACCCAATTTCATTATTGGGGTTTCTAAAATACACTAAAAATCATCCCAAACATCTACACAATTGATTCTAGGCTTTATTTTTCCAATTTTCGATTTGATTTCTGAGTTGATGATTTTAACTCGGAACTGCTATCTTATAAAAATCATATCAAATCAAAGAAAAATCAGAAAAATACGTGGTCAGCGCTCACGTGACCGTATCGAAAATATCTACAACTCTCGTGTTTTGTCCAAGAGCTAAATCAATTCTTTTCCTGGCCTAAACAACCCCTCAAACTACGGGGTTACTATTCATCATCTTCCCCAAAATTTCAAACTCCATTTTTGTTGTTTTTAATCTCATCCAACAACTCAATAAACATTTAATCTATGTTTTACAACTAATACATCAATTAATTTGGGGTATTAAACCATTTCCCTTAGTTTTAAACCCTAAAACCATAAAAAAAAAAACCAACTTATCATTTAAACCCATTTCAATCCATTTCTTTACTCCATTTACATGGATTTAACACTAAAAATCATTAAGAGTTTACATTACATCAATATGTAAACTCATATCTAAGTTTTCCCAAATTTATTTTAGGGTTCTACCAATTATGATATGAAATAAATGCATAATTGAAATAAAGCAAGTAAACACTTGCCTCGGGGATAAAATCCGATGACCTCGAGCCGAATCCCACGGAGTTTGGCCAGAATCTCCCCTTTTCTCCTCTTTTTCTCTCCTCCTCTCTCTCTTCTCTCTTTCCTTTCTTCTCTTTCCCTTTTCTTTCCCTTTCTCTCTCTTTTTATAAGGAGAAAAGGGTTTAACCCCTTAAAATCCAAAAACGACTCGTTTACTCAATTACGAGCCCTTTTAACTCTAAAATTCCCCGAAACTCAACTTCGACAATCGGACACTCTTTTCCGACTAATTCAGCAATTCTGAGACTCGCGGCGCATTCGAAATTTCCATCCGAGGTACTTAACCGCAAGTCACTATTCTAACCCAATATAACTTAATGCTGGTTTTCTAATAAAAATCTTACCTTTTTGTCGCTTTACTCCACGGCGACATATAATTAAAATACTTCGACCTATTTGATCCCAAAAATAATCACATCATCCATCGAAAATCATCTAATCCTCAAAAATTCCAAAAATCACTATTTCGAGAAATTCTCCAAATTGCCAATTTATACTCAATTATGGAATTTAATGTCTCCAAAAAGGATGGGTTGATACATACTCCCCCCCCCCCCCCCCCCCCCTTACAACAAAATTTCGTCCTCGAAATTAAGATACAACCAATGCTACCTATACTAATGTAGGATCGCTCCAAATCCTAATACCTCAAAGGGAACGATACTGACCCAATGGTTCCCAACCAAATACCATACAACTATCACAGTCGTAAAGTGACTCCAATAGCGTCACATTGCACTCATCATTTCTAGTGCCTCTCGGCATAAACTTCAACTTTATATACTGCGCTCCTTCTATTTCAGGCGGTATATAAACCAACTTACTAAGGTTCCCATACACCATTCTAACCTGTGCACATCTGCACATCCATATGAACATCTGACACACAACATTCTCTCCAAATAAGGATATCCTTTCCTCGGTGTAATACTCACACATGGGTTCTCCCAACCCGCGAAATTTCTTCTCCTAACCTCGGCGCCACTAACTCTACTAAACTTACATCCTAAAAATACTACGGTCTATGCGTTACCCTACCTACACGAAACGAGTATAATCCTAAGTATATCCCTAGTGCCCAAGGCCTCTCTCAACTCCCGATATTTGCTTGGTTTCATGCGTGGGACGTCTCTCCAAAGCGAAATTTAAACAAGGAACTCTCCCGTTACACTACTCCCTCGCGTTGTAGGTCATTGAGATATAATGACCTAAGGCACACCGGCAGGACGTCCTAAATCCTACCATGCTAACCTATGAACGCATTTCAACCATTCTATCCTCCCGCCCAAGCGGAAAGGAAATCTAACTAATCGAAGTGCCCACTCTCTACGAAAACGTCTCGAACATCATACCCAAAACATAATTTCCTCAAGATTTGCCTTTTCATTAAGGCCTGGCCATAATCCTCAAATCAATTTCTCTAAGTCCAACTCCACCCACCCACTTATGGTGAAAGGACTACTTTAGTGCTTTTCCATAGCACAATATTTTCACAAGCATACCATCATCACATGGCTCATAGTCTATAGTGGTCCATCCACACTATAAGACTTATCAACAAAACCCACATCCCTGCATCCTATAACATCTCTCCACTCCCGACGCCGTTAAGGTTCATGCGTGGAGCATCTCGCAAAGCGAAATCCAAACAAGGAACCACTCCACACACTACCACTTAACTTCTTCGGTCATGGAGGTTCGTTATTTCAAACATGCAACCGGGACAATTCTATCCCCTCTTTCCACAAAAGGTGGCATGAACTCCTATCTCTAACTAAGACCACACCACCCAGCACATCGTACTACACTCAGTCTCTGCGCAATCAATAATGAGCTTAGACTCACAGCTCAACAATAATCCGGCGCACCTCAAATTATATCTATGAGGTTGCCACATACTCAAATCACGATAATGAAACCTCTGCTCATCGAAGCCCCGTCTATGCACATAATAAAGGCGAACTCAACCTTTATCCAGGTGAGATATCTCACCAACAACCCGTTCCACCCTGGAAATGCGGACACTAATCTTGCCATCATTAGCCTGCTATCGCTCTGAACAACCAATAACATTATATACTCACCGTATTACCATACTGGTATAAACATATAAAACGAGTATCACAACCCATATATATATATATATATATATATTCAAAATATCAACACCCTCCTTTATGGCGAATGAAGAAAAATAAAACTCCGCTATCGAGGAAAACACATAGGCATACGTGATATAATGTTATCGAAACCTCCACAACTCAAATTACATACACGAGTCTAGGGCTAACGAACACCGGTTGTCAAAATCATCTTACTAGTCCTCTTAACTTCTTCGTTAAAAGGAAACTCCACTACAAGCTTTAACCTTGTTTCAATGAATTCCCCGGGTGAATGTCTACCAATGGGGTCCTCAAATATACACCTTTCCAATAAGTGTTAGCAACACTTCTCTAGTAAGCCTATCATTCCTCGAAAGGACTCATTATTCATTGAACCTAACTCACTTAGGTACAAGGTTCACTTCTCCATATTATTCTTTATTCACTGTCGGCTTTTGACCGAACCTTATGTGAATAATCCAAAACAGCACTCTTCTCATTCTGGCTGAATCACGGGGACTCACGGTTAAAAATATCCGTAAGATCCCTTTTCGAGTCCTTACTTCATTGGGATATTCAACTTTAGTACCACACTCTACTATGGAGGTACGATGGTACTCATAACTACTATACTTTAGTAGTCGTTGAGACAATCCTTAGCAAACACTGCGAAGGAAGTGACCTCTACTACGGTCCTCATTCCCAACTTCTACCAGCTGCTCCAGTTAAGCCTCACCTCCTCTGTCAACCAAGACTCACACATGAATCTCAATCAAGTGTGTAAAATATTTCTATAATCTTATGATATGACAGGAGAACGAAATCTCACAAGAGAAATCAACAATCCTAATCCTGAGGCTCTATATCAAATTGAGAGCAACGCTGAAAGCATAGTACGTCCGCACAGATTCCTAAGGACACTAGAACCTAATGCTCTGATACCATCTGTGACACCCCGCCTAATAAAATACCGGGCGATCACTCCTATATCAAATTAAAACAGGAGTCTCATATAGATCATTCTTAGCATCACTGTCAAAAATCCATTTAATTACTAATAACCTATTAGGCCGGTGTCAAAATTTTATTTAACTACTCTTTTTAAACAACTACGAATAAAAACATCCACACAGATTATACGTAAATGAAACTGACATGAAATAAAATAACCGAACACTCGGTCAAAATATACAACCATATCGAATGCCGCTACTAAAAGAATAAATAAATGAAATTGGGTTATTAACCCGAATGTGTTTACAGTACCTCATATCTAGATTACAAGAATGGAAGCGTCTATCGAGAACCTGCATGCATCCACAGCTGCTGCAGCAGACGTCTGACTCGAAAGATGTGTCATCCAAGCGTCCATGTGTCTGGACACCTATATATATATATATAATATAGCAAGAGAGGAAAAGTAGATAAACGGGTCAGAGCCCGAGTTTGAAAATATTTAGCAAGTTCATAAATGCTTTATTTTTAGAAAAATAGATTGTATCTCATATTTAAATTGGTATCGCACTCCCATGAAATACCCCTCATCTCTCTTCTAATAGTGCACACCTAACGCACCCTAACAAAATACCCTAGTCAAGCTACCCCGCCTAACTAGTCTATCACCCAACTACTATCAACCCAAGATAGTCCAAGTAATGTACTAAGGGCTAAATTTCTCCCCAGTCTCAACACTAAGCCATGTTCCTGCGTGGGGTGTCTCGCAAAGCGAAATCTAAACAAGGAACCCCCCGATACACTACTACGCGGCAAGGCCGATCGTCGGGATCCATTAGACCCTCGGTACTCGATTTATCCATATATATATATATATTCATATTATAATATACATCCGAATTTATCTCCCGGATTGAGAATTCAATTTTATCTTTATAATACACATCCGGATCTATCTCCCGGACTGAGGATTCATACACAAAGTATTTATCAATACCTTTCATTTTTATCTCAAAACTTTCCATTTCCTTTCTTATATCCAGGAAATGTATATAAAAGACAATTCATTATCATGAATTGCTTCAACATAACATATAACTTTTTAAAAGCCAGTTTTATTATAATAAAAATGCTTCCATTTCCCTTCTTCCATCCGGGAAACGTATCCGAAGTCAATTCATTTATCCCATTTCCCTTCTTCCATCCAGGATATGTACTTAAAGTCAATTTATTATCATAAACTGCTTTAACAAATATAACGCGTTCTAAGACCGCCCGCCCGAGTGCGCCCCTAAATGACCATCATCTTCCAGGGCCTATCAATTACGACACCTGTGCACCTACAACTCAAGACGTCGGGAAGCGGCCATATGCCTGCAGGATAGTCATAACCACACCCGAAATTACCTAACCTGCGCAGAAACATACAATAAACCCTCATATGGCCTAGGACTATATCCACCATGCATTCACTAGCCAGGGGGCTTCACCTCACGCGCGAACTTCCCTTATGATGGCATTTAGAGAGGGTGTGTATCCATATTTTGTTATTTATGAAAATCATTTCCTTTTTCCATTTTGAAAACATTCATTCTTACATTTTCAAAAGTCATTTACATCATATCATATATATACTTTAATCACATAGTGTATATATATATATATATATATATATATATATATATATATATATATATATATATATATATATATATATATGGCCATAATTGCCAATTACATCTAGCGATGACCATTAATCCCAAAGATCCTCTCAAGAATCATAATCATGCATTCATATATGCATGATACTAAACCCCAAAGTATTTCCTCACGTTGATAATTCGTACATACTTTATTCCCATATAAGGATCTATTGGATATCTTCAATTATACTAATTCACTCTAAGTGAATATACATATTTATATATATTCCCAGTTCCTCAAGTCCTTTAGGATATAACCTTCCATAATACTCTAATTTAGAAGGACCCTAGACTTTAAACTCAAAGAGGAGAAGGAATAACAATCTCCAAAATCTTGGGCTGAAAACAGGGTACCGGTCGACTAGGCCATGGACCCCCGGTCGACCGCGGTTTACGGATAAGCCTTAGAAACCAACTAGTAAGCCATTTTTTCTTTACGCGGTTGACCGGTCACACCAGATGCTCAAAACTTAATTCCTCAAATCCTCCATCCAACAACCCAATTTCATTATCTGGGTTGCTAAACTACACCAAAAATCATCCCAAACATCTACACAATTAATTCTAGCCTTTATTTTTCCAATTTCCGATTTGATTTCTGAGTTGATGATTTCAACCTGGAACTGCTATCTTATAAAAATCATATCAAATCGAAGAAAAATCAGAAAAATACGTTGTTGGTGCCCACACGACCGTATCAAAAAGATATACAAGTCTCGTGTTTTGGCCAAGAGCTAAATCAATTCTTTCCTGGCCGAAACAACCCCACAAGCTACGGGATTACTATTCATCATCTTCCCCAAAATTTTAAACTCCATTTTTGTTGTTTTTAATCTCATCCAACAACTCAATAAACATCTAATCTATGTTTTACAACTAATACATCAATTAATTTGGGGTATTAAACCATTTCCCTTAGTTTTAAACCCTAAAACCATAAAAACCTTAACTTATCATTTAAACCCATTTCAATCCATTTCTTCACTCCATTTACATGGATTTAACACTAAAAATCGTTAAGAGTTTACATTACATCAATATGTAAACTCATATCTAAGTTTTCCCAATTTTATTTTAGGGTTCTACCAACTATGATATGAAATAAATGCATAATTGAAATAAAGCAAGTAAACACTTGCCTCGTGGATAAAATCCGACGACCTCGAGCCGAATCCCACGGAGTTTGGCCAGAATCTCCCCTTTTCTCCTCTTTTTCTCTCCTCCTCTCTCTCTTCTCTCTTTCCTTTCTTCTATTTCTCTTTTCTTTCCCTCTCTCCCTCTTTTTATAAGGAGAAAAGGGTTTAACCCCTTAAAACCGAAAAATGACTTGTTTACTCAATTACGAGCCCTTTTAACTCTAAAATTCTCCGAAACTCAATTTCGACAATCAGACACTCTTTTTCGACTATCTCGGTCATTCTGAGACTCGCGATGCAGTCAAAATTTCCATCCGAGGTACTTGACCGCAAATCACTATTCTAACCCAATATAACTTAATGCTGGTTTTCTAATAAAAATCTTACCTTTTTGTTCCTTTACTCCACGGCGACATATAATTAAAATACTTCGACCTATTTAATCCCAAAAATAATCACAACATCCATCGAAAATCATCTAATCCTCAAAAATTCCAAAAATCACTATTTCGAGAAATTCTCCAAATTGCCAATTTATACTCGAACATGGAATTTAATGTCTCCAAAAAGGACGTCTTGTTACATATATCTCTCCCATCCTTCCCCAAAGTCTAGGATACATATACTCAACATATCTTCAAGCATAAGATTTACTCTCTCAGTCTGCCCGTTTGTCTGTGGGTGATATATTATACTCAACAGCAATTCTGTGCACATGACCTCCTGAAAGCTCTGCCAAAAATATGCCACAAATATCTTGTCTTTGTTAGACACAATACTAATAGAGACCCCGTACAGCTTAACAATCTTTTAAATGAATTGTTGCGCGTACTGCATCATGTCAAAGTCAATACGAACCGACAAGAAATGACCTACCTTGGTCAGCCGATCCACTATCACCCAAATGGAATCGTGACCTCTATCTGACGTCAGTAGTCCAGTAATAAAGTCCATCGAAATACTTTCCCACTTACACATAGGAATTTCCAGTGGTTGTAGCATTCCTGAAGGTCTCTAATGGTCAACTTTCACCAGCTGACATGTAACACACTTCGAGACACACTCTGCTATGTCTTTCTTATACCCCGACCACCAACACTATCGTCGCATATCCTAGCACATCTTTTCCCCATCGGGATTTATCATAAATATGGAACCGTAAGACTTGGTCATCACGTCCTGCCTCAACTTCTTATCCTCGAGCACTACTAACCTCCAATTAAATCGTAAACCTCCCTCTGAACCGATGGAGTAAGACTCCACACCCTCGGCTAATAGCTATTTCACCCTATCCTGACAGAACTGGTCCCCTGCCTGAGCCCTCACTACTCGCATCACTATCTCGAGAGTGATGGTCATAACTTCCATGTACCCCCTAGCCACCTCATCTTCCTGCTGGAGTTCACTTCAATTTGCTTTCCACACCTCAGTTACATCCCCAGTAGGTTTTCGGCTCAACGCATCTGCCACTACATTATCCTTACCAAGATGATATTGTACATCAAACTGGTAATCCTTAACAAATACTAGCCACCGTATCTGCCTCATATTCAAATATTTCTGTGTGAAGAGATACTGAAGTGACCTATGATCCGTGAAAAGAGTGAACTATTCCCCCAGAAGATAATGCCTCCATATCCTCAAAGAGAAAACGACCGTTGCGAACTCGAGTTCATGGGGGGGGGGGGTAATTCTTTTCATGTGGCTTTAGCTTTCGAGAAGCATAAGCAATCGCCCTTTCCTCCTGCTGTAACACACCCCTAAGTCTTTGCAGGGATGCATTAGTGTATACTCGGTACTCCAATCCACTCCTAGGCAATGCCAGTATGGGTGATGATGTTAACCTGTCTTTTAGCTCATCAAACACTAACTGACATTGGTCACTCCACATGAATGGTACTCCCTTCCGCGTCAGGTTCGTTAAAGGACCAGCAATCTTTGATAACCCCTTGATAAAGCCACGATAATAACTGGCCAAACCTAAAAATATGCGAATCTTGATCGGTGTTGTGGGTTATCCCCATTCCCTCACTGCTGATACTTTACTTGGATCAACAGTAATGCCCCGTTCGAAAACTATGTGGCCAAGAAACTGAACTTTCTGAACCCAAAATCCACACTTCCTTAGTTTGGCGTATAACTGAAGTTCCCGTAACATCTGAAGCACCATACGTAGGTGTTCGGAGTGGTCCTCCTCCATGCTAGAGTAAACTAGAATATTGTCTATAAATACGATCATAAATTGGTCTAAAAACTCCCGGAATACCCGATTCATGAGATCCATGAACACTACGGGTGCGTTAGCGAGCCCAAACGACATCACCCTAAACTCATATGACCCGTACCGCGATAAGAAAACAGTCTTAGGTACATCCTCCTCTCGAATGCGCAACTGATAGTAACCTGACCTCAAATCGATCTTAGAGAAGTACGCAGCCCCTCTCAACTAATCAAATAGGTCATCAATCCTAGGTAACATATACTTATTACGTATCGTGACCTTGTTTATCTCCCTATAGTCCACACACAAACGAAGTGAACCATCCCTTTTCTTCACATATAACACCAGTGCGCCCCATGGTGACGTACTCTGCCGAATAAAACCCTATCCCAAGAGCTGTTGGATCTTTTCTCTCAGCTCCCGTATCTCTAAAGGGGCTATGCGATACGATGCTCTAGAAATCGGTCTCGTCCTCGGTGCTAAATGAATAAGAAACTCAATCTCCCTTCATGGTGGTAATCCTGGTATCTCCTAAAAGACATCCTCGAAATCCCTCACGACTGGGATTGAGACCAGGGAGACAACCACCTCCTGTGAGGTCTCCTCCTCATGAAGTGAGTGAGTAATCCTCCCCTGGGAAGAGGCATAACCACTAGGAACATCTTCTATCCCGAAATGGAAAACACGATAGTCCTCTCATAATAATCCACCATCGCCCTATATCCTGCCAACCAATCCATCCCTAGGATGATGTCATAACCCTCCATATCTAACACTAAAAGATCTGCCGCTAAATTCAATCTCCCAATCATAATATCCACACCCTATAGATAGAGTGTATAAGGGACCCACTACCCATCGGTGACTCCACACACATAAGATGAGTGTCGGTTGTATCTAAAAGGCCGACTTCCTATGAAAATCTAGTGGTAATAAAAGAGTGTGTCGCTAGTGTCAAACAAAATACTACCCTCATTCCCATGGATAAGAAACGTACCCGCGACTGCCGACGGTGCTGGAGGTACTGGCTGGAAAGGCACGTCCTGAACGTTGTACACACGTCCGTAGTGTATCTGTCTAGGCTGCTACTATGGGGCCTGTGCTAGTGTTGGGGCTAATGGAGCCTACTGCCCCTATTAGGCGCCCTGATGTTAAGCCCCATTTTACTGGGGGTATGCTCTACTCTTGTGGCCCTACTGATCACATGTGAAGCACTGACCCTAGAATTGTCTATGTTCCTGGCCCTGCTAGACCTGATGGCCTTAGCCCTAATGGCCTCGTCCTTGGTTCCCTTAGCCCTGTCGACCCTGGGGAATTTGCTGTTGCTGGCGACCCTGTTGATTCTGCTTAAATCCCCTGCCGTGTCGATACTTTCCATATTTAAACCTCTTAGTAAAATTCCCTTGTTGGGAATCCTGTCCCTGTTGCCCTGTCATCTGCTGCTGCTGGGGTGGAGCCCCATTTCTACTACTCCCTCCAGCCTTGCCCTACTGGTTGGGCTCGCCTCGCTTGCTCCTCTTTGCATGGAAGTGATGATCCTGATAATGTAATAGTGCAGCATTGACGACGTCAGTGAAAGTCTTCAACGCAAGACTACCAATGAAGTGTTTCCTGATCTTTCAGGCCAAACCATCCATGAACTTTTCTTTCTTCCTCTCTTCATTGCTCACCTCCTCTTGCACAAATCTTTCCAGGCGGGTAAACTCTTCCTCGTAGTCTTCTACTGAGCGATCACCCTGACATACTTCCCCAAACTTCTTTCTCATCACAGTCTCAATGGAAGGTAGGAAGTACTTGCCATCAAATCGTACCCAGAAATCAGATATTGTCAAAAGTCCCTCTCCTCGGTGGTGGTAACTCACTCCCACCACTGTAAAGCTGCCCCTGACAGACGAAAGGTAGTAAGCATCTGCTTCTGCACATCGGTACACTCAAGCATGCGCATATAGCGCTGAATGTTCTTCTTCCAGTCACAAGGCTCAACCACATCAGTACTTCCCTAGAACTCGGGTGGGTGGCCCTTCTGAAAGGTCTTCCTAACTCGCTGCCAATAAGGTGGCCCTACTGGGCCCTAAACTGCTGGTGCCATGGGAGGTGATGCCTGGGGCTGAGGAAAATGGGTTTCCATGGCCCTCATCGCTGTCTCGACTTCCTGAGCCACTATCACGGCCACCTGAGTAGTAGAGATTAATTCGATTGGGGGTGCCGATGGCAGTATCTGTGGCTCCTGATGAGCCTACCTCACCTCATCCCTAGCCTCGTCCCTCTCCGTTCTCTATCTCATCGGTGGCATCTGAAAATAGAACGAATTTTATAAGTACACATTTTATACAAGAATCTAATAGCAGAAGTGCGATATATCAAGCATGCAAAGATAAGGAAACAATCAAAAAATAGGGCTCTATAATAAACGAACAAATAAAAAAAACACAGTAAGTCGTACAGATCCTAAGGACACTAGAACCTAATGCTCTCATACCATCTGTGAGACCCCGCCTAATTAAATCTCGGGTGATCAGTCCTACATTAAATTAAAACAGGTTGCTCAGTTGGTTCATTCTTAGCATCACTGTCTAAAACTTTTTAATTACTAACCACCTCGGTGAAATTAAACTAGTGCCAAATTTTAACTTTCATTAAATATACAACAACATGTGGAACAATGAACAAATCAAATACCAACATAGAAGTTTGAAAATATCAATTAAGGTAAACAAGTTTTGCCGAATAAACCATCGGCCAAAACCCAACAGCTATCAAAATCCCAACTAAAGAAAGTACGATGGGACAGCATGTCCATACTAAAACTGAAATCCTACACTAGATCAGAAATGATAAAAGAAGCGTCTAATCAATGTCCTGCAACATCCACCTATGCTGCAACTCCGAAATCCCTGGAATGAATTCACGCTTGGATCCTTGTGGATGGACACCTAAAAGTTTCACATAGCAAGAGTTAGTACTCAAAACCTTTTGAAAATATTTAGCAAGTAATTTATTGCAGTAAAGATCGACTATTGATTATACATGTTATGCTCATGCACACTCACTTGAGTTTCCTCACCTCTCATCTATAGTGCATGCATAACGTTCCATACTTAGCCTATTTAGCTACAGCTACCCAAGCTATTTAGACTATAGTATTCTGTAATACCCCGTATTTTTATGTTATTTAATTATGAGATTAATTAAATAAAATTTCTTTTAATTATGGGATTAATTAAATTAATTTGGGATAATTAATTGGAAATTAATTCGAATTTAAATAACTAGCGAGACGAGAGTTAGTATTTGATTTTTATGATAATGTTGAATATTACTAAGTGATTATGGTAATATGTGATTACGGAATTTATTAAAATTATCGTGAGTTGAAAATAAGGCAGTTTCGGTAATTAAGTTGGGACGCGCGTGTCAGGACCTAATTTAATGGATTTAAAAGTAATTTATTTTTATGTCATTCGTATGATCATTTTGAGGGCGCCAACGTATCCGAAAGGGTCGATATAGTTAGAAAACACTAGCCGGGGGTTTAGTTTGGGTCCCAGAGCATTTTTAAGCCTAACCGACAACCCGAGGGGTATATTTGTCATTTTTACTTTTTGGTGAATAGTAACCTACGAAAATTAGGTTTGGTATATCAGCAAACCCTTAGGGTTATTAGGTCCATTAACTGTTAAACACAAGAGAGAACAACGTGAGAAGAAAGAAAGGGTTTCAAGAGAGTTCTAAGGCCAAATAACCACCATACACCACCACCATCGTCGGATTTGTGACAGAAAAGAGAGGAAGGACCAACCATGATCTTCATCAAAGGATCATAAACTTTTAATCAAAGTCAAGTGATTTATCTTGCAATAATTTATGGCATATACTTTACATGATAGTTTAGGTTTGATGTCAATTTATGAATAATGGTAAAAATATGAATTTGGAGACTTAATAATTGATTTATGGGTAGGTTTGCATGTAGCGGTTCGTCTGGAAATGTTTTATGAATGGAATTATAAATTAAGGTTTAAGAATCAAGAAATTTAATTGAGGATTATGATGATTATGGAAGAAATACTGAAGTATTAGGGTTGTAGTGAAATTCCTGACTTTTGATCCAAGAAAACGATGTTCTATGATAGTTTGATGATTCTTGAATGTTAAAACTTGTGTAGATATGTTGGTTTAATGATTAGTAAACTTACTTAGGATATTGGGACGTTGTAATGGAAGATTTGGGGTGTAAAATTTGAAGAACTCATAACTGTTAAAGGAATTCTGGGCAAATACTTGATCGATCGATCGATCAACTCAAGAATGTCGATCGATCGACCATTTTCCTCGATGGATCGACCCCTCCTGATTTTTGTAGATTGCTTCCCATTATGGTTTGACAAATCTCAAGATTGTAAGAACTCTTAAGGGACTTAATAGAATGTTGTGGGACATGGGTAAGTTCAGTAGGATTGTAGTTTATGCTCGAAAAATGTTATAATAATTGGGATTGAATGGGATACTTACGGGTGTTTGCCGAGTGAGATACAGTTAGAAAATTGATAAATTGGGATTGAAATTTGGGTGAATGATAAATTAAAGTTATAAATAGTAGAAGAGGGACTTTGAATTACTAAGATAACCTTAGAGACTAGTGGGTGACTTAGTAACCTTATGAGGTAGGTTTTAGTATTCGGACTTATATGACGAGAGTTGTTGCGCTAAATATATTACGTGAAATATTCGGTATGACACTATAATATATATGAGACTTAAGATATAGGGCTGGTGTATACCTATATAAATATGATGATAATCTAAGTTATGTGATTACTTAGTATCTGGATTATTGTGTGTGTGACATACCTACCATACTTGCTATCACGGGAGATTAATTTTTGGAAAAGGACCATCTTATCTTTATGTGCCTTCGGGGGGATTTAGATTGGTACCTTAAGGACATAGGACTGTGAATGACTTATTTGTGAGTTGATAAGTCATCTGGCCATGAGAGCGTAGGTATGTGCGTGATCCATATGTACGTGATGTACATGAATTTGATAGCAGAGTATGTGTGCACCGCAGCTTAGACTAGGGGTTCCATATATGTATATATACTGAGAGTGATTTATATATGTACTTGTGACTGGTTCACTGTTGCTTAGTAGATGTGAATAACTAAGATATTTAAATGAGCTGAGAATGTGAGAATTTAAGTAACACTTGAGATAAGTAATTTAATGAATGTGAAAATGGATATAAATATGACTTGTTTGGGTAATACGAGTAGATACCCTATGTTAGAATGTGAAAGCAGGAGTTAGTACGAACTAGTTAGATAGTGGCATAACTAGGATGAAATTTAGAGGATGCGTTAGGCGTGCACAATAGTTGAGGGGTGAGGATCTCAGGTGAGGGCACGTGGCTAACATGTTTAATATATGTGTTATTTAAAATTGTGATTTAAACACTTGTTGTTTTTAAAATATTCTCACCTTGGGCTTTGACCCGTTTGCTTTCAAATCTATCTCTTTTTGTAAAAACTTTTAGGTGCCCAGCCACAGGGATGCCAAGCATAGGAGTTCATTCTGATGACGTGCCGTAGCTCCTGTGGAAGCTACAGGATCTCGGTATTAGACGCCTCCACATTTATCATTGGTTCCTTCAGAGTCATTCGTATCAGTTAGGGCATGTCGCCCATTCTTATTTAGAGGCAGTAGATGAAGACTTTCATTATTTCAGATATTAGTTTATTTATTCAGATTCTTGTATTGGGATTTTATTTACTCTGGAATTATTATTAGTAGAGTGTTTACTCCAGACTCAATTTATTTCATTTCGTTGGTTATTCATATGAGATTGTTTATGCGATTGATGGTTGATGATTTAATTACTCGGTTCATTGTTAACTAAATCAATAAAAATTGGCATCTCGCTATTTTAAATATTAGGTGGATAGTATTTAAGTAAATGTTTTCGACAGTGATGCTAAGACTGAACCAACTTGAGATTCTGTATTAATTTAATAAAGGAGTAGCTACCCGGTATTTAATTAGTCGGGGTGTCACATATTCGCCTTAACTCATCTACACGTCTAAGTTTCCGTACCGCCCATACAATACAAGTTTCATTAAAATTTCTCATATTGTTAATAAATTTCCAAGTACCATTTCACATATGTTAGTTTCTTATTTGAAAGTTGAGTCTGACCACTTAATCTTTTTCATTAGATGTTCACTATCTAATATGAAGTTTTTCAAATTAAACTTTCTCCACTTAAATTACTATTTAGATGTATTCACGTCATCTAACTATCTACTACTCCATCCTAGTAGATTATTCATATAGTATATATTTCACACATAATATAGACTATAAGGATAATTGGCCCGGTCTAATCATCGACTCCAATTATCCCAAATTATAATCCTTTAGACGTATATACATCATTTAATCATCTACCATTTTCCCTAAGGAGTATTGGCCCGGTCTAATCATCGACTCCAATTCTTCTATCATTTACATTGGCCCAGTCTAATCCTCGACTCCAAATGTAAATGAAATAATAAAATATTGGCCCGGTCTAATCCTCGACTCCAATATTATATAAGTACTGTAGATATTCACCCAACCTAAGCACATATTTTATAGGTATTCACACAACCTAAAGATTTACATTAGTACGTAGTACATTTCTAACTAATACTCATCATATCGGTGCATTTTTTGATTTCTCACTTTATTGCATTTTCTCGAGTATTTACCCAACTCTAAGGGACCTAGTTAACCCCTTTTTAATTTCAATAGCTAAGCCTAACTTACTCTACTAGTATGTATCATGGATTAATATTTACTCTCCCTCCATAGCTCATGCCACGCATTTCTCGATAAGCATCCCAATCGATTTATCCTCGTTGGTCCATACTCTAAGTCTCACTCTAAAGTACTCTATCGGAATTAACAATATACCTACTGGTCTTTACTAAGTCCCTAACTAGGTAGAATATCAGTCCTAAGGTCCCCCCTGATCGTTAGGAATAGAATAATCATCAATGTACAAAAGAGCCTCAATTTAGATTTAGTCTATCGATCGAAGGTTTTGGTTGATCGATCGATCAGTCGATCGATCGACCAGATATCAGCCATGCCCAGTTTCGGTTTTCTTCGAGTTTGATCCTTCTAACCCTTTTAAAACCTTATGAAAACTCTCCCATCATTACCAAACATTACTAACATGCATATGGACTAATCCTCACGTAAATATATCATTAAATCCATATGAAATCCTTCCAAGAATCATCAAAACTCAGTTTTCATTAAACCCTAGATAATGATGTTTTTCATAATGATTTTAACATAAACTCAGGATTAAGATCCGTACTGACAATAAAATTTCTTCTAATTTTTAATCCTCTACAGGTGTTAATATCAACTACATGCGATCCTAACCAAACATGCATCAAAATCAATCTTTTTCTCCAATAAGGTAAAATAGGATTTTCATAAATCATGTAACCCTACACATGGGTATTATAACTTTAAATTTAATTACAATAAACCACTTACCTTATACAGAGGTGATCTGATTTCGTGATGAAGATGATGATTTGATGTGCTTCCTTTCAAATCTTCATTCCTTAGGTACTTGTGATGCAAGAACACCTTCCAATCCTTCGTAAACCCTCCTTTAGCTCTTGGGAACGGTCTCTCTTTACCCTCTAATGACTTCCCTTAGCTTTTTGAGTTATGAACCCTAATCTCCAATTCTAATTATCAGATATAGGACTATAATTTTTGTAGGTTCTTTAACCTCTATTTTTAGAATGACCAAATTACCCCCATAAGGTGCCGGTTTGGCCCAAAATTGACCCGTGACTCAATTAACATCCCGGGGTATACTATTTTGACTAATTTTCCCCTTCCGGGCTCATTCGTGACCTCGAAATTATCATTTAAGTCACTCAAAAATATTTTTCCTATCTCATCTTCAATTTAGTCTATACGCGACACTCGATTGAGGTATAATTAAGTGTGTCCATATCTCTCGCTATGTCGTACAAATTAACTATCAACATTTACTATTCACGTTTAGTAAATTGAATCATAATATTAATCAATATCTATATCTCGATTAATATTTAAGAATCATAATTATTATTTACCCTTAATAATCATAATTATTATTAAATCATATTAAATTACTCTACTCACGTAATTTAAATTAAAACATATTTTCTATTTAATTACCTAATTAATTAAATTCTAAATACGCAAAAATACGGGGTGTTACAAAATCCACTATAGAAAAACAACAAGAACCTTGCTTGAAGAATCAATCTATCCATCAAAGATATAGAGGGCCATTCCCTACCTCTTAAACAAAGTTGCATGGGTGGGTATTTACTGGTGGTCGAGATAAGGTTTCAACAATTATAGAGGTGGGAGAGAATTTTTTGATTAAAATGAGGTTTTTTCATAAAAATACTATAGAGAAGAGGAAGAGAGAGATAGAGAAGGTACGGTGTATGTGAACTTAAAGGGATATGAGGGGTTATGTTAAGAGATAGAGAGGTCTCTCGAATAAGGTAGAAAGATACATTAAGATTAAATATATGATGTTCTTGTGTTTCGTAAGGGGAGATAGAGGGAGATAATATGAAGAGGTGTTAAATTTATGATAGAGAGCAAGAGGTTAAATGATTCTTTAATAACGGTAAGAGAATAAGAGGGCATGCGAGAGAAAAAGAGTGTGGGGAATTGAGTTGGAGGTTATATTCTAAATATTATAGTATAGGAGGCTAATTTGGTCATATGATCATCCCAAATAGTTTAGCCTCTTTTTAGGTAGTAGAGGTCTTTGGGAATATTCTTTAAATATATTCTTATAAATATTGTAGTTATTTGGATCAAAGTCATTCGATACGCATTACTTTACAGATTTAGCTTGTTGTTCAACCCTTCTTTGAATTTCATTGGTTATGTATATGCCTTTATAAAAATTATCATACTTGTTAGTTTATTTTACAAGTTGATCTCAAATGGGAATTATTTTAAAACACACGAATCAACTCTGAGTAGTTTAGTTCATTTTACATGCGTTGGAGTACAAACGAGGTCTGTGAGCTCAATTGATTATACTTAAAAGTTTTTCTTTTGACTTTCTACGCTTGGTTTAGGAAGATAGTGTTGGAGTACAAATGAGGTTCGTGAGCTCTAAACTTTAAATGGTTACTTTCATTACGTAACTAAAAAAACTAGTGTACACTTTTCTAATTCATATAGCATTAATATTCTTTAGAAACTTAAATAACATTGCTATTTTATAGAACTAGGATGAAAGGTGAAAGATGCCTTGGACATAATCGTTCACAGACCCACAACGAAAATAAGATTTAATAGTAATGGTAACTGTGGGGGAAAACATACACCCCCAGCAATTTCACGATGCGTGGTGAGCGGACCGGTCAAGATAGTGATCCGTATCCACTCAAGAAAGATAAGGAAGACTATAGTTCTTGATAAAGTGGAAGACTAAGTGTAAGGACAAAATTTCCAATTGAGTTCATTATTCTGTTTTGACTTATTCCCGAAACAAAATACGTTTGAGTCATAGGTCGTATTTTTTATTATCACGATCCCATACAGACTATGACGTGTTGAAGTTTAATTGAAGACATTGTGGTAAAGCTTCAAAGAATTATTTATGCCAAAGTTTAATTGGTGAAAGTTTATTCGTCTTCAAATTCTATTGCATTTCAAGATCACTTGGGTATGAGTGCGTATTTTTAATGGGACTCAAAATTTAATTTTATAAGGATAAGGAAGCTATTTTATTAAATAAATGTTTTAAAAATGTTTTATAAGTGTTTGAAATGTTTTACACTTCATTTAAATATGATAAGGATGGATTAGAGAAGAGTTTTATTAGGACTCTAATTCACGAGTCACTCAAATGACTTCAAGCGACATTCACTGTCGTTCAAATGAGATACCACTGTCGTTTGAACAACATGATCATCTCGTTCAAGCGACAACTTCCATCGTTCGAATGAGCCACCGCCATAACAAAAATATATATAGGCGTCCATCAGATTTCGTAAGTGTGCATTCTGGAAAAGCTGTTTTTGTACCAGTACGTTTCTGCACCCAAGTTTTCTAAGGTTTTCCAAAGTAAATGCATCCTTAGGGTTTCAAAGATCTAAGTTATCATTAATATATAATATAGTGATATTTTTGTCACTAAGAAGAGTTGTTCTACACTTGAACATTATTGGTTTTGCGGTGAAGATTCGGTGGAGTCCGATTTCAACATCGTAGACGTTATAAGCCATATCGGTGGACACTGAGACATACGTGGACGCATGTGTTGTGGATAGGTATCTTGGATGAAGGAATTTATTTGTGGGCACTATGAGAAGATTGGTTTAATATCAGAAAAACATCAAGTCTCATGGGGATCGAGCCGTAGAGTAAGACTAGTGTCTGTTCATTGCAATTCCACATTCATAGTGATTGTTTGACTTGGTCCGTACGAGGTTATTTTTCCATTGTGGTTTTCCTCGTACATCCGTCGTTACGAGTATTCTTTACTTTATTTTACTTGATTTAATCACTAGATGGATGTTTAGGACTAATCAAGATAAAATTTTATTAAGTTAAAATTGTTCACAACTTGGTGCGAATTAAAAATCGAAAAAAGGTTTTTCATAAAAAGAGAAACTATTTTTGTCATCCTTAAAACACTTTCCGCATAAGAAATTAGAAAGGTGCCATAAAATTGGTATCAGGGCTATTTTTATTGTGTTTGATCCCTTTTGTTTTTTGAGATAAATTTTGGAGGTTTTTAAAGTTTTCGTGCACCTATTTTTTAATGAACGTGTGGTAAAAAATAATGATGTTTCGATTGAGGATATTAGGGTACAGAAGAAGAAGCTTAGGTAGAAGCTAGAGTATGTTGAGAAAGAGATATATGGTCTTCGTGATTTGATGGAGACTTTGAAAAAGGAGTTTCTAAAATTTGAGGAGTCTAAGCGTGTGCTCGATTCTAGGATTTGTGAGTTGGAAGAAAATTTTAAAGACTTGAGTAAGGTTAAGTTTGACATAGAATCTCGGTCGAAAAAGTTGGATAAGATATTAGGCACCATCTAAGACAAAAGTGATAGGTGTGTTATAGGCTACGACGATAGTGTTCCCATTCCCAAAGCCAATACCAACCGTGTGAGATAGCCCACTAGGAACGTGAGGAGAGACCAACATTTTTGTTATCATTTCCGCCATATTTACACTTGCACACATTGTGACAGGATAGGTCACCTTATAAGTTTTTTCCATGACCTTAGGAATGTTCCTTGGAAGTTTAGGAATAAAGTCGTGTTAGTTCCCAAAACTCCCACTCGTTATGGTACACCTACTTGGGTTAGGAAATCGAACTTAGTGTCTTTAGGACTAAAACTTCTTGGTTATCATTTGGTTTAAATTGATTCTTCCCATGCTAGATCTAATGGATGATTGTGTTACATTGTTTGTTTCATTGTGTCTTATTTGAAAAATAAAAAAAGATTTTTGGTTTAAATATTTTTGAAAAAATACAAAAATAGATTTTGCATTTTTGAGTCAAAATATGTTGAAAAACCAAATTTAATTTTTGAAACAAATAAAAAATGGAATCTTTTGTTTTTGTTTTTGAGTTTACATGCTTGATGTGGCATATTGGTGTGCTTAGACCCCATTCCTTTCATTATCCATGTGGCTAGGACATTTGGTCATAATTATCGATGCTTAGAATGATCTTAGTCATTGTATTATGGGGTTGTTTAGAAGTTGATATTCATCTTGATTGAACTTTGTATATATTGACATCTTTGCACACATGCACAAGTTTATATGAATGTTTGACCACTCTTGCATATTTGAGTTTGGTGAGACATTCTTATCTCAATTTTATCATCTATGCATAAGTAGACATAAGAACGAGGTGTGCATGTAAGAACCATTTACCATGAGGATTGTAATTGAAAAACAAATGATGAGTGTTCACAAGAAAGGGCTGCGAGAGTGTAAAATTGACTCGTCGTGAAAGCCATCATTTAAAAGAGCCCGAAAAATAAAGGTAATAAAAAGAATCAAATGTAAAATATATGGGCCACTTAGTTTATTTTCATTCAAAATATAATATGATACATTTGAGGGAGTTTTGGATGGATAAATTAAACTGGTTTGCACCACGAATCCTAACGTTGAAAAACCGTGTCATGACGCTATTGTTTGTAGAATCATCAAAATTCCGAATTTGTGTGCATGTTTGATTGTTTAGTTCATTTAGCTCACACTTTAATTGTCACATATGGCTAAAATAAAGTTTGATGATTTATAGCTATCAATTAAAGCTTCTTGATCGTTTTGATGTGTTGGAATTGTGATTCATTTGTTGTAGTTCACACCCATACATTTCATGTTCATGTTTGAGCACATAGGTTCTATGTTAGCATGTAACTCACATTTGGTTATTTTGTCTTTTCTTAATTTAGCTACTGTTTTGCTACTATTTTGCAGTTTTGAGCCCCTTCCAGTTAGTTTTTTGTAGAATTTTTTCCCTGGGCAACATTGTGTAATCTTCTGAGCTAGAACTGGGATTTTTGTTTGCTCGTTCGAGCGACATCTATATGTCTCGTGAAGTTACTGTTCAAGCGACATCACTTTATCATTCGAGCGACATCTATATGTCTCGTGAAGTTACTGTTCAAGCGACATCACTTTATCATTCGAGCGACACATGTGTCTCGTTCAAGTGAAGTCTGGGTTTTTGCAATTCATCCTGTTTCAGTACCTTGTTGCATCTGTGTCATAATTTTTGTACTGTTGAGTTGCTTCTGAAAAATTTGTTATTTGTTGATTCATATTGATCACAAATTTTGTTGAATCGAGTTCGTTTAGTCACACCTTCTTAGTTTGATTGATTCATTTTGTGTTATTACTGTTTGTTAGCTACGGATTTGATTTTATTGATCATTGTTAGTTGGTTGTTTCATTGATATCTAGATATATTTCTTTGATTTATCTTATGCTAGATTTGTTTTTCTTTTCACCGGGTTGTCTATTCGAGAAAAAAAGGGGAGAGATGTATGTGATACAGGGGGAGATTTATTAAGCGTTGTTTATTTGTAGCACACATTTGTATATACAGTGGTATCTTATTTAAGTGCATATTTGATATCTGTATTTAAAAGTTATTTTGTTTCAAGTTGTTATCATAATATTTTGCTCACATATTTTATTATGATTTATATCATTTGTTCCTCCATAGTTCACTGGTATTTGTCTGTTTCAAGTGTGTAGGTATACTTAAAGAGATTTGAGATTTCAGGTCTACATCACATTTAGACATTCAAAGAAAGTTTCATGCTTGTCGGTCCATTGTTTACTAATCTTGTCCTATAATTTTTTATTTTGGGTTTATGGGATAGGATTTAGGCATGATACGGCTTGAGGACCCGACTTAGGCATTTTACTGTTGGTTTTTTCCCGAAATAGTCAAAGGGGGAGATTTCTATACACAAAATTTCCAATTGAGTCCATTGTATTATTGTAATACCCCGTACTTTTGGCTATATTTATTTTTGGGATTAATTAATTAAATGCGTATTAATTGGAAATTAATCCGGGTTATAAATACTAACGAGATGCGAGTTGGTATTTGATTATGTGCATACATGTTTTGATATATGTATTTGGTATTATAAAATTTGTCGTGAGATTGATAGACGGCATTTTAGAAATTTTGTTGAGACGTGTGGGACCGCCGCGTCACGGTATAATATTTTGATTATCAAAAGTGAATTTAAAATCTATAATCCGTATGGTCGTTTTGAGTGCGCCAACGCGTCCGGAAGGGTCGAGATAGTCAAAAAACACTAGCCGGGGGTATAGTTTGGGTCCCGGGGTATTTTTAGGCCATACCGGCAACTTAAAGGGTATTTTGGTAATTTTACATTTTGAGGAATTAAAAGTGACGAAAATTGGTTAATTAAATCTGATGTGGATTTGACCCACTAAGCCCATAACCAACCCATATTAACCTAGAAGGCTACGTAGGTTATCATTTAGGTTTTCTAAGTTCCCCAAATCAAACCCTAGCAACCTTAAGCCACCATTGGAGAAGGAGCTTGGAGAGAAGAAATTCTGCAGAAAAACTTCATCAAACCTACACCAAAATCAGAAATCAAACCAAGGCAAGTGATTTAAATTACATTCCTTAAGCAGTGAATGCTTCTTCCATGTTAGAAACCTTGATAATCAATCTTATATAAAAGTTAAAAGAAAACCCGTGAAATTGGAAGTTATTATTTAATTTTGGGATAGGTTTGCATGTAGAAACATTGTTTGAAGATTGAATTCAGAGATTTCATATCTATGTGATGTATAAACGGATTAAAATCTGGGAAATTATGATGAGAAAAATCTAGGGTTTATGTTCTTGAAGAAAATTAGGGAATAATGTAGAAACTTGTGATTTATTGATGTTTAGAAGGTATTAAACCCTTAAAAGATGTTAGTATATCTCCTTAGTATGTTTGAGGATGGTTAGAGAACCTAATACATTGTTGGAACGAATTTTAGAAGAGATTTGAGGAGTAAAAATGGATAAAAACGAATTGGGGAAAAATCTGGGCTGAAACTGGTCAGTCGTTAGAAGCAACCCCCAGGTCGTTCGAACGAGCTCGTTCGAACGAACTTCTAACGAGTTGACCAGTCCACTACACCAAAATGGGCAAATTGTCACCTTTCAGCCGGCCAGCCTTGTCAAGGTCATTGACCGTGACAAAAAAACACGCGTTTTATGTCACGGTCATTGACCTTGACACGACCGTGACAACGAATTGTCACGGTCATTGACCGTGACAAGCCCGTGACAATTCAATTTGTCACGGCCTTGTCACGGTCAATGACCGTGACAATTATTTAAATTCTTGTCACGGTCAAAGACCTTGACACGACCGTGACAATATTCTCAGCAAAAACCCTACCCCCCCTTCTTTTTTCCCTCCCGCGCCGTTCCCTCCATTGAAGCCCTTATACCTTTGACTCACTTGAGTCTATACTGTATAAGAGCTCATCTAGTTTGGAAATAGTGACAAAATTATGTCAATCCTAGAAACCAAAGAGCTTCAGAAGTTGGATTGGACTTCATATTTAATAGTTGTAATGATCCTGAACTTATAGCCATCACTCACACACTTAGAACACCCACACTACATTGCATATTGCACTTTTATATGTGTTCTTGTGTTGAGTGAGTTTAAATCCCTTAATTTGGTTTTTAATAATTTTTGGGATTTTTTAAAACATTTTTCAAATTTAATTTTTATAAATAAAATTTGGTTTTAAAAGTTTTGGGGTCAAACTGCAATTTTATTTTGTGCTGTTTTTGGGATGATTGTTTACCTGGGTAGAAACCGAAAGCGCTAGAGACTAGAGGGTGTGCATGTAATTAAGTTTGGGACGCGCGTTTGTTTCCAATTGCTGGCCAACACGTGCAGCCTTCTGATTGCCTACATTTGTGTTTCTTTGTAGACACAAACTTCGCTTCACACCTGAGCCCTTGGATCAATTCTTATCTAGGGTCTGCATGCGATCTTTGGTAATCCCTGTGTAAACATCTCCACCTATCACAGCTTGTTTAACCACCGCTTGCTGTTAACCCTTGGATCAAAGTCAAGAAGAATTGACTTGATCACAACCGTTGTTTTCACTCGAACGTCTGGAACCTTCTCAGCCCCCTATATAAACCCTCATCTTCTCAGACTTCGAAGATTTTTGGCCATTTTGTTTTCCTCTGAGAGAAGAGAGAGTAGAGAGAGAAGAGAGAGAAGAGAGAGAAGTGAGAGAAAAAAAGAGAGAAGAGAGAGAGTTTGAAACCCTAGATTGAAACCCTAGAAACCCTAACTTCGTTACCTCTTCTCCAGCCAAAATCAAACACCTAAACCAAAAACACCTTTCCAGTGTTCTTGAGGGTTTGAGTGTATGAGTTGTGTTTGTTTTGCTGTTCCTTGTGTTCATCGAATCTTACTGTTCAACTTAAACTTTTTATTTCAGATCTGGTTTCTGTTTCAATAGAAATCTCAGATCTGAAGTGTTTGAAGTTACAAAACACGTAGATACACATTATTTCTCATCCAGAGAAGTATATTGTTGATTTCTTTTGATAAAAACGTCTTCATACTTCAAATCAACAATACATGCTTTCTATTTCTTACTGCTTGCAAAACTAAACCTTGACCTAGTATTAGAATCGCACTTGGAGGTTTTCAATCTCGAAAATCTTTTCAAAACTGAGATTGATTAAGATCTTTACCGATTTTGAAGAAAGATATCCGTGGATTCTGGGATTTATTGAAAGGTCAAAAAGGTTTTATGTTTTGTGAGAAAGAAAGAAAAAGAAAGTTCACAGCATATAGTAAACTGTAATTTACTAGGACTGTTTGTAACTATTAAGGGTGTGTGTGTTCATGCATGTGGTTTAGAACACCTTTTCACAACACATCTTCACACTACAAACACTTAAAGTGTTGGCTGTAAGATCTGGTGAACTAAAGTCGACGTAAAGTGCTGAAACAAAGGAGGAGTGTACAACCTGAGAGGACTACATCAACAAACAAGATCTGCAGAGAAGTTTGAGGACGCCAGAGGGTATATTCCTAAACTTGTATAGATTTGTTTGTGTGCATGTTAGTTAAATAGATTGTAACTCAAATATTTGTTTTAGTGGATTTTTTTTTTATTTTACTCCGTAGAGGGAGTCGTGGATGTTTCCTCAGTTGGTGAGGTTTTACCACGTTAAAAATCTGAGTATCAATATTTCTACATCTTCTCATCCCTTTCTAATAGTGTGCTGAGTTTAAAACATTTTAAACTGTTTACTAAAACTTGTTATCAAATCTTGTCCATATCTCGTACATAATTTTGTTAACACATCTTGTGTTCAAAATAGTTTTGATTTTAAGTAAAGAGTTTCTTCAACAAACTTTCGGAGTTGCTTAAATAGTTTATTTTCATAAACGGCTTTGGCAACGTTATTTTCAATTGGTATCAGAGCTTTTGGTGAACTTTTTCAAAAAGATCCTGAGTTTCTGAAACTGTTTTCTCAAAATCATTATGGACGAGAAAAACGAAAGATATGGTAACTTGACCAGACCTCCAGTCTTTGATGGAACCAATTTCTCTTACTGGAAAGTAAGAATGATTGCTTTTATTCAAGGAACACTGGGAGATGATGTCTGGGATATCATTGAAAACGGATACTCTTATCCAACTAAACCAGCCACTGATGGAAGCAATGAAAGGATTAAGAAAATATTGAGTGAGTTTACTCAAGAAGAGAAACAGGTTTCTCGAAATAATAACAAAGGCAAGAACGCTATATTTATGTCTATTAACGAACATGAGTTCAAGAGAATCTCATCTTGTACCACTTCCAAGGAAGCATGGGATACACTGATTACTGCACATGAAGGAGACTCTAGGGTAAAAGCTGCTAAGACTCAGATGTTAATCCAACAGTACAATACCTTAATCATGTCTGAATCTGAGTCTTTCGATGATTTCTATATGAACCTTACTGATATTGTCACTAAACTTCATGCCAATGGTATAACTTATGATAGACAAGAAATTGTCTCTAAAATTCTGAGATCATTACCACAGAAATTTGACAATAAAAGATATGCTATTGAGGAGATGTGTGATATTAATCTCACTCCTGAATTACTCAGTAGCAAATTAAGAACTGTGGAAATGGAATTAGAGTTTAAGAAACAATTGACCCACACTCACAGGAAAAATACCAATTCCACCCTCAGCTTTTCTTCTAAGATGACTAAGCCTGAGTTAAACACTCCTAGTAATGATTCTGATGAGGACTGTGACTTAGAAAGTCTAGATAATCAGATTGCCCTCATGACGAAACAATTTAAGAAAATTGTTAAATTTAGAAACAGTATTGCAAATAAACAGGGCAAGTCTAATTATTCTGCTCCTTCAAATCACAAGCCCCATGAGAAACCTCATGACAAACAGAACAAGGACAACACAAGACCTCACAGAGACCTCAAGAAAATTGAATGCTATAGATGTGGTAAACTGGGACATATTGCTCAAGACTGTAGAGTTAATTTAAATACCCAAAACAAACACTCTAGAGCCAACCTCTGCAAAACATGGGATGACTCAAGTGACTCTGAAAATGAGGAACCTGAGGCATCTGATGGTTTTGATCCCTGTTTATCCTTCTTTGCGAAAATCATATACAATGATAATATGCCTATGCTTGATAGTGAGGATGAGTCTAGTAATTCTAGTTCTGTTGCTGTGAATCATACTTTAACTGGTTTAGATGCTTTACTTACTGAGAACATTAATACTTCTTCCTCGGGGTGTGTGAGTCAAAGGGAAATCGATACTGCTGATGTCAATGGGTGCGTGAGTTTAAGAAATGAAACCTTAGGGGTCACTTCACACACTTCACTTAGTGACTCAGACAATGATGATCTCCCAGACATTCACACTCTATATACTAAGACTCTTAAGAAAAGCACTAGACTAGAAAAGATTGTAAAAGATCTTACCAAAAAGCTAGAGGATCTAAGCCTAATGGTAAAAGTAAATGCTGAAGAGTATACTACTCAATGTATGTCTCATGAAAGTGATATCAAAGTGTTTGATGAAAAACTGAAATCTTTGACTGAAGCTAATGAAATTCTGGAGAAAAAATACAAAGGGACATTATTAGAATTGGAACAAACAAAAGAAAAGACAGCAACTGTTTTCAAAAAATTTACCAAATTTGAAAATAATTCAAACTGTTTTGATGGATTTGTTGCTGAATCTAAAACCAATTCTGATGATAGAACTGGAATAGGGTTTTGCCCCAATTTGAAGTCACAAACAAAACATGTTGAACCGATCAAGTTTGTGTCAGGAGGCAAAAGACCTATTGAGACATGTCCAGACTTTCATTCTTTGAAAACTAAGTTTGACCATCAAAACACTAACACTGGAGATGCAAGTTGCTCTAAGCATGAAAGTTTATCAAAGGGAAAATATGTCTGCCCCCCTATTAGGAAAAGTGAACCTGCTTTCAAACCTGTGCTACCTAGGAATAAAATTCAGCCTGAAAATTTCTCAAAACCTTTGATTAGAGACTTTCCTAAGGAAAACCCTATTCTGAGCAATCTTTATTGCTCCTATTGTGATATATATGGTCACTCTTTCGATAATTGCTATGCTAGGAGACTGATTAAGCCTATCTACAACACTCCCATGTACCATAACTTTAACTATTCTAGGAGGAGTCGTAACAATTATGTTCTTCCCAGACCACCAGACAAAAACTCTAACTATAGGAATAGAAAGACTAAACCTAAAAGGACATTTACTAGAAGGATTCCCAGAAAATTTTCTAAATCAAATGCTCAGGTGTTTAAATTTACCCAAAATCATGCGCAAAATGTTTTTCAACAAAAATCTACTGCTCGCAAATTTTATCAAATGAGAGCAAATAAGCGCAAACAGAAAACCAGAGCAATTTGGGTTAGAAAAGATGATCTAGTACCCCAGATGAAGTGTAATGTTGTTATTTCAGCCTTAAAAGCTGAACTTACATCTTCTGGTTGGTACTTGGATTCTGGATGTTCCAAGCATATGACAGGAGATGATACAAAACTTTTAAATAAAACCCATTTTGATGGTGGACAAGTTGTTTTTGGTGATGGAGTATCATCCCAGATTATAGGCAAAGGAACTCTTAAAGAAAAGGGACTTCCCCTTCTTGAAAATGTTCTCTTAGTTAAAGGTCTCAAGGCTAACTTACTCAGCATTTCGCAATTTTGTGACTTAAACCATACTGTTACCTTTTCAAAGAACAATTGCAAGATTTTAAATGAAAAGGGAGAATGCATAATTACAGGACTCAGGACTCCTGACAATTGTTACACTGTCATGAGTAGTTCTGAAATCTGTAATGTTGCCAGAATGGATGACAATGAAATATGGCATAACAGAATGGGTCACATTAATTACGAAAATTTGAGTAAATTGTCTTCTCAACAAATAGTTAGAGGAATACCAAAAATTAAACCTATTCATAACATTGTCTGTGGTCCCTGTCAAGAAGGAAAGATTGTTAAAGCACCCCATAAAAGAGTTAAAGATATCCTTACCTCTAATCCCTTAGAACTCATCCATATGGACCTAATGGGTCCTTCTCAAACTGTTAGTCTTTGTGGACACAGTTATATTCTAGTTATGGTTGATGACTTCACTAGATTCACTTGGGTAGCTTTCTTAAAACAAAAATCCGATACCTTTCAAACCTTTTTAAAGATTCTCTTACGGATTGAGAATGAAAAAGACACTCAAGTGAATAGAATCCGAAGTGATAGAGGTGGTGAATTCAAAGACACTGGTATTGTAGAATATTGTGACTATAATGGTTACAAACATGAGTTCAGTGCTCCTAAGACCCCTCAACAAAATGGTATAGCTGAGAGAAAGAATCGAACTCTTCAAGAGATGGCACGTGTCATGCTCCATGCTAAGAACTTACCTAAGTATTTTTGGGAAGAATCTATTCGTACAGCCTGCCATCTTATTAATAGGGTTTATCTTAGAAAGAATTCGAAACAAACCCCTTATGAACTTTGGTACAATAAAAAGCCTAATCTTAAGTACCTTAGAACCTTTGGTAGTACCTGCTATGTTTGCAAAGATAGGGAACACTTATCTAAGTTTGAGAGTAGGGGAGATAAAGCCATATTCTTAGGATATTCACCTAATAGTAGAGCTTATAGGGTATTTAATCTTCGCACTAAAACCTTAATGGAATCCATAAATGTAATTGTTAGTGACACCACTATAGAAAGCAAGACTAGTGAATTAACTATTGAAGAAGAATCGTCAAATACTTTAGAAAATGACACTTCTGAAATAGATAATTCATTACCTATTGAGTCACCTGAAGTACCTAACTGGGTTTCTAAAGACCATCCCATCAACAATGTAGTTGGTAACCCTAGTGAACCAGTACGTACAAGATCCCAACTTAGAAATTATGCACTCTATGCATGCTTTGTTTCTCTCTTGGAACCAAAGAATGTAAATGAGGCATTGAATGACTCTCACTGGATTTCTGCTATGCAGGATGAACTTTTACAATTTGTCATTCATGATGTTTGGTTTCTTGTTCCACGTCCTGATCACAAAAAGGTTATTGGCACTCGTTGGATTTTCAAAAATAAAACTGATGAAAATGGGATAGTAATTAGAAATAAAGCTAGACTAGTTGCTCAAGGTTATTCCCAAATAGAGGGAATTGATTTTAACGAGACCTTTGCTCCTGTCACTCGTTTAGAATCAGTTCGTCTGCTTCTTGCTATAGCCTGTCACATGCGTTTTACATTATATCAAATGGATGTTAAATCTGCATTCCTTAATGGAATACTTGCCGAGGAAACCTATGTAGAACAACCTAAAGGGTTCATTGACCCTAATCATCCTAATCATGTTTTTCGGTTGAAAAAGGCTTTATATGGTCTTAAACAAGCTCCTAGAGCTTGGTATGAGCGCCTGTCCAGTTTTTTGCTGGATAATGGTTTCCAAAGAGGTGGAAATGACCAAACCTTATTTGTCAAACATTTTGACAAACACATTACTATCGCTCAAATCTATGTTGACGATATCATATTTGGATCTACCTCTATCTCAGAAGTAAAATCTTTTGCTGAAATCATGAGCAAGGAATTTCAGATGTCCCTTATGGGGGAGTTACAGTTCTTTCTAGGTCTCCAAGTCAAACAACAACCAGATGGCTTGTTTCTTTCGCAGACTAAGTACGCATTAGAGATAGTTAAGAAATTTGGCCTCGAGAGTGCTAAGAGTGCTAAAACGCCTATGAGTACTACAGAGAAATTATCTAAAGATGAAAATGGAAAATCTGTAGACTCTACCTTGTATCGTAGTATGATTGGCACATTACTATATCTGACTGCCTCGCGTCCTGATATCATGTATGCTGTTTGTGTTTGTGCGCGTTATCAAAACAACCCCAAGGAGAGTCATTTAAACGCTGTTAAACGCATAATTAAATATGTTAAAGGCACTCTAAATTTAGGAATTTGGTACACGAATGACACACCTAGCACTATTATTGGGTACACTGATGCTGATTGGGCTGGGTGTACTGATGATAGTAAAAGCACTTCAGGCGCATGTTGTTATATTGGTAATAACTTGGTAGGATGGAGTAGTAAAAAACAGAACTGCACATCTCTCTCGACTGCTGAATCTGAATACATAGCCGCCGGTAGCTGTTGTGCCCAATTGTTATGGCTTAAACAAATGCTAAGTGATTATGGTATTCTAGAACCCACACTTCATCTCTATTGTGATAATCAAAGTGCGATTAACATTTCTAAGAACCCAGTTCAACACTCGCGAACTAAACATATTAAAATAAGACATCATTTTATTCGTGAGTTGGTGGAATCCAAGGAATTAGAAATTAACTATCTCCCTACTGATCTACAACTTGCAGACATGTTCACTAAACCTCTTGATTTTAATAGATTCGTTTCTTTAAGAAAATCTATTGGTATGATTAGTGCTGATTAATATCTTTTGCTGTTTTTTTTCGAATTTTTTTTCCTTTGTCTATTTGAGACAAAATGGGGGAGAAATTTGAGTCTACTTATATACTGCATATACTAAACTGCTTGATCTTAGTCTATTCTTTGCAGGTATTCTTTTTAGAATCATTCTCAACTGTTGTAATAATAGGGTGTACAAATGTGAATAGTTGAGTTATGTACTTTTATTTTCTAGGATTTGGGTAGATAGAACCTTTATAGGCATAAGTTTTTTGTTGCCCTACGAGTCCAAGATTGACTCAAAGGAGATTTTGTCTCATATTTCCAAAGGGGGAGATTGAAGCCCTTATACCTTTGACTCACTTGAGTCTATACTGTATAAGAGCTCATCTAGTTTGGAAATAGTGACAAAATTATGTCAATCCTAGAAACCAAAGAGCTTCAGAAGTTGGATTGGACTTCATATTTAATAGTTGTAATGATCCTGAACTTATAGCCATCACTCACACACTTAGAACACCCACACTACATTGCATATTGCACTTTTATATGTGTTCTTGTGTTGAGTGAGTTTAAATCCCTTAATTTGGTTTTTAATAATTTTTGGGATTTTTTAAAACATTTTTCAAATTTAATTTTTATAAATAAAATTTGGTTTTAAAAGTTTTGGGGTCAAACTGCAATTTTATTTTGTGCTGTTTTTGGGATGATTGTTTACCTGGGTAGAAACCGAAAGCGCTAGAGACTAGAGGGTGTGCATGTAATTAAGTTTGGGACGCGCGTTTGTTTCCAATTGCTGGCCAACACGTGCAGCCTTCTGATTGCCTACATTTGTGTTTCTTTGTAGACACAAACTTCGCTTCACACCTGAGCCCTTGGATCAATTCTTATCTAGGGTCTGCATGCGATCTTTGGTAATCCCTGTGTAAACATCTCCACCTATCACAGCTTGTTTAACCACCGCTTGCTGTTAACCCTTGGATCAAAGTCAAGAAGAATTGACTTGATCACAACCGTTGTTTTCACTCGAACGTCTGGAACCTTCTCAGCCCCCTATATAAACCCTCATCTTCTCAGACTTCGAAGATTTTTGGCCATTTTGTTTTCCTCTGAGAGAAGAGAGAGTAGAGAGAGAAGAGAGAGAAGAGAGAGAAGTGAGAGAAAAAAAGAGAGAAGAGAGAGAGTTTGAAACCCTAGATTGAAACCCTAGAAACCCTAACTTCGTTACCTCTTCTCCAGCCAAAATCAAACACCTAAACCAAAAACACCTTTCCAGTGTTCTTGAGGGTTTGAGTGTATGAGTTGTGTTTGTTTTGCTGTTCCTTGTGTTCATCGAATCTTACTGTTCAACTTAAACTTTTTATTTCAGATCTGGTTTCTGTTTCAATAGAAATCTCAGATCTGAAGTGTTTGAAGTTACAAAACACGTAGATACACATTATTTCTCATCCAGAGAAGTATATTGTTGATTTCTTTTGATAAAAACGTCTTCATACTTCAAATCAACAATACATGCTTTCTATTTCTTACTGCTTGCAAAACTAAACCTTGACCTAGTATTAGAATCGCACTTGGAGGTTTTCAATCTCGAAAATCTTTTCAAAACTGAGATTGATTAAGATCTTTACCGATTTTGAAGAAAGATATCCGTGGATTCTGGGATTTATTGAAAGGTCAAAAAGGTTTTATGTTTTGTGAGAAAGAAAGAAAAAGAAAGTTCACAGCATATAGTAAACTGTAATTTACTAGGACTGTTTGTAACTATTAAGGGTGTGTGTGTTCATGCATGTGGTTTAGAACACCTTTTCACAACACATCTTCACACTACAAACACTTAAAGTGTTGGCTGTAAGATCTGGTGAACTAAAGTCGACGTAAAGTGCTGAAACAAAGGAGGAGTGTACAACCTGAGAGGACTACATCAACAAACAAGATCTGCAGAGAAGTTTGAGGACGCCAGAGGGTATATTCCTAAACTTGTATAGATTTGTTTGTGTGCATGTTAGTTAAATAGATTGTAACTCAAATATTTGTTTTAGTGGATTTTTTTTTTATTTTACTCCGTAGAGGGAGTCGTGGATGTTTCCTCAGTTGGTGAGGTTTTACCACGTTAAAAATCTGAGTATCAATATTTCTACATCTTCTCATCCCTTTCTAATAGTGTGCTGAGTTTAAAACATTTTAAACTGTTTACTAAAACTTGTTATCAAATCTTGTCCATATCTCGTACATAATTTTGTTAACACATCTTGTGTTCAAAATAGTTTTGATTTTAAGTAAAGAGTTTCTTCAACAAACTTTCGGAGTTGCTTAAATAGTTTATTTTCATAAACGGCTTTGGCAACGTTATTTTCATCCATTTCTCTCTCTCTCTCTCTCGACGCTGTTCTCTCTCTCTCTCTCTCTACTTTCAGGTCCATTTTCTCTCTCTCTCTCTCTCTCTCTCTCTTTCATTTATATATATATTTGTGTGTATATTTGTGTGTATGTGTATATATATATGTGTGTATGTGTGTGCGTGGAGGGGGGCAGGGGGTGGGGGGTGGGGGAGGGGGGAGGGGGTGGGGACGGTGGAGGGGGGTAGGGGGTGGGGCAGGGTGGGGGAGGGGGTGGTGGAGGGTGGGGTGGGGTGTGTGTGTGTGTGTGTGTGGTGGTGTGTGGTGGGGGAGGGGGTGGGGTGGGGTGGGGTGGGGTGTGTGTGTGGTGGTGTGTGGTGGGGGAGGGGGTGGTGGAGGGGTGGGGCAGGGGGTGGTTAGGGGTGGGGTGTGTGTGTGTGTGTGGTGGTGTGTGGTGGGGGAGGGGGTGGGGTGGGGTGGGGTGTGTGTGTGTGTGTGTGTGGTGGTGTGTGGTGGGGGAGGGGGTGGTGGAGGGGTGGGGCAGGGGGTGGTTAGGGGTGGGGTGTGTGTGTGTGTGTGGTGTGTGGTGGGGGAGGGGGTGGGGTGGGGTGGGGTGGGGTGTGTGTGTGTGTGTGTGTGTGTGGTGTGTGGTGGTGGAGGGGGGCAGGGGTGGGGTGGGGTGGCAATTTTTGACACGACACGATACCCGACACGAACTCGACACGAACTCGGATGATAAATTATTTATGTGTTGCAAGAATTTGAAATTAATTAAATTAAGTTATTGTAGGCGTATGAGTGCTATGATTGGTTAAGAGAGAAGAAAAAAATTATTTTATATTTTACTTAATGGGTTATGCGGGTCAACCCGAACACGACACGATAATAAATAGGTCGGGTTAGTGTTTGCTCATCTGACACGATTAGTTAAATGGGTCGGGTTAGGGTTGACTAATACTTAACACGAACCCGACATGACACGACCCGAACATGACACGACGCACACGAATTGCCACCCCTAGTGGGAATTGATATCCAAGACATGTATTTGAATTGATATCTATTTATTTGAATTGATAGAATTGTTTCTAGGATAATAATCCTACTATAAGATAATTGCTCAAAATAAATATTAAATAATAATTACTAAGATATCAATTCAAATAAAGTCTTAATAACCTAACCAAAAGAAATAAAATAAAATATCAAATAAATTATCATCCACCTCATAGACATTCCCTACCAATCATTTTAAGATAATTTTATCCTTATAAAGATAATAGATTATGTAATTTTAGGACTTAAAATAATATTGATTATGGATATAGGACAACAAACATTTTGTTTCCATTTTTTGTTCCTATTTTCAAATTAAAGGGACACGTGGCATGTTATGATTGGTTAATGTTTTATGAATATGGGTCCGCGCTAGCGGTTTTATTAAAAAATAGGGACTAAAATCATAAATAAAATGTTTGTTGTCCTATTTTCAAAATACATATTACAATAAATCCTAAATTTACAAACCCCTAAAGATAAATACCTTTGATTGCAAAGCATGCACTTATATTATTTCGACGTGTAATTTGGAAATGCTTGTTTTTCTTTCTAGAGACCCGTGTCGTCAAAACTTGGTAGTGTTCGAGTGTGTTTTTATCACTAAATTATTATTTCACTAACAAATACTCCTTATATCCTAGATTAAGAGTCCATATTTAATTTTTGTACTTACTAATAATACACTTAATCAATGGCTAGGATTAACCCTTATTCACTATTATGAAATTTGGTTAATTGATTATTTTAAAAAAAAAAGCAAAAGTAGACTAACATATATACACAACACTAAAAGTAGACATCAATTTTATAAATAATTGATATTTTCATTCAAAATATGTGTGTGTGTGTGTGTGTGTGTGATATTTTCATTCAAAATATGTGTGTGTGTGTGTGTGTGTGTGATATTTTCATTCAAAATATGTGTGTGCGTGTGGCGGGGGTGGTATTGACGGAACTTACACATACGTTATAATATAGACGAAACATTTTTTTATCTTTACTAATAACATTTTTTTTATCTGTACTAATAACATTTTTTTTACAGCAAAAATGTCTCCTTCAGATGTTAGGGCGAAGATGATGATGCTGTTTATGATGATGTCGTCGTCTGGGCTCGGTGGTAGCGGAGGCGACGAGGGCTCCTCCGCCCCTAGGCTCCCCAAATATGGAAAATTTGGGATTACCGTCGAAAACAAGTCGGAGTTTTTAGCGAGATCCCTCGAGCTGCTAAAGACGGTCATCGGCCCGGGGTTTATGAGTTGGAAGGAGGTGCCGTATGAGCTCAAGTTAGCTGTTTGGGCGGCACTACAGGTAATATTTATATGAATATTTCAATTTCAATTTCAATTTATATTTATATTTATATTTATATTTATATTTATATTTATATTTATTCGCAACTAACATTGTATTTGTTGGACAGGAACAATTCAACTTGGATCCAAAGCTACGCGATTCCGTCTTCGAGCAGTTGAGGGAGCAACTCAAGACGTGGAAAAAAAATATGCGGACACGGTACTTTGGAAAAACACGAGAGACCATTTTACAATGGCGCGGATCCGTCCCGCCCAAGGAGCCGATCTCATTGGCACAATGGCAAAAGTTCATTGACAATGAGATCGAGGATCGACAATTGGCATCTCGCCAATCGGGGAGGGAAAATCGGGCTAAAAAGACGGACGTCCACTACTCCGGCCGGACCTCTTACGCTGAGGTGGAGCATAGGATGAAGGTAATATTTAATTTATCTATAACTACAGAAATATATTATTGGATATTATTTTACTTTGCGGGGCCGATACTAATTTTACTTTACTTTATTTTATTTCAGGGGCTAGGGAGTGGGCCAGGGGGTAAGCCACATAGGCTCGATACTTATGTGGCTCTTCGGACGAAGAAGGGGAAGGACAAGGAGGTGTCCCCGAGCGTCGCGGCCATGATTGTAAGTAATCCGACAGTTTAATTATTGTTAATTACGTTATAATTTTTTAGTTTACTTATTTTACTAATCATGTGCTTTTTGTCGTTTCAGGCAAAGCTTAAGGAAGTGCATGAGTCGCAGTCTGATGCCGACAAGGCATCTTTGTCCACAGACGCACTCAGCCAAGTGCTTGGCTCTGATCACAAGGGGAGGACAAGGGGAGTGAGCTCGCGGGTGGCCAAATCTAGGATCATCGGATTGGAGACGAGCGACACCGGGTTGGCTCGAACGGTGGATTCACACGACGCGAAGCTGTCCCGTTTGGAGGCGACGGTCCAAGATATGTACGCATTCATGAAGCGTACGTTGGGTGGAGACCGTAAAGAGAAAGGGAAAGGGAAAGGGAAGGAGAAGGCGGTGGAGGAGGAGGTGCGGGAGGACGAGGAGGTGCGGGAGGACGAGGCGCAGGATGACGAGGATGTGGACCTCGCTGCTTCATCACCGACACGTTCGTACTTCGACGATCCACTTCCCTATTTGACGCCCTCCAACAGACCATTATCGACAATTGGTTGGCCGAGCGTGTTCATATTGGACATATTTGATGGCCAGCGGATAGGGCGGGGATTGAGGGACCCGAACATCGTCGAGGGTGGACTAGTCCATGGACATGTGCTTCAAGAGATGGAGTCCAGGGTGCTCGTCACGCATGTCATACCCGGGAAGGAGAACTCCCTATTGTGGTTGCGCGAACAATGCGGCACGACGTATATTAGTGGGTGCGTCAATTCGTATGTCGTGTGGCCTACTCACCTCCTCAGTTTTATCTAAGACATGTAGTAACATTATTTTTAAGTTTGTCCATTTTAATTATATTTGGATTATATCGTCATGTATATTATTTTTACTTTGAAGATTTGGATTATACTGTCATGAATATATATTTGCATTATCTTTAGTTTGTGTTGGATATATGATGTTTGGAACAGGTACAACGTTGCTATAACAGGTACAAATATACTGCTGGGCAGTGGCGGTGGCCATACTGCCCAGCAGATTTTTTTTAAATTCTGCCCAGAATTGTCACGGTCATTGACCGTGACAAAACCGTGACAACATTTGTCACGGGCTTGTCACGGTCAATGACCGTGACAACTTTTTTAAAAAGGGTCACGGCTTTGTCACGGTTATAAACCATGACAAACGTGTCACGGTCATTGACCTTGACACGACCGTGACACAAAACGCGAGTTTTGTGTCAAGGTCAATGACCGTGACACGACCGTGACAAAAAAAGTTGTCTCGCCTCGAAATGTCACGGTCATTGACCTTGACAAGGTGAATTTGTCAAGGTCAATGACCTTGACAAATGGGCAGATTTGGTGTAGTGGTCTCTTATAATGAGGGGTAGTTTCGTTCGATATCTTGTTCGAACGAGATATCGTTAGAAGGTACAGTTCGTTCGAACGAACTGGGATCTCGTTCGAACGAGACTTCTAACGAGCTGACAGTCCAATCTCGTTCGAACAGCCTCGTTCGAACGAGACTTCTAACGAGTTGACAGTTTGGTCCTTTTTGGACTGTTTTGATTTTTAGAGTCCCGTAAACTGGTTCGAGGGTAGAGTTAACATTCCTTGGTGATGTAAGGATAGATTTGGGACTTTTGGATTATTATGAGGAGTAAATTATATACGAGGGTATATTCAATGAACCATTTGGGTTGAGACGTGAGAGTCTACTACGACGTGAGGATGAATTATGGCACGCATAATTACAAACCGGAATAGTATGAATTGTAATAATTAGAAGTTAGTACGAGAATGCGATATGTACTACGATTAAACTACAGTATTACTAAGACGTGTGTTTACTTAGTATTGGTATATGAATTGTGTGTATGACATACCTACCATACTTGCTATCACGGGAGGTTTGCGTTCGCTTAGGGCCCTCTAATCCTTGTGTTGCCCGGATTTAGACTGGTTACCTCGATGAACATAGGTCATAGAAAGACTTATTGGGATATTAATAAGTCCGCTGATCGTAGGAGCGTAGGTATGTGCGTGACCTATGTGATGTGACTGTGTTCGCCTCCACTATTTGTGATTTGTGTTATCTGGACTATTCTTGAGAGATTCGGAATATGTGATCCTTATGTACGTGATGTACCGGGATGGATATCAGAGTATGTGTGCGCCACAGCTTAGTTCTCGGGGTGCTTGTATTGTATATTTATGATGTGAATAATATACACTTAATTAATGAGAACCTTCATGGTTAATGATGTGAATAATTAAGGTATTGTTTCAAGAAATATAACGAGTTAACTGGTAGTTATATATATTGCATATTGAACATATGAGTTACGTTAAACGCTACTTAATTACGAGCGTTATTATGTTAAGAGAACCGAGTAACAAGGGTAGGTCCTATGATAGTCTATCTAGATATGTTGTCACGTAGCTAGTAGTCTGTATCACTCTAGATGGGTACTTACGTTAGGAGTGCACAGTTAGATGAGAGGTGAGAATATCATGTGAGTGCACGTCCTAACATGTACTTGCATTTAATGTTTTAAATGTTTTTAAAGCACTTGCAGGTTTTTAAAATATAACTCCACATTCAGGCTCTGACCCGTTTGCTTTTCAAATCTTTTTCTTGTAAAACCATTTTAGGTGCCCAGCCACTGGGACACCAAGCATAGGATTCTTATTCAGGTGACGAGCTGTAGCTGTTTGTGGAAGCTACAGGGATTTGCTTATAGACGCTTCTATCTTTTGGATTCCAGAGTCACTATCTATCAGTTGTAGGGCATGTTGCCCATTTCTATTTAGAGCATCTTTTACATTTCAGTTTTCAGACTCTAGCATGTATTGTTTCAGTATTCAGTTTACTTTTCAGTTGTCGGATTTGTCGTGAGGAGTTTTCCTCCAGACTTTATTTACACTATGTGATGGTTATTAGTTTTACTTCAGTATGGTGAATGGTGTATTTATTCTTTATTATGCTTGTTGCATGTTAATCGGACTTTAATTAAAATTTGGCACTTACTTTTTAAATACTAGGTGGTTAGTAATCTTTAAAATGTTTTCGACAGTGATGCTATTAACTGGACCAACTTGACATTTTGAATTAATTTAATAAAGGAGTAGCTACCCGGTATTTAATTAGTCGGGATGTCACAGGTGGTATCAGAGCATCAGGTTCTAGTGTCCTTTAGGATCTGACGGCTTGTTATGTTTCCGCTATGTTTCTTTGATATAGAGCCCTATATTTTAGGATTGTTGTACTCTTTTGTGTATGCTTCGTTCTTCAGCTATATTAAGTTTATAACCGTGAACTTATAAACTTTATTCTTATTTCAGATGCCTCCACGACGTGCACGACGAGTTCCCCGGGATGCAACGCCCGAACCCCAGCCCGCTCCAGTTCAGGTCATGATGAACGCCGCTGAGGTTGCAGCTATAGTAGCTCAAGCGGTAAATGCCGCGATTGACGTTGTCCAGCAGGCACCACCACAGGCGCCGGTTGCCGCGCCAGTGCAGGTTAATGCATTCCCGTCTGCTTGGGAGCGTGCACGTGACGCTTTTCAGAAAGCGCATCCGCCAGAGTTTGCAGGTAGCTCAAATGTGGTAGTCTCGAGCCAATGGAGGAAGGATATACAGAGGCACTTACGGATGTATGAGTGCACGGATGTTCAGAAGCAGGTACTAACTACTTTCAAGCTAGTTGGATCTGCACTATAGTGGTGGGAGTCTATTACCACCATGGAGGAGAGGGATACTCTCACGATTCAGGAGTTCTGGGTGCGGTTCGACCGCAAGTACTTTCCGTCGGCTGTTCATACGGAAATGAGGAGGAAGCTGATGAATCTGAGGCAGGAGGGCAAGACAGTGGCCGAGTATGAGGCCGAGTTCACTAATCTGTTGAACATCGTTCCAGACGAGATACCAACAGAGAAGAAGAAAATTGAGAAGTTCACCGACGGGTTGACTTGGAGGATCCGTCAGCATCTGCTAGGGAACCTATCGTTGGCCACTGATAGGGGTGGCAAATCGGGTCAGTGGGTCGTGTTTTGGCCCGACACGACACGACACGACAAGGTTTTTTCGGACACGAACACGACACGACACGACTTCGTGTTTTTTTTAGCTGACACGAACACGACCCGAATAAAAAATAACACGACACGACAACCATAATTTCTTAAATTTTAGGCCTAAAAAACACGATAACACGACAACACGACACGACACGACTCATAATTAAGACACGAACACGACACGACACGACTTCGTGTCAAAAAAACACGACACGAACACGACACGAACACGAAATATCGTGTCAATTTCGGATCAATTTCGTGTCGTTCCGTGTCGTTTTTTCGTGTCGTTTCTAAAATTGCCACCCCTAGCCACTGATTCTGATGTGGTTAACGCTGCATTGTTGCACTGCCAGGACCACCGTTTTCATATGGCCGAGGGCAAGCGGTCGGGGGAGTCTAGCCATCAGGGCAGGACTGGAGGAAATGGTGCCAGCGGGGCACAATTTGGTCAGGGGCAGAGATAGAATGAGCAGGGCTCCCAGCAGGGGGATAATAAGAGGTTCCGGTTAGGGAACTACAGACAGGGACAGGGAGGTTTCCGTCAGGGCCATCAGGGTCCAAACGGCCATCAGGGCCAACAGGGGCAGAATGGGCAGCAGTTTCACCAGGGCCAGCAGGGCCAAGGGAAGAACGGTAACGGCCACCAGGGCCGGGGACATCAGGGACAGAGAGGAGGGAACTTTCCAGGGAAGTGCTTCGTTTGTGGCAAGACTGGCCATAAGCGACAGGATTGTCCTGATAGGGGCAGGGCCCCACAGCAGCAGCAGCAGGGTGCTCGCCAGGAGCCACAGAGGCCTATGTTTCCCTCCGGTCTTCCCGCACCGCCACAGATGGCAGCATTGCCACCCATTCCAGCAGTCCCAGTTCAGCAGGGGCAGCTACAGTATGGACGTGTCTACAACGTCCACCAGGCTGCAGTTCCACAGGCACCGCCCGCGATCGAGGGTACGTTTCCTATCCATGGCACTATGGGTCGGGTGTTATTTGATACGGGTGCTACACACTGTTTTATAGCTACACACTTCGCGAAAGCTTTAGGATTGTTAGCTACGGCAGAGAGCATAGTGACGTGTGTCGACTCACCATTGGGGAGTGGGTCACTTATTTTCTTTATATGCTGGGGAGTGGGGGTAGAGATTGGTGGTTTGGTATTACCTGCAGACATGTTAGTGTTAGACATGCATGTTCACAATGTGATTATCGGTATGGATTGGCTCGTAGCATATAGGTCCATGATTGATTGCTTCAGCGGGAGCATTGTTTTTGCCATTCCGGGGCAAGAGATGTTTGTAGTGGCGATGCCTCGCCCAGAGGGAGGATCGACCGCTCATCTGTATTACATTGAGGAGGATACCTCTAAGGAGGTAGTGATTCCTTTAGATTCTATCCCAGTAGTCAGGGAGTATTCGGATGTGTTTCAGGAGATACCAGGCTTACCACCCAGTCGAGAGATAGACTTTGTTATAGATTTGCTACCGGGTACGAGACCTATAGCACGCGCACCGTACCGTATGGCTCCAGCTGAGATGAGGGAGTTACGGGATCAGATAGAGCAGCTGTTAGGCCAGGGCTTTATTCGCAGGAGTCCCTCACCTTGGGGCGCTCCAGTTTTATTTGTGAAGAAGAGGGACGGTTCACTGAGATTGTGTGTGGACTACCGAGAGTTGAATAAGGTCACGATATGGAATAAGTATCCATTGCCTCGAATCGATGACTTATTCGACCAGTTGAGGGGAGCTTCTTTCTTCTCGAAGATTGATTTGAGATCGGGATACCATCAGTTGCGTATCAGGGAGGAGGATGTCTCGAAGACTGCGTTTTTATCGAGATATGGTTCTTACGAGTTTCGGGTTATGCCTTTCGGCTTGACCAACGCTCCAGCTGTGTTTATGGACTTGATGAACAGGGTGTTCAGGGATTTCCTAGATCAGTTTGTCATTGTCTTCATCGATGATATTCTGGTTTACTCTCAGACAGAGGAAGAGCACGCCGAGCATTTGAGGCAGGTTTTGCAGACACTTCGTCAGAACGAGTTGTATGCAAAATATGAGAAGTGCGGGTTTTGGCTGAAGGAAGTCCAGTTTTTGGGACATATCATTTCCGATCGGGGAATATCGGTTGATCCGGGGAAAGTATCAGCGGTGAGGGAATGGGGATAGCCCACGACACCGACTGAGATTCGTAGTTTCTTGGGTCTAGCAGGATACTACAAGAGGTTTATTCAGGGTTTCTCGGAGATAGCAGGTCCTTTGACACATCTGACTCGTAAGGGTGTGCCATACATCTGGAGTTATGCCTGTCAGTTGGCATTCGATAAATTGAAGGACAAATTGACCTCAGCACCTGTGTTAGCATTGCCGAGACCGGGAGTTGAGTATTTGGTTTACACCGATGCGTCTTTGCAAGGACTGGGAGGTGTATTGCAGCAGGAGAGACAGGCCATAGCTTATGCTTTCCGTAATCTTAAGCCTCATGAGAAGAATTACCCCACGCATGATTTGGAGTTGGCAGCAGTGGTATTTGGCCTACGGATTTGGAGGCACTATCTTTTGGGGGAGAAGTTCCAACTGTTCACGGACCACAAGTCCCTACAGTACCTATTCACGCAGAAGGAATTGAATAAGCGGCAGCGTAGGTGGCTTGAGTTTGTGAAGGACTACCAGTTCGACATCCAGTACCACCCGGGTAAAGCTAACGTGGTGGCAGACGCGTTGAGTCGTAGGCCAGCAGATGAGGTGGCAGAGGTGTGGAAGGCTAAGTGGAAGGAATTGGGACACCAGGATGCAGTGGCCCGATCTTTCATATCTGTGATGACCGTTACACCGCAGATTGTCACGAAGGTAGTACGGGCACAGGCTAATGACTCGTTCTGTCAGGAGCAGATAGTTCGGTTACTAGCAGAGGGAGCCGAGTCCTATACCGTTAGCTCAGATGGGGGATTGCGCTTCAATGGGAGATTGGTAGTTCCGGAAGGGGAGGAATTGCGACACGATGTGATGGCAGAGTCGCACGGCTCACGGTTCGCGGTACATCCCGGAGGGGACAAAATATACCAAGACATGAGACGCCAGTATTGGTGGAGCGGTATGAAGAGAGATATCGCTGAGTTTGTTTCGAAATGCGCCACTTGTCAGCTTGTAAAAGTGGATCATCAGAAACCGGCAGGATTGCTACAGCCATTGGAGGTCCCGGTGTGGATGTGGGAGAGCATATCCATGGACTTTATCACGGGGTTGCCTACGTCGCAGAGGGGTCACGACTCCGTTTGGGTAATTGTGGACAGGTTGTCCAAGGTCGCTCACTTTTTACCCGTAAGGACTGACTACACTACGGGACAGTATGCCCAGCTCTTCATTTCAGAGATTGTGAGACTTCACGGTGTGCCCTTAAATATCGTGTCTGAAAGAGACAAGATATTTGTTTCGAGGTTTTGGGAGAGTTTCCAGGAGGCCATGGGCACGGAATTGCGGTTGAGTACGGCTTATCATCCGCAGACTGATGGGCAGACTGAGCGCACAAATCAGATGTTGGAGGACATGCTACGCATGTGCATTATTGACTTTGGGGGTGGATGGGAGCAGTACCTTCCACTGGTGGAGTTTGCTTACAACAACTCCTATCAGTTCACAATTGGCATGGCTCCGTTTGAGGCATTGTACGGTAGGCCTTGTCGTTCCCCAGCATGTTGGTTGGAGGTGGGGGACAACAAACTGCTTGGGCCGGAAGTAATTCAGGATACTTCAGCAAGGATTGAGTTGATTCGGAGTCGCATTCGGGTAGCTCAAGACAGGCAGAAGAGTTATGCTGATGCGAAGATATTTTTCAGAGAGTTCCAAGTGGGGGACCAGGTTTTGCTCAGGGTATCTCCAATGAAGGGGATTATGCGTTTCGGGAAGAAGGGGAAGTTGGCACCGAGGTATGTGGGGCCGTTTCCTATTATTGAGCGGATCGGACCGGTTGCGTATAGACTCGGGCTACCAGAGCATTTGCATCGGATTCACGATGTGTTCCATATTTCCTCGCTGAGGAAATACCTTAGAGATAATTTGGCTCATTCTCACATTGCTGTGGAGGACATCGATCTCCAGCCGGATAGCTCCTACGAAGAGGGGCCGATTGATATTTTGGACCGAAGCGAGAGGAAACTGCGGTCGAAGATAGTTCCGTTAGTGCGTGTTCAGTGGCGACATCACAATGTCGAGGAGTCCACATGGGAGAGCGAGGATGAGATACGCGAACGTTATCCAGAGCTGTTTTTAGCAGGTACTTTCTAGTTTCGAATTTCGGGACGAAATTCAGTTATTAGGGGGGGAGTATGTAATACCCCGTACTTTTGGCTATATTTATTTTTGGGATTAATTAATTAAATGCGTATTAATTGGAAATTAATCCGAGTTATAAATACTAACGAGATGTGAGTTGGTATTTGATTATGTGCATACATGTTTTGATATATGTATTTGGTATTATAAAATTTGTCGTGAGATTGATAGACGGCATTTTAGAAATTTTGTTGAGACGTGTGGGACCGCCGCGTCACGGTATAATATTTTGATTATAAAAAGTGAATTTAAAATCTATAATCCGTATGGTCGTTTTGAGTGCACCAACGCGTCCGGAAGGGTCGAGATAGTCAGAAAACACTAGCCGGGGGTATAGTTTGGGTCCCGGGGTATTTTTAGGCCATACCGGCAACTTAAAGGGTATTTTGGTAATTTTACATTTTGAGGAATTAAAAGTGACGAAAATTGGTTAATTAAATCTGATGTGGATTTGACCCACTAAGCCCATAACCAACCCATATTAACCTAGAAGGCTACGTAGGTTATCATTTAGGTTTTCTAAGTTCCCCAAATCAAACCCTAGCCACCTTAAGCCACCATTGGAGAAGGAGCTTGGAGAGAGGAAATTCTGCAGAAAAACTTCATCAAACCTACACCAAAATCAGAAATCAAACCAAGGCAAGTGATTTAAATTACATTCCTTAAGCAGTGAATGCTTCTTCCATGTTAGAAACCTTGATAATCAATCTTATATAAGAGTTAAAATAAAACCCGTGAAATTGGAAGTTATTATTTAATTTTGGGATAGGTTTGCATGTAGAAACATTGTTTGAAGATTGAATTCAGAGATTTCATATCTATGTGATGTATAAAAGGATTAAAATCTGGGAAATTATGATGAGAAAAATCTAGGGTTTATGTTCTTGAAGAAAATTAGGGAATAATGTAGAAACTTGTGATTTATTGATGTTTAGAAGGTATTAAACCCTTAAAAGATGTTAGTATATCTCCTTAGTATGTTTGAGGATGGTTAGAGAACCTAATACATTGTTGGAACGAATTTTAGAAGAGATTTGAGGAGTAAAAATGGATAAAAACGAATTGGGGAAAAATCTGGGCCGAAACTGGTCAGTCGTTAGAAGCAACCCCCAGGTCGTTCGAACGAGCTCGTTCGAACGAGCTTCTAACGAGTTGACCAGTCTCTTCTAACGAGGGGTAGTTTCGTTCGATATCTCGTTCGAACGAGACATCGTTAGAAGGTACAGTTCGTTCGAACGAATTGGGATCTCGTTCGAACAGCCTCGTTCGAACGAGACTTCTAACGAGCTGACAGTCCAATCTCGTTCGAACGAGGCTGTTCGAACGAGACTTCTAACGAGTTGACAGTTTGGTCCTTTTTGGACTGTTTTGATTTTTAGAGTCCCGTAAACTGGTTTGAGGGTAGAGTTAACATTCCTTGGTGATGTAAGGATAGATTTGGGACTTTTGGATTATTATGAGGAGTAAATTATATACGAGGGTATATTCAATGAACCATTTGGGTTGAGACGTGAGAGTCTACTACGACGTGAGGATGAATTATGGCACGTATAATTACAAAGCGGAATAGTATGAATTGTAATAATTAGAAGTTAGTACGAGAATGCGATATGTACTACGATTAAACTACAGTATTACTAAGACGTGTGTTTACTTAGTATTGGTATATGAATTGTGTGTATGACATACCTACCATACTTGCTATCACGGGAGGTTTGCGTTCGCTTAGGGCCCTCTAATCCTTGTGTTGCCCGGATTTAGACTGGTTACCTCGATGAACATAGGTCATAGAAAGACTTATTGGGATATTAATAAGTCCGCTGATCGTAGGAGCGTAGGTATGTGCGTGACCTATGTGATGTGACTGTGTTCGCCTCCACTATTTGTGATTTGTGTTATCTGGACTATTCCTGAGAGATTCGGAATATGTGATCCTTATGTACGTGATGTACCGGGATGGATAGCAGAGTATGTGTGCGCCACAACTTAGTTCTCGGGGTGCTTGTATTGTATATGTATGATGTGAATAATATACACTTAATTAATGAGAACCTTCATGGTTAATGATGTGAATAATTACGGTATTGTTTCGAGAAATATAACGAGTTAACTGGTAGTTATATATATTGCATATTGAACATATGAGTTATGTTAAACCCTACTTAATTACGAGCGTTATTATGTTAAGAGAACCGAGTAACAAGGGTAGGTCCTATGATAGTCTAGCTAGATATGTTGTCACGTAGCTAGTAGTATGTATCACTCTAGATGGGTACTTACGTTAGGAGTGCACAGTTAGACGAGAGGTGAGAATATCATGTGAGTGCACGTCCTAACATGTACTTGCATTTAATGTTTTAAATGTTTTTAAAGCACTTGCAGGTTTTTAAAATATAACTCCACATTCGGGCTCTGACCCGTTTTCTTTTCAAATCTTTTTCTTGTAAAACCATTTTAGGTGCCCAGCCACAGGGACACCAAGCATAGGATTCTTATTCAGGTGACGAGCTGTAGCTATTTGTGGAAGCTACAGGGATTTGCTTATAGACGCTTCTATCTTTTGGATTCCAGAGTCACTATCTATCAGTTGTAGGGCATGTTGCCCATTTCTATTTAGAGCATCTTTTACATTTCAGTTTTCAGACTCTAGCATGTATTGTTTCAGTATTCAGTTGTGGGATTTGTAGTGAGGAGTTTTCCTCCAGACTTTATTTACACTATGTGATGGTTATTAGTTTTACTCCAGTATGGTGAATAGTGTATTTATTCTTTATTACGCTTGTTGCATGTTAATCGGACTTTAATTAAAATTTGTCACTTACTTTTTAAATACTAGGTGGTTAGTAATCTTTGAAATGTTTTCGACAGTGATGCTATTAACTGGACCAACTTGACATTTTGAATTAATTTAATAAAGGAGTAGCTACCCGGTATTTAATTAGTCGGGATGTCACAATTATTTTGACTTATTCCCGGAACAAAACACATTTGAGTTATAGGTCGTATTTTTTATTGTAACGATCCCACACAGACTATGACGTGTTGAATTTTAATTGAAGACGTTGTGGTAAAGCTTCAAAGAATTATTTATGCTTAAGTTTAATTGGTGCAAGTTTATTCATCTTCAAATTCAATTACATTCTGAGATCACTCAGGTATGAATGCGTATTTTTAATGGGACTCGAAATTTAATTTTTTAAGGATAAGGATGCTATTTTATTAAATAAATATTTTATAAGTGTTTGAAATATTTCGCACTTCGTTTAAATCTGATAAGGATGGATTAGAGAATAGTTTTATTGGAACTCTAATTCGCGTCTCGCTCAAACGACTTCAAATAACATCCACTATCTATCAATCGAGATGCCACTGTCGTTCGAACGACATGGTCATCTCGTTTGAGCGACAACTTTCGTCATTCGAGCAAGCCACCACCTTAACAAAAAATATATATAGGCGTGTTTCCATCAGATTTTGTAAGTGTGCATTTCGAAAAAATTATTTTCCTACCAGTACGTTTCTGGACACAAGTTTTCAAAGGTTTTCCAAAGTAAATGCATCCTTAGAGTTTCAAAGATTCGAGTTATCATTAATATATTCTATAGTGATCTTTATGGCACCAAGAAGAGTTGTTCTACACTTGAACATTGCTAGTTTTGCGGTGAAGATTCGGTGGAGTTCATTTTTAACATCATAGATGTTACAAGCCATATCAATGGACATCGAGACATATGTGGACCTGTGTTTTGTGGACAGGTATCATGGAAGAAGGAATTTTTGCACGAGCAGCGTGAGAGGATTGGTTCAAGATTCGAAGACCGTCAAATTTCATGGGGATCGAATCGTTGAGTAAGACTCGTGTCTATTCATTATAATTCCACATCCATAATGATTGTCTAGCTTGGTCCGTCCGAAGTTTTTTTCCCGTTGTGGTTTTTCTCGTACATCTGGCATTGTCAGAATTCTTTACTTTATTTTACTTTCTTTAATCACTAGATGGATGTCAATGATTAATCAAGATAAAATTTGGTTAAGTTAAAATTGTTCACAACTTGCTGCGAATTAAAAATTGGAAAAAGGTCTTTCATAGAAAGAGAAATTATTTTTTTCATCCTTAAAACATTTTCCTTATAAAAAATTAAAAAAGGAACCATCACCAATACACATTATTTTATTGTAACTCAAATTTTACGCGGACAAGACTTATCCAATTCTAATTGATTAGTCATGACTATTGCATTTGAAACCTCGTATATTTGCACATTTTAGCATTCCCATGCATGTTATTCTCGAAACTTATGCTCATTTACTATAGAAACCCTATTTTCATCATATATACATATTGTGCATTGTTTATTTGAGCTTTTATAGGTGTCGGGAATGCAAGACTTGAAATTTGGTTGAATCTTGAGAAAGTTTTGTTAACTGTCACAAATTTGGGGGTATTTTAGTAAATTCAGCACTCAGGTTTTGATCCTGTAATCTCATGGAAGTTGAAGCTCTTCAAGTCATATTCGCATAGCCTCTTACAATGGGTGAATCTGAGCTATAACGAAGAAGTTACAAAAGGTTCTTTGGAGTGAGGGCTTGATCATCCCATACCTGCCCTTCTCTCACTTTGCAAGCCGCTGCAAATCGATTCGGGGCTCAAACCTAATGGATTCATTTTGGTCCATTACGAAGGAATTCCTTTGTGAATCGATTCGAGTTTCAGGACGAATCAATTTTCCCCTATTTCATTGTATTTATTAGTTTGCCATTTTGTTAAGTTTTGGGCCATATCCCTTTGTTTTGCCTCTTGTAAAGGTTTTAATTTTATTTTTAGAAAGTTATTAAGTTTAGAAACTCTCTCATATCTCTCATAGGTCAAAGACTTTTATGATTTTCTCTCTCTTGTTAAGCATTGAATACATAAATATAGTTGGATTTATTGCATTACTTGTTCACATACTTCATCTTTGCTTAATTTAGTTGATTTAACTTGCATTTATTGATCTCACTTCTATTTGTTGGTGTATAAATAGATGGGTTCTTCATTTATGATGTTCTATTAAATTTTTTTCTTAGTTTCTAACATGAGTGTCTTGTCATATATGTTGCGAATCATGATCCCACCATGGATGTTTGAGCTTTATAATTACGATTTTATTTGTAATTATTCTAATGGAACTTTGTGTGTTGGTATTGGAGTATCCTATTTTCTTAACATCCCTCATTTTCCAAGGGTAGTAATTGAAGCTTTACTACAACTACAACCCATTTAGCACCTAACTAATTAACCCATAATCCTCCATTGATGAGTTTGGTCTCTACATGGCTGATATTCGGAATTAAGTAGTTATGATCGATTAAAATAAATTTGAATTAAATCCCATCATAAACTTAGCAAATCCAAGGTGGTATAATGATCCCCAATCCCTTTTATCTCTCGGACTCAAACTTTTCTTAGATTATTTCGTAGTATTTTCATGGTTTACTCTTACGCTATTAATTAAATGCATGTTAGTATAGCGGTCGGTTAATCTTCACCACTCCAAACACAAAATCATCTTTTACACTTTATGTTTGTGACATATAGCAAACATCTTATAGCCCATCTTCGTTGTCCTATGAGAATCCAGTCCTTGTGGAATACGATCCCGGACTTTCCCGGTTACTATTGACAATGATTTGCACTTGAATAACACATTATTTTTAGAGCATCAAGTTTATGGCATCGTTGCCAGGTAGTGGCAAACAAATTTGGTTATATGATGCACTGTATACACTCTTCCATTCCTTGTGGTCATCGTGATAACACAATTTTCAAACTAATCCAAAACTTTCATAAATACAAGACGCGAGCGATAGTAATTCGAATCCCGTAGTAGAATCCTCATCATCTAACGATCGTTCGGATTATTGGAGACCATCTCCTACCCTATTTACCTCCTCACATTCTGGATCCCACTCTAATTTTACCACCATGGGAGATAATCAAAGCGAGCATGGTAACCAAGGAGAGGCCGAGCCTCCATATCGGCCAATGAGAGATTACTTAAAACTGGATAGGACCACCTCTTCGTCGTGCATCATTTTTCAATACAACTATGCGCAAATCCATTTTCAAAATTGGATGATACAATTACTACCCCCATACCACAACATGGAAAGTGAGCAAACTTACTTACACGTGCGAGAGTTTGAGGAAGTGTGTGCTACCTTTAACGATCAAAACTATCAACGTGATGCCACACGAATTAAAATATTTCCATTCTCTCTCAAGGACAAAAATAAAATTTGGCTTTGGTCCTTGGACTCAAATTCTATTGGGAGATGGAAAAATATGCAAGCGCAATTCTTAAAAAAGTTCTTACCAACCAGCCGTACTAACAACCTCAAGGGACAAATTTAATCATTTTCCCATGGCGAGAGTGTGACCTATGAGAGATGTTAGGAGAGATTTAATGATCTATTGAGTAAGTGTCCCCACCACGATTTTGCAAAATGGAGACTCATCTCATTTTTCCATAATCATCTTACACTCAATGCAAAATAAATGGTGGAGACCATGTGCTCTGGGGAATTCTTCGACGTATATCCGAATGATGTCGAGGCACACTTCAAATATTGTGCCGAAACCACTCAGGCAAGGTACCCTTCGGACCCATCCAAAGCCAATACGTAATCTTTTAATCCAACTTCCTCTAACCATAGGATATATTACCTCGTCAATGGGGATGATATTGTAATACCCCGCATTTTTAATGACTTTTAAAATGGGATTAATTAGAATTAATTATGATATAATTGAAAATTAATCCAGATTTAAATATTACTCGAGAATAAAGTAATATGTCATTTATGTTGAATATTACTTAGTGATTAAAGCAATATATATTATTATGACTTTACAATTGATTATGACTTTATATAATTATCGCGAATTATGTGTACGACAATTATGGTAATTAAGTCGGGATGCGCATTTGAGTCGTGTCAGGATTATAAATTAATGAAATAATAGTGAATTATTATTATGTCATCTGAATGGTCGTTCGTTTTGACTGCACCAAAGTGTCCGGAAGGGTTCAAATAATCAAAAAAGTCTACTTGGGTGTTTGATTTGGGTCTCGGTGCACTTTGGAATCGAAAGGACACCCCAGAGGGGTATTTTGGTCATTTTAATTGGGAGGTGAATAGTAAACATGGAAATTGGGTTTTATTATATTAGTGAGGAGATTAGAGAACTTATTTTCATTCACCCAAAAGCAAAGGAAAGGTCTTTGAGGAGAGTGAGGGGTTTTTCCAAGGAGATGAAGAGGTTTTTGGAGCAAACCAAGGGACACCACCTTGTACCACCACCACCACCGGAGGCTGGACGAAAAAAGGAAGGACCACCAGTGAAAAATTATCCCCAATGGACCAGACCTATGAATAATAGGCAAGTGATTAATTATTTCAATCTTAGCTTTTATATTGTCCATGTTAGGATGGTTATGAAAATTCTGAAAAGTTGCATGAACAAAGATAAATTTGTGATAATTTTAAATGGATCTTTGAAATGGATATTATCTAGGAGGGATCTCTTTTGATTATAGAATAAACTCCATGAGTTTTATATTATCTTGTGAAGAAATCTGGGATTTACACTCCTATTGATGATAAAGTCAAAAATTAGAGTTCTTGAGAATAAAATGGAATTTGAGTAAATTGATTCATGTTAATGATGTTTAAATGATTTTGGTTACGTTAGAACTTATCCATATATAATGGTATATGATCTGAATATCATGAGATTAAATTGGGAATCAACTGGTGAAGAAAAAATGGAGTTTATATGATGTTCATGGATAAATATAAAAATATGAGTTTTCTGGAAATAATATGTTTTAAATCCAACCTTCTTGATGACTTTTGGTGGTTTAATTATTAGAAATCATTTATATATCTTGGTATATCATATGGAATGAATATTGGGGAGTTTAGGATTATTTGATAAAGGTTTTGATGATTAAAAAGTATGAAACCCGTAGAAAAAATAATGCAGAAAATTGGGTAATATCTGGTCGATCGATCGATCGACTCAAGATTGTCGATCGATGGACTCCCCTGGAAAATGTAATTTTGTTCCTTTTTAACTTTTGATTCAATCCCAACATTAAGAAATGTTTAGTGATGATTTATTGAACATATTGGGACTTAAAAAAGGGCCGTAGGATATACCTAAGACACGAAAAATATTATTTTTGGGATTTTTAAACGAGGGGAAAACAACGAGTGTTAATTAAACGAGTTATTATTGAGACTTATGTTTCTTGGGATTTAAATTGGATAAATGATAATTTAAGGTTAATACCAGTAGTAGGAGAGTTATTAGTTATCAGTATAACCTTAGGAATAGGTGATATTAACCCTAAGAGATAGAATCCAGGGTTAAGAATGAATTAAGTGTTATAGAGAATTAAACTGAATTAAAGATGAGTTTAATTCATAGAATTTCGGAAGTTGTGACGACATGAACAATTAGGGTGTATACATTTACCTACTGAATTAGGTTAAGTAATACTTATTTAATCTTCGAGTAATGAGTGAGGCTCGGGAATATAAAATAAAGAAGTAAAGTCATAACCTTTAATAGGTTAGATAAAAATACCACATATGGGAAATATCATATAGTTGTGTGAATGCCTTATGGATGTTATATTTATATAGGTGTGATGAATACCTATATTATTATTTGTACGCTTCTTGCTATCGGGGTGGAGGTTTCGCGTTGTGGACGGTCTTATCCTTGTGCGCCCAATCTGGGAGGATTTTAGATTCGAACCGTGAGCATAGGACCTTGGACACGTGCTATCGGTGTAATGATAGTTTCAACGGTTGAATGGGAGCGTAGGTATATGCGTGACCCATTTGGCTGGGGAGTATGCTCGCCTGCAATATATTTGTGTTATGTTATATGATTCGTGAGAGACACCGAATCATTTGTCCTCTATACAATGAGTTAATGTATCAGGACATGATAGCAGAGTATGCATGCACCGCAGCTGTGTGTGGGAGGTGCCATATTAGTATATATAATAGTGTGATAGATATATATATATATTGTGATGTAATCTACTATGTGATGTTGTAGATGGAAATGAATAATGAGGTTTGAATTGTATTAAGTAAGTGAATACTTAAACTCAAAGATGTAATTAAATTAGTTCATATTAAAGAGAAATGAACATAAATAATTAATATACGTATTATATGGGAAATTCGGGAATATGATATGGGTTAGAATCATAGTGATATTAAGGCTAGTTATGAGGGAACCTTAACTAGGAAGATAATAAAATACGATATGTGTGGACTCTAGATGAGAGATGAGAATTCTCAAGAGAGAGCCCGAGAAACTAACATGTATATAATAAATACTTATTTGTAATTGTTAAGCACTTGCTATTTTTAAAATCTTTTACAATCGGGCTTTGACCCGTTTCCTTGCATATTCTTTTCTCTACTATATCTTGTACATCATGTATCCAGCAGCAGGGATGCCCAACATAGATTATGGATGTTCCGATGGATTATAGCTACTAATAGAGAAGCGGATTTTGTTTAGACGCTTACTTTATGTTGAATCACTCATCTGTAGCTTCTACTTCATTTATGGCATGTCGCCCGGGATTCTAGAGGTTGAAATTATTTATGTAAGCATTGTGGATATCAGTTTTATTTAGTGTAAATGTTATAATTTTACTGGAGAGTTATTCCAGCCATATTTATTCTTGTTGTAGTTAATTCAGTTGTGATGTGTTGTTGCATATTATTATTCTATGTTTTTGGCACTTAGCTTAATTAACTAGTAGGTGATTAATAAAGAAATTATTTTCGACAGTGATGCTGAGAATGAGCCAACTGGATATTCTGATTTAATTGAATAAATGATTGATCACCTGATATTTAATTAGGCGGCTTGTTACAGATATGTCAATGAGGGTCGCCCAATTAACAAAGAGAGTTGAGGCAATGGACATAAAATATCATGATTCCCTCAACATAACTCCTTCTCGCATTGAGGAGGCTTGTGTTACTTGTGACATCCAAGATCACTCTACTAAGGATTATTCTATAATCTCGACTTATAAAAAATGCTTCATGATCAAGCCAACGCAATGGTCACTTATAAGGAGCAATTTATGACTCCTCTTAGAAAAGGTGAAGGTACCTATATAGAGCACACCTGGGGTTTGCTTTCTGTGCTTTAGCTATATAGACCTTCATCTATTTGGATTTGAATTTTGACAAAATATTTTTGTAATTAGGCTTGTATCTCGCCTAACTTCGCTAAGCTCTCTATCGCTGTCTACATCAAATGAGTTCTCGACTTAATCCGTCATCTCAGAAAAGGTAATTTTCAGTCTCTATGGCTCATAGGATTTTATTGTAATGTCACATAGGACACCACACGACACTGCACTTGCATCTCATTTGTCATAGCTTATGATAGTGATTGGCTTTAGTCAAAATAAATATTTAAGAGTTTAAAATTTAATTTGATTAGTTTTTTTCATACAAGATTTATTTTTACTATTTAAAAATTAGTTTGTAGTTTATTAATGAGATTAAATATTTTCCAAAATAAAATTCCGAAATAATTTTATAGCTTAAAATTTGTTTTGTATTAATTCGTGTGCAGTGTACATGGTTATATGCATGTGTGGTATTGCATTTTTAAAGTATGGCGTGTATATGTTTTATAATAATTATTATTAGCTACAGTTGTACATGTTTTACTTTATTATAATCAATGGTATATGTGTAGGCCTGTTGTTGCCTTATGATGACATAAGTAATGACCTATCTATTGGCCGACTTCACAGGTAGCAGACATATATCCCATAGGCCTTAACTGTTTGGTTATAGCCTGAGCTTACACTGTAGACCCAAGCCTGACCAAACATATCATAGACCATACCTTTAGTTGCCTCTGATTTGACCACTCGATTTAATAGAGTTGCCATCGACCATTACCATTTGTTGGTAAATAGAAGATTCGTCACTTTATGTCACTTGTTTTTAAACCGAAATTGTTTTTTTCCCAAAAATGTCGTCGTATGTTTTAAAACTAGCCCACGATTTTCGTTTTTAAAACTAGATATGGTTTTCATTTCACAAAACGACACCTTCGCTCACTGTTTTATAAAACATTTTTTATTTTCTGTTAGTGTGTGTATATATATATATATATATATATATATATATATATATATATATATATATATATATATATATATGCTTTGGCACAGCTGTAAACTATTAACGATTTGACCCTTTCTGATTTTATAGGATAAGACCCTTACTTTGGCAGTAACATGACATAGCTTTAGCTTTAGTCTCATGACCTTATTATATCATTAGACCGGTTATAGATTCGAACCCATGCTTATATCTTATAGTAACATCGTTAACCTACTCATGGCAAATAGTTGGCCTTCATCTTTTTAAACGGTTTTATTTTGAAAACCAAAAATGGTTTTACATTTTAAAAAGACGTCGCCTGTTTTCGGTTATAATGGTAATATCGAATACGGTTTACAATTGGTCTATATATATTTTAAAACGATTGTGTTTTATAAAAAATGATTTGTTTCGTGTTCAATTAGTGGGTCACAACTGTTAGTATACGTGTCTAATTTTTAATGGAATTGTTTGTGTTTCTTTAACAGACGTCAAATTATTTTTAATTAATGGTTGTTGTGTATCTTTTTTAATCCATGTGAACATCTCATACACCAATCAGCACACACTAGTGGACTCTATAAATAGAACCCTTTGGGTCTCATTTTTAAGGGATCCGAGAAAATTAATTTTGTGGCCAAACTCTGTCAAAATTTTTAGTGAGAGAGAGAGAGAGAATAAACCAGAATAATTTTTATCATCTTCAAGTATTGATTTATGTTCAGAACTAAAATGAAGATTGGACATCTCTTATTCTAAATCTGCACTTACGATTTTTCAAGGGAAAATAATTTTTGTAAGTGATTTATCTCATCTTTGTGTGTTTTATTTATATAAGAATTTAGCTCTAATATTTGTACACAACACACACTTGATTCACGAAATTAATTTTTGTGTGTGAATATTCTGTTTGTGTATTGATCGTAAGATCTTGTATGTTTTTAAACATTTTGTTTTAAAACATATTTTTTAGAAAATAATTGGTTAATATTCAGATATATCTCATTTGTGGTTGAGAAAGTTAAACCTAAGATTTTTTTAGAACTAATTTGAGAATTAATATATGGACTGAATATTATTTTTATGAACAGTTTAAGACTGTTTTGCACTAATCTAAAATATTTGTAAAAATAGTCTTGACTAGGTTATTAGATTAAAACCTGAATTAATCTAATAGTTGTTTTCTCAAAAATAAGTTGTGTATATTTGACTTTGTGATTTTATTGAATATATTTGAAGTCATATTATTTATGTGCATATGATTGCTTGGTCTTTGAAGTGATTTCAGGATTATCCATGTGCATGTCTCTTAGAAATCACTCACTACACAACACTTTTTCACTTAGACACTTATTGATGTGTATATATTAGATCAACTCTGATTGTTCTAATTTTTTAGAAAAGAGAAAAGTAAAGTTTGCGAAAATTGTGTTAATTTAAGAAAGGTTGATTTAAAGAAGATAACTGAACATAAGACTTGTTGATGATATCTAGGTGAAAGATAAATTGTTGCATTGCATTCGGTTGTACTATTAAGTGTGTGTGTGTCATCTAGGATAACACACAGCACACAAATACATCACTAAGAACTAGGACACAATAGGCACTGAGCCAACATGCGGTAAGGAAGCTAGAGGGGAGGCTGAGACGTGAAGATAGCAAAGTGAACAAGAGCTGCATTGTGAGGATAATTATGGAAAAGCAACCATAGCGGAGAGAATCTTCGTCAAGATAGGTAATAACTTGTTCTGATTTTTCTTGCTTTGAGTCTTGTTGCATGCTTGTATAATCGTTCCTGTTTTGTTTGGTTTTAGTGGAACTAAACTAGGTTGACTCTTAGGAGAGTCCGTCGTTTTTCCCGGGGAAGGGTTTTTGCAATGTTAAATAAATACCGCCTGCTTTACATTTTTCCCATATCACCTCATACGAAAAAGTAGGTTTAATTAAATAGAAACCCTCCTAAAAACTGAGTAGGTCATTATTTTGTAAATCACCTAGGTTTAACAAAGATAATAATTTGGACTTTTAATTGACTTTGGAAATTAAAACTGCTTTCATAAAGTTAGCAATTCAAGAAAAGTTTGAATTGGTCCCTCCTAGAATAATCGGTAAAACGTGTACGTAAATTGCATTTAATCGACAATCGTTTACTTCCGCACATAGTTTTTTGCGCATCGCTGGGTGCTTTCCAGTGGTATTAGAGCTAGACTTTAAAAATATCTATTTTCAAAACTTTTGTCAAACTCTTTTTACCTTGTTTTAATGGAAGATTCTAGTCAGTTTCTTAGGTTAGGAAATTTCAGTAGACCTCTTATTTTTGATGGCACGAATTTTCCCTATTGGAAAATTATAATGATAGCATTTATTCAAGGCACATTAGGAGATGATGTTTGTGATTTAATTGAAAATGGATATAGGCACCCACTACTCTTATAGCATAAGGTATCACTATTTTTTGAAAACTTAAAACATCTGAATTAAGTGCTAATCAGAAAAAGATAAGCAATTTCAATAATAAGGGAAAAATGCAATTTTCATGAGTGTGAGTGAAAATGAATTGAAACGTATATGTCATTGCACTACTAGTAAGGATGTTTGCGATACTTTAGTAATTTTACACGAGGGTGGCGATAGAGTAAAGCAATGTAAAACACAAATGTTGGTTCAATAATACAACATGCTAGTTATGAACGATAATGAACCATTTAATGATTTTTATATACGTTTGACTGATATCATTACCCAATTGCATGCGAATGGTATTGAATATTCTGATACAAATGTGTGTTCTAAAATTCTGAGGTCCCTTGCCCTAGATTTGATCATAAAAGTTATATCATAGAAGATATTAATGATCTATCTCTCACACCTGAATTGCTATGCTCTAAATTGAGAACTATAGAACTTGAATTAGCCTTTAGGAAGACTCTCACATCTTATGCTAAGAATGAGTTGACAAATACTTCTAAAGTCTCTTTTAAAACTTCCTATCCTAATAAAAATAAGCATAAGGTAGTTAAACAACAATCTGAGTTGGATGATGACTCTGATGTGGAATCGGATGAAATTGATAAGATTGACAATCTACTTGCGGTAATGTCCTCTCAATTTAAGAAACTTTTGGAGCACAAAAATGCTATTGCTAAGAGACATGCGCAAGCAAATAATTAATCAAGTCAGTTCACCCGGCACCATAATAGAACATTAAAGAGAACTTATGATTATGATAGTAAAAGTAGTAAGGTTGATAAATCTGAATTGGCTTATCAAAATTATGGGAAACTCGACCACGTTATTACTGAGTGTAGGTCTAAGCCACAGTTCAAGCATTCTAAACAACACAAGGCACACATAACTAAAACTTAGGATGACTCTTCTGATTATGAATTAGAAGATAACCAAGGAAATTTTTGAATCAAATTTCCTTGCGTTTTTAGAAAAAGTTTATGACTGTTGCGGAGACGTGTACTTAGCAAGAATGACTAATTTCGAAGAAGATTCTGATTATAATGAAGTACTTGATTTGATTGATGCTGCTAAATCTTTGTTAGCAAGATAACCTTCTATGTTTGAAATAACTTCTCTGTTTGATGCTAAACGTGCCTTATATGATACTAAATCTGATGATAGCAACACTACTCACACAGACACTACTGATCATGAAAATTTTGTTGGCTATGATGATTACTCAAAATTTTATGCCATCACTTTGCAAAATAGACAAGAATTATCGAATTTGGTTTAAATGCTTAGTGAGCCCTTAGAGAATCAATATAAGATTGTTCAACAAAATTCCATTGAAATGAGCAATGTAAAAACTGATTTTGAAAAACAGTCACTTGAATTTAAATATTAGATATTACGACTTTAAATGAAAATTTGTCTTCTTTAGAATAAAGTATAATGAAGTACTTTTACAAGTTGAAAAAGCTAAACAAGTTTTTGAAACAGCTTTCAAAATATGTCGTAGTCTTGATATAAAATATTTTGACCTTGAAAAATTACTTGTTGAACAAAGATATAATGGTGATACTAGAGGATTTGGATATGAGGGTACTCTTAAAAAAGTTGATCCAAGTAGACCAATCTTCTTTGTAAAATCCCAAGAAGAAATGGATCTTCTGTTGGATAGTAAGTTGTCTGAAAAGGCTAAAAGAAAACAAGTTTTAATTGAAATTGATTATGAAAGTGACATTGAGAATTTCATAGAGAACTTTGTAGAACCATCTATGTCAAAATATTTCCCCACTGCCAAGAGACTCTATAGACCTCTTAAGTTATTTATTCGTAATGAATCTGCTAAGATTGTAGAGGGAAAACACTACCATTTAGACCAACCTACTTCTAGTAAATTCTGTACTAGGTGTGATGTTTTTGGATACCAAAACTGGAAATGCCTTAGTAATCGCAAGAAAGGTACTCATTTTAAAATTCATAATCGAAACGTGAAGCGATTTACAAATTTTCGTAGGCAGCGGACTAATAATAATCGGAATTATTTCTTCAATAAGTCTAGGCCTCACGTCAACAAGAAAATATGTGTAAATGATAAATTTTATCCTAAATTTCGAAAGGCACAAAAACTTTTGATAACTTTGCCTATTTGGATTAGGACTTGTGACTTAAGACCTCAAATGGATTTTTTAAAGTTATAGAAATGTCCAACTAATATTTGTGACGCTTAAGAAATTGAGAAAATCATTAAGTATCCTCACAAGGAGCTTAAGGACTTTAACACCGCCAAACCCTTAGATTTATTCAATGATGGGGGAGGTGAGTTTAATCAAAACGGAGTTACCAAGTATTGTGAGGTTAATGTATATTCTTACCGATTTAATGCTCTAAAAACTCCTAAACGAATTAGGGTAGTTCCTTCAATTGCTTGTGATTTTATGCTTGCTGATATGCTTTCTATGCCTTGTGATAAATATTGTTTAGAAGTAGCTTCATCATTTGATTGGAGAGATTGTACTTAAATATTAGCTTGTGTTTATTCTTCATCTTGATTACTAGATCTCCGAGGTTTTAGGATAAAGATATCTACTAATAATAGGTATCTTTTAAAGCCATGTTTAATGTAGGAAACGTTTATTTTGCAGTTTATAACACTTATTATTTATTCTTCTTACCATTATCTAATTTAACCAAAATGGAACGAGTAGAGTACATATTCTTGTCTTGTGTTTTTTATATTCTTCAGACATATTCTGTTTTGTTATTTCCTGCACATTTAATTCAGTTTTAATTCTGTGTTTTAATATATTGATAGAACAAGTGATACTAACTTGATTTCTTGGCAGAAAGTGTATTTATGTTTTGCAGGTATTCTCGTTGGTATCAGGAGTTGTGTCTTTTCTTTTCTAGGATAGGTGGGTAGTTAGATACTCTTTTGTATATGACATTTTAGGAATTATTTTACCATAGTATATCATTTGATGTACTCAAGGGTTTTGTCAAAATTAGTCCAATGGGGGATGTAGAAGGTACCTATATAGAGCACACCTAGGGTTTGCTTTCTGTGCTTTAGCTATATAGACTTTCATCTAGTTGGACTTGAATTTTGACAAAATATTTTTGTAATTAGGATTATGTCTCGCCTATCTTCGCCAAGCTCTCCATCGTTGTCTACATCAAATGAGCTCTCGACTTAATACGTCATCTAAGAAAAGGTAAGTTCTAGTCTCTATGGTTTATAGGATTTTTTATTAATGTCACATAGGACATCACACGACACTACACTTGCATCTCATTTATCATAGCTTATGATAGTGATTGGCTTTAGTCAAAATAAATTTTTAAGAGTTTAAAATTTAATTTGATTAGTTTTTTTCATAGAAGATTTGTTTTACTGTTCAAAAATTAATTTGAAGTTTATTAATGAGATTAAATATTTTCTTAAAGATAAAATTCATAATTAATTATATAGCTTAAAATATGTTTTGAATTAATTCGTGTGCAGTGTACATGGTTATATGCATGTGTGGTATTGCATTTTTAAAGTATATCGTGTATATATTTTATAATAATTGTTATTAGCTACGTTTGTACATGTTTTACTTTATTATAATCAATGGTATATGCATAGGCCTGTTGTTGCTTTATGATGACATAAGTTATGACCTATCTATTCGCCGACTTGACAGGTAGCAGGCATGTATCCCATAGGCCTTAACTGTTTGGTTATAGCCTTAGCTTACACTGTAGACCCAAGCCTGGACATACCTTTAGTTGCTTCTGATTTGACCATTCTATTTAATAGAGTTGCCACCAACCATTACCATCTGTTGGTAAATAGCAGATTCTTCACCTTATGTGACTGTTTTTAAACTGAAATTGTTTTTCCCAAAACGTCGTCGTATGTTTTGAAACTAGCTCACAGTTTTAGTTTTTAAAACCAGATGTGGTTTTCGTTTCACAAAACGACACCGTCGGTCACTGTTTTATAAAATGTTTTTTATTTTCTGTTAGTGTGTGTGTGTGTGTGTGTGTATGTGTGTATATATATATATATATATATATATATATATATATATATATATAAATATATATATATATAGAGAGAGAGAGAGAGTCAGACTCCTGTACATACCAAATGGTACATACCAACGGTGCATAATTTATAAATGATTTTGAGTTAAGTATTTTTATATGATGTTTAAACATTTCAATAGACCCATATAAAAAAATCAACTCAAAATAATATTTTTTGCTATTTTAAAAAAATAGGTCAAACTTTTGCAGCTTTTAAAGTTCTTTAAAAGTTGAGAAAGATTGACTAATTTTTTTAAAATATAAGAAAATGTTATTTTGATTTGATTTTTTTATATGGACCTATTGAAATGTTTAAACATCATATAAAAAAATTCAACAAAAAAATATTTTTTTTACTATTTTAAAAAATTGGTATGTACCGTTTGGTATGTATATGAGACTCTCACTATATATATATATATATATATATATATATATATATATATATATATATATATACATATATATACATATATATATATATACATATATATATACATATATATACATATATATATATATACATATATATATACATATATATATATATATACATATATACACTTTATCATAGACATAAACTATTAACAATTTGACCCTTTCTGATTTTATAGGATATGACCCATACGTTGGCAGTAACAGGAAATAGCCTTAGCTTTAGTCTCATGACCTTATTATATCATTAGAACTATTATTGATTTGAACCCATCCATATATCATATAGAAACGTCATTAACCTACTCATGGTAAATAACCGGGCTTCATTTTTTTAAACGGTTTTATTTTGAAAACCAAAAATGGTTCTACATTTTAAAATGACGTTGCATGCCCTTGGTTACAACGATAATATAGAATATGGTTTACAGCTGGCCTATATATATTTTAATATGACTGTGTTTTATTAAAAACAATTTGTTTTTTATTCAGTTAGTGGGCAACAACTGTTAGTATACATGTCTGATTTTTAATGGAATTGTTAGTGTTTCTTTAACAAACGTCAGATTATTTTTAATCAATGGCTGTTGTGTATTTTTTTAATTCATGTGAACATCTCATACACCAATCAGCACACACTTGTGCACTCTATAAATAGAACCCTTTGGATCTCATTTTTAAGGGGTCCGAGAAAATTAATATTGTGACCAAACTCTGCCAAAAATTTTAGTAAGAGAGAGAGAGAATAAACCAGAATAATTTTTGACATCTTCAAGTATTGATTTCTGTTCAAAACTAAAATGAAGATTGGACATCTCTTATTCCAAATCTGCACTTACGATTTATCAAGGGAAAATAATTTTTGTAAGTGATTTCTCTCATCTTTGTATGTTTTATGTAGATCAGACTTCAGATCTAATATTGTACACAACACACACTTGATTCACGAAATTAATTTTGTGTGTGAATATTCTATTTGTGTATTGATCGTAAGATCTTGTATGTTTTTAAACATTTTATTTTAGAACATATTTTTCAGAAAATAATTGGATAATATTCAGATATATCTCATTTGTGGTTAGAAAGTTAAACCTGAGTTTTTTTAGAACTAATTTGAGAATTAATATCTGGACTGAATATTATTTTTTTGGGCTGTTTAAGACTATTTTGGACTAATCTAAAATATTTGTAAAAACTGTCTTGACTAGGTTATTAGATTAAAACCTGAATTAATCTAATATTTGTTTTCTCAAAAATAAGTTGTGTATATTTGACTTTGTGATTTTATTGAATATATTTGAAGTCGTATTATTTATGTGTATATGATTGCTTGGTCTTTGAAGTGATTTGAGGATTATCCATGTGCATGTCACTTAGAAATCACTCATTACACAACACTTTTTCACTTAGACACTTATTGATGTGTATATATTAGATCAACTCTGATTGTTCTAATTTTTTAGAAAAGAGAAAAGTAAAGTTTGCGAAAATTGTGTTAATTTAAGAAAGGTTGATTTAAACAAGAGAACAAAACATAAGAGTTGTTGTTGATATCTAGGTGAAAGATAAATTATTTCATGGCATTCGGATGTACCATTAAGTGTGTGTGTGTGTGTCATATAAGATATCACACAACACATAAATACTTCACTAAGAACTAGGACACAATAGGCACTGAGCCAACCTACTCCAAGGAAGCTAGATGGGAGGCTGATACGTGAAGATAGCAAAGTGAACAAGAGTTGCATAGTGAGGATAATTGCAGAAGAGCAACCAGAGTGGAGAGAAGCTTGGTCGAGATAGGTAATAGCGTATTCTGATTTATCTTTCTTTGAGTCTTGTTGCATGTTTTTATAATCGTTCCTATTTCGTTTGGTTTTAGTGGAAGTAGACTAGGTTGACTCTTAGGAGAGTCCGTCATTTTTCCCGGGGAAGGTTTTTTGCGATGTTAAATAAATACCGCATGCTATACATTTTTCGCATATCACCTCACACGAAAAAGTAGGTTTAAATAAAAAGAAACCCGCCTAAAAACTGAATAGGTTATTATTTTGTAAATCACCTAGATTTAACAAAGATAATAATTTGGACTTTTAATTGACTTTGGAAATTAAAACTGTTTTCATAAAGTTAGCAATTCAAGAAAAGTTTGAATTGGTCCCTCTTAGAATAAACAGTAAAACTCGTAGGTAAATTGCGTTTAATCGACAATCATTTACTTTCACACATGGTCTTTTTGTGCATCATTGGGTGCTTTCAAAGGATACAATCATTCTTGGAGAAACCACCCTGGTTTGTCCTATGGTCAACCCCAATAAGCTCTAAATTCCCCTCATGCGAATTATCAAGTTTCACCCCACCCCCAAATTACCAACAATCGTACTTATAAACTTATTTTTCCCTATCAGAACCTCCAAGACTGTCCCAGTGACACCCTTATAGAAGTGGGCAAAGATGCTTGGTTATCTCTCCGCTTTTTTCATTTAAATGAAATGAGTTTTCCTCTGGCTACCCTCTCCCTTGCTCCTCTTAAACCCATATGGTTAATTCCCTTCCCCCTCCCATCTTTCTTCTCCAAAACCTATATATAATGGTGCATTGGGTTTCTGAAAGAGAGAAACAAACACCCATTGTCATTTAAAAATGGATTTTCAAGCAAACAAAACAACCACCCATTATAATGGTGAAATTTCTCAAACCCAGCAAGGCTTGGTTATACCTCTCTACACGCATCCATACAAGAAAAGCCTTAAAGATAATTTTCAATCTTTTATGGGTTCTGAACCAGTAGTGAACAATCAAAATTCACAAAACTTTGCGGATCTCAAGTCTTCAATCTCTGAGTTTACCACCTCTTTGAGCATTCAAGAAAATGGTAAGTTTCCTTTATAACTTCAAAGACCCCTTGAGCAAAATAGTGCAAATACCGACGACTCGAATATACTTCCTGATCAAGATAAGTCTATTACTGTTCTAAAGAGTGGTAAAGTCGTTAGTAAGTCTATCCCCCCCCCCCCCCCACTCCCAATCCCTAAGGAAGTCCCGCCCGACCCAATAGAGGTCGAAGACGCTTACCCAAAAGAGAGTGAAGAGGAGCCTCGAGTAAAACTGGAGGTAGTTGTGAAATGACCTATACCCGCGCCTTAACCTTAAAGGCTTCTGGATCTTAAAAGCGACATTAACAAGGCTGGTGTATTAGATATATTCAAGAAAGTTAAAATCAATATCCCCTCCTAGATGCGATAAATCAAGTTCTCGCCTATGCCGAATTCCTTCAGGACTTGATTATAGCGAAGCAAAAATTCTTTGTGAGGAAGGAGTCATTTTTTGCTCAAAATGTGAGCTCTACCATCCAATCTGAGTTACCCCCCAAATATAAGGACCCTGAGTGTCCCACCATTTCATGTGTTATCGGTAACTTTATAATAGAGCAAGTATTTCTTGATTTAGGCGTGAGTGTCAATTTGCTACCATCCTCTGTATATGAACAACTCGACCTAGGTGATCTCAAACCCACCAAAATCACTCTTTAATTAGCACATCACTCTGTTAAGGTTTTGAGAGGGGTAGTAAAAGATTTCATCATTCAAGTTGACAAATTTGACTTCCCTATGGATTTTGTGGTGTTGGATACTCATCCCGTCGTTCCCAATAACAACATATCCCCATTATCCTCGGTTGGCCTATTTTAGCCACCTCTAATGCCTTAGTCAATATTAGAAATGGGAAAATGAATATCACCTTTAGGAACATGACCTTGGAGCTTAACATATTTAATACTTCTAAGAAAATGGGTGACGATGAGGAGATCCATGATGTAGACCCCATAGAGGAGATTGTCGAAGACCACGTTGATGTCAATTATTCTGCGGACTCTCTCGAGGCATGTTTGGTAAACTTGCTTAACTTAGAGAATGATTATTACCTATGTGATCACGAAGTTAACATTGGGAGTTCGATGTTGGATGAGGTAGAGAGAGTAAAGTAGGTTAGTTGGTGTACCCCCTCGCGATTCTTATGGAGTACCCTCGGATGTGCAATTTCCATAGCTTGATCTCAATCAATTTCCATCTGACCTTAAGTATGTGTATTTGGGTTAGAATGAGACATATTTCGTTGTTGTCTCATCTCACCTCGATGAGGGCCAAGAAGTCCAATTGATGAACTTGTTAAAAAGGTAAAAAAGTGCTTTTGGGTGGATAATAGTGGACCTAAAGAGAGTGATCCCGTTGATATGCACTCACAAGATACGCCTCGAGGAGGGAGCCAAACCCACCTGAGAAATGCAACGTAGGTTGAACCCTATAATGAAGGTTATGGTTAGGGTCGAGGTCATTAAGCTCTTAGACGCAAATATCATCTACCTAATATCAGATAGTAAGTGGGTGAGTCCGATTTATGTGGTTCCCAAGAAATCAAGAATCACTATTGTCGAAATGTGAAGGGTGAATTGATCTTGAGACACACCACCACCGAATGGCATGTGTTCATTAACTACCGAAAACTCAATGTTGTGACCAAAAAGGATCACTTCCCCCTTTCATTTATTGACCAAATGCTTAAGCGTGTATCGGGATAACCATATTATTGCTTTCTCGATGGCTATTCTAGATATAACCCAATCGAACTCGATATCCAAGACCAAAACAAGATCACCTTCACATGCCCTTTTGGTACATTTTCCTATAAAATGATGTCATTCGGGTTATGTAATGTGTCGACTATATTCCAAAGGTGCATGTTGAGCATGTTTAGCGATATGGTAGAAAGAGGGTTGGAGGTATTCATGGATGAATTTAGCATCTTTGGTAGATACTTTGACCATTGCCTCTCTATTCTTTATAGGGTTTTGTCTAGATGCATCGAGAAAAATCTCATCTTAAATTGTGAAAAGGGACATTTTATGGTCACTAAAGTGATTGTTCTAGGGAATATTGTCTCCTCTAAAGGCATAGATTTGGATAAGGCAAAAATTGAGGTGATTGTTGATTTTCCTGACCTAAAATACTCAAAGACGTGAGGTCTTTCCTTAGACGTGCAGGATTTTATCGAAGATTTATCAAGGGATTTAACTCTATTGATTGGCCCTTGTGTAGTCTCCTCTTAAAAGAGACCCCATTTGAATAGAACGATGCGTGTCAAGTTATTCTTGAGAAGTTAAAAAGCATGCTTACCACTGCCCCTATTATTTAAGCCCCGAACTGGACCTTTCCCTTTGAGCTCATGTGCAACGTGAGTGGTTTCACGGTTCGGGTGGTGTTGGGACAACGAAGGGATAAAAAAAACCACATTATCTATTATTCTATTCGAACTTTAAATGGTGTGCAACTGAATTACTAGACCACTAAAAAGGAGTTGGTAGCGGGTTTTTTCGCCTTGAATAATCTTTCGAGATTATTTGGTGCGATCTCCTAATTTGTGCTTCACAGACCACGCAATGTTAAAATATCTTTATTCAAAAGAAGGGCGCCAAGACGTATTTGATTAGGTGGGTCCTTCTACTCCAAAAATTCAATCTCACGATAAAATACAAAAAGGGAGTAGATAACATAGTTGCCGATCACTTGTCTCGATTAACGTTCGGGGAACTTAGAGATTAACTTCTCATCGATGAATTCCTTTCGGATGAAAAATTATTCTCCACTTCCTCTCTTTCGTGCTTCGCCAACATTGTGAACTACCTTGTGATGGGATCCATCCCCTCTCATTGGACCCCTCAGGAAAAATGGAAGTTCTTGACTTGGGTGTGCATGCTCTTCTTTGATAACCCATACTTGTTTAAATATCGCACATACCAAATCATCCGAAAATGCATTTTGAATGAATAGATACTAAGTTTCATTCGATTTCCCCACTTGGAAGTGTGTGGAGGTCATTTCTCCTCTAAGAAAACCGCCATAAAAATCTTGCAAAGAGAATTATATTGGCCCGTGCTTTTTAAGAATGTGCATGAATTTTGCATTACGTACGAGCGTCGCCAAAAGTTGGACACTATTACTCATCGAAACATGATTCCTATGTCCCCTGTAATTGAGATAGAGGCTTTTTATTGTTGTGGCATTGATTTCATAGGCCCATCCCACCCTCTTTTATTAACATTTATATCCTTGTAGCGGTTGATTACGTGTCCAATTGGATGGAGGAAATAGCTTCATGAACCAATGATCACAAGGTTGTTTTGAAGTTCCTAAAGGAACATATTCTTTCCCAATTCGAAACTCTGAAAGAAATAATTAGTAACAATGGAACCCCTTTTTGCAATGGTTTGTTTGCCAATCTCATAAGAAAATATGGGGTCATTCATAAGGTTGGAACGACCTACCATCCTCAGACTGGAGGTCAAGATAAGTTAACTAACCGTAAGTTCAAACATATCCTAGAGAAGACGGTCAATCCTAACCATAAGGATTGGTCTCCACGTCTAACCGATGATTTGTGGGCCTATTGCACGACCTACAAAATACCCCCTGGCATGTCCCCCTTTAGGCTTGTGTACGGAAAACCTTTCCATTTACCTATGGAACTTGAGCACAAGGCCTATTGGGTAATTAAAAAGATGAATTTCAAACTAGACAAAGCTGGGAAGAGATGGATTCTCCAACTCAATAAGTTAGAGGAAATTTGAAATGATGCATATGACAGTGCTAGCATTTGCAAAGCAAGGGTGAAGGAAAAACATGACAATAACATATAGCATAAGTCTTTCCATCCGTCCCAAAAGGTACACTTATACAACTCCTGGCTGCATCTATTTCCGGGGAAGTTGAGGTTGAGGTGGATGGGTTCGTACATTGTGATGACCGTCTTCCCTCATGGTGCGATTGAAGTCGAGAATACCAAACATGGTAATGTGTTTAAGGTTAACAGTTAATGCTTTAAACCATTCTAGAGTTATTTGACTCGTCAATGGAATCAATTCAGTTATCTGGCCACGTTTATGGGGTCGGATAGGTTCCCCTAAGCCTAAACTTTTGTACCGAACAACCACTGGTATGTGAGGGGTTGAAAACTTTTGTTAGGGACCATTATACGTATAATTTATATCCTTAAGGTCCTAAAAATCCAAGCCCAACCCACATTATTTGATGTTCAGATTTATTGATTCCCAAACCGAATCGATTCGATTTTGGCCAGTGTAGACTTTCCCAGGCCCGAATCTATTTGGGTGTCAGACCGAATCGATTCGATGTTAGTAAGTTTGGAATTCGATCATAACGAATCAATTCACCCTTTGGGCCGAATCAATTCAGTTGGGGGACTTCTAAAATTATGTACTTCTTATTTAAGCCCACATTTTCCTCCCCCTTTTCACACCAAAGTTCATTTGAGTTCCTCCCTTCAAAAATTCATTCCCCCACTCCCAATCTTCATAATTTCTAAAGACTTCCTCATCCAAGGTACTAATCCCATTATTCCTTTATTTTTTTTCAACATTTGCTTTGTGTTTTTAGTGTTCAAATTAGTGTGTTGAATGTCATATTGTACATTTTTCTCATTCTTCATTGAAATACCCTATCACTTACTTTTTTCCATGTTTATCCAACAAATAAAACTTGTGTATAATTGATTTGATGTTGTTGGGGGTATTTCATTGTGTTAATGGCATTTTAACCCTAGTTTAAAGACTTTGCACACAACATGTTCGATAAAATGCCCCAATAGATATTGAGTGCACAAATGCTTCAATTTTTCATCGTTTATCTTACGTACATATTGTTTGGCCCTATTTTGAGTGTGGTATATATCGTGTACCGTTATCCGACCGATTTTTCTCCGACCAAGCTCGACCCCATTTTCACACATACTTTAGTTTTATGCATCGTACTAAATGTGTGTGTATCGACTATTTTGTTGGTCTCAATGGCTTCAAAACCATTGAATAATGATGTTAGGGGACATACGGGTTTTGAATATTTTCGAACAAAAAAAGAGAGATTGGTATCGTGCCAAGTTCAAAATAAGATGCATTATCGCGATTGAAAGGCATGTGCATTTGGAGGATTTTTCGGTCTCCATTAGACATTTTCTTAACAATTTCTCATGGGAGGCCCCTTTGGCCAAAGGGGGACATGAATGAAAAGCATGTGCAACACTTCTACGCTTCGTTCGTATCAATCAGTGACGGCACATATGAAGCGTATCTGTGTGGTAGGTGGATTTTGATTTGAAATCCTATATTAGCATTGCACTTGAGCGAGGCATCTAACCCCTAAAACTACCATTACCCTCTCAATAATAGTGCACCAAAGCTATCGAATGATACACTCATAGTGTGTCTTGCGCTCGGTAAGGTATGGGCCGGGGAAACTTTCCCCACTTTCAGCATGCCCGATATACACCGTTTCATTCATCTTGTGGGTGTTAATACCATCATCCCTACCCAAACCAAGTTTTTCCTCCAATTTAAGCAAGTCCACTTTCTATACACCCTTTTGGAGAAGGCGCTATAATTAGCCAACCACCCTTGTATTGGAGAATATGTTGGGTGACGACTACGATGAGACGGGAATGACCACTCTCCCTTATGCGTGACTTGTTAACCAAATTTGTAAGAATGTCGGATGTGAGGTAGAATCGAGTGATAAGATTCCAAGACTCCCCAAATTTCTTAATGGATTGGCAATTTCCAAATCCTTGGGAGAAGACTATTAGGAAAGGAAGAAGAAGAGATTACTAAACCTCCTACCTATGTAGATTTGGAGTGAGGATCTGGATCTTGATGATGAATGAGGCCCCGGAGGTTCTGCCTCCGGATGATCCTATTCAGGACTTGGGGATTAGGATGAACGCTTTCCAGGTCGATTTTACATCTTTTCGGGGTGATTATCAGAGAAACATCAACAATATTACTAGGATACGGATGGATATATTCCACCAGATGCATAGGGACGATGCACCGATACCTCCATATTTCTATGATCCCTATACACCACATGACCCCGTTAAGCCTGGCTCGTGTAGCCGCCTGTATGAGCTTTCATGTCCAGTTTGCAGCTATGTCTCTTTTGTTTTTACTATGCTATGTTGGTGTTGGATTGTGGTTGTGTAACTAAATGTCGTGAGGATATCTTTTATGTACTCTTTCTGAATTTCTGAACCACATGTATCACAACTTTTATTATATTAATTACATAAACACATTTCCTCATATCGTTGTCATTTTTATAACTCATATAGGTTTTCTATACAGCTGCTTTGGTACTAACATGTTTGTAGGTGTGCCATTGCTCTTTTCGGGGATCTCTTTATATGGGGTGATAAATTCTCACCCTCTTTTCCATTTTTGTCTTTATCAACATTAAGGACAATGGTTGTTTCAAGTTAGGGGGTGTGATCTACTCATTTCATTCTTTTGGCAATTGTATAACATGTTATTATTAATTTGCATTAAAAAAATTAAAATTTTTAAAAAAAGTCAAATTTTCTTATTTTTTCTTACTTGGGCGTTTAGAGTATGTCTCCAATGATTACTTGAATGATCACCCTATCCAATTGTGTAGCAATGATGCATTTTTAGAGTTTATGATTTATTAGCCTTTAGCCCTTGTATTGTTAACATTTTGAATAACTTCATTAATTAAACTATGAAATACATGAGCACCATACACAAATAATTATTTTTTATTTGGTTTAAAGCAAGGTTCTAAAAAACGAGGGGCGTGATTGAGGCGTGGAGGCCAAGCCTTAAGCCTTAGAAGCCTAGGCGGGCCTAGGCGTAAAAAGGCGTGAAAAGGCGTTTAGGCCTTCTTAATATATTTTAATATTTTTTAACCATAACAAGGCTATTAAAATACAAAAATTTCACATATCATAAAAATATGTCTGAATATATGCAAATTAAAATACTATTTGATTATTTTGGATGAGATAATGGTCCGGTTTGTACAGAAATTCTCTAAAAGGCGACATCGTTTCACTAAAGCATTGTTATTTTTAGAAAAAAGTGCACCTTAAGGGTTTTATTAAGAATAAGGCGTGAAAAGCGTAAGGCGAGGCGTTTCTCCCAAGCCTTAAGCCTAGGCGTGCCTAGGCGGAGCCTAGGCGGGTTTTTTAGAACAGTGGTTTAAAGCTATTATAATTCGTTGATCATAAGGTGCATGCTATACACTTACATATGTGAGCTACGAGACATACCTTCATTTGTTAGCGAATACGCTTACTCTTTCTCTTTCTCGAAAAATGTATCTTGTTGATCATATGGTGCATGCTATACACTTACATAGGTGAGCTTCGAGACATACCTTCATTTGTTAGCGAATACGCTTACTCTTTCTCTTTCTTGAAAAATGTATCTTGTTGACAATATCATTATCTTTTCATTGATTGTATATTAATTGCGTTTATTTTGAAAATTGACACTTGAGCATGATTTTCAAAAGTGTCGAGTCCTGATAATCACATGAAACCCTATGAAAGGGTCATAGGCCATCTTTGCTATTTAACCCATATCGACCATAGCCTCGCCTACGTTATTATCCCTTCGCAGCCCCCTCGAGCCTCCACATTAGAGTTTTAAGCCTTAAATACACTTTACGCACCTCAATTTAGGATTGAAGTCGGGATTTCTGATGTTGTTTTTATGGATTGCAATCAAGCGATGAGTGGACTCGAAGAAAAGAAAAAGAATAAGAAAAAAAAAAGAATAGAAAAGTGAAATATAATAAATGACTCCAAAATGCATGAATCCCATTCTCCCGCGTGTATGAATATCAATGTCTTACTCTTATGAATATCTTGCTTGTGGAACTTAAATTCCAATTTTGAAATTACCCACTCTTCCCGGTATCCCGTGTGTTATTCCTAAATCCCCATTGCTCCCGTAAATATACTTTCGTTTCCAAATCCTATCCTAGCCCAAGCTACATACCTAAAAAGTATAATTTGATCCTAGGGTGAAGTTGATTTAAAGGTCGAACATTTGTGATAATCTGTTAGAGTTCGTTTCACCTCGGTTAATATGCAATATCCTTTCATAAGATTTTATTTTTCACTTTTATATATCGTTCTTGACTTATGACATGTGCGCGAACTAGCTTCCAATTATAACATATCCCGTGTGTGTTACATCTCATTTCTGAGTGCTTTGACTTGTTGAGTGTAACAGTTGGAGAGGACTTAAGTCATGCATGTTTTAGCGTCTATATGAGTTGTAAAAGTTTTACCAAATACAAATTATCACATATGTCCGCTTATCTCGCATTTTTATGGTTTCAATTTTGTTGAAGTTCCTCTAATAATGTTAATAATTGCAGACTTTTGTGTGAACGTTGTTCATTTTGTTGATAAATTATGTTTTCTTTGTATTGTGGAGTTGTGCGTTAATTTTCGGGTAATCTTGGTACGAGTTGACTTAATGTTTGGGTATCATCCCTAAAAATTCTCATGAGACAAAACTTGTCCCTTAGGATTGCTTAGGGGTTTAATGACTTATTTCATATGCTAAATGCAATTGTTCGCCCGTGAAAATGACATTTTTTCCTCTTTTTACATATTACCTCTGTTGTGGTTGTTTCTTCATGCTTCATTACTCGGGACAAGTGATGTTTAATTTAGGGGGGGTGATTAGTCACGATTATTGCACTTAAAAACCCGCATATTAGCGCATTCTAACATTCTCATGCACGTTATTCCTGGAACTTATTATCGTTTACTGCACCCTATATATATATATATATATATATATATATATATATATATATATATATATATATATATATATATATATATTGTGCGTGATTTATTTGAACTTTATAGGTGTCGAGAATTGAAGACTTGAAGTTTGGTTAAATCTCGAGAAATATCCGTTGATTGTCGCAACTTCGGAGGCATTTTAGTAAATTCAACTCTTGGGTTTTGATCCTAAAATCTCCCAAAAATTGAAGCTCTTCGAGTCATCTTCGCGTGGCCTCCAACGGTGGGTGAATCCGAGCTATAGTAGGGGTGGTAATTTTAGAAACGACACGAAATTGACACGAAATTGACACGATATTTCGTGTTCGTGTCGTGTTCGTGTCGTGTTTTTTTTACACGAAGTCGTGTCGTGTCGTGTTCGTGTCTTAATTATGAGTCGTGTCGTGTCGTGTTATCGTGTTTTTTAAGCCTAAAATTTAAGAAATTATGGTTGTCGTGTCGTGTCGTGCCGTGTTATTTTTTATTCGGGTCATGTTCGTGTCAGCTAAAAAAAACACGAATTCGTGTCGTGTCGTGTCGTGTTCGTGTCCGAAAAAACCTGTCGTGTCGGGTCAAAACACGACCCACTGACCCAAATTGCCACCCCTAAGCTATAGTAAAGAAGTTATGGAAGGTTCTTTGGAGTGAGGGTCTGATCATCCCATACCTGCCCTTCCCTCACTTTGCAAGCAGTTGCGAATCGATTTGGGGCCCTGACCAAATCGATTCGTTTTGGTCTAGTGCGAAGAAATTTAAGACCGAATCGATTCGGGTTTCAGACCGAATCGATTCGCCCCTGTTTCATTATATTTACTAGTTTGCCATTTTGTAAAGACTTGGGTTATATCCCTTTTTTTTGCCCTTGTAAGGATCAAATTTTATTTTTAAAAGGTTTCTAAGTTTAGAAACTCTCTTTTCTCTCTCCTTGGTAAAAGACTTTTATGGTTTTCTCTCTCTTATTGAGCATTGAATACATAAATATAGTTGGATTTATTGCTTTACTTATTCACCTACACTATCTTTGCTTGATCTAGTTACTTTAGCTTGCATTTATTGATCTCTCTTGTGTTGGTTGGTATGTAAATAGATGGATTCTTCATTTATGATATTCTCTTGCATGTTTTACTTGGTTTCTATCATGAGTGGTTACTCCTATATGTTGGGAATCATGATCCCACCATGGAAACATGAGCTTTATAGTTAGGGTTTGGTTTCTAATTATTTTAATATAACTTCGTGTGTTGGTATTAGAGTATCCTAATTTCTTAACTTTCCTTGTCTTGCAAGGGTAGTATTTAAAGCTTTACTACAACCCCAACCATTTAGCACCAATTAATAAACCCCTAATCTTCTATTGATGAGTTGTTCGGACTTAATTAGTTATGCTCGATTAGAATCAATTTGAATTAAATCCCATCATCTACTTAGCAAATTCAAGGTGGGAGATTGAACCTCAATTCCTTTTATCTCTCGAACTCAAAGTTTTCTTAGATTACTTCATAGTATCTTCACTGTTTACTCTTCCGTTGTTAATTAAACGCATATTAGGATAGCGATCAATTAATCTTCACCACTCCAAATAAAAAATTATCTTTTACACTTCTTATGTGGCATATAACAAACATCCTATAGCTCATGTTCATTCTCTTAGGAGAGTTCAGTCCTTGTGGAATACGATCCCAGACTTGTTTAGTTACTACTTGTTGCCAATGATTTAAACTTGAATCACACACTATTTTTAGAGCATCAATAACCCCTCACTCTATATAAATGGGACACCTTCCATTGTTGGGGGGGGGGGGGGGGGGGGGGCTGGGCGGCTAAAGAAACACTCTTATGTAAATTCTCATAACTTTATAGTGGAACACTGTTGAAGTCTCGTGGACATAGGTCATTAATGGTCGAACCATGTAAATCTTTCTCACTCTCTTATTTATTTTTATACTATCATCGTGATAGTTTGGTACCCCCTCCCCCTATAGGTGGATTTTTTGACACCATAGTAACCATTAGTTTACTACAAACAAGTTATGTCCCATCAGCGACAAGTGCATAGTGTCTGTTGCTAAAAGCTGGCAACATCCTCCCCAGTTTGTTGGTGAAGCTAATTAAAACTTGGGCGTGTTTTCAAAGTGATTTAAATTTAAATGAACATAAAATATTCATTTTAATGCATTACATATGTGTGTGCGCCCAAAATTTGTGCCTCTAATCCCACAAATAGGATATGGATCATAAAATATTACACAAATTTATATGCTTTATAATTAAAAATTACAAAGGTTAGCGGTCCTTTACATCAATGGTAAATTGTTAAATTTGAATACTAATCCAACCCAAAGTGTGTATTAAAGCTTTGTATGATATCCTTCATGCAAATATCTCGACCCCTAAAATTTTAGCATTGTTGTGTTCGATTAGAATATTGGTGGGACTCACGTTTTTTATTACATTCTTTAGTCTTTTTGGAGAGAAATTGAAATATTATAGGGATGACATTCGTTGTGGCGTCTGGGATTGAGAATACGTACTTCGACGTGTCTCCGTCAACACACTGTTTGCCATTCCAATTTTTCATAAAATTTTAACAATATTGTTACGTTTGAAATGCGAACGTTTGGTATTTATTGTTCTAGATATTTATAATACGCACCGTGCAGAAACTCCACTTTTGGTACTTTAAATTTATTGTAGTCGCCTCTAAACATACGGATTGTGTTGTGGATTCTCTTGTTCTAGGCTAATGAGAAAATGACGGCAAATGTTACAAGGTTTCGAAAACCCTTGGCTTACATTATCCTTGGTTTGTCAAAAAAAAAACATTATGCATGGTCTATTAATTTTGAAACTATTGGACTATTACATACAATGTTTATATAAAAGACATGATATCACAAACTAACAAGATTTCTTAAAATAATTGACAAGATGATAAATAAGAGTTAACTTGGAGAAATATGAATATTTTTAAAAATTAAATGAGTATTTGTATCATCTTGCCGATACCATTGCTTAAATCAGCACCACCATTGGTTATAAACATTTTCCCAATGTATATATGTTCTAGCAAGTTTACAAAATAGAAAAATCGATTTTTATTTAGTAAACACTCAATTAATTATATAAATAAATCAAGTTTGAGTCGTCAAACCCGAACCCCAAATGTGGAGAATGTTTCTTGATTCGAGCACACTAGAACAACTTACCTCATGTGTTTTTTTGTCATTTAACAAAATTTAATATATGCATTATGTAAGTTATTACCGATAGGATTCTTACTTTTGGTCACACAAAGGCTAAAGCTCCGTTATAAAAAACCCAGTCCAGCCAGAAGTTGAAGAGAGAGACGTAAAACAACAGATATATAATAGTGTTCTGGTCAGTTTGTTTATTTTATTTTTCGCTTCCGCCTGAGTATTTGCACGAGACCACCTTGTTTCATGGCTACAGAGTCTTCATCAAATCTAAGAATCATTGTCCAGAGCAACCCATCAGACTCTCAACTATCTGAACTGGGTATCAAGTCTTGGCCCAAGTAAGCCCCTCTCTCTCTCTCTCTCTCTCTCTCTATATATATATATATATATATATATATATATATATTCTTGTACAGATTAATCCGCATTTTAAAAATAAGGACCCGACATTTGTGATCCGAAGGTGAGTATATAAATTATTGTCTAAATTATAGACACTCTCTTTTTTCTAGACTCTTCCTCGTATGGCACATATATATACATATGTTACTTGAGGATGACTCTCAAAATTATCGTCTAAATTATAAATACTCTCTTGTAAGCTCATTATTAGGTGACACACGATGACTCTGAAAATTATCGTCTAAATTATAAACACTCTTTTATAAGCTCATTATCAGGTGACACACACACACATATATATATATATATTGAGCTAACTTGTTATTGTGATGGAAAAAGGTGGGGTTGTGCGCCGGGGAAGTACCAACTAAAATTTGATGCACAGGAGACATGTTATCTGCTAAGAGGAAAGGTTAAAGTGAATGTAAAGAACTCGCCGGAGACAGTTGAGTTTGGTGCCGGAGATCTCGTCATACTCCCAAAAGGACTCAGTTGCACATGGGATGTCTCAGTTTCCGTGGATAAACACTACAAGTTTGACTAAACTTCCTTGTAATTTAGATCACAATCATCAACTTCTTTTAATACCTTTGATGTTGTTAACCCTTTTTTGTTGTTGCTTACTTATTTTTATTCAGTTTTTCTTTTGTAATTCGGGTGTAATGTGATTCTTGTAATTGTGGGTTATGATTATTTAGTTATTTAGAACTGAGATGGCAGTGATCTTTTGTGGTATAGCCTTTTTATTTCGAGTGAGGATCTTTTAGTAGTCAAAGAAACGGAAAACAATTAGTCAAATGCATGTCCCATTCAAAGTAATCTTCTTTATGGCTTTAATTAGATAAGCATTTATTGTTTCTTTGACTGGTCCACCCTTTTGTATTTATCATGAAACGAAATTTGTTGACGTAAACACACTTTATAAAATATTAGCACGTTGCGATGCGTGATTGGACTTGGGAGATTTTAGAAAATGATCCTGATAATGGTCAAAGTGTATAAAAATAAAATATTTTATATAATTTTATAAATTTAGTCTTTGTATTAAAAATACTAAGATAAATGGTGAAAAATAGTGCCGTTGGCACGGACTCAAAAAATAAATATTATTATACTACAATGACTAGATTTATAAATGTTATTGTATCACAAGGACTAGATTTATAAATTTGAAAAGCATTGTCCTAAAAATTTAAATATAGGAAGAAACATGACCTTTACCTTAATTCTCTATTGAATTTATTACAAATATTATTTTTTTATTTTGCACAATATATTTAATGAATGAATGGGATTTAAATTTAAAATAAAAATAAAAATAATATAATGACCAATATTTTTTAAGAAATTACAATAATTCCGTACAAAAAAAGAAGAGAATAGTTAATTTTATAGCTAATTTTATATTAGTTGAAATTACATGTTGATTTTTATTACTTAAACCCACTAATATCTTTTCTTAGCTTGATATTGTTGATTTGTCTTGAAAAGTGTTTTTAAATGGTAATAGATGTAAATTAAATTTACAGTAAAAAATTGCAAACACACAAAGAACAAAATTAGCATAAAATCATATGATCTTATTTCAATACATATATATAAATTTATTGCTATGATGGGATGCATGAGTAGTTGAAGATCCTAATTTGAAGCAATGGCAATAAATCTCCAACCAAAATTCTTGGCGCTCAGTAACATTGCTTTAATTTTCTTTAACTAGAGAAATTCAATGGTAATTAAAAAAACACTTCAAGGATAAATAACAACTTAAAGTTAGTACTAAAGTCAAAAGAACTTAATAATTCTAGTAAGAGGGGGCAACAAAAGTAGCGATATGAAATAAGAATGAAAAAAATAAACTTACAATCGATATTTATTATATACCTAAACAACGTTCTTCTCTCATACATTTGGAGTTGTGTTATAGATGCATCCTACCTTAAATTACATCAGAAAAAGGGAAAAAAGTGCAAACTACAACGGACTACTCGAAAACAGTAGACTAAGGATAGGAGAAACAATGATCTATAGATTTAACCACAATACATAATTGGAAAAATAGTCGCCACATACAACTTAATTCCCAAAAATATCACAAAATCATAACGTCCCAGAACTACTTATTTTAGTAGCACAGTTCACATAAATATATATCACCTGTAAGCAAAGTAATCTAATTGGATGAATTAAGAAATTTAAGGAGGGACATGAAATTTGTTTATGTATGGAGTTAAATTGTAAGATATTACCTCCTAAGACAATGTAGAATCCACATGATTCTCCGCCCATTCTTTGTAGAAATACTCATGTGGATTGGAGTTGTCGTTTATATAATTTATTAAGGGATAATAAGTACATGAGAAAGAGTAAATTTTTTGAGTAAAAGTATCCAAAATTAAGATAATACCAAACACCTTATGATATGTGTATCCAATGCCATGTCCATACAAATAAGAGTTTGTTTGCAGGAGCCTTATTTTTAAGCTACCCCACTTTAAAGGGTACAAACCCTAAGACCACCCAAACAAATTATAAAAAAAAAGGATGGCGACATTATTAATATAGCTTATCTTTTTTCACTCAATCAAGAACATTAAAGATTTAAGTGTTCAAAAAATTCCTTGGTACCCATAAAAATATAATATATGAACAGACCCATTTAAATATTTTGAAAAAAATGCAAAATAACTTGTTCTAACTTTGGAAAGCGATTCATGGTAAATTTTAATAAAAAATTAAGAACCCATATCACCTGATGTTTGATGAACATTCCAAAGGAGCCCCGTTACCGTAAACCATAAACTAACGAACCATCACAATAACTATTGGAGAACGAAGAGGCGAGTTTGAAATCCCATTGATTTCAATTTACATCATCAGATCGAGCAATCAATCAACCTACACTAATCGACCCAAATTATCATCCCCTACACACAAAATAAAATTAACCAAAAAAGTCTAAATCTTGATTTGTGAAAAACTGGAAAATGAAAATGCTTTTAGGTTATAATTTTAAATGCTTTTAGGTTATAATTTTAAATATATATACATAGATTATAAGAAAGATGCTTCAGAACTTTATTTTTTAATTATTATTTTTAAATCATCCCAAGAGGGATTCGATAATGTAATCAACGTTAACAAAAAAAAGGCAAATGGCCTAACCCATTTGTTTCTGTAGCTTTAAAAGGCACCTGATTTAGCCCAAATGATGTACTAGTAAAGAGTTCCATTATGTGTTCCAAATGTTAAAAGTCTCCAATTAACTCCACAATCTTATCATATCATATTATATAAGATTAATATATAAAGCTCTCAACTCCGCCTGTGTCGTGCTCAACTTCTTATTTTTTTTACACTACCGGTCACAAGCCCGAATAAAGGAGGAGGGTTGTATTAGGTAGCTGACAGTCAACGTAAAACTTTGTCAGATCCTTATGAGCATGAATCCTATGAATATACGTGTTAACGCTAGGGCATTCCCCTTAAGCGATGCGTTGCGCCTGCCACTAGGTGTCTTGAAAAATAGGCAAGGGGGGTTGCGTCTGTCACCGAATATCTCGAAAATAGGCAAGGGACGTCGCATCGGCGCCCGGATGCGACGATAAATACGTAAGGGTTCCTGCAACAAGCTGTACGTGTGAGGGTAAAGAAGTTAGTACAGGATACTAGACTTAGGTTAGCGACTTGGAACATAGGGACTATGACAGGAAAATGGATGGAGTTGATAGATACCATGATAAGAAGAAAAGTTAATATAGCTTTTTTACAAGAAACTAAATGGGTCGGTGAGAAAGCTAAAGAAATAGAAAATAGAGGATTTAAATTTTATTATACAGGAAAACATAGAAATAAAAACGGAGTTGGAATAATAGTAGATAAGAACTTCAAGGACGATATCGTAACCGTTATTAGGAAATGTGATAGACTTATACTTGTAAAATTGGTATTAGGTGAAAACATAATTAATATTGTTAGTACTTATGCACCTCAAGTAGGATTAGATGATCACATTAAAGTACAATTTTGAGAAAAAATGGATAAACTAATTTAAGAAATACCCGTAGGTGCGAAAATTTATATAGAAGAGATTTTAATGGCTATGTAGGAGAAGATCGTGTAGGATATGAGATAGTGCATGGAGGATACAGTTTTGGAGATAGGAACGACGGGGAAGAGTCTATCTTAGATTTTGCGATGGCTTATGATTTTGTACTAGTGAATACATATTTTAAAAAGAGGTTTGAACATTTAATAACTTATAAAAGTGGAACGCATAAGAGCCAAATAGATTTTTTCATTACTAGAAAAGGAGACCGATTAACGTATAAAGATTGTAAGGTTTTCCCGGGAGAGAGCTTAACCTCACAACATAGGATAACGGTGTTGGATATAAATATTAAAAATCAATCACGAGTGTGAAAAGTGAAGATTAACCCACGAACTAGGTAGTGGAACTTAAAAGGAGAGAAAGTAGAACTATTTAAAGATAAATTATTAAATGAAGAAAAATTGAATACTGAAGAAAAGACTAACATAATGTGGAATAAGATGTCCACATGCATTAGGAGAATATCAAAAAAAATTCTTGGAGAATCAAAATGCAAGGGGCCACAGTCTAAAGAAACTTGGAGGTGGAATGAAGAAGTACAAAATATAGTAAAAATTAAAAGGGAGTGCTTTAAAACATGGCAAACAAATAGAAATGAAGCAAATTTTGAGAAATATAAATGGGCTAAAACGGAAGTTAAGAAAGTGGTAAGAGATGCTAAGTTAAAAGCGTATGATGATCTTTATATAAAATTAGGTACACAAGAAGGGAAAAAAAGTATTTATAAGCTTGTTAAACTTAGGGACAAGAAAACAAAATATTTTAATAATGTTAAGTGTATCAAAAGTGATGATTCGAGAGTCCAAGTCAAAGATGATGAAATTATGGAAAGATGGAAAAACTACTTTGAGAAGTTATTAAATGGAGATAATGGAAGTAGATTAGATATAGAGGAACTTAGAGAGACTCGAGAAAATATATTTTTTCGCAGAATTAGGACAACAGAGGTTAGGATTGCTCTAAAAAACGATAAAAACAGGGAAGGCTTTAGGATCAGATGGTATCCCTATTGAGATTTGAAAGTGCTTAGGGGAGGATGCAGTATCATGGATTACAAAATTATTTAATAGAATTTTAATGAATAATAGGATGCTTGATGAATGGAGAAAAAGTGTTTTAGTACCAATATATAAATATAAAGGAGACATACAAAGCTGTTCAAATTATCGTGGTATTAAGTTAATGATTCATACAATGAAACTTTGGGAGAGAGTGATTGAATATAGATTGAGATTAAAGACAACAATATCTGAGAATCAATTTGGGTTTATGCATGGGAGGTCAACAATGGAAGCAATCTATTTATTGAGGAGATTAATGGAGAGGTAATGGGAGAAAAAAAAGGATCTTCATATGATTTTTATAGATTTGGAGAAGGCGTATGATAGGATACCCAGATATATAATATGGTGGGTTCTACATAAAAGAGGAGTGACTCGCAGATATATTGATATGATAAAGGATATGTATGATGGTGCGATGACTACAGTAAGAACATCAGCCGGAGAAAGTAGTGAATTTTCAATCACGATAGGTCTACACCAAGGTTCAACGTTAAGTCCTTATCTCTTTGCTCTTGTAATGGATGAGTTGACGGGACAAATACAAGATGAGGTGCCATGGTGTATGCTATTTGCAGATGATATTATTTTAGTGGATGAGACTAAGACAGGGATTAATGCTAGGTTAGAATTGTGGAGAGAGACTTTAGAAATAAGAGCATTTAAAATAAGCAGAACTAATACAAAATATGTGGAGTGCAATTTTAGTAGTAATTGGAGAAAAAATGAATATGTGGTGAAATTAGAGGGCCAAGAGATACCTAAAAATGATCATTTTCATTATTTAGGATCGATTATCCAAAAAGATGGAGATATTAGTGATGATGTTACTCATAGGATCAGAACATGTTGTGTTAAGTGGAGAAGTGCTACCAGCGTTTTGTGTGATAAGCGTATACCTTTGAAGTTAAAAGATAAATTTTATAGGACGGCCATTAGACCCTCCATGTTATATGGGACAGAGTGTTGGGTAACCAAGAAATAAAATGTGTAGAAAATGAGTGTGGCGGAGATGCGAATGCTAAGATGGATTTACGGTAAAACTCGAAAGGGTAAAATTAAAAATGAACAAATTCGTGAAACGGTAAAAGTAGATCCTATAGAAGATAAATTGAGAGAAAATCGACTTAGATGGTTTTGACACGTAAAGCCCAGACCAATGGATGTTCCTGTAAGGAAAAATGATTTAGTTAGTATTAATGGTAACACAAGGGGTAGAGGTAGACCTAAATTGACTTGGTGGGATATTATAAAAAAGGACATGATGTCATGTGACTTAACCGAAGATATTGCACTGGACAAAATGGAATGAAAAAATAGAATTCATGTAGAAGACCCTAAATAATTGGGAAAAGACTTTGTTGAGTTGAGTTTAATATATAAATCTCTCCTTCAAGGAGAGCTTGACCTGTAATTCATAGACAATAAATGATATATATTATTATACCAATATAGTAGATTTTAGTCCCGCGCGATGCGCGAGCACTTTGTAATTTTTTTGAAAATTGTAATATATATGAAAAATACATATTTGATATTAAGAATAATTGATTTCATCGTAATTATAATGATTCCTAAATTTACTCTCCAAGTAGTAGAAATATCAAGTAATCTCTATTCTTTGAAGCATAATAATATGTATAAAAAATACTAACAAATACATATTTAAAAATTGATTATAAAACATTCAATTGGAAGGGATAGTTTAGTATTTTTATTTCAAATGATTAAAAGCATAAAAGATCTCCAATCCTATATATATATATATATATATATATATATATATATATATATATATATATAGAGAGAGAGAGAGAGAGAGAGTATTCCGTTTATAGGGTCTTAAGAGTAGAGGGAAATAATTTAGTAAGCATAAACTCCACTAAGATTAGTGGGTCTAGTGGCATTATTAATTATAGAGTTAAAACAATTATAAAATTGTTATAAATGGTATAGCAGAAAAGATAGGAAATGATTAAATATAAACTAAAATTTTATATCCAACTCTAAATTGAGAAATCCAACAATCATACAAATCAAACAACAACAAAATAGGTACTTCAAAGGAAATGTAAAACTAAATGAAAATTAATTCCTCCCACAAAAAAATGGGTCTATTCCGAGTACTAATTTTAGAAACCCAAATTGAAATAATAATTTTAAGATGTAATTTTGGGAGAAGAAATTAGAAATTATAATACACAAACATAATAAAAAATTTGAATAACCAAAATGCCTCATCAAATCAGAATAAAGGGTAAAAACATAGAAAATAACTAATATCTGATGCCAACAAAGTTTCAGACATACTCACAAAACTCAAATACTCTCTCACACAAATACTTAGTTGGACATATCTCTATCTCCCCCTTAGCCCCCACGTCACTACTTTACTCTCTCTCACAAATACTTAGTTGGATGTACCCATATTTCTCTTACCCATAAACCTCTGACATTTATCAATACCACCTCCGACACCTACGAGTCTGCTGCCTGTGTATCTACATGCAAAACCTCCTTCCCCAGTTTGTCGATTTTATTCCTCCCCTAAGTTTTTATTATCGAAAGCTCCAAATAATATTTTTTTTTAATCTCCACCCACTACATAAAAAACAACAATCTGACACGGTTTAAAACAGTGTCAGATCAAATCTGACACGATTTTGAACTGTGCCAGAATCAGGTGTTCCAAAATAGCCATTTTTTTCTAGCACGGTTTAAAAGTGTGCCAGTTTTGGCCAAATAGGAATACTTCTGGTGCACTTTTTAGTTGTGTCAGAATTTGATATTTCTGCCACACTTTTGGCACAGTTTATAACTATGTCAGATTGAGTACATTTTGGTACACTTTTGACACGGAATTGAACTGTGCCAAATTTTTGGTTCAAAGGAAAAAAAAAATAATGATTTGAAAACAAGAAATTCACAACTTGTGAATCTCGCACATTGTTGATAAACTAAACTAATGTACATACAAACTACAAAATATTACAAGTCTTAATAGTTCACAAATCAAAAAAAAAAAATTGAGCAAAATTTTCTAATTTTCTACACATTATAAAACCTGTTAATATAAAACCGACGTAATATAAAGCCCGCATGACCATAAAATATAACAGTAAAAATACAATAGCCCGCACGGTCATAAAACTATAAAAGCCCGCACGACCATAACACACAAAAAAATAGAATCCTGAATATTAACTACATTAAATAAATAATCCTCCTGGTAACCATTGACTTCTTCCTATGTTCCACGTAGATAAAACCTAACGCTAAATTATTATCCTGCAAAAAATAGGATACAAAAAAGAGATGATATTAGTAACCAAGTATTTTTTAATAAAAATCTTATTCAAGCTGAAAAATTACATATACGAGTTACAATTATTATTATTATTATTATTATTATTATTATTATTATTATTATTATTATTATTATTATTATTATTATTATTATTATTATTATTATATTCTCAAATCGGAAGTCTCGTGACTACGTGATCAGCTCCTACGAGTTACATTATTCCCATACGAGGTGTTAGTGCCTCTTATGGGGCCGTTTGAGGACTAATTTGAGTTTTCACCCTAAAACAACATGTTTTTAAGCATAATTTAAATATTTTTAAATTATCGTCATATTCTCAAACCGAGAGAATCGTGACTCTGTGGTCAGTTTCTACAAGTTACATTGGTCTCGTGCAAGATGTTCATGCCTCTTACGAGGCCATTTGGGGGCTAATTTGAATTTTCACCCTTTAACGCCTTATTTTTAAGTATAATCTAGATATTTTCAAATTATCGTCATATTCTCAAATCGGGAGACTCGTGGTTAATTCCTACGAGTTACATTGGTCAGTGCAAGATGTTAGTGCCTCTTACGGGACTGTTTGAGGGCTGGTTTAGGTTTTCACCCTCTAACGGCACATTTTTAAGCCCAATCTATATATTTTCAAATTATCGTCATATTCAAAAATTGAGAGTCGTGACTACGCGGTCAATTCCTACAAGTTACATTGGTCATGTCCAAGGTGTTAGTGCCTATTACGGGGACGTTGGGGATTGGTTTGGGTTTTCACCCTTTTAACTGCTTGTTTTTAAGCCTAATCTAAATGTTTTTAAATTATTGTCATATTCTCAAACCGGGAGACCTGTGACTACGTGATCAGTTTCTACAAGTTATATTAGTCCCGTGCGAGACGTCCATGCCTCTTATAGGGCTGTTTGGGGCTAGTTTGGATTTTCACCCTTTAACGACTTGTTTTTCAGCATAATCTAGATATTTTAAAATTATCGTCATATTCTCAAACCAAGAGACCCGTGATCAATTCCTACGAGTTACATTGGTCCCGTACGAGGTGTTAGTACCTCTTATAGGACCGTTTGAGGGTTGGTTTAGGTTTTCACCCTCTAACGACATATTTTTAAGCCTAATCTAGATATTTTCAAATTATTGTCATATTCACAAGCCGAGAGACCCGTGACTACACGGTCAGTTCCTATAAGTTACATTGATACTATGCGAGGTATTAGTGCCTCATACGGGGCCATTTGGGACTGGTTTGGATTTTCACCCTTTTGACGACTTTTTTTGAAGTCTAATCTAGATATTTTTAAATTATCACCATATTCCAACAATATAAAATACTGCAACAACAAAACTAATAATTCATGCATCATAAAATTTTGCTCACATGTTATACTCTTTTGCTCACATGTTTAAAGAGTATTATACTTTTTTGCTCACATGTTACGGGCCATACAACATAAAATCAAGCATATTCATATAGGTGTTATTTAAATTAATTGCGATGGCACGGGCAAACTGACACAGGATATCCTATAAGTAGGACACCACGCACAAATCGATAAATAGATACTACATTTTATAATTATATTAATTACTCACTACTCCTTATGTCCAAGCCGTGAAGACTATTTTATCGTCTTATTTCTTATACTAAACCTCTTTTCTATATTTCCATCGATTATACTTTTTTCACGTGCTAAAAAAAAGTTGTATCTCAATATTGAAGTAGGCGTGCCTTCTAACCCTATGGTCAACATTGGTGAATACTACTTTATATTAGTGTCTTATATTATAACATGACAATGTCTATATTTATCATAGAGCAACAACAGATCGACTCAGGATCAGGTACATGAGGTGTTTTCCTAGAGTTATAGGAATTTCATTTTATGCGTTTGAGTGCAATAATGTGGAAATTTACCTCAGATGTCTCCCCCAGTCATTACAAATGATTCAAACCTAGACGGTTACAACAGTGAATTATTAGTAAATAGCCGAATTACTAAGTTATACGAAATCATAAATTGGTTAATCCCAGGGTTCTAAAAAACACGGGGCGTGATCGAGGCGTGGAGGCCAAGCCTTAAACCTTAGAAGCCTAGGCGGGCCTTAGGCGTGAAAAGGCGTTTAGGCCTTCTTAATATATTTTAATATTTTTTAAACCATAACAAGGTTATTAAAAATACTAAAATTGTACGTATCATAAAAATATGTCTGAATATATGAAAATTAAAATACTATTTGATTATTTTGGATGAGATAATGGTCCGGTAGGCAAAAAAATTCTTTAAAAGGCGATATCGTTTCACTAAAGCATTGCTGTTTTTAGAAAAAAGTGCGCCTTAAGGGTTTTACTAAGAATAAGGTGTAAAAAACTTAAGGAGGGGCGTTTCTCCCAAGCCTTAAGCCTAGGCAGATTTTTTAGAACAGTGGCTAATACATTGATCTTTCTTATCCTCTTATTTTGGTACAATTGAGACATTAACATCAAGCAACTTGGATTTACATTCAAGACGGAATGCTAAGGTATGTGAAATAAATAGGGCATGCATAACTGTAAGTTTAAACAATTATATATATATATATATATATATATATATATATATATAATAGTTATATATAGCTATTATATATAACATAATTAAAGAAGGAAAATCATTACCTATTGTCAGGAAAAAGTCGGGAGACTTTGTTGAAGTCGAACTCGATTATTCGGATCCAAACGAATCAGATCGAACCACCAATAGTGGAGCTGATGCATCTAACAAAAAAACTTAAGAGATAAGAATATATATAAATAAACTCAATCATAATGCTGATGCGTTTTATATTCATTTTAGATGGTGCGTAGGATATGTTACATTATAATTATACCTTAACATTAAACGCAACAGCCTTATCAAAATTATTTCATGTTTAAAGAATTCGAATTAGCCGAAATGTAAAATGAAAGTAGTTTAGAATAATATTCCTAGAAAGTTGCGCGAGCCAAATTTTAAAGTACAATCAAGAATGATGATTGTACTATACAGTTACAGAATTCATGTAGTTACAAAATAATTAATACACAATGGATGCAATTCCAATTTAAAGTGAACAAAACTCATGCAGTTCCAATTTAAAATGAACAGAATCCATGCAGTTATAGAATTCATGAATGTAAGAAATTCAGCTTCATTGACAATCCAACACAATCTCAAACTCGATTATAAGACCAACATAATGCAATGGATTTAACTCAATTATAATGGTTGGTATACAACTCAATTGCCTAGTTGAATGTAAAAAACTATTGGAATAACTGAATAGATACTGGACAAAATAATTTACACAAACGAGGGTACATAAAAAGTTTTGGTATGAATTCCATTGTTAGTAATCTGATTGATTTAGCAGTTGATCATACTTGCAAGTAGTGAGAGGGACATAAAAACTTTGATATTAAATGACTGTTAGGAATCGAATGATATTACAATAAAAAGTATAAAATTTGATAAATTTTGGTTAGGTTTTGTACCATTTGAACGTTGTTCTCAGCTGTCGGTTCACTAACACCTACCCCCATATCAAAGATTTCAACCCTCGTATTTCAAAGGCTTCTCATATACATGCAGTGACAAAACTCGGGACTTGAAGGGGACACAACTCAGATGATGAAAACAAGTATATGATGTCAGCCAAGTAGATGATGCATTAATACTTCAGATCCTAACATGAACGAAATTATCAAATATTTTAATTCTTAGTAAGTATATGATAATTGATGTTAGATTACCAAAAACTTGAAAAACAGATCATTATTATAAATAAAAAGTTAGAAAAGTTGTGGTATATAATTCTTTGGGGGTACCAGGGGTAGGTCAAATTGATTTCACGAAAACCCAAAAGTAAGAGAATATTTCACCAAACACAATATACACTGCACCAAAAAGGCCAATTGACACCCTTTAGCTGGCCAGCCTTGTCACGGTCATTGACCATGACATAAAAACACACGTTTTTATCATGGTCAATGACCGTGACAAGGCCGTGACTAATATACTTGTCATGGTCATTGACCGTAATAATCCTTATAATATTATCATGGTCAAGGACCGTGACACGTCTGTGATAATTTCTTCAGTAAAAAAACCCTACGCTTTCTTTTTTTCCCACCATTTTGGTTTTCCCTCTCTTTCTCTCTCTAAGCGATTTCGAGCTCTCTCTCTCTCTAAGGTATGTTTTTTTCCTCTCTTTCTCTTTCATTTATATATGTGTGTGTATGTGCATGTATATATGTGTGTGGTGGGGGGAGGTGGCAGGGGGTGGGGTGGGGGTGTGTGTACGTGTGTGTGTGCGTGTGTGATGGGGGGAGGGGGAGGGACAGGGGGTTAGGAAGGGGAGGGACAGGGGGATGGGTGGGGGGCAGGGGGTGGTTGTGTGTGTGTGTGTGTGTGCAGGTGTGTGCATATGTGTGTGGTGGGGTGAGGGGAGTGGTGGGGTGTATGTGTGTGTGTGTGGAGGTGTGTGCGTGTGTAGTGGGGGAGGGGTTGGGGTGGGTGGGGGCGATGGGGTAGGGCAATCTCAACAATTGAAACAGACAAATTAATTAATAAATTATGTATTGCCCCTCATTAATAGATAATTGTTGAGATTCGAAATAACTTTAATTGTATAGCTTTAATAAAATAAATTGTATAGCTTTAATTGTAACTTTGTAAGGTAATCCGAATATTAAGGATAAATCCCTAATTAGCAAGTGTTTTGGGGATTAAGTCACCGTGGCAACTCAGCGTGTCAAATTGTATTTTAGCTTATTTTATTAATCATATTGTATTTTTGTTCATATTGACTGTAAGCTATAACGATTGTAATGATGTAACGAGAATAATAATGAGTTTGTATGAGGTTAAACGGTACTCACGAGAGATCAGGCCTGGCAGGGCCTGAGAGAGCTTTCATGCTCTATCGAATGACCTCACCGTGGGAACTTTAGAGGGACTTGTTTTGGAGGATTGAGAAGTGAGGCACCGTTGGGGCTTGTCCTGACCATCTTAGATACACCTGGTAAAACACCAAAGAACCCTGACCGTGGAATCTCAAGGGGAGCAAATTGGAGTTCCATCGGGCGTTGAGTTGTGAACCAAGCAGCCCTCTACTTAATGTCACATCTACTGTAGGTGATGTCACTAGCCAGCTAAACAATGTCAGACATGAACTTGAGTAAACTATCGTGGTATTTGAGGCTGTCAGGCAGTTGGTGAGCCACCTCTGCGATAACAACCCCCCTGACACACAGTGGTTAGGTAAAAGGCATGTCTTGGCATTTAATGTTTATGACGTGGAGATAACTAGTGCATCAAGCATTTAATGTTGTGACATAAAGTATTAGGGATGTCTTTCATAGTCTTTAATGACTGAGTTGCCTCGGGGATGGGGGGCTATTTAAGGACCCCAACCACCCCTGAGGAGAGGACGATCCCTTTTTAGAGTTCAGAAGTTATTACTAGAGAAAAGATACATTTGAGAGACTTATTGAAAACCAGAGAGTTGGCTCACTCGTCATTGTCATTTATTACAAAGCTTTTAATACTTGACAGAGATTCTTGAGAGTTTTTAGTGTGTTTGCCTACCTACCAAGGTGTACCTAGGGTGCTTAATTCTCTCTCCTTCTAGTTAAGCTACTTCTAAGTTCATTACTATTTTCTGAGTTATACACGAGAGATTTGTGAGTTTAAACTGTCTTATTTTTATTAAGTTTGTGTTCGCATGTTCTATCACTAATCCAAGGTTTTGGCTGATTAACTCATCATTAATATACTTCAAAGGGGTTACGCCTCCATCTTATCTAAAGTACCCTCTTACATTTGACGACTCCGTTGGAGAGGCATTCTTCTAAGTAAGGAGTATGGTGCAAGATAATGCTAATCGAAGGCTCAACTTTGATGGCATCCAACACAATGAAGAGCAAGCTGCGAGAGAACTGGAGGCTCTAAGGAATGGGGATCCTCGAATAGAGGTACCTATGGTTCAGGCGACGACATGCATTCTAGGGGTGACACAAGCTTCCACGAGCACGGGGTTAGGACCCACTAAGGTGGTGCTCCTCATGAGTAAGTTTTATGAGTTTTTGCAAACTCCGACAGCTTAAACGATGATGGGAGGATTGGAGGCCAATGCTTTCGTAACACCAGGGATAACTCCAACAGCCCCACCAGGCGCAGGTGTGGAGGGAACGGTCCCAGCAAGCATACCCTCTATTATGAATCCAGCCGTGGGAACCTCCGGGGTTTCAACGGCCCTAACTATGATGACTATTCCAGCTACAACGGGTACTCAGCCTATGGTCCCGTTAGTTGTTGCCCCAATAGCATCACCAATGGAGAAAATGAGAAAGGAGATGCAGAAAGAGATGTTGAAGTCCATGCAATCCTCCTCGCAATCTGCGGGCAAGGTATCTTTGGTTTATGATGACTTTTGAACACCTTATCCTCGGGAATACAACGATGAGCCCTATCCAAAGGACTATATTCCTCGTATCTTTGAAAAATACACAGGGAAAGTTGGGAACCCAAAGGAGCATATTAAGCGCTTTGTCGAACACTTGGGAGCGCATTTCAACAATAAGAAGATTAGGTTGAGGGAGTTTTCCAAATCCTTAACCGATAAGGCATATACCTAGTATTCTCATTTGGCTCCTAACAACATTTCTACATGGGAGGAGATGCATGTATTGTTTGTCCAAAAGTTCTTTCTGGCAGAAGATGAGTTTACTTTGACCCAACTGGGTAGGGAGAAGAAAAGACCTGGGGAAAAGTGGTGGCCTATGTGCGAAGGTTCAGGGAAAGATCCCTCAACGTGAGGGAGGAGGCCAAGGAATCCAAGCTATTGCAGATCTGCGTCGAGGGGCTGCTCCCTGAGTACATCTACTATCTTATAAATGAGACACGTGAGGGGACTTTTACAGCATTCTTAAAAGCGACGAGAAATATCTCTTTGGTGGTGATGCCTAATCCGGTGGTGGGGTCTATGATGTTTAGGCAGCCGATGCAACCCGCGGGGGAGAGATCTCAGTCCCCACGGGTAGGGTACACCGAGGGGGGAGATAGGGGAAAGTCACCAAAGAAGGATAATAAGAGGAAGTTCGAAAGAGATAGGGAGGACCCACCACCATTGCCTTGTACAGTGGAAGAAGCTATCAGCTATTACAATACGATGGTCCAAGGGGGAATTGTCTATGAGCCAAAGGACATTCCCACTAGGGAACCCGATGTGGCAACAAAGGCAGATCCAAAGTACTGCCAGGTTCATCGAAGGATCCAGCATCCAACCGAGAGCTATTTTACACTGAGAAGAATCATTGATAAGTACGTGAAGGCAGAGACATTACAAATCCCTCCACCAAACGTTAACAATAATCCATTGCCTGCACATGGGGCCAATATCGTGGTGGCAGAGGTGGAGAGAGGAGAAAGAGAGTCAACGATGAAGCAAGAAGAGTACAAAGAGGCCCTGGAAGATTATTCGAGGGGAATGGCTAATGTAGTGTTGGCTTACGACGAAGCAAGCGCCAAGGATGTAGAGGAGGCATATGGTGTTGAAGGTGAGGAAGTAGACCAAGTTCTAGAATACCGTGCAATTTCAAAATCCCCAAGTTTACCTGGTTCTTCGACCAGGTGGGGTACCGAAAGAGAGTAGGTTGGAGATAACCTAGGAAATACTCGGTATTACGAGGAAGAACGCAGTCCCTTCGCTGAGATGGAAGGTACCCATGGCCAGGTTGGTGAGAAAGTTTCTGTCAGAGGTAACCTTCAGTGATGCAGATAAGGCTGTAAGATTCCCTCACAACAGGCCATTATATGTGACTGCCAGTGTCAACGGGGTTAGCTTCGCGAGGACTCTTATGGATGGAGGAGCTTCCATTAATATCATACCAATAAACTCTTTCCACACAACCAATATTCCATAAGAAAGGTTAGTTCCCATGCCTTTGGTAATTTCGGGGTATGATAATCAATCTTCCAAGTCCATTGGGTACGTTAATGTTGGGATTATAATGGGAAATTTGAGTTCCCATATCATGTTCCACATAATAGAGAGTGCAACTTCCTATCATATGCTAATAGGAAGGGTATGGATGCACAACCAAGGGCTAGTTCCTTCTACGTACCACCAATGTGCCAAAGTGAATGTTAAGGGAACAGAGGTGATCATTAGGGCTACAAAGAGGCCCTTCGCTGTGGAGGAGGCTCACTTGGTGGATGAATCATTTTACACAGAGTTAGAGGAAGATGTTCGAGTCCTAAAGAGAATGATGGAGGGGGCATGGGTTCCCTCGATCAGAGAAAGGATGGGGCCCTTAAACGAGCAGAAGGAGGTTACAAGCAGCACAAGGGAAATGGCTGAAGAAGCTCACTAGGTGGTCCCTCGACCCCAAGGCATCTCGAGGTGGCTCAAAGACAGAATGAGGCCCAGAGTGGACCCAATGGAGCATGAGATCCAATGGCAAAGCGTGCTGAGCCGGTTCTCAGGAGAAAGAGTGGCCGAGGCTTCTAGAGAGAAGAAGAGGATGTCAGTTACCACTACCAGCAGACAATGCAAGAAGGTCGTTACCTAGGAAGAAAAGGTGGTGTATCGATTATAACGGTGTGAGCGGGAGGCCAAGGAAACTAATGATAAGGTTGACCCGATATATGAATGCTTTCTGGTGGACCAACGGGGACAATACATGGTGATAGACAACTCCAGCATACAGGAATTGGTGGAGGAAGTTGCTGAAGAACCAGAGTACATAACGGATCGACCAAAACTACAAGCATAAGAACTAGAACAGTTGAATCTGGCCAAAGAAGGGGGAGATCCAAGGCCCATCTTCATCTCGAAGGATCTTAGTTAGGAGAAACGAGAGGCCTTGGTTGAGGTTATTCGGGAGTTGATAGACGTTTTCGTGTGGAAATACACAGAGATGGAGGGGATGTACGAGGAAGTAAACTGCCATAAATTGAACGTAATGCCTTCAGCTATTCCAGTGAAATAAGCGACAAGAACGTACAAACCTGAACAAGATTTGAAGATCAAGAAAGAGGTTCAATGCCTACTAACGGCAGGGTTCATCACACCGATACAACACCCACTCTGGCTATCTAGTATTATCTCGGTGGGGAAGAAAGACAAAAACCAAATAAGGATCTACGTGGACTTCAGAGATTTGAATAAAGCTTGTCCCAAAGATGAGTTCCCTCTGCCCTCTATTAATAGCTTGATAGACATAATGGCTGGCCATGAGATGTATAGCTTCATGGATGGGTATGTGGGGTACAACCAGATCAAGATGGACCCCTCGGATGCAGAGAAGACAACATTTAAAACCCCGTTGGGTAACTTCATATACAGGGTGATGCCGCTTGGACTCAAGAATGCTAGGGAGACTTACCAGAGAACAATGATGGCAATTTTCCATGACTTCTTTCATAAGTTTATGGAATTTTATGTGGATGATTTGGTTATCAAGTCAAGGAGAGAGGAATCCCATCAGAACGATTTGAGGAAGGTGATTTCCCATTGCAGGAAGTATAAATTAAAGATGAACCCATTAAAGTGTGTTTTTGGGGTAACAAGTGGGAAATTCCTAGGCTTTGTGGTTGTTCGACAAGGGGTGCAGATGGACCAGGACAAACAGCGGGCGATTTTGGACATGCCATGCCCAAGAACGGTAAAGGAGTTGAAGAGTTTCCTCGGTAAAGTCTCCTACCTTAGGAGATTTATGCCTGGATTAGTCAAAATAACTCATCCATTGATGCATTTGTTGCGAAAGAACACGAAGTTCAAGTGGGAGGAGGTTCACCAGGAGTCTCTCGACGGGCTGAAGAAATTGCTCGTTTCGCCACAAACCATGGTTCCCCCGAAGGCAGGAATACCATTGTAGTTGTACCTCACATCCACCACGAGGTCCGTGGGAGCTTCGTTGGCACAAGAGATGGAGGGGAAAGAACGAACAGTTTACTACCTCAACAGGATCATCCATGAACCAGAAGTCAGATACAGTAGCTTAGAAAGGCACTGTTTAGCCTTAGTCTTTGTAGCGCAAAAACTTAGGCATTATATGTTGTCTTTTACAATTCATATTGTAACTAGATGCGATCCTATTAAGTATTTTTCTAGTAAGAACGATTTTGATTGGCAGGGAAGCTAGGTGGTTCCTCATCCTATCTGAATATGACTTGAAGTACGTGGTTCCTCGCGCAATCAAAAGCCAGGCATACGCTGATCAGTTGGCTATTTTCCCCTCAGGGAGGTTTGAGCTACCCAAAGAAAATATTTCAGGAGACGATTTGCAGGCCAACCACCTAGATGCAACGGATGAGGAATGGATAATGCAGTTCGATGGATCTTCAGCAGAAAAGAAAGGAGGAACAGGGGTTATTCTTTCGAAAGGAATGGATGAGATTTGCCTTTTCTACAAGTTGGATTTACCTTGTTCTAATAACGAGACGGAATATGAAGCATTAGTTTTGGGATTACTAGAGGCCCTTCGAAGGGGGATCCATTCACTTTGCATCAAGGGGGAGTCAAACTTGGTGGTTCAGCAAGTCAATGGAGAGTATACGTTGAAACACATGAGCCTGGCACCATATAGAACAATCATTCATAGGTTCATCTGCCAGTTCCATCGGACCAAGATTAAGAGACAGCCTAGAACGATGAATCATCATCCAGATGCCTATGCCACCATTGCCCTAAAAATAGTCATGAGGAGCGGTACAACTACTAACGAAGAACAACTCCTTCGATGGTACAGTCAATTCTACATATGGAAGAGGATGGAGACTAGAGGGGAAATATTAAGAGGCAACTGGAGGCTAGTGAAGGAACGATGGGGCTCAGAGAATTAGCCCAATACTTCACGAACCAGGGAAACCTTTACTTTAGAAACGCAGGAGGATCGCTGTCGAGATGCATCGGTCCAGAAGAGGCAGAGCAAAGATTAAAGAAAATGCATGAAGCGCACTACGAAACAACTGACATACCCCTCTACTGAAGAATGCAAAGAAAAGGGTATTATTGGCCTAAGATGAAATAGGATGCGGCAGAGCTATAACAGAAGTACGATAAATGTCAGTTATTCTTCGAATTAGCTGAATGTCACTTCGTGGAGGCTCAATCTGACTAGAGACAACCCTATATTGACTTTATTAAGGAGGAAGTCGTCCCAATGGAGAAAATTGATACGATGGGACTCCAGTGAAGAGCCTCGAGATTCTACGTTCAAGAGGGGCAGCTTTATCGAAGGGGATATTTTAACAAGCCATTGCGTGGCATCACGAAAGAAGAGGCAGCCAAGGTCCTCAAACAGGGACATAATCCAGCTCACATAGGAGGGGCCAAGTTATATGAACAATTGATGACTTTGGGATATTATTAGCCAACGATGGAGAAAGATTCTGTTGAGTTCGTTCGAAAGTGTAAGGCTTGCCAACTTCATGGAAATATGATCCATACCCCGTTAGTGGACTTACACTCCCTGGAAATGCCTTATCCTTTTCACACCTGGGCGTTCGACCTGGTAGGGGAAATATAGCCTTCCTCGAGGGGGAAGATATGGATACTAGTAGCAACGAAGTGCTTCACAAAGTGGGCTGAGGCGATACCACTAAAAAGGACAACAACGAGGATGGTGAGCAACTTCATCAGAGAATACATCATTTGTCATTTTGGGATCCCAAAGGTTATCCTTTCGGACAATGGAATCCCTTTCGTCAATTCATAATTAACGATGCTCACAGAAAAATGCTCCATTGTCCATCATACCTTGACGGTGGCATATCCAAAGGGAAATGGTCAAGCCGAAGTGACAAACAAAACTTTTATCAACATCTTGGCTAAAACAATGGAGGATTTCCCAGGATCGTGGTATGACAAGATACCTATTGTATTGTGGGACTATCGAACAACTAAGAGGAAGCCTACAGGGTATACACCGTTCTCTCTTGTCTATGGGGTCGAGGCGATTCTCCCAGTGGAGTTAGAAGTCCCCTCTGCTCGATATGCTCTGTAAAGCAGCATGCTTCCTCAGAGTAGACATGCAGTTGGAAGCATTGGACGAACACAGGGATAATGCGATGCAACATTTTCAAATGTATACGAAGCAACTCTCCAGGGTGTATGATAACTTAGTGATACCAAGGAAGTTCTTAAAGGGGGACCTCGTGTTAAAAGCAACAACGAAACATATCAGGGGGCTTCCTCTACCCAAGTTTACAACAAATTGGTAAGGACCTTTCATTGTGAAGGAAGCCTATGAATCGAGTTATTGCCTAATCTCTAAGATAGAGGAAGACAGGCCATTTAAGATTAACAATAAATGGTTGAAAATCTATCATGTGTAAACAGCTATGTTTGTCCATTGATGTAGTTGGATATTATGAATACATAAGTTCTTTGCTTTTATTATAATGAGTGAACCAAGTTATTTTTTATTATAGCTCAAGCAAAGATGAAAGAATTACAGAACTTCACAATCTACGCAAACAGTTGTAACACAAAGAGATGGCATAAGAAAATAAGTATCTTTTTTCATTTATAAACTTTAGGGCGTTACAAAATTGGGATCTATTTCCCAAGAATTATATGAGAAGAAAAGAAGAAAAGAAAAATATATATACAAGTTCATTCTCCAAGAAGGAACCACAGATCCGGAGAAGAGAAAAAATCTCCAGGGAGGCCCGAAAAAGCTGCTTGGCAAGACTGTTGAGCGTTGATATAGATCTTCAACCTTGTCTGCGCCTGTCTGCGCTCAATTAGAAGTTTCTCTAGTTTTGACTTCTCCGCACGTAGATCTTCCTTTAGGTCCCCCACCTCTTTGTCAATGGTTTCGAGAAGAGGTGCTAGCTCTGTCAACCTAACTTCCTCGGCCCGGTGATCCTCCTGATGTTTTCGCAAGAGCTACCTCTGGTTGTCCAACCGCTGGCTCTTCAAAGTCTTAAAATGCATGATGAGCTAGTCAAAATGAAACCCGTCACGACCCAACTCCCTCAAATAACCCAAGAATTAGTTGATAAGAGGTCTGGTAACGTTTGCAGTTGGAGTATTGGAAATTTCAATAATGACGGTGGCCATGCCTTGAAGCCTGTAGCTCATAACTGAGATATTTAAACGTAGGCAATCCACTATGAAGGTTTCAGAATGATAGCTCACAAGTTTATCAATTGCCAAATGGTGGTTGGCAGGCATTTGGGGAGAACGTTGGAGTACCATCAGGCAGAAGGCGTGAGGAGCCAAGTCGGGCAGAGGAAGCTCGCACCCAGATTCGCGCTCAACAGCAACACCTGTCATGGAACCTTGATCATTATGGCTAGATTCTTCGGAGGCAACAAGTTCACGATGGGGAAAGGCAATAGGCGTAGGAACTGGTGGAGAATCCTCCCGAGCAACCTAAAAACAGTTAGAGGAAATAAGGAGTTTAGGAAAAAATCTTAACAAGCATTTTCATTGTTAAGTCACTGATATAGGTGGAGTTTATAAAAAAAAATCTTAACAAGCATTTTCGTTGTTAAGTCACAGATGTAGGTGGAGTTTATCGAAAAAATCTTAACAAGCGTTTTCGTTGTTAAGTCACCGCTATAGGTGGAGTTTATAGAAAAAACCATAACAAGTGTTTTCGTTGTTAAGTCACCGATACAGGTGGAGTTTATAGAAAAAAAAACTTAACAAGTGTTTTCGTTGTTAAGTCACCGATATAGGTGGAGTTTCTGGAAAATTCTTAACAAATGTTTTCATTGTTAAGTCACAGATATAGGTGGAGTTTATAGAAAAAAAACTTAACAAGTGTTTTCGTTGTTAAGTCACCATTACAGGTGGAGTTTTTGAAAAAAATCTTAACAAGTGTTTTCGTTGTTAAGTCAACGACATAGGTGAAGTCAGAGAAATAGAGAAACATAGAGAAACTAGCAAAGTACCTCAGCAGCAGTAGGAGCCAGAACGGGAGCCACCACGGGGACCATGATGGTAGAAATTGTTGGAGGCGGGCTCCTTGTCTCAGCAACTCCGATGGGGCCCTCGGCTGAAGAAGCTTCAACGGTAGGAAAACTTCCCTCGCTAACATAAGGTACTAAAGATAGCACGGGTGCATCATCGGAGGGAGATGCTGAACCCTCAAGAGATGCCCCAAAGGAAGCAGCAACACCAACCTGGTCTTGGGAAGGAACAAGGCCACTCAAAGCAAAGGGTGGAGAGAGACTTGGAGAAAGCTGCAAATGTAAAACCAAGTGTTAGACGCAAGGGGAAAACACAAAAGAATACCAATCAGAAATGCACCTAACTTACCCCCATTATGGCACTAAAAAGAGGAACTGCAGTAAAGGGGTCTCGACAATCCAGGAGGAAGGAGAATGCTAGCTATCAGTGATGCCACTTCCACCTAAAACAGACCAACATGTTAGAGATGATAAACACAATAAGGAAACAAATAAAATATGTGAGACAAGACAAGAAATTTACCTGCGAGGCACTCTCTTCGACCGCAACGAGGGGTAGAGACATCTCTAACTCCAATGTCAACTCAGAGGAGGTAGCAGTAGTTCCCTTTGGTTGCCTAGGCACTTCAGCAGACTCAATGGTGGCAGCCTCCATCGCAACTTCTTTGGCTCGTTGCGAGCATGAACGGAGAGAGTAAGGCAGACTTATCAAGGGGTAACGGGGAAGAGTAGTGTCTGCTGGAGAAACACCACAACGCCCCCCTACGAAGTGGCTTACAGGAAGACTGGGGGACAGGGCCTTTCTTCTTCAACTCCCTGCACCAAAACATTTTCTTATTAAGAAATAAGCAGATGCAACACACCTTAGGACACTACACCAAAATGGGCAAATTGTCACCTTTCAGCCGGCCAGCCTTGTCAAGGTCATTGACCGTGACAAAAAACACGCATTTTATGTCACGGTCATTGACCTTGACACGACCGTGACAACGAATTATCACGGTTAATGACCGTGACAAGACCGTGACAAATTTACTTGTCACGGACTTGTCACGGTCAATGACCGTGACAATTCTTTGAATACTTGTCACGGTTAATGACCTTGACACGACCGTGACAATGTTTACAGCAAAAACCCTTTCCCCCTTATTTTTTCCCTCCCGCGCTGTTCCCTCCCTCTCTCTCTCTCTCGACGCTGCTCTCTCTCTCTACTTTCAGGTCGATTTTCTCTCTCTCTCTCTCTCTCTCTCTCTCTCTTCCATTTATATATCTGTTTGTGTGTATATTTATGTGTGTATGTGTATATATATATGTGTGTATGTGTGTGCGTGTGTGGGGGGTGGGGCAGGGTGGGGGTAGGGGGCAGGATGGGGCCGGGTGGGGGAGGGGGTGGTGGAGGGGGGCAGGGGGTGGTGTGGGGTGGTGTGTGTGTGTGTGCGTGTGCGCGCGCGCTTAGGTTCGTAGGTGTGCGTGTGCGTGTGTGTGTGGCGGGGGGAGGGGGGCAGGGGGTGGGGGTGGAGTGGGGCACCCATTTAATAAGTTTTAAAATATTTGGAAAAAACATAATATTACAAAATTGAAACGAAATGGTATTGACGGAACTTACACATACGTTATGTACTGTGCTCTTACATTGAAAATTATTACATAGAAAAAGAAAAATATAAATTGAGATAACCTTAGAATCTAATTAGGCTAAAAATATAATGGCATCAACTATCATATATACACAACACTAAAAGTAGACATCAATTTTATAAATAATTGATAATAGTTGGATAATAATTGGATAATAAACATCGGGAGGGGGTGGGGTGGGGGTGGGTGGGGTTTTGAATATTATTTACATTTATATTTTTGGATAATAATTGGATAATAGTTGATATTTTCATTCAAAATAAATATTTCATTCAAATATATTGGATAATAATTGATATTTTCATTGAAATTGATAATAATTTTATTCATGAAATTAATTCAATTGATAATAATTTATATATATGTTTGTGTGTATATATATGTGTGTATGTGTGTATATATGTGCGTGTGTGTGCATGTGTGGTGAGCCCTTCATATTTTAAAAATGTTGTTTTTATTCCTATAGAATAGCTTAGATAGTGTGTGTGTGTGTGTGTGTGTGTGTGTGTGTGTGTATGTGGTCAATACATGAATTTATTTTTGTATTTGAATTAATCCATGAATTTATTTTTGTATTTGAATTAACCCATGAATTTATTTTTGTATTTGAATTAACCCATTATATGAAACATACTTGAAATTAAATATAGTGCGCATAGATACTAGCATTCTAGTTCTTATGCGTACGCATTCAATAGCCCTTAGACCCGTTCGAGAGTCATTACCCCTGTAATGAGATCTCTCGAATTGTCCCGTTTGGACAGTTTGAGACTGTATAATTTCTGTATAATATTCTTATTGGCTTAAAGTTGTTACTTTTGGAGGAAGTTCTGCAGTCGTATCTTAATGTTCTCTGGGTACATACTAGATTGACAAGTGTGACTGTTATTTTAATTGACCAATTGAAATAACACTCACACCTGCCAATCTACGTCGTGTACTTGGAGAACTAAGGGAATATGCTGTCGAATTTTTTTCAAATCATAACAATGTGCATGAGTTGTTAAGTATATTACAGAAAAATGCATTCTTGAATGGGATAGGACCACTTACCCTTTAATAGGATAATTAAATGATGGGATAATTAAATAAAACATACTATAAATCTAAGTTTTATTTACCTTTAATAGGTGTTTAGTTGTGGTAGCTGTGATGGGATATCCGAAATACAAAGAGTGGATGGGTGAGACTAATAGAATGGGGGATGTGTTTCGCAGAGGTGCTAACGAATTTGTGAAATATGCAAAGAGATGTCGTAATGATGAAGAGTTTCCGTGTCCGTGTGCTAGGTGTAAGAATGGTAAGGTGTTTGAGTGGAAAACAGTTGAACTACATTTGTTAAGATCGGGTATGCAAGATAGTTATCTATTTTGGAGTTTTCACGGTGAATTGAAAGTTCCTTTTGTCCCCGACCAACCTTCACAACAACCTTCAACAAGTAGAATAGATGAAGAAGGGGACGACATAGATCATAATATGTTAGAGGATTTAGTTGATGATGCGTACGGAGTTTATGAAGCTGAGGAGAATGAGGTTACTGATGACGTGGAAGATTCATGTGCTCGTGAAGATAACACGATAAAACTTGACGATGACTACCAAAGTTTAAAATTTAAGGCGACAAAACCGTTATACTCTGGCTGTGAGAAAGATCAAACAACTTTACATGCCATGATTGGTTTGCACAGTTTGAAGACGCAGTACGATTTGTCTGGCAATAGCGTGACGGGAATTCTGAAATGGGTGAAGGGCTTATTACCCAAGGTGAATACACTTCCAAATAGCTATCCTGTTATGAAGGACAGTTTGAAAGGTTTGGGAATGAAGTATAAATCGATTCATGCTTGTGTGTATGACTGCATACTATACCGAAAGGAGTATGAAAATCTCGATCGTTGCCCGGTATGGGATGAACCTAGATATGTCCAATCTACTAGTAAGGAAGGCACAAGCTCAAAAGTGCCTCAAAAAGTATTGAAATATTTTCCCGTTGGGCCTAGATTAAAGCGATTTTTCACAGCACCATGGATTGCAGAGGCAATGACTTGGCATGCTAGGGTAGAAGTAGGGGGTAATATCATGCGTCATCCTATTGATTCTACTGCCTGGCGGAGGATGAATTATGAGTATCCCGATTTTGATCGAGAACAACGCAACATTCGTTTGGCTATATCAACAGATGGTTTCAATCCATTTGGAAATCTAAGCACCAATCAGAGTGTATGGCTAGTGATCCTAGCCCCACTCAACCTCCCTCCTTCACAGTGTATGAGACCTGAATTTTTGATGATGGATTTATTGATACCTGGGCCAAAGGCACCAAGTGAAGACATTGATATCTACCTGGCTCCTTTGGTAGAAGAATTAAATGAGTTGTGGGAAGAGGGTGTACAATCATTTGACTCTTTTAGAAAAGAAGAGTTTACGCTGAAAGCTATGTTGATGTGGGCAATTCATGATTTTTCAGCTTATGGGACATTATCCGGATGTGTAGTACATGGTTATTTGGGGTGTCCTATTTGTGGAGAGGAGACTGAATCTCTTCGTCTATCCTCTAGCTTAAAAAATGTATACCATTGCCACAGGAGGTTTTTACCCCCAGCTCATAGTTTCAGATTTGAGAAAGGTTCCAATTTTTTATTGGGCGGAGTTGAACATAGGCTACCACCGAGATAACTTTCGGGTTCAGAAATTGAAAGTAAATCTTCTGAATGTGGCCCAAATATGCCAGGTAAGAATCCCAAATTTAAGAATGACAATCATAAGAAGACCCCAACTGGGAATGAAACTGAGATAAGAAAGGCATGGTCTCGGAGGTCAATTTTATTTGACTTGCCTTATTGGAAGAAAAACCCGGTGTGCCATGTATTGGATGTGATGCATGCAGAGAAGAACTTCGCTGAACATATTGTGGGTACTTGCCTTGGGGGGATTCATTCGAAGGATGGATAAAATGCACGAAATGACCTTAAAACGTTAAAACTTAAACCACAACTATGGTTGAAAGAAGATAGTAGGGGAAGGACAATAATTCCCCCTGGTACGTTTACTTTGACGAGTGAGGAAAGGAAGGTGATTCTAGACACAATATATAATTTGAAGGGCCCATCTACTTTTTCGTCCAACTTGCAAAGGATTGTGAATTATGTTACTCATGATTTACATAAGTGTAAGTCCCACGATTGGCATGTGATCATGCAATTGGTTCCTCTATTGTTTAAGCACTGTTTCTCCAAGCACAAGGATTTGCGTAGGGCTATTATGCAAATTAGTATTACCTTCTCCCTCTTGTGTGAGAAGGTAGTGAATCGAGAACACATAGTGGCCGCAAAATTGGCTGTGAATGAAGCGATTTGTGTATTGGAGAAGTACTTTCCCCCAGAATTCTTTGACATAAGTGTTCACTTGTTGGTACACCTATGCGACGAGGCACTTCTTTGTGGTCCAGTTAGATATCGGTGGATGTATCCGTTTGAAAGATTGTTGAAATTTTTTAAAGCTTACGTCAAGAATACGCGATATATTGCAGGATCAATTGCAGAGGAATACATCACCGTTGAGTCATCAATATATACTCGGGAATATATGCTTGACTCGACCAGCGTTGATGACACTGATGAATTCCTCGATGATGGTGGTAATGTGATGGGAAAACGAGTGAAATTAATGAGTTTACAACATGAACAAGTAGCTCGTTATCTATTTGACACACATGAAGATGTCGAAGAATGGAAAAAGTATGTTTCGAATATTATAATGTTTAACATTATTTTAGATTATTTTATACATGATTAATTTTGTAATATGTAGTAAATATGAAGCCTGTGAGAACAATAAAAGACAAAAAACAATGGTACAATCAGACAGTGAATTTAGGCTATGGTTGACACAAGAGGTAATTATAATGAAAACAGTCGTTATATAACGTTACATTACACTCAAATTTTACCACTAATATAATTAATTTATCTATATTCTCAGCTCCTAAAGATGGGTGATGCGACATCAAGGCTTGCTCGTCTAGCCACTGGACTCTTATTCGTGGCACAAGAGTACAAAAAGTATCGATTGAACGGTTACATTTTCGGCGCTAAAGTGTACGAGGAAAGTACAAATGTACATAACTCAGGAATTTCATACAAGGCTCTTACTTTCTTTCGAGCGAGCGCAAAAGATAAAAACCTCGTTGAAGCTGAAATAACTTACTATGGTGTAATCCAAAATATATTTGAATTGGATTATATAGGCTTCAAAGAAGTTGTATTTTACTGTGAATGGGTAAGAGTTGAGGATAAAAATGCTTGTAAAGTTGATCCTGTCACCAATTTGATCATGGTTGACTTGTCCAAGTTGAAGAGCAACGATCACGTGAGCGATGAGCCGTTTGTTTGTGCATTTCAAAAGGTTAAGCAAGTGTTTTACTCGGAGTATATCAACAACGAGACGTGGTCAATTGTCCAACACACGCCAAGGCTTCTAAATAGTAGTGTGGATGACTTGGCTGCTCCTACCGAATATCAATCCATTTTTTATGATAACCCGAATTTGAAATAATTTTTCAATTTGTAATAAATATTTCAATTTGTACCGAAACATCCATTTTTAATGCTTTTACTGGATCTGCACTTTATCATTTTCACTCTTGTGTAGTGTGCGTGTGTGGAGAGGAGATTAATACATAAATAGTCCAACTACATCTAAGTTTTGTTTATACTAATCCATGAATATACGTTTCTTACCTTTAATAGGTGATTAGTACATAGTTATTTGGGGTGTCCTATTTGTGGAGAGGAGACTGAATCTCTTCGCTTATCCGAACACTAAGAAATGCCATAATCCTATGGAGCGATGCTCTGCAAATTCCTCCCAACCGTTATGTAGCCAAACATCACCAGTTGAAGTTGTCAATTCCACTTTCCATACCCCACCACTTGGAACTTCTAGCAAAACATGGGAGACCATTGAAAGGTGAAATTGACAACTTCAACTGCTGATTTTTGGCTACACAACGGTTGGAAGGAATTTGCAACGCTTAACTCCATAGGATTATGGTATTTCTTAGTGTTTAGATATAAAGAGAATTATAATTGACACGATTGCCCGGGGAACATTTGTTGGAAGGAGGTGCCATATGAGCTCAAGTTAGCTGTTTGAGTGACACTACAGGTAATGTATTTATATTTATATGTCAATTTCGATTTCGATTTCAATTACGATGTATATTTATCTATATTTGAGGGGCGGATACTAATTTTAATTTATTTCAATTCAGGGGACAGGGAGTGGCCCTAAGGGTAGGTCACATATGCTCTATACTTATGTGGATATTCGGACGAGAAGGAAGGATAAGGAGGTGTTCCCGAGCGTCGCGGTACAAAATCTCTTTTCCATGCAAATAGTTTATAGATTTGACATAAAATGATGGTGATGTTGTTTCTTTTTAAATAGTTTCTTATTTGAATATATAGTTGCATTATCTTTAGTTTGTTCGGATATATGATGTTTGGAACAGGTACAACTTTGCTATAACATGTACAAATATACTGCTGGGCAGTGGCAGTGGACATACTGCCCAGCAGTTTTTTTTAAATTCTACCCAGAATTGTCACGGTCATTGACCGTGACAATTTTTTTTTAAAAGGCCACGGCTTTATCACGGTTATAAACCGTGACAAATGTGTCACGATCATTGACATTGACACGACCGTGACACAAAACGCGAGTTTTGTGTCAAGGCCAATGACCGTGACACGACCGTGACAAAAAAAGTTATCTAGCCTCGAAATGTCACGGTCATTGACCTTGACAAGGTGTATTTGTCAAGGTCAATGACCTTGACAAATGGGCAGATTTGGTGTAGTAGGAGAAGGGGAATGAAACAAAATAAAGAATGCACACATACCTTAGATCCAGAGGGAGAACGATAAGGTATAATTACTGGTCAAGGAGGCGAGGAGGCAGCAACAGAAGGAACTGGTGACGGAGGTTTCTCAAGGGTTTGTTTCTTATGGGGCTTAGTACCCAGCATTTTCTTCCTATTGCTCGTTGCACCACCAATTTCAGGTACCCTTGTCCTTTTTCTCCTTTTTTCCCTTGGCTCCGTGGGATCAACAACGATCGTGGGAAATGCACCTGGAGGAGGAACGGCGACAGCGCACCATTAAAACTCCGTATTTATTCGAACGACTTTCGCTTCAACCTTCCTTTTCAGCTAGCTCTGGACACCTAAGAGGGGTAATGGCGTCAATAGGAAATGCATCCAAAGGAGTTTGTGTTTGAGCCTGAGCCTTACACTTTAAGGACTTGGAATTCTTAGCTTTCTTGGCAGGTGGCTGAGAAGGTCCTTCGCCCGTTGCAACTTTGGTTGAGGGGGAAGCTTGCTTAGGGGCTGCAGTGGCCTTAAACTTCGGGGTGGCAGTGGGAATCATTGGATAATGAGGGGGTAGCTCTTCGAGAAACTCTTTAATTATTGTACTCAAAGGAAACTCAACCCTAAGCACGGAGCTCCCCTTAAGACCCAGCTCAGAAGAAGAAAAAGAAAGGACTTGGGGATATTGAGGGGGGGCTGGATGTACTCACGAATCTGTTCTAACTGCCCTAAATGGAATTTGGTGGAAAAGAAGGTGGGTACATCTCCCTTCCTAGTGGCACTAGGAAGAGTGAAACGGCCATCGATGGTAGATGTCACACCAAGCACCGCTGCTGCAGTATAGAGAGTGTAGGCTTCAACAAAAGTGGTCCTCAGATGGTTATGTTGAAACACATGTCGAGGGGCTCCCTGATCAAACCCGAACTACCTACTGCATCTGTCAAGGTTGTAGGGTTTTGAGGTATATCCTCATTCAGTATAAGAAGGAAGAAATCCGGGGTAAATAGAAGCACCACGAATAGCGAGGGATCTTCCACAAGTGGGATGAACTTTATCGTTGTGGCCATGGCAGGAAAGAATCCCCAACTATGGGCAAAGGTAGACTCACTGTATGGCCTCATCACAAAGGAGTCTAGAAGATCAAAAACTTCCATTATCTCCTTTTGACTTTTCTTCTTATGGAAACACAGGAGGCATGGGAGCTTGATACCTTGGCTCACAGGCAGAGAAACTGACTTGGCGGTAATGGAAGGAAAGCGAGTATAGAGGAAACTCGTCAGAATAATGGTGTTGGAAAAGTTGGCCAAGTTATAACGACCTAATGATCGCTCCATATCGATGTGGGTTCGATCCAACCAGGCGTAGAGGGACCCTAAGGCGATGGCGGCAAGAGGAAGGTTGAACCCTCTGGCCAAACAAATGGAAATATTTATGAGGTCCCTCCTGGGCTGATCGTTGGGTTTCCCAGCAAGGAAGAAGCGTGAAATAAATACAAGTATGTAGGCTGGTAGTTCTATATATGTACCTCTACCTCGACCCGTTACATCACTGACATCCTTCGACGTTGGAGCTTCAAAAAAATAGTTAATAAGGAGGGTAAACGTGGCTTTGTATGAGGAACCGGTGCAGCTGTGGCAGATCCGATCCAGCTCAACTCGATCAGCATCCTCTTCGCCATCCAGAGTCTCATCATGGTAGGTAAACTCACCCATGGGCTCAAACCCAAGGAGTTCACAGACGTCCTCTAGTGTAACGATAAACTCCCCCCCCCCCCCATACAACAAAGAAGGTGTGAGTCGTGGTGTTCCATCGGGAAACTAGCACTTGTAACACCGCGTTGTGCTTCGAGAGAGTGAACTCCCCAAACCAGTATGCGCGATGAAGCCCAAACTTAGCAAGGGCATCGGCGTGGGAGCTCTGCATGTGTGTATGTCAGGCAGTGAAATGGGCTGGTGACCCCCCAGGTGCTTCGAAGTCGATTTGGGAATAGGGAAAGTCACCACGGTCCTGGAAAAAATGTAGAGTTCCCTCTGGTGGAAGATAACCCCATTTTGATGAATCCATTTCCTCATCACCCAACAGTAAGGGGTCGAACTTGGATGAGAAATGGAAAGTCTTGCATGCCTTAGAAAATTTATCATCTTCATCAAAGATGGGTGCCCGCCGTTAGAAGCGTAGTTACTCTTGATGAGCAGCATTCAGGGCAACATCGCTAGAGGTAGCAACAGGGCCAGAAATGGCAGAGGGGGAGCCTAGCTGAGTGTCGGTGGAAACCTTGGAAGTTCTTGCAGAAGACATAATAGGGTAGAGATGAGTGATATAGTTAGTTAAGAAGGGATAAGAATAAGGAGGGAGGAGCAGGATCACAGATCGTAAAAAATGAGACAATGAGGAGACTAAGTTAAGAATGGGGCAATAATGGGGGTCGCACAAAGTTTGCACAAAGTTTCTCTCTCTAAGGAAATGCGGGAGATTGAAGAAGATGAAGGAAAGAGAATGGTTTTGAAATAAAAGAAACGTTTGAAGGTTTTCAAACCTGACTTTTGAGTTTCCCACCATCGCACGTTCAAGGGCCGCCTATAATCATTTCAAATGAACACGTGGCACTTCAGGAAGTGTTCTGACAACTAAAAAGACAGCGCTACGACATTTACGAAGTGACACCTGGGGAATATAAAGAGTTTCCTTCCTCAGTAAGTTTGAGTTTTGGGGCCAGAATTTCTGTTAGACATATCCAATGACCCCTAACGAAGAAAGTGCCCCAATGGTTCAAAAAGTCTACGATGTCCCCTTGCCACAAGTTCGAATGATGTTTAGATGGTGACTCAGCTACATCGGAGAGAATTTCTGCTTTTTTGAACATTGCGAAGCATTGCAGGGGTGAATTTCACTTACCAAGAATTAAACTGAGTATTTGAGAAGGGTAATAGGCATTTCGGGAGAATTTTAAATAGTAAAGCTAGAATAGTTGAGGCTCAACGTGAGGAAAAGTGGCGATGTCCCTTCGCCCAGGCACCAATAAGTCATGGCGCTTCGGCTCAGGTACATCGGGGAGAATTTTACTTTTTCCTGGAGATTATAACGCCGCGGTTCTAACGAAGGAAAAGAGGCCATAATGTTTACACACAGAGAAGGTTCATCGAATTAAATAGTTTTCATGCAGACATTTCTTGTTCCAACAACAAATCTCTCCACGAAGGGTCAAATATAGAGGGGGCTTGAAGGTAATCTAGAGATTAGGAATAAATCCCTAATTAACAAGTGTTTTGGGGATTAAGGTACCGTGGCAGCTCAGTGTGGCAACTTGTATTTTAGCTTATTGTATTAATCATATTGTATCTTTGTTCATATTGACGATAAGCTATAACAATTGTAATGATGTGACGAGAATAATAATGAGTTTGTATGAGGTCAAACGGTACTCGCGAGAGATCAGGCCTGGAAGGGCCTGGGAGAGATTTCATGCTCTATCGAATGACCTCACCTTGGGAACTTTAGAGGGACTTGGTTTGGAGGATTAAGAAGTGAGGCACCGTTGGGGCTTGTCCTGGCCATCTTAGATATACCTGGTAAAACACCGAAGAATCCTGACCGTGGAATCTCAAGCGGAGCAGCTTGGAGTTCCATCGAGCGTTGAGTTGTGAACAAAACAACCCTCTACTTAATGTCACATCTACTGTAGGTGATGTCACTAGCCAACTAAACAATGTCAGACATGCACTTGAGTAAACCACCGTGGTGTTTGGGACTGTCAGGCAGTTGGTGAGCTACCTCTGTGACAACAACCACCCTGACACACAGTGGTTAGGCAAAAGGCATGTCTTGGCATTTAATGTTTATGACGTAGATATAACTAGTGCATCAGGCGTTTAATGTTGTAACATAAAGTATGAGGGATGTATTTCATAGTCTTTAATGACTGAGTTGCCTCGGGGATGGTGTGGGGGGCAATTTAAGGACCCCAACCACCCCTGAGGAGAGGACGATCCCTTTTGAGAGTTCAGAAGTTATTGCTAAAGAAAAGATATATTTGAGAGAGTTATTGAAAACCAGAGAGTTGGCTCACTCTCCATTTTCATTTATTTCGAAGCTTTTAATACTTGACAAAGATTCTTGAGAGTGTTTAGTGTGTTTGCCTGCCTACCAAGGTGTACCTAGGGTGCTTACTTCTCTCTCCCTCTAGCTAAGCTACTTCTAATTTCATTACTATTTTCTGAGTTACACACGAGAGATTTGTGAGTTTAAACTCTCTTGTCTTTATTAAGTTTGTGTTCGCATGTTCTATCACTAATCCAAGGTTTTGGCTGATTAACTTATCATTACTATACTTCAAAGGGGTTACACCTCCATCTTATCTAAAGTATCCTCTTACAAACTTTAATTGTATAGTTTTATATGAAAGTAAATTAATAATTAGTGCCCATTTCATATTAAAGTAGGATTGCCCCTCATTGTAAATTAGTAAATTAATAATTGTATACTTTAATTATTAGTTTAATTGATGAAATGGATTAATTGAGTAGATAAATTAGAAGGAGTATGAGATAAACATTTGTTGTTGCAGTTGGATTATAGTGGATCGATGTTGGGTTGGTTAATTTTAGAAGTGGTATGACCACTGGATTAATGTCCATATGGAGGTGGGATTTTTCAATTTTTTTTTAAAAAATTACTTTGTATAAAGAACTATATATATATATATATATATAGTATGATAATTAAATGAAACATACTTGAAATTACATATAGTGCGCATAGATACTAGCCTTCTAGTTCGTTCTTATGCGTACGCATTCAATAGCCCTTAGACCCATTTGAGAGTCATTACCCCTGTAATGAGATCTCTCAAATTGTCCTGTTTGGACAATTTGGGACTGCATAATTTCTGTATAATATTCTTAGTGGCTTAAAGTTGTTACTTTTGGAGGAAGTTTTTCAGTCGTATCCTAATCTTCTCTAGGAACATACTAGATTGACAAGTGTGAATGTTATTTCAATTGATCAATTGAAATAACACTCACAGTCGTAAATCTGCGTCGTGTACTTGGAGAACTATGGGGATATGCTGTCGAATCTTTTTCAAATTGTAACAATGTGCATGAGCTGTTAAGTATATTATAGAAAAAAGCAGTCTTGAATGGGATAGGACCACTCACCCTTTAGAGGAGATGGAGGAAATAGAGATTTCAATTATAAATTGAATTTGAATATAAATAAGACATAATTAAATGAAACATACTATAAATCTAAGTTTTGTTTATACTAATCCATGAATGTACGTTTCGTACCTTTAATAGGTGATTAGTTGTGGTAGCTGTGATGGGATATCCGAAATACAAAGAGTGGATGGCTGAGACAAATAGAATGGCGGATGTGTTTCGCAGAGGTGCTAACGAATTTGTGAAATATGCAAAGAGATGTCATAATGATGAAGAGTTTCTGTGTCCATATTCTAGGTGTAAGAATGGTAAGGTGTTTGAGTGAAAAATAGTTGAACTATAATTTTTAAGATCGGGTATGCAAGATAGTTATCGATTTTGGAGTTTTCACGGTGAATTGAAAGTTCCTTTTGTACCCGACCAACCTTCACAACAACCATCAACAAGTAGGATAGATGTAGAAGGGGACGACGTAGATCATAATATATTAGAGGATTTAGTTGATAATGCGTACGAAGTTTATAAAGCAGAGGAGAATGAGGTTACTGATGATGTAGAAGGTTCAAGTGCTCGTGAAGATATCACGATAAAACTTGACGATGACTACCAAAGTTTAAAATTTAAGTCAACCCAACCGTTATACTCTGGTTGTGAGAAAGATCAAAAAACTTTACATGCCATGGTTGGTTTGCACAGTTTGAAGACGCAGTATGATTTGTCTGGTAATAGCGTGACAGGAATTCTGAAATGGGTGAAGGTCTTATTACCCAAGGAGAATACACTTCCAAAAAGCTATCATGTTATGACGAACAGTTTGAAAGGTTTGGGAATGAAGTATAAATCGATTCATACTTGTGTGTATGACTGCATACTATACCAAAAGGAGTATGAAAATCTGGATCGTTTTTCTGTATGCGATGAACCTAGATATGTCCAATCTACTAGTATGGAAGGCACAAGCTCAAAAGTGCCTCAAAAAGTATTGAAATATTTTTCCATTGGGCCTAGATTAAAGCAATTTTTCACAGTACCATGGATAGCAGAGGCAATGACTTGGCATGCTAGGGCAGAAGTATGGGTAATATCATGCGTTATCCTATTGATTCTACTGCCTGAAGGAGGATGAATTATGAGTATCCCGATTTTGCTCGAGAACAACGCAACATTCATTTGGCTATATCAACAGATGGTTTCAATCCATTTGGAAATCTAAGCACCAATCAGAGTGTATGGTGAGTGATCCTAGCCCCACTCAACCTCCCTTTTTCACAGTGTATAAGACCTGAATTTTCGATGATGGCTTTGTTGATACTTGGTCCAAAGGCACCAAGTGATGACATCGACGTCTACCTGGCTCCTTTGGTAGAATAATTAAATGAGTTTTGGGAAGAGGGTCTTTTAGAAAAGAAGAGTTTACGCTGAAAACTATGTTGATGTGGGCAATTCATGATTTTCCAGCTTACGGGACATTATCCGGTTGTGTAATACATGGTTATTTGAGGTGTCCTATTTATGGAGAGGAGACTGAATCTCTTCGTCTATCCTTTAGCTAAAAAAATGTATACCATTGTCACAGGGGATTTTTACCCCCGGCTCATAGTTTCAAATCTGAGAAAGGTTCCAATTTTTTATTGGGCGGGGTTGAACATAGGCTACCGCCGAGACAACTTTCGAGTTCAGAAATTGAAAGTAAATCTTTTGAATGTGGACCTAATATGCTAGGTAATAATCCCAAATTTTAGAATGTCAAGCAATAGAAGACCCCAGATGGGAATGAAACTGAGACAAGAAAGGCATGGTCTAGGAGGTCAATTTTATTTGACACTGATGAGTTCGTCGATGATGGTGGTCATGTGATGGGAAAACAAGTGAAATTAACAAGTTTGCAACATGAACAAGTAGCTCGTTATCTATTTGACACACATAAAGATGTCGAAGAATGAAAAAAGTAAGTTTCGATTATTATAATGTTTAATATTATTTTAGATTATTTTATACATGATTAATTTTATAATATGCAGAAAATATGAAGCCTGCGAGAACAATAAAAGACGAAAAACAATGGTACAATCAGACAGCGAATTTAAGTTGTGGTTGACACAAGAGGTAATTATAATGAAAATGGTCGTTATATAACGTTACATTACACTCAAATTTTACAACTAATATAATTAATTTATCTATATTCTCAGCTCTTAAAGACGGGTGATGCGACATCAACGCTTGCTTGTCTAGCCACTGGACCCTTGTTCGTGGCACAAGAGTACAAAAAGTATCGATTGAACAGTTACATTTTTGGCGCTAAAGTGTACGAGGAAAGTACAAATGTACAGAAGTTGGACATTTCATATAAGGCTCTCACTTTCTTTCGAGCGAGCGCAAAAGATAAAAATCTCGTTGAAGCAGAAATGACTTACTATGGAGTAATCCGAAATATATTTGAATTGGATTATATAAGCTTCAAAGAGGTTGTATTTTACTGTGAGTGGGTAAGAGTTGAGGATAAAAATGCTTGTAAAGTTGATCATGTCACCAATTTTATCGTGGTTGACTTGTCCAAGTTGAAGAGCAACGACCACGTGAGCGATGAGCCATTTGTTTGTGCATTTCAAAATGTTAACCAAGTGTTTTACTCGGAGTATATCAACAACGAGCTGTGTTCAATTGTCCAACATGCGCCAAAGCATCTAAATAGTAGTGGGGATGACTTGGCTGCTCCTACCGAATATCAATTCATTTTTTATGATAACCCGAACTTTAAACAATTTTTCAATTTGTAATAAATATTCCAATTTGTCAAACATCCATTTTTAATGCTTTTAATTGATTTGCACTTTATCATTTTCACTCTTGTGTAGTGTGCGTGTGTGTGTGCAGTAGGGGTGGGGGTGGGGTGGGGATGTTTCACTCTTGTATATATTATGAGCTAGATGCTGTTGTTTTGGAATTCAGAATTGAGGTGTTTAATAGTAACAAATCATTTTTATTTGTAGTAATTGTACATAATTGCATGTATTCTTTTAATTCATTTTGATATGTACTAATAACATTTTTTACAGCAAATGTCTCCTTCAGGTATTAAGGCAAGGATGATGATGCTGGTTATGATGATGTCGTCTGGGCTTGGTGGTAGCGCAGGCGACGAGGGTTCCTCGGCCCCTAGTCTCCCAAAATATGGAAAATTGGGTATGGCCATCGAGAATAAGTCAGGGCTATTAGCGAGATCCCTCGAGCTAGTAAAGACGATAATCGGCCCGGGGTACATTAGTTGGAAGGAGGTGTCATATGAGCTCAAGTTAGCTGTTTGGGCATGTAATGTATTTATATTTATATTTATATTTATATTTATATTTATATTTATATTTATATTTATATTTATATTTATATTTATATTTATATTTATATGAATATTTCAATTTCAATTTCAATTTCAATTTAGATTTATATTTATATTTATTTGCAGCTAACATTATATTTGTTGGATAGGAACAATTCAGCCTGGATTCAAAGCTACGCGATTCCGTCTTAGAGGAGTTGAGGGAGCAACACAAGACGTGGAAGAAAAATATGCGAACCCGGTACTTTGGGAAGACGAGAGTCCATTATCTAAAGGTGTGAATCCGTCCCGCTGAAGGAGCCGATCTCATTGGCACAATGGCAAAGGTTCATTGACAATGAGATCGGGGAGCGACAATTGGCATCTTGCCAATCGGGAAGGGAAAACTGGGGAAAAAAGACGGACGTGCACTACTCCAACCGGACTTCTTACGCCGAGGTGGAGCATAGAATGATGGTAAGATTTAATTTTTCTATAACTACATAAAATATATTATTCTGCATTATTTTACTTTGCGGGTCCGATACTAATTTTACTTTATTTTATTTCAGGGGACAGGGAGTGGCCCTAGGGGTAGACCACATAGGCTCGATACTTATGTGACTCTTCGGACGAAGAAGGGGAAGGACAAGGAGGTGTCCCCAAGCGTCACGGCCACGATTGTAAGTAATCCGACAGTTTACTTTTTGTTAATTACGTTATAATTTTTTAATTTACTTATTTTACTAATCATGTGCTTTTTGTCGTTTCAGGCAAAGCTTAAGGAAGTGAATGAGTTGCAGTCTGATGCCGACAAGGCATCTTTGTCCACAGACGCACTCAGCCAGGTGCTTGGCTCTAATCGTAAGGTGAGGACAAGGAGGTGAGTTCGTGGGTGGCCCAATCTAGGATCATCGGATTGGAGACGAGCGACATCGGGTTGGCTCGAACGGTGGATTCACATGGCGTGAAGCTGTACCATTTGGAGGCGATGGTCCAGGATATGTTCTCATTCTTGAAGCGTTCGTTGGGCAAAAACCGTAAGGGGAAAGGAAAGGAGAAGGATAAGGCGGTGAAGGAGGAGTTGCGGGAGGACGAGGACGAGGATGTGGACCTCACTGCTTCGTCGCCGACACGTGCGGACTTTGATGATCCACTTCCCCATTTAGCTCCCTTCAACAGACCGGTGTCAATACTTGGTTGGCCGAGCATGTTTATAATGGACATATTTGATGGCCAACGAATAGGGCAGGGGTTGAGGGACCCGAATATCATTCAGGGTACACTAGTTTATGGACGTGAGCTTCAAGACATCAAGTCCAAGGTGCTCGTCAAGCATGTGATGTTCGGGAAGGATAACTTCCCATTGTGGTTGTGCGAATAATGCGGCACAGTGTATATTAGTGGGTGTGTCAATTCGTATATCATGTGGCCTGCTCACCTCCTCAGAGTTAACCATACCCCAGACATGTATTGACATTGTTTTAAGTTTGAATTGAATTGTTTTAAGGTTGAATTGAATTGTTTTAAGTTGTTACATTTGAATTATATTTGGATTATATGGTGATGCATATTCTCTCTATTTTGAATCTATATTTGCATTATCTCTATTTTATTTGGATATATGATGTTTGAACAGGTACAACGTTGCTATAACAGGTATAAATATACTGCTGGGCAGTGGCAGTGGCCATACTGCCCAGTATAATTTTTTTCAATTCCGCCCAGAATTGTCACGGTCATTGACCGTGACAAGTCCTTGACTAAGAAATTTGTCACGGGCTTGTCACGGTCATTGACCGTGATAATTTTTAAAACATTGTCACGGGTTTGTCATGGTCCTTAACCATGACAAAACTTATCATGGTCAAGGACCGTGACAATTCTAATGAACTTGTCACGGTCAATGACCGTGACAAGTCTGTGACAAACAAAGTTATCTCGCCCAGAATTGGTGTAGTGATACTTACGCTCATTTTACATCTTCTGATAAACATATACTCATACTCCCATCCTAAATTAAGAGGCCCTATTTGCGAAGTCTCCCTTGAAGGACTCGAAGTTTATCCTCAGTTTTTCGAAGCTTTCTCCATCTGTAGGTCATCTAAAGATTAAATATACCATGCACAACAATATAGGAACCCCATACATAAAGGTAAGTTTCTGCATTCATTTTCACTTTTTGATATTATTCTTCTATCATCCAAGCACAAACAACAATCAAAGGGCTTATTTCTTGCTGATTATACTCTTCTTTTTGCGGAGTTACCATTTTTTTTGCGAATGTTTGGCTACTGACAGACAATACACATAATATAATGCCCAAGATATTTTGTAAATAGACTTCATATGGAAAAACATTAATGTTACTTACAAATAGCATTTATTGTTTTTAATCACTAAGAAGAGAGTAATCTATGTTGCCTAAAATAATCATTGCATATCAAGTACATAAACTAGCAAGCGACATCAAACCTAACTTCCCAGATGTTTTTATTTTTCTTTAAATACCAACCAAACAACTGAATATACATAGTGGCATATTCAACTTACATAAGTGCAAGAATACAACTTTTACGTAAGTTAGTGATATAAATTAAGGGTACAAAAGGGATTAAGTGTAAGATAACTTAGCCTATATATAAGGCTCTTAGCCAACCATTGTTATCACTTTACATTAAAATTTTGATATATTAGAGTCCTTACGTCAATTTTTTTTAATGGGAGAAGATCAGGAGAGTGGCAATTCAAATTCTGAATGAAAAATGAAGCCATCACTTGTAAATTTTGATCAATCTACATTCTTGGAAAACTCTGAATCTATCAACAACACATAGCACCAATTATGCTTGAATTGCAAATCAGTTTCTTTATTAAAAATAAAGCTATCACATAAAAATATCAACTTTCAAACAAATGGAAGATAATCAACTAAACAAGGGTCATGCTTTAAAGATTAAAAACGACCTGTTCATTAAACTGACATGCTCATTAATTTAACAACAAACAACAAACATTTATAAATGGTGTACTATGATATTATCTAAGCATAGAGACTGGAGGAAAATTGTGCAACGGGTGTTCACATAATAACTCTGTTTCCTTTTTTAGCCCTGGAACATCCTCACGTCTGAGCTGCAGAGTAGAGGATTTTCCTACATTATGTAACAACCCGATTTTTAAATATGAATTTTTAAATTAATTTTGGAAATCGAAGAAAAATGAAATTTTGGATTTTTATAAATTTTATAATTTAAAATGTTGGTTCTTATATTTGAAAAATAAACTTTCAAACGGAATTGGAATCGGAATTAAAATGGAGTTTTAATTGAATTTTTAATATATAGAACAGTCCTCCAAACATAAAACTCTCTAGAAAAAAATATTTAAATATATTAGACGGTCCGATCAAGATGAATTTTTTTTATACATCTTCCTCTCATCTTCATCTAATTATCCCAAAAATTTCATCCAATTCCAACGGTCCGATCGTCCGAAATAATTTTTTTAATGTTTGTATCTGATTATAACTCTTTTCTTAATCAAACTCTTAATCCCTTATATATCACAACTAATTCGTGGCTTGGCTTTTCAAATCACTTTTTCTTAAACTTTTCAACCAGAAGACCTCTCCAAAATTACTCCCTTTCATCTACAAACCATAGCCCCAAAATTATTCAAGATTTCAACCTTAGATTAGAACGCTTATTTGGTGTTTTCTCGAGTTTGGACTAGAACGAGATTTGACTATTTTCGCATGAGGAACATGATGGTGCGATAGATTTGGAGGCTAAAATTCATGTGATGATTTTGAGGTATGGGGTTTTATACAATATGTTCCTTAATCTCGCAAGTGTTACTCCCTTTTTTTTCTTATGATTATTGACTCATCTTTGAATTGCTAAATTCATTGGAATCTGAAAATATTTGTTGGAATCTAATTTTGATTCATGTGGTATTATTATTGCGTTGAACATGTTGTCATGAGATTTTAATATGTCACCCGCCAAGATTCCTTTTTTCGAATATGCTTAAGAATGCGTAGGTGCGGTATGGTGGTGAGGCCTGGTGACCCGATTAATGTGTTGTTGAGAAATTTATTGATGACGCTTTTGAAATTTGTATTTTATTTGAATATTCGTACTCGTATTGTTATGTTTTATTCATCGCTAATATTTGTTGAGAATCTTTCTTGTCGTATTATGTACTTCCCCATATTTTCGTTTAGTGGCAGGTCAGCGCAGATTTTGGACACTTTGAATTGGAATTGGAGATTGTTTACTTAGTGTTGATGTAAAAAAATAGATTTGATCTAATTGTTTAATCACAGATAAAAATGAATATATAAATATAAGACAAAAGATTTTTAAAGTGGTCCAGCCTTGTAAGAATGGCCTACGTCTACTGTATTATTTTATTGCTGACTGTTTGCAGAATTCTCGATAATAGGTTTACCAAGAAATTCCATGTCCAACCGGAGTTGGTGGATTTTAATTCCCGATCAACCGAAGTTGGTGGATTTTCATTCCCGACCAACCGAAGTTGGTGGATTTTCATTCTCGACCAACCGAAATTGGTGGATTTTAATTCCCGACCAATTGGAGTTGGTGGATTTTAATTCCCAACCAATCGGAGTTGGTGGATTTTATTCCCGGCCAACCGGAGTTGGTGGATTTTGGACTTGATGCGTGATTATTCTGAACTTGATGCGTAGTGTGTAGCACTAGTACTCCAAAAAATTTCAACAAAAGGAGAGAATTGGGTAAAACATCCAAAACTTTATTCATATTGAAGAAAACTTCATTACATAGGGATTTTAACTACTGATAATATTTGCGCAGATGCTCTGCGTTCCATGCATTCTTAAACTCTTCTCCTTCTAAGGTTTCAATCCTATATGTCCCCGGTCGAACAACTTCTGTTATTCTGTAGGGTCCAAGCCAATTAGCTTCCATTTTGTTGTGCTTTTGAATTACTTTCTTTAGTACATAGTCCCCTTCTTTCAAATCACACTTCTTTACTCTCTTGTTATAGAACAGAGCTGTTTATTATTGGTATGCAGCATTCCTGATTGCTGCTTCTTCTCTAACTTCCTCAAGCATATCCAAGTCTAATATTCTCATCAAGTCAGTGATAGGAGAATTACAATTCAGTATTCTGTGTGTGGGCAAACCCAATTCAGCTGGTATGACGACTTCACTTCCAAATGCCAGCATGTATGGAGATTCTCCTATTGCTACTCATGGTGTTGTACGATAAGCCCACAGCACAGAATGTAGCTCGTTAATCCAATTTGCCTTTGCATCATCCAGCCATTTTTTCAAACCATTCAGCAGTGTTCTATTTGTCACCTCAATTTATCCATTTCTCTGGGGATGGCCTGGTGCAGAGTGGGTTTTCAATATGTTTGACTGATGACAATACGCAGCAAACTCCTCGTTGTCGAATTGGGTTCCATGATCAGTAATGAATGCATGGGGAAGACCGTATCTACAAATGACATTCTTCCAAATAAATTGATACACCTTGTCATATGTCATATGTCATATCAATAAGAGGCTCAGCTTCCACCCACTTAGTAAAGTAATCCACAGCGACCACGAGATATTTAAATCTTCCCCTGGTCGTTGGAAGTGGCCCGACCAAGTCTATTACCCACATGGAAAATGGCCAAGGGAAGTAATGGGTGTTAACAATGCTTGGGGAGTTCTTCGGATAGAAGATAAGAACTGACATTTGTTATATTTTTTGGCATAGGCTATACAATCAGCCCTCATCGTTGGCTAATAATATCCCTGCATCATTATTGTAATGACCCCACTTTTATATATAGTTTGTTTTTACACTCTTATGTTACTTATTATCTTATAAATGTTGTATTATTAGATATGTGGTATTATTGGCTATCAATATAACAAACCCCCATTTTTTATTTACGGAGAATCTACTGTAAATTGGATCAAATCGAAGTCTTATGACATATCTTAAGGCAAATAATAAGTTTTGGGGTAGAAAATATAATTTTATGAAACTTTAAGGACTAAAATAAAAATATAAAATGGGCCATTTTATAAATAAAATATTTTCAAGGACCTCTAAGAAATATTTAAAATATATAGTGTGAAATTACCAAAATACCCTTCATGTGTGAAATGACCCTTATACCCTTAATACCTATCCTCGACACCTCGTGCTCGGTTTTTGAACATATCCACTGCACACGTGTCACCTTTATAGGAAAGGATAAAGCTCATGTAAATCCACTAGAAAAAGGAAAAAACACGTGTCGCCGTTTGGTAAACCAAGACTGCAAGGCTGATCCGTTGCACGACACGTGAACGACGACTCACCAAAGTGAACCTTATCATCCAGACACGTGTCAACACCATAATACTTTTGAAAACCTATAAATAGGGCCTTAGGGTTCATTTGAAACTCACACCAATTCCTTGAGAAATATCTTAAGAAGGAGTTCAATAATTTCGAAGAAAGAATTCATTTCGTAGGTATGATTTTATTTAAATATTATAATGTAATTTTATAGTTTTAATTTGGTGTTTTATAGCTTTACTTAGTAGTTATGCTAGTAAAATACACTAAGGACTTCACTAATCAAAACATAAAGTTTAGAACAAATCCAAGTTGATTTTATTTTCAGGTAAATTTGTTTGAAATTGTATATACGCTTTTAAAAATGATTTTTTAAATTGCTCGTTATTATGGAATCTCATTTAAGTAATTCCAAAGTCAGGCCTGGTGAAATTCTGTCTAGACGAGATGGTATTTAAGTGTTGCCCCTGTGACCCTCCATCCCTACTGGGAATGAATCCGTAAATGTTCTGTCTAGAGGAGATGGTATTTAAGCGGTGCCCCTGTGACCCTCCATCTCTACTGGGAACCGACTAATTATGAAGAACTATGAATTGAATCCTTTAAGCGATCAATGAGTTTTAAAAGTTAAGAAAATGGGTATTAGAAATCCTTTGAAACAAGTTATTATTAAAATACAATATGTAGACTGGATCTTGTTTAGAACGTATACTTAAACCTTTATCGTAATTGTTAGATTAACGTGCGATCGAAGACTCATTATCTATAATTTCGACCTCTATTTTAGGTGAGTACTCTATGCAATTTCTTGCGCATTTTAATTATATAATAGTATGCAAACTATGTATTTTGTGAAATGCTTTTATTCTCAAAATGCATCTGATACCGATGATTCCATCGTTTGTTATATGTTTATATCTCTCCATATAAACATCTGATTTGAATTCTAAAATTATTTATTCGGCCTATGGAAACTCTCTTACTATGTTGGCTTTGACTACCAGGTGGAAATATTTGGGTGGTACCTTCCCAGCTGGTTTATCGCTGGTGTGCCCTAAACAAGGCGTTGTTCCAGAAATCATGATTATCTGTCTGTGATGTTATCGGGAGGAAACATTTGATAACACTATCTGTCTGGATATTAGAGTGTACATGGCCACTAAAACTGAATAATTGACACATGCTCAATTGATTCATCTGCTCTGTTCTGAACTGTTTATTCTGAATTTATATATTGTCATTTACTTTATATATATTACTTGAAATTCCTCTCTCTATGTATATACCTTCTGTTCTAAATTAAATAGGTATCTATTTTCTGAAAACCTTGGAATTTTTAGAGATTGAATCTCATTCGGCTTTTAGCTGATGTTTTATAATTAACCATTTTTCAGGAAATAATTAGGCAAGCGGATGGAACATAAGTGGACTATGTTGAAGATTTAGCTTTTAGAGCTCTTTTTGTTTCATTAAGTAGAATTTTGTTTTATTAAATGAAGGATGTTTGTCTCTAAAATTTCTGTCAAGTTGTAACTCTTAGATATTTTAATATAAATGAAGTTTCCTTTAGAAAGCTGTGATGATGAAATTCCTTCACTTTCAGTATTTTACGATTCATAACCATGTGATTATACTTCCGCTACATATATTTTAAAAGAAAAATTTTAAGGCCAGAATATTAGATGCCTTGGTGGCATGTCAAGACACTCGTTCCCTACTATTTTCGGGTCGGGGTCGTAACAATTATTCTTTGCAAAAGTGTCTGACCTGCTACATTGGCTCCATAGGACCCTTCATGGACCTCTTCAATCAAAGCTTTCACCTCGGAGGGATGCACACATCTTTACAAAGCTGCTATAATTCCTCGTCTATATAAAATACCATTAGTCAATACATAACGAGAAACTTTAAACTTCAGTTTCTTGGCTATGAGTTTATCAGTTGGCAAAGCTCCTTCTTCAATATATGCCCTGATGGGGTCTATCCAAGATGGTCCTAAATCAAGGGTAATAAAATTCATCATCAAATCTTCGTCTATGCTCCTACTAGCCAAGAATTCTATTGGGATTGTACTTCTTAGCTCAGTACGTATTGCTGAAGCTAACCGAGCTAAGGCATCTGCTCTTGCATTCTCCAATCTTGGTATTCTAATTAACTGTACTCCGATCAGGCTTGATACAATCTCCATTGCTTTTGCATGATACTTGATCATTAATTCTTCCTTGGCTGCATATACCCCCAACATTTGATTTACGATCAATTGTGAGTCACTGAATACGATAACCTGCTCAGCCTTTATGTTTTTTACCAAACTAAGACCAACAATCATTGCTTCATATTTAGCTTCATTATTAGAAGCTTTAAATTGAAAGCGCAGAGCATATTCCACATCAATCTCATCTGGTCTGTTTAAAACAATCCCTGCTCCACTGCTTGTAGTGCACGAAGAACCATCTACATACAAATTCCACATAGGTATCTCATTATCAAACTCTTAGTCAGACAAAGTTCCTTGGTGGAATATTTGATGCTTCCTTATATCCTCCTCCAGCACTTCATACTGCTCGTCGACCAGCTTCTCTTGCTCGTCTGCCGACTGTGGTTGGTCGGAGCTTAAGTTTGATGATCCCATAACATCCACAGGCTGGTCGGTATTCAACCCCTGCTCTTCGAAGGTATCTGAATAGGTGAACTCTGCAATAAAATCTTCCACTATTTGCCCTTTAAGTGATGTCCAAGGCTCATAAATTATATCATATTCTCCCAATTCTACAGCCCAATACATCAATCTTCTTAATTTCTCTGGTTTGTGCAAATCTTGCCTTAATGGCATGTCTGTATACACAACTATAGTATGAGCTTGGAAGTATGGCCTCATTCTTCTACTTGCTTCGATCAATGCCGGTGCTAACTTTTTCAGCCTTGGATATCTGATCTTTGCTCCTCGGAAGGCCTTACTAGTGTAATAGATTGGTTTTTTCACTCCATCCTCCACTCTTACTAGCGCCGAGCTTACTGCATTTTCTGAGACTGCCAGATACAAGTATAGTCTTTCTCCCATTACTGGCCTGGATAACAATGGAGGTGCCCCCAGGTATTTCTTTAATTCTTGAAAATCCTTTTCACATTCGTCATTCCACTCAAAAGTCTTTCGGAGTGTTTTGAAGAATGGGAGGCATCGATCAGTTACTCGTGACACAAATCTGTTAAGTGCTGCAACTCGCCCTGTGAGGCTTTGTACTTCCTTCTTCGTCATTGGGGATCGTAGCTCCAATAGAGCCTTGATCTTTTCAGGGTTCGCTTCAATACATCGTTGGTTGACAATATACCCGAGAAACATGCCTTATCGTACTCCGAATATGCACTTGGTGGGATTTAGCTTCATTTGATATTCCTCTAGTTGATCAAAGGTCTGGCCTAAATCAACTAGATGACCAACAGCTTTCTTGCACTTCGTCAACATATCGTCAACATAAACCTCCATGTTATGACCGATTTGCTCTGCAAACACCTTGTTCATCAACCGCTGATAGGTAGCATCTGCATTTTTAAGTCCAAAAGGCATAACATTATAACAATAAGTTCCCCTTGGGGTAATAAATGAGGTACTCTCCTTATCTGCAGGCTTCATTTTAATCTGGTCATAACCAGAATAAGCATCCATGAAACTTAATAGTTCGTGCCTCGAGGTAGCATCCACCAGTTGATCAATTCGGGGCAAAGGAAAATGATCATTTGGGCATGCCCTGTTGAGGTCGGTAAAGTCTACACACATCCTCCACTTGTTATTTTTCTTCTTTACCATTACCACATTTGCTAGCCAGTCAGGATATTTAACATCCTCAATGAAAGAGGATTTTTGCAGCTTCTCTACTTCCTCCTGTATAGCTTGATTTTTCTCAGGGCTGAACACTCTTCTTCGCTGCTTTACTGGCTTGATTTCCTTGTTCACATTGAGCTCGAGACACAAGAAATTTGGATCTATTCTTGGCATGTCTTCATGACTCCACGCAAAAGTTTGCTTTCTTCGCCTTAAGAATGCTATCAATTCTTATTTTATTGATTCATCCAAGGATGCACCAATTTGAGTTGTTCGTTCTGGATACTCGTCGTCCAGAATAACATTCTCAGTAGCCTCCATAACCTGCCCTTTCACGAGTTGGGACTCGTCTCTAGGGTCTAATGTTTCAATCTCCGCATCTTCTATTTGGTAGGTGGTAGTCTTCTTTCTAAATTCTTCATGCTCTTCCTGCTCGGCAAATGAATAGTAGCATTCCCAAACTACTTTCTAGTCTCCTTTCACAACCCCCACCCCAAAATTGGTTGGGAATTTTAGATATTGATGCACAGTAGATGGTACTGTTTCAAATTTCTTCAGACCTACTCTTCCCATGATGATGTTGTAAGCTGATTGGACGTTTTTATCCATTACAAAAAGCCTACTCTTTCTGTTCGACAAGCAGGCCATGTACCGATAAGCATATCCAACTTGATCGTCCCAAGTGGGAAAACCTTCTCGCTAGTAAAACCAAGGAGGGGCCTATGATATGGCTCCAACTGGGCTAACGTTAGATTTAAACTGTCAAAGCACGGATAAAACATGATATCTGCCGAGCTACCATTATCCACCAGTACTCATGAAATCACCACTTCCCTCATTCTCATCTTAATTACCAATGGATCATCATGAGGATATAGTACACCTGCCAAGTCGTTCTTAGAGAAACCAATGACCAGCTTATCCTTATTCACCTTCCTCGGGCGATCATCTTCAGCCAGATTTATTCGCTGAATGTACGAGCAAGCCTGAGCCTCATTGAGGTAGGATTTTCTCTCAGCAGTCATATCTCCGCCTCCTACATCTCCACCTGTAATGACATTACATTCAAATGATCCAAAATGGATAGAAAATACCTCACGTTCTGGCTGTTTGGGTCTTTTAAGGAGATCGGGGTCGTCTTGGTCATCATTTGGATCCTCTTCGTGGCTTCTCTTCTTATCTTCTTTTGCTCGACGAGGAGATCTAGACCTCTATCTTGCTCGGTCGTTGCTCTTTCCATTATTTCGATGATCAACATACTTGGCCAACTTTCCTCGTCTGATAAGTGCTTCAATTTCATTCTGAAGAGCTATGCAATTTTTGGTCGTGTGACCATGGTCTTTATGGAACTCTCAATATTTGGTCTTATTCCTCTTGTCAGGATCTGTCTTCATTTCCTCTGGCCAATTTAACTCCTCGCTGTTCTTGATTTCTTCCAGAACGTGGTTTATGTCTACTTTCAAAGGAGTATAATTTCCAAATTTCTTCAATAGTTCCCATGCTGGCTTTGCTTTTGACTGCTTGTTGCCACCATTGTTCTTATGTTCTTTCTTTTCAGCCTTATCAACCTCCACCTTGGTCTCTTTGGTATCCATATTTTTCTTCGCATCCATAGCCTCTTCTGCGTTCATAATCTTCACTGCCTTTACCATTAGTTCTGCCATGGTTCTAGGCGAATCTTTGGCGAGAGTGTAGTACAATTTATCTGGCAACAGTCCGCTCATCAGAGCAATAATTGTTTTCTTTTCCTCGTAATCAATAACTTCAAGCTTCTCGTTATTGAAACGAGTTATATAATCCCTGGTACTCTCACCTGCTTTTTGTCTAACACTTAATAAGTGTGCTACTTGTTTAACTGGTTTTTCTCCAAAATAGAAATTTCCAATAAAGAGCTCGGCCAGTTGAAAGAAAGTTGAAATCTTTCCCCGAGGAAGATTATTATACCATATTTGAGCAGATCCGATAAGAGTTCTCGAAAATGCCCTACATCTTATCTCATCTGGCACGACATAGATATCGGTAGCAGATTGGTATTGTTCTATATGAAGGACAGGGTTAGTTTTTCCATCATATTTCGGAGTCACAACAGGTGCTTTGAACTTTGATGGTGTGGGAAAATCCATAAGTGCCTGGATAAAAGGTATCCCTTGGACAAAAGTTCTTTGTAGAGGATTCTTGGCCTTAGCCATTTCTCCTAGTCTATCCTCCAACCTTTGAATAAAGCCTTTTCATGCAACGTTTCCCTCCTCGGGCCTGTTGGTTCGAGCAACTGATCGTGTTGAATTTGCTTCCTGGTATCTTTCATTACGAGCAGTTGGTCGTGATTGGGCAGAACCCTCCCTTAGATCGGATGGTCGTTGAAAGTTCCTCGACACAATCCTAGGAGGACTTATATTCCTCCTAGGGCCCAAACGATCAAAATGAGAAACCCTGCTTAACCTCTCCAATGCACTAGTCCTTTCTGGAGAGAGATTTATGTTTTGTTGAGTATCTGTAGCTTGTACTGATGAAGTTCGGCCAGGTTGATAAGAAAAATCATTAGATCTCTCAGTGCGATATGAATCGGTACGTCTGGATCGAGATTCTTCTGGGATTAACGTTTGCCTAGTACGCGAAGAAGGTAAACGGGTATTTCTTTGGATGCTTTGTTATCCTGAATGAGTAGATACTCCACCTTGGACAGTTTGTATGAGTTGTCGCATAGTTTCTTGCATGGTTGTCTGGCCTTGGGCTAGATTACCCATTATGCCAGCCAAATCTTGAACATTTGGGGGAGCATATGGATTTGGGGGGTTTCCAGCGTTTCGATTACTGGATTCGGGATTATCAGCCATTGGTGATGAATTATTTTGGTGAAAAGCGATAATTACAATCATTTCCCACAGACGGCGCCAATCTGTTGATGTAAAAAACTAGATTTGATCAAATTGTTTAATCATAGATAAAAATGAATATATAAATATAAGACAAAAGATTTTTAAAGTGGTTCAGCCTTGTAAGAATGGCCTACGTCCACTGTATTATTTTATTGCTGACTGTTTGCAGAATTCTCGATAATAGGTTTACCAATAAATTCCCTGTCCCCCCTAATGAAGAGGTTACAATGTATTTATAGCCTTGAGGCTGTACATGTGAAAGAATAATACATAACTGTCCAATAGGCGTGTACATCTGTACGATAATAATGAGCATTTAATGCGCAGTTATATCCTGGATTCTCTTGATTTGGATACGTTGTTCACTTATGTATCTCGGACTGCCTAAGCTGCTCGACACGCTTGAGTTCCTCGGGGGTTGAGTAAATCGGTACAATAAAGTTCCTCGACACAATCCATGCTGCTAGGAACGCCTGAGTTGGTCGGGGAGTTTAAGCTCCTTGGAGTCAGTATGTTGTTCAACAAGTGTTTGTGGGTGCCATGTAGATTGACATGTGTCTCCATATGATTGGTCCATGTCAGCGGATTAAATTTGGTATCAACAGTTAGCATGGATTATTTTGGGAAGAATACTGGAGAATCCATACTTGAGAAGATTGTATTTATTTTTGTCGTATAGAGCATTTTATTTCGAGAGACTTTTGGTTGTATTTAATTTGAAGAATCTGAGATTAATGGTTTATCTTTTATTGTGGGATTTAGATGCTCTATACCTAGTTGTTTGTGGATTAGTATAGTTTTTATTGAGAGTAATGCTCCGTTCGCTCTCCCCGGGCGGGCGGGGTGCTACACATTAGGGTTATCCTTGTGTATTTTTAAGCATTCCTCACCTACAAAGACCTAAAACGTGAAGCAGCTATTGTTCTACAAATTCTATGGCCAGATCTCTGGGGAATCTTATTTGAAGTCCACTTGAAAGGGATGGCATTATTCTCTTTATTTCTCTCTACTCGGGCACCGAGTATTTGCCATGGTTTCAACTTGGACTTTGAAATGTCTGATTGATGACCCATAGGACATCCAATCTTCAAGCATAAAGCACATCCCAACCCTAATTTCAAAAATACACTGTAAAAACAGAGTTACAAAATAATACCACTTGACAATAGATCTAAACAAACCATATATATAATCAATGATCGTAAACACATATACGAACAGACTAACAATCAATTTACAAATAAATCACCTAAATACTTTCCTTTATACTCACACACAGATCGTAAGGTTTGCATAATCAATGATCGTATTGTTGGAAATATAGAAAATAAACTGTAGAGCAATAGAATTGAGATGAACTAGGTAAACTTACCATACAACAAAACTTTAGCGAGTGTCGGAAAGTCAAATGCCTATGTAAAACCATCGCCACCAATCGATAACTATAAGGTTGACGGTGATGGGTAGGGTTTTTTGTGCAGTCAATATAGAGAGAGACGGGGGGAACTTTTAGGGCTTTTCCCTTCTCCAAATTTCGTAGTGAGATTTTGTTTGGGAGGGAGATTGAGCGTGCTTTTTTTTGGAGTATGTTACAATAAAAATTTATTTATTCATTTTTAAGGTATTTATATTTTTGTTTAGTGTACTTAATTGATACATTTTTAAACTGTGCCAAATTTTGGCCCTGTTTTAAAGTGAGCCAGATTGCCATTGAATCATGCCATAATTTGGCACAGTTTTAAACTGTGCCAGAATTTTAATATCAAGGTGTGCCAAATTGTTATTTTTGGTGTAGTGACAATCTTTATCATATCATAAGAAGTGTCCATTGTATCATCAATGTCCTCTATCATCGGCTTCATGAAGTAGTGACGGGGAATGAGTCAAATTCCAGAAATGAGGAAGAAGGTGATTGAAGTTGAGGAATAGATGAAAGTTCTGTAAACCGAAAGATAAAAGGGATAGCAAAAGTCATGAAATAAAGGGTGATAAGGGTACGAGTGTTAGAGGCGTATAAAGAGTCTCTCTTGTCATCACTTCACATTGAATAATTACTGCCAAAACTTGAAGACACGTTGAAAATCATCAAGAAGAGACACCATATTTATATATAGATATTAGATATATACAGAAAGAATCTCATCCATACCCAGTTTGCATACTTTCTGTGAGGACCATTTTTTTAAAATAGTAAAAAAAATGTTTTTGAGCTGATTTTTTTTATAGTTTTTAAATATTTCAGTAGGACCATAAAAAAAATCAGTTCAAAATGAATTGTTTTGCTATTTTAAAAAAATCGATCAAGCTTTGTCAGTTTTTAAGTTGCTAAAAACTGACAAGGTTTGACAATTTTTTTTTTAAATAGGCAAAAAATTCATTTTGAGTTGATTTTTTTTTATGATCCTACTGAAATGTTTAAAAATCATAAAAAAAATTGGCCCCCAAATATTTTTCTACTATTTTATCAAAAATGGTTTGCGTCAGCGGTATGCAAACTGGGGTATGCATGAGAATCGCTCCCCCTTCTCTCTCTCTCTCTCTCTCTCTCTCTCTCTCTCTCTATATATATATATATATATATATATATATATATATATATATATATATATATATATATATATATCACTGTTCTAAAAAATTCACCTAGGCTTGAGGCTTGAGAGAAATGCCCTGCCTTAAGATTTTTACGTCTTATTCTTGGTAAAACCCTTAAGGCGCACTTTTTTCTAAAACCAACAATACTTTAGTTAAACGATATCGTCTTTTAAAGAATTTTTTTACAAATCGAACCATTATCTCATCCAAAATAATAAAATAGTATTTTAATTTGCATATATTTCAACATATTTTTATGATATGTACAATTTTAGTATTTTAATAGCCTTGTTATGGTTAAAAAATATTAAAATATATTAAGAAGGCGTAAACGCATTTTCACACTTTTTTATGCCTAAGACCCGCCTAAGCTTCTAACGCTAAAAGTTTGGCCACCACGCCTCGATCATGTCCCGCATTTTTTAGAACCTTGATATATATATATATATATATATATATATATATATATATATATATATATATATATATATATATATATATATATATATATATTGTTCATGTGCGAATTGTCCTGTAAATTAAAAGTGCGGACTGAACATGTGATACTTGACGGTGAACTTCCAAAAGAGAGAGAGAGTCCAACTTCTTTGAATCATGGATATCTAGCCAATAAGAAATTTCGCCCATCAACTCCCATATTTGCTCTTGTGCAGGATCACCGCACAAGAGAAATTATATATGCGGATTGTCCTGTAAATTTTATATATATATATTAGAGAATTAAGGTAAATGTCATGTTCTTTTTCATATTTGGATTTTTAGGATAATGCTTTTCAAGTTTATAAATTTAGTCCGTGTGGTACAATAGCATTTATTTGTGCGGTCCCTCTAGAGTTAGGAGTTCATTTTTTTGCTCCGCACCAGCAACACTATTTTTCACCATTTCTTAAGGACTAAATTTATAAAATTATTTGAATTGTCCTATTTTTATATACTTTGAGGATTACGAGGACCTTTCTCCAAAACCTATATATATATATATATATATATATATATATATATATATATATATATATATATATATATATATATATATATATTAGTCACATAAACCTTATAGATCACGTCGTATTTCATGCTAAAATTCTCCATCTATACTCATAATGAAGTGTTCCATTTTAGCGACCAAAAATATAACTCCTACATTGAAATTTTGTAATTTTTTTATTCTTTAACTAGCATTGATGGTTCCCATAGTTATAAGAACTAAAATGAATGCATTTGAAAATACAATATAAGACTCAAATTTGGTGAAGTTTTCAAATCCTAAATGAATCTATGCGAAGGGAACACTGGTGACAAAGACAAATACTCAAGGGTAAAATAATTTTCAGTGCGATTAATGTAAACATATATGAATTTAGTACAAGAATAATATTGTAATCTTGATAAATTTAAAAACTAAAGCAAATTAAAGATTTTAAAGTGATGAAACTGGAATTAGTTGTGTCATATTATGGGAATATGGTACAAAACAGGGGCGGATGGAGCATAGGACGAATTGGGGCGGTCGCCCCAATTGGGATTTAAAAAAAAAAAATTATCGGATTTTTTGGTAAAATTTTAAACTTCAAGGTATACCTCTAATTATTTACAAAACTGAAGGTATAAGATTATAATTACCTAAAATATTAAACCTACAAACATAACACAGCAGTGGCCCCTCTCATCTCATTTATCTCATCCCTTCCCTTAGGGTTGACAATTTTTGACACGATAACCCGTTTATGGTAATAATTCGAAATGACCCGAACTTGACACGATTAGCTTGTATAGATTTAAGAGTACCCAAAACTTATACTCAAATAAAAATCAACGCGACCCGAAAATGACACGACTAACCCGGATTGCCACCAAGCTTCCCTTATTCCCTAAACCTATTCCCCTCCCCCTCCCTCCGCATACGCCTCCCTCACTCCCTCTCCCAGCACTGCAGCGGCTCGACTCCCTCCCTCCCGGCACCACTGTTCAGTCCAGCTATTCATTTCAGGTATTTTTTTTGTATGTGATGATGTGTAGTTTAATTTTTTGTATGTGATAATATGTAGTTTAATTTTTTATGTACCCTAATTTTATGTATGTGTAGAAATTTTTTGTATGTGTAGTTTAATTTTTTATGTTGCCTAATTTTTTTTGTAGCCTAATGTTTTTGTAATAGCAATTTTTTATGTAGTCTAAAATAAGTAGTATTTTTTAAATAGGAAGTCATGGAGAAATTTTTTAAACGAAAAAGAGGAGATAACACACAACCCTTTAGGGTAATATTATAAAAAAAAAATTCACGAACAAAGTAGGAATCCAAATTTAGTTAATTATTCCCTCAAACATTTTTAAGGGTAAAAATTACAAAAAAAAAAGTAAAAAAAATCCAAAAAAATCGGTTCGGAGGCTCCCGCCCCCGAACCCCGCCTTTCGTCACTTGAGTCAAATTCCTGGATTTTTTACTTTTTTTTGTAAATTTTCGCTTCATTTGAGTCAAATTCCTGGATCCGCCAATGGTACAAAACGTACTTTGATTTTCTAACATTGCTCCTTATTTGTACGGAAAAGCTATTTGCAAATATATGTTTACACTAAAAAATGTTGGGATAATTTTTGGTAATATATATTGGAGTTATTAGGAAATTCAAATTGTATGTTCGAAAACGGAAATGAATATTGATTAAAGAGATGATTTAAGCACATACGCATTCATACTTGTACATTATTTCAATTCAACGTATACAGACATGCATAATCCAAAATATATTAGAACCACATTTTTTTTATCAATGGTTGTTGCAACTGAAAAGATGTAGGCAAGTGGAAGAGTGGGTCTACCCTAGGGTTGTTAAGGATGATAAGAGTCGAGGCTCAAGAGGCAAATCTTGAATTGTTATTTCATGAGATGATATGTAAATGATGAGGCAGAGTCCTACATATACTATTCGAGGGGATCAAATTTTGATTGATATTTTTAAAATAGTAAAAGGTTTATTTTAAACATATTTTTTTGTTAAGTTTTTGAAATATTTATATATCAAATAATTTTTTTTTTACTATTTTAAAAATTATGATCCGCACAAGAGATTCTCATTTAAGGACACAAAATATTTTTGTAAATGATATACTTATAACATTTTTGTAAATGTATAATTCATACAATATTATATTTCGTAATTAAATTGTGTAAATTTTACATTTCATTTGACAACTGTAAAATTTTGGAAAGTGTTTTTTGACTTTTCAAATCAATACATAAATAAAATAATAAATAAAAGACAAGATTTTGAAAATTTTAAAGTACCTTTCAAATTTGTCCACGTCTCTGGAAATATTGAAATTGATAATTCCAGAATTCAAATTAAAAAAATAAATAAATTGATTATAGAACTTTTGCAAATGTTGAGGGAAAAAAACTCATTTTCTTTAAAAGAAAATATGAACACTGCTTTGACTTGAAGATATTGTTTCTTCACCAAACTCAAACATAAGTTATGAAAAGATGAAAAGCTAATGACTACTAGCGGCGTTGATTTGTGTGTGACTAATACATGTTATAAGGAGGGAATATACGGTACCATGTCCTTGGTTCAAGTTGTTTTTTCTGGTAAAAGGATAGTACGTGTTGTCTTTGACGTGTTTATAAATTTACAAGGGTTTTGGGTCCCAGCCCTTTCGGTCTGTTCAGAAGAATAGTTTGTCTGTAGTGTTCTTGAAAGTGATGACATTCTAATTTTGTTTCCCAACAAAGAGGACTCTCTCTCATCTCTGGCATCTTCACCTCCATGGGGAAGAGGGAAGCATTTTCACATGGTGGAGAAAGATTGAAAGGCCATTCATGCTCACAGGGCTAGTCATCATTATCACCCGTGTTTATCTTATTGGCTTCCATTTTATATATATTAGGATCGTTTGGTTGTTAGTGGGATTTATTTAGGGAAATTCAGATGACGCTATCAAATAACATTAGGAAAAATTAAAGTCAATCCAATTAATTTATTTAAAAATAATTTTTATATTATATTCAAAAATGTTAAAAATAATTTTTGCAATATTTTTATAGGGACATATACCAAATAGTCCTTCGAACATTTTTTAATACTCATTTAGTCCAATCTTTTTTATTTTACCTCAAAAAGTCCTTTGCCACATATTTTGAAGAGGGAGTGCCGCTGGCGCGGACCTCTAAAAATAAGAGAATATTGAGTGCTTGAGGGACTAAATGGGTTAAATTAAAAATATGTGTCCTTTTTAAAAAATATACATTTATAGTAGGGACTATTCAATAATTGACCCATTTTTATATTACAGTTTTTATATTATATTCAAAAATGTTAAAAAATTTGTAAAACATTTTCTTAACAATTTTTTTTAATATTAAAAGCAATTTTCAAAACATTACAAAACAGTTTTTAAACATTCACAACAATTTTTTTAAACTCTTTAAAACAGTTTTAAAAAATATTTTTTAAAACTTTAAAACAATTTTTATAATATATCCAAAACAGTTTTTAAAAATGTTAAAAACTGTTTTACAATATTTTTATATTACGATTTTTCAAAAAATTTGTAAAACATTCTCTTAACAATTTTTTATAATATTAAAAGCAGTTTTCAAAACATTACAAAATAGTTTTTAAATATTTATAACAATTTTTTTTAAATATTTAAAACAATCTTTAAAATTAGTTTTTAAAACTTTAAAACAGTTTTTATAACATATTCACAACAGAGTTTAAAAATGTTAAAAACAGTTTTTACAATATTTTGTTAATACGGTTTTTTAAAAACAGTTTTTTTTTACAATATTTTGTTAATACGATTTTTTGAAAAAATTGTAAACATTTTCTTAACATTTTTTTATAATATTAAAAATAGTTTTTGAAACATTACAAAACAATTTTTAAATATTCATAACAGTTTTTTAATTATTTAAAACAGTTTTTAAATTATTTTTTAAAACATTAAAATCGTTTAAGAAGTTGGCAAATTTGTGGGGCAAATATTTTCCACTCAAATATGTAAGCAAAATTTGCCCACAGATTGTGCATAGGAGGTGTTGTACATTGGCAAATTATGCAATCAAACAGCCAAAATGTGGGCAAATTTTTATATTTGCCAACTTTTTGGCATTTGCCTAGGCAAATTATGCCAACCAAACGGGCCCTTATTCATTTCATTTGTAGTCATCCATGAGAAGTTGATTGGCTGGGACGATTTGATTAAGAGATGAAAGAAGAAATAGTATCTCTTTTTCATTTTTTTTTTATAAATGTTTCTTGGAAGAGATATTCTATTTGACATGTATTTTGTAGATACAATTTTGAATTGCAAACGAAAATTTTTAGATTTTTTTATAAATGAAAATAATACCTTGTCAATCAATCAACGACAAATTCGGAATTTTTAGTTAAAAGGTCAAAATTTAGCGTGGTGTCAGGGCAGGAGCTTCGGGACAATTTTTTAAAGTTAATTCGAGTTTTATACAAATTTTTTATCTGAAAGTGTGTAGCGTTATAAAATTTTCAAACTTATTACATTTTTTAAACAAACTATAGCTGTAATTTTTGCGTTAATTCGAGTTTTATACAAATTATATCTTTAATTTCGAATTTTATACAAGCTCATTACGTTTTTTACCCTAAATGTTGCAAAAATCTCATTATTTATGTCTCTAACTTTTTATCTTTACATATAATAGACCTAATTTTTAATATTTATTTTGGAATCCCTATATGATCCACCGTAGATTTAAACTAAGCATTAATTTAATTTGAACTAAAATTACATTAAATTAAACAATAATTTAAACTAAACATTATTTTTGTAGGGGGAGATTAAAGATAAAATTACAATTAGAGATAATTCCTCACATTAAAGGGAATGCAAAGAGTCAAGTGAGCTGGCTCCTAAGCTAGCTCGAGCAAAGAACATAGGAAGTTGGATGCAAGTAAGCCATTTTAATCATTTGAAGAAGGCACTGAGGAAGCTTCCTCAAAGAAGTTGTTAGTGGAAGCTTTGTATTTCATTTTTTACTTTAATTTTCTATTTGTAAGATATATTGTAAATAATGAGATATATTGTAATGTGTTGGTAAGGTTAATCGGTATTCGCGAGGGACCAGGTCTGACAGGGTTTCAGGAGTTTCCATGCGCCATCGAACAATTTCACTGTGGGAACTTGCAAGAGAATTGGTTTGAAGGATTGAGAAGCAAGACAACGTTAAGGCATAACTTAACTTCTTTAGATACACCATGTAAAACACTAGCTTGTCCGAGAGAGCATAACTTCCGAGAGCATCATTCGAGAAACCATGAGTTATTTTGTCCATTGGGTTTAGTGGCAAATAGTCTTTAGCTGGACTAACAAGTCTCTTAATGACGTCATGCAATGACCAACCCAATGTCCAATCCAAAGTTATGTAAACCTAGGTGGTCTGGAGATTGTCAGATAGTTTGGTAGGATTCCATTTGTGGGCAGCCGCTTGACACATGGTGGATCACTAAAGCCTCTGTTGGCATTTAATACTAGTGACGTAGGGGGCATGCTGCTATAACTTTATATTTAATTCCAGTGACCTAAATGCATATGTGGGTTGTTCTTAAATTAATGAGCCTGGGATTACTTAAGTATGCATAGCTGACTATATACACCCCAACCCCCATCCTGAGAAGGGAGGGAGAGCAGAGATAAAAAAAATACAGAGATTATCATACATGAGAGAGCTATTACAAAGAACCAACGCATTTATTCTTCACCATTAATACCTTTATTCAAGCTTTTTCCATCAAGAACATAGGCATTTATTGAGTTTCCTGACTTACGTTCCCTCATACTTCAGTGTTTGAGTGTCCTACCGAAGGTGTATCTAGAATACTTTCTTCTCTCTCTCTCTAACTAGTTATTTCAGATGTTCATTTATTAATTCTAATAGATGAGTATTTGCGAGTTTATATCAAAGAGTTGGTTCCACTTTATTTGGGTTTATTTCAACATTATCAATAATATCTTGTTTGGTAATTTATCGCCATTTAATAGAGGTTATCCCTCAATTTATATTCAAGAAACCTATCATCAAGAGAATTGCTCTCTTAGATTTGACGACTCTGCTAGGGAGGTATTCTTTTAACAAATGACGCAGGATAATATTACCCGTGTAATAAACTTTGACGAGATTTAACAGAGCGAAGAACAAGAAGTGAGGGGACACGAGGTTCTTAGAGACGGGGTGCCTCAAGTGGAGGTTCCCCTAGTTCCAAAGATCACAAAAGCTAGCATGGTGATGCATACTTTCACGAGCACAGTGATGGGCCCCGCTCAGATGGCTCATTTTATGGTAAAATTCATGGTGTTTTTACAAACACCAATGGCTATGATGGCTTTTGGGGCATCTATGGACCCCAGGTCATTCATTACTTCTATAGAACCTCCTATCATTTATTCTAGTAAAACTCCTTCCGCGACTACCCCAATCGTTACACCTATCTTGGGAGCACACGTTGCTAGCAATATTACGCCAATAGTCATTCGACCAATGTCTACGACAACTGGGGCAGTTGTCGCACCTTCTCTAATCGTTGAGGAGATAAAAAAGGAAATATTAAAGATGATGGAAACTTCTTCACAAATTTCCAATGAGATTGTCTCAATATATGATGACTTTCGCACTCCTTACCCAAAGGATTTTAACAATGAACCATATCCTAAGGATTACATTCCCCCTATATTTGAGAAGTACACTGGGAGGGGGGAATCCGAAGGAGCACATTAAGAGGTTCGTGGAGTATTTAGGTGCTCATTGTAATAACGAAAAGCTGCGCTTGAGGGAGTTTTCTAAATCCCTTACAGACAAAGCTTATACGTGGTACTTGCACTTAGCTCCAAGGATTGTAGATACTTAGGAAGGCATGTGTGTTTTACTCATTCAGAAGTTCTTTTTAGCTAAGGATGAGTTTACTCTGACCCAACTTACAAGGGAAAGGCAACGACCAGGTGAAGAAGTGGTGGCGTATATACGAAGGTTTAGGGAGAGGTCTATCGATATGAGAGAAAAGGCTAAGGAATCAAAGTTACTCCAACGTGTAGAAGGTTTTCTCTATGAATATATTTCCCATCTGATAAACGAAATGCATGAGGTCACATATGCGTCCTTCTTGAAGTCTGTACGAAACATCTAATGGAGGCATTAAAGCCTTGGAGGGGGCAGAGGAAGGACAATAAGAGGAGGTTTTGAGAGTGCACAATTATCTAATGGCGTTAACTTATTGAATTAATATGACAATCCACACTAAATTTTAATTTGATTAGTCCTAGAACATGCAACTATGTGATTTAAAACGTAAATCAAGAAAGCATGCAATCAAAACAGAGTTTCAGTAAAAAAAACCTTTCGGGTAAAACCTTTTATTCACTTTATAAAATTTACAAATCGTAACTTACAAATTCTATAAAGAAATTTACTATGATCCTCTCAAAAATCACAAAGCCACAACTTTCCTTTAGCCATGATCCTCGCAAAAATCACAAGAACCTCAGTCCTTCGTCTTCAGCAGTGATCCCCTCGGGTTTCATAAGTCCACCATAAAGATGCCTTCTCCACAAAGGTTATGTATGTAAAGATATAAACTATAGGGTTTAAACTTGAGTCACTCAAATATATCTTCGGAATGACAATATGTGAATTAAAAAAGTTTTCTAAACTTAAAAGGTTTAAAACTTTTGCTAAAGATATGCAGAAATAGTTCTGGTAAAAGTCTTAACAAAAATAAATATGAAACAGGTATTTATAAGACGGACATAAATTTTGAGGCGGAAGCTTCGCTGGAACGACTGTTGACTCTCGTTTGAATGAGAATTGAAAGCTCTTTCTGACGAGAATAGATGTCGTTCAAATGACCAAGCAATCTCGTTTGAACGAAGTTCAAACAACTTAAAAAGTACGCCTTCGTTCTATGTTTGATTGAAGTAAACTTCAAACGATACTTCGAACGAAACTAGGATCTCATTAAAATTTGATTCCAATCTCGTTTGAATGAGATACATGCATTTTGAAAATTTTTAAATAAAGAAAAACTACCTCGATTTTTCAAATAAAAAATATTGTTTCAAGTTTTAATAAAATTGAAACATCCCAAAATAAATTCAAGGAATAAATTTAAACTTAATAGCATTATACCTTCATATTATGGAGATGCTTAAAAGTTGGAGATGTTAGATGTTCGAACTTCGTGCCAGCGCAAATCATACACTAGTGGGATATGACAAAAACTATGTTAGCTTAAGCTATGAGTAAATTATGCTCTTACAAATCTCCCCCGTTTTGGATATTTCGGTACAAATATAAAATTGAAATCCAAATTATAAAAATAAATCCCCTAAGACAAATACAATATCCTAATACACTTGTAAACCCTATAATGGATAGGTAAAAGATTGAGTTGTATTCAAAATAAAGTCTTCAAATCTTCACTTCTTATTTATCTTCTATTGGACACTTTGTCTTCATAGAATGTAATCTAATATGATCTTTCATAAATACCTACATACATGAAACAAAGCAAATAGCCTGTAAAATAAAATACATAAGGATAAAATTTCCCCCATAAATCAAACTCCCCCGTAATTTGTTCTCCCCCTTTTATTTTGTCCAAAATAGACAAGGAGTTAAACTAATAATGAAAATATAGGGAACATCACCAAGCATAAAAAGATATCGTCACAATAAGATATGAATGAATAATCATGCATTGATAATCTCAAAAGGCACGACAAACCATTTTTTATTTTTATTTTTTTTAAGTAAAAAAAATTACAAAAACAACACACCATAGAGAAACACAAAAATAACAGAATCATGAAAATGGAATGTAGGGGTGTGAACACATTCTACAGGTTAATCAACATAGACAAACATAACATATATGGATGAAGGAATAGGACACCTACTAACTCAAGATCTCAAGGTCTACCTTAGATGTAAAAAATGTTGAACGCAAGTGAAATCGACTTAGCCTATTCAATTAATCAAGATCGTGAGTGATTTTTATACCAATAATGCCCAAAAGTATGTAATGCTTTTACAAGATTTTTTCAGGTGCAAACCCATTCATCTTCGACTTAACTCCCTCAAAACTCACATATAGAATTTTTTCTCTCAAATCTTTTTGAAGAAATCAATGCTCATATGTAGCAATGCATAAATGTTCTTTGAAATTAGCCTTTAACTTTTTTTTTTGATTTTATGCACCTTCAATCTTTTAGGCTCTTTTTTACAAATGGTGGCTATTCACACAAAGTCAACCTCTCTTTCGCAGCCCGATCCCATTACTTAAATTATACCAAACTTTACCAGATAAATGATTTTCTATTTTTCTAATCCGGGCAACAATTCTTACAAGCACTATTTTTATTATCTTTTTTTTTTCACAATTAGTTCGTTTCAAAAACAAGACTGAGATAGAAATACTACAATCGACACGTGAAAGGTAAGTGCAATATTCAAATAAGTCTGTGCTCATGTGCATTAAAGGTGAAAAGGACTCAAACATGTAGCAAGTAGTCATCATATCACATCTTAATGACTCCACATATTATAAAGCACAAAAATAAAATGTTGTCACGTCTCAAAATACTATAAAATGGTCACATAGATATGGAATTAATGGGTGACTCAGACATCTTTAATGTTCAACAACAAATGGTGTAAAAAGCTACAAAACTCTTTTTGAATTTTTCAAAAATTTTAACAAAATAAAATATGTCTTTTTCACTTTTTCTCATAAAGAAATAGAAAATCTTTTTGTATTTTTCAAAAATTTTCAAGGAAAACAAAACTCTTTTTGTTTTTTTTTGAAAAATATATCAAAATAAAAAATATAAGTACAATAATAGTATAATCTAGCAATAGGCATGAATGATATATACATGAAAAGCATCCTATGCTAGAAACAAGTCTCAACCTCAATCATTAGGCCCATAGGAGTTCTCTAAAGGATATTGACATCCTATGAAAAACATCCATAAAATCTTGTGAAGTGTTGACCTAATACTCTACTTGCTCTCGAAAACTCTTAAAATCTCTCATGTGATCTGCGGGAGCATGGAAAGTAACATATGTGGGAATGCGCGCAGTAACTCGTGTGGTAGCATATCATGAAAGATACCTATGTAACACTCTACCGATCTTAAAATAAAATTTCCTAAGGTGACCTCTTTGCTTGCAATGGGAACAAACATACATGGGATTGAAATGTAACCACTACTAAGGAAGGTGTCCAAAACCTAATGATTGACTCACGAAAAAGAAAGGAAAAGGTGATGAGTTCTTATGAAATCTTCTACATAACTAATGCAACCTAATCAACAGATGGAAATTAACTCCAATATGCAAAGACTGAAAACTTTTGATTTTAACTATGTGAGGAAAATGGGATTAGAATATGATCCCCTGAACTGTGGGTAATTTCGTTGGATACAAATTTTTTAAAAATTGTATTTATAATTAGAAGAAAACATTACAAAAATTTGAACTACTAAACATATGAGAATTTTACTATGTTCAATGTCTAGTCAATAAATAATTTAACGTGAATGACAAGATTATCTACACGTGTATCATACCCTCAAACACTCTAGTTACTTAGGAAAAACGAAGTTAAGAGACCTATGATACTTGTTTCAACAAAATATCAAACCTACGAATTATCTATATAATTTCATCTAATTTTATATCCAACTTATTAACCTAGGTTGGTTCATGTACCCCAACCCTCTAATTAACTAGATGAACATGTTAAATCTAACTATGAATGAATTATTTATGTTTTATGATGACATGATGAATGAAATATAAGAAGAAATCATGTAAATAATATTACCAAAAGGGTAGAGAAGCGAGAACATACACAAACCAAGCTTTGAAAGAAATAAATCAGAAATAATAAGTTCTTTATTGAAGTTGCAAGCATAAAAAGTAATAAATCTTTCTCTAGATGTTCCTCTACCTCTCTAACCTTCAACTTATCATAAATCAAAAGTCAAAACAATTGGAAATCGATCGAATAGAAAGAATGGACACCTCGAGGTACATGATGAATAAGGTGAGTGAAATAATTGAGGTGACCAATCACCTCATAACATATTTGTTTTGACTTGGAGATAATATCATACTGAAATTTCAAACGATACGATAAGCCTATATTTCCCTTAAACTCAAGAATGTGTGGATTACGCTCTAAATCGGATGAAACATTAGTCATCTCCTCGATCGCATCCGAGAACTCAAGTGGCATGGTGATGGTCACATAGAAGGAATTGATCTATAATTTCTTTCCAGCCTTCCTCCTCTAAGTGATAAAAAAGAGTCCAATAACGATTGGACTTTAACATTGAGGTTCTCATCCACCGGCCTGAATTCTTTCTCAAAATTCTCTAGGCACATATATCCTAACTCTCTCTCTCTCTCTGAATCCTCTCTCTCGCTCTTATCTAAGTGCTCTCTCCCTCTCTTATCTACGTGCTTTCCCTCGCTCTCATCTACGTGATATCTCCCGCTATTATCTACGTGCTCTCTCTCTCTCTCTCTCTCTCTTAATAGTCGTCAATAAACACGCCTCATGTGGATCCTCAAAATTATCACCCTTACATCGTTCTTGTACTAACTCCTCAATAAGATTCAATTCGTGTAAATCATCCTCATCACCCACTTACTTAGTAACGTTGAAGATATTTGCTTCAAGTGCCATGTTCCCGAACATGTGTTGCATTTGCCCATTACTCGTGTTAATCAATGTATTAGTCGTAGCTAGGAAAGGGAAGCCTAGAATAATGAGAACATTATGACTCAATGGGAAAGATGGATCCGTGTCGTAAATTACATGATCTACCGAGAAGTAGAAAGTTTGGACTTGGACGATCACGTCCTCAACTACCCCACGAGGTATCCTCATGGAACAATCCGTAAGTTGGAGAGTAATTTTGGTGGGCTTAAGATATCCTATATCAAGTTTCTTATAGATGGAATAGGGTAGAATATTGACACTCACCCCTAAATCTAATAAATCTCTCTCAATTTTATTATCTCTAATAATACACGAAATGGTGGGGGCTCTCGGATCTTTAAACTTCGACGGGGATCGCTCGAAAGTGACAAAGTCTCATTTTGTGATAAGAACACACTACACCAAATCTGCCCATTTGTCAAGGTCATTGACCTTGACAAATTCACCTTGTCAAGGTCAATGACCGTGACATTTCGAGGCGAGACAACTTTTTTTGTCACGGTCGTGTCACGGTCAATGACCTTGACATAAAACTCGCGTTTTGTGTCACGGACGTGTCACGGTCATTGACCTTGACACGTTTTATCACGGTCATTGACCGTGACAAAGCCGTGACCCCTTGTAAAAAAATTGTCACGGTCAATGACCGTGACAATTCTGGGCAGAATTAAAAAAAAACTGCTGGGCAGTATGGCCACTGCCACTGCCCAGCAGTATATTTGTATCTGTTATAGCAACGTTGTACCTGTTCCACACATCATATATCCGAACAAACTAAAGATAATGCAAATATATATTCAAATAAGAAACTATTTAAAAAGAAACAACATCACCATCATTTTATCTCAAATCTACAAACTATTTGCATGGAAAAGAGATTTTGTACCGCGACGCTCGGGAACACCTCCTTATCCTTCCCTTCTCGTCCGAGTAGCCACATAAGTAGAGCATATGTGGCCTACCCTTAGGGCCACTCCCTGTCCCCTGAATTGAAATAAAGTAAAATTAGTATCCGCCCCTCAAATATAGATAAATATAAATTGTAATTGAAATCGAAATCGAAATTGACATATAAATATAAATACATTACCTGTATTGTCACTCAAACAGCTAACTTGAGCTCATATGGCACCTCCTTCCAACTAATGTACCCCGGGCAATCGTGTCAATTATAATTCTCTTCATATCTAAACACTAAGAAATACCATAATCCTATGGAGGTATGCGTTGCAAATTCCTTCCAACCGTTGTGTAGCCAAAAATCAGCAGTTGAAGTTGTCAACTCCACCTTTGAATGGGGTATGGAAAGTGGTGGGGTATGGAAAGTGGAATTGACAACTTCAACCGGTGATGTTTGGCTACGTAACGGTTGGGAGGAATTTGCAGAGCATCGCTCCATAGGATTATGGTATTTCTTAGTGTTCGGATAGACGAAGAGATTCAGTCTCCTCTCCACAAATAGGACACCCCAAATAACTATGTACTAATCACCTATTAAAGGTAAGAAGCGTATATTCATGGATTAGTATAAACAAAACTTAGATGTAGTTGGAATATTTATGTATTAATCTCCTCTCCACACACGCACACTACACAAGAGTGAAAATGATAAAGTGCAGATCAAGTAAAAGCATTAAAAATGGATGTTTCGGTACAAATTGAAATAATTATTACAAATTGAAAATTGTTTCAAATTCGGGTTATCATCAAAAATGGATTGATATTCGGTAGGAGCAGCCAAGTCATCCACACTACTATTTAGACGCCTTGGCGCGTGTTGGACAATTGACCACGGCTCGTTGTTAATATACTCCGAGTAAAACACTTGCTTAACCTTTTGAAATGCACAAACAAACGGCTCATCGCTCACGTGGTCGTTTCTCTTCAACTTGGACAAGTCAACCATGATCAAATTGGTGACAGGATCAACTTTAGAAGCATTTTTATCCTCAACTCTTACCCATTCACAGTAAAATACAACCTCTTTGAAGCTTATATAATCCAATTCAAATATATTTTGAATTACACCATAGTAAGTCATTTCAGCTTCAACGAGGTTTTTATCTTTTGCGCTTGCTCGAAAGAAAGTAAGAGCCTTGTATGAAATACCCGAGTTCTGTACATTTGTACTTTCCTCGTACACTTTAGCGCCGAAAATGTAACCGTTCAATCGATATTTTTTGTACTCTTGTGCCACGAACAAGGGTCCAGTGGCTAGACGAGCAAGCCTTGATGTCGCATCACCCATCTTTAGGAGCTGAGAATATAGATAAATTAATTATATTAGTTGTAAAATATGAGTGTAATGTAACGTTATATAACGACTGTTTTCATTGTAATTACCTCTTGTGTCAACCATAGCCTAAATTCGCTGTCTGATTGTACCACTGTTTTTCGTCTTTTATTGTTCTCACGGGCTTCATATTTACTGCATATTACAAAATTAATCATGTATAAAATAATCTAAAATAATGTTAAACATTATAATATTCGAAACTTACTTTTTCCATTCTTCGACATCTTCATGTGTGTCAAATAGATAACGAGCTACTTGTTCATGTTGCAAACTCGTTAATTTCACTCGTTTTCCCATCACATTACCACCATCATCGAGGAATTCATCAGTGTCATCAACGCTGGTAGAGTCAGTCATATATTCCCGAGTATATATTGATGACTCCACGGTGATGTATTCCTCTGCAATTGATCCTGCAATGTATCGCGTATTCTTGACGTAATCTTTAAAAACTTTCATCAATCTTTCAAACGGATACATCCACCGATATCTAATTGGACCACAAAGAAGTGCCTCGTCGCATAGGTGTACCAACAAGTGAACACTTATGTCAAAGAATGCTGGGGGAAAGTACTTCTCCAATACACAAATCGCTTCGTTCACAGCCAATTTTGCGGCCACTATGTGTTCTCGATTCACTACCTTCTCACACAAGAGGGAGAAGGTAATACTAATTTGCATAATAGCCCTACGCAAATCCTTGTGCTTGGAGAAACAGTGCTTAAACAATAGAGGAACCAATTGCATGATCACATGCCAATCGTGGGACTTACACTTATGTAAATCATGAGTAGCATAATTCACAATCCTTTGCAAGTTGGACGAAAAAGTAGATGGGCCCTTCAAACTATATATTGTGTCTAGAAGCACCTTCCTTTCCTCACTCGTCAAAGTAAACGCACCAGGGGGAATTATTGTCCTTCCCCTACTATCTTCTTTCAACCATAGTTGTGGTTTAAGTTTTAACGTTTTAAGGTCTTTTCGTGCATTTTCTCCATCCTTCGAATGACTCCCCCCAAGGCAAGTACCCACAATATGTTCAGCGAAGTTCTTCTCTGCATGCATCACATCCAATACATGGCGCACCGGGTTTTTCTTCCAATAAGGCAAGTCAAATAAAATTGACCTCCGAGACCATGCCTTTCTTATCTCAGTTTCATTCCCAGTTGGGGTCTTCTTATGCTTGACATTCTTAAATTTGGGATTCTTACCTGGCATATTTGGGCCACATTGAGAAGATTTACTTTCAATTTCTGAACCCGAAAGTTGTCTCGGCGGTAGCCTATGTTCAACTCCGCCCAATAAAAAATTGGAAGCTTTCTCAAATCTGAAACTATGAGCTGGGGGTAAAAACCTCCTGTGGCAATGGTATACATTTTTTAAGCTGGAGGATAGACGAAGAGATTCAGTCTCCTCTCCACAAATAGGACACCCCAAATAACCATGTACTACACATCCGGATAATGTCCCATAAGCTGGAAAATCATGAATTGCCCACATCAACATAACTTTCAGCGTAAACTCTTCTTTTCTAAAAGAGTCAAATGATTGCACACCATCTTCCCAAAACTCATTTAATTCTTCTACCAAAGGAGCCAGGTAGATATCAATGTCTTCACTTGGTGCCTTTGGCCCAGGTATCAATAAAGCCATCATCGAAAATTCAGGTCTCATACACTGTGAAGGAGGGAGGTTGAGTGGGGCTAGGATCACTGGCCATACACTCTGATTGGTGCTTAGATTTCCAAATGGATTGAAACCATCTGTTGATATAGCCAAACGAATGTTGCGTTGTTCTCGAGCAAAATCGGGATACTCATAATTCATCCTCCGCCAGGCAGTAGAATCAATAGGATGACGCATGATATTACCCCCTACTTCTGCCCTAGCATGCCAAGTCATTGCCTCTGCAATCCATGGTACTGTGAAAAATCGCTTTAATCTAGGCCCAACGGGAAAATATTTCAATACTTTTTGAGGCACTTTTGAGCTTGTGCCTTCCTTACTAGTAGATTGGACATATCTAGGTTCATCGCATACCGGACAACGATCGAGATTTTCATACTCCTTTCGGTATAGTATGCAGTCATACACACAAGCATGAATCGATTTATACTTCATTCCCAAACCTTTCAAACTGTTCTTTATAACAGGATAGCTATTTGGAAGTGTATTCACCTTGGGTAATAAGCCCTTCACCCATTTCAGAATTCCCGTCACGCTATTGCCAGACAAACTGTACTGCGTCTTCAAACTGTGCAAACCAACCATGGCATGTAAAGTTGTTTGATCTTTCTCACAGCCAGAGTATAACGGTTGGGTCGCCTTAAATTTTAAACTTTGGTAGTCATCGTCAAGTTTTATCGTGTTATCTTCACGAGCACTTGAATCTTCTACATCATCAGTAACCTCATTCTCCTCAGCTTCATAAACTCCGTACGCATCATCAACTAAATCCTCTAACATATTATGATCTACATCGTCCCCTTCTTCATCTATTCTACTTGTTGAAGGATGTTGTGAAGGTTGGTCAGGGACAAAAGGAACTTTCAATTCACCGTGAAAACTCCAAAATCGATAACTATCTTGCATACCCGATCTTAACAAATGTAGTTCAACTGTTTTCCACTCAAACACCTTACCATTATTACACCTAGCACACGGACACGGAAACTCTTCATCATTACGACATCTCTTTGCATATTTCACAAATTCGTTAGCACCTCTGCGAAACACATCCCCCATTCTATTAGTCTCACCCATCCACTCTTTGTATTTCGGATATCCCATCACAGCTACCACAACTAAACACCTATTAAAGGTAAACAAAACTTAGATTTATAGTATGTTTTTTTTAATTATCCCATCATTTAATTATCCTATTAAAGGGTATGTGGTCCTATCCCATTCAAGAATGCATTTTTCTGTAATATACTTAACAGCTCATGCACATTGTTACGATTTGGAAAAAATTCGACAGCATATCCCCTTAGTTCTCCAAGTACACGACGTAGATTGGCAGGTGTGAGTGTTATTTCAATTGGTCAATTAAAATAACAGTCACACTTGTCAATCTAGTATGTACCCAGAGAACATTAAGATACGACTGCAGAACTTCCTCCAAAAGTAACAACTTTAAGCCAATAAGAATATTATACAAAAATTATACAGTCTCAAACTGTCCAAACGGGACAATTCGAGAGATCTCATTACAGGGGTAATGACTCTCGAACGGGTCTAAGGGTTATTGAATGCGTACGCATAAGAACTAGAATGCTAGTATCTATGCGCACTATATTTAATTTCAAGTATGTTTCATATAATGGGTTAATTCAAATACACAAATAAATTCATGGGATAATTCAAATACAAAAATAAATTCATGGGATAATTCAAATACAAAAAGAAATTCATGTATTGACCACATACACACACACACACACACTATCTAAGCTGTTCTATAGGTATAAAAACAATTATTATCCAATTATTATCCAACTATTATCAATTATTTATTTTGAATGTAAATAATATTCAAAACCCCACCCACCCCCGCCCCCACCCCCACCCCCTCAGATTAATTCAAGACATAAGACCCTAAAGGGAATCCAAATTATTTCTTGGATGTGAATTCCTCCAAATTATGATCTCATACCTATTCACACAATGATGGGGGAGGGGGTGGTGGAGGGGGGCAGGGGGTGGGGTGGGGTCGGGTGTGTGGGTGTCCGTAGGTGCGTAGGTGTGCGTGTGTGTGTGGCGTAGGTGTGCGTGTGTGCGTAGGTGTGCGTGTGTGCGTAGGGGCGTAGGTGTGCGTGTGTGTGTGGCGTAGGTGTGCGTGTGTGCGTAGGTGTGCCCACCCCACCCCACCCCCTCCCCCCCCTCCACTACCCCCTCCCCCACCCTGCCCCATCCCGCCCCACCCCCACCACACACCACACACACACACACACACACCCCACCCCACCCCACCCCCTCCCCCTGCCCCCCTCCACCACCCCCTCCCCCACCACACACCACCACACACACACACACACACCACTCTACCCCACCCCCTGCCCCCCTCCACCACCCCCTCCCCCCCTCCCCCAAAACACACCCACCCCACCCCACCCCACCCCCTCCCCCTCCCCCTGCCCCCCTCCACCACCCCTTCCCCCACCACACACCACCACACACACACACACACACACCACTCTACCCCACCCCCTGCCCCCCTCCACCACCCCCTCCCCCCCTCCCCCAAAACACACCACCACACACACACACACACACTGCACCCCACCCCACCCCCTGCCCCCTCCACCGCCCCCTCCCCCACCCTGCCCCACCCCGCCCCACCCCCTGCCCTCCTCCACCACCCCCTCCCCCACCCTGCCCCATCCCGCCCCACCCCCCACACACGCACACACATACACACACACATATATATATACACATACACACATAAATATACAAACAAATATATATATAAATGGAAGAGAGAGAGAGAGAGAGAGAAATTGGACCTGAGAGAGAGAGAGAGAGAGAGAGCAGCGTCGAGTCGAGAGATAGAGAGAGAGAGAGAGAGGGAGGGAAGGGTGGGAGGGAAAAAAGAAGGGGGAAAGTTATTTTGCTGGAAAAGTTGTCACGGTCGTGTCAAGGTCTTTGACCGTGACACGAATTGTCACGGTCATTGACCGTGACACGACCGTGACAAATTGAATTGTCACGGGCTTGTCACGGTCAATGACCGTGACAATTTGTTGTCACGGTCGTGTCAAGGTCAATGACCGTGACATAAAACGCGTGTTTTTTTGTCACGGTCAATGACCTTGACAAGGCTGGCCGGCTGAAAGGTGACAATTTGCCCATTTTGGTGTAGTGACACCTTCTTCTTTACCTCTAATTTAGGTTTCACCATGAGAAAGTCCTTGAGAAACTTTGTGTACACGAGAATTTGCTTGATAGCCTCAATAAAAGGTAAATAAAGATTCACTTGCTTAAGCACATCCAAAATGTCATCACGGGCGATCTCTTTAGGAGGAGAGACCAACCGTTGAGGGTATGGTTAAGCTATTGGGGGTTTCACTACCACCTCAAGCCTAATCGTGTCTTATTTTTTCATTATCTTCCAAGGGGGCATCTTCAACCTCTTTTGTTCGGGGAGAAACTTCCTTATCTTTTTGCACATTGTGTGGATGAGGTGATAAGTCAACAAATCTTCCACTGTATAGAGTGGTTACTATGGTACAATGCTCTATATTTTTATCAGGATTAGAGCTAACATAGTTTTGACCTTGGGGAGGTCTTTGGCCTTGGCCGTGAAACTTTCCCTTCTCTTGGATACTTAAGGAAGACTGTAACTTAGAAAGCGATGCCTTTAAGTCAGGAAATGTTTGGTCATTTTGGGCATTGATCACTAATTGAGTTTGCATAAATTAGATAAGCGTGTCTTCGAGACTCTTCCGTCGTGGGATCAAATAAGACACGGGAGGAGGAGCTTGCATCGGTGGTTCTTGTTGATAAGGTGGGAGTGGTGGTGGTTGTTGGGAAACGTGTGAATTCGAGTTTATTATTGCATTCGGTTGCCTATAACTAAAACCTAGATGGTTTCAGAACGAGGGATTAAAACAATTCCTGCGAGGGGCATCAAAATTACCCTTATGATCTCCTACCACCTCAACTTGTTCTTAGAGCATGACATTATAAAAGGGTATCATCGGGCATTCCTTAGTTGAATATCCTTCCTTACAAATAGCACATACCTTATCTTTAATTTATCGAGTGGAGCCGGATACGTCTCTCCCCTAGCTTTGACCACATTTTCTAACCTCTTGACTAGTTGATTGATTTTAAGTTTTAATTCGACTTCGTTGTCCAAATGATAAGGATCAGATGAGAAAAGGGTGTGTATAGATTTGGGTTGGGTATTTGGATCCTATGTGTTGAGTAGTCTTGGCGACATACTTAAAGTTGGCTTCCGCATCGTCCGCTTCTAACCCTAAAAACTCTCCCGGGCACATAGTTTCAACGAGTTATTCAAAACTTAAGCATAACCCATGATGAAAGTAGGAGATGAGTCTCTACTCCTCAAAACCGTAGTATGGGCACATGATGATTAACTCATTAAACCTCTCATAACCTCTTTCGAATCGATCGTTCCCATTTCGCCTAAAGGTTTAAATTTGAGCCCTAATAGAATTGGTCCTATGTGCGGGAAAGAACTTTTGGAGAAACTTAGACTGCATATCTCTCTAAGTGGCTATCGAGTTTGGTTCTAGTGACCAAAGACACATATTAGCCTTGTCCTTCAGGGAGAAGGGGAAAAGCTTGAGACGCACTACATCTTGGGTGCACATTTGGTCATTGAAAGTCTAGAATGCCTCCTCGAACACTCTAATCTAGAGGTAGGGTTTTTTTGACTCCATAATGTGGAATGAAGGTAGAATCTAAATCGTCTCATTCCTAAAATGAAATGCAAACCGGAGCGATGATTCACTTGGGTATAAGAGGTCTCTTATGGGGCGATACGACATCACTCCCTCACTCGTCTTGAAACTAACGTTGTTAGACATTATGCTCTCACTTAATGACTTGATATCCTTATCGGACTCCCTAAGCGTGTGACTCGTGATGGAGCTGTGCGGTGTAGGAGGTCGAACCCTAAAATTTGGAGCATTTAGGGTGAGTGGGCTATCGGGATTAAATTCGACTATGGGATTTTCGTGTACTGTATGAGGAGTAGGATTGGGATTGGATGCAGTGTTTTGCATTTAAAGCATGGGAGACTAATTTTTAAATGTTTTTGGACTTTTATGATTTTTTTTGAATTTATGATTTTTTTTTACCTTTTAAGGATTGGAGTCAAATTATTATATTAATTCTACCCAACCTAGTGTCTACTTAATCCCCGACAATGGCGCCAAAAATTTGACGCGACTCAAAATGTGTCTCTAACGCGTGTAAATACAGCTCAAGTGTAAATCGATCGCTCAAGTTATAATCCGATAAATTGGATATCGAACACAGAGACTAAGATGATCTATTGTGACGAATAATAAGGAAGAAGACTAATCCTAATGATTGAATCACATAAAAGAAAAGAAAGGAAAAGATGATGATTGTTGACAAATTATCCTACTTCTAACAAATGAAAAATAATTCATAACTAAATTAACTATGAATGCAAGGACTAAAGAATAAGTGTGTGAACTTGTATGAGAAATATGGAATTGTAATATAATCCCCCGAAGCTTGGGTAATTACACCGGATATAAAACCTATCAAGAATTAAACATCTAATTAAAAAGAAATCTTTAGCTTCTTTCAATAATTACATATATGGGGGATTTAGCCCTCACAGTATATAATCAAGAATAAAAGTAAAGTGCGTGACAAGATTGTAGATACACACGTCGCACTCTTAAATACTCTAGTTACCTTCGGCAAATGGAGTTAAAAGTCCTACAACGTTAACATCAACAAAACATCACATTTCAAGTAGTTATTTAATTCATGAATAAATTTTATATCGATGCATAATACTTTAGGTTTATTTCATGTATCCCAACCCACTAGAAATCTTGCTGGAAATGGTAATATGAAGATTAAATAAATTTTAACGTAGCATGGAATCATTATCATCATCATTAAACTGTATTTAAGCATGGAAGAAATTCTTATATCGCTAAAGAAATAATCAAGAACAAGCAAAAGGACAATAAGAATTAAGAACAAGGTAGAAAAGGCAAACTTTATTGAGTAAAATACTAAAAATCAATCCACAATAATGTAACTTCATGAAGAATATATTGCTAATGGTTCTTGACTTTTTCTTTCACTCAAAATTATGTTTTTAGCCTTCTCAATAACCATAGAATCATGTGGGAATAAAGCTCTTACATTTTTATGAGAGTTTGACCTATGTACAACTCTAAATTTAAGTGGATAAACATCAAAATTTGCGCACAGATTTTCGAATTAGTTCTCTTCAGAATCGAACCGGTTCATTTTTCCAATATTTCCCAAGTCATTTTGATCAAACCATTTTTCTTTAGAATCGAATCGATTCGTATTTCCAGTGTTCTCCACTTTGGTCCTTTGATCTTCTTATCTTCTTAAGCTCATAACTTTCGAACGATAGATCGAATTTGGATGCCATTTCTTTCGATGTTCTTGTGATCTTAATGTCTTCGACTCTTATTTAGGTCCCACGTCTAGATTTTGGTTGTACAATTATGAAATTTCCCTTGACTTTTCATTCTTTCTTTCTTATCTTTATTCCAATTTCTCTTTTTCTTTTAAGTGCATGAAGTACCTATAAAATGTAAGAGAAATACATGAAACACACTGTACTAGTAGAAAACGGTTAGTAGCATTTATATGACATAAAATCGTATAATTTACCTTACTCAAAGTGATAAAAGTAGCTAAATTACAAGGATAAATATGAAAAATTTATGCTGAATCACATTTCTCTAAACATATAGGATGAGCTCTCCTACATGGAATCGGATGCCTAGGTGGGTTAGGTCGAGTGCCATACAGGTCTAACACAAACTCAAGAACCAACTCGGATGCAACATGGGAAGTGTACGCATCATCATAACCTCTTCCTAGGCTCTTAACACTACCCAAAGCGGGATCGAGGAACATCATTATAAACTTCTTAGATGTGTCCTCTAAAGTAACTTTGACCTCTCGGGCACACTCGAGATCTCTCTTGAGTTGGGATATTTCGAATTCAAGTTTCTCATGAGTCTCTAATGAAGATTGAAGATCTCTCATAAGACTAGCCACAGTGTTGGTCAACTCTCTCATTTCCCTACCTAAGATGAACAACTGCTCACTCAACGAAACCTTCACCTTCTCGAGTTGACTAGCCGATGCCCCACACACCCTCAAATCTTTCACCTCTCTCTCTAAACATAACACCCTAAGAGATAAATATTTATTTAAATTTTTAGTTTTTAACATCTCAGTGTACAAATCACAAAAAGTTTTTTGGAGATCCCCTTCTCCCTCACTTATAATCTCATCCCCATTCTCACTAAAATGGCTCGAAACATCATCGAGGCTCTCACGTTTACATGTGTCCTCATCGTCATTGGACAAACTAGAAGTACTCACGTGACTAGCCCTGAATGCAACACACGGTTCATGTGGTGATTCTCCTCCCGAATCAATCGAATCGATGCCACTATCGCTAAGAGTGATTTTATTTACAATCTCCTTGTCCTTTCGCTTTCACATAGTGGGAAACTCATATGACTTGTGCCCTTTTCCTTTGCAATCAAAATACCTTATCTCTTACTCTTTCTCACTGTTATTCTTGACTTCATTCTTATTCTTATTTTTTTAAATCTCTTTATTGGAAGAATTTGGTGTAGAAAATTTAAGAAACTTTTTTAAAAATTTCGTAAGTAAGGCCAAGTCATCTACGTCAAGATCTCCCTTAGATTTAGACTCACAAACTTTCTCCTTTTTATTCTTCTTAGATTAAATCTTTAAAGCTACCCTTATATCCTTAGGTTTAATGGGAACATATCTCATAAGTCTGAAGTTCTCCTACGAGTTCTTCTAACCTAAGAGTGTCTAAAATCTCTAAAGACTTAAGAATCGTAACCTTGGGAATAAATAGGTAAAGGAGTTACCTTAAAGTCTTTTTAACGACCATTGTATCAGTAATTTTCTTACCCAAATTAAAACCAGTGTTTACGATATCTGACAACCTAGCATAAAATTCAGCAAAACTCTCGGACTGTAATATAGTGATGTTCTTAAATTCGGTGGTAAAACTTTGAAGCTTAGACGCCTTGATAACATTCGTACCTTGATGTGTTAACTAGAGGATATCACATGATTCCTTAGACATAATGCACGTCATTATGCGTCCGAACTCCACAGGGGTGACCGCTCCAGAAATAGTAGTAAGGCCACGGGAGTTGTAGGTACTCCACTTAAACTCATCATCAGTCTAGGAAGAGACGAGTTTATGATTTAAGACATTACCAGCAGTGATCGTGGGAGGAGTCCACCCTCTTTCACATACTAACCAAACCTTTTCATCTATGGCTTTTAAAGTGGATCTCATTCCAGCTTTCCACTAGGCATAGTTCGATCCATTGAAAATTGGCATCCTATTATATAAGTTCTCCATCAGAAAAATTGCGATTTTTCAAAAAAATTGATATGACAGAATTTTTTTTCAAAAAATTAGGATCTCACGATAATTTGGTGAAAACTGCTCTGATACCAATTTGAGAGTGCGCAATTATCTAATGGTGTTAACTTATTAATTCAGATGACAATCCACACTAAATTTTAATTTGATTTGTCGTAGAACATGCAACTACGTGATTCAAAATGTATATCAAGAAATCATGCAATCAAAATAGAGTTTTAAGAAAAAAAACTTTCGGGTAAAACCTTTGATTCACTTTATAAAATTTACAAATCTCAACTCAAATTTTTTATAAAGGAATCTACTATTATCCTCTCAAGAATCACAAAGCCGCAACTTTCCTTCAGTAATAATCCTCGTAAGAATCACAAGAACCTCAGTCCTTCATCTTCAGTAGTGGTCCCCTCGGGTTTCACGAGTAGGCCATGGAGATGCCTTCTCCACAAAGGTTATGTATGAGAGGATATAATAGGGTTTACAATTGATTCACTCAAATATATCTCAAGAATGATGATTTATGAGTCAAAAGAGTCTTTTAAACTCAAAAGGATGAAAACTTTTGCCAAATATACAGAAAGAGTTCTGGGTAAAGTCTTAAAAAAAATAAACGCGAAACAAGTATTTATAAGACAAACAAAAATTTTGAGGTGGCGACTTCGTTGGAATGAATTTTGACTCTCGTTTGAATGAGAATTGCTGGATCATTCTAACGATAATAGATCTCATTCAAATGACCAATAAATCTCATTTGAATGAAATTCAAATGACCTTCAAACGACCTAAAATAATACGCCCTCATTCTATGTTCGATCGAAGTAAACTTCAAATGAGACTTTGAACGAAACTAGGATCTCGTAATAACGAGATTTCATTTTCGTTTGAATGAGATAAACAAATTTTAAAAAAATTTAAATAAAGAAAACTGCGTTAATTTTTTAAATGAAAAAGCCTGTTTACAGTTTTAATAAAATTAAAAACATACCAAAATAAATTCAAGGAATAAATTTAAACTTAATAGCATCATAACTTTATAGTATGGAGATGGTTGAAAGTTGAAAACGTTGGATCTTCAGACTTTATGTCGACTCAAATCAAAGATATGCCAAAAACTATGTTAGCCTAAGCTATGAGGGAATTATGCTCTTACAAATTTGAAAAAGAGAGAGAAGACCCTCTACCATTACCTTGCATAGCTGAGGAGGCCATTAGTTGCTATAATGCTATACTTCATGGAGGGGAATTCTATGCACCCAAGGATGCTCCCCAAAATGAACTAGGGGCAAATATTCAAGATCATCCCAAATATTTCCATGTACATCGGTGTGTTTGCCACCCAACCAAATCATGATTTACGTTGAGGAAAATTATTAGCAAGCATTTGTTAGTTGGAATGCTGCAAATACCTCAAGAAAATGTCAATAATAACCCATTTCTAGCTCATGGGGGCAAATATAGTGGTAACTTATGATAAGGAAGTTGAGGATCTCGCGAAGGAGCTGAAAAGAGATATAGAGAAGTTTGAAGTAGCATTAGAAGATTGCATATAGTGGGAATGGTAAGCATAGTTATTTCCTATGACGAGTTGAGTGCTAGAGACATGAAGGATGTGTATAATAAGGAATGTCATGTAGGGGAACCCAGTTTAGAGTATTAAGCAATGTCGCAGTCCCCCAAATTTACATGGTTCTTGGATCAAGTGGGGAAGCCTCAAGAAAGAAGATTATAGATCACCCATGGTAAGATGAGTTATATGGGTCATTGTAGATTTTTACCGATCAATCACCCCTTTAGGAACGATAAGTCTATCTTCTTACTTGTCGATTGCAAACGTAGGACGAAACCTGCTCGACTTTCTAATCAGTAGATCGATAAGAATGCATAGTCTATGACTGAGAGGAATACGTATGTTGGCAATCACCCTCGTTTTGTAAACCTGAAGCATAAAACTGTGACACCCCGCCTAATTAAATATAGGATGTTCAGTCCTTTATTAGTCTAAATTGGCAGAAAGTGAGCCACCTTAGTCAAACGATCCACTATCACCCATATTAAATTGCAACCTCTCTATGAAGTAGGTAGCCCAATAATAAAATCCATGGAAATGCTCTCCGATTTCCACATTGGGATCTCTAACAACTATAGAAACCCTGCCGACTTCTGATGGTCCACTTTCACAAAATATTAAGTGGTACACCTCAAAACAAACCCAAAAATGTCCCCACTCCTCCAGTACTGTCATCTCATATCTTTTTACATTTTATCCCCTCCAGGATGTATCGTAAACCACGAGCCTTGTGCCTTTATCATCACTATGTGCCATAAATATTACCCCTCAGGGACAATCAATCTCCTGTTGAATAGTAAACCTCCTTCTGAACTAACAGAGTACGGCTTGGCTCCCCGAACTAAGATCTGTCTGATCTACTATTGAAAAAACGGATCCGATGTCTATGATTGTACCACCCTCATGACTATCAGAGGGGTGACGGTCATAACTGACATAAATAATCGGGCCACTGCATCCCGATGTTCCAACTTCTTCCATTTTGCCTTCTACACTTAAGCTACATCCCTTACTGGCCTACATCTCAACGCATCTGCCACCATTTTAGCCTTTCTTGGGTGATACTAGATGTCAAACTAATAATCTTTCAAAAATTCAGGCCACCTACGCTGACGCATATTCATCTCTTTCTGACTGAATAAGTACTACAATGACTTATGATCGGTGAATAGGCAAAATCTCTCCCCCGACAAATTATGTCTCTAAATCCACAACGCAAACACGACTGTCGCTAGCTCCAAGTCATGGGTGGGGTAATTCCTCTCACAAGGCTTAAGCTTGCGGGAAGAATACGCTATAGCTCTTCATTAGATTCTAGGTACAAGTATAACAATATTAGTACATAAAAGGTCAAATGCATGAAATGAAAGTGTTGCATTATGCCATTATCTAAGGCTTGAAGTCAGCCTCGTTAGTCTATCTTCCAACGTTGGTTGATACCTTGGCATTTTCCATGTGAGCAGACGATAAATGATGTCTCAATGGTGAACAACATCAATTTGATTGATCTCAGACAGACACTCAATGGACAACCCCGATGCAAGTTTTTACAGAAACAAATACCTGCCTAGTTGTGATTCTCAAGATCACTACCCTCGAACAACAATATCGCCACAACTCTCTTTTGTACCAACGGTATCTCATTAAGAGTTGCAACTATATCTGTTTGTTTCTCTTCAATATCGACATGAGTTTCTCCATTAATTTCGGCCTAATCATTAACCGCTGCACAGTATTTTCGGCTAAGGCTAACTCTAGTATTTAAAAAAAATTCTAATTTATCAATTGGATTATGATAGTAGTCGTAGAAAAATAAACTTATTGCCAAACTTTAGATATCTAATGAACCTTATAAATGATAGGAATATATATAAATCACCATTTTCACTGCTTCTCAGTCCAAACTCTAGCATTAAAGGAAAAAATGTAAAACTTGGCATAACCTTCCTATGGAGATGAGGATTTCCCTTTTTAATGGTCGAAAATGAGGAATTCCGACTGAAATTCTTCCCAATTTACAGTATGAAGGTTGTTATGTACCTCTGTTTACTGTATGAAATTGGCATGACCTTCCTAAGCCTCTGTGAACCTCTGTTTACTGTGTGAAGGCTGCTGTGTATACTATATCTTATTTTCTTCATAATTTTGCGCTTTCACTCTTTGTGGATTGAAAAGGACCAATCTGTCCATCAAAATTTAGAATAACGTCATCAGGAGTTACTTGTTGAACTATATCATGCACACTTGCACAGACTATGGAAGACGTGCACAATCCCAAATTAATAGTCACCATTTGAAAACCAGATTTTTTTAATAATTTACTCAATCAATGGCCAAGATCAAGAATTGGTTCCTTGATTACATCCAAAAAGAAGGAAGCGACTATTAGTTTGGGATGGCCAAAAAAGGAAAGCGAGACTATTAGTTACCCATTGGCCCAGCTTTTTCATAAACTAATAATGCAGCCCAAAAAATTGATAACTACACCAAAAAAGTCTGATAAAAAAGTCTGATCAAAGTGAAAGAGTTGATAATAATAACAACAACAAATTAGTTACCCATTGGCCTAACTTTTTGATCTCTACAGAAATCCATCAGGTCTTTCATGCTATTTACAACCTCAGATATCTGTCACATGTTTCAACAAACATATATAAAAACCACTCCAAAGAGAATACTCAATAGGTCATTTTAGTAGGTCGTTTGTAATACTCAATAGGTCATCCCGCAAGCACTAAAATTAACCAAGAGGTCATCTCTTTCGAGAAAGACTTAAGACTACACTGGGTGACGTCCTCTACGATCGAGACCCCACATTATTGCTCAACAGTTTTATTCGAGAAATTTTATTTTTGATTGTAGAGGGTGTCATGTCCTGCACCAGAGTGCTAAATTAAACCCCACATTATCACTCGATAGTTCATCTGATCAATGATATTTAACCACACTTTAGAGCTCTCGATAGTTTATTTAATAAAAATAGATAATCAAAAACTCGAGTGGACCAAATCAAAGCAAGATTCTTAATCAAAGGCCAAAATTAAATACATTAATTAAGAGCGTAAGTAACTAAAGTAGTCAATAACAAAAATAAATAAAAGAACATATGGAAAAAGTTGATTATAGTGCATATGTTTCTCCGATTAGGCAACACTAATATACTGAGTATCTTTAATATGCCAATTGCTTAATGAATACACATAATTTAAATCACAAAAAGATATTGAAGTCAACTAAAGTATATACATTGAATTCAAATGTGCTTAAAGAACGTATGGAAAAAGTTAACTTGCAGATTTTACCCAAATCAACATACCAAGAAATTGAGATGCGTATCACTTGGACAGTCGAATATGTCAAAGCTATCCAAATTTGAATCCCAATAGCTACAATTATATATTATGTTAATACAAACAATTACGGTGAATATTGAATTAATTAATAGTGAAGATAGTATATTATTTTTCTACTAAAATGATTACACTCTAATAATCATAACAAAGTTGAAATCTTCCATAAGATCCATAAAACGCAATGACGAATATTATTATATGCCTACAAATAAATTTGAAACGTTGAAATCCATGTGGATCGACATAACAAATTGCATCCAAGAAAAAAAAACATTCACAATCTTCACATTCAATCATTCAACTGTCAATAGGTTACACATTACCATGTAGACAACATAAAGTTGATGACTTATTTGAACATAAATGCAGGAAACAAACTAAAAATGTAATAAAACATAGTAAGACAACATTTGAAATAGTTAATACATGTTTGCAATACTGCAAAAGAAATAAAAACTTGATTTTTGAACTCAATAATGGCCAAATCTTCAAACTCATATTTCGAAAAACCTAAGACATAAAGTGAGTTAGTTAAACTATAGAAAACAGAGACCCAACATTCAAAATCAAAAGAACTAAAAATCAAAACATAATAAAATCTATAAATAGACACACAGTAAAAATGAAAATGAGTATACCTAAAATCTATAATAAATAGACAATCAATCACAAAAAATAATTAGATCCAAAAACTTTAATTACAAAGCCCTAAGCTACAAATCCCTATATTACAATGCCCTAAATTATAAAGTCTTATATTGCGAAGACCTAAATCTATACACAAAACCTAATATATGTACACAGATTGCACATAAATGTGGTCTGTTTATTAGTAACAGACCACGCAAACCGTGTAGAAGAAATCTCAGACCATGTAAAACCAAAACTCAAATCGAACGGGAATGTTAGAAAATGCATATAACAGTAAACTACATATAACAGTAAAATACATATAATAATGCAAACCAAAACTCAAACCGTGGAGAAGAAATCGGTCGGAGATTTATAGTATAGGGAGAGACTAATTGCAGAGCTGACCAAAAAGTGAGAGAGAAAGAGTCGAGCGGGAAGGTTAGAAAATGCGAAGAATGAGTGAGGGGGAGACTCAAAGTGACTAAGTGAATTTTTTTAGACCATTTCATATTTTAGTAAGTGTACTCAATTTTGGCACAGCTAAAAATAGTGCCAAATTTTGGCACTGTTTTAAAGTGTGCCAGATTGTCATTAAACCATGCCAAAATTTGGCACAGTTTAAAACTGTGCCAAATTTTTAATATCAGGGTGTAACAAATTGCTGTTTTTGGTATAGTGAAATATCGCATAGTCGACAAGCCTTTTATTTGTGCCTTTCATAACATAAAGAAGGTTTTCTACTCAAAATACATAAATGATGACATTTGGTCTATTGTTGTGCATGGACCAAAGCGTATGACTAAAGAGTTCCCGCCTGCTCTTGATGACAACCCTAATTTGAAGGATTTTTTAGTTGATTTAGAGGAAGATTGACTATCAAAACATTCTTTTACCATTGACAATCCCATTTGTATCCTATTATTATATTCTCCCTTGACAATCATATTTATTTAAATTTATGTCCTATTATGATATTGGTTCTTTATTTTGATTTATTAATGTTGATACCAAAGATATCACCACCTCAAATCAGTAAGTAACTCAAGTTCTAGCTCTATTAACAATGGTGAGATTGGAGCAGTAGTATAAAAGATATATGCAACTAAAAGAAGGGATGAGAGATAAGAAAGACACAAGCATGTAAGTGGTTCAGCCTTAGCCTACTTGATTGTGCTTATAGGTGAATATCTCACTATAGAGTATGGACAAAGGCCATTAATGGAGGTTATAAGTTTTCTCTCTCTACAGGTAGAATTCAATGGTGTAAGAGTTGGGTTTTGTATTTTTTATCCTTTTTTAGGATGATGAAGTAGCATTTTATAGGGTTAAGGGTGCGCAATATCAACCCTAAGCATGCACCTTGTATGCATGAAATAGGTGAGCAAATAAGAGAATGCCATCTGTCTCATGCATGCGTATGTTATGATAAAAAGAATATTCTTCCAACGCGGGGGTTGATCTTCTATAATGGTTCTGTCCACATGTCATGCTAATGTCCAGGTCACATATTGCACGCGAGTTTTTGATGTTGGCTCTGTGAGGTCTTGGTTGGCTGAGACTGTTGAGGTGGCCTCCCTGGTGTATGAGGCCGAGAGTGACACATGTTACTCAAATGCTATGATTGGTCTCGGTCTGAAGACGTCGTACGAGGCCAACACATGACAAGGCCGAGACCTTTAAATATCGTATTATGATCATAGTGATAGACTTCATGAACGGTTGTAAATGTTCCCTTAATTGGGTCTTGGAGGTCGAGATTGTTTGACATGGGCCACCGTGATGTGGGCCCATATGAGGATGAGTTTGAGTTGCATTTAACGGGGTAATGCTGTTAGGATGAGTCTTGTTTAGACGAGGTCATACTTATGTATATCAATCACACCCTAGACTTTAGTCTTCAATGTATATAGGAGGCCGAGGTGTAAAGTCGTTTGCTATCCTATGCAAATGTATCCCCACTACAAAAAAAATACTTTTCAAGACGAAAGATTTTGAGACGGTTGAAATTTGGGCCTCTAAAACTAATCTTTAGAGACGGCTAGTCTTAAAGATTACTCCTTTTAAGACAACTTTTATTCCCCGTCTAAAAAAATATTACCTAAACAGACTGCAAATTAGTAGCCATCACAAAAGATATACTTTATGAGACAGCTCAAAACTTTTTTGGTTCCCCCTTCACCAGATTTTACCTTCCCGCATCTTTTAAGCCTAACTAAAAAAAGACACAAAAAATAAAGTAAAGAAATACACGGAATTTCGGTTCCCCCCATTTTATCCTCTTCTTCACCTGTCGCACAAAACAACTCTCGACTCGTCGCTCTGGCCATAGCCCCGCTGCTCTGGCCCTAACCGTCCCACCCTAGTCACCCTCCATCCCTAGGTAAGAATATTTCCATATGTTTTTTTATTTGTTATTTTGGGTCTAACCCATTTAAAATTTTTTTGTTAGAACTAATCCCACATGATTTTTATCTTTATAACCAGTCCTATTTTACAGTTATTAATGGTTATAACTGCCCTTCCACAAAAACGCGGGTTGCCATTTGCGTGTAACTACATATTTGTTAGGAGACATGTTAGTTTTTACATTCAATTTTAGGAGGACTATTAACAAAAAATAATATATCTAGGAACGAAGACAAAATTATCTTCAAAAAGTGGGACTAAAAGCCTAAACCCCTTTTATTATTACTCGAGTTACATATAGATCCACGTTGGGTGCAATTTTTTATTATTCTTGTTGATTTGTAGTGGTGATAGGAGGTTGAGGGTGAGCCAATTGAAAACCTGGATTGACAATTGGTTATTGTAGTATATTTTTAAGATTAATTTATGAAAATATTTGTGTACTTGTTTGTGCGAATTTTAGTTAGAATTATTGATATGTTTACTTGTCTTAATTAATTCATGACATTTGCAAGAAGTTCGTGCCATTAATTTGATTTACTATTCGATTAAAATTTTATTTTGTGATATATGTGATGGATCCAAATTAATTCAAATATGCATCACCATTGAAAAATCATCAATGTTATTAATTACCATATTGTTTTTGGTAACATCTAATACCATATCAAATGCTAAATTTTTAACATTTAAATCACTAAGGTTGTGTTTGATTAAAAAGTTGGAAAATGGTTGAGAAGTAGTTTATTTTTATTAGAGGTGGAAAAATGTGTGGAAAAGATAAGAGTCATTTGGTTTTACTTTTTGAAGTTTTCCATGAAAATCAATTCTTTGGGTGGTGAGTGAGAATTATTTTTCATGAAAATTGATAAAAACATGGAACACTTTTCATATTTATAAGTAGTGTTTTAATAGAATGAATATAAATCAAGCAACTCAAAAGTAATAAATGAGATAAAATGAGTATTTTCCATCGAAAATAATTCAACGCCAATCAAACGAACCTTAAGTATTGGGACACAAGCTCTAACATATGAGGTGGTACCCGAAAGTAAGCATTAATTAAAATTCTTATTTTCACAAAAAATTAGTACACAGAAAAAAGTAATCTCACAATCTTTAAAGAATCTAAAAGGATAAACTTGATTTTTCATTCTCTCTCAGCCTTCTCTAATTACATATCTTTATCAGAAATTGTTTGTAACATTGAAGACATTGATGGAGTAAGAGAGACAGAGGTTGAAGAACATATAAGAAAACATATCAAAATTGTAAGAATTGGGAGTCCATAAATTTGTATTTGGCAATACGAGATTGTGCTAAAAGTAAGAAAAGTAAATAAAAGATTAATAAAAAATTGGTTGACGATGATGAAGTGTATGTGCCATACAAAGGAGAAGATGAACATAGTGATTCAAGCAGGCATGAAAATGGGTATGTTGGTTCAGTTTTCTTTACGTATAAATGTTTAATGATATGGATGTTAAAATGTTGATTGTGTGACTTTTTAATTGCGTTGGATTCTATCATTTCTTAAGATTTGGTGCATTAGTACTAAGATGTTGATTGTGTGAATTTTTAATTGCGTAACATTCTTTCCTTCTTGACTTTTTATGTTAATTGTGTGACTTTTTAATGATGTAGATATTAAAATTGATGCGTTGAATTTTTGGATTATATTATTATTATTTCAATTAGTTTGCTATTGAATTTATGTATTAAATTGTTGAGAATCATATGTTTTTTCATTATTAGCTATCATGGATAAGATTTGGATTAATTTACGTAATCGGTGTTCAAAAGAATACATTGACGGTATTGAAGGATTTATTAACTATCACTACACCAAATCTGTTGAATTGTCACGGTCATTGACCTTGACAACTTCAACTTGTCAAGGTCAATGACCGTGACAAGTTAATTAGAATTGTCACGGTCGTGTCACGGTCCTTGACCGCGATAAGTTTTGTCATGGTTAAGGACCGTGACAAACCCGTGACAATATTTAAAAATTGTCACGATCAATGACCGTGACAAGACAGCGATAACTTTCTTTGTCAAGAACTTGTCACGGTCAATGACCGTAACAATTCTGGGCAGAATTGAAAATAATTCTGCTGGGCAGTATGGCCACTGCCACTGCCCAGCAGTATATTTATACCTGTTATAGGGACTTTGTACATGTTCAAACATCATATATCAAAATAAAATAGAGATAATGCAAATATACATTCAAAATAGAGAGAATATGCATCACCATATAATCCAAATATAATTCAAATGTAACAACTTAAAAACAATTCAAATGTACCAACTAAAAAACAATTCAAATGTACCAACTAAAAAACAATTCAAATGTACCAACTAAAAAACAATACAATTCAATTTAAATAATGTCACTACATGTCTTGGGTAAGGTTAAATCCGAGGAGGTGAGTAAGTCACACGATATACGAATTGACACACTCACTGACATACATCGTGTCCCATTGTTCGCGCAACCACAACGGGGAGTTCCCCTTCCCGGGTATCACATGCATGACGAGCACCCTAGACTCGATGTCTTGAAGCTCACGTCCATGAACTAGTTCACCTAGGACGATATTCGGGTCCCTCAACCCCCGCCATATCCGCTGGCCATCAAATATGTCCAGTATAAACATGCTCGTCCAACCAAGCGTCGACATCGGTCGGTCGAAGGGAGCCAAATAGGGAAGTGGATCATCAAAGTCCGTACGTGTCAGCGATGAAGCAGTGAGGTCCACATCCTCGTCATCCCGCACCTCGTCCTCCCGCACCTCGTCCTCCCGCACCCTCTCCCCCACCACCTTTTCCTTCCCTTTCCCCTTGCATTTTTCGCCGCCCAAAGAATGCTTCATAAATGAGAACATATCTTGTACCGTCACCTCCAAACGGGACAGCTTCGCATCATGCGAGTCCACCGTTCGAGCCAACTCGGCGTCGCTCGTCTCCAATCCGATGATCCTAGATTTGGCCACCCGTGAGCTCACCCCCTTGTCCTCCCCTTGTAATCAGAGCCAAGCACTTGGCTGAGTGCGTCTATGGACAAAGATGCCTTGTCGGCATCAGATTGCGACTCAATCACTTCTTTAAGCTTTGCTTAAAATGACAAAAAGCACATGATTAGTAAAATAAGTAAATTAAAAAATTATAACGTAATTAACAAAAAGTAAACTGTCGAATTACTAACAATTGTGGCCGCGACGCTCGAGGACACCTCCTTGTCCTTCCCCTTCTTCGTCCGATGAGCCACATAAGTATCGAGCCTATGTGGCCTACCCCCAGGGCCACTCCCTTTCCCTTGAAATAAAATAAAGTAAAATTAGTATCAACCCCGCAAAGTAAAATAATGCAGAATAATATATTTCTGTAGTTATAGAAAAATTAAATCTTACCATCATCCTATGCTCCACCTCGGTGTAAGACGTCTAGTCGGAGTAGTGCACGTCCGTCTTTTTTTGCCCGATTTTCCCTCCCTGGTTGGCGAGATGCCAATTGTCGCTCCCCGATCTCATTGTCAACAAACTTTTTCCATTCTACCAATGAGATCGGTTCCTTCGGCGGGACAGATTCACGCCTTTGGATAATGGACTCTCGTGTCTTTCCAAAGTACCGGTTCCACATATTTTTCTTCCACGTGTTGTGTTGCTCCCTCAGCTTCTCCAAGATAGAATCGCGTAGCTTTGGATCCAGGCTGAATTGTTCATATCCAACAAATACAATGTTAGTTGCAAATAAATATAAATATAAATATAAAATGAAATTCAAATTAAAATATTCATAAGAATATAAATACAAATATAAATACATTACCTGTAGTGCCACCCAAACATCTAACTTGAGCTCATATGGCACCTCCTTCCAACTAATGTACCCCGGGCCGATGATCGTCTTTACCAGCTTGAGGGATCTCGCTAATAGCCCTGACTTGTTCTCGATGGCCATCCCCAATTTGCCATATTTGGGGAGCCTAGGGGCCGAGGAGCCCTCGTTGCCTCCGCTACCACTGAGCCCAGACGACATCATCACAACAAGTATCATCATCCTCGCCTTAATACCTGAAGGAGACATTTGTTGTAAAAAAATGTTATTAGTACATATCAAAATGAATTAAAAGAAGACATGCAAATAAACTAACAATTAAAGTATACAATTATTAATTTACTAATTGACAATGAGGGGCAATCCTACTTTCATAATTAATGAAATATTAATTTACTAATTTACAATGAGGGGCAATCATATATTAATTTACTAAAAAATTAATAACCAATCAATTCGTTTACAAGGGACATTACGCACAAACACGCACATACATGAACACTACACACACATATACACACACGTGCACATACACACACACCCGTGCACATTCACACACGCAGCCCCCCACCCTACCCCACCATCCACCCACCCATCCCTTCCCCCCTCCCCCCATCTCCTCCTAAGGGTGAGTTCAAGTATGTTTCATTTAATTTCAAGTAATTTTCATTGAAAAATCCCACCCCCATATGGACAATAATCCAGTGGTCATGCCACTTTTAAAACTAACCCAACATCGATCCACAATAATCCAACAACAATGTCAACAACAAATGTATATCCCGTACTCCTTCTAATTCATCTACTCAATTAATTCATTTTATCAATTAAACTAACAATTAAAGTATAACAATTATTAATTTACTAATTTACAATGAGGGGCAATCCTACTTTCATATGAAATGGGCACTAATTATTAATTTACTTTCATATAAAACTATACAATTAAAGTTACAATTAAAGCTATACAATTTATTAATTAAAGCTATACAATTATTGAGATTGCCCCACCCCACACCCCCCACCCCACCACCACAAACACCTCAATTCTGAATTCCAAAATAATAGCATCTAGCTCATAATATGTACAAGAGTGAAACATCCCCACCCCCACCCCCACTCCCACCCCTACTACCCACACACAAGCACACTACACAAAAGTGATACAAATTAATTTTTTCAAAAAAAGTTGAAAAATCCCACCCCCATATGGACAATAATCCAGTGGTCATGCCACTTTTAAAACTAATCAACCCAACTTCGATCGACTATAATCCAACATCAATGTCAATAAAAAATGTGTATCCTGTACTCCTTCTAAATCATCTACTCAATTAATTCATTTCATCAATTAAACTAACAATTAAAGTATAGCAATTATTAATTTACTAATTTACAATGAGGAGCAATCCTACGTTCATGTGAAATGGGCACTAATGATCAATTTACTTTCATATAAAACTATACAATTAAAGTTACAATTAAAGCTATACAATTTATTTTATTAAAGCTATACAATTAAAGTTATTTCGAATCTCAACAATTATCTGTTAATGAGGGGCAATCCTACTTGCATATGAAAGGGGCAATACATATTTTATTAATCACTTTGTCCATTTCAATTGTTGAGATTGCCCCACCCCAACCCCACCCCACCCCCCACACACAACCACCACCACACACACCCCACCCCCTCCCCCACCACACACACGCACACACACCACCCCACCCCCTTCCCCCTCCCCCACCACACAAACGCACACACACACACACACACACACACACACACACATACACCCCTGCCCCCCCTCTCACCCCACCACACACACACCTGCAGATACACACACACTCACACCACCACCCCCTGCCCCCAACCCAGCCTCCTGTCCCTCCCCTCCCTAGCCTCCCTGTCCCTCCCCTCCCCCACCACACACGCACATATACATGCACACACACACACACACGCACATATACATGCACACACACACACACACACACCCCACCCCCACCACCCCTTGCCCCCCTCCCCCCACCACACACATATATAGACACACATATAGAAATGAAAGAGAAAGAGAGGGAAAACCAAAAACGGTGGGAAAAAAAGTGTAGGATTTTTTTTACTGAACAAATTATCACGAACGTGTCACGGTCTTGTCACGGTCAATGACCGTGACAAGGCTAGCCGCTGGAAGGGTGCCAATTTACCCATTTTGGTGTAGTGTATGCATACAAAAACAAGAACACTGAGACCACATAAATCTATTGTCCGTGAAAGAGATGCATAAATCGAGTATACCACACCCGAAAAATGGTGAGAAATCACCTTGAGATTCATGGTTTTGACAAGACTTATAAGGTTCGGGTTTTCCATGGAAATGAGTTTTAGTGGTGTAGAAAGTAATATGAATTCTTGACGAGATGATATGCTAGTTGATGATATACCCGTTGGATTAAATGCTCAAGATACCATGGTTACAATGGTTCAAGAGGGAAGGGGTATTCCTCACACATATGAAAATATTAGTAATGATGAGGAATGTAGAAACTAAGAAGTATTTGAATCGGACGAAAATGTTCCGGAGTATTCTAGAATTTTGAAAGAGGCGCAGTGCCATTTGTATAAAAATTGTTCAGAGGGGGTTACAAAATTGTTATTTGTTGTTGAACTCTTGCACATGAAGTAACTTAATGGATGGAAAAATCATTATTTCACTAAGTTGTTGGGTTTTTTGGGGAGGGTATTTTCGAGTGCCAGAATTCCCAAGTCTTACTACCAAGCCAACAAGCTAACGAAGGACTTGGGATTCAAGAATGAGACATGGGATGCGTTCCCAAACAACTGTATGCTGTTTCGAAATCAAGTTGAGAATCATGAAAAATGTGATATCTGCGGATCTTCTCGATATAAATATGATGATTCAAGTGTGGGTGTCCAAGGCCTGAAGGTAGACTTAAAGAAAGTAAGATATTTCCTTTTGAAACCTAGATTGCAGAAATTGTTTTGGTCATCCCATATCGCTCCTCTAATGAAATGGCATGCTGTGGAATGGATTGACGATGGTGTCTTGAGGCATTTAGCAGATTCTTGTTCTTGGAAAACATTTGATAAGCAACGCCCATCATTTACGAGAGACAGTTGCAGTGTTAGAGTTGGGTTAACTTTTGATTGATTTAATCCATTTGGTAATATGAGCATTAAGCACACTACATGGCCTATTATCCTCATTATTTACAATTTAGCTCCGTGGTTGTGCATGAAACAACCTAATTTGATTTTGACTATACTTTTAGATGAACCAAATATACCAGGAGATAATATTGATGTATTTTACAACCGTCGATTGATGAGTTGATTGAGCTGTGGAATGATGGTGTACGCACTTACAATTTATCTAGTAAGGAGTTCTTTCAGTTGCATGCATCATTAGTGTGGACTATTAATGATTTATCCGCATATGCAATGTTATCAGGATGGAGCACAAAAGGAACATTTTCTTGTCCTTGTTATAACATAGACCATCAAGCAATGTGATTAAAGCATGGTAAGAAGTTCTGTTATTGGGGTCATCATCGATTCTTAGACCACCGCCCTAGGTTTCATAGGTAGAAGGCACCATTTAATGGGAGGGTCGAGTTACGATCGGTCCCATTACAACTTTCAGGCTCGCAAGTGTTGCAATAGTTGAATGATCTTGACATTAAAACTGAATATAAGATGGAAGATGTCTTTAGAAGGAGGGAAATAGAGGCTTTAGAAAAGAAAACAAAGAAAGTGTTGAAACCTAGATTAGGTTGGAAGAAGAAAAGTATATTTTTTTATTTTCCGTAGTGTAAGGATAATCTTATTCGCCACAATCTTGATGTCATGCATATTGAGAAGAATGTGTGTGATAATGTCCTATTTACACTGTTGGGTACTAAATGTAAGACAAAGGACAATTTAAAGTCTTGAAAAGACCTTAGATAATTGAATATTAGATCTGAGTTACATTATCAACCACGGGGGTCAAATTTAGAGTACATTCCCGTAACAGAGTTCACTATGAGTAACAAGGAGAAGGATATTTTTTTGAAAGTGTTGCGGGATGTTAAAACTCTAGATGGTTACTCATCGAACATTTCACGATGCGTGAACATGCAAGAAAGAAATATTTCAGGATTAAATAGCCATGATAATCATATTTTATTGCAAAAATTACTTGCTATAGAAGCGCGAAGGGTATTGCCAAAGCATATTGTTAAATCCTTAATTGAATTAAGCAATTGCTTCATGATATTTTTCTCAAGTGAAATTACCACAGCTGATTTGGAAAAGTTTGAAGACTAGATGGCTCTTACACTTTGTAGCCTTGAGAAGATATTTCCATCGAGTTTTTTTGATGTGATGGAACACTTGCCTATACATTTGCTCAATGAACTCCTGATTACTAATTGTGTCCTTTACCGTTGGATGTATTCAATTGAAAGGTATCTCCAAACCTTAAAACTATACGTTCGTAATCGAGCTCATCTAGAGGCCTCAATCTCCAACTCTATTCTTTTGGAGGAATGTAAGACTTTTTGCTCGCAATACATTGGTGTGGAAACCAAGTCTAACCGACCGTCTAAAAATAATGATAAGGGGAATATAGATGGTCGTGCACTTGGGAAAAAAGTTCCATTTGAACTTGATCAAGTAATGTATACGCAATGTCATGGTATGTTCTTACCCACACTGAGTCAGTGACACCATTCATTCAGTAAGTTTCATGATACCAATTTGGATTTTGTAAAAACTTTTCTTGTAGTTTTGTATGAAATAAATATATGAATATTCTTGTATTTTGTAGAAAACATCTCGTAGAGATTTCATCAATTTACCCTCAAGAGTCACAAAAGCATCATGTTAATCGTCTTCACAATGAAGATTTCCACACATGGTTTAAGGATCATGTAAGTAAAAACATCATAACAAATACTTGAATTATAAATAATGATTATATTTGTTTTTTGATATTTATTTTAAAATACTATAGGTGATTATAATGGTAGTCGATGGCATTTAACTATCCAATGAAATCAAATTCTTGTCTTTAGTTCCCCTCCAAGACGCAGTTAGATACAAATCTTATATTGTTGGCAGTTTTCAATTTCGAACGAAGAAAGTTGATATGCGAAAAAACTCAAAATACAGGCGTTGTTATAAAATCCTAACATATGAGCTATTCAAGTCGAAAAGATAAAAATCCTACTACATGCGATATTACATACTATGGGGAGCTGACAGACATCATTGAAGTTCAATATCTTAATGGCATGAAGTTTGTGTTACTCAAGTGTGATTGGGTTGAAAATCACATGGGTACAAAAGTAGACGAGTTAAACTTTACATTAGTGAACTCAATCATTTGAAATATAAGGACGGTCAAGCGAGTGATGAACCTTTCATCTTCGCATCTCAAGTAGAACAAGTATTTTACATGCAGGATCCTTTAGAACAAGATTGGCACGTTGTTGTTCACATGACACCAAGAGATCGATTTGATAGGTACATGACGATCAAAGAAGAATTATTGGTCAATGGAGATGAGCCATTTAACATGCAAAATTTGGATGAAGATGAAACTGTAAGGTGGGTGAGTCAAGGAGAAAATGGATTAATAGTTGACCCAAGTGTCCCAGAGGAAGACGATGATGAAGATGGAGATAATGAAGAAGAAATTATGAGGGGAATGTAATCCTAAATTAGCTACCTTTTATTTTTGAGTTTTTTAATGTCAAAGATTGGAACAATAAGAAGACATTATTGTGCATGTTGTCCATTTATTTAAATTTTAAAACTTGATGTTATCTTATGCATTATTATGCATGTCTTTTTGGTTGTTTCTTGTGATTGGTAATAGATTGATAGTAATGGTTTTGACCGGATTGGTGTTTTCATTTGGATTGTGAAAGTTCTAGTGAAAAGGAGAGAATTCGTGTTTGTCAAACTTTTGGACAAAGCATGGGCACTTATCTATTAAGTTCCAAACAATATCTGCACCACCACTTCTAATCTCTTTTAATAAGGATGACGCGCAAAGTGTCTCAACAATGAATATATATAAGCTTATGTATAGTGTTTTAGTTTCTTATATCCCACATGCTTGGATATCATAAGTTGAACATAGGCTAAAACCAGCGTTTAGATTCATCTATGTCGGTTTAAGAGCTTTAGGAATCAGGCATCTTGATGACATTGTCTTACTCACACAAATATTTGTACTTTTATCGTCTTTGATCTTATACATTAATTCATGTTTTTTTAGTTAGTGGTTATATTTGGTTTTATTTCACTAATCAAGATAATTAATATATTAATCAGGCAAAGTACAATTGGTCCCAACAATCTGATCAAAGCCTATATATATAACCTCGTCGATCAACTGATCAAAACTTGATCACTTTAACTCTTTGTATTCTTAGTTGTCTTAGTTGTTTTATCAAATGTTGAAGGTGGTCAATCAAATTTGGGTGTGCATGTGAAGCTTTTCAATCAATCAACCTAGGTTCCTCATGTTAATGTTTTGATTGGACATGATTAGTGGATGAATTTTTAAAAACCTCTTTGACAGTACTTTGTCTCCTGAATTCTCACCTTCAAATATTTTACTCAAAGTCTCAAACCTTCCATCCATTATGGATATTTAAATTTTAAAGTTAGAATTCAAGAGGTTTCCTAAAATCAATCATATTTTCCTATTGGTATTTCAATGTTTTATTGTGTTAGTTTTCTCGTGTTTAGTTTTAATGTTTAGAGTTTTTGTGAGATGATTAGTCTATGAATTATTGTCCCTTAATTGATGTTTTGAATTATAAACATTGAAAGTCTCATGTAGGATCCTACCTTGGGTCAAAACATGAGCAAATGTGGGGCAAGTGTAGAATATGGGTGGCAATGGACAACTAATGTTGTTAATAATGTCGTTATGAAAATACAGTTAAAGGATTAATCCACTTGAATGCACTGATCAACACCATTAGGTCTAAAAATTATAATGAGATAATGAAGAGTGAATAGAAAAAATAGACTTGGGATATTTTGAAAATAGGCCATGAGAGGACTACATTGAACTCATCGACATTAAGAACGACTCGATCAAGCAGGAGAGAAAATTCACAAAATTTGAGTAGTGAAGAAAGTGTTAAGCTTTCTACTCAATAAGTTTGACCTAAAGTCGTCGTGCTAAAAGAAGTTATTGATACAAACACCTATCTTATAGTGTAAAATTATGTTTCATGCTAAAGGAGATACAATATCCTGATTGAATAATGTGAAATGACCATGTATCATTTAATATTGATCAACATTAACAATATTCTGTTATGAAAACAAACCATATTTAGTTATAATCCTAAGAGTTATTTAACTAATAATGGATATTTGTGAATACATTCACTCCCACCTATCAACAATTTCTTCCTTATATAGATCTTGGTAGTGAACAAAGTTTATGAATCACAACCAATGTTTTAATAAAATACATGGGTGGGTGAACAAAATGAGGATAGTAGGGGAAAAAGGAATCCATAAGGCATTAGAGCTCATAATTAAATGAAGTAAAATAGATTGAAAAGTGAACAAGGAACATACTCTGCTGATATAAAAATGTGTGTTGCATACGCAAAATTATAGAACATAGCTGTTGTAGTGATCATTATTAGTTTGGTATAACAATTCGATTAGTAAGGCTATTTGTTAAAATAGATTTTGAATGTTACAGGTGAGTGAAATATGCAAACATAGATTAGTTAGTATGTTATATTACAGTAACACTTACACTATAACATATTACTTTGAGGAAAGAAGAGTAGGCACTCTAAAGGGAGAAATCAATACAAATAGAGTAATTCTACCCGACACATTTTGTGCGATAAACTGACAAGTGTCTATATTCATTGGTTTTTGGGTCCACCAATAATCGACACCAACCAATGCAAAATTGACAACCCTTTGCGGGAAATTTGGCAACACAATAACAACAAACATATTTTTTTCAGAACATGTATGGGATCTAAGTTTTTTTCCAAATAATATATATGTTGTGTATTCAAACATATCGTAAGATTATATAAATAATTTTAGATCCAAAAATTTAATTCGGGCTTCAATACAAGATTCATTGATTATTGATATCTCAATGATCCAACCATTGCATTTGATATTTTGAGTACTTTTTGAATTTACTATAAGCATATATTTTTAGTAATCATTATGATTTATATGCGTTGACTGTAAGCTTATATCACTGTTATATGCATTGATTTATGCATATATCAGTGATATATGCTCGTATTGTATGCATATATCACTGATATATGCGCTGCTTTATTCATATATCATTGATATATACTCTTGATGTATGTATATATCACTGATATATGCATAAAGAAGAGCATATATCAATGATATATGCTCTTACTGTATTCATGTATCACTGATCACTACACTAAATCTGTCGAATTATCACGGTCATAGACCTTGACAAGTTCAACTTGTCAAGGTCAATGACCGTGATAATTCCCGGGGTGACGACTTTTTTTGTCACGGACTTGTCACGGTCATTGGCCGTGACAAGTTCATTAGAATTATCACGGTCATGCCATGATCCTTGACCTTGACAAGTTTATCACGGTTAAGTACCGTGACAAGCCCATGAAAATGGTGAAAAAATTATCACGGTCAATGACCATGACAATTTTGGGCAGAATTGAAAAACAATTTGCTGGGCAGTTTGGCCACTGCCACTGCCCAGCAGTATATTTGTACCTGTTATAGCAATGTTTTACCTTATCAAGCATCATATATCCAAATAAAATGGAGATAATGCAAATATACATTCAAAATAGAGACAATATGCATCACTATATAATCCAAATATAATTCAAATGTACCACCTTAAAAATAATTCAATTCAAATAATGTCACTACATGTCTTGGGTAAGGTTAGCTTTGAGGAGGTGAGTAGGACACACGATATACGAATTGACACACCCACTAATATACTTCGTGCTGCATTATTCCCGCAACTACAATGGGGATTTCTCCTTCCCGGGTATCACATGTGTGACGAGTACCTTTGACTCAATGTCTTGAAGCTCACGTCCATGAACTAGTGCACCCTGGGCGATATTCAGGTCCCTCAACCCCCGTCCTATCATTTGGCCATCAAATTAGTCCAGTATAAACACGCTCGGCCAACTAAGTGTTGACATCGGTCGATCGAAGGGAACCAAATAGGGAAGTGGATCATCAAAGTCTGCATGTGTCGCGATGAAGCAGCGAGATCCCCATCCCCGTCCTCCTGTACCTCCTCCTCCACCACCTTCTCCTTCTACTTCCCTTCACCCTTACGATTTTCGCCCAACAAACGCTTCATGAATGAGAAATTATCTTGGACCGTCGCCTCCAAACGGGATAGCTTCGCATCATGCGAGTCCACCGTTTGAGCCAACCCGGTGTCACTCGTCTCCAATTCGATGATCCTAGATTTTCTCACCAGTCAGCGCACCCCCTTGTCCTCCCCTTGCGATCAATGCCAAGCACTCGGCTGATTGCGTCAGTGGACAAAGATGCCTTGTCGGCATCAGACTGCGACTCATGCACTTCCCTAAGCTTTCCTGAAACGACAAAAAACACATGATTAGTAAAATAAGTAAATTAAAAAATTATAATATAATTAATAAAAAGTAAACTGTCGGATTACTTACAATCGTGGTCGTGACGCTCGGAGACACCTCCTTATCCTCCTCCTTCTTCGTCCGAAGAGCCACATAAATATCCCTAGGGCCACTCCATGTCCCTTGAAATAAAACAAAGTAAAATTAGTATCGGCCCCGCAAACTAAAATAATGCAGAATAATATATTTCTATAGTTATAGAAAAATTAAATCTTACCATTATCCTATGCTCCATCTCGGCGTAAGACGTCCGACCAGAGTATTGCACGTCCGTCGTTTTTGCCCGATTTCCCCTCCCCGATTGGCGAGATGCCAATTGTCGCTCCCCGATCTTATTGTCAATGAACTTTTGCCATTGTGCCAATGATATCGGCTCCTTCGACGGGACGGATTCACGAATTCGAATTACGGACTCTCGTGTCTTCCCAAAGTACCGGGTCCGCATATTTTTCTTCCATGTCTTGTGTTTCTCCCTCAACTTCGCCAAGACAGAATCGAATTGCTTTGGATACAGGTTGAATTGTTCATGTCCAACAAATACAATGTTAGTTGCGAATAAATATAAATATAAATATAAAATGAAATCGAAATCGAAATCAAAATTGAAATATTCATACAAATATAAATATAAATACATTAACCGTAGTGCCACCCAAACAACTAACTTGAGCTCATATGGAACCTCCTTCCAACTAATGTACCCCGAGCCGATGATCATCTTTACGAGCTCGAGAGATCTCGCTAATAGCCCCGACTTGTTCTCGATGGCCATACCCAATTTGCCATATTTGGGGAGCCTAGGGGCCCAGGAGCCCTCGTCGCCTCCGTTACCACCGAGCCCATACGATATCATCATAACCAGCATCATCATCCTCGCCTTAATACCTAAAGGAGACATTTCTTGTAACAAAAAGTTATTAGTACAAATCAAAATGAATTAGAAGAAGACATGCAAATATGTACAATTACTACAAATACAAATGAATTGTTACTGTTAAACATCCCCACCCCCACCCCTACTGCCCACACACACTCACACTACACAAGAGTGAAAATGATATAGTGCAAATCAAAAATGGATGTTTCGATACAAATTGGAATATTTATTACCATCCCTAACCCCTACCCCCCCCCCCCCACCACACACACACATAAACATCCACACCCCACTCCCCCCCCCCCCCCACACACAAACACCCAGCCCCCCTCACCCCCCCCAACACCCAACCCTACCCCCCCACACACATACACACACACACACACACACACACACACACACACACACACACACACACACACTGTTAAACATCCCCACCCCCACCCCCACCCCTACTGCCCACACACGCACACTACACAAGAGTGAAAATGATAAAATGCAAATCAATTAGAAGAACTAAAAATGGATGTTTCGATACAAATTGGAATATTTATTACAAATTGAAAAATTATTTAAAATTCGGGTTATCATAAAAAATGGATTGATATTCGGTAGGAGCAACGAAGTCATCCACACTACTATTTAGACGCTTTGACGCGCACGGCTCGATGTTGATATACTCCGAGTAAAATACTTGGTTAACCTTTAGAAATGCACAAACAAACGGCTCATCGCGCACGTGGTCATTTCTCTTCAACTTGGACAAGTCAACCATGATCAAATTGGTGACAGGATCAAATTTACAAGCATTTTTATCCTCAACTCTTACCCAATCACAGTAAAATACAACCTCTTTGAAGCTTATATAATTCAATTCAAATATATTTCGGATTACACCATAGTAAGTCATTTCAGCTTCAACGAGTTTTTTATCTTTTGCGCTCGCTCGAAAGAAAGTAAGATCCTTGTATGAAATGCCTGAGTTCTGTACATTTGTACTTTCCTCGTACACTTTAGCGCCGAAAATGTAACCGTTCAATCGATACATTTTGTACTCTTGTGCCACGAACAAGGGTCCAGTGGCTAGACGAGCAAGCCTTGATGTCGCATCACCCATCTTTAAGAGCTGAGAATATAGATAAATTAATTATATTAGTTATAAAATTTGAGTGTAATGTAACGTTATATAACGACCATCTTTATTATAATTAGTTCAACTGTTTTCCACTCAAACACCTTACCATTCTTACACCAAGCACACGGACATGGAAACTCTTCATCATTATGACATCTCTTTGCGTATTTCACAAATTCATTAGCATCTCTGCGAAACACATCCCCCATTCTATTTGTCTCACCCATCCACTCTTTGTATTTCGGATATCCCATCAAAGCTACCACAACTAATCACCTATTAAAGGTAAGAAGTGTATATTCATGGATTAGTATAAACAAAACTTATATTTATAATATGTTCATTTAATTATGTCTTATTTATATTTGATTTTTAAATTTCAAATTCAAATTCAATTTTTAATAGAAATTTCTATTTCCTGCATCTCCTCTAAAGGGTGAGTGGTCCTATCCCATTCAAGATCGTATTTTTCTGTAATATACTTAACAGTTCATGCACATTGTTACGATTTGAGAAAAATTCGATAGCATATCCCCGTAGTTCTCCAAGTACACGACGTAGATTGGCAAGTGTGAGTGTTATTTCAGTTGATCAATTGAAATAACAGTCACACTTGTCAATCTAGTATGTACCCAGAGAACATTAGGATACGATGGCAGAACTTCCTCCAAAAGTAACAACTTTAAGGCACTAAGAATATTATTATACAGAAATTATGCAGTCCCAAACTGTCCAAACGGGACAATTCGAGAGATCTCATTACAGGGGTGATGACTCTCGAACGGGTCTAAGGGCTATTGAATGCATAATCATAAGAACTAGAAGGCTAGTATCTATGCGCACTATATGTAATTTCAAGTATGTTTCATTTAATTATCATACTATATATATATTGTTTGTTATACAAAGTAATTTTCAAAAAAGGTTAAAAAATCCCACCCCCATATGGACAATAATCCAGTGGTCATGCCACTTTTAAAATTAACCAACCCAACAACAATCCACTATAATCCAACCGCAATGTCAACAGCAAATGTGTATCCCGTACTCCTTCTAATTCATCTACTCAATTAATTATTTTCATCAATTAAACTAACAATTAAATTATACAATTATTAATTTACTAATTTACAATAAGGGGCAATCCTACTTTCATATATTAATTTACTAAAAAAATTAATAATCAATCAATTCGTTTACAAGGGACATTACTTGCATATGAGGGAAAACATCCAATAAACCAATCAAAATTTAATAAAAAAAATTAACAAGCCCCACCCCTGCCCCCATTCCCCCCTCCCCACACACACGCGCACACATGTATGCAGCCCCACCCCCGTCACACCCCCCGCATCATTTCCCTCTCTCGCAAACACGGACAAACACGCACACTACACACACATATACACACACGTGCACATACACACACATGCACATACACACACACACACGCAGCCCCCCTACTCCCCCCCATCCCTGCCCCTTCCCCCGCCCCCCGCCCCACCCCCTTTCACCACCACACACACACGCACACACACCCTGCCCCACCCCCACCACACACACACACACACACACACACACATACCCCACCCCTTCCCCCACCACACACACACACACATATAAATGGGAGAGAGCGAGAGAGAAATAGAGAGATAAACCAACCTGATAGTAGAGAGAGAGAGAGTGAGAGTAGCGCGTAAAGAGATAGAGAGAGAGAGAGAAATTGGAGGGAACGCGGTGAGGAAAAAAGGAGGGGAAAGGGCTTTTTGCTGACAGATTTGTCACGGTCATGTCACGGTCATTGACCGTGACAAGCCTTTGTCACGCACTTGTCACGGTCATTGACCGTGATAAAAAATGCGTGTTTTTTTGTCATGGTCAATGACCATGACAAGGCTAGCCGCTGAAATGGTGTTAATTTTTCCATTTTGGTGTAGTGGATATATGCAGAAATCAATGCATATACCAGTGATATATGCATACATCAAATGCATATATCACTAATATATGCATGTATGCATATATCACTGATATATGCGCTGCTTTATGCATATATCAGTGGTACATTCTCTTGATGTATGCATATATCACTGGTATATGCATTGATTTATGCATATATCAGTGATATATGCTCTTGCTGTATGCATATAACACTGATATATGCGCTGCTTTATGCATTTATCAGTGACATATGCTCTTGTTGTACGCATATATCACTGACATATGCATTGATTTCTACATATATAACTAATATATGCATTAATCTATGTTTATATCTTGCTGTTTTATACCTGTTCGTATTAAACAATTTCATTGTATTAAATGGAAGTTATTCGTTTTGAAAGATAATAACACATACAATCCATAGTCGGTTCAGAATTTACTCTACTTCATTATAATTGTTTGTGCTTGTGTATTATTATACCTATTATGCACATATGCAGATCCATGATAGAGAAGCATCGACGTCAATTGAATATGTGTGATCTTATAGCCGAGGAAAGACAACCACTCACAACCCCAGTGGAAGACGATTTAGAGAGGTATGTTTGTTTCATGTAAAATTAATGTGATTGCTCCCTCTATCAATTTTATTATTGTGTAATTCAATTGATTATGTATGTTATATGTACGTATACATATCCATGGTAGGAAAGCATTGGTGTCGTTTGAATATGTGCGATATCATTCCCGAGGAAAGATCACTTAAGAAAGAGCCATTCACAATGCCAGTGGAAGACGATTTAGAGACACATATATTGATCTCCCACCTGAGTGAGGTGTTGTAACCCCAACAAATGATCCTAGTGGCACCCCAGTTAGACACGTCACATCGAAACTCAAGGTTTCATGTTTCTTTATTTCTGATCCCTACATGTCAACAATCCCAATAATTCGAGCAAATAAATGATCTACGAGAAAATGGTGATCCTTCATACAATGAATCGAGTTTAAATGTTGAGGAACCCGTAGGTATATCTTATGTTAGCAATGTACTTTTATCGTCTTTGAGCTTATACATTAATTCATATTTTTTAGTTAGTGGCCATCTTTGTTTTTATTTCACTAATCAAGATAATTAATATATTAATCAGGCAAAGTACAATTGGTCCAAACAATCTGATCAAAGCATATATATATAACCTCGTCGATTAACTGATCAAAACTTGATCACTTTAACTCTTTGTATTCTTAGTTGTCTTAGTTGTTTTATCAAATGTTGAAGGTTCTTAGTTGTCTTAGAATTGTTTCTTAAAAAAAATCCAAAAAAAAAACAATTCTCTCCATCCATAATTGCAAAACACTCCTTCTAATCCCATTAATCCTAGAGTGCATGACAATCCCACAGTCGAGGTTACCTCCAATATCCAGTGCACCACAAATGCTCCAAATTTACGGGTTCCACCTCCGACACTGCCCAACTCCATCATAAGTCACACTACGAGTCAAACGTCTAGGGCGTTCAGTGAGGATATTGAGTCATTAAGAGAGAACGAAATGTATGACAACACTAGTTATGGTACGGGTGAGGGTGAGTTATCGTATTGCCCTATAAAAGACCTCTTATATCCCAAGCGAACTGTCACTCCGGGATGTATTATACACCTATATAATGCATGACAGTTTTGTTTTGAAAATGGGATGATCAATATTCTCCCAAAATTCTATGGTATGGAGTCGAAAGCTCTACCTCAATATTTGAGAGTTCGAGGAGGCGTGCAAGACTTTCACAGACCAAGCATGCACTCAAGATGTAGTGTGTCTCAAGCTTTTCCCCTTGTCCCTGAAGGATAAGGCTAAGACATGTATTTGGTCACTAGCACTGAACTCGATAGCCCCTTGGAGATATATGCAGGCCAAGTTTCTCCAAAAGTTCTTTCCCACACATAGGACCAATGCGCTTAGGGATCAAATTCAAACACTCAAACAAAACGAGAATGATCCATTTGATCGATGTTGGGAGCATTTCAATGAGTTAGTTAACATGTGCCGACACCACGGTTTTGAGAAGTGGAGTCTTATCTCTTACTTCCATCATGGGCTAAGCTTAACTTTAAAATAACTCGTTGGGACCATGCATGAGGGAGAGTTCTTAGGGGTAGACACAAACGATGCAGAGGCCCACTTTAAGTATGTCGCTGAGGTAGTCAAGCGTGGGACACATCGGACCCAAGTACCCAACCCTAGCCTAGACAAACATCCATGGCTCCTTTCGCATCTAAACTCTATCAATTGGATAAGTAAGCTGAGCTAAAACTCCAAATTAATCAACTAGCAAAGATGCTAGAGGACATAGTTGAGGCTAGGGGAAGAGACATATGCGGATACACTCGAGCATTGAGAGAGAAGGTGTGTGCTATTTGTGAGGTGGGAGATTCAAAGAAGGAATTTCAGACGATACCCGCCTCTAAGGTGATGCTCCAAGAGCAAGTGGAAGCGGTAGGAGCTTTTAAGGGTAACTTTAATGCCTCACCCGGGATGTTTAGGGATGTTTGAGATATATGAGATATGAGATATGTGGGGTAGAAATACTTAGAATATGAAAAATCATGAACAAAAAGGAGTTTGAGGAAGAATACTTTCGCCAAACCGTAGGCAAAATTGGTTTGCCAGCGAACCGATTCGCTTGCAATCCCTGAATGGGTTGTCTTGCAATCCACGAACGGGTTCACTTGCAATACCCGAACCGGTTCGGAGTACCTACTACATATTCCTACCCCATGCTTTTTCCCCCCAAATTCATCCCCCTCTTTTATTACATCCCTCCAAATGAAATTCTCCCCCCCAAAACCTCCCCGCACCCAATTTTCATCCTTTTCCCTTCCTTCCACCCCTTTCCACCAACACTTTTTCAAATTCCCTCCAAACCCCACCAATTCCCACCTTTAAATCCCCCCAAACTTTCCTTCACAACTAATATCCTCATATCTTCTTCTCTCAAAATTCTTCAATTCCCCTACTCCAATTCTCAATGGCACCCCATCGCAACACTTGCCTTCTCAACTATGACTCAACCGAAATCCTAGACGAGGGGGGTGACTAAATTTTTCGTTCCAACCAAGAAAGGGTACGACTCCTTCTTAAAGAAACATGCACTATTCACATCGAATGTCAAGTCAAGTGGGAGAAGCTCCTCGCCGCGGTCACCGCCCTATTCTACCACCATGGGTGGTGCAATTTTTTTAACTCGCCACTTGATACGGTTTAGGAAGAGGAAGTACGCATTTTATACGCTACACTAGTTCGCAAATCGTCCACGCTCCATGAAGCCTACTTGGTCGAGATCCGCATCCCGTTCTCCCTAACCATTATTCAAAGGAAGATGCATGAAAAGGGGGTTATTATACCCCAACCATTTGCCTACCCGACCAATGGGGTCCCCCTTACCAAAGCCGAGTGAATCGCTCAGATGGCCCCAAATGATGAATGGAACCAAGTCACTTTCCCAGTGGGAAAACTCCCTGATCCTGTACGCTACGCCCACCTAATTAATCGTGGAACCATCCTTCAAAACACTAATGAGTTGGTGTTCTCCCCACGCCACGATAACTTTTTATACCATTTTATAGATGAGGCAAACGGAATCAACTTCTCTCAACATGTCTACAAGGAAATTATCCATGTCCCGTATGACAATACTGACAAAGTATCTCTTCCCTATGTGAGCCTTATTATTGAAATTATGCATGATACCGGGGTGTACATCCTAACTCGTATACCAAATTTACGAAACTAATCGGGCTATCTTCCACCAATTGATGTGCCCGACAAATGCGAGTGGCCCACCCTCCACCCTCGGTGGTGGAAGAAAAAGAGTTCATGGAAGAGGATGGAGGAGATATGCGGGAAGAAGAAGGAGCGAATGGAAGTGAAGGGGACCCCGACTTTGAGCCTGATTTTGATGAAGGATCCTACCATTTGGCGGTTATAAACCTTTGAATTGAAGATTTGGAGGCGCGGTTCGACGATTTTATCAATGAATATCGAGAAGACTGCCATGCCTACCTCCACGACACAAGCATGATGGTCCACCTACAAGAGAAAATGTATCAGTTACAAATGGGTTCCGATTCACAATTGCCCATTACTACTACAATCCCTATGCTCATGATCCAAATGCACCCGACTCTTCACATTAGTTTTTTTGGGTTTCTTAATATAGTTCTTGTACTTTTCATCGATCGTCTCGTAAGACCCATGTCTTGTATTTCATCTTCCTATTGTATTTGTGTGGTGCTCTTAATAAAATAATTTGCATTGTAAAGTTTGCTTGTTTTCTTTTTCGCACTTATTATTTTTCTTATTTAGATATTAGTGATATTGCTTGAGAAGAATGCACAAGTCTAAGTGGGTGGTGGTGGTGGTGGTGGTGTGTGTGTGTGTGTGTGTGGGGGGGGGGGGTGATAAGTGCGTATTTGAAAAACTTCACAAATTTTTAAAATGCCCTAAAAATATTGAAAAATGTCAAAAAAATTCCGATAAATTGAAAAATATCAAAATAGTCCCAAAAATTGAAAATTTTTGAAAACGCCAAAAATATTTTTCTTCAAAATAAATAAAAACTGGAATTTAAAATTTTCAAAAATATGTCTAATTTTTTGTTTGAAGTCTGAATTTGTAAAAACCTAACACACTAAGCCGAAATTAACCAAAGATAGAAATTTGGTAAAAATTGAGGACCTTACGAATAGGTGTGGAGTTTATTAACGTGATGAGATTTCGAGCCTATCACTTTTTGCGAGTAATTATATCAATCCCAAATTAATGGTTAAATAAAAGTTTAATTTCGCATTAAAGAAGTGATTAAAAATCTCTAATTTTTTGTTTCGATCGGCTACGTGAAACGAGTGAGACGTCGACTTAAAAATGCGCTAAAAATATCTCTAAATTAAATGAATCACGAGACGCATATGGTAAAATGATTAGTAATTCGAATAAATTATATTAGGCCATCTTTTGTTTATCCAAAAATATGAGCCATAATAAGTAATGAAAAATTACCCTTGTGATGGGCATTTTAAGCCTAATAAAAATTTTCATTTTTGTTTGATAATCCGAAACATCCATTTAGCCCGGAATTGTGAAAATAAAAATTCATCAATCAAGTCCAAGTGGTGCAATAAAAAGGGGCAAGAAAAAAATAGCGAAATTCTCAACAAAAATATCAAGGAAAAAAAGAAAATATGAGAAGAAAAATTAGAAAAGGAAGAGAAAATGAACAAATGCTCGAAAAAGTGCCAACGAACATCATAGATAAAGAAATTTTCTAACTCCAAATTTTTCGACCATTCCCATTTTACCCAATACACCTTATAAGCTGATAAAGTCGTAACTGAGTCCGAATAACTAAAGTTAATTACTATGTGGAGAGCAAAAACACGAAAAGATAACAAGAGAAATTAATTGGTGCGGATAAGAGTCGATATTTCCCGTTTTTCAGCAATCGTACTCGATGATGAGATCTATTCACCTCAAATATTTCGTCTTTCTAATTATATGCATGAATTCATGTTCCAATACATTTACTCTTTATATCACACACCGAAAGAAAATAGCCTCATTTCGAGTGATTAGTTTGTGGGCGCATCCGTGAGAATTTGAATCAAAGAAAATTTTCGAAAGTAATGTAATAATCAATCAGTGAAAGTTGCCGGTTTAGTTTTCAACTCCACACACACACACACACACACTATGAATTAAGATTCTTGAATAAAATTCAAAGTGGCTAATTTTAAGAAATTTAAATTGTACGATTTTTAGTTATTTTGACATTTTTTCTTTGAGTCTAAAAGAAAATTTTGTGGGTAAATTTACTGCAAATCCTCACGAAAACCACTCGTCCTACTATGGTAGCCTAGGATTTTAACGGCTTGTTGCATATGCTAAATGCAATGGCTTGCCCACGAAAAAAGTATTATGTCCCAGTAAAGTCTTTTGAAGTTTCTTTAACTCATACACTTATTCTTTAACATTGCTCGGGATGAGCAACGTCCTAAGTTAGGGGGGTTTGATTCAATATAAATATTTCATATTTATCTCTATAACTTAGGTACTTTTGCTATTCTGTGCGGTGTAAATAGACTTTATATATCTCATATTCATGCTAATATTCATTTTTAGCAAGTATTTCTTATTTTTTGTATTTCTCATATGTTTTACAGGTAATTGGTAAAAGTAAATACGCGAGAGAAACCGAAATAATGAAAGAAATAAAAAGGAAGTTTAAGGGCATTTTTGTTATTTTATAGCTATAATTCGAGGCGGAGCCAACTGGAAAGTTAAAGTGCTTCAAGTCATTAGAACACTGGAAGAAATATCGCCTCAATTCAATTTACGATGAAGAAGTTATGCGATTTCGAATTTAAGAAAAAAAAATTCAAGGAAATTTAAAAAAGTTGACCGACGAACTGTTTTAGAGTTTGAGGGAACCGATTCGGTTGACCTGGGCGTGTATTTTAATTTATTTTGAATTTATACCTGGAGTTTTATGGATTTAGGACTCTTTTAAAAATGACTTCAGTGAGTTGTAACCGATTATTAGGCATATCTTACATGAGTTTGACCTAGTTTTAGAGGGAGAAAAGGAGGTAAGAACATAAGTAGCGTATTTTTCATCAAATTTATGATTTGTGGATCTTTTTAAAGAAATATTCATTCTATTTTGTCTTCTTTTCCTTTGATCTTTGATATTAGTTAATTTTCTAATTTTCTAGCTTCCTTTATAACTTAAAATTCACTCTTACATGCTTAGCTACACCTTCACGGTAAATAGATTCACATGCATCATAGAAATCATGTTTTTAATTAGCAACAGTACGTCTGGATAGGTTCCCAAGAGTTAGGATGGATGAACCCAACCTTATGTGTTTTGCATGGATATAAAATGTGTTCTTAAATTAAAAAATAATTGAAAACATGGCATTTGGTTAATATGACAATTGTAGGACTTTTAACTCCGTTTTCCATATGTAGCCAAAGTATTTAAGAATGCATCGTGTGTGTTAACAATATTGTCACACACTTTTTTTTTCTTCTTATTATTGATTATGTATTGTGCGGGTTAATTCCTTCATATATGTAATTCTTAAAACTAATAAAGTACTCTTTTCTATTAACTATTTAACTTTTAACTAGTTTTGTATCCGGTGAAATTACTAGGAGTATGGGGATTGTATTCCAACCTTGCCTTTCTTTCATATTAATTAATCAGCCAATCTTTGGTCTTGCATGAGTAGTTAACTTAGATAGGATTTAATTGCTTTCTTTAGAAGTAGTATACAGATTTTCACCATAATCATCTTTCCTTTTCTCTTTTGGTGTTAGTCATCTTACTTAGTATTCGTCACGAGAGATCGTCCTAGTCCATGTGTTTAATACTTGATTTATCGGATTATTACTTGAGCAAATGACTTACACTTGAGATGTAGTTATTCACATTAAAGACACTTTTTAGTCACTTCAGGTACCCTTCGTTCCTTCCACTTTAATCTTCATTTTCCTCATTTCTGGTTGTGATTTCTTCTTTCATATGTTTCCGACAAAATTTGTATTTTTTGACCACCATTTCTTGTGGCTATTGGGTTTGTTTGGTGGTGGTATCTAGGGAATTTTGTGTTGTTTAGTTGGAATTTAGGAGTGAGGGTTTATTTTTAAGCACTAGCTCCTTTCTCCAGTAATTTTTTTAATTATTTTCTTTCGTGATATTCAAACTTGTTCTTAACTGGTTTTAGAATTAAAACGTTTAGATTTTCCTTGCTAGATCTTTAAGTCAACATAATTCAAACACTATTTCTATTTTTTATGTACCATAGACTATATGAGTTAGGAGAGTATTTACCCACCTTAGAGAACATATACTTTGGGAGATTAGCAAGCCGAGGCCGAGGCTAAGAGGAAAGACGAAGCCGAGTATTGACTTATCAGAACCCCTATTCCTTTATTTGTGGTTCATCCTCCTTTGCTCCTAACTTACCCAACTCTATCCGAGCCTATGATTGTCCTTAGTATTAGTAATGATTCAATGTTAGTTTCTTCTTATGGGGGTACTCTATCCACTTATTCCCCAGTTATAGCCCAAATCACATTCCCAAACCTCCCAATTATTAGTATGGGTATAGGGCTAACTCTTTTGAGGAAGCAATGTAGGTCCCCAGATCTCATCTAGATGAGGATGAGGATGAACTTAACACCTCATATGCCTCAACAATCCCAAGTGACATCCGTGAGACAGACATAATTTTTTGGAGACAACTCTACAAAATTAAATCTTCAATTAGGATGAGAGTCCCTTTTGAGGACGAGAGAGCGTTTTATAGCCAAATTGAAGGTGAGGTTGCTATTTATGAGAAGATGTTTAAAGTCAACTTTTGGCTATCGTTTCGTCCGAATGTCTAAGACATCCTCGCTAGTATGGATCTTTCCCTGCACAACTAACCCCCAACGCATAGAGAATATTGCTTGGGGTGATTAAACTTTGGAAGTTATAATATAAGGTTGACCTTCCAAATCAAATATTCTAGGCTTGAATCATGATATCTACGCAAAAATATGCACCGTGCTATTATCATTTTGGGGCTCGATGTTTTGATAAGAATCTTGTTCGTGTCAACCAAACTTCCAACCATGATTGGAAGTCTCAATACTTTTTTGGATTCGGTGCCTGGTAATTTGACAACAACGTCCCTTCTGGTGCCAATGAGCCGAGGGTCCCCCAAAAGTGGGGCAAGGTGTACATAGCAGCGAAGCTTGATCCCAACCTTAATGTAGATGTCCAGACAAAAATTGGCCATATTTTCCCCTTTGGTAAAGATGATGGGCTTATTGTATTTGATGATATGATGGAATTAGATCTTCTAGTTGAGATCGGACTGAGGGTTGATCCCCTTACGAAGATTCATAAGTTTATATTTTATGAATTGCTGATTTCTTTAACTTTATTATCATCCTTTACCCATTTTATTTAAGACGATAATTATTATTTGCTTTGTTTGGAGATCGTCAAATAGAGGTTTCTGATCAAGTTTGGCAAATGGTAGTCCCTATTACTGGTAACCTCCTTTACAAATTAGTAGGAAGGAAAATTGGGCCATCTAATCCCCAGAAGAAGATGAACATTGGGGTCCCCCCATAACCGAGGGATAGATAAAGAAGAAGGATGTTCATGAGGGCAATGGTGTTGAACCTCCCCAGGTGCCCAAGAAAATGAACTATGTCTCGTCTAAATCCACTAAGGACACTACCTTTCTTATATCTGAGAGCATGATGACTGATTCGCTACTTGGTAGCCAATAAAGGGACTAAGAGTCTCTGGGGTCAATTATCCCTGAATGTGATAGTTGATACTTCAATTTTCAGAATCCTTCTCGAGCCGTCAACTTTGATCTCCACTGAGCTACTCTTGTTATTTAATTATTTCCATTATTTTTTATAAAGTGCTGCATCGTCTTGTGCTAACTTCTATTCTTTCTCTATTTTGGAGTCGGTGATTGCGCTCTACAATGTGCAGTTGTGGGCCAGGGAATCTAGTCAAACCATCAAACATGCCGAATCTGCCACCAAAGAGAATGAAGAGTTAAACAAAAGCTCCAAGATCTTGAGGCCAATCATAAGAAGGAGATCGCCAATTTAGGTATACGACATATGGAGATGTCAAATACCTAGAGGATGGACCACATGGATAAATTATACGCATTGGTCAAGGATAATGAAGTTGAGATTAAATAGGGGTAGAGAAAGAAATATCGACCTTCAAATCTTCTAATAAATTATCTGAGTATGCAATTTAGTACGTGGATAAGGGTGCCAAAACTGCCTGCAGTCGAGTGCTGAACATGCACCCCAACCTTACGTCGACTGACCCTGAGCTTGATGAAGTTCTTAAGTCCTTTAACCTGAGATATTCTGAAAGCATCGTCACTCTAAACCAAGTGCAAATACAAGCTGAGACCTAAAATACCGCTATCGAGACGACAGTGATGACACAGGATACGACTGACATAGTTAGCAGAGTTGTTCATGATCAGGAGGGGTACAATGCTACTCCCCCTACTAACTCTTAAGTTTCGGTCGAGACTGAGAATGTCACTATTTATAATTAACTTCTACTTCTCTTGGAGGGAGACCGCGTGTGGTCTTTGAATTCCTTGTTATGTAAAGAAGCTATGAAAAATTATTATTTTTTTGTCTCATAACTATGTATTATTCTACCACTTTATCCCATCACTGTCGAACATTTTAACTTCTTCTTATAATGATTGACTCATTTTTTTATGTGAATGGAATTCACAAATGTTGTCTCTGAGTTTACTTTTATCACCACTGATTGATGTTTAAGTACGATATTTAACCGTGCATGTTATAACTATTTTTACTTTTGTTATAAGTAAAGTTTTAAGGGGTAAACTCACCCTCGGCGTTATTGGGAGAGTGTGTAAGGAGCCGAGGCTCCCCATGAACACTTGTACCATCGAGAGAGAATTACAAATTGGTCCACCATAAAATAATGTTACACAACCATATTTTAATGGTTTTTAATTTGTTTTTACCACTATGAGTGATGTTGTAAGGGTGATACCCCCTCTCGGCATTATTGGGAGGGTATGAAGGAGTCGAAACTCCTCATACACTCTCATATCGTCTAGAGTGAGTTATATGCTAATCCACCATAAGATGATATTACACAACCATATTCAATGATTTTTAATTTTCCCTCACTACCATGAGTAATGTTGTAAGGGTGATCCCCCCTCTAGATGTTATTGGGAGGGTAAGAAGAAGCGTAGACTCCTCGTACACTCTCGTATTTCTAAGAGTGAGTTATAAACTAATCCACCATAAAATGATGTTCTTTAGTTAGATATCGTACAAACCATGCAGAAATTATTGATGATAAAGCAGAATAAGCACGAGGTAACACTTTTTGACACATCAATAAAACTGAAATAAAAATAGTACACTGAATCAAGCAAAACATTGGTTTTCTACATAAATGATATAAACAAGACGATTGATAACATCTATTCAGATGGTCGATGTTCCATGGATTTGAGAAGGGTTCACCCTCAAGATTTTCAAGTCTGAATATCCCTGGCACAAACTCTTTTGTTACCCTATACGACTCGTGCCAGTTAGGGTGCAACTTGTTGGGATTCTGCCAAATCTTCTTCAAGACCAAATCTCCAATGGTTATAAGCCTAGATTTCACTCGTTTGTTAAAAAACCTTGCCGCTCTCTATTGATAAGATGATTATTTAACTGTAATATCTTCTCAAATTTCTTCTATAAGATCTAGGTCTAGCCTCCTCTCTTCCATGTTAGCTTTTGGGTAATAAATTTGGACTCTGTGGCTTAGGAGTCTGAGCTCTATCAGAATAACTGCCTCATATCCATATGATAACATATACGACATTTCTCCTATCAGAGTTCTATCTGTAGTACCATATGCCCATGCTCATCTGTCCACTTTCCCTTTGCATTTTCTAGGTTTTTCTTGATCCCGTCAAGTATGGTTCAGTTGGTGATAAGGTCTGATGATTAGCTTGTGATCGTCCAAGCGCAGAGAAGAACTATTTAATGTTGACCTCAGTGTAATAGGCTTCTAGAAACTTATTTTTAGGCTTCTTGCCATTGTCGGATATCATAGTATGGGTCAAGCCATATCGGCAAATGATGTTCCTCCATATAAACTTGAACATCTTCACCTCCACGATAGTTATCATTGCCTCGACCTCCACCCATTTTTGAAAAATAATCTATTGCCACTATCAGATATTTGTTGTTTCCTGTCTCTTTAGTGAGAGGACCGGCTAGATCCATTCCCTAAACTACAAACAACCAAGGTGATGTTATGGATGACAGAGGCTGATGGGGTATACTTGCGAACCAAAAATATTTGTTGTTTTCTTGACATACTCGGCTGAGTCATTGGCAAGTGCCAGCCGAAAATATCCCTGAGTGATGATACTCTTAGCGAAAGATCGACCCCTAATATGACTAGTTCAAGATAGTTCATGAACGTCTTGAAGGACATATTTGGTGTCTGATGGGTGGATGCACCGGAGCAGTGGGATTAAAAACCTCTTTTATAGAGAATGTCGCTGATGATGGTTAACTTTGCTACTCGACACCTGATTTTCTTCCTTTCTATCTTTGATTCTGGGAGCCTTTTATCCCTAATATATTCAATAATGGGATCCATCCAAGACTCCCCAAGATTCAAGTTCAATCTTAACTTCAAAGTATTCTCATCTTCTTCAATACCTGGCTTCTCCAAGATTTCATTAGGTACAGTGTGTCTGATCTCGATCCTGGTTACCAACGCCAATCTATTCAGAGTGTCAACTCGATTATTCTCAAACATTATAATTCTCTTTACTTTGACTTCACCAAAATTCTTTTATAATTTTCTGACTCTAGCCAAGTACTTTTCCATTTTCTCATCCTTGTCCTCGTAGACCTCCAGTATTTGATTAACAACCAGCTACGAATCACTGTGGGATATCATCTGGCTGAGATTAAAAGCTTGTGTAAGGGAGAGGCCCGCTAGTGAGGCCTCATACTCTGGCTCGTTGTTCGATGCCTTGAAGCTGAACCTCAATGCATATTCAATTTATGTCTTGTCTGGGGCCTAAAGTGTCAACCCCGATCTACTTCCATTCTCTCAAGGCGAGGCATCTAAAAATAAGCTCCAAAGAGGTCCCCCTTTTGAGGAGGGACCTTAACCCATAATTTTATTTTTGAACAAAGATCTTTCTCCATAGCATAGGAATGGACATTTTCGTCTACTTTTACCTTTGAAGTGCCCGTTGTCTTCTCGACCTCTTTTTTGATCTCATCATCACCGTTCATAGCCTAGGTAAACTTAGCTATGAGATATGCTAATGCCTACCCTTTGATTGTATTTATTGGTTGATAAATGATATCAAACTCACCTATCTCTACTTAACAAGTCATTAACTTATTCGATTTCTCTAGTTTATGAATGACTTGCCTCAGTGGAGTGTTGGTGAGGACCACCATTGTATGTGCCTGGAAGTAGGGCTTCATCTTTCTTAAGGCATAGATCAATGCATAATCCAACTTCTCCATCTTGGGGTAATTGACCTCATCCCTTTTAAAAGCTTTGCTATTGAAATAGATTGGCTTCTAATCCCCATCACTATCTCAGACGATGGCTGTGTTGATGGCCGATTTTGAAACGGCTAAGTATAGAAACATTTTCTCTCCTTATATTAACAAAGGGAACAATATTGGTGATCCCAAATACACCTTCAATTCTTGAAAATCTTTTTCACATTCCTCGTCCCAGATGAAGGTTTTCCTCGATATCTTTAAAAAGGGGAAAGAAGTCACTCGGGAGACAAAATGGTTAAGGGTTGTGTAGACACCACTTTCTAAGACCCCTTAAGTCTCTCCTTAGGCCCCTAAGACCTCTTCATTCAACATAGAACCCTAGCTAATGTAACAACCCGCCCTTTTGGAGACCATTAAATTCCATAATTGGATATAAATTGGAATTTGGGGAATTTTCCTAAATAGTAATTTTTGGGATTTTCGAGGATTGAATGATTTTCGATGGGTGCTGTAATTATTTTTGGGACTATATAGGTCGAAATATTTTAATTATATGTCGTCATTGAGTAAAGCGACACGAGGTAAGATCTTTAATTGGAAAACCCGCATTTATTTATTTTGGGTTGGAATAGTGATTTGCGGTCAAGTACCTCGGATGGGAATTTCGACTGCGCCGTGAGTCTCATAATGTCCGAGATAGTCGGAAAAGAGTGTCCGATTATCGAAAATGAGTTTCGGATAATTTTGGAGGTAAAAGTAACTCGTAATTGGGTAAACGAGTCGTTTTTGGGTTTTAAGGGTTAAAACCCTTTTCTTCCTATATAAAGAGGGAGAGAGGGAAAGAAAAGAGAAAGAAAGAAAGAAAAGAGAGAGAAGAGAGAGAGGAAGGAGAAAGAGGAGGAGAAATGGAGATTCGGGCCAAACTCCGCCGGATTCGACTCGAGGTCGTAGGATTTTATCCACGAGGCAAGTGTTTACTTGCTTTATTATCTTTTTGCATAAATATCTCATACCGTAGTTTGGTATAAATAAATCCTAATGGTTTTTGGGTGGGTTATCGTGGATAAAACGGGTTTTTGGGAGTTAAAACAATTAAACCCCAAATAATATTTCAATTTGTGGAACTTAGGTTTTAATCTAAATTAATTGGTGGTTTTGGGTTCTAGGATGTTTAGAACCCTTAATATATGTGTATTTGTAGTTGGTTGAGGTTGTAGGACGTTGGGTGAGGCGACAAAAGCTTGGGAGAAGCTTTAATGGCCGAAATCGTCTCGGAGAAGATGATGAATAGTAACTCGTCACTTTAGGGGGCCTTTTTGGCCAGGAAAAGAATTGATTTAGCTTTCGGCCAAAACACGAAAGTTGTAGATATTTTCGATACGGTCGCGTGGCCGCCAACCGCGTATTTTTCGGATTTTTCTACGATTTGATATGATTTTTACAAGATGACAGCTTCGGGTTGAAATCATCAACTCGGAAATCAAATCGGGAATTGGAAAAATTACGGCTAGAATTAATGTCGTAGATGTTCGGGATAATTTTTGGGGTAGTTTAGAAACCCCGAAAATGAATTTGGGATGTTGGATAAGGGACTTAAGGATTTTAATTTTGGGAGACCTGGTGTGACCGGTTGACCGCGCCCCTAAGGCCGGTCCACCGCGTTAAGGAGAAAGGGCTTACTGCTTTGTTTCGTAGGCTTATTTGCCACCCGCGGCCGACCGGAGGTCTAGGACCGGTCGACCGGTGCCCTGTTTTCAGCCCAAGATTTTGGAGATTAGGATTATTTCTCCTTTTTGAGTTTAATGTTTAAGGGCCTTCCAAATTAGAGATTATGGAGGGTTATGACATAAAGGACTTGAGGAATTGGGAGTATATATATGTGTATATTCACTTAGAGTGAATTAGCATAATTGGAGATATCCAAATGAATCCATAGATGAGATTTTGGTATATATTAGTTGTTAAAGTAAGAAAATATTTTGGGTTTAGTATCATGCACATATGATTGCATGGTTATGATTCTTTGAGAGAATCTTTGGGATTATTGGTCATCGATAGATGGTCTGGCAAATATAGCCATTTTTATATATTCAGGTAGGAATATATGGTATATATATATATACATATATATACATATATATACTATGTGATTATGTATATATATGATATGATCTAAATGATTTTGAAAATATATAGATGAATATTTTCAAAATGGGAAAAAGATAAATGATTTTCATAATTGATAAATTATGGTTACACACCTCCCTAAATCGCTATCATACGGGAAGTTGCGCGTGTTGTGGTGAAGCCTTCCTAGCTATTGAGCAGGTCGGATATAGTCCCTAGGCCATATGGGCGGTTATTTGTTTTTCTGCGCTGGTTAGGGGATTCTGGGTGTGGTCCTGACTTTCCCGCAGACAATATGGCCGCTTCCCGTCGTTGGTAGGTTCCCAGGTTGTCTTGTATAGATAGGCCCTGGAAGATGATAGCCATTTAGGGGCGCGTCCAGTGGGGAAACCCGGAGGGGCGGTCTTAGATTTATTAAAGCAATTCATGATAATGGATTGGCTTTAATTTACATTTCCTGAGTATAAAAAGGGAAATGGGATAAAGGTTTGGCTTCGGTAACACTCACGGATGGAAGAAGGGATGTGGAAGCATGATTTGATCAAAGCATTTTCATGATAATGGAAATGGCTTTGGGTACATTTCCTGAGTATAAAAAGGGAAATGGGATGACATATAAAGGAAAAGCATTTTTATGATAATAAAATTGGCTTTTAAAAGGTATATGATTTGTTAATGCAATTCATGATAATGAATTGGCTTTTATATTTACATTTCCTGAGTATAAAAAGGGAAATGGGAAATTTTGAGAAAAATAAAGGTATTGATAAATACTTGATATATGAATCCTCAGTCCGGGAGATAGATCCGGATGGTTATGGTAAAATTACGATTATATATATATGGATGAATCGAGTACCGAGGGTCTAATGGATCCCGACGATCGACCTTGCCGCATAGTAGTGTATCGGGGGGGTTCCTTGTTTGGATTTCGCTTTGCGAGACACCCCACGCACGAATATGGCAATGTGTTGAGACTGGGGAAAAGTTTAATCCTTAGTTCTCTAATATTATAAATGCTTATGATATATATATACTGAGGGACTGACGGATCTCGACTATCGACCGTGCCGCGTAGTAGTGTATCGGGGGGGTTCCTTGTTTGGATTTCGCTTTGTGAGACACCCCACGCACGAACATGGCATAGCGTTGATACTAGGGTGAAGTTTAGCCCTCGTACATTACTTGGACTATCTAGGGTTGATAGTGGTTGGGTGATAGACTAGTCTAGCAGGGTAGCTTGACTAGGATGTTTAGAGGGATGCGCTAGGAGTGCACTATTAGCGGAGAGGTGAGGGGTATCTTATGGGAGTGCGATACCAAACTTAAATATGAGATAAAACCTTTTTCAAAATAATAAGGCATTTATGCACTTGCTAAATATTTTCAAAACTCGGGCTCTGACCCGTTTATCTACTCTCCTTTCTTTCTATATATTATATATATAGGTGTCCAGACACAGGGACGCCTGGATGGAAATTCTTTCGAGTCAGACGTCAGCTGGAGCAGCTATGGATGCGTGCAGGTTTTTGATAGCCGCTTCCATCGTTGTACTCTAGATAGGAGGTATTGTATAAACATCCGGGCCAATGGTCCATTTGCATTTAGTTATTCTTTCAGTACAGCATTCGATATGGTTGTATATTTTGACCGAGTGTTCGGTTACTTTATTTCATTTCAGTTTCATTTCCGCAAAACTGTGTGGTTGTTTTATTTACAGTTGTTAAAAAGAGTAGTAAAGTTAAAATTTTGACACCGGCCTAATAGGTTATTAGTAATTAAATGGATTTTCGACAGTGATGCTAATAATGATCCATATGAGACTCCTGTTTTAATTTAATATTGGAGTGATCACCCGGTATCTTATTAGGCGGGTTGTCACAGATGGTATCAGAGCATCAGGTTCTAGTGTCCTTAGGAATCTGTGCGGACATACTACGCTTTCAGTGTTGCTCTCATTTGTTATAGAGCTTCACGACTAGGATTGTTGATTTCTCTTGTGAGATTTCGTTCTCCTGCCATATTATGAGATTATAGAAATCTTTTGCGCGCTCATTTGAGAATCGTGTCCCGAGCTTGAATGGTAGCAGGAGGTGAGGCTTAGTTGGAGCAGCTGGTAAAAGGTTGGGATGAGGACCTTAGTAGAGGTCACTCTCCTTATGGTAATTTTTAAGGATTTTGGCGGAGACTACTAAATAATGGTAGTTAGGATTACCGCTGAAGTAGAGAGTGGTACTAAAGTCGAATTCCTCATTGAAATTGAGGGTTCGAAAGGGACCTTACGGATAGTTTTAATCGTGAGTCCCCATGATTTTTCCGGAATGAGAAGGATGTTGTTATGAGTTTTACCTCAGAAGGAAGAGGTATACTTGGCGTGATTAGATAAAGTCGCGGTATTCTTTAGCCCTAGACTCGTGTGTGTATTTTGAGTTTTGTGGCGGTCACGATAATATAATAATGCAGGCTTGTGTGTTTTCCGCGATAGCGGATTTTTTTTTTCTTTCACTCGCCATAGAGGCGGGTGATTATATTTTGTATATATACGTATAATGTATTTTGGTTGATCGGAGCGATAGCAGGCTAATGATGGCAAGACTATCGTGTCCGCAGTTCCTGGAGGGGACAGGTTGTTATTGTGGTGTCTCACCTTGTTAAAGGTTGAGTTCACCTTTATTGTTATGGATTGATGGAACCTCGATGAGCAGAGGCTTCCTTATTTTTGGTTGGTATATGTGGCAACCTTATAGATATAATTTAAGGCCCACAGGATCATTGTTGAGCTGTAAGATTTAGCTCAGTATCGGTTTGCGCAAGGACTTAGAAATATAGTGCGAGCGCGGGGTGGTGTGACTCTTAATTAGAGATAGGAGTTCAGACCACCTTTTTATTGGATTAGGGGATAGGGATATCCCGGTTTCATGTTGAAATAACGGAACTCCATAACCAACGAAGTCAAGGGTTAATGTGTGGAGGGGTTCCTTGTTTGGATTTCGCTTTGCGAGACACTCCACACATGACTCTTAACGGCGTCGGGCGTGGAGAGCTGTTATAGGATGCAAGGATGTGGGTTAGTCTTATAGTGTGGATGAACCACTATAGACTACGAGCCCTGTGATGATGGTATATTTATGGAAATATTGTGCTATGGAAAAGCACTAAAGTGGTCCTCTCACCACAAGTAGTTGGGTGGAGTGGGACTTAGAGAATTTGATGTGAGGATGATATCCCTGCCTTAATAAGAAGGAAAATTTGGAGAAATTGGGTTGAGGAATATAACCAGCCTTAATGAAAAGGCATATCTTGAGAAGGTACATTTTGGGTATTATGTTCGTGACACTTTCTATAGAAAGTGGGCACTTCGGTTGGTTAGGTTTCCTTCCGTATGGGCGGAAGGATAAGATACTAGAAATGCGTTCGTAGGTTAGCGTAGGCAGGAATTAGGATGTCCCGCTGGTGTGACTTAGGTCGTTATATCTCGATGACCGACAACGCGAGGGAGTAGTGTAACAGGAAGGTTCCTTGTTTGGATTTCGCCTTGGCGAGACGTCCCACGCACGAAACCGAACAAATGTTAGAAGTTGAGAGAGGCCTTGGGCACTAGGGATATATTTCGGATACTCGTTTCGCTTAAGTAGTGTAACGCTTAGACCGTAGAATTAGTAGGATGTAGGTTCGCTAGAGTTAATGGCGCCGAGGTTAGGAGGATTGAATTTTCGAGGGTCGGGAGGACCCATAGATGAGTATTACACCGAGGAAAGGAGATCCTTATTTGGGAGAGAGTGTTACGTGTCAGACGTTCACTACGGATGTGCAGATATGCACAAGATTAGAAAGTTGTATGGGCACCTTGGTAAGTTGGTTTATATACCGCCTGAAATAGAATGAGCGTAGTATATAAGGTTGAAATTCATGCCGATAGGCATTATAGATGATGGGTATTATGTGACGTATAAGAGTCACTTTGCGATCGTGATAGTCGTGTAGCATATGGTTGGGAACCGTTGGGTTAGTATCGTTTTTCTTGAGGTATTAGGATTTGGAGTGATCCTAAGATTGGTGGTGTAGGTCGTATCTGAATTTCGAGGACGAAATTCCGTTGTAAGGGGGGGGAGTATGTAACAACCCGCCCTTTTGGAGACCATTAAATTCCATAATTAGATATAAATTGGAATTTGGGGAATTTTCCTAAATAGTAATTTTTGGGATTTTCGAGGATTGAATGATTTTCGATGGGTGCTGTAATTATTTTTGGGACTATATAGGTCGAAATATTTTAATTATATGTCGTCATTGAGTAAAGCGACACGAGGTAAGATTTTTAATTGGAAAACTCGCATTTATTTATTATGGGTTGGAGTAGTGATTTGCGGTCAAGTACCTCGGATGGGAATTTCGACTGCGCCGTGAGTCTCGGAATGTCTGAGATAGTCGGAAAAGAGTGTCCGATTGTCGAAAATGAGTTTCGGATAATTTTGGAGGTAAAAGTAACTCGTAATTGGGTAAACGAGTCATTTTTGGGTTTTAAGGGTTAAAACCATTTTCTTCCTATATAAAGAGGGAGAGAGGGAAAGAAAAGAGAAAGAAAGAAAGAAAGAAAGAAAAGAGAGAGAAGAGAGAGAGGAAGGAGAAAGAGGAGGATAAATGGAGATTTGGGCCAAACTCCGCCGGATTCGACTCGAGGTCGTCAGATTTTATCCACGAGGCAAGTGTTTACTTGCTTTATTTATATTTTTTCATAAATATCTCATACCGTAGTTTGGTATAAACAAACCCTAATGGTTTTGGGGTGCGTTATCGTGGATAAAACCGGTTTTTGGTAGTTAAAACAATTAATCCCCAAATAATATTTCAATTTGTAAAACTTAGGTTTTAATCTAAATTAATTGGTGGTTTTGGGTTCTAGGATGTTTATAACCCTTAATATATGTGTATTTGTAGTTGGTTGAGGTTGTAGGACGTTGGGTGAGGCGACAAAAGCTTGGGAGAAGCTTTAATGGCCGAAATCGTCTCGGAGAAGACGATGAATAGTAACCCGTCACTTTAGGGGGCCTTTTTGGCCAGGAAAAGAATTAATTTAGCTTTCGGCCAAAACACAAAAGTTGTAGATATTTTCGATACGGTCGCGTGGGCGCCAACCGCGTAGTTTTCTGATTTTTCTACGATTTGATATGATTTTTACAAGATGATAGCTTCGGGTTGAAATCATCAACTCGGAAATCAAATCGGGAATTGGAAAAATTACGGCTAGAATTAATGTCGTAGATGTTCGGGATAATTTTTGGGGTAGTTTAGAAACCCCGAAAATGAATTTGGGTTGTTGGATAAGGGACTTAAGGATTTTAATTTTGGGAGACTTGCTGTGACCGGTCGACCGCGCCCCTAAGGCCGGTCGACCGCGTTAAGGAGAAAGAGCTTACTGCTTTGTTTCGTAGGCTTATTTCCCACATGCGGTCGACCGGGGGTCTAGGACTGGTCGATCGGTGCCCTGTTTTCAGCCCAAGATTTTGGAGATTAGGATTATTTCTCCTTTTTGAGTTTAATGTTTAAGGGCCTTTCAAATTAGAGATTATGGAGGGTTATGACATAAAGGACTTGAGGAATTGGGACTATATATATGTGTATATTCACTTAGAGTGAATTAGAATAATTGGAGATATCCAAATGAATCCATAGATGATATTTTGGTATATATTACTTGTTAAAGTAAGAAAATATTTTGGGTTTAGTATCATGCACATATGATTGCATGATTATGATTCTTTGAGAGAATCTTTGGGATTATTGGTCATCGATAGATGGTCTGGCAAATATAGCCATTTTTATATATTCAGGTAGGAATATATGGTATATATATATATATATATATATATATATACTATGTGATTATGTATATATATGATATGATCTAAATGATTTTGAAAATATATAGATGAATATTTTCAAAATGGGAAAAAGATAAATGGTTTTCATAATTGATAAATTATGGTTACACACCTCCCTAAATCGCTATCATAAGGGAAGTTGCGCGCGTTGTGGTGAAGCCTTCCTGGCTATTGAGCAGGTTGGATATAGTCCATAAGCCATATGGGCGGTTATTTGTTTTTCTGCGCTGGTTAGGGGATTCTGGGTGTGGTCTTGACTTTCCCGCAGGCAATATGGCCGCTTCCCGTCGTTGGTAGGTTCCCAGGTTTTCTTGTATAGATAGACCCTGAAAGATGATAGCCATTTAGGGGCGCGTCCAGTGGGAAAACCCGGAGGGGCGGTCTTAGATTTATTAAAGCAATTCATGATAATGGATTGGCTTTAATTTACATTTCCTGAGTATAAAAAGGGAAATGGGATAAAGGTTTGGCTTCGGTAACACTCCCAGATGGAAGAAGGGATGTGGAAGCATGATTTGATCAAAGCATTTTCATGATAATGGAAATGGCTTTGGGTACATTTCCCGAGTATAAAAAGGGAAATGGGATGACATATAAAGGAAAATCATTTTTATGATAATAAAATTGGCTTTTAAAAGGTATATGATTTGTTAAAGCAATTCATGATAATGAATTGGCTTTTATATTTACATTTGCTGAGTATAAAAAGGGAAATGGGAAATTTTGAGAAAAATAAAGGTATTGATAAATACTTGATATATGAATCCTCAGTCCGGGAGATAGATCCGGATGGTTATTGTAAAATTATGATTATATATATTTGGATGAATCGAGTACCGAGGGTCTAATGGATCCCGACGATCGACCTTGCCGCATAGTAGTGTATCGGGGGGGTTCCTTGTTTGGATTTCGCTTTGCGAGACACCCCACGCACGAATATGGCAATGTGTTGAGACTGGGGAAAAGTTTAATCCTTAGTTCTCTAATATTATAAATGCTTAGGATATATATATATATATATATATATATATATATATATATATATATATATATATATATATATATATATATATATATATATATATATATATATGTACTGAGGGACTGGCGAATCTCGACTATCAACCGTGCCGCGTAGTAGTGTATCGGGGGGGTTCCTTGTTTGGATTTCTCTTTGCGAGACACCCCACGCACGAACATGGCATAGCGTTGATACTGGGGTGTAGTTTAGCCATCGTACATTACTTGGACTATCTAGGGTTGATAGTGGTTGGGTGATAGACTAGTCTAGCAGGGTAGCTTGACTAGGATGCTTAGAGGGATGCGCTAGGAGTGCACTATTAGCGGAGAGGTGAGGGTGATCTCATGGTAGTGCGATACCAAACTTAAATATGACATAAAACCTTTTTCAAAATAATAAGGCATTTATGCATTTGCTAAATATTTTCAAAACTCGGGCTCTGACCCGTTTATCTACTCTCCTTTCTTTCTATATATTATATATATAGGTGTCCAGACACAGGGACTCCTGGATGGAAATTCTTTCGAGTCAGACGTCAGCTGCAGCAGCTGTGGATGCGTGCAGGTTTTTGATAGCCGCTTCCATCGTTCTACTCTAGATAGGAGGTATTGTATAAACATCCGGGCCAATGGTCCATTTGCATTTAGTTATTCTTTCAGTACAACATTCGATATGGTTGTATATTTTGACCGAGTGTTCGGTTACTTTATTTCATTTCAGTTTTATTTCCGCAAAACTGTGTGGTTGTTTTATTTACAGTTGTTAAAAAGAGTAGTAAAGTTAAAATTTTGACACCGACCTAATAGGTTATTAGTAATTAAATGGATTTTCGACAGTGATGCTAAGAATGATCCATATGAGACTCCCGTTTTAATTTAATATTGGAGTGATTGCCCGGTATCTTATTAGGCGGGTTGTCACAGCTAATACCCCGAGTACCAATCTAGAGGCCATTGGGCACTTTGAGCCCTGTTTGACTCCTATCTACTTCATCATTAGAGAAAAATCACAATGACTATTTTAAGAAATATGAATCTCCTTTCCAACGATTCGTATCGCACGTGAATCTTCATAACAGTTCGGACGAATTAACTATTTTATTAACTAAAACCAATCTAGAAGCCACCTGGCACTCTCGGGCCCCAATTTAACCCCAATCAACTTCATTGCCATAGTTAAACCTTAATGAATCTTTAAAGGCCTCTGAAAAACCTTTCCAATGGTCCACCCTATGTGAGAAACGACATAACCATTCAAACAAATGATTTTTTTCCCTTAAAAACTAATCCAAAGTCCATCGAGCGCTCTCTAGCTCTTTTTGACCAAAGTCAACTCTTCATCTTGAATGAGACTGAATGAATCTTCGAAGGGAACTCAATACCTTTTCCAATGGTACACCCTGTGCGTAAATCAGCCTTACAGTATGGATGAACGATCTGATTTACTCCGAAAGGTCACCTAGTACTTTCGAACCCTATTTTACCAAAGTCAAGTCTCTGAACCGAGCTAAGCTCTTTGGAATATCGAAGTTCCTCACATAACCTTTCCAACAGTCTGCCCCATCTGTGATTCAGACTTACAGTTTGGATGAACGATCCATCACCATCCCACGATCTCTTGTCCAAAGAATTGATGGGCACTTTTGTGACTTGTTTGACCCAAAGTCAACTCCCGAACCTCTGAGTGGCCCACGAATTCTGAAAAAATCTCTGATTAACCTTTCCAACGATATGCTCCGTGCGTGATTTGGAGTTACGGATTGCATTTATGATCGTTTTTCAAAAAATCTTCTCGAGACTACCCTACCTATCGGTAATGTGTCTAGGGTTACCTGTCGGAAGGCAGGGCAAGGACAATGTCAATTGGTATTCCCTTGACCCTATATAAGGAGAGAATGAGCTCACCTCAAAGTGACCTCAGAAACATCAACTTCAGTGATCTCATAAACATTCTTCTTAAGTCAGCGAGACTTCCTTGTTTGAAACCTTTCTCAACCTTTCATTCCCATAAATTTCACACCCAATTTAGGACCCCTATAAATTATTCACCCAATTACAAAGAAGCTCATCATCAGTCAAGATCAATCTCCATGTCTCCAAAAAAGGTCTAAACATTCTTCCATCTCTTTAAATTTCTTTATTTTCACATTAGTTATGTAAGTTCTTAATATGGCTTTTACTTTAGACCATTCACATATTAGTCTTCAATACTTTATTAGTAATATTGTACATGATATATTTTCTATAAAAAATCCAAAACAAGGAAAAGAGGGTTAAACCTATAAATTCCAACAGGATTTTTCACCACGTTTTCTCGAAACTAAAAGAACATTTTTCTTACATACACATATAATAAAATCCCCGTTTGAATTTATGGGATAAACCACACTCTCGTGTCACATGTGAACTATGTGGACTTTGATACCTTTATGGGATACATAGGCATCTCGGGCTAAAACCCAAGACTTGAGTCATATTTTCCTATTTTATCCATATATTGTTTACGTATATCATATTTGTGATTCATATTTGCGTCTTATCCAACACAGGTTATCATTTCATCATAATGATCAATATCTCGATAAACGTACATATTATATTTTTAATTATTATTTTGGAAACATTCCTATGGATAACCTCACTCCGTCTTTTTCCATGACCTGACTCGAGCGATTCCGATCTCCACTTATACACACACACACACACACACACACACACACACACACACACACACACACACACACACACTTCACAGAGAAATTAAGGAAAATAGTAACATAAGCAGATGAGAGACCGAAAGGGTGATCTCCACTTACATCACAAAGAGCATTACTATATTGACCAAAACTTATCCCGTACTAGGTGTCACTTTGTGATGGACGCTGGTCCAACAAGGTGCATTTAGCCTAAGAAATATGACTCGCACCTTCCATTGGCCTACTACTTTTGACGTATATTGAACGATTCCCCCGTATCATACCACTTGACCGAACTCACGACGGGAGGTATATAGCAGGGAACTCGTTCACATACATCGAGTATATCAAATTCGTTCTCACACAAATTGTCCCCACAAGGTATATAGTGAGGCAATTCATGTACACTCAGGTATATCAAATGGTTTGTACACACATACCGATTTCTCTCAAAAGCAAGCCATATATTGTGTAAGTCATGCCAAAGGGGGGAACTCTTCAACTAACCCAACAAATACATACCCTCATATAGGTGTCAAACCTATGACAGTCATATTTAGTTTGTCGGTTACTACACAAAACTTTATCGAAATGCTGCCCAAATTTTCATACGGTTTCATCTTTTTTCATAACAGGACCTTGTCCATGAGCCTAGTAACAATTAAAACCATGTTTTACATATTTTTCAAACCCAATCTTCCCAGGCTCGGGTCCCATCCGACATTTCTTTTTGCATTTAGGTAAACCTAACACATGTGAGAACATAATAAACATAATAAACATAATAAACATAATAAACATAATAATAATAATAATAATAATAATAATAATAATAATAATAATAATAATAATAATAATAATAATAATAATAATAATAATCATGCCGAGATTCTTCCCTCGCTCCTTTATTTCCACCTTTCTCGAAAAATCGAGATTCCAATTGTTTATCTTCGAAGCTAACATCGAGCTATGACTCTCCACGGTGCCTCCGAGGCAATAATGGCCCATATGTTCCAACAAACTTTGAATGACGGCACTCTGCATTGGTCTTTATCCCTCGAGGAATCCAGAATTCGTAGTTGGGAGGATGTTGCCCGTGAATTTATATTGTAGTACAAATACAACGAGGAGTTGGAGGTTACACACCGTGATCTAGAACTTCTCAAACATAACCTATCAGCCATTTTATAGCAAGATGGAGGGAGAAAGCGGCTACTATGACAAACCAGCCTTTCGAAGACGAGGAAGTTAGTATGGTGAAGGAAAACTTCTTTCCGCATGTCCGAGTTATGATGGGAGGACAATATTACCCACATATTTTAGCCTTCCAGGAAACAAGAGTGGAAATTGAAAAAAGTATGACCAAGACAGAAGCTGAGCCAAAAAAAGTATCCAGACAGTTCACTTTAACAAAATATGAAAGCCAATCTCGACCATCAACAACATCTCTCAGCCCGTTATCTCTTGGGCACTGAAAAACTGTGATAATCTAGTCAAGAAAGAGTACACCGAGATCCATGATCTCCTCTCTAAATTCTACCAAGCCTTATTGGGCCGAAGTCTCATCAAACCTTTGGACCCTCGTCCACTACCAAACCCACTTCCTAAAAATTCAAACCTAATGCCCATTGTGATTTTCACCAAACTCCCGACCATACCACTGATCAGTGCTTCCATCTATGGAATGTAATCCAAGGTTTAATTAACCGGGGTATTATTGCCCCATCAGCCAATACCAAACCAAATAAAAAAAACACAAACTACTTCCAAACCATACAAATGCCATCGTCCTACAGAATGGCTCAAAATTCAATCCATTTAGCCAAATTGTACCCAATAAAGCACCCATCATACCCATATTTCTACCCAAACCCGTTAAAGTCTGCCCATATTTTCTCCTCCACCCTACTTGTTTTAACGACCAAGCTCCGTTGCTTCTCACAAGAGCGTGTATTATCGTTTGTTCTTGGTCCAGTGGGAAATATATGAAATTTCCAGCAATACTAAACCAACTTCTAGTGTTTGGGTTGAAATTGCCCCCTGAAATAACATTGACTGTCAAAAGTTCAGCATCCTGTTCATAGAGGCCCGAAAGTAGTCTCGAGAGTCAAATAATTAGGTGGTATCCATTAATGAACCGATTATGGCAGGCTTATCCCGACAAACCAATGAGATTTGTATTATATCCAAGCTACTCGATACCTTAAATGTACAAGGGCAGTTGGTCCTTTCACTTCTACACCTCCTCGTTGGGTGGAAGGATTTATATGAAAAAGCCATTGAGGTTGTGGAATGCATTGACTTGTCATTTCAAGATGACATTATTTCCACTGAATGGGGGGACGAGTTTGATATCTCAGATAAAGAACTAAACCAAGAAAATGTTAGTCCGATAATTAGTGTGTAGGATGATATTTTTGAAGATCTTCTCGGGGAAATTAATAAAGTGGTCGTATAACCCGAAATAGATGAACAAATGGGGTTTCTCTTCTTCCTCTCCTTCATGAACCATATGACAAGATCTGGGAGACACTACCAGAGTCCAAATTCTCAGTCAGCAGGGATAGATAAAGTAAAGGGAGTTGTCAAGGAACTCCCTATGCCAGAAATGACCATCGAGGAAAGCTACATCCTCGACCAACTTAAGAAATCTTAGGTAAGCATCAGGTTGTGGGGACTCTTCATGTCTTCCCAGTTATACCAAAAAACTTTAATAAGATTTCTTATCGAGACAACGATCCATCCTTCCCCCACTATAGTAGAATCCGCGAACTTGGTCGTGTCTTTAAACTCTACTAGATTTCTTTCCTTCTCTGAAGAAGAAATCCCAAAGTCTGGTTCTAATTATAACTATGCTCTTAACATCTCCGTTGATGTGATGGGGAAGATAGTCCCGCTCTCACTCATTGACAACGGATCAAGACTCAATATTTTCCCATTAAGACCCTTCAACTGCTTGGTTTTGAAAGTAAGTGACCTTGCTTTAACCTTTGCCGCAGTGCTTGCTTATGACAACACTCGCTGAGAAGTAATGGGATCCATAACCCTCACAATAGGGGTTGGACCTATCAATCCTGTTATCGAGTTCCAATTTATTAACATACTCACTCATTTTAATCTATTTTTTGGTCGACCATGGCTTTACAGCATCAAGGGGGTATCTTTCTCTCTCCATTAGAAACTAAAGCTATTCGCCAAGGCACAAGTGATCACCATCTTGGGAGATAATGATAGTACTGAGAAGGCTAACACCAGAAATTTGGTAATAGAAATATAATATGGGATGAATGATATGCTTCTTTCCATCTTCAGAGTTGATTCGCTTCCACTCCCAATAGGGGATGATTTCAAAGACAGAGTCTGTCTAGAGCATAGTCCTCACGACAATGTCAATATAATACAGATGTATAAAAATATGCACTTCATGCCCAGACTAGGGCTGGGACAACAATAATAGGGGATACTAGAACCCATAATACTGAAGAAGGCCTTGCCTCTATGCGGCCTAGGTTATCAACTGTCATCAGAGGAACTTCGAATGCTCTGCGAACCCAAGTTGAAGAGAAGATTAGAAACTGCCAAGACTATTTTGGGGGATTCCTTAGATAGGAGATTAACCCAAAAAGTTAAGGACTTTCCCTTCTTAGGCTTTCCCAAACCATGGTATGATCATGTGGAGAAGAAGATGAATATAGAGATGGAGATCTTCATTTAAGATAGTTACTCCTGGGTGGGCCAAAGACACCCTACATTATGTGCAACCTCTTGTTGAGAAAGCTATAACTGTTTTCTAAATTTTCGAGGGAAGTGACTCCGAGGACTCATTCAATCTACAAATATTGGGGCTGACACTCTACATGATCAACTTAGGCCCTACATCATTGGATCTGTCCATCCTGATCAGGGCCACTGATGAACCCCTCCTCAACTAGAATGATATAGTAGTTCAACCTGCTGAAATATAACCCAACCCAAATGTTTCTTCTATCTATTACTCTTTTGTTATTCCTCCTTTTTCTGATAATAATGTAACCGAGACCTCCTTTGACAAGGTTCTCAACGATGTTTCTCCAAAAAATAATATAAAAGAAGATTTTGAGTATATTTTTGTGCCTTATATAAATTGTCTTAAATATAATCAAACCCTTGATGATGATGATTTTACAAATGAACAATTCTTAACTGATCTTAATAAGGTTAATAATAAATAACATAATTGCGTCCAAATTAATGAGGATGAAACTATTATTATTAATCTCAATTCTATTTGCCAACAACACGAGATTAGGATAGGGTTCACTCTTGACGAGAATGAGGGCGCGAAACTTGAAGAATTATTAAACGAATTTGTGGATGTCTTCGCATGGTCCTATCACGACATGACCGACATTGATCCTGAGATCGCTCAATATGAGATTCTAACTCTCTTGTACTGACAATCGATTAAACAAAAGCTATAAAAGCTCTGCACATAATGTTTGCTCAAGGTTAAAGAAGGGGTGATCAAATAGCTAAACATAGGCTTCATCCTAGTGATCAAATATCCCACGTGGCTAGCTAACATTGTACCCATATCAAAAGTTCACATGTGCATCGACTATCTAGATTTGAACAAAGCATCTCCAAAAGATGATTACCCACTACCCAGCATCGATATGATTGTGGACAACATGACCAGTCATTCTCTCAAGTCATTCGTTGATGGGTTTACCGAATACAATCAGATTAAGATGCACCCTCATCATAAAGAAAAAAATGCATTCATCACAACTTGAGGAATCTTCTGTTACATAATTATGCCATTTAGTCTAAAAAATGCAGGGAATACATACCAAAGGATTGTTGTAATCATCTTGTATGATCTGATACACAAAGAGGTTAATGTATACGTTGATGATATGATAATTAAGTCTAAGACTCGATAAGGTCGTGTTTCCTCCCACTGAAAGTTCTTTGAACGGCTACGATGATACCAGATGCAACCTAATCCATAAAAATACATTTTCAGTGTCACCAAAGGAAAGCTTTTAGGATTCATAATTAGCGAGAAGGGAATTAAAGCAGAACCTCACCATCCTGAACGAAAAAGGAGGTCTGAGGGTTATTGGGAAAATTATAGTATAACCGTCGATTCATCATCTAATTAGATTCTATTTGTGAACTCATCTTAAAACTCATCCGAAAGGATTACACCAAAGTCTAGAATGAAGCCTGTCAGGAAGCCTTTGATAGAATTGAGAAATATCTTACTAGACCTCCATTACTCATGCCACCGCATCCTGGTCTCCCTCTACTCCTATACTTGACCGTTACAGACATCGTAGCTGGGGATTTTCTAGCTCAGTACATTGAAGAATCTCGCAAAGAAAAGGCTATCTAATACACGAGTCGCAAATTGGCAGGGTACGAAGTCAACTATACTACCTCAGAGAAAGCATGTGTCGCCCTTGTTTAGGTCACTCAAAAATTACGATACTACATTCTCGCTTTTCATATCCGACTTGTGTCCTGAATGGATCTTATCAAATACCTTTTCGAGAAACCTTCCTTGTCTAGTTGAATGGCCTGATGGTTGATTCTAGTAGCCGAGTTTGATATTGTGTATGTTAAGCAAAAAGCTATGAAAATAAGATCCATCTATGACTACCTTGGTGACTACCCCATAAAAGAGACCGACTATGAAAATAAGATCCATATATGACTACCTTGGATCTCCGAGTTCCCGGATGAAGATATTTTTTGCACCTCTTAGGAAGTTCTTAGGTGGAAAATATTTTTTGATGGCGCTGCCAACAAGAAAGGATACAACATTAGGATAATCCTGATCCCCCCTGATGACTGTCACACTCCCATTTCTATCTAAATATATTTTCCCTGCACCAAAAATATGATTAAATACAAGGTGTGCACACTCATAGGACTCAAAGTCTCTCTCAAGAAAGATATCCAATGCCTAGATGTCTACGAGGATTCTTCCCTCATCATTGATCATATACTTAAAAGACGGAAAGTCAAAGATAAAAAACTCTAACCCTTCCACACCCACTTAGAATAGTTATCCTCACATTTATTAGATATCACCTTCCACCAGTTGCCCCGAGTAAGGAACAGTTTGGTAGATTCCCTTGCTACCTTAGCCTTTATGGTTGACACGATAACGATAGCCCCCTTCACAGTCCAAAAATTAGCTAAACCGACCCACTGCTACCACATCAAGCTCCTCATAGAAGAGGATTTCGATATGGCTGAGTGATGGTATTACGATATTTGGCGCCTCCTCAAGAATGGTAGGTATCCCCCGGATGCTAACAAGAAAGACCGAGAGACCCTTCGTAAATTCACTACCCAGTACATTATCTGTGACAAAGCACTAGTAAAGAGAAACTTCGATGGAACCCATTTGCACGGCATTGTAGGGGCTGACATTGAAGAAATGATGCAGAAAATACACAAAGGGGAATACGGACCTCATATGAATGTCCATCTGCTCGCTAAGAAAATTATCCAACAGGAGTACTATTGGACCGCCATGGTTCAGGATTGCACCACCAGATATCCCTCAAATGCCAATAATTTGCCAATCTCCTCTCTGAGAATTATATAACATGATTTCTCCCTTGTCGTTCTCGACATTGGGTATTGATATCATAGAGAAAGTCACACTAAAATCCTCCAATGTGCATGAGTTCATCCTGGTCGCCATCGATTACTTCATTAAATGGGTAGAAGCCGAGTTATATGCTTTGAAGAATGCCAAAAATGTAGCGAAGTTCATTCGAAATAACATCATCTCCCGATAGGGTGTTCCCTGTGAGTTATTATTAGATAACGGGTTACATTTCGAGGCATAAGTCATATAATTAGTCGATAAGTAAAGGGTTCAGAGATACAAATCTTCTCCCTACCCACCATAAAATAACGGCGTAGTTGAAGCCACAAATAAGAACCTTAAATCAATCATCTGTAAGATGACCAAAAGCTACCGATACTAGGCTGATCAAATCCCTTACGCCCTATAGGGCTACCACACTTCATTCCGGGTATCTACTAGGGTTTCCCCTGAATCTCTGGTATATGACATGGAAGCATTCCTACTAGTTTAACTAGAAATACCTTGATTACTCGTTATGTTGGAGAGCAAAGTTAGCGGGGAAGACTGGCATCAGAGACATTTTGAAAAGTTGTCGTTCTTATATGAAAGGGGGTTAAACGCTTTATATCATATACAAGGGTACCATCGATGGATAGAGCGACCATTAAATCAAAGTGTTAAGGATCATGGTGTCCGATAAAGGGACTTTTCCCTCAAAGAATTCATAGAACCCGTGTGGGACCCCAAAGGGAAATTCAAGCCAAACTAGAATGGCCCCTACATCATGAAGAAGATCATGTCTGGTGATTCCGCTATGCTCACTGACCTTGATAGAGAAGAGATGGCACATCCAGACAACCTGGGACATCTCAAGAAATTCTACCCTTAGATTGAAATCATGATGCGCTATGACTCCTCTCATCCCCCTTCTATTCTAAAAAAAATTCATTTCCCTCTACTTAGACCTACGTGGGACCTGATCATCTAAACAAACCTTTTGATTTCAAAATGAAACTCAAAAAATTTTCAAAACCCCCAGAGGTATGTAGGCAGCTCATACGCTTTACATGGGAATGATCCCCTTCTTTTTCATAAAATGCTATTATTTTCTTACCTCCGAGAACGACTGTTCATTTTATTATTTTACATTAAAAAACGGATTATGTATGCCTTATCAATTGGAATAGATAATTCAAATGTAAAACTCATCAAGAGGCACAACAATATAATTAAAATCCTTTTTATTCAAAAATGGGAGAATTCGATACAATTACATGAAATATCGGTGTAGAGAGTCAAACAACTACACCCCCCACCAACCAAACTTTCCATAAAATAAACCTAACCAAAGATTCCCAAATTTATTCCCAAGAACTAACAAATAAACCCTAAACAGCCAAACACACCCCACTCACAAAAGTTTCACAAAGATCCTATGGGCAGCTTCCGGAAGACCCAACCCCATCATCATCTGCTCCTTAAGGCCCCAAAACTTCCCCTGCTTGGTTGGTATTTCAAAGGTGCTCAATGGATCGATATACCTTAAGTAGCCTGAAGAAAACCACTACGCCCCTTCCATCATATCAAACATGACAAACCACTTATGTTCGGTCTCCTGTACCAAAATCTTAGCCACCACCTCCTTCCATATCCGTTTCTGATAAACACAAGAAATATGCCAAACCCTACCAACGGATTGAGAAGGATGGGTTGACGGCCAACGATTCTCCCAAAAATAACCCAAACGTATGTACAGGGCTTCACTCAAATCCTCTATAGGAAAGAAATCCAAGGAACGGGGAGGCACAATTTTCTCTCATCTGAGTTGACGTAGGATCTTCCAGGGGAAATAGGATGAGATCTATCAGAGGCCAACTAACTGAATGTACCGATATTCCCCCAGTTCCAGAATAGGCTGTAGCTCCCGCCACTATGGCACCTCCCATCGCAGGCATCGAGCTTCGTGATCCATGAAATATTTTAACCTATTCTCTATGGATGGGCCAAAGATGATGAAATAACGAGTGAAAAAATCTGGCACAGCTGCTAAGAGGTACTCAGGAGGAACTTCCGAATAGAATCTCTCAGCCAACCACATGAACAACACAATCGAGATTCCTCTTAGAAAATAAGAGCGACCCTATCGCTACGCATAAATACCATTCAAGGTATCCCCCTGTATCACCATCGTAAGATTATGAAAATAGGACATCCATATAATGATTGCAGGCAACTAGAAGTCTACCATCAGGTCTTTGATCACTAGCAAGATCCTCAAAGTTAGGCCCAAAGCAACAGCTCCAGCAAGACCATCATCATTACAATCTATTCAACAAACTAGATTCAGCACAATCTAATGAAGTTGACAAGCCCCAATTTACAACCAAGTTTTCTATCCCCTAATCCTCATGCCAACCAAACCGCCACGACCTTCCTCTATTCAAAAAATTCCAAAAAAACTCAATTTCCTCCTTTTTCTCAAAATAAATTCTTTTAAAGTGGAAAATATTTTTCGTTGATCCTTCAAGGACATTTTCTACTCAACATATTCATAAGAAACTTTTCCTACTCTTTCTCCAAGCAAAAAACATCGTAGCAAATTAAAGTGCATGTAGAGTAAGCCACTAAATCAAGATAATCAAACAAAATATACATCTCTTTTTTCTTTTTTTGAGTCTCTTTTCAGGTGCAATGCCGGTACATCAAGCATGCAACGTGGTCAATGCTGAGGTCCCAGGTCAATGATGAACCTAGAAGAAAATCCCGAAGGGAAAGAGCCATAATTGGATGTCACCTCATCTGCCCTACAACCGAAAATAATGCGCCATTAACCGCCACATCTACGCATGCCAACACATCACCCCTATATACCAAGGATCCATCCCTTAGAGTTATATGGTCAACTACATCCCCAATTAAGATTCAACAATCGTACCCAATGTTGCCTGCCCCGCCTTCGGTGTCACCTTTAGCATACGATCCACCTCTATCTAAAAACCCTCGTAATCAATCCCCAGCAATTGCTGAGCCCCATACTGATCGGCACCTACCTCTTACCCATTCCAAGGAAGTCTAGAAGATGGTGACATTATCGAGAGACAACCTCTTCCACCCACCGATCAGCCGTCCCTTGAAACTTCACACAAAAAATCCTAAAAAATGCCATAAAATTCCAAAAATTCTCCAAAAAATTCCTAAAATTGTCAAATAAATATTAGATCATTTCTTCACTAAGAAAACCATTTTTCGAACTCTTAAAATACCCTTCTAGATTAAAACTACATTCTTATTCCTAATTCAAACTCTAAAACAGTGCGCTCGCATCCCTAGAGTCCACTATAATTCCTCAGCGGAGTCCCAAAACCTCAAGTCATCAACTATTTCGCCAATAAAACTTCCAAATACAACTTCCCCAGTGGAGATATTAGTTAGTCGGATATCTCTCCCCGACATCATCTTAGAGAAACACATTCCCCAGCGAAATACCAAAGCCTCAAGCAATCAACTGCCTCCCCAACAAAATTTTCGAAACAAACTTTATCTAAATCCATTCACCATAAGAATTTTATCTTCTCCATCAAAGTTATCTCCTGTGAAAAGGACATAATCCCCATTCAGATGTCTTTTCCCCAATAGAGTCTAAAACAAGGTAAATTAAAGACTCCCTAGAGAGCAAACCCCCCGAGTTACAACTTTCAGTCCTTAGAATTGACCTCGACCCGCAGAATTAGTCGCCATACTTTAGGTCCTCAAAATTAAATTCGACCCGCAGAATTGGTCACCACTACTTTAGGTCCTCAAAATTGACCTTAACCCGTAGAATTGGTCGCCATAACTATAGGTCCTCAGAATCGACCTCGACCTGCAGAATTGGTCCCCATAACTTTAGTTCCTCAGAATTGACCTCGACCCATAGAATTGGATGCCAAAACTATAGGTCCTCAGAATTAACCTCGAGCCATAGAAATGGCCACGCCCAACTTTAGGTCCTCATAATTGACCTTGACACGTAGAATTGGTTGCCACAACTATAGGTCCTCATAAATAACCTCAACCAGAAGAATTGGTCACCCTCAACTTTAGGTCCTCAGAAATGACCTCGACCCGAAGAATTAGTCGCCATAAATTTAGGTCGTTAGAATTAATCTCGACTCACAAAATTGGTCGCCCCTACTTGAGGTCCTCAGAATTAACCTCGTCCTACATAATTGGTCACCCCAACTTTAGGTCCTCAGAATTGACCTCAGCTCACAGAATTAGTCATCCCCAACATTACCTTAGTTCCTCATAATCGACCTCGACCCTCTAAAATGGTCATCCTCATCCCTTTGATCTGCAAAATTGACCCCTTTCTCGAAAAATCATATGGTGTCTACTAGACAGTTTTCACTCGTTCCAAGCTCACCCGTTGAGGGCCTCGGTACACACCATATTATAGGACCACTTAAGTCTCTCCTTAGGTCCCTAGAACCTCCCCATTCAATTTAGAACCACTCTGAGTACCGATCTGGAGGCTATCGAGCAGCCTTGGGCCCCATTTGACTTCGTCCAACTTCATCGTTAGAGTGAAAGCTCAATGATTCTTTGAAGGGCTCTGAATCTCATTTTCAACGATTCTCACCATGCACAAATTGACATAACGGTTCAAACGAATGAACTATTTTACTACACAAAATTAATTTAGAGGCCATCGAGCACTCTCGGACCTTAATTTAACTCTAATCAACTTCATCGTCAGAGTGAAAGCTCCTGAATATTTAAAGGTCTCTAAAAAACATTTCCAATGGTCAGCCCCATGCATAAAATGATATAATCATTCAGTCGAATAATTTATTTTCCACTAAAAATTGATCCAGAGGCCACCTGGCGCTCCTTAGCTCTGTTTGACCAAAGTCAACTCTTCATCTCAAATGAGACTAAAGTAATCTTCAAAGGGAACTCAATACCCTTTCCAACGATCCACCCCATGCACAAATCAACCTTACAGTACGGACGAATGACCCGTTTGACTCTGAAAGGTCATCGGGCACTTTCGGGCCCCATTTGTCCAAAGTTAACTCTCCAAACCGAGTGAATCTCTGTGGAACATAGAAGTGCTTCATATAAACTTTTGAAAGATTTATCTCACGCATTATTCGAACTTACGATTTGGACGAACAATCCATCGTCATCCAACGATCACTTGTCCAAAGGATCGACGGGCACTTCTGAGCCCCATTTGACCCAAAGTCAACTCCCAGACTTAGGAGTGGCCCAAGTATTCTTAAAGGTCTCTAAATAAACTTTCCAAAGGTAGGCCCCATTCATGATTTGGTCTTATAAATTGCATTTTATGACCATTTTTTTAAAATCTGCACGATATTGCCAATTAACAAGTCCATTTTCCTACCTAACGGCAGTGTGTCTAGGGTTACTTGCCAACAAGCAGGGCAAGGACATTGTCGATTGACATTACCTCGAACCTACATAAGGAGAGAATGATCTCACCTCAAAGGTACCTCAGAAACATCAACTTCAATGAACACATTCTTCTTAAGTCAGCGAGGTTTCCTTGTTTGAAACCTTTCTCCACCTTTCATTTCCATAACTTTCACACCCCATTTAGGTAAAACCCCACTAAATGCTTCACCCACTTAAAAGGAAGCTCATCATCAATCAAGATCAATCTCCAAGTCTCCAAAGAAGGTCTAAACATTCTTCTCTCTCTTTAAATTTCTTTATTTTTGCATTAGTTATATAAGTTATTAATATGGATTTTACTTTAGATCATACACATATTAATCTTCAATCCTTTATTAGTAATATTGCACATTATATATTTTTTATAAAAAAAAGAAAAAGAAAAAGAGGATTACACCTATAAATTCCAACATGAATTTTCACTACATTTTTTCAAAACTAAAAACACCTTTTTCTTACACACATATAATAAAATCCCCATTCGAATTGATGGGATAAACCCCACCCTCGTGTAGAGTTCTAACTACATGTACTTTGATTCCATTATAGGTTACCTAGGCATGTCGGGCTAAAATCCCATACTCGAGTCCTATTTTCCTATTTTATCCATATATTATTTACATATATCATTTTTGTGATTCATATTTGTGTCTTATCCAACACCTATTATCATTTCATCATAATGATCAATATCTCGATAAGCCTACATATCATATTTTTAATTATTATTTTTGGAACATTCCTATGGATAACCACACTCCGTCTTTTCCGTGAAGTGAGTTGAGTGATTATGATCTCAACTTATATATACACGAAGAAACACTTCACTAAGAAATTAAGAAAAATAGTAACATAAGCCCATGAGAAACTGAAAGGGTGGGATGGGTTCCTAACACCCTTCCATTTCGTAACTTAGCCCCCGAACCTCTGATCTAATTGGTTTTGCGAGCATCAATTTGTCTTTGATGTTGTTATCTCGAGGCATGAACATGCTCTGTTTCCCATTTTGTGCAAAATAGGTTGGAAATTATATCTATTTATGTCACCCCACATCAATGACGGTCAGAACCTTCCTAAGAAGAGTGTGAGACCTCTATCTCTCTTTATCGTGCGCACGTGCGTCGACCCTTGAGATGGAGAAGGAGAAAAAAATAGTAAGATGGATGACCACTAGCTGGAAATCGTCCGATCAACCTCTGTACGTCTGTAATTGTCGTTAGTGTCTGAATATCAATTAGAGCTTTAATCTTCACATGGTTTTACTTGATCTCCCTCTGGTTCATAATAAACCCCAAAAATTTCCCAATGTAGGCCTCAGAGACGCACTTAGAAGGATTCAACTTCATCTTATATTTTCCATCGTGTCAAAGGTTCATTCTAGGTCGGATACCTGAGTTTTGACCTTCAAGATCTTAGTCATCATGTCATTTACATATACTTCCTTGGTCTTCATAATATGATCTTCAAACATCTTATTGACCAACCTCTGGTATGTTCCCCCTATGTTCTTCAAGCAACAAGGCATTACTTTATAGCAATAGGTTCCTTTATCACTAATAAAGGAAGTCTTCTGAGCACCATCTTTGTGTATGAAGATCTGATTGTTGCCGAAATATGCATCCATAAAACTCATATGTTTATGCTCGAATGCGGAATCCACCATCTGGTTAATTTGAGGTATAGTAAAACTCTCTTTAGAGAAGGCTTTGTTAAGGTCCGTGAAGTCCACACACATTCTCCACTTCCCATTTTTCTTTGGTATGATAAAGACATTAGAGAGTTAGTCAGGATACTGGATCTCTCTAATGAAGTCTGCTACCTATAACTTCTTAACCTCGTTCTGGATGACCTTATACCTATCTCAGGAAAAATTTCTGCATCTCTACTTTATAGGCTTCACTTACTCATCGATATATAGTCGTTGGTAGATAATTTTGGGATTAATCCTCGACATATCTCCATGTCTCCAAGCAAAAATACTGTGTCTCTTTCTCAAAAGTTTCACTAACTCCTCTCTCACTTCTACTTTTAAGGATAAACTATTTTTTAGCTCATCCTTATTGAGGATGATTTATTCAACCTCCTCATTGGCATTACCCTTTTTAAGCTTCCTCTCGTCTGTTGGGTCAAGAGTGTCGATGTTGTATAATGTCATCTCTTTTTTGTGGGCATCTCTTTCCTCAACCTATGTAAAGTAGCATTCCCGAGCTTCCACTTAGTCATCGTGTACTTCCCCTACTCCACAGGGAGTCAATAATTTCATCATCTTATGGAAGGTACGACCTCAAAATCCTTAAAGGTCACTCTACCTAAGATAATATTATAGGTCGAGAAAACATGCTCATCCATTACAATGAAGATAACTTTTTTAGTTAGACACTTTAGCCAGCTGCCTATGCAAACGTCCATCTCATATATCGCTAGTGGTTGAACTTTCTCTCCGTTGAAGCCAATCAGTGAGTGATGATACGGTATGAGGCTCATCTTACTCAACTTCAAAACTTTGAAATAATCTTAGAACATGACATCGGTTGAGCTCTCCGCATCGACGAGAATAAGGATATGTCATAGTTATGAACTCGTGTGCTAATGAATAGGGGGTCGTCATACATAGCCAATATGCATTTAAAATCCAATCTTGATAAACCCATAAGCAGAGTATCCATATCTACCTTCTTTAACTTGCTTGCTTTTACCTCAATTTCTGTAGAGTTGACTGCCATCCACTTTGGTGCTACTCTTAATTCAATAGAGTTAGCCTTTCGATCGGTTGGCTCAGTGCCTCCACCTTCTAGGACGCCACATAAAATTTTCACATTGAAAGAGATCATATGTAGTACTCATTTTGCCTCTGAGATTTTTATTGGGAGGTTGTGGTCATCATCTCAGTTGTCATGTGAATCATCCTAATTTTAATTTGTCTGAACCTCCCTTCTCGGCTTATTATCTCTCCTTCGACTCTGTTTCTTTCTTTTATCATCTTTTCCTCCATTTTTATCCACATACTTCCTGAGTTTACCCTATTTCAATAGCTTTTCTATGTCATCATTTAAGGAAAATATTTTGTCAGTTATGTGGCCATGGTATTGATGAAACTCACACCACTTGCTTTTATCCCTCTTTTAAGGAAGATATTTAAGTTTTTCTGGACACTTGTGTTCTATGTCATCTTTGATTTCATCCAAAATTAAGTCTGGCCTCACAGTCAGAGGAGTATATTGATTAAAGTTGTCATCGTTCGACCTTTTTTCCCCTCTTTATCCTTTGTCTGGTTGGACCTTCCATTACCAGTCTCCTTTGTGTCTCCTCTCTTAGCCTCCATGGCCTCCTCTGCGTTCATGATCCTCCCAAACATGTCCAGGAGTTCGGTCATGGTTTTTAAGGATCCTCAGAGATGTTCCATAAAAGTTTCCCTAGTTATAACCCACTGATGACGATTGTCATTGCAATGATCTCATCATAATCATCTAACTTTATCTTCTCTTTATTGAAACGATATATACACTACCTCGGATGTTCATTATTCCTCTGTTTGACATGCAAGAGATGAGTCACATATTTTAACAACTTCATGCTAAAGAAGAAGTTGTGGATGAATTTCTCTACCAACTGCTTAAAATTCTCCATAAAACCTCTCAACAGGATGATGTACTAAAAATTCCTTATGCCTATAAGAGTGCTTGAGAAGGCTTGGTATCTCATCTCATCAGGCGTTGAATAAATATTGACTTTTGACTGATACATCTCAATATGGTGCACGAGATTTGTGCTCCCATCATATCTCAGTGTTACACTAGGCAACTTGAACTTAGCAGGGGCAGGATAGTTGACAATTCTCGGCACAAATGGTGCCCCTCCATATAACCTCAGCGGCTGGGGTCTCGACTTTTAATCAAGCTATTGATCTAGTCGTATAACCTTTGAATATAATTATTCCACTATTTCTCTTTTGCCACAGCATTATCCCCGCTCCCTTCTTTCTCAACTGCTTTAGTGGTTGGCTCTCGATCAACGGTTCTTTACTAATTGTTGACTTCTCTCTGGTCTTCCCTTTCACGATCTCACCTAGGACTTTCGTCTTCACAGTGTCCGTTTCTCCTCTTTCCATTTATCCTATGAGAGTGGGATAGTCTTTATAGTCCTACTTCATTTTTAGGACGAGATGGTCAACAGACGATCCTCCCTCCAGACGATTAAAGGTCGATCCTCTACTCAGCCTATAAAATGTTAAACCCATCTGTCGGCTTCGAGGAGTATACTGGATGTTATTACCTTGGTAGGTCTGCACTGGTGTTTCTCTAAGAAGAATAGTGTGGCCAAAAATCTCATACGGTTCCCAATATTCCTCCTTATCCCACCACTAGTAATCTAGAGAACCCTAGATCTTCTTTCCAATATGAATATCTCGTGGATCAGTGATGTCCCTCCACCTGTAGTGGTGTTATTACTATTTGACTAGGGATGGGGGGGGGGGGGGGGGGTACATCTATCACTACATCCACCACCTCTTTGGATGCTAGAAAAATGATCTCCATTATTGGGTCACAAGGAATCCTCCCCATCACACTTTGGCTACAAGCCATAAATTTATGTTGCATTTATTGTTCGCCGCTGCCACATCATCCATTTATGACTAAGGAGGCAAATGGATGGAGCTAGATCCGTCATTACATGATGGGTAAGTTTCCATAACAGTAGGTTTAGACAAAAATCAAAGCGAGAAAAGATGGAATAATAAGACTAGAAATGAAGTGGTTTAGGAAAAGCTTAAAAAACACCACCTATGCTCTTTAAATGGTGATCTAGGGCCATCAATGGTGCACCTGGATCACCACCAGAGGAAAAGATAAGTGTTTCGATGAAGAAGAAGAAGAAGAAGAAGAAGAAGAATAAGAAGAAGAAGAAGAAAAAGAAGAAGAAGAAGAAGAAGAAGAAGAAGAGAAACTCTTCCCACAGACGGTACCAAAGTTATGATACCAGAGATATCACCACCTCAAACTAGTAAGCAACTCAAGTTCTAGATCTATTAACAATGGTGAGATTGAAACAATAGTATAAATATATATGTAACTAAAAGAAGGGAGCAGAGATAAGGAAAACACAACCATGTAAGTGGTTCGGCCTTAGACTAATCCATTATGAAAATAAGTTAATATTTCACTATAAAGTATGGTGAAAGGCCATCAATAGAGGTTACAAGTTTTCTCTATCTACAGGTAGAATTAAATAGCATAAGAGTGGGTTTTGAATTTTTTTATCCTTTTTGAGGATGACGAATTATCATGTTATAGGGTTAGGGGTGTGCTGTATCACCCCCAAGTATTCGCCGTGTGTTCATGAAATACGTGATCAAATAAGAATATTTCATATGTCCAATGCGTGTGTATGTCATAATGAATGAATATTTTTCCCACATGGGGGTTGGTCTTATATAACGGTTATATCCACTTGTCCTATTAATGTCCAGATCACATGTTCCATATGAGTTATTGATATCGACTTTGTGATGTCTTGGCTGCTTGAGACTGATGAGGTTGTATCCCTTATTTACGAGGCCGAGAGTGACACTTGTTCCTCAAATGATGTGATTGGTCTCGACCTGAAGACATCGTACACGGTCAATAAATGGAAGGGCCTAGACATGTAAATACCGTATTCTGCTTATAGTGATAGCCTTCATGAACAGTCGTAAATGTTCACTCGATTGGGTCTCGAAGGCCAAGACCATTTGACATGGGCTCATATGAGGACGAATTTGAGTGGCACTGAAGGTGGTCATGATGTCGAGATGAGTCTTGTACAGAAGAGGTCATACTTATGTATATCAATGAATCTTTAGTTTGCATTATGAATATTTAATATGATTTATGAATTAACTAGGAGTGCATGATGATTTACTTTGAATTGTCAACTCCACGGTGACAATATTTCTTAATAGTATACGAATTGGTTGCTAAATACAACATTAAAGAACTCCTGAACGGTCTCGTAAGAGGCACGAACACTTTTCATGGGACCAATATAACGCTTAGGATTAGACCACGATGTCAAGGGACTCCAACTTTAAAATACGACAATAATTTAAAAATATCTAGAATTATGATTAAAAACATGTTGTTAGAAGGTGAAAACCTAAAACAACCCCCAAACGGCCCTAAAAAAGGCACGAACTCCTGACACCAAACCAATGTAACTCGTAGGAACTGACGACATAATCACGAGACTCCTAAATTGAGAATATGATGGTAATTTTCAAAATTAAGACAAACTTAAAAACATTCCTTTAAAGGAATGCAAAATAGCCCCCAAATGGCCCCGTAAAAGGAACGAGCACCTCACACGGGATCAATGTAACTCATAGGAACTAATCATGTAGTCATGGGACACATGGTTTGAGAATATAATGATAATTTGGAAATATCTATACTTAGGTATACAAACATGCCGTTAGAGGGAAAAAACCCCAATCCCCTAAACGGCCATATAGGAGACACAAACACCTCGCACACAACCAATGTTACTCGTAGGAACTAAACACATAGCCACGGGACTCTCAGCTTGAGAATATGATAATAACTTTCAAATATCTAGACTTAGGCTTAGAAAACATGTCGTTAAAGGGCGAAAAGGTAAAATAACATCCAAACGACCCCATAAGAGGCACGGACGCCTCACACAGGACCAATGTAATAGGAACTTACCATGAAGTCACATAACTTTTGGTTTTAAGAATATTATGATAATTTGAAAATCTCAAGTTTTAGGCTTAAAAACATGCCTTTAACTAGTAAAAAAAAAAAAACAACCTCCAAACGACCCCATGAGGGACAAAAACACGTCGCATAATGCGAGTTTAACTCGTCGAACCACTAGACTCACAATTTGAGAATATGATGATAATTTTTAAATATCTAACCTCATGCTTAAAAACATGTCGTTAAAAGGAGAAAATGCAAAATATCCCCTAAAGGCCCCATGAGAGGGACGAACATGTCGCATAGTACAATGTAACTCGTAGGAACTGACGACAAAGTCAGGGGACTCTCGATTTGAGAATATTAGAATGATTCTAAATATCAAGACTTAGTCTTAAAAACATTCTTTTAATAGGTAAAAACCCAAAATAGCTCCCAAAAGGCCACGTAAGAGACACAAACACCTCTTGCGGGACCAATGTAACTTGTAGGAACTTAACGTGTAGTCACATGACTTCTGGTTTAAGAATATTATTATAATTTTCAAATATCTAATCTTAGGCTTAACAATATATCTTTAAAGGGAGAAAATGCAAAACAACCATAAACGGTCCCATAAGAGGCATGAAAACCTCGCACGGGACTACTTGTTTGATACTATGATGATAATTTAAAAATCTAAATACTTAGTCTTAAAAACATGTGATTAAGAAGTGAAAACCTAAAACAACTCTCAAACGATCCCATTAGACTCAACCCTCAAACGCCCTTGTACGACACCAATGTAACTTATAGGAAGTGAACGCGTAGTCATAGGACTTTAGGTTTTATAATATGATAATAATTTTCAAATATTTAGTATTGGGCTTAAAAACATGCCATTAAAGAGCAAAAACACAAAATAATCCCTAAATGGCCCCATAAGAAGCACAAAAACCTCGAACATGACTAATGTAAATCATCAGAACTGATTGCTAAGTCATGGGACTATCTGTTATAGAATATGATGATAATTTGAAAGTCTAAAGATAGGCTTAAAAGATGGCTTTAAAAGGTGAAAACCCAAAATATCCCTCAAATCATCCGGTTAGAGACACTAATACCTTGCATGGGATCGACGTTACTCGTAGGAACTGAACGCATTGTCACAAAACTCCTAGTCTGATAATATGACTATAATGTCAAAATATCTTGATTCGGGCTTAAAAACATATTGTTTAAGGGTGAAAATGGAGAACAATCCCCAAGCGACTGCGTAAGAGGCAGGGACACCTCACATGGGACCATTATAACTCGTTAGAACTGATCGCGAAGTTACGGGACTCCTAATTTGAGAATATGATGATAATTTTAAAACATCAAGACTTAAACTTAAAAACATGTCTTTCATAGGCAAAAATAAAAAATAATCTCCAAACTGCCCCATTAGAGACAAGAACATGTTGCACAAGACCAATGGCACATGCAGGAACTAAAAGGGTCGTCACGAGACTCCCGATTTGAGAATATGGTGATAATTTTCAAATATTTAGAATGAGGATTAAAAAGATATAATTAAATGGAGAAAATGTAAAACCACCCCAAACGACCCCGTTAGAGGACGGGACAATTATAACTCCTGAGAATTGACCGCAAAGTCTACGGACTCTTGATTTGAAAATATGATGATAATTTGGAAATCTAAACTTTGTACTCACGGGGCCAATATGATTCGTAGAGGTGCATATATGTCGCACGAGACTAATGTAACTCGTAGGAGCTCACTATGTAGTCATGGGACTCTCGATTCCAAAACATGATTATGATTTAAAAATATCTACACTTAGGTTTAAATACAAGTCGTTAAAGGGTGAAAACCCATAACATCCACAAAGCAGTCCCGTAAGAGACACGGACATCTCACATGAGAGCAATGTAACTCGTAAGAACTGGCTATGAAGTCATGGGACTCTCAATTTGAGAATATGACAATAAAATGTAACACTCAAGGCTTACGCCGAAAACATGCCTTTAACAGGTGGAAACCAAAAATAGCTCTTAAATGGCCCTATAAAAGACATAAACACCTTGCACGAGACCAATTAACTCGTAGAAACTAAAGGCATAGTCACGGGACTCCCGATTTCATAATATGATGATAATTTTCAAATATATAGACTCTGGCTTAAAAATATGATATTAAAGGGGAAAAAATGCAAAACAACCACCAAACGGCCCCATAAGTGCCCCAAACAGTTTGCACGGGACCAATAACTCGTAGGGACTGACTTTGAAGTTCAGGGACTCCCGATTTGAGAATATGATAATAATTTGGAAATATTTAGGCGTAGGATTAAAAACATGCCGTTAGATGGTGAAAATAAAAGACAACCCCTAAACGACTCCGTAAGAGGCATAAACACCTCTCACGTGACCAATGTAACTCGTAGGAACTCATCATGTATTCATGGGACAATCGATTTAGGAATATGATAACAATTTTTAAATATTTAGACTTCGGCTTAGACATGCTGTTAAAGGGAAAAAATGCAAAACATCCCCTAAATGACCCCGTAAGATGTACGAAAACCTCGCACATGACCGATATTATGCGTAGGGAATTGACTGCAAAGTCACAGGACTCTCGGTTCAATAATATTAAGATAATTTACAAATATCAATACTTAGGTTTAAAAACATGACTTTAACAGTCGAAAACACTATACAACCTCAAACGACCCCTTAAGATATGTGAACTACTCTCATGGAACCAATATAACTCGTGGAAATTGAAGTCACGGATCCCTATTTATGAATATGATGATAATTTTTAAATATCTTGAATTATGCTAAAAATCATGTCGTTAAAGGGAAAAGATTTAAAACGGCCCCCAAATGGCCCGAAAAGAGCCATGAACACCTCCCACGGGACTAATATAACATGTAGGAACATAATGCATAGTCATGAGACTACTGGTTTGAGAATATGATGATAATGTTCAAATATCTAGACTCTGGCTTAAAAACATGTTAAAGGGAGAAAACACGAAACATCCCCTAAACGACCCTGTTAGAGGTATGAACCCCTCATACGGGACAAAAGTAACTTGCAGGAACTGACTGCGTTGTCACAGGACTCCCGATTTGAGAATATGCTAATAGTTTGAACATATTAAAATTTAGACTTAAAAACATGCCTTTAGCAAGTAAAAAGCAAAAAAAAAAGCCCTGAAACGGCCCCGTAAGAGACACTAACACCTCGCATGGGACCAACGTAACTCGTAGGAACTGACCATGATGTCACGTGATTCCCAGGTTGACAATATGACAATAATTTTCAAATCTCATGATTTAGGTTTAAAAACTTGCCTTTAACAAGACAAAACATAAAAAAAACAGTCATGTTAGATACACGAACACCTTGTAGGGGACTAATGTTACTCGTAGGAACTAAATGCATAGTCAAAGAAATACATTATTAAGAATATGATGATAATTTTCAAATATTTAAACTTACGCTTCAAAACATGTCATTTAAGGAAAAAAATGCAAAATAATCCCCAAACAACCCCGTAAAAGGCAAGAACACCTCGCACGGGACCAATATAACTCGTAGGAATTGATCGCAAAGTCAAGAGACTACTAATTTAAAAAATATGATGATAAATTGGAAATATTTATACTTAGGCTTAAAAACATGTCGTTAGAGGGTGAAAACCCAAAACAACTGTCAAATGATCTTGTTCGAGGCACGAAAACCTCGTACGAGACTAGTGTAACTCATAATAACTGCCCGTAAAATCAAAGGACTCCCAATTTTAGAATATGATTATATTTTGCAAATATCAATACTTAGACTTAAAAACAAGCATTTAATAGGAAAAATTCCAAAATATCCCCCAAATGGCCCCGTAAGAGAAACGAACACCTTGCACGGGACCAATGTTACTCATAGGAACTGAACATGTAGTCATAGGAATTTCATTGAGAATATGATGATAATTTTTAAATATCTAGGCTTAGACTTAAAAACATGACGTTTAAGGGGGAAAATGCAAAACAATCCCTATACGACTCCATAAGAGGCACAAACACCTTTCACGGGACCAATGTGACTCGTAGGAACTAACCCTAAGTAAAGAGACTATCAGTTATGATAATTTGAAAATCTAAAGACTTTGGTTTAAAAATAAGCCTTTGATAACTGAAAATCCCAACAACCATCAAACGGCATTGTTAGATACACGAACACCTCACACAGGATCAATGTAACTCATAGGAATTGAATGCTTAGTCACAGGACTCCCAACTTGATAATATGATGATAATTTTTAAATACATAGACTTAGGCTTAAAAATATGCTCGTAAAGGGTGAAAATGCAAAATAAACTCCAAACGGTCGTGTTAAAACCACGAACACCTCTGATGGAACAAATGCAACTCGTAGGAATTAAAATAATAGTCACTGGACTCATGGTTTGAGAGTGTAATAATTATTTTTCACTATCTAGACGTAGGCTTAAAAATATGTCGTTAATGGACAAAAAACAAAACAAACCCCCAAATGGCCCCGTAAGAGGTACGAACACCTCGCATGGAGCCAATATAACTAGTAGGAACTACTCATGAAGACATGGGACTCTCGGTTTGAGAATAAGATGATAATTTTTAAATCTCAATACTTCGGCTTAAAATCATGTCGTTAACAGGGGAAAACCCAAAACAACCCACAAACGGCCCCATTAGAGACACAAACACCTCACACGGGACCAATGTAACTCGTAGGAACTAAACGCGTAACCAATTGACTTATGGTTTGAGAACATGACAATAATTTTCAAATAACTAATGTTAGGCTTACAAAAATGTCGTTAAAGGTTAAAAATCCAAAACAACCCTCAGATGGCCCTGTAAAATGCACTAACACCTTGCACGAGATTAATGTAACTCATAGGAACTGACCATGAAGTCACGGGACTCCAGGATTGAGAATAAGATGTTAATTTGTAAATATTTGGACTTTTTCTTAGAAATATGCATTTAGAAGGTGAAAATCCAAATAACTCACCAATAGCCCCGGGAAGAGGCATGAACACCTCACACAAGACTATTGTAACTCGTAGAAACTAGATGCGAACTCACGGGACTCCCAGTTTGAAAATATGTTGATAATTTGAAAATTATAGGACTTAGACTTCAAAACATGCATTTAACAAGTGAAAACTCAAAATAACCCCAAACGGCCCCATAAAAGACACGAACACATTGTAGGGACCAATGTAACTCGTAGGACTGAATGCGTAATCATAGGACTTTAGATTTGAGAATATGATGATAATTTTGAAATATCTAGGCATAGGCTTAAAAAGATTTTGTTAAAGGGAGAAAATGCAAAACAACTATAGGCCCCTTTTTCTTTCGAATGTGTTTCAAGGATGTCAAAACCAAATTTGTTTTTCCAAAATTTTAAACTGCACCAAGTGTGTGAACCATTTTTAGTTAAGCTCAATTTTATCTTTATTAATCCAAAACATGCATATAGGTGATTAAAGAAAGTAAAATAAATAATTTCACAAAGGCGATGCCGGATGTACGAGAAAACCACTAAGGGAAAAAATCTCAGACAACCGAAGCCAGACAATCATTATGATATGGTATTACAAAGTATAGATGATAGACTTACTCAATGACTCGATCCACTACAAGTATTGACACTCCTCTGATCCTTTAACCACTCCTCCACACTGCCCACGCAGAAGTCCTTCTACGATACTCGTCCATAACACACACGTCCACGTATGTCGCGGTGTGCACCGATGCAGCTTGGCAACGTCTACGATGTTAAAAATTAAATCCTTCTCTTCTCCATCATAAAACCCAATTTTCAAAGTGATGAACAAAACCCAATGGTGCAAACCAAGATCTCTATAGTATAATAGTATGAAAGCTCGAATTTTGAAACTTTAACGATGCTTTTAGACATTGAAAATCTTAGAAAACTTGTGCAGAAAACATACTATATGGAAACTAATTTTCTGATTCTACAACATCCAAAATTCTGAGAGAAACATGCCTTAAATAATAAACTTGAGTCGATGCATCATTCGAATGAAATCTGCATGTCTCTCAATCGAAATGTCCATGTCGCTCGAACGACATGTTCATCTCACTTGAACGACTTGCAATGTCGTTTGAACCACTAAACACAAGAGTTTGTGTTATACACAACTCTAAACAATCCTTATCTTAGAACAAACGAAGTTTAAGATTTAAAAATATTTTTTAATAAAAATAACATCCTAAAAACATTTTTTGAGTCTCATAAATATTATGAATTCATACCTGAGAAATTTCTAAATGCAATGAAGTTGTGAATCGTGCACCAAAATAATTTCAGCATGATTTATCTTTGAAGCTTGGCCTTAATGTCTTCAGTAAAAGTTTTGTCATAGACTGCGTGGAATCGTGATAAAAAATCTATCTATTACTCAAAAACATTATCTTGTTCTAAGAATAAGTTAAACTTACAATGGACGCCAATGGAAATTTTATTTGTACAAATCTCACCCTATGACTATTCCGGGATAAAACCCAAATAGTGAAATGCCTAAGCTGGACTGTCAAGTTGTATGATGCCTAAATCCCATTCCATAAAACCCAAAATAAAAAATTACCGGACAAGACTAGTAAATGTTGGTCTAACAATAATTAGCTATCTGAATGTGATGTAGACTTGAATTCTTTACTCACTTAAGAATACCTATACACATAAAACTGATAAATACCCAGTGAAGTATGGAGTAACAAATGATATAACCATTATGAGATATTAATACCAATTTGTAAAATTAAAATCAAATCATTTGTTGAACATGTGAGCAAAATATTTTGATACCAATTGTGAAAATAAACATCGAAAAATCAAGGTATCAATTTGTGCAACAAAACTATGTGCTCATCAAATCAAGATTCTCCCCCTATATCACATACATCTCTTCCCATTTTTGTCTCAAATAGACAATAAGTGAAAAACATAAACAAATATCAAATTTAGTAATGGTAATCAATGAAGCATATCTATATAAACATGAACAACTAGATAAAAATAATCACCATGTATCAAGTTGTAGCTTGTAAATAGAAGTCACAAGTGAAATCATCAAAATCAGTAATGACGTAACTAAACAAATAATGCAGTAAAATCCGTTATGAAAAATCAACCTATACTGCTTAAAAACTTCGCGACCAAACACTTTTACATTCCACCAACTCTTAAGAAGCTCGCGTGATCAAAACATCTTTCGACAATGAGTTGTCGCTTGAACGAAACCCAGTTGTCATTTGAACAACACAAATAATTCTCAATTCCAGTTCTAAAAATGATGAAGTTTCTCCCAGCTAAGAAATATCCTAAAATGTTAGCTGGAAATACCAAATAGTAGAAAAATAGACTCAAAACAAAAGAAAATAAAACAAGTAAAAAAATGTGAGTTTCATGCCAACATAGTATCAATGTGCTCAAACATGGATATGGAGTGAATGGACGTGAACTACAATAAATGAATCACAACTCCAACATATTAAAATGATCAAGAAGCTCTAATTGATAGCTAAATGTCATCAAACTTAGTTTTAGCCATATGTGACAATTAATTTAATGACCAAAATAAATTAAACAATAACCATACACAGAAATCCATAATTTTGACGATTCTATTAACAATATTGTCATGATACATTTTTTCAACATAAGGATTCATGGTGAAAACCCGTTTTATATTTTTCCATCCAAACTCCCTCAAATATATATATATATATATATATATATATATATATATATAGCTCTTTCTAGCTCTCTATTTTTCTCAACTTAGAGAAATCGTATTGGCCTTGTAATGGCATATGATTCTTTTAATTGCCTTGATTTTTTCTTGGGCTCTTTTAAACGATGGCTTTCATGACGTGGTTATTATTCACTCCTAACCCTTTTCCCATGAACACTCATCATTTTTTTTAATTTATGCATTATCAATCCTCACGGTAAACGATTCTTACATGCACACCTCCTCCTAAGTTTACTTACGCATAGATGACAAAATATGCATGGGATGTCAAACATTCATATAGACTCATGCATGTGTGAAAAGATGGCATATATACAACGTCGAATTCAAACGCATATCAACTTTGAAACAACCGCATTAAGACAATGGTTAAGTTCATACAACACATAAATAATTATAACCAAATGTCCTATCCACATGGATAAGGAAATGACGGGGGTCCAAGCACACTAATATGCCACATCAAACATGAAAAACTCACGACACAAAAATAATCCAAAAATCTCTTTGCGTTTTTCTTTTTTTTTTATAAATATTTTTGACCTAAAAATTAAATCTTTTTGTGTTTTTCTTAAAAATATTTAAAACTAAAAATATTTTTGTATTTTTCAAATATGGCTCAATAAAAGAAAATTAATACAAAAGATACATGTCATAACACTAGCAAGATACAAATCATGATGTAAAGACTATCGTATGAAAAATATGAAAACACAATCATCCTTTAGATTTAGCATGGGAAGAATTAAGTGCAACCAAAGAAGAACCATGAAGTTTAATTCCTACAACCTTTAAGTCCGATTTACTAACCCAAGTAGGTGTGAAATTACTCATGGGGGTTTTGCGAACCAAAATGACTTTATTCCTTAACATCCTAGGAGCATTCCTAAGGTCATGTAAATAATGTCTAAGGTGACCTTTACTACCGCAATGATGGAAGTGTAAACACGGCAGGAATAATTACCAAAATATCGACCTCTCTTCATGTTCTTAGTTGGATCTCTCACATGATTGGAATTGTCATTTTGAATGGGAACAACTCTATCATCGTAGCCTATACTAAACCTATCTCCCTCGATTTGGAAAGTGCCTAACATTCTATCAAACTTCTCCCATCTAGCCTCCAAATCAATATTTACCTTACTCGATCTTTCAATTTCTACTCTAACTCACTAATCCTAGACTCAATCAAATGTCTAGACTCCTCAAAATTTATAACCTCTTTCTTTAAAGCCTCCATCAAACCACAAAGACTATCTCTCTCTTTCTCCATATATTCTAGTTTCTACTAAGAGTCTTCTCCTGTGCCCTAAGATCCTCAATCAAAGCATCATTATTTTCCATGGCACGCTCATTCAACTTGTAATTTCAAGTTGGACTATTTCACCTTTACCGCTTCCTCATATAACTCACTAAAGGAAACTTTCAACTCTCTTACATCAATCTCCTCATCCTCATTTTATTCACCCTCACTTACTTGGGATGCACACTCAACGGCCTTGTGAGTGTCATGCACGTGAGAATCTTCATGGGAAAATTTATCATTGTCGCTCACATGACATGCCATGAACGCTACAAAGTTACGTTGAATGGGGGAACTCTCTCCCTATTCCTATTCATTATCACTTAAGGTGGCATTATATGCTATCAGTTTCTTGCCCTCATTCTTAACTCTAGTGGGAAACTCAAAAACCTTGCGACCATAACCGTCACACCCAAAACACCCGTCTGATTCAACCCTCTTGGCATTCTCACTCTTATCCTTAGGTGTGGTGTCTACGTTATTGTTCTTTAATTTATTAAGTCTTTTGGCATCTTTCGATTGTTTTTGGAACTTAAAAAAACTTTTGAACCTCTTTGCTAACAAGGCTACAACCTCAAAATCGAAATCAGAATCGTCATCCGAAACTTTACTCTCCTCCTTCCGGGCTTTCAAAGCAATTCCCTTTTCTTTCTTTCTCACTTTCTTGAAGGTAAACATATCATAGGCTTGTAAGTCACCTACAATCTCTTTAAGTTTATTTGATTCAAGTATACAGAAGGAGTTCAAAACGGTCACTTTCACATCAAATCTACTTGGCAATGACCTTAAGATTTTCTTTATGACTCAATTGTCGGGTATTTTCTCTCTTAAATTAAAAGATAAGTTGATAATATTTGTCAATCTTGCATAAAACTCATCAAATGACTCACTCTCAAGCATCTTAATTATTTCAAACTATGTAGTGATGTTTTGAAGTTTATATTCCCTAACCGTTCTAGTGCCCATGTGAGTAAGAGAAAGAATATCCCAAGCTTCTTTAAAGGTTTCACACGTAATGATTCTATTATACTCTTCTAGTGTGACATATGAGGAAATAACGTGAAAACCTTTAGAGTTGTAAAGTTTAAGTTTATGTTCTCCTTTGGTCCATGACTCAATGGGTTTTAAAGTAGTAGCCTCACTCTTTCGTGTAACTGGTGGAGTCCAACCCTTTTCGACTGCTAACCACACACGCTCATTAATTGATTTCAAAACACTTCTCATTCGAATTTTCTAATAATCATAGTTAGTGCCATAAAAAATAGGAACTCTGACACTTTGAAAATTACCAAAATTCATCCTAAAAACACAAGGGACCAACACAATAAACAATATGTTTCTAGATCTAATACCAATTTGTAGGCCCCCTTTTCTTTTGAATGTGTTTTAAGGATGTCAAAACGAATTTTCTTTTTGAAAACATTTTTCAAAATTTTAAACTTCACTAAGTGTGCGAACCAATTTTAGTTAAGCCGAATTTTATCTTGATTAATCCTAAACATGTATCTAGGTGATTCAAGCAAGTAAAATAAACAAGTTCACAAAGGAGACGTCAGATGTATGAGGAAATCACTAAGGGAAAAAACCTCGGATGGCCCGAAGCCAGACAATCACTATGATATGGTATTACAAAGTACAGACAATAGACTTACTGAACGACTCAATCCACCACAAGTCTTGACGCGCCTGTGATCCTTCAACCACTCCCCCACAGTGCCCATGCAGAAGTCCTTCTATGATGATCGCCCACAACACACACATCCACATATGTCTCAGGGTCCACCGATGCAGCTCGAGTCTACGATGTTGAACACAAACTCCTTCACTTATTCACCATACAACCCAATGTTTAAAGTGATGAACAAAACCCAATAGTGCAAACTAAGATCTCTATAGCATAATAGTATGAAAGATCGAATCTCGAAATTCTGAGGATGTTTTTAGACTCTGGAAACCTTAGAAAACTTGTGCATAAAATGTACTGTATGGAAACTGATTTTCTGGTTTTGTAACTTTTGAAATTCTAAGAGAAACACGCCTTAAATAATAAACTTGAGTCAGTGCATCGTTCAAACAAAATCTGCAAGTCGCTCGAATGAAATTTCGATGTCTCTCGAACGACATATTCATCTCGCTTGAACGACCTACAATGTCATTTGAACCACTAAACACAAGAGTTTGTGTTATACACAATTCTAACAATCATTATCTTAGAATAAACGAAGTTTAACCTTTTAAAAACATTTTTTTAATAAAAATAACATCCTAAAAACATCTTCCGAGTCTCATAAGCATTACGCATTCATACCTGGTCGATCTCAAAATGCAATGAAGACGTGAAACGAGCACCAAAATAATTTCGGCATGATTTATCTTTAAAGTTTGGCCACAATGTCTTCAATAAACTTTATGTCATAGACTGTGTGGCATCGTGATAATAAAAATCTATCTACGACTCAAAAACATTATTTTGTTTCGAGTACTTATAATGGAATCAATTGAAAATTTTGTCCTTACAACAATTTCGTAAAAGGCACCAACTCCTCACACAAGGCTAATGTAACTTGGTGGAATTGACCGTAAAGTTAAGGGAGTCCTAATTCTAGAATATGATGATAATTTCAAAATCTAAAGACTTGGGCTTAAAAACATGCCTTTAACAGGTTAAAATTGTTAACTTCCCACAAAGGGCCCTAATAGAGACACGAACACCTCGAATGGGATCAATGTAACTCATAGGAACTAAATGCGTAGTCACAGAACTCCGAATTTGATAATATGATAAAAAATTCAAATATTTAGACTTAAGCTTAAAAATATATATTAAAGGATGAAAATGCAAACTAAATCCCAAACAACCCCGTAAGAGGTACGGACACCTCGCACGGAAGAATGCAACTCGTAGGAACATAAAGCATAGTCACGGATCTCCCGATTTGAGAATATTATGATAATTTTAAAATATATAGACTTAGGCTAAAGAAAATGCCATTAAAGGAAAAAAAATCAAAACAATCACCCAACAGTCATGTAAGAGGAACAAACACCTCGCACGGGACCAATATAACTCGTAGCAACTGATCGTGAATTCACGAGAGGATTTAAGAATATTATGATTATTTTCAAATCTCAATAATGAGGCTTAAAAATAAGACTTTAATAGGTGAAAACTCGAAATAGGTCCTAAACGGCCTCGAAAGAGGAATAAACACATTGTGTGAGACTAATATAACTCGTAGGAACTGACTGTGAAGTCACGGAACTCCCGATTTGAGAATATGATGATAATTTACAAATCTCAGGACTTAAACTTACAAATATGCGTTTAACACGTGAAAACCTAAAATAGCCAACACCTTGTACAAGACAAATGTAACTCGTAGGAACTGAACAGAAAGTTATATGACCTTCAACTTGAGAATATTATGATAATTTTTCGTTAAAAGGCACAAATGACAAATAACCTCACAATAGCCCCATTAGAGGCTCAAATACCTCTCACAGGACCATTGTAACTCGTAGGAACTGACCATAAAGTTAAATGACTCCCTATTCTAGAATATGATGATAATTTCAAAATCTAAGATTTAGGCCTAAAAACATGCCATTAATAGGTCAAAACCCTTAGCTTCCCTCAAACGCCCTGAACGCATTATAATGGGACTCCTGATTTCATAATATGATTATAATTTTCAAATATATTGACTTAGGTTTAAAAAATTATCATTAAAGGGTGAAAATGCAAAACAACCACCAAATAGCCCTTTAAGAGGCACGAACGCCTCACACGGTACCAATGTAACTTGTAGGAACTGAAAGCATAATCACAGGACTTCTAGTTTGAGAATATGAAGATAACTTTCAAACACCTAGAATTAGGCTTGAAACCATGCCTTTAAAGGGGAAAAAATGAAAAATAATCCCCTAAACGGTCTCATAAGAGGCACAGACACCTCGCACGGGACCAATATAACAGTAAGAACTAATCACAAAATCGCGGGACTCATGGTTGGATAATATGATGATAATATCTAAATCTCAATACTTAGGCTTAAAAACATACCTTTAACAGGCGAAAACTCAAAACAACCCCAAATGACCCCGTAAGAGACATGAACACCGTGCATGGGACTAATGTAACTCTTAGGAACTTAACATGTAGTCCCTGTAATCCTAGTTTGAGAATATGATAATAATTTTAAAATATTTAGACTTAGGCTTAAAAACACGTCATTAAAGGGCGAAAAGAAAAAATAAGCGCCAAACAGCCCTGTTAAAGTCACGAACACCTCGCATAGGATGAGTGTAATTAGTAGGAACTCACAGCTAAGTCACGGGACTCCCAATTAAAGAATAAGATGAAAATTTGCAAATATTAAGACTTTAGCTTAAAAATAAGAATTTATGGGGTGAAAACATGAAACAACCCTAAAAAAAACCATAAGAGATAAGAACACCTCACACAGGATCAATGTAACTCGTAGGAACTAACAACAATGTCACGGGACTCCCAGATTGAGAATATGATGATAATTTGTAAATCTCAAAACCTAAACTTAAAAACATGCCTTTAATTAGGGGTGGAAGCGGTACGGGTTTTTACCGTACCGTACCATTTTGGTCCGAAAAAAAATGGTTTTGGTATCATATATTAAAATACCAGAAACCAGTCTTACCGAAACCGAAATTACCGCAAAAAAGTTGGTTGGTTTTGGTTTTAATATTTAAAAAACCGATTTACTGAAATTACCGTACCGAATTTTCGGAAACCAGAAAAAACCATACCGAAATTACCTTACCATACCGAATTTATCGAAAGCAGAAAAAACCGTACCAAAATTATCATGCCGTACCGAATTTACCAAAATTACCCTACCGAATTTACCAAAATCAGAAAAAAGTTAGTTTTGGTTTTGGTTTTAATATTTAAAAAAGTTGATTGGTTTTGTTTTTGGTTTTTGGGGACTTTTAGTGTTGTTTACCGAAACATAAAAATCGAAACCAGAAACCAGAAAAAACCAGAATTTACCGAAACCAGAATAAACCAGAATTTACAGAAACCAGAAAAAAACAGAAATTACCGAAAAAACCGAAATACCAGCCGGTTTGGTTTTGGTATTGATTTTGGTGTACCAGGTGATAAACTGGTACGGTTTGGTTTTACCATCTAGAGTTTGGTTTTGGTATTGGTATCTACTATTTATCGACCAAACCGTACCGCTTACACCCCTACCTTTAATAGTAAAAAATCCAAAACAACCCCCAAACGACCCTATAAGGGCTATGAACACCTCGCAGAGCACCAATGTAACTCTTTGGTACTAAATAATATGACGATAATTTTCAAATATCTAGACCTAGGCTTAAAAAATTCGTTAAAGGGTGAAAATGCAAAATAACCCCCGAACGGCTCCATAAAAGATACGAACACCTTGTTCGGGACCAATGCGACTTGTAGGAAATGATAACATAGTCATGGGACTCCCGATTTGAGAATATGATGATAATTTTCAAATATCTAGACTTAGGCATGAAAACATTCCGTTACTGGGCAAAAATGCAAAATAACCCCTAAACGTCCCCGTAAGAGGAAATAACACCTCGTACGGGACCACTATAATTAGTATGAACTGATCGCAAAATCACTAGACTCCGAGTTCGAGAATGTGACTATAATTTTTAAATCTCAAGACTTAGGCTTAAAAACATACCTCTAATAACTAAAAACTCGAAGCAACCCCTAAACGACTCTATAAGATAGATGAACACCTCACACGGGACCAATGTAACTCATAAGAACTAAACGCATAGTCAAGTGTATCCCGGTTTGAGAATATGACAATAATTTTTTAATATCTAGACTTATGCTTAAAAATGTATCGTTAAATGGAGAAAATACAATAAAGAAACAAAAAAACCCTATTAGAGGCACAAACCCTTGCGCAGGACCAATATAACTCAAAGGAACTGATCGTATAGTCACGGGACTCCCGATTTCAGAATTAGACTACAATTTTCAAATCTTAAGAATTAGGCTTAAAAATATGCCTTTAGGAGGTGAAAACCCAAAGCAGCCCTCAAACGGCCCTATAAGAGACACGAAAACATTGGATGAGACCAATGTTACTCGTAGAAATTGGTCGCAAAGTCACGAAACTCCTGAGTGGATAACATGATGATAATTTAAAAATATCAATACTTAGTCTTGAAAAAATGCCTTTAGCAGGTGAAAACACAAAACAATCCCTCGCTGGCCCCGTGGGAGACACAAACACTTCGCATGGGACCAATGTGACTCGTAGGAACTAAACACGTAGTGACGGGACTTCAGGTTTAAGAATATGTTGATAATTTCAAATATATAGACTTAGTCTTGAAAACATGAAATTAAAGGGCGAAAACGAAAATGGAGCCCAAAGGGCCCCGTAAGAGGCAAGAACACTAGCACATGACCAATATAAGTTGTAGGAACTGACTGTGATGTCACATGACTCCGGTTAAAGAATATGGTGATAATTACAAACTCAATACTTAGGCTTAAAAACATTACTTTAATAGGAGAACGTAAAAAATAACCCCCAAAAGGCCCCCTCAGAGACACGAACACATCGCACAAGACTAATGTAACTTGTAGGAACTCAACGTGCAATAATGGGACTCCCGATTTGAGAATATGATGATAATTTTCAAATATCCAGACTTGGGTTTAAAAAGATGCTCTTAAAGGGCAAAAATGCAAAACATCCCCAAAATGGCCCCATAAGAGGCATGGACACCTCGCACGGGACCAATGTAACTCGTAAGAACTGTCATGAGGTCATGGGGATCCCAGTTTGAAAATATGCTCATAATTTTCAAATTTTAGGATTTAGGCATAAAAATTAGCCTTTTACAGACGAAAATCCAAAACAACTCCCGAGAGACACATGAACACCTCGCACGAGATCAATGTAACTCATATGAATTAAATGCTTAGTCACTTAACAACCAGTTTGAGAATATGATGATTATTTTTAAATACCTATACTTACACTTTAAAACATGTCATTAAAGGGAAAAAAACATAAAATAGCCCCGTAAGAGGCACGAACACCTCTCATAGGACCAATGTAACTCGTAGGAACTAATCATGAAGTCACGGGACTCCCGATTTGAGAATTATATAATAATTTGAAAATTGTAAGACTTAATCTTAAAAACATGACATCAATAGGCAAAGACTCGAAAGAGCTCCCAAACGGGCTCGTAAGAGATACAAACAGTTTACATGAGTCAAATTTAACTCTTAGGAACTAAAAGTATGGTAATAGAACTCCTAGATTGAGAATATAACGATAATTTTAAAATAACTAGACTTAGGCTTATTAACATGTCATTAAAGGGTGAAAATCTAAAATAACCCCCAAGCGACCCCATTAGAAACATGAAAACCTCGCACGGGTACAATATAACTCCTATGAACTAATCACGACGTCACGGGACTACCTGTTCAATAATATGATGATAATTATCAAATTTTAAGACTTAGGCTTTAAAATATGCCTTTGATAGTTAAAAGCCCAAAGCATCCCTCAAATAACCCCGTAAGACACACAGCCACCTCGTGTGGGATTAATACAACTCGTAGGAACTGAACGCGTAGTCACGGGAATGACGTTATGAGAATATAAAGATAATATTCAGACATTATAAACTTAGACTGAAAAACATGTTGCTAAATGAAAAAAATTCAAAAAGCCCCCAAAACGGCCCCATTAGATTCACAATCATCTCGTAGGAGATCAATGTAAATCGTAGGAATTGACCGCATAGTCATGGGACTCCCATTTTGAGAATAAGATGATTATTTTCAAATCTAAAGACTCGTGATTAAAAATATGCCTTTAGGGGTGAAAATCTAAAATATCCCCCAAACAACCTTGTAAGAGACACGAACACCTTGCACAGGACCAATGTAATCATAGGAACTGACCGCAAAGACATGGGACTCCCAAGTTGAGAATATGATGATAATTTGAAAATCATAAGACTTTGGCTTAAAATCATGCCTTTAATAGATGAAAGTCGAATACAGCCCCAAAACAGCCCCGTGAGAGACAAGGATACCTCGCACGGGACTAATGTGACTTGTAGTAACTAAACGCATAGTAATGACACTCTTGGGTTGATAATATGATGATAACTTTCAAATACCTAGACCTAGGCTTAAAAACATGTCGTTAAAGGGTGGAATTACAAAAAGAGGAACGAATACCTTGCACGGGCCCAAGGTAACTCATAGGAACTGAGTGCGATATCATGTGACTCCTTGTTTAAGAATATGATAATAATTTTCAAATCTCAAGCCTTAGGCTTAAAAATATGCCTTTAATAGTAGAAAATCAAAACCAATTCCCAAATGGCCCCATTAGAGACATGAACATATCGCACGGGACCAATGTAACTCGTAAGAACTGAACACGTAGTCACAAAACTCACAATTTTAGAATATGATTATAATTTTTCAAATATTTAGACTTAGGTTTAAAGGGATGTGTTAAAAGAAAAAAAAAATGCAAAAATCCCCTAAATGCCCCCAAAAGAGGCATGAACACCTCTCACGGGTCCAATGTGACTCCTAGAAACTATCTGTAAAGTCAGGGGACACCTAGTTTGAGAATACGAAGGCAATTTGCAACTCTGAGGATTTAAACATTAAAACAAACCCTTTACAGGCGAAAACCTAAAATATCTCCCAGACAACCCCGTAAGAGATACAAAACCTCGCTCAAGACCAATGCAGCTTATAGGAACGAAACACACGTCACTTAACTCCAGATTCGAGAATAAGATAATAGTTTTCAAATACCTAGACTTTCGTTTAAAAACATGCCATCAAAGGACAAAACAAAAAATAACCCCAAAACAACCTCGTAAGAGGCGCAGACGCCTTGTAGGGGACCAACGTAACTCGTAAGAACTAAACACTAAGTCACCGGACTCTTTGTCAGAGAATATGACAATAATTTGAAAATTTCAAGACTTAAACATAAAATATGATTTTAACATATAAAAACCCCAAATAACTCAAAGACGGCTTTGTAAGAGATATGAATACCTTGCACGGGACCATTGTTACTTGAAGGAATTGAAAGCATAGTCAGAGGACTTTCAGTTTGAGAATATGATTATAATTTTAAAATATCTTGACTTAAACTTAAAAAATATGTCGTTAAAGTGAGAAAATCTAAAACAACCACCAAACTGCCCCGTAAGAGACACGAACACCTCACATGGACAATGTAACTCTTAGGAATTGATCGCTAAGTCACGGAACTCCTAGGTTAAGAATATCATGATAATTTGAAAATATCAAGATATGAGATTTAAAACATGCCTTCAACATGCGAAACCCAAAATAACCCCGTAAGAGACATGAACACCACATACGGGACCAATGTAACTCGTAAAAACTGAACACATAGTCACATAACTCTCGATTTTAGAATACGGTGTTAATTTTCAAATATTTAGACTTATTTTTAAAAAGATTTTGTTAAAGAAAAAAATGCAAAATAAAACCAAACAACCCTAGGAGAGGCACAAACACCTCGCATGGGACCAATGTAACTCATAAGAACTAATCGCGAAGTCGCAGGATTCTCAGTTTGAGAATATGATAACAATTTTCAAATCTCAATACTTATACTTTAAAACATGCCTTTAAATAGTAATAAATCCAAAATAACCCCTAAACAGCCCCATTAGAGACTCGAGCACCTTGCATGAGGCCAATGTTACTTGCAGGAAGTGAAGGCGTAGTCATATGACTTTTAATTGGAGAATATGATGATAACTTTTAATATGTAGGCATAGGCGTAAAACATGACGTTAGAGGGAGAAAACATAAAATAACCCCCAAATGGTCCTCCAAGAGGCATGAACACCTCACACGGGACTAATGTGACTCATCTAAATTGATCGCAAAGTCAAGGGACTCCTGATTCTAGAATATGACGATAATATGAAAATCTACTGACTTAGGCTTAAAAATATGCATTTAATAGGTGAAAACTTCAAATATCCCTCAAACAACCCCGTTGTAGAAACAAACACCTCACACGGGATCAATGTAACTCGTAATAACTGAATGCATAGTAACGAAACTCCCAATTTGATAATATGATGGTAATTTCCAATTTTCTAGACATAATCTTAACAACATGCCACTAAATGATGAAATGCAAAATAACCCCTAAATAGCCCCATAAGAGGCGTGAACACCTCGCATGGGACCAATGTAACTCGTAAGATCTTAACGGGAAGTCATAGGACTCCTTGTTTGAAACATTGCTAATAATTTTCAATCTCAAGACTTAGACGTAAAAGCATGCTTTCAACAAGAGAAAACCCTAAATAGCCCCCAAATAGCTCCGTAAGAGAAACAGACACCTCGCACATGACCAATGTAACTCATGGGAACTGAAAGCGTTGTCACGGGACTATAGGTTTGAGAATATGGTGATAATATTCAAATATCTAGACTTTGATTTTAAAAACATGCCATTAAAGGGTGAAAATGCAAAACACGCCCCAAACGGCCCCTTAAGAGACATTAACACCTTTAACGGGACCAATATAACCCGTAGGAACTAATGGCGAAGTCATAGGACTCCTTATTTAATAATATGATGATAATTTTCAAATCTCAAGACTTAGGTTTAAAAGCATGCCTTTAATAGCCCAAAACCCAAAACATCCCCCAAACACCCCATAAGAGATACAAACACCTCGAACGGGACCAATGTAACTCATAGGAACTGAACGCATAATCACGGGACTCCCGTTTTGTGAATATGGTGATAATTTCCAAATATTTAGAATTAGGAATAAGGATATGTTAAAGAAAAAAAATGCAAAATAGCCCCAAACATCTCCGTTAGAGGCACAAACTCCTCGCACGGGACTAATGTAACTCATAGGAACTGATCGCAAAGTCAGAGGACTTCCGATTTGAGAACCAGATGCTAGTTTCAAAGTCTTAAGAATTTGGCTTAAAAGTATGCATTTAGGAGGTGAAAATCTAAAACAACCCCCAAACGGACTGTTAAGAAATAATAACACCTAGCAAATGACCAATGTAATTAGTAGGAACTAATATAAAGTCATAGGATTATTGGGTTGAGAATATAAGAATAATTTTTAAATCTCAAGACTTAGGCCATTAGCAAGTAAAAACCCAAAATAGCCCCGTAAAAGTAACAAACAACTCTCTCGGGACAAATGATTCGTAAAAACTGAACTTGTAGTCAAGAAAATCCAGGTTTGACAAAATGATTATTATTTCCAAATATCTAGACTTTGACTTAGAAACATGTCGTTAAAGGGAAAAAAATGAAAAATAGCCCCAAAGCGCCCCATTTGAGGAATAGACACTTGGCATGGGGCCAATGTAACTCGTAGGAACTAACCAAAATATTACGAGACTCTCGATTTGAGAATCTAATAGCAATTTTCAAATCTCAAGACTTACGATTAAAAATATGCATTTAATAAGACCAAACTCAAAGCAATCCCCAAATAACCTCGTAAGAGACGCATACACTTTTCATGTGACTAATGTAACATATTGGAACTGAACGGGTACTCGCGGGACTCCTGATTTGAGAATATAAAGGAACACCTCGCACCGGATAAATTTGACTTATAGGAACTGACCGCAATGTCACCAGACTCCTAGTGTGAGATTATGTTTATAATTTGCAAATATTAGGTTTTAGGCTTAAAAACAAGCCTTTAACACTCGAAAAACAAAACTAACTCCCAAACTCCCCCCCAAGAGACACGAACACCTCACATTGGATCAATGTAACTCATTGGAACTAAACACATAGTCACGGGGCTCTCGATTTAAGAATATGATGATAATTTTCAAATATTTAGATTTAGAATTAAAAAATATGTCGTTAAAGGGCGTAAACACAAAACAACAATGACCAAGTAAGAGAAATGGTCACTGATTGAGGGTGAAAAGTAGCGCGTGTCAATTGCTTATCCTTATTCGTTTCACCTCCTGAATACAAAAACCTAAACTATTGACTACACTCAAAAAGGGAGTATATCGGCAAAGTCCAAGTATCGAAAATCCGCAGAGACGAGTTGCAAGAATACTGATTGGTTTTTTACTTATCGAATAAAAGTGTAAAAGGTAATTTTAACAAAAGTAAAAGATAAGAAAGAGAAAACATTGTACTAGGCAAGTGTATTTAATCTAAGTTAATAAAGATAATAAAAATTCTAGGTTGCGCTAGATATCCCTCTCCCCGAGTCAATTGTTATAAATGGTTACATGGGTTCACGAGTTATTAAGAGTGTGTCTCGTTTCGTCAATTAATTAAATCAAGAGTTGTCACACCCCTAAATTCGCATAAAACCCTACTAAGATTTTGGCGTCAACATATAATCGGGAAACTACGCACGTAAGGTCGTAAGTACGGAGCATACATGATAAACGCCGTTAAATCTCCTAGGCATAATAAATAGGACAACCCAATCGAAATAAACACGTAAAACTCCATCACCATAGCAAAGCTACCAAACAACCCTAGGTGAGTTCAATCCAACACAACCTATTAAACTAGCCACTAAACATGGTAGACAACATTAATTGAACTAACTAATTAATTAAGCAACACTAATTAAATGAACACTACAAATTAAACTAGGCCTAAAATAATAAATAAAGCATGAAAATCTAGGTCACAAATTTTAAATAAGAGGAAAGATATAATGAATACTATCCACTTGTGTTAATGGGTATCAAACCACCAAGAAAATGAAGGAGAGGGTGTTCTCCACATAAATCCCCAAAAATGGCACAAACCCTAACTTCATAAGACTACTAAAAATGATATATATGCTCAAATAAAACAAATGGGTTCTATTTATATTAAGTGGGAAAAACAAATAATAAAATAAAACGGGTTTAATTTACAATTACAAAATAAAAGAAAAGGAAAAAAAAGGAAAAAGGAAAGGAAAGAAGGAAATAACAGCAGCAGAGTACGACCAAACTTAAAACAGGGGACCGGTCAACCTGTGTCCCAAGGTCGGTCAACCCCGTGAAGAGTTAAAATGGCTACTGGTTGCAGCACAAGGAAAAACACGAAAACCCGGTCGACCGAGCGGCGTCAGTCGGTCGACCAGCGCCGGCAACCCTCGCTACAAAAACGCCGCAACAACAACCCACAACCAAAGAACATGGTGTCTGCATTTATGTCCATAGTCAGACAAAACCCATTTCGGGATGTTCAAGACCCATAACTTCCATAGATGTCTAAGACCACCATATAAAAATCCAAGACACTAAAAGCTCCATTAATGGTGGGGGACCACCAAGCTCAAAATCGCTCCAGCCAAGACCTATATCCATGTCCCAAATGCTTTTTACATCCAAAATCCTTGATCAATTTTGGACTCCGGCCTCCAATTTAGGACAGTTGGTGCCCGAGGCCACCCAAATTTAAAATCTTATTACTTCAAAAAGAGAATTTCCTTGTTATAGAGATGCGGAAGCGTTGATGGTTGAATTAAACAACAAATTTTAATTTCTTTTCAAATTAAAATTAAACCAAGTGAAATAAGATTAAAACACACACATAATTATAATTTCACTTAACCACAATTAATTTAACCCAAGTCCTAGAAAATTTGCCTAAGTCATATTTTCAATATTCCCAAGTTAGGCCAAACTAAATTTTAACACATTAAATTAATAACTTGAATTAAATTAACTACATATTATCCAAATTTAATTTCTTACCAAATTAAACAAGTAGTGATTAAACCAAAATTTATCTTTTACCTAAGCATGTGTTCTATGTGATATAGCAAGAAAAAAATTAAATAATGAATCAATACGCCGCGATGTACGAGGAAAAACTCACAATGGCAAAAAACCTCGGACGACCCTAGCCTCAAATCCACTAAGTATGGTTTTACAAATACAAGATAGTAAGACTTACAACACTCGACTCGATCCCTCTCAAGTCTCGAAGCTCCTTCTTGTATACACCTACGCCTAATGAATAACCACGGAGCTCCACCACGGTCTCGGAATCCACCGATTCGACTTTTTATGGTCACCGCCACCCAAACTAGGAGCCTTTCTCCAAGTGGGTAAATCAACGCAAACTTCTTATTCTTTGTGGGATGTAAAAGCAAACCCAAACTTCTCTTCAAATGCTAGAGATAAAAGAACCGGTGCCAAACTCCAAGAAAGTATAAATATATATGGATGAACTTGGATAAACAAACATTGGGTGTAAAACAAGTGTTTAAAAAAAATTTCTTGAAAAACAACAACACTTAAACAATGAACTTTTTCCTTTTGGAATTTTTCTCTCAAACTCTCTCTTGGAGATTGAAGGATATCAAAAAGTTAAGTTAAAAAACTTGGTTCCCTCACTTACATATTTAAGTAAAAAGTTAGTGGGAAAATAAGTGGGAAAGTGGGAAAAAACTGCTCAAAATTGCCAATTAACTGTTTCCGTCAAAACTCGTTCGAATGAGATTTTCGTTCGAACGAGCCGTCAAACGAAGTTCAAGTGTGAACTCGTTAGAAATCTCGTTGGAAATATCGTTCGAACGACACTTCGAACGACATTCTAGTGGCCTATGTGGGAACTCGTTGGCAAACTCGTTCGAACGACATTATTGTTCGAACGACAAACTTGTTCGAACGACAATTTTGAACGAACTTCCAGAAAGTATAAAAAATTGATTTTAGCCCAGAAACTTTATATACTTTATTTTAAAGTTTTAATAAAATCTTTCTGAAAAGAAAAAATAGTTTAAACTAAACGTTCACCCATTGAAAAATGTTCCAAGCTCCTATATATATATATTTACAATGCATTCATACCTTAGGAGTAAACGGAACATTGATGATGACATAGAAATGAGGAACAATAAACACGACATTTTGATGAAGCTTTAAACTTGAACGCTACATCTTCAACTTTAGCATATCATAGGCTTGAAGGATGTTCAATAACTCTATCCTATGACGCAAACGTTTTTTTCCGGAATTGAGCCAAAACTACAAAGGACTCAATTGGAAATTTGTGTCCTTACACGGACAAAACCAAAACCCGACCCAAACCCAAGCATGACACCAAAATCACCATTTGAATTTGTTGGTTGCTACAAAAGTGAAAGACAAAAGGATATGGAGGGAATTAAACCAATTGTTAGTTTATAAATAAAAAAATAATTAAATAAAATCTAATATTTCTTCTCCGATTAAAGGTCCGTGTGTTCTTCGTTCGGACTCCGATTCGAGCACCATTTATGGCCACACGAAGCTTGGCCAGAGAGATACAACTTCCATGAAGTCTTCGGTCAAAAATACCAAAGTGTGGAATTATCGAATTGCCCCTAAACGTGAAAACTTTGACGAATCTTAATCGAAACGCAACCTAACTCCAGACTTAGCACCATACCGACTACAAATGATCAATAATACCTTAATAATATGTTAGCATATAAAATCGAGATTTTATGATTAACGATCATAATTATAGGCAGTAAAGTACCCGAGGGAGCTAAAATTCATAAGTTAAAAGGGTATAAAGTGCAATATTCGATACGAATCAGACACCTCGCACGGGACCATTGTAACTCGTAGGAACAGATCCTGAAGTTATGGGACTCTCTATTTGAGAATATAACGATAATTTGCAAATCTCAAGACTTAATCTTAAAAACATTCCTTTAATGGGAAAAAACCCAAAACATACTCTAAACTGCCCATAGAGATACGAACACCTCGTATGGGACCATTGCATCTCGTGGGAACTGAAAGCATAATCCCAGGGCTCTTAATGTGATAATATGATGATAATTTTCAAATATCTAGACTTATGACTAAAAATATGTCGTTAAAGGGTGAAAACATTAAATAGCCCATAAATAGCACCATAAGAGACATGAACACCTCTTAAGGAACAAATATTACTCGTATGAACTAACCTTAAATTCACAGGACTCTCGAGTTGACAATGGTATGATAATTTGGTAATCTCAAGATATGGGCTTAAAAACATTCCTTTAATAGGCAAAACCCAAAACATCCCCCTAAGAGACACTAACACCTGACACCGATAGAATAACTCATAGTAACTGACCGCGTAGTCGCAAGCTTCCCAGTTTGAAAATATGATGATAATTTTTCAATATCTAGACTTAGCATTAAAAACACTCCTTTAATAATAAAAAAACATAAAATAACCCCCAAACAGTCCCATAAGAGACACGAACACTTCGCATGGGACCAATGTAACTGAGAGGAACTGAACGAATAATCATGGGACTCTCAGTTTGAGAATATGATGATAATTTTCAAATATCTAGACTTTGGTTTAAAAAGATGTTGTTAAAGGGAGAAAACACAAAAGAACCCCCAAATGACCCCGTCAGAGGCATGAACACCTCATATGGGACCAATGTTACTTGTAAGAATTAATCGCAAAGTCATGGGACTCTCGATCTAAGAAAATGATAATAATTTATAAATTTTAAGAGATAGACTTAAAAACATGAGTTTAATAAGGGAAACTCAAAACATCTCCCGAACGTCCCCGTAAGATATACAAACACCTCGTACGTGACCAATGTAACTCGTAAGAATTCAAAACGTAGTCATAGGATGCCCAGTTTAAGAATATAATAATTTTAAAATATCCAGACAGGATTAATACATGTCGTTAAAAGGTAAAAGCCTAAAATAGCCCCCAAACATCATGAGACATGAACACCTCGCGCGGGACAAATGTAACTATCGATATCTTACTGGAAAGCCATGGGACTCTCGATTTGAGAATACGAAGATAATCTACAAATCTCAAGACTTAAGCTTAAAACATGCCTTTAATTGGCAAAAACTAAAAACAACGCCCAAACTTTCATGTAAGAGACATGAACACCTCACACGGGACTAATGTCATCGTAAGAATTGAAAGCATTGTCATAGGACTCCTTGTTTAAGAACATGACGATAATATTCAATTATCTAGATATTTACTTTAAAACATATCGTTAAAGTGTAAAAACCCATAATAACCTCTAAACGTCCCTGTAAGAGACACGGACACCTTACACGGGACTCCCGAATTTAGAATATGATGATAATTTACAAATCTTAAATCTTAATTCATAAAAAAACATTCCTTTAACAGGGTAAAACTATTAATAACCCCATGAGAGATACATACACCTCGAATGGGACCAATGTGAATCGTAGGAACTGGATGCATTGTCAAATGACTTTCGATTTGAGAAAATTATGATAATTTTCAAATATCTAGACAGGCTTAAAAACATACCATTAAAAGGTGAAAATGCAATATAGCCCCCAAATGGACCTATAAGAGGCCCGAACACCTTTTACGGGACTAATGTAACTAATAGGATCTGACCATGATGTCCCGAGACTCCCGATTTGAGAATACGATGATAATTTTCAAATCTCGAGACTTGAGTTTAAAAAAGGACTTTAATAGGCGATATCCTAAATAACCCCCAAATGGCCATATAAGAGACACGAACACTTCTCACGGGATCAGTGTAACTCGTAGGAACTGAATGCGTAGTCACAAGACTCTCAGCTTGATAATACAACGATAATTTTAAAATATCTACAATTAGGTTTAAAAATACACTGTTAAAGGGAGAAAATGCAAAAAAAAAACCAAATAACCCTACAAGAAGCACGAACACCTCTCAAGGGACTAATATAACTTATAACAACTAAACGAAAAGTCACGAGAATCTCAATTTAAGAATTTAATGATAATTTTCACATATAAAAATTTAGACTTAAAAAGATGCCTTTAATAGGTGAAAATAAAAATAGCTCCCAAACGGTTCCATTAGAGACACTGTTGGGATGAAATAATGAGTGCTCTCATACCACTTATAAATGAAAAAGTAAATATGCTCGACAAGGATTCTAATTTCAGAGTGCCAAACAATTTTAGACCAATTTTATCATTCGATCCTAAACATACAACTGTGTGATAAAACATATAAATCGAACCAATCATTTAACAAAGACAAGGTTTAAGGGAAAAAAACTTTCGAAGAAAACTTTTTATTCACTTTAGAGATATACAAGACAATCGACTTACAGACTACTTGATAACTGCCATAAGTATCATGTGCTAATCTTCAAAAATCTCTATTAAACGACTATGATCCTTTCAAGAATCACAAGACTATAATTCTTCTTCAGGATTATCCTTTGTCTTTAGCAGTGAGTCTCCTTGGGCATCATAAATCATCCATGGAGATGCCTTCTCAACAAAGGTGTATGAAAGAATACAAAACTTTCTGGGGTTTAAACGAATTCATAAAAATAAATATTTAGGATGTTTGTTTGTTAATTAAATAGTGATTTTACAACAGAAAAAGTGTAGAACTTTTCTAAAAGATGTGAAGTTTCAAATCTATCAAAAGTCTTAAAAAATCTGAACACGAAACAGGTATTTATAGGACATTCACAAAATTCTTGGAAGTGGAGTCGTTAGAATGAAAGTTTCCTGTCATTCAAACGAGATGTTGATCTCGTTCAAACGATAAATGATCTCGCTTCTAACGACCTTAAAAAAACTTAGACAGTGGTCCCTCATTTGAATCTCGTTTGAAAAACATATAAAATGACGTTCTAACGACATGCAATATTGTTTGAACGATATTTTGAAACAAAAATATTTTTCTTTTAAAAAAATAAAAAGCCCTGTTTATTTTTAATGAAAATAAACATCCCAAATATTTAATTCAGTAAATTAATTTAAACTCTAAATTGTTTATACCTTTATGGGATGTCGGAAAGTCTTAAACATTAGAGATGTTCGAGTTCGGTTTGTCTTAATGGTCCGTGGTGATTTGTAACGGGATACGCCAAACTAGTCTAAAACTATGCTATGAACAATGTTAAAAAATTGTTCTTATAGACACGAATACTTCACACGCTCGTAAGAACTAAATGCATTGTCACGGGACTTCTGGTTCAAGAATATGATGATAATTATCAAATAGCTAGAGTTAGGCTTAAAAAGATACCATTAAAGGGAGAAAACATAAAACAACCCCAAAAAATCCTATAAGAGGTATGGATACCATGCACGGGGCCAATGTAACTCGTAGGAACTGACACACGAAGTCACGGGTCTCCCATTTTGAGAATATCATGATAAGTAGAAAATCTCAAAACTTAGCACAAAAACATACTTTAACATGGAATGAAAATAGCCCCAAACGGCCCAGTAAGAGACACGAACACCTCGCATGGGACCAATGTAACTCTTAGAAACTGAAAGCATAGTCACGTGATTCCAGTTTGAGAATATGTCAAAACTTTTCAATTATCTAGACTTCAACTTAAAAACATATCATTAAAGTGAGAAAAATACAAAACAACACCCAAACAGACCCGTACGAGGAATGTACACCTCAACGAGACCAATATAACTTGTAAGAACTAAATGTGAAGTCATGGGACTCTTGGTTTGAAAATATGATGATAATTTTCAAATATGTAGAGTTGGGCTTAAAAACATGCTTTTAACAAGAGAATACCAAAAACTAGCCCCAAACAACCCTATGAGAGACGAGAATACCTCCAACAAGATTAATGTAACTCGTAAGAATTGAACGCGTAGTCATGGTACCTTTGATTTTAGAATATGATCATAATTTTCAAAAATCTAGACTTAGGCTTAAAAATATGCCGTTAAAGGAAGAAAATGTAAAATAGCATCGTAAAAGGCACGGACACCTCATGTGAGACTAATGTAACTCGTACGGACTTATGCAAAGTCACGGGACTTTAGGTTTGAGAATATATATATAATTTGCAAATATTCTCACTTCGGCCCAAAAACATGCCTTAAATAGGAGAAAACCCAAAACGACCCCCAAATGGCCCCGTATGAGACACAAACACCTCACACGGGACCATTGTATCTCATAGGAATTGAATGTGTCATCACGAGACCAATGTAACACATATTATAATGGCCCTTGACAATCCTTTTTATATAAAAAATTGTATCCTATTATGATATTGGTACAATATTTGCGATTTAATTTGATTTATAAATGTTTAGTATGAATTATGAATATTTAGTATGATCTATGAATTAACAAGTATGGCACATTGATTCGCTTTGAATTGTCAACACCATGGTTAGAATATTACTTAATTGTATATTAATTGGTTGTTGAATATAGATTTTTTTTGGGGTTGCCTAAAATTATTTTTTTATTAATTGGATATTGCCAAGGACTAAATTTGTGACCTCTAATTTTTATAAATAAATAAATAAGTATATGGTCACTGTCCTAGATCGTGACAATTTATGTATTTTCTTAAATGAAGGTCACGGATTTGGACTGTGAGCCAATTTTAACATTGTCCCACCCATGGTCATGGTCCAGGTCCGTGAGCATGGGGTCATGAATTATTTTTGTGACCATTGAGCTAATTTTTATCCCACTGGAGAGACTATGACCCTTAGTTAGGGTCACAAATGAGGTCCATGACCATTGTTTTTGGTCACGACTAAAATAATCACAGTTGCCCTAGTCACGGTCTTGGTCCATGACCATCTTTGGTATATGGTGTAGTTATTCCATTAAATAATTATGACATCACTCTAGTTTAATTATCTCATAAATCACTCAGATATAATTCACAATGCGATTCCCCATATTAACATTTCGATACCTACTTGGTCAAATAAATTTGCTACTAATTAACTTTAACCAACATTTAATTATCTTCCTTGATGCTCAAACTTAATTTATTTTCCTACTCCACGGAATTATAAAATAATCCACTAATCATGTTTAACTAGTGGAAATAAATCTTATAAATTTATCAAGGGATATTGTAATCCTAGGTATCCTCGGATGCGAATTTCAACGAATTAAGACATCAGACCTACTCACATAATTGTCACCCAATATGCGAGGATCATTTGATTCAATATAAAATTGAATATCACTGACAACAATCAAAGTAATAATCATATAAGGATTCCAATCCTCATCATTTTTAGTACTGAATTGGGAAAGTTTAATGTTGTTCAAACAACATATCAACCTCATTTGAGCGACTAGTTGATGTCACGTAATATTTTGTTCACGTGAGGTTCAAGCAATAGGATGAAAAGTGTCAGGTATGGGTCGTGAGATAGGTCATGCGAAGTTCATTTGAAAGGGTTTATCGCGTGAGAACTTACTGTTTCGCATTTATTGATGTCGCTTGATGGTTGGTTCAAACGACATTGCATTGTCGTTCAAGCGACTTCTGAGGATTTTGTGAGATTCTTCTGATTTCGTACTTGATTTGTTTTTCGACTGATATCTTACTATTTGGGTACTTATGGGTAATTTATATCCACTATAGGTTAATTATACATGATGGTTTTTGCTGCTTTATTTGTTTAGTCACATCTTTACTGATTTTGATGATTCATTTTTTGTGAATTCTGTTTGCTAGCTTCGATTTGGTACATTGTGATTGTTATTAATGGGAGTTATTTATTTTTCTATATATGCTTCATTGATTATTTCATTATAGATATTTGGTGCTCGTTTATCTTTTTCACTTATTGTCTATTTGAGACAAAAAGGGGGATAGATGTATGTGATGTAGGGGGAGATTGAGCACATAGTTTATTATTGCATTACAAATTTATATCATATGCTTTCACGCTTATATATTGGTATTAATTAGTTTGCACAATTTTATATCCCGATTTCAATGACGTTTTCAATTTAGTATCAATATAATTTACTTACATGTTTAAAAAATTGTTGATTTTATATATTGGTATTTTTATATCATTCGTTCCTCCAAACTTCACTAGGTATCTGTCTGTTTCATGTGTGTAGGTATTCTTCAGCGATTCAAAATTTTAGGACTACATCACATTCAGACAGCTCATGCTTATCGGACCAACATTACTAGTCTTGTCCTATAATTTCTACTTTAGTATTTATGGAATGGCATTTATGCGTCATACATCTTGACAGCCTGGCTTAGGCAGTTCACTGTTTGGGTTTTGTCCTGAAATAGTTAAAGAGGGAGAGTTGTAAGGACAAAATTTCTAATTTAGTCGATTGTATGTATTTGACTTATTCCTGGAACAAAATTATTATTTTAAGTCATAGATAGATTTTTATTGTCACAATCCCACACGGTCTATAACACAAAGTTTATTGAAGACACTGCGGCCAAACTTCAAATATTGATCATACCGAGATTAATTTGGTGTACATTTCACGTCTTCATTGTATTCTGATCTCTTAGGTATGAATGCGTAATGTTTATGGGACTCGAAAAATACGTTTAGGATGTTTTTTTTATTAAAAAAATGTTTTTAAATAGTTTTAACTTCGTTTATTCTGAGAAAAGGAGTGTTTAGATTCGGCTTGAACCTTCCCTTATGTTTAGAAGGAACAAACGACACTTGCAGTCGTTCCAGTGACATTTCATGGTCGTTCAAGAGAAATGAACATGTCGTTCGAGCGACATGAAAATTTTATTCGAGCAACATGATGATCTTGTTCAAACGACGCACCAACTGAACTTTTCTATTTAAGGCTTGTTTTACTCAGAATTTTGTAAGTTACAGAACTAGAAAATCAATTTGCATACAGTACGTTTTCTACAAAAGGTTTTTAAGGTTTTCAAAGTCTAAAAAATCCTTAGATTTTCAAAATCTGAGCTTTCATACTCTTATGCTATACAGATCTTAGTTTTCACCATTTGAATTTGTTTATCTCTTTGAACGTTGGGTTTTACGGTGAAGAAGAAAAGGAGATTGTGTTCAACATCATAGACATTTCCAAGCTACATCGATGGACATCGAGACAAATGTGGAAGCGTTTATTGTGGACAATCATCGTAGAAGGACTTCTGTGTGCTCACTATGGAGGAGTGGTTGAAGGATAAGAGGAGCGTCAAGACTTGTGGGGGATCGATCCGTTGAGTGAGTCTATAATTTGTACTTCGTAATACCACATCATAATGATTATCTATCTTGGGTCGTTTGAGGTTTTTTCCCTTAGTGGTTGCCTCGTAGATCTGGTGTTGCCTTTGTGAACTTATTTATTTTATTTGATTTAATCACCTAGATTCATGTTTAGGATTCAATAAGATAAAATTGGGCTTAACTAAAATTTGTTCACATAGTTGGTGTGGTTTAAAATTTGGAAAATATTTTTCCACAAATAAAGTTGTTTTTGACATCCTTAAAATACATTCGAAAGAAAAAAAGGCCTACAAATTGGTATGAGAGATAGAAATATTTTTTTATCGTGTTGATCCCTTGTGTTTGTAAAGATGAATTTTGTTCACTATAAAAGTTTTAGAGCTCTTGTTTTATATGGCACTAACTATGGTTATTGGAAAATGCGAATGTGCTTTAAAATCAATTGATGAGCATGTGTCGTTAGTGATAAAAAAGGGTTGGACTCCACCGATTACACGAGAGGGTGAGGCTACTACTTTAAAACCCACTAAGTCATGGACCGAAGCCGAACGTAAATTTGAACTTTATAACTCTAAAGGTCCTCACATTATTTCCTCACATGTCATACCGAAAGTGTATAACAGAATCACGGCGTGTGAAACTTCGAAAGAAGCTTGGGATATACTCGCATTTACTCACGACAACACTAGCATAGTTAGAGCGTCAAAATTTCATAATCTTTCTACACAGTTTGAGACGATTAAGATGTTAGAGTGTGATTCGTTTGATGAGTTTTACACTAGATTTTCAAATATTGTCAACTCGTTGTTTAACTTAGGAGATAAAATTCTTGACAACCGCATCATAAAGAAAATCTTAAGGTAGTTACCGAGTAGATTTGATGCAAAATTTACCATTTTGAAGTCCTTGGGTATGCTTCAATCAACGAAAGTTGAAGAGATGGTAGGTGATTTAAAAACCTATGAACTCGATATGTTTAACTCCAAGCAAGTACCAAAGAAAGAAAGGGCATTTCTTCGAAAGATCAAAAGGTGGAGACTAAAGTTTCGGATGATGGTTCGATTCCAATTTTGAGGATCTAGCCTTATTGGCAAAGAACTTTAAAAAAAAATAAGTTCCAAAAGCAATCGAAAGAATCCAAAAGACTTGAGAAATTCAAGAACAATAAGGTAGATCCCACCCATGAGGATAAGAGTGAGAATGTCAAGGAGGTTGAATCGGATAGGTGTTTTCGTTGTGAAGGTTATGGTCACAAGGTTGTCGAGTGTCCCACTAGACTTAAGAAGGAGGGAAAGAAATCGATTGCATATAATGCCACCTTGAGTGATAGTGAACCGAAAGAGGGAGAGAGTTTCCCCATTGAGAGTAACTTTGTAGCGTTCATGCCATGTCATATGAGAGATGACGATAAATCTTCCCACGAATATTCTCTTATGTACGACACTTTCGAGGCCATTGAGTGTGAACCTCAAGTGAGTGAGGGTGATGCTTGTGAGGGTGGGGAGATTTATATAGGAGAGTTGCAAGTTACATTTAGTGAGTTTTATGCGAAAGAGATAGAAGTGAAAAAGGCCAACTTGAAATTTCAAGCTAAGTTTAATGAGCGCGCTGTAGAGAATAATGATGCTTTGATTGAGGATCTTAGGGTACGGGAGAAGAATCTTAGGGAGAACCTAGAATATGTGCAGAAAGAAAGATATAGTCTTCGTGGTTTGGTGGAGTCTTTAAGGAAATAGGTTCTAAAGTCTGAGGTGTATAGGCATTTGCTTGAGTCTATGATTAGTTAGTTAGAGGACAGATTAAAAGACTCGAGTAAGGTGAAGTTTGATTTGGAGGCTAGATCGAACAAGTTTGATAGAATGTTAGGCACTATCCAAATCAAGGGAGGCAAGTTTGGTTTAGGATACGATGATAGAGTTGTTTCCATTACCTAAGATAATACACATCATGTGAGAGAGACCACTAGGAACGTGAGGAGAGGTTGACACTTTGGTAATCATTCCCGTCGTTTTTTTTCTTTCACTCTTTGTGGCAGGTTTTCTATGACCTTTGAAATGCTCCTTGGAAGTTTAGGAATCAAGTCTTTTCGATTCCAAAAAACCCCATGCGTCATTTCACACCTACTTGAGTTAGGAAATCAGACTTAGAGGATTTAGGAATTAAACTTCATGGTTCTTGTTTGGTTGCACTTGATTCTTCCCATGTTAAATCTAAAGGATGATTATGTTTCCATGTTTCTCATATGCTAGTCTTTGCATCATGATTTATATCTTGCTAGTGTTATGAGATGTATATCTTTTGTATTATTTTATTTATTTATTGAGTCTTATTTGAAAAATACAAAAAGATTTTTGGTTTTAAATATTTTTGAGAAAAATACAAAAATATTTTATTTTTGGGTCAAATTTGTTTAGAGAAACACAAAAAGATTTTTAGTTGATTTTTGTGTCTTGAGTGTTTCATGTTTGATGTGGCATATTAGTGTTCTTGGACCCCCATCATTTCATTACCCATTTGGCTAAGACATTTGGTCATAATTGTTGACGTGCTGAATGATCTTAACCATTATCTTAATGGAGTTGTTTCGAAGTTGATGTGCATTTGAATTCGACTTTGCATATATGCCATCTTTGCACACATGCACAAGTTTATATCAATGTTTGGCATCTCATGCATATTTAAGTTTGGTGAGACATTCTTATATCAATTTTTTCATCTACGCATAATAAGACTTAGGAGGAGGTGTGCATGTAAGAACCATTTACCATAAGGATTAATATTGCATAAATGAAAAAATGATCCGTGTCAATGGAAAAGGGTTGCGAGTGAATAATAATCACGTCGTGAAAACTAAAGTTTAAAAGAGCCCCAAATTTATTAAGGCAATAAAAGGAACCATATGCCAAAATTGGGGCCAATAGGATTTCTCTAACTTGAGAAACATAGAAACCTCAAAAGATCATAGAAAATAAAAATATGAATATATAAGGGAGTTTGGATGAAAAATTTAAATGGGCTTGCACCACGAATCCTTATGTTGAAAAATCTAATCAAGACACGATTGTTTGCAGAATCGTCAAAATTTTGGATTTGTGTGCGTGATGTTTGTTTAGTTCATCTCATTTTATTAATTGTCACATGTGGCTAAAACTAAGTTTGATGACATTTATCTATCAATTAGAGCTTCTTAACTGTTTTAATGTGTTGGATTTGTGATTCATTCGTTATAGTTCACGCTATTCACTCCATATCCATGTTTGAGCACATTGATTCTATGTTGGCATAAAACTCACATTGTTTTAAGTGTTTTATTTGTTTTTTCTGTTTTGAGTGTGTTTTTCTACTGTTTGTTCTTTCCAATTAACATTTTCAATAAAAAAATTCATTAGACGAAACTTCATCATTTTTAGTATTGGGATTGAGAAAGTTTAATGTCGTTCAAACGATATATCGACCTCATTCGAGCGACAAGTTGCTGTCGTGCGATATTTTGTTCACGCGATGTTCAAGCGACGTGATGCAAAGTGTAAGGTATGGCTCACGCGAAGGTCGCTTGAAAGGGTTCATCACTCTAGAGCTTATTATTTTGTGTTTATTGATTTTTCTTGATGACTGGTTCAAACAACATTGCATTGTTGTTCAAGTGACTTCTTCAAAACCCACTGAGTCATGGACCGAAGCCGAATATAAACATGGACGAGAGGGTGAGGATACTATTTTAAACCCACTGAGTCATGGAACGATGCTGAACATAGACATGCACATTACAACTCTAAAGGTCTTCACGTTTTTCCTCACATGTCACACCGAAAAAGTATAATAGAATCATGACGTGTGAAACTTTAAAAGAAGCTTGGGATATAGTTTCACTTACTCATAAGGGCACTAGCACGGTTAGGGATTCTAAAATTAAAAATCTTACTACACAGTTTGAGATGATTAAGATGCTAGAGAGTGAATTGTTTGATGAGTTTTATGCTAGATATGTATTTGAAGTTCTTTTCCAATAAGGCTACATCCTCAAACTCGGAATCAAAATCATCATCCGAAACATTATTCTCCTCCTTTTGAGATTTCAAAGCAATGCCCTTTTCTTTCTTTAGTACTTTCTTGGAGTTAAACATATCAAGTACATAGGTTTGTAAGAATTTCTTTATGACTCGGTTATCGGGAATTTTCTGTCCTAAGTCAAATGAGGACTTGACAATATTTGATAATCTAGCATAAAACTCATCAAACGACTCACTCTCTAGAATCTTAATCATCTCAAACTGTGTAGTAAGATTTTGAATTTTAGAAGCCCTCACCATGTTAGTGCCCTTGTGAGTAAGTTCAAGTATATTCCAAGCTTCTTTCGAAGTTCCACAAGTCATGATTCTATTATACTCTTTCGGTGTTATATGTGAGGAAAAACGTGAAGACCTTTAGAGTTGTAAAGTGCATGTCTATGTTTGACTTCGGTCCATGACTCAGTGGGTTTTAAAGTAGTAGCCTCACCCTCTTATGTAATCGGTGGATTCCAACCCTTTTTGTTCTTTCCAATTAACATTTTCAAGAAAAAATTTCACTAAATGAAACTTTATCATTTTTAGTACTGGAATTGAGAAAGTTTAGTGTCGTTCAAACGATATATCGACCTCATTTAAATGACAAGTTGATGTCGCGCGATATTTTATTCACGCAAGGTTCAAGCGAAGGGATGCAAAGTGACAGGTATGGATCACGAGATAGGTCGCGCGAAGGTCGCGCGAAGGGTTTATCGCGCGAGAGATTACTGTTTTGTGTTTATTAATGTTTCTTGATGGCTGATTCAAATGACGCTGCATTGTTGTTCAAGCGACTTCTGATGCTTTTATGAGATTCTTCTGATTTCGTACCTGATTTGTTTTTCTGTTGATATCATACTGTTTGAGTACTTCTAGGTAATTTATATGAACTATAGGTTAATTATGCAAGCTAGTTTTTACTGCATTATTTGTTTAGTCACATCTTTACTGATTTTGATGATTCATTTTTTGTGACTTTTGTTTGCAAGCTTTGATTTGGTACATGTGATTATTATTAGCTAGCATTCTATGTTTATCTAGGTATGCTTTATAGATTATTTCTTTATGCATGTTTGGTGTTTGTTTATCTTTTTCACTTATTATCTATTCGAGAAAAAACGGGGAGAGATGTATGTGTTGTAGGGGGAGATTGAGCACATAGTTTATTGTAGCATTACAAATTTATATCATATTCTTTCATTCTTATATATTGATATTAATTAGTTTGCATAATCTGATATCCTGATTTCAATGATGTTTTCAATTTGTTATCAATATAATTTACTCGCATGTTTAACAAATTGTTGTTTTTACATATTCGTATTTTTATATCATTTATTCCTCCATATTTCACTGGGTATTTATCTGTTTCATGTGTGTAGGTATTCTTCAGCGTGTCAAGATTTCAAGACTACGTCACATTCAGATAACTCATGCTTGCCGGGCCTACATTTACTAGTCTTATCCTGTAATTTTTATTTTGGGATTTATGGGATGGGATTTAGGCATCATACGGATTTACGGCTCGACTTAGGCATTTCACTGTTTGAATTTTGTCCCGAAATAGTCAAAGGGGGATATTTGGAAGGACAAAATTACTAATTGAGTCCATTGTATGTATTTGACTTATTTTCGAAACAAAATGTTATTTTAAGTAATAGATAGATTTTTTATCATCACAATCCCACGCAGTCTATGACACAAAGTTTATTGAAGATGTTGCGGTCAAGCTTTAAAGATTTATTATGCCGAGATTAATTTGGAGCACGTTTCACATCTTCATTGCATTCCGATCTCTCAGGTGTGAATCTGTAATGTTTACGGGACTAGGAAAATATGTTTAGGATGCTATTTTTATTAAAAAAATAGTTTTAACTTTGTTTATTCGAAGATAAGGATTGTTTAGAGTCGTATTGAACCTTCCCTTGTGTTTTGAAGGATCAAACGACATTTGCAGTCGTTCGAGCAACATTGCAAGGTTGTTGAAGCGAGATGAACATGTCATTCGAGTGACATGGCCATTTCGTTCGAGCGACATATTGCTCTCATTCAAATGACGCACTGACTTAACTTTTCTATTTTAGGCGCGTTTCACTCAGAATTTCATAAGTTACAAAACTAGAAAATCAGTTTATATACAATAGGTTTTCTGCACAAGTGTTCTAAGGTTCTTAAAGTCTAAAAAAATCTTTAAGTTTTAAGATCCGAGATTTCATACTCTTATGCTATAGAGATCTTGGTTTTCACCAATTGGAGTTTGTTCATCTCTTTGAACGTTGAGTTTTACGGTGAAGAAGCGGAGGAGTTCATGTTCAACATCGTAGACATTGCCAATCTACATTGACGGACACCGAAACATACGTGGACGCGTGTGTTGTGGACAAGCATCATAGAAGGACTTCTGCATGGGCACTATGGAGGAGTGGTTGAACGATCAATGGAGTGTCACGACCTATGGGGGATAGAGTCATTGAGTAAGTCATCATTTGAACTTTGCAATACTATATCATAGTGATTGTCTGTCTTGGGCCGTCCGAGGTTTTTACCCTTAGTGCACTACACCAAATCTGCTGAATTGTCCCGGTCATTGACCCTGACAAGTTCAACTTGTCAAGGTCAATGACTGTGACAATTCGGGGCGAGACAACATTTTTTGTCACGGACTTGTCACGGTCATTGACCGTGACAAGTTCATTATAATTATCACGATCGTGTCATGGTCCCTAACCGTGATAAGTTTAGTCACAGTTAATAACCGTGACAAAGCCTTGACCCTTTCTAAAAACATTGTCAAGGTCAATGACCGTGACAACCTTATTTGTCAAGGATTTGTCACGGTCAATGATCGTGACAATTTTGGGCAGAATTTAAAAAAATTTTGTTGGGCAGTATGGCCACTACCACTGCCCCGCAGTATATTTGTACCTATTATAGCAACGTTGTACCTGTTCAAACATCATATATCCAAATAAACTAAAGATAATGCAAATATACATTCAAAATAGAAACAATATACATGACGATATAATCCAAATATAATTAAAATGTACCAACTTAAAAATAATGTCACTACATGTCTGGGGTAAATGTGAGGAGGTGAGTAGGCCACACGATATACGAACTGACACACCCACTAATATACATCGTGCCGCATTGTTCGCGCAACCACAATCGGGAGTTCTCCTTCCCAGGTATCACATGCGTGACGAGCACCATGGACTCGATCCTATGCTCCACCTCGGCGTAATACGTCCGGCCGGAGTAGTGCACGTTCGTCTTTTTTGCCCGATTTCCCTCCCCGATTGGCGAGATGCTAATTGTCGCTCCTCGATCTCATTGTCAATGAACTTTTGCCATTGTGTCAATGAGATCGGCTCCTTCGACGGGACAGATTCACGCCTTTGGATAATGGACTCTCGTGTTTTTCCAAAGTACCGTGCCCGCATATTTTTCTTCCACGTCTTGTGTTGCTCCCTCAACTGATCTAAGACGGAATCGCGTAACTTTGGATCCAAGTTGAATTGTTCATGTCCAACAAATACAATGTTAGTTGCTAATAAATATAAATATAAATGATAAAATGAAATTGAAATTGAAATTGAAATATTCATATAAATATAAATATATTACCTGTAGTGCTGCCCAAACAGCTAACTTGAGCTCATATGGCACCTCCTTCCAACTCATATACCCCGGGCCGATGACCGTCTTTACCATCTCGAGGGATCTCGCTAATAGCTCTGACTTGTTCTCGATGGTAATCCCAAATTTGTCATATTTGGGGAGCCTAGGGGCCGAGGAGCCCTCATCGCCTCCGCTACCACCGAGCCCAGACGACATCATCATAACCAGCATCATCATTCTCGCCTTAATACCTGAAGGAGATATTTGCTGTAAAAAATGTTATTAGTACAAATAAAAAAAATTAGAAGAAGACATGCAAATATGTACAATTATTACAAATAAAAATGAGCACTAATTATTAATTTACTTTCATACACCCCCTCCCCCACCACACACACGCACACGTACACGCACACACACCACCCCTACCCCCACCACACACACAATAATTATTTTCATCAATTAAAGTATACAATTATTAATTTACTAATATACAATGAGGAGCAATCCTACTTTTATAATTAATCATATATTAATTTACTAATTTACAATAAGGGGCAATCATATATTAATTTACTAAAAAAATTAATAATCAGTCAATTCTTTTACAAGGGACACTACTCACATACACACACATACACACACACGCAGCCCCCTCTCCCTACCCCACCACCCACCTCCCATCCCTCCCCCCTCCCCCCCCCCCCCCACCTTGCCCCACCCCCTTCCCCCACCCCCACCACACACGCACACACATCACTCCCTGCCCCCCACCACACACACAATAATTATTTTTATCAATTAAACTAACAATTAAAGTATACAATTATTAATTTACTAATTTACAATGAGGAGCAATCCTACTTTCATAATTAATCATATATTAATTTACTAATTTACAATAAAGGGCAATCATATATTAATTTACTAAAAAAATTAATAATCAATCAATTATTTTACAAGCGACACTACGCACATATATACACATAGGCACACACATAGCGCCCCACCCCTACACCAACACCCACCCCCATCCCTGCCCCCTGCCCCCCACCTTGCCCAACCCCCTTCCCCCACCCTGCCCCCACCCTCACCCCCTCCCACACCACACACACGCACACGTACACGCACACACGCACACACACCACCCCCTGCCCCCCACCACACACACAATAATTATTAATAATATAGCCATTTTCAACCATGCCAAAAGATCCGTACTTATCTTTATTAATAATATCTAGAATTAACCACTAAAGAATACCCACCAGATACACCTAAAAACCCACATTGGCCAACCCCCATATGGACAATAATCCGATAATTATTAATAATTATATATTGTTCGATATACAAAGTAATTTTCAAAAAAGCTTAAAAAATCTCACCCCTATATGGACAATAATCCTGTGGTAATACCACTTTTACTGTTAACCAACCCAACATCGATCCACTATAATCCAACAACAATGTCAACAACAAATGTGTATCACATACTCCTTCTAATTCATCTACTCAATTGATTCATTTCATCAATTAAACTAACAATTAAAGTATATAATTATTAATTTACTAATTTACAATGAGGGGCAATCCTACTTTCATATGAAATGGGCACTAATTATTAATTTACTTTCATCTAAAACAATACAATTAAAATTACAATTAAAGCTATACAATTTATTAATTAAAGCTATACAATTGTTAAGATTGCCCCACCACACACACACACACACACACACACACACGCACGCACACACCACACCCCCACCACACCCGCCACACACACACGCACACACCTGCACACGCACACACACACACACCCCACCCCACTCCCACCACCCCACCCCCTTCCCCCTCCCCCAACCACACCCCCTGCCCCCCTTACCCCACCACACCTGCACACACAACCCACCCCACCCCTGCCCCCTCCCCCACCACACACATATATATACACACACACACACACACATATACACATACATATACACCCATATATACACACACATATAGAAATGAAAGAGAAAGAGTGGAAAAAACATACCTTAGAGAGAGAGATCTCGAAATCACTTAGAGAGTGAAAGAGAGGGAAAATTCAAATTTGGTGGGAAAAAAAAGAAAGGGTAGGGCTTTTTTGCTGTGTAAATTGTCACGGACGTATCACGGTCCTTAACCGTGACAATTATTTTAATTATTGTCACGGTCATTGACCGTGACAAGAAAATTTGTCACTTACTTGTCACGGTCAATGACCGTGACAATACTTTGCCACGGGCATGTCACGGTGACCGTGACACAAAACGCGTATTTGTTGTCACGGTCAATGACCGTGACAAGGGTGGTCGTCTGAAAGGTGATAATTTGACCATTTTGGTATAGTGCTGGTTTTCTCATACATCCGACATCACATTTGTGAACTTATTTATTTTACTTTCTTTAATCACCTAGATTCATGTTTAGAATTAAACAAAATAAAATTGGACTTAACTAAAATTGGTTCACATACTTCGTGCGGTTTAAAATTTGGAAAAGAGTTTTTCAAAAAGAAAATTGTTTTTAACATCCTTAGAACACATTAAAAATATAAAGGGGCCTACATGGGATTTATGGATTTCAATGGATTGAGGTATCGGGTATCTCACCCATAGATAATGAGAAAGTTGTGTTGAGATTAAAGTTTTGATTATACTCTCGATTGGTAACCACCTCATGACGTGGAGATGAGGATGACTTAATCGACTGGACAGTTTGGTAAATGAGTAGATGACGGTGTGATTATGTAGAGATTCTCCCTTTTTTTATGTTTGTGTTTGAATACATTAGGTGTAGTAAGTATTCTTACAACTTTCTGGGCTTTGACCCAAAATATATAGAAATGTTTCTAGGTATTCATAGACAATAGCAACAAGGATGAGCACAGGCTTGCCATTTCCATAGATCTAGTTACTTTCCCTAATTAGACTAGGTTGTCTTTTCATTTTTGTTTCAGACTCTTTTTTTTCTAAGATTGTGTTGACCGTATTGGTCCCATTTTATTATTCTGTTGAGATTAGTTACGGGAGTTGAGACGTTATTATGTATTTATGTTGGATGATGAAACATCGGGTTATTCCCGTATTTATTATCTTATTTCATCGGAAATAAGGGATGGTTTAAATTCATTACGATCATATTATTAATGGTTTATGATGAGAATGATATAATTTGATCAGTGTGCGCCATCTTGTGTTGGCGTAAAAATAAGTAAATACCAAATAAAGCAGGAAGCAAAGGCCCCAACCTAGTGGCTTACAAACTAAATGGACGACTTAATCGAGTATCCATCTACAATATACAACTAGGAAGACCCATTTGGTTTAATCTAATGAAGCCTAACAAATATTTAGGGGAAGGAGTGAATATCAACTGACACTAAATTGATCTTTTGCTTATGACCCCACTGAGCTAAGAGATTAAGAATTTTGTTACTATCCTAAAGGATATGAGAACAGGAAACTAGGTTGTTGGAACACAGCTGTCTTACAGCTGTGTGAGTGTTGCAAAACTTGAAATGCTGAAATGCTGTTCTCCGTGTCCCACATCGGTAATGCCTAAAAAATGAGTTGTGTATATTTACATTTTTTGTGGGACCAATGGGAAAGCCCTTTGGGCATTAGATGTTTTGTGTGTATGGGTGGGGGACTTATTGGGCCAAGTCACACACGCGCGAGCGCTGCTGTCGCCGTCCATCCGGCCCGGCCAGTGCCTGTGTCCGGGTCCTGGGTCTTGGGCTTGGTCTCATTAAGAAATAATTTTTTGGACAAATAAATTAACGGTTTTGGGCTTTAAAAATTAATTTTTAACGGTAATTAATTCCGAAAAAAAAACGTGGGCCTTTAACTGATTGAATTTTTCCACCAACTTTTCCAGTTTTCTCTCCACGTTTTTGCCAACTAACGGTAATTTCTTTTTGCATAAAAGGAGGTTGAGACCTCCGTTTTCCAATACAGTTCCAACAAAAGAAAAACCCACATACAGTTCATCTTCCAAACAGTTCCGAATTTTTTTTCCAGAATAATTAATCTCGTTTCACAGATTAATTATATCGTTAGAATCGAGCAATTATACAGAATGGGTGTACACAGACCGGGTTGATTTTTGTGCTTTATCAATTCGTATTTTCTGATTTTGGAGGCTGTTTTATCCTGGGGGTGGCGGGGCTTCGAGACTGTCAGCACACTTTGGGCATAGCCGCGAAACACCTTAAAGAGAGCGACATTGTCCGCGACTCAGCCGTGTTCTAGACTGTCCAGTTCGGGATTTCTTATATTTTCTGTCCCAGATTTATTTGCTCCAAAAATTGGGTAATTTCGCTCCTAATTTTTTGCATTTAATTATTTACTGCTGAAATAACAATTTTAAGGTGTTTGAAATTCTGTCATGGACAAAATTAACTCAAGCAACCTTAATAAGCCTTTCAAATATGAAGGCACCCATTTTAAACGTTGGAGCAAAAAATTGTTATTTTATTTAACTACTAAAAAAGTCGCATCATGTGTTCAATTTGACAAACCCGTAGTAAATAATCCACCTACTGTTGAGGAAAGTAAAACAATTAGAACTTGGGAGGAAAATGATTTTATGTGCAAGAACTATATTCTGAATGCTCTAAGTGACGAACTTTATGACTATTGTGCCAATTATAAAACCGCGAAAGATGTTTGGGACGCACTTTTTAAAAAATATGACACGGAGGAGGCGGGTGCTAAAAAATATGCCGTCAGACGTTATTTGAAATTTCAAATGACGGATGACAAATCTGTTGTTGCTCAAACCCATGATTTGCAAATGATTCCCGTGAAATTATTTCCGAGGGCATGGCTTTAGATGAGCAATTTCAGGTGGCTGTAATTATTGATAAATTGCCTCCACTGTTCAAAGAGTTTAAAAATATTTTAAGGCATAAGTCTAAAGAATTTTCACTAGAGTCACTTATTACTAAATTGAGAATTGAGGAGGAATCCCGAAAACAGGACTATAAAGATGAAATTCTTGTTGTGTCTAATAACAAAAATCAGAAAAAGAACCACACTCCAGTTGTTTTAAAGGCAAACGGAAAAAATATGAAAAATCAGAAAAAGAGCCACAACCAGAATTTTAAAAATCAGACTCAGACTCAGAATAAGTATAAGAACCCTGGAAATGGACAGTCTAGCAACTCGGGACAGTTTCTCTGTTTCAAGTGTGGCAAGCCTAGCCATATGGCTCGCAAATGTCGCAATGTGCCAAACGCACAAGCGAATTTGACCGAAGAGGACCTATGTGCTATGATTTCAGAAATCAACATGATTAGCAGTGCTGAAGGGTGGTGGTTGGATACTGGTGCTTCCCGCCATATCTGTTATGATCGTACTCTGTTTAAGACTTATTCTGAGACTGCAGATAAGAAGGTGTTGTTGGGTGATTCTCACTCCACTGAGGTTGCTGGTACTGGAAATGTGGAATTGAAGTTCACTTCGGGAAAGACTGTTATCCTCAAAGATGTTCTTCACACTCCCGAGATAAGGAAAAATTTGGTTTCGGGTTATCTTCTCAACAAAGCTGGCTTTACTCAAACTATTGGTGCTGATTTATTTGCTTTGACCAAAAATGGAATTTTTGTAGGCAAGGGCTATGCCACTGATGGAATGTTTAAATTGAATGTTGATGCAATGAATAAAGTTTCTCCTTCTACTTATATTGCTTGTTCATTTAATATTTGGCATGCTAGGCTTTGTCATGTTAATAAAAGACTTGTTAAAAATATGAGAACTTTAGGATTAATTCCAGAATTATCATTAAATGATTTTAAAAAATGTGAATGGCGTAGTCAAGCAAAAATCACTAAGACACCACATAAATTTGTTTTTAGAGAATCTGAACCACTTGATTTAATTCATTCGGATATTTGTGAATTGGATGGTGTCACAACTAGAAATGGCAAACGTTATTTTATAACTTTCATTGACGATTGTTCTGCTTATTCATTTATGTATTTAATGAAAAATAAAAGTGAAGCATTTGACATGTTTAAAATTTTCCTAAATGAAATTGAAAATCAATTTAGTCGGAAAATAAAAAGGTTACGTAGTGATAGAGGCAGCGAATATGATTCTGGACCTTTTATTGAATTTTATAAAACCCACGGTATTATTCACGAAAAAACTACCCCTTATTCGCCTGAAATGAACGGTAAAGCCGAAAGAAAAAATAGGACATTAACTGAATTAGTTGTGGCTATTTTATTAAATTCAGGGCTGCCTCACATTGGTGGGGTGAAATTATTTTGATTGTGTGTCACGTGCTTAATAGAACTTCTAAGACTAAAATGAAAATATCTCCATATGAAATTTGAAAAAATATTAAGCCCAACGTGTCATACTTTAGAACGTGGGGGTGCTTAGCCTATGTACGTAGACCTGACCCTAAAAGGTCTAAATTAGCAAGTAGAGCATATGAGTGCGTTTTTATAGGCTATGCTATTAATAGCAAAGCATACCGATTTTATGACTTGAAAAATCAAGTAATTATTGAATCAAATGACGCCGATTTTTATGAAGACAAATTTTCTTTTAAATTGAGAAATAGTGGGGGCGAGTCATCCACTAATATTTCTTTAAATAAAAATAAAGAAAATAATGAATCCATTTTAGAACTTCGAAAAAGTAAAAGGGCTCGTGTAGAAAAAGATTTTGGTCCCGACTTTTATGCTTACACTTTAGAGGAGGATCCTAACACTATTTAAGAAGCTTTATCTTCTTTAGATGCCGATTTATGGCAAGAGGCTATTAATGATGAAATGGATTCTTTGGAAACAAATAAAACTTGGCATTTAGTGGATCTTCCTCCTGGATGTAAAACTATTGGGTGTAAATGGATTCTTAAAAAGAAATTAAAACCTGATGGCACTGTTGAAAAATATAAGGCACGCCTTGTTGCTAAAGGTTTTAGACAAAGAGAAAATGTATACTTTTTTATACAGTTTTCACCCGTGACTAGAATAACGTCTATACGTGTACTATTTGCTATAGCTGCCTTAAATGATTCAATTGTACACCAAATGGATGTTAAAACTGCATTTTTAAATGGAGAATTAGAAGAAGAGATTTATATGGATCAACCTGAAGGTTTTATTGTACACGATCAAGAAAATAAAGTATGTAAATTAGATAAATCTCTTTATGGACTCAAACAGGCACCTAAACAATGGCATGATAAATTTGATAGCCTAGTCATCTCTAATGGGTTTAAAATTAATGAAAGTGAAAAATGCATTTATTATAAATATGTAGAGAACATTTGCACTATCATATGTATTTATGTTGATGACTTGCTTATATTTGGTTATAATATTCATGCCGTAGAAAATGTTAAAGCATTATTATGTGCCAATTTTGATATGAAGGATTTGGGTGAAGCTAGTGTAATATTAGGAATTAATATTACTAGGTCAGAAAAGGGACTTTCTTTGGATCAATCTCATTACATTGAGAAAGTTCTAAAGAAATATAATTACTTTGACTGTAAACCTGTTAGTACTCCATTTGACCCTAGTGTAAAGTTATTTAAGAACACTGGCGACAATGTGAATCAAAATGCTTATGCAAGCATTATAGGTAGCTTACGCTATGCTACAGATTGCACTAGACCTGACATAGCTTATGCTGTGAGAGTACTATATAGATTTACCAGTAGACCTATTATGGAGCATTGGCATGCTATTGAGAGGGTCATGCGGTACCTTAAAAGGACGATGAACCTCGGATTACACTATAATAAGCATCCCGCTGTCCTTGAAGGATTTAGTGATGCTGATTGGAACACCCTATCTGATGATTCTAAGGCTACTAGTGGATATATATTTAGCATCGCTGGTGGTGCAGTTTCTTGGAAATCTAAGAAACAAACTATTTTGGCTCAATCCACTATGGAATCTGAGATGATAGCACTAGCTACTGCTAGTGAAGAGGCAGGTTGGTTAAGAAACCTCCTGTCAGATATCCCTTTATGGGAAAGACCGATACTGGCCGTTTTGATTCATTGTGATAGTACCGCGGCTATTACAAAAGTTGAGAACCGTTATTATAACGGTAAGAAATGACAAATACGTCGTAAGCATAGTATTGTTAGAGAATTTATCTCTACAGGTGCTGTGAGGGTGGATCATATATGGTCTGAACAGAACTTAGTTGATCCTTTGATGAAAGGGCTAGCTAGGGAGAAGGTGTGGAACACCTCGAAAGGGATGGGACTAAAGCCCTTGGATAAATGAGTCATTTGTGATGGTAACCCAACATATGGACTGGAGATCCCAAGAAATATGTTCAATGGGTAATAACAAGTCACAAGTGATATGGGTTGAATCATGCTATTAGTAATTAAAATAGAACGGGGTTTTACTCTGAGTCCATCCCTATGGAGCATGGTATCCTGAAGCAATTAAAGGATGAGTTATTATGACTCTTAATGAGATCTATAGCTCTATTTTGAGTGGGGTACTTAGCTACAGGAGTATTCTTGATAGACTCACCTATGTGAATGTGAAAGTGTAGCCGCTTCCTATGGATATTTTGGACAAATTCCTAGAGCGTTACTATACTGGGATAGAAGCACATGGTCGTAATGTGCTAGCTATTAGAACTACACCCAAGTAGGGTTGTGTGTGGGATGTTGTCAGAGATAGAGTTCAAAACTACGGTTACTCTAGTATATTTTGAATCATCTTTACTAAGTAAAGGTTCAAGTCGAAAGACACATTTGCTTACGCACAATTCTATGGATTATTGCTCGATAAAAAGTTTTCAAATTTTGCAAGTGGGGGATTGTTGGAACACAGTTGTCTTACAGCTGTGTGAGTGTTGCAAAACTTGAAATGCTGAAATGCTGTTCTCCTTGTCACACATCGGTAATGCCTAAAAAATGAGTTGTGTATATTTACATTTTTTGTGGAACCAATGGGCAAGCCCTTTGGGCATTAGATGTTTTATGTGTATGGGTGGGGGACTTATTGAGCCAAGTCACACACGCGCGCGCCGCCGCCGCCGTCCGGCCGGCCCGGTCCGGGTCCGGGTCTTGGGCTCATTAAGAAATAATTTTTTGGATAAATAAATTAACGATTTTGGGCTTTAAAAATTAATTTTTAACGGTAATTAATTCCGAAAAAAAAACGTGGGTCTTTAACTGATTGAATTTTTCCACCTACGTTTCCAGTTTTCTCTTCACGTTTTTGTCCACTAACGGTTATTTCTTTTTGCATAAAAGGAGGTTGAGATCTCCGTTTTCCAATACAATTCCAACAAAAGAAAAATCCACATACAGTTCATCTTCCAAACAGTTCCGAATTTTTTTTCCAGAATAATTAATCTCGTTTCACAGATTAATTATATCGTTAGAATCGAGCAATTATACATAATGGGTGTACACAGACTGGGTTGATTTTTGTGCTTTATCAATCCGTATTTTCTGATTTTAGAGGCTGTTTTATCCTGGGGATGGCGGGGCTTCGAGACTGTCAGCACACTTTGGACAGAGCCGCGAAACACCTTAAAGAGAGCGACATTGTCCGCGACTCAGCCGTGTTCTAGACTGTCCAGTTCGGGATTTCTTATATTTTCTGTCCCAGATTTATTTGCTCCAAAAATTGAGTAATTTCGTTCCTAATTTTTAATTCAGCATTTAATTATTTACTGCTGAAATAACTGGGTTACCATGCATGAGGCACTTAATTTGGTCGACAATGACTCCGATGGACCACGAGCAATGCGTTTTGTTATGAAGTAAGTCTAGGAGTCAGACTCAATGTCGAGATCATGATGTAACAACTCCAAACATATAGAGATCCCTTGAAGAATTTCGACACAACTTGGATATTGTAGTCCATGTTATAAAAGGAAGCAAATACTCTGGAAATTAACCTTTGGTGTTTCTTTCAATGCCACCGCCATCGCTACTTGCATAATTCATATCAGAGAATCCACCCACATTAAGCTTTAGACTCATGGCAGTGCGAGAAACCCATTAAAGATAGTTCGATTGACTTTCTTTTTACCACCGCTTTTGTATTCATGTATCCCAAGAACGTCATAGATCTTGTGAATTACCTGAGACCTGTTCACAATAACCCTTTTGTATTTGCATTTGTTTCTCACAATCCAGATTGACCAGCATATGACGGCAGGGATCAAAGAAACATATTTTTTGTTATCAACATTATAGCACGAACTTATGAGTCTACCAAGGATAGAAGTATTTTGATATTGGACTCTATACACTCCATTTATTTAAATGGCCATCGTATGAGGGTCAAAAAACTTTATTTTCTCACATACCAAGGATCGGTATGTGAGAATATAGGGATTGTAACAATAAGGTGGTCTCTCGTACAAATGATAAACATCGTATGAGGGTCAAAAAACTTTGTACTTCAAAGGCATTGTACAAGGGTCAAATCTTTTTAGGATCTTTATTACGAGGAGTTTTTATTAAACCAATATTATTATTGCATAAATTTTTATTTGTAAGTATAAACTTTACTTTGTATGAGAACACTCTCATACAAAGTTTATTGGTATCAGTATAGTCCCATACGAATTTTATTTTGCACTAAAATATTTCATCCAAAACAAACTTTTATGGGAACTTTTTCTTGTCCTATGTATTGTTCCACTAAAATAAATCCAACCAAAGAAGGTCCTAGAAAATTTTCCCTTTTGACTATTATAGGACAAAGCTGTTAAAAATTAAACTTGTTTTTGAAAATAAAATAATTGGGCTTTATTAGTTTGTATTTTTGGATTAATGTTTGGGTTGTCTAATTAGTTAGTATTGGGCGTCCATAAAGTTAGATCCATTAAAAGTGATATTTTTCAAGAACATTCTAGATCCCTCTTGTGTATTTTGGAGAGTGTAAGAAATAGTAAATTAGTGGAGAAAGATGTAGAAGGTTCTAGAGATTCAATCTTGACCCTTGATGTAAATTCAATCTCCACCATTCATTTGAGTTGGAGGATTGTATAAATAGGGGTGTTGTCTTCACATTTTGTATCAAGCTTTGTCCGCTTTTGATCCGGCACATGAGCATATGCAATGCTCCCAAATACTATCAAATGAGAAATTTCGGGTTTTCTCCCGCTCCATGCTTCTTGTGGAGTTTTATTCCACACACTTCTAGTGGGGCTTCTATTTGACAGATAAACGACACAATCCACAGTTTCGGCCCAAAATTCTTTTGGCGTTCTTTTACTTTTCAACATGCTTCGAGTCATATTTAAAATGGATCTATTTTTTCTTTCAGCAACTCCATTTTGTTGAGGTGAGTATGCAACCGTTAAAGGACGGCGTATCCCATTTTCTTCACAAAACTTTTCAAACTCTTTAGAAGTGAATTCGCCTCCTCTATAGGATTGCATAGATTTTATTTCATAGCCACTTTCTTTTTCCACAAGTGCTTTAAATTTCTTAAAATAACAAAATACTTCTGATTTTTCTTTTAAGAAATAAACCCATGTCTTCCTACTAAAATCATCAATGAAAAGTAGAAAGTATTTATTTTTGCCAAAAGAACAAGGAGTAATAGGGCCACACACATCGGTATGAATGAGTTCTAGGGGCTTGTTTGCTCTTGTAATTGACTCTTTTGGAAAACTCATTCGAGAATGTTTTCCAAGTAAGCATCCTTCACAGAATTGATCCGGATGATTAATGGAAGGCAACCCATTAACCATTCTTTTGTTATGCAACAATTTTAAGCCACCAAAATTTAGATGCCCAAACCTTAAGTGCCAAAGCCAAGGCATGTCTTTAAAGCAAGCATTTAAAAACATTGCACCTTCACTTTGAATGTTTAGCAAAAACATTCTATTTCTTGCCATAGGTACTTTAGCAATTAAATTCATTTTTTGGTCTCTTAAAGAAAGACTATGATCTTTCATGTGGATATCATAACCTTTCTCTAAGAGTTGCCCTAGACTCAAGATATTTGTTTTCATGTTTGGCACATAGTAGACATTTGATATAAATTAGTGCTTCCCATTTTTCATACGAATCAATATCTTACCTTTTCCTTTCACCGGCACTTTTGATTCATCTCCAAAAGTAACATCCCCCTTTACCGATTCATCAAGTTCCACAAACATGTCCTTTTTGCCACACATATGGTTGCTTGCTCCCGTGTCAAGATACCACGTCTTTCTTTCTCCATTATGTTCTCCTTTGTATGCTAATAACAATGTCGAATCCTCGTGCTTTTCCTTTTCAACATAGTTAGCCTTCTCCTCCACAATATTAGAATTACTTCTGCATTTCGAAGAATAATGGCCGAATTTTTGACAATTATAACACTTAATTTGAGATTTTTCGTACCTTGGTCTTGTGTTTCCCCCTCTTCCACGTCGTCTTGCTGGATATGAGTTTTGCCCTTCATTGTTGAAAAACTTCACATCGCCTCTTCCTCGAAATTGACCTCTACCTCTTCCTCTTTGGCTCCATTCGTTATTGTATTCTCTTCCTTCTTTTAGAGTAAGCTTTGTTTGAAGAGCTTGCTCTAAAGTCTCTTGAGTTTTCATGTTAAGTCTCTCTTCTTGGGCTTTTAAGGAACCCATGTGTTGATACCAAAATTAATATGCTGATATAGACGAATCATAAGAAGACACGTGTCGATCTACGTGGCACAATAGCAACGAGGAGGTTTATTTCCCCGACCAAGTCTTACTCATTCCGAGGAACTCCAACACTCCGAGTAACTCAACACTCCGAGGAACTCCAGAACGACGAGCAACTACGGCGGTTTGAGTTGCATCCCGACCACAACATTAATTGCCAGATAATCAACAGTTCAACTATTCATTGAATGATTATCATACAGACGTATATTCTTAAAGGGCATTAATTGTTTACCCTTTCACATGTACAGCCTAAGGGCTATAAATATATTGTATCACCATCATTCTAGGGGACGGGATTTTCTAAATATAATTACATATCGAGAACTCCAAAACACTTGGCAATAACAGAAACAGTGGACGTAGGCCATTCCTATAAGGATGGACCACTTTAAAATTCTTTGTCTCATTTATATTTATCTGTGATTAAATAATTAGAAGCAATCTAATTTTTTACATCAACAGATTGGCGCCGTCTGTGGAAAACGACTGTTGTTATCGTTTTCACCAAAAATCATTCATCATCAATGGCAGATAATCCGGAATCCAGCAATCGAAACACTGGAAATGTTGGAAATCTTCCAAATCCGTCTGCACCTCCAGATCTGGCGGGAATTATGACGAATCTGGCTCAAGGACAAACCACCATGCAAGAAACAATGCGGCAACTCATACAAACTCTCCATGGCGGTGCACCTGCACATTCGGGACATAGAACTGGTTAGAGGCAAACCTATTTACTTTCTTCACGATCCAGGCGTACTGAGTCATATCGCAGTGAGGGATCTGATGATTTCTCTTATCAACCTGGGTGAACTTCGTCAATACGGGCTACAGATACTGATCAACGTATCACTCTCTCTCCAGAGAGACCCAGTGCATTGGAAAGATTGAGCAGGGTGTCTCCTTTCAGTCGATTAGGCCCTAGAAGGAATAGGAGTCCACCTAAGACCATATCGAGGAGTTTTCGACGACCATCAGATCTAAAAGAAGGATCAGCACAATCACGACCAGTTGCTCGTCAAGATAGATCTCAGGAGGCCACTTCAGAATAATCAATTGCTCGAACTAATAAGCCCGAGGAAGGAAATGGTGCGTGGAAAGGGTCCATTCAGCGGTTGGAGGATAGATTGGGAGAAATGGCTAAGGCGAAGAATCCCCTACAATGAACTTTTGTTCAAGGGACACCTTTTGTCCAAGTTATTGTGGATTTTCCTACACCGTCAAAGTTTAAAGCCCCTGTGGTGACCCCCAAATACGATGGAAATACAGATCCTGTTCTTCACATAGAGCAATATCAAGCTGCTGCCGACATCTATGCTGTCCCCGACGAGATGAGATACAGAGCATTCTCAGGAACTCTTACTGGATCTGCCCAGATATGGTACAACAATCTTCCTCGGGGTAAGATTTCAACTTTCTTTCAATTGGCCGAGTTGTTCATCGGCAATTTCTGTTTTGGAGCAAAGCCAGTAAAACGAGTAGCACACTTGTTAAGTGTTAGACAAAAATCTGGTGAGAGTACTAGAGATTACATAACTCGTTTCAATAACGAGAAGCTGGAGGTCATAGATTATGAAGAAAAGACAGCAATCACCGCCTTGATGAGTGGGTTATTGCCTAACAAGTTGTATTACACTTTGGCGAAAGATCCACCTACAACTATGTCAGAGTTGATGGCAAAAGCGGTCAAAATCATGAATACCGAGGAGGCTATGGCTGTGAAGAAGAATATGGATAAAGAAACCAAGGTGGAAGTCGACAAATCTAAGAAGAAAGAGCATAAGGGCAATGGCAGTGACAAGCATTCCAAAAATAATAAGTCGTCATGGGAAGTCCTGAAGAAATTCGATAATTATACTCCATTGAAAATGGGTATTAATCATGTTTTGGAAGAAATTAAGAATAACGAGGAAGTAAGGTGGCCAAAGAAACTGAGGTCAGACCCTGACAAAAGAAATAGAGATAAATATTGCGAGTTTCATAAGGATCATGGTCATATGACTAAAAATTGCATAGCCCTCCAGAACGAAATTGAAACGCTCATTAGATGAGGAAAATTGTCAAAGTATGTTGATCGTAGAAATGAAAGAGGAAATGAAGACCGAACAAGAGAGAGATCTAGATCTCCTCGTCGGACAGAAGAAAACAGGAAAAGAGATCATGAAGATGATACAGAGGATGACCCCGATCTTCCCAAAAGGCCAAGGCAACCAGAACGTGAGGTATTTTCAATACGTTTTGGAACATTTGATTGTAATGTTATTACAGGCGGAGATGCAGGAGGAGGAGATCTTACTGCAGAAAGAAAAGCTTACCTCGATGAGGCTCAGGCTTGCTCATACATTCAACGGATAAATTTGGCTGAGGAGGATCGCCCGAGGAAGATAAACAAGGAGAAGTTGGCCATTGGTTTTTCAAAAAACGACCTTGCAGGTGTTCTTTACCCTCACGACGACCCTTTGGTGATCAAAATGAGGATGAAAGAAGTAGTGATTTCAAGGGTTCTGGTAGATAATGGTAGTTCGGAAGACATCATGTTGTACTTATGCTTTGACAGTTTAAATTTAAAATTATCTCAATTGGAGCCTTATCATAGACCTCTCCTGGGTTTTGCTGGCGAGAAGGTTTTTCCACTTGGGACGATCAAGTTGGATATATTCATTGGAACTTGTCCTGCTTGTCGAACAGAAAGAATACGCTTCTTTGTGATGGATAAGAATTTGCAATCATCTTACAACATCATCATGGGAAGAGTTGGTTTGAAGAAGTTCGAAGCACTTCCATCTACAGTACATCAGTGCTTAAAATTCCCAACAAATTTTGGAGTAGGAGTTGTGAAAGGAGATCAAAAAGTAGCTCGGGAATGCTATTATTCATCTGCCGAGCAAGAGGAGCTTGAAGAGTTAAGGAAAAAGACTACTACCTACCAGGTGGATGAAGGTACAAAAATTGAAACACTGGATCCTAGAGACGAATCTCAACTTGTAAAAGGACAGGTGGTGGAATCTACAGAAAATGTTATTCTGGACGATGAACACCCTGAACGAACAACTCAGATAGGTTCGTCATTGGATGCTTCAATAAAACAGGAGTTGATAACTTTCTTGAGAAACAGAAAGAAAACTTTTACATGGAGTCATGAAGATATGCCAGGAATAGATCCAAACTTCTTATGTCATGAGCTCAATGTGAATAAGGAGATCAAGCCTGTAAAGCAGAGGAGAAGAGTATTTAGTCCCGAGAAGAATCAAGCTATACAAGAGGAGGTCGAGAAGCTCCAGAAAGCTCAATTCATCGAAGATGTAAAATATCCAGACTGGTTAGCAAATGTGGTGATGGTAAAGAAGAAAAACAATAAATGGAGAATGTGTGTTGATTTCACCGATCTCAACAAGGCATGCCCCAAAGATCACTTTCCATTGCCCAGAATTGATCAACTAGTGGATGCTACCTCGGGACACGAGCTGCTCAGCTTCATGGATGCTTACTCTGGCTACAATCAGATCAAAATGAAACCTGAAGACAGGGAAAGTACTTCTTTTATTACCCCTAAGGGAACTTATTGTTATAATGTTATGCCTTTTGGTTTGAAAAATGCAGGAGCGACATACCAGCGGCTGATGAACAAGGTTTTTGCCGAACAAATCAGTTGCAATATGGAAGTCTATGTCGATGATATGCTGACAAAGAGCAAGAAAGATGTTGATCATCTAGTTGATTTAGGTCAGACCTTTGATCAACTGGATAAATACCAAATGAAGCTCAACCCGATGAAGTGCACATTTGGAGTACGAGAAGGAATGTTCCTCGGATACATCGCCAACCAACGAGGTATTGAGGAAAATCTAGAAAAGATCAAAGCTCTTTTAGGGTTGCGATCTCCAACGACGATGAAAGAAGTGCAGAGTCTTACAGGACGAGCTGCAGCGCTCAACAGATTTATATCCCGAGTAACTGATAGATGCCTCCCATTCTTCAAAACACTTCGAAAAACTTTTGAGTGGAATGATGAATGTGAAAAAGCCTTTCAAGACTTGAAGAAATATTTGGGAGCACCTCCACTGTTGTCCAGGCCAGTAATGGGAGAAAAGTTGTACTTGTACCTGGCAGTATCAGAGAATGCAGTCAACTCGGCATTGATCAGAGTGGAGAATGGAGTCCAGAAGCCAATTTATTACACAAGTAAAGCTTTTCGAGGTGCAGAGATCAGGTACCCAAAGCTGGAAAAATTGGCATTGGCATTAATTGAGGCAAGTAGAAGAATGAGGCCATATTTCCAGGCCCATACCATCGTCGTGTATACCGACATGCCATTGAGACAAGCCCTTCATAAGCCAGAAAAATCAGGGAGACTGATGTACTGGGCAATAGAGCTCGGTGAATATGATATTGTGTATGAACCCAGATCATCACTAAAAGGGCAGGCTGTAGCAGGCTTTATAGCAGAGTTTACATATCCTGATACCCCCGAGGAACAAAAGTTGTTCGCTGATCAACCTATGGATGTTACAGGGTCAACAGACATAAGCTCAGACCAATTCCGGTTGGTAAAAGGGCCTGTGGATGTAGAAGGATCATCAAATTTGAGCTCAGACCAACTCTGGTTGGTAAAAGGGCGAGAAAAGATGGTCGACGAAGAACGAGAAATACCAGGGGAGGATGAAAGAAACAAAAAATATTTTACCGAGGAACTCTGTCAGATAAGAAATTTGCAGACGGGTTACCCATATGGAGATTATATGTAGATGGGTCATCTTACACAACATGTTGTGGGGTAGGGATTGTTTTGAACACCCCAGACGAGATTGACATGGAATATGCCTTGCGATTCCAATTCAAAGCCTCCAATAATGAGGCTGAGTATGAGGCCATGATAGCAGGTCTTAATTTAGCAAAGATTATGGAAGCGCGACAAATGATGGTATTCAGTGATTCTCAATTAATTGTAAATCAGATGATGGGAACATATGCAGTTAAAGGAGAATGAATGATCAGGTATCATGCAAAGGTGATGGAGTTGTTGGAAGAATTTGATGCCATTCAGTTGATCAGAATACCAAGAATGGAGAATGCACGAGCAGACGCACTGGCCCGACTAGCATCAGCTACTTGTACCGAGCTGCGAAGAACGATACCAATTGAAGTATTAGAAAGTCGAAGCATAGATGAAGACCTGACGATGAATATTATTACCCTTGATTTTGGACCATCTTGGATGGATCCCATCAGGGCATATATTGAGGAGGGAGAATTACCGGAGGATAAGCTCGCTGCCAAGAAATTGAAGTTTAAAGCTGCTCGGTATGTACTAATTAATAGTGTTTTGTATAGACGAGGAATTATGGCAGGTTTGCAAAGATGTGTACATCCCTCCGAGGTGAAAGAATTGATTAAAGAGATCCATGAAGAGTCATGTGGATCCCATGTAGCAGGTCGGACACTTTTGCAAAGGGTGATGATGCAGGGATACTACTGGCCAACGATGAGGGCTGATTGTATAGCCTATGTTAAGAGATGTGATAAATGCCAACATTTTCCCTCCATCCGACGAACTCCACAAGCATTGTTAACACCCATAACTTCCCCTTGGCCATTTGCTATGTGGGGAATTGCTTTGGTTGGACTGAAGCCCTTATACTTTTGACTCATTTGAGTCTAGACTGTATAAGAGCTCATCTAGTTTGGAAATTGTGACAAAATAGTGTCTATCCTAGAAACCAAAGAGCTTCAGAGATTGGGTTGCTTCTTCTTCTATCTATCATGTAATGATCCTAAGACTATAGCCATCACTCACACACTTAGAATTTGATTCTTGCATATCATATTGCACCCCTATGTGTTTTAATGTTGTGAGTGTGTTTAAATCCCTCAATTTGATTTTTAATAATTTTTTGGGAATTTAAAACATATTTTAAACAAGGTTTTATTTAATTAAAATTTGATTTAAAAAGTCTTGGGGTTATTATATAAATATGGATTGTTGTGTTTATTGGCCTAAAGTTACTCTGGGTGGAAACCGAAAGCGCTAGAGACTCTAGGGTTGGCTTTGTAATTATTTTGGGACGCGCGTTTACATTCATTCTCAGGCCTACACCTGGTTTCCTCTGATTGGCCTGAACTGTGTTTCTTTACTGAGACAAACCATCGCGTGCTTTCAGCCCTTAGATCAACCCTTATCGATGGCCTGCATGTCTTTTGAGTGAATCCCAGTGTAAACCCTTTAACCAATCACAGCCTGTTTAATCCACCGCCTGCTGTGAACCCTTAGATTGTAGTCAAAGGAGCTTGACTCAATCAGAGCCCTTGATTTTGAACGAAGCTCTGGAATCTTCTTCTCTTCCTATTTAAAGGCCTCTCATCTCAGCCTTCGAAAGCTTTTGCCATTTTGAAAAGTCTCAGAAAATAGAGAGAGGAGAGAGAAGAGAGAGAAGAGAGAAGAGAGAAGTTAGAGAGAGAAACTAAACCCTAGTTAGAAACCCTAACTTCGTCCAAATACCTCTAAACCTAAACCACTTACCTCTCCATAAACACCATAACCAGATAAACACCATCCTTAGTGTTTCTTGAGTTATGAGAGTTCGAGTTGAGTGATTTCTGGGTTGCTGAAATCCTTGTGTTCATAAATCTTATTTCCAACTTATACATAGACTCAGATCTTGTTTCTCTTTCAATAGAAATCATAGATCTGAAGTTTTTCATGTCACAGCACACTTAGTTGCATTTATTTCTCATCTTGAGAATTTCGTTGTTGATTGTTTTCTGTTAAAATATTTTCTTACTTCAGAATCAACAATAAGATGTTTTTCTATTTCTGTTTTTACAAAACCTAACCTGACCTAGTTGGATTCGCACTTGGAGGGTTCTCAATCCACATAATATTTTCAAAAGTGATTGAGAAAGGTCTTGACCGATTTCTTAAGCAAGATCTCCGTGGAATCTGGGTTATTTTGAAAGGTCGAAAAGGTTCTTGGTTTTGTAAGAAAGAAAAATAACAAATACACTGCATATAGACTTTATATGTGATTTGTTAGGATCGTCTGTAACTAATAAGTGTGTGTGTGTGCATGCATGTGTTTTAGAACACCATTCACAAACATCTTCACACTACAAACACTCAAAGTGTTGGCTATAAGATTTGGTGAACAATAAGTCGACGTAAAGTGCTGGAACAAAGAAGAGTTGACAAACTGAGACAACTACATCAAAAAACAAGATCTGCAGAAAAGTTAAGGACGCCAGAGGGTACAATCCTGAACTTGTATAGATTTGTTTTGTGTGCATGTTAGTTAAATAGGTTGTAACTCATATATTTGTTTTAGTGATTGTTTTTGTTTTACTCCGTAGAGGGAGTCGTGGATGTTTCCTCAAGGTTGAGGTTTTACCACGTTAAAAATCCTGAGTATCAATATTTCTACATCTTCTCATCCCATTCTGTTTGTGTGCTGAGTTTAAAACATTTTAAACTGTTTACTAAAACTTGTTATCAAATCTTGTCCTAATCTCGTACATACTTTTGTTAACACATCTTGTGTTCAAAATCGTTTTGATTTAAGTAAAGAGTTTCTTCAACAAACTTTCGGAGTTGCTTAAATAGTTTATTTTCATAAACGGCTTTGGCAACGCTATTTCAATTGGTATCAGAGCTTTTGGTGAACTTTTTTTCAAAAAGATCCTGAGTTTCTGAAACTGTTTTCTCAAAATCAATTATGGACGAGAAAAACGAAAGATATGGTAACTTGACCAGACCTCCAGTCTTTGATGGAACCAATTTTTCTTACTGGAAAGTAAGAATGATTGCTTTCATTCAAGGCACTCTGGGAGATGATGTCTGGGATATTATTGAAAATGGATACTCTTATCCAACTAAACCAGCCACTGATGGAAGCAATGAAAGGATTAAGAAAATATTGAGTGAGTTTACTCAAGAAGAGAAACAGGTTTCTCGAAATAATAACAAAGGCAAGAACGCTATATTTATGTCTATTAACGAACATGAGTTCAAGAGAATCTCATCCTGTACCACTTCCAAGGAAGCATGGGATACCTTGATTACTGCCCACGAAGGAGACTCTAGGGTAAAAGCTGCTAAGACTCAGATGTTAATCCAACAGTATAATACCTTAATCATGTCTGAATCTGAGTCTTTCGATGATTTTTATATGAACCTTAGTGATATTGTCACTAAACTTCATGCCAATGGTATAACTTATGATAGACAAGAAATTGTGTCTAAAATTCTGAGATCATTACCACAGAAATTTGACAATAAAAGATATGCTATTGAGGAGATGTGTGATATTAATCTCACTCCTGAATTACTCAGTAGCAAATTAAGAACTGTGGAAATGGAATTAGAGTTTAAGAAACAATTGACCCACACTAATAGGAAACATACCAATTCCAATCTTAGCTTTAGCTCTAAGATGATCAAGCCTGAGTTAAACACCCCTAGTAATGATTCTGATGAGGACTGTGACTTAGAAAGTCTAGATAATCAGATTGCCCTAATGACAAAACAATTTAAGAAAATTGTTAAATTTAGAAACAGTGTTGCAAATCGACAGGGCAAGTCTAATTATACCACTCCTTCAAATCACAAACCTTATGAGAAACCTCATGACAAACAGAACAAGGACAACACAAGACCTCACAGAGACCTCAAGAAGACTGAATGCTATAGATGTGGTAAACTAGGACACATTGCTCAAGACTGTAGAGTTAACTTAAATGCCCAAAACAAACACTCTAGAGCCAATATCTGCAAAACCTGGGATGACTCAAGTGATTCTGAAAATGAGGAACCTGAGACATCTGATGGTTTTGATCCTTGTTTAGCCTTCTTTGCCAAAATCATATACAATGATGATATGCCTATGCTTGATAGTGAGGATGAGTCCAGTAATACTAGTTCTGTTGCTGTGAATCATACTTTAACTGGTTTAGATGCTTTACTTACTGAGAACATTAATACCTCTTCCTCCGGGTGTGTGAGTCAAAGGGAAATCGATACTGCTGATGTCAATGGGTGCGTGAGTTTAAGAAACGAAACCTTAGGGGTCACTTCACACACCTCACTTAGTGACTCAGATAATGATGATCTCCCAGACATCCACACTCTATATACTAAAACTCTTAAGAAAAGTACTAGACTAGAAAAGATTGTGAAAGATCTTACCAAAAAACTAGAGGATCTAAGCCTAATGGTAAAACTGAATGCTGAAGAGTATACTACTCAATGCATGTCTCATGAAAGTGAAGTCAAAGTGTTTGATGAAAAACTGAAAACTTTAACTGAAGCTAATGAAATTCTGGAGAAAAAATACAAAGGGACATTATTAGAATTGGAACAAACAAAAGAAAAGACAGCAACTGTTTTCAAAAAATTTACCAAATTTGAAAACAATTCTAAATGTTTTGAGGAATTCGTTGCTGAATCTAAAACCAATTCTGATGATAGAACTGGAATAGGGTTTTGCCCCAATTTGAAGACACAAACTAAACTTGTTGAACCTATCAAGTTTGTGTCAGGAGGCAAAAGACCTATTGAAACATGTCCAGACTTTCATTCTCTAAAAACTAAGTTTGACCATCAAAACACTAACACTGGAGATGCAAGTTGCTCTAAGCATGAAAGTTTACCAAAGGGAAAATATGTCTGCCCCCCTATTAGGAAAAGTGAACCTGCTTTCAAATCTGTGCTACCTAGGAATAAAATTCAGCCTCAAAATGTCTCAAAACCTTTGTTTAGAGACTTTCCTAAGGAAAACCCTATTCTGAGCAATCTTTATTGCTCCTATTGTGATATATATGGTCACTCTTTCGATAATTGCTATGCTAGGAGACTGATTAAACCTATCTACAACACTCCTATGTATCATAACTTTAACTATTCTAGGAGGAGTCGTAACAATTATGTCCTTCCCAGGCCACCAGACAAAAACTCTAACTATAGGAATAGAAAGACTAAACCTAAAAGGACATTTACTAGAAGGATTACCAGAACCTTTTCTAAATCAAATGCTCAGGAATTCAAATTTACTCAAAATCATGCGCAAAATGTTTTTCAACAAAAATCTAATGCTCACAAATTTTATCAAATAAGAGCAAACAAGCGCAAACTAAAAACCAGGGCAATTTGGGTTAGAAAAGATGATCTAGCACCCCAGATGAAGTGTAACATTGTTGTTTCTGCTCTAAAAGCTGAACTTACATCTTCTGGTTGGTACTTGGATTCTAGATGTTCCAAGCATATGACAGGTGATGATACAAAACTTTTAAATAAAACCCATTTTGATGGTGGAAAAGTTGTTTTTGGTGATGGTATATCATCCCAGATCATAGGCAAAGGAACCCTTAAAGAAAAAGGACTTCCTCTTCTTGAAAATGTTCTCTTAGTTAAAGGTCTTAAGGCTAATTTACTTAGCATTTCGCAATTCTGTGACTCAAACTACACTGTTACCTTTTCAAAGAACAATTGCAAGATTTTAAATGAAAAGGGAGAATGCTTAATTACAGGATTCAGGACCCCTGACAATTGTTATACTATCATGTCTAGTTCTGAAATCTGTAGTGTTGCCAGAATGGATGACAACGAGATATGGCATAACAGAATGGGTCACATTAATTACGAAAATTTGAGTAAATTGTCTTCTCAACAGATAGTTAGAGGAATACCAAAAATTAAACCTATTCATAACATTGTCTGTGGTCCCTGTCAAGAAGGAAAAATTGTTAAAGCACCTCATAAGAGGGTTAAAGATATCCTTACATCTAATCCCTTAGAACTCATCCATATGGACCTAATGGGTCCTTCTCAAACTGTTAGTCTTTGTGGACACAGTTATATTCTAGTTATGGTTGATGACTTCACCAGATTCACTTGGGTAGCTTTCTTAAAACAAAAATCCGATACTTTTCAAACTTTTTTAAAGATTCTCTTACGGATTGAGAATGAAAAAGACACTCAAGTGAATAGAATCAGATGTGATAGAGGTGGTGAATTCAAAGACACTGGTATTGTAGAATATTGTGACTATAATGGTTACAAACATGAGTTCAGTGCTCCCAAGACCCCTCAACAAAATGGAATAGCTGAGAGGAAGAATCGAACTCTTCAAGAGATGGCACGTGTTATGCTCCATGCTAAGAACTTACCTAAGTATTTTTGGGTAGAATCTATTCGTACAGCTTGCCATCTTATTAATAGGGTCTATCTTAGAAAGAATTCGAAACAAACCTCTTATGAACTTTGGTACAATAAAAAGCCTAATCTTAAGTACCTTAGAACCTTTGGTAGTACCTGCTATGTTTGCAAAGATAGAGAACACCTATCTAAATTTGAGAGTAGAGGAGATAAAGCCATATTCTTAGGATATTCACCTAACAGTAGAGCTTATCGAGTGTATAATCTTCGCACTAAGACCTTAATGGAATCCATAAATGTAATTGTTAGTGACACTACTGTAGAAAGCAAGACTAGTGAATTAACTATAGAAGAAGAATCGTCAAATATTTTAGAAAATGACTCTTCTGAAATAGATAATTCATTACCTATTGAGTCACCTGAAGTACCTAACTGGGTTTCTAAAGATCATCCCATAAACAACATAGTTGGTAACCCTGGTGAACCAGTACGTACAAGATCCCAACTTAGAAATTATGCTCTCTATGCGTGCTTTGTTTCTCTCTTGGAACCAAAGAATGTAAATGAGGCATTGAATGACTCTCACTGGATTTCTGCTATGCAGGATGAACTTTTACAATTTGTCATTCATGATGTTTGGTTTCTTGTTCCACGTCCTGATCACAAAAAGGTTATTGGTACTCGTTGGATTTTCAAAAATAAAACTGATGAAAATGGGATGATAATTAGAAATAAAGCTAGACTAGTTGCTCAAGGTTACTCCCAAATAGAAGGACTTGATTTTAATGAGACGTTTGCTCCCGTTACTCGTTTAGAATCAGTTCGTCTGCTTCTTGCTATAGCTTGTCACATGCATTTTACATTATATCAAATGGATGTTAAATCTGCGTTCCTTAATGGAATACTTGCCGAGGAAACCTATGTAGAACAACCTAAGGGGTTCATTGACCCTAATTATCCTAATCATGTATTTCGGTTGAAAAAGGCTTTATATGGTCTTAAGCAAGCTCCTAGAGCTTGGTATGAGCGGCTGTCCAGTTTTCTGCTGGACAAAGGTTTCAAAAGAGGTGGAAATGACCAAACCTTATTTGTCAAACATTTTGGCAAACACATTACTATCGCTCAAGTCTATGTAGACGATATCATATTTGGATCCACTTCTACCTCAGAAGTAAAATCTTTTGCTGAAATTATGAGTAAGGAATTTCAGATGTCCCTTATGGGGGAGTTACAGTTCTTCCTAGGTCTCCAAGTCAAACAACAACCAGATGGCTTGTTTCTTTCGCAGACTAAGTACGCATTAGAGATAGTTAAAAAATTTGGTCTCGAGAGTGCTAAAAGTGCTAAAACGCCTATGAGTACTACAGAGAAATTATCTAAAGATGAAAATGGAAAATCTGTAGACTCTACCTTATATCGTAGTATGATTGGCACATTACTCTATCTGACTGCCTCGCGTCCTGATATCATGTATGCTGTTTGTGTTTGTGCACGTTATCAAAACAACCCCAAGGAGAGCCATTTAAACGCTGTTAAACGCATAATTAAATATGTTAAAGGCACTCTAAATTTAGGAATTTGGTACACGAATGACACACCTAGCACTATTATTGGGTACACTGATGCTGATTGGGCTGGGTGTACTGATAATAGTAAAAGCACTTCAGGCGCATGTTGTTATATTGGTAATAACTTGGTAGGATGGAGTAGTAAAAAATAGAACTGCACATCTCTCTCGACTGCTGAATCTGAATACATAGCCGCCGGTAGCTGTTGTGCCCAATTGTTATGGCTTAAACAAATGCTAAGTGATTATGGTATTCTAAAACCCACACTTCATCTCTATTGTGATAATCAAAGTGCGATTAACATTTCTAAGAACCCAGTTCAACACTCGCGAACTAAGCACATTAAAATAAGACATCATTTTATTCGTGAATTAGTTGAAACCAAGGAATTAGAAATCAATTATCTTTCTACTGATCTACAACTTGCAGATTTATTTACCAAACCTCTTGATTATAATAGATTCATTTCTTTACGTAAATCTATTGGTATGATTTGTGTTGAGTAAATACCTGTTATATTTGCCAAGTTCCTTCCCTTTGTCCATTTGAGACAAAATGGGGGAGAAATTTGAGTCTACTGCATATACTAAAAAGCTTGATCTTAGTAATTTTTTGCAGGTATTCTTCTTGTACAGTCATTCTTCATTGTAATAATAGGATGTTAAACTGTATATAGTTGAGTTATGTAATTTTTGCTTTCTAGGATTTGGGTAGATAGAACCTTTATAGGAATAAGTTTTTTTTTGTTGTCGCCCTACGAGTTGAGATGACTCAAAGGAGATTTTGTCTCATATTTCCAAAGGGGGAGATTGAAGCCCTTATACTTTTGACTCATTTGAGTCTAGACTGTATAAGAGCTCATCTAGTTTGGAAATTGTGACAAAATAGTGTCTATCCTAGAAACCAAAGAGCTTCAGAGATTGGGTTGCTTCTTCTTCTATCTATCATGTAATGATCCTAAGACTATAGCCATCACTCACACACTTAGAATTTGATTCTTGCATATCATATTGCACCCCTATGTGTTTTAATGTTGTGAGTGTGTTTAAATCCCTCAATTTGATTTTAAATAATTTTTTGGGAATTTAAAACATATTTTAAACAAGGTTTTATTTAATTAAAATTTGATTTAAAAAGTCTTGGGGTTATTATATAAATATGGATTGTTGTGTTTATTGGCCTAAAGTTACTCTGGGTGGAAACCGAAAGCGCTAGAGACTCTAGGGTTGGCTTTGTAATTATTTTGGGACGCGCGTTTACATTCATTCTCAGGCCTACACCTGGTGTCCTCTGATTGGCCTGAACTGTGTTTCTTTACTGAGACAAACCATCGCGTGCTTTCAGCCCTTAGATCAACCCTTATCGATGGCCTGCATGTCTTTTGAGTGAATCCCAGTGTAAACCCTTTAACCAATCACAACCTGTTTAATCCACCGCCTGCTGTGAACCCTTAGATTGTAGTCAAAGGAGCTTGACTCAATCAGAGCCCTTGATTTTGAACGAAGCTCTGGAATCTTCTTCTCTTCCTATTTAAAGGCCTCTCATCTCAGCCTTCGAAAGCTTTTGCCATTTTGAAAAGTCTCAGAAAATAGAGAGAGGAGAGAGAAGAGAGAGAAGAGAGAAGAGAGAAGTTAGAGAGAGAAACCAAACCCTAGTTAGAAACCCTAACTTCGTCCAAATACCTCTAAACCTAAACCACTTACCTCTCCATAAACACCATAACCAGATAAACACCATCCTTAGTGTTTCTTGAGTTATGAGAGTTCGAGTTGAGTGATTTCTGGGTTGCTGAAATCCTTGTGTTCATAAATCTTATTTCCAACTTAGACATAGACTCAGATCTTGTTTCTCTTTCAATAGAAATCATAGATCTGAAGTTTTTCATGTCACAGCACACTTAGTTGCATTTATTTCTCATCTTGAGAATTTCGTTGTTGATTGTTTTCTGTTAAAATATTTTCTTACTTCAGAATCAACAATAAGATGTTTTTCTATTTCTGTTTTTACAAAACCTAACCTGACCTAGTTGGATTCGCACTTGGAGGGTTCTCAATCCACATAATATTTTCAAAAGTGATTGAGAAAGGTCTTGACCGATTTCTTAAGCAAGATCTCCGTGGAATCTGGGTTATTTTGAAAGGTCGAAAAGGTTCTTGGTTTTGTAAGAAAGAAAAATAACAAATACACTGCATATAGACTTTATATGTGATTTGTTAGGATCGTCTGTAACTAATAAGTGTGTGTGTGTGCATGCATGTGTTTTAGAACACCATTCACAAACATCTTCACACTACAAACACTCAAAGTGTTGGCTATAAGATTTGGTGAACAATAAGTCGACGTAAAGTGCTGGAACAAAGAAGAGTTGACAAACTGAGACAACTACATCAACAAACAAGATCTGCAGAAAAGTTAAGGACGCCAGAGGGTACAATCCTGAACTTGTATAGATTTGTTTTGTGTGCATGTTAGTTAAATAAGTTGTAACTCATATATTTGTTTTAGTGATTGTTTTTGTTTTACTCCGTAGAGGGAGTCGTGGATGTTTCCTCAAGGTTGAGGTTTTACCACGTTAAAAATCCTGAGTATCAATATTTCTACATCTTCTCATCCCATTCTGTTTGTGTGCTGAGTTTAAAACATTTTAAACTGTTTACTAAAACTTGTTATCAAATCTTGTCCTAATCTCGTACATATTTTTGTTAACACATCTTGTGTTCAAAATCGTTTTGATTTAAGTAAAGAGTTTCTTCAAAAAACTTTCGGAGTTGCTTAAATAGTTTATTTTCATAAACGGCTTTGGCAACGCTATTTCATGGACCACTGCCAACGACCCAAGGAAGATTCAAGTACCTCGTCGTCGCAGTGGATTATTTTACTAAGTGGGTAGAAGATGAGCCCCTTATTGATATGACATAGGAGAAGGTGTACCACCCCTTATTGATATGACATAGGAGAAGGTGTACCAGTTCGTTTGGAAGAACATCATCTGTCGATGTGGTCTCCCTCATGCCTTCATCACAGACCATGGAACACAATTTGATAACGAGGAGTTTGCCGCCTATTGTCATCAGTCAAACATTTTGAAGGTTCATTCAGCACCAGGCCATCCTCAAAGCAATGGACAGACTAAAGTGACGAACAGAACATTACTAAATGGTTTGAAGAAGAGGCTAAGTGAGGCTAAAGCTAATTGGATTAATGATCTACAGTCAGTATTGTGGGCTTACCGAATAACTCCCCGAGCAGCAACTGGAGAATCACCATATATGCTGGCGTTTGGAAGTGAGGCCGTAATACCTGCCGAGTTGGGTCTTCCAACACATAGAGTGCTGAATTTCAATTCCCCAGTCAGCGACTTAATGAGGAGATTAGATTTGGACATGCTCGAGGAGGTTAGAGAAGAGGCAGCCATTAGGAATGCTGCTTACCAACAACGAATAACCCTGTTCTACAACAAGAGGGTGAAAAAATGCGACTTAAAAGAAGGAGATTACGTGATAAAGAGGGTCATTCAGAAGCACAATAAGTTGGAAGCAAACTGGCATGGACCTTACCGAGTTACAAAAGTTGTTCAACCAGGAACTTACCGAATAGCAACTCTAGAAGGAGAGGAATTTAAGAATGCATGGAATCCTGAACACCTACGCAAGTATTATCAGTGATGTAAAATGTAAAGCAGTTCCATCAATATGAATAAAATGATGATATTTCTCCATCTTCTATCCTTTTATTGAAAGTTTTTCGGGGAATACTAGTTTTACACACTACAAACTATGATAGTTTAAGCTCAGACCAACTCCGGTTGGTAAAAGAGCAAGGACACGATATTTCAAGCTCAGACCAACTCCGGTTGGTAAAAGGGCGAGAACAAACATACTCCTTTGGTTAGGAGGCGTACACTAGATCAAACCAACTCCGGTTGGTAAAAGAGTGAGTGGACATAATAGTTCGAACTCAGACCAACTCCGGTTGGTAAATGAGCGAGAACACGACATTCCTAAAAATACCAGCTCCGGTTGGTTAGGAAACCCTACTCCTTTGGTTAGGAGGCTGACACTGGCTCAGACCAATTTTGGTAAAAGGGCAAGTGGATATGATAGTTCGAACTCAGATCAACTCCGGTTGGTAAAAGGGCGAGAACAATACTCCTAAAAATGCCAATCTCGGTTGGTTAGGAAACAAGATATGCTCTCAAATGCCAACTTATGTTGGTCGGGAGGTAAGATTATTCCAGAAAATACAAAAGTTCCTCGTAGAACAAAATATTTCAAACTGAACCAAGTATGGTTGATCGGGGATAAAAACCCATTAACTGTAGTTGGTCGACGAGGAGAATTTATCGACCTTGGTTGGTCGGACACATTTTATGAAAAAGACAGAAATTTACCAAGTATGGTTAGTCGGGGATAAATCTCACTAACCGTAGTTGGTCGACAAGCACAATTTAACAACCTTGGTTGGTTGGAAAAATTTTAAACATTTTTATACTCATTACTTTATTATTAAGTGATCGAGCAACATTACTAATACTTGTAATTTTTTTTACTAAGTTGGTCGATGAACCACACAATATTGTTAGGCAAGCACAAATATAAAGTGTTTGACAAATGCAAGACAATAGAAATACAAATTTGCGAACAAAAATGAAACTTTTTCATTAAATTCAAAATGAATTACACAAATTTATTACATTGATATTAAATTGTGTACTAATTTCCTATTCTACTGGTCTTTTCCCTTCTGCTTTTGAAATAGGCTTCTCGCCAGTAGGAGGATCTTCCAGGCAAAGGGGAGAATTAATAAAGTTAGGATCTCGAAGCATTCTGACGTTTATTATTGAAGGTGTGTCCAGTAGATGCTCGGGACGAGATACCTCGATCTGAGAATGAAGATTGTAGTCACCGAGGTATTTTGCAATTAAGCTCCGAGGAATGGCACGAGCTGGGATCCATTCCATGTCCAAATTATATGGTGGCACAGGCAAGTCAAGTACCCCAGGATCATAATAGTCCCACAGGTAGTGTCCTTGTTCGAGCTTCAGCACACCCAAGGCATTCAGCCAACCTTGCTTATAGCCCTCGTTATTGGGATTCTGGATACGATCATCCAAATAGAATAATGCTTCGTTGTATCCAGCCATCCAGAACTCCCTGGGGTGTTTGTGAAATTGAAATTTCAACCTTTCAAGTTTCTCGTGAAGACTCTGGATGAAAAGTTCATTGTAATACCCCGTACTTTTGACTATATTTATTTTTGGGATTAATTAATTAAATGCGTATTAATTGGAAATTAATCCGGGTTATAAATACTAATGATATGCGAATTGGTATTTGATTATGTGCATATATGATTATATATGTATTTGGTATTATGAAAGTTGTCGTGAGATTTATGTACGGCATTTTAGAAATTTTGTCGAGACGCGTGGGACCGCCGCGTCACGTTATAATATTTTGACAATAAATGTGAATTTAAAATCTATAATCCGTATGGTCATTTTGAGTGCGCCAACGCGTCCGGAAGGGTCGAGATAGTCAGAAAACACTAGCCGGGGGTATAGTTTGAGTCCCGGGATATTTTTAGGCCATACCGGCAACTTAAAGGGTATTTTGGTAATTTTACATTTTTAGGAATTAAAAGTGACGAAAATTAGAGATGTAAATCTGATGTGGATATTGACCCACTAAGCCCATAACCAACCCATATTAACCCTTTAAACTATGGAGGCTAACATTAGGTTTACAATCTTCCCAAAATCAAACCCTGGCTACCTTAAGCCACCATTAGAGAAGGAGCTTAGAGAGAGAGGAAACTCTGCAGAATTTTCACCAAACCTACACCAAAGTCAGAAATCAAACCAAGGCAAGTGGTTTAATTATGTTTAATTTCAGCAAATGTTCTTTCCATGTTAGAAAATTCGGATTTATGGTTTGTTCTTGATAAATATGAAAACCCATGTAGTTTAGATCATAGAACTTGATAATTGTGAAGAGAATTGCATGTAGTATGATAGGTAGATGATTTCCCTTATATTAATTGTGATTTGAAGGAATTAAAACGAAATAAATTCTGGGATTTGATGATGATATAAACCTAGGGTTCATGTTCTAGAGAAATTGGGAAAAGTGTAGAGATTTGTAAATTTAGTTGATGTTATGATGATTCAATCCTTGAAAACATGTTAGGAGATGATGTAAATATGTTTAGGACGAATTAGAGACCCTAAAACGTTATTGGGATGAACCTTGGAAGAGATTAGAAGTGATAAAAATGGTGAAAAACGAATTGGGAAAAATCTGGGCCGAATCTGGTAGCTCGTTAGAAGCAGTCCCCAGGTCGTTCGAACGAACTCGTTCGAACGAGCTTCTAACGAATTGACCAGTCATTGCTAACGAGTAGGAATTTCATTCGATATCTCGTTCGAACGAGATATCGTTAGAAGGGACAGTTCGTTCGAACGAACTGGATCTCGTTCGAACAGTCTCGTTCGAACGAGACTTCTAACGAGCTGACAGTCCAAACTCGTTCGAACGAGACTTCTAACGAGTTGACAGTTTGGTCCTTTTTGGACTGTTTTGACTTTTGGAGTCCCGGAAACTTGTTCGAGGATAGAGATAGCATTTCTTTGATGATATAGTAATAGACTTGGGACATTTGGGTATTTATGAGGAGGAATTTACATACGAGAGTTATATTACATGGACGGTTTTGAGTTGAGACGTGAGTGTCTACTACGACGTGAGAAATTATAGCGCGTATAATTACAAACCGGAATAGTATAGATTGTGATATTTATAGTAGTGCGAGAATGCGATACGTACTACGATTAAAATACGGTATTACTAAGATGTGTGTTTACTTAGTATATGGATTGTGTGTATGACATACCTACCATACTTGCTATCACGGGAGGTTGCGTTCGCTTAGGACCCTCTAATCCTTGTGTGCCTACGGGGGGGATATAGACTGGTACCTCGATGAACATAGGTCATAGAAGGACTTATTGTGATATTAATAAGTCTGCTGACCATGGGAGCGTAGGTATGTGCGTGACCCATGTGATGGTGACTGTGTTCGCCTCCACTATTTGTGATTTGTGTTATCTGAACTATTCCTGAGAGATTCGGAATATGTGATTCTTATGTACGTGATGTACCGGGATGGATAGCAGAGTATGTGTGCACCGCAGCTTAGTTCTCGGGGTGCTTGTATTGTATATTTATGATGTGAATAATATACATTTAATTAATGAGAATCCTCATGTTAATATGGTAAGCATATTACGGTATTGTTTCGAGAAATATAACGAGTCAACTGATAGTTATATATATTGCATATTGAGTATCTGAGTTTACGTTAAACCCCTATTTAATTACGAGCGTTATTATGTTAATGGAACCGAGTATTATGGGTAGGACCTTTGGCAGTCTAGCTAGATATGTTGTCACTTAGCTAGTGGTATGGGTAGTTATAGATGGGTACTTGCGTTAGGAGTGCACAGTTAGACGAGAGGTGAGAATATAATGTGAGTGCACGTCCTAACATGTATTTTGCATTTAATGTTTTAAATGTTTTTAAAGCACTTGCAGGTTTTTAAAATATAACTCCACATTCAGGCTCTGACCCGTTTGCTTTTCAAATCTTTTTCTTGTAAAACCATTTTTAGGTGCCCAGCCACAAGGACACCAAGCATAGGATACTCATTCAGGTGACGAGCTGTAGCTGCTTGTGGAAGCTACAGGGATTTGCATGTAGACGCTTCTATCTTTTGGACTCCAGAGTCACTATCTATCAGTTGTAGGGCATGTTGCCCATTTCGATTTAGAGACATCTTTTACATTCCAGTTTTCAGACTTTAGCATGTTTTATTTCAGTTCGTTTATTTATTTTAGTTTTGGGATTGTAGTGAGGAGTTTTTCCTCCAGACTTTATTTACTGTTATGTGATGGTTATTCATTTTACTTCAGTATGGTGAATGGTGTTATTTATTTCTTCATTACACTTGTTGCATGTTAATCAGATTTTAAATAAAATTTGGCACTTACTTTTTAAATACTAGGTGGTTAGTAAAAATAAAATATTTTCGACAGTGATGCTATTAACTGAGCCAACTTGGCATTTTGAATTAATTTAATAAAGGAGTAGCTACCCGGTATTTAATTAGTCGGGGTGTCACATTCATTAGTCTCCAACACTGATTTCTTTGAAGAGAGTTGTTGTTCCAGTTCTCTAATTTTCTTTGGCATGTCAGACAAGGATTGATTCTTTGCCATCAATTGGAATGCTTGGTTTTCCAACGCTGATTGAGTACGAGCTTCTTCAATAGTACGACGAAGACCTCTTGGTCGTCCCCGAGAAGGTTGAGTACTTTGTTCCTCGTCAACATTATGAGAAACTCTTCCTCGTCCACGAGAACCTCTTCCTCGTCCCCGAATAGCAGTAGAATACCCAGCTCTTCTCAAAGCCTCTAACTCTTCTCTCAACTTGGCATTTTCCACTTCTAAAAATGAGAATCCTTCATCGGTGACCGGAACTAAGGCAGTGGAAGATGAAGCAGCAGACCTAAGCTGAGCTAGTTCTTTTTGCAGATTGTTATTTTCTTATTCCAATAGCTCAGCGATTTTCCTGTGCCCTTCGACATCTGCTTTCAATGTTCTCTCTCTCACTTCATAGCCAGTAAGCATCTTGTCGTAGCCTTTTTTATCATTAAGTTGTTTGAGTTTCTTCTCATATCCTTCGTGCAAAAGAGCTGAAGACTCTTTATAATGTTGCTGAAGTTCATCGAGAGTACTTTGCAAGTCTTCAATCATTTCATAGTAAGACACATTGTTGGCCACAACTCGGTCAAGTAAGCCTTTCAGATACTGATAAGCTTCGATTGCCTGCTCTGAAGCATCATGACCAAGGATGTCAGCAACTTCTGATGCACTCAATTCTGTGTGACCAGCCTTATAATATTCATGGCATTGCTGCATCAGCTTTGTATCATTAGCAGATAGCAGATCCATCCTGGCCAGAAACTAACAGAGAAAGAAAAAGTAATCATCAAAAAGAAGATCAAGACAGAGTACAGATAGAAAAGAGACAATCATATGGAAGAAAAGAACTCAAATTTTATTAGATCATAATGCAGAATTACAAAGATCTTGGTTACACTTGAAAAAGAAGAAAAATAGAAAGAGAATAACGAACAACTTCACACCTTTTCCTTGTCTCCCAAGACTTTCTCGGGAGGCTGGGACGAGGAGCTCGGTTGCTCGGTTGGAACAATGAGTTGGTCTGCTAAAGCTGGAACTTGTTTAGGAGAAGCAGGAAGAGATGAAAGCTCCTCGTCGGCAGGCTGAGTAAGGATTGGATCACCCACTGCCATTGAAGATTCTTCGGAGTCAGCTTCGTCCTCTTCTTCATCTTCAATAATTGGGGGAGGACCAGGGAGATGCTGTTGAAACAGTTCTTAGTCCTCATTAACCTTCAATTCTTGCAGGGTAGCCACCCAACCATCTCGGAAGTATTTCAAACTCCCATACTGCACCTGAGTCATCATTGCTGCTACCCCCTGTCCCATACTTTGTCCCAACCAGTACGGAAAGATTTTTTCACCACCATTTTTCTTTTCATTTTCTCCGAGGAGAGCTTCTCGGATAGAAGATCCGCGGTGGCCTTCAACTTAGCTTCCACCTCTTCCTTCTGGCGGTTCACTTCTCGCAGAAGAGACAATTCTTCTTCTGCCACTTTCATCTTGTCTTCAATCTCCACAAAGCTCTTGATCTTCTCGTCATACTTCTTTTTCTCTCCCTCCAAATCTTTCACCTTATTTTCCAACTGCACCTTTTCTGCCTCAACTACAGCCAACTTCTTCGCCCATTCAGCCTTATCCTCGTCATACTTTTGACGGGAATCCTTAAAATATTTAGTTAACCTCGACAAAGCATCCTCCACTCCAGACGAGGAGCTAGAAGCCTTGATTGCTTCATCCTTCTTCAGAATGGTGTTAAAACAACTCACCAGCTGAAAAAAGAAGATAATGATAAGTCATCAAAAAGATACATGTATTGATGGATAGAAAGAAAATTCATAATAAGAGAAACTTACTGAAGCAGTGTGACGAGTAGCCAGGGATGTAAGCATATCCCTAGACATATTCTCCTCAATTCCTTGGACCTCAGGAATAATCTAAGTCTTTACCGAGCTCATCGCAGAGCTCGGGGGAATAATAGTTGGGACACCAGCTCCACTAACTTGCAGCTGGGGAATGGTTTCAGCCAAATTGACCGAGGAGGATTTCTTCAGTCTCCTCGGTGGCATTTCAATAGTTTCAACCAAATAAGAGCTTTTGGTTGGAGAGATGGTGATCACGTCCACAAGTGCATCCTTCTTGTTCGGAGCCACTGGGGGCTTCTCGGCAGCCTTCTAAGGAGCAACAGAAGGGGCAACATCTACTTTCTTTGTCCCCTTTGGGACATCAGTCTTGTTTCTTTTCCCATCTCCAGCAGAGGTAGTCTCCTCAAAGAGAGTAGGAACTCTTCTTTTGCCCATTTTTCGACTTAGAGGAATATGAGATTCTGGAGAAGAGTCCTCAGGAACTGACCCTGGATCACTAGTGCTGACCACAGGACGAGCAGTAAAGGATGATGTATAGCTGCTGTACTGCAACAAATAGGAAGTAGACCTAATGTGCTCGTCTGCAACTTTCTTATGCAAACTCCAGATAAGTTTCAAATGCTTAATATTTACTTCTGATTCTTTTGGAGTCTTTCTCTTACTCTCAACTGCAAACAAATACATAGTGAAATATCAGTCATACATTTTGTCAAACATAATTTCAAAAATAAAATAAGATGAAAATAACTTATCCCATTGCCATATGGGGGGCATCTGGGACCCTGATATACTTCATCTCCAATCAAAGGGGCATGTTGCCAGTTTTTGATAACTACCCCATGTTCAAAATAATCCCTATTAGCATCAGGGAGGTTGACTACTAAGGCCCTATTCAAAAATCTAATTTTTAAATAAAAAATATTGTCTAGAACAGCCCATCTATAACAATACATAATCTCAGGAATTCCTATACGGGTTCCGTGAGTTTGATTTAACCTATACACCCCATTAACTATTCTCCATGTGTTGGGGGCTATTTTTGCAGGGACAACATCGAAATATTGACAGAACTCTAAGCACAAAGGGTTTAGTGGAAAAGAAAATCCACATTCAGCAATAAAGAGGCTGGGGAACCAGTGTCCCTCAGCCAAACGAAAATAATCTAAAGGCTCAGAAAGATTCTCCAGAGTTACCCAAGATGGAATAGAAAAATCAGAGCGGGATTTCTCAAAAGATTCAATAACATAAACCATGGAGAATAAAAGAAATGAAGAAGAAGGAAGAAGATCTTACAGGAAAAAGGGAGATCTGTTTACAACGAACGAAGAAAAGGATGAACGCACAAGAGAGAGAAAGACTATGGAAAACTCGAAAGCAGAAATTGGAAAAGGTAGAAGATGATGGGATTGCCTATGAAGCTTAAATACTTTGCCTTGGGAAACGGCGAAAGAAATGATTACAAAAAGAAACTATTACGCTACCGGCGGCTAAAAGGACAAAAAGTGCGCGAGATTGAAGCGCTTATAAAAATTCAAAAAGGACGATTCTACGAATTTGGAAGACATTCGAACACGGAGAAAATGCTCCTAAAAACCAGGAAGGTCATTTAATATTGCCATATACCGAGAAAGAATGTTCCATACTTCTCAAATTTCAAAATATGAAACATTGGGGGCTTCTGTTGGTACCAAAATTAATATGCTGATATAGACGAATCATAAGAAGACACGTGTCGATCTACGTGGCACAATAGCAACGAGGAGGTTTATTTCCCCGACCAAGTCTTACTCATTCCGAGGAACTCCAACACTCTGAGGAACTCAACACTCCAAGGAACTCCAACACTCCGAGGAACTCCTGAACGACGAGCAACTAAGGCGGTCCGAGCTGCATCTCGACCACAACATTAATTGCCAGATAATCAACAGTTCAACTACTCATTGAATGCTTATCATACAGACGTATATTCTTAAAGGGCAATAATTATTTACCCTTTCACATGTACAACCTAAGGGCTATAAATACATTGTATCACCCTCATTCTAGGGGACGGGATTTTCTGGATAGAATTACATATCGAGAACTCCAAAACACTTGGCAATAACAGAAACAGTGGACGTAGGCCATTCCTATAAGGGTGAACCACTTTAAAATTCTTTGTCTCATTTATATTTATCTGTGATTAAATAATTAGAAGCAATCTAATTTTTTACATCAACACCATGAGTTCATCAATTCCCATAGAATCTGTATCTTTAGATTCTTCAATTGCTACAACAACATAGTCAAACTTGGAACTTAAAGAGCGGAGGATTTTTTCTACCACCCCTGTGTCGCTCATATTTTCACCATTAGTTTTCAGTTTGTTGACAATAGCTAAAACTCTAGCAAAATAATCTGAAAGTAACTCGGAATCCTTCATATGTAAAGACTCAAACTCACCTCTAAGTGTTTGGAGACGAACCTTCTTTACCTTCTCAATCCCCTTATGAGAATTTTGTAGAGTCTCCCATGCTTCTTTGGTGGTTGTGGCAAATGCAATTTTCTCAAACGTACCTTTATCCAATGCTTGGTGAATGAGAGTGAGAGCCTTTTGATCTATCCTCCCTACTTCTTTTAATCTATCCTTTTGAGCTTGGGATAGAGTGACTTCATCTTGAGGCTCATTGTAGCCTTTTTCAACGATCTCCCAAACATCTTTAGAAGCGAGTAACACCTTCATCTTGATACTCCAATGGTTGTAGTTGTCTTTGGTGAGTTGAGGGATTTGGAAAGGAACCATACCATTAGCCATTTTAGAACCTTGGATCCGATAGCACTTTGTTAGAAGAGGTTATTTATATATTTAGGAGAGGGAGCAAAATATATGAAAAGGGAGTGGAGAACTATTTAGTGAAAGGAACTCTTTTATTAGAACTCACTAAATTTTGCCTGATACAAAATGTGGAGACAACACCCCTATTTATACTATCCAAGCCCTATACACAAAGGTGAATGGAAATAAAGATATTTTAATTGTTTGCTTGTATGTGGATGATTTAATCTTCAGAGGAAATGATGCAAAAATGATCGAGGAGTTTTAGAAGATGATGACAAGAGAATTCGAGATGACCGATATTGGGCTCATGTCCTACTATCTTAGCATAGAAGTAAAGCAAGAGAAAGAAGGAATATTTATTTCTCAAGAAAGCTATGCAAAAGAAGTTCTCAAGAAATTCAAGATGAATGAATGCCAGCCCGTAATCACTCCCGTGGAATGTGTAACCAAGTTGTCAAAGCATGAAGAAGGAGAAACAGTGGATCCAACATATTGATAGAGCCTCGTTGGAAGCTTGCGATACTTAACATGCATAAGGCCCGATATCCTCTTTAGAGTTGGACTTATCAGTCGTTATATGGGAACTCCAACAACAACACACTTGAAGGCTGCAAAAAGGATCCTTCGTTATGTCAAAGGTAAGATTGACTATGGATCATTTTATTCAGTCTCTAACAGTTTCAAGCTTGTTGGCTATAGTGATAGTGATTGGGGTGGAGACTTAGATGACCGAAAAGCACAAGTGGGTTTGTGTTCTATATGGGAGACATTGCATTCACATGGAGTTCAAAGAAGCAACCTATTGTCACTCTTTCCACTTGTGAAGATGAATACGTCGCCACAACAAATTGTGTGTGTCATGCAATTTGGTTGAAGAATTTATTGAAAGATCTTAACATACCTGAAGATACGATTGAGATATGCGTCGACAACAAATCGGCGATTGCATTAGCAAAGAATCCAGCTTTCCATGATAGAAACAAGCACATCGACACAAGGTATCACTACCTTCGTGAATGTCAAGAAGGAGGTACAATTGAAGTACGTGAAGTCTCATGATCAGGTTGCTGACATATTTACCAAGCCACTCAAGCATGAAGTTTTCCACAAGCTATAAAGATTACTTGGAGTTTCAAAACCAAGTTTAAGAGAGGGTGTTGAAAATTAAACTTATTTTTGAAAATAAAATAATTGGGCTTTATTAGTTTGTATTTTTGGGTTAATGTTTGGGTTGTCTAATTAGTTAGTATTGGGCCTCCATAAGTTAGATCCATTAAGAGTGATATTTTCCAAGAACATTCTAGATCCCTCTTGTGTATTTTGGAGAGTGTAAGAAATAGTAGATTAGTGGAGAAAGATGTAAAAGGTTCTAGAGATTCAATCTTGACCCTTGATGTAAATTTAATATCCACCATTCATTTGAGTTGGAGGATAGTATAAAAAGGGGTGTTGTCTCTACATTTTGTATCAAGAAAATTTTAGTGAGTTCTAATAAAAGAGTTCCCTTCTTCCAATAGTTCTCCACTCCCTTTTCATATATTCTCTCCCTCTCCTAAATATATAAACAACCTCTTCCAACAAAAGCTATTAAAAGGAATATCCAGAAATTCATGGATCAATATCATTCCTATACATAAATTTCTACATAGTCACTACACCAAAAATAGGAAACTGGCATGGTTTAAAATAGTGCCAGACGCAATCTGGCACGATTCAAAACCGTGCCCGAATCAGGCCAGATTTTCTGGCACGGTTTAAAATCGTGCCAGATTTCCCAAACTGGCACGTTTTTGACACACTTTTAAACTGTGCCAGTTTTTTTATTTGGTACGCTTTTAAACCGTGTTAGATGTTAAATCTGGCACGCTTTTGGCACATGCCGAAACCATGCCAAATTGTCTATTTTCTGGCACGCTTTTGGCACGGTTATAAAGCGTGCCAGATTTGTTTTATAGGCGTTCTCTTTTTTATAAATTGCCACTGTTTTGGCACGGTTTAAAATCGTGCCAGATTTTTCAGTTAATAAAAAAAATAATAATAGGAAACAAATCTAGAAAATCTACAAATTCCAAATCTGATAGGATAAATATTTATTATTTGCAAAAAAAAAAATCAAGAAAAATCACAAATTATGAATATCGCAGGTTGTTGATAAAATAATGTGCATACAAACTTCAAAAAATTACAAGAGTTAATACCAATATAAAGCTCACATGGCCATAACAGTCGACAATAACTTCAAAAAATTACAAGAGCTTATATCTTCTCGTTCTCCTTCTGAATCTGAGGTAAGTGTGCATGTTTTGTTCTTGTTCCCCTTTTCTTAAGGCAAGCTGCATCTGCTTATTTCTTTGATAACTTTGGTGCAGGGAGTTGAAGAAAGGCCCAATCCCCCCGTGACTCATTTCATGGGGGGGGGGGGGGGGGGGGGAGTTTCGATGTCTCTAAGCCAATACTACTCCTCCCCATTCCCCCATGATAGGTCTTACCTACTCTCGTCATTTGTCCTCCCAACGAGCTAAAGCTGCTGCTGCGGGGGGTGCTACCGTTGAATATGTTGGAATATCTTCCCAACTGAAAACAACTTCCCTAGCTATTTTTGAATTAGCACCTCAGCCCGAGGTTCTTCTGCCCCTTCTTCCAACTGCACAAAGTCACCTCGAGGTAACATATTATCTATTACTTGTGAGGTCTGACTTCTTTTTTTCTCTCTTCCTCCTCTTTTCTTTCTGTTTAACATGCTGAACTTTTGATATGTTGGGATGCCTTAGGTTGAAATGGCGTCCTTATTAGTTGACCTTTTTCTTCCCACCATGCTGACGAGACCCATAATTGCGGTTACCGTTTTTGGTGCCATAATGGGGGTAAGTAACACTTAGATGTATTCCTGCCTTTTTCCTGTACTTGCTTCTTGTGTCTAACACTTGGTTTCGTATTTGCAGCTTCCGCCAAGCCTTACCCCACCCTTTGCTCTTAGTGGATTTTCTCTTTCCAAGGCTAAGGTTGATGTTGTTGCCCCACGTGGTGGTTCTTCGGTGCCTACCCATGCTGGGGCATCATTTGGAGGTTGCTCGTGTTCTTTCAGCGAAACTCCTTCGTTGGCCTTGGTACCATTTGTTGGCGAGGGAGCTTTGTCGATCATTGAGGCTTTTTTAGTTAGGAGCGTCGTTGAGGCCTCCACGGTGGCTCCTATTCTCGCTGCTTATACTGTTGAGGTACTTCGCTAATTTCTCTGCATTTCTCATCCTCTCAACCTTCATTTATGTTGATATTTTCCATAAACTCCGCCTATATCGGTGACTAAACAAATAAAACACTTGTTGAGATTTTCCATAAACTCCGCCTATATCGATGACTTAACAATGAAAACACTTGTTAAGATTTTTCATAAACTCCACCTATATCGATGACTTAACAACTAAAACACTTGTTAATATTTTTCATAAACTCCACCTATATCGGTGACTTAACAACGAAAACACTTGTTAATATTTTTCATAAACTCCACCAATATCGGTGACTTAACAACGAAAACACTTGTTAAGATTTTTCATAAACTCCACCTATATCGATGACTTAACAACGAAAACACTTATTAAGATTTTTCATAAACTCCACCTATATCGGTGACTTAACAACGAAACACTTGTTAAGGTTTTTCATAAACTCCACCTATATCAGTGACTTAACAATGAACAAACTTGTTAAGATTTTTTTCATAAACTCATTATTTCCTCTAACTATTCTCAAGTTGCTCGGGAGGATTATCCACCAGTTTTTTCAGCTACCTCCTCGCCCCGTCGGGAACCCATTATTTCAGAAGACTCTGGTCACAACGATCAAGGTTCCACGATCAGTACTGCTGCTGAGAGAGAATCTGACTGTGAGCTTCCTCTGCCCGACTTGGCTCCTCATGCCTTCTGCCTGATGGTGCTTCAGCGTTCTCCTCAGATGCCTGTCAACCATCACTTGGTAGTTAAGCAACTTGCACACTACCACCCTGAAACGTTCATCGTGGATTGCCTGCATTCCAACATCTCTGTGATGAGTTACAGGCTTCAGGGCATGGCTACCGTTGTGGCTGATATTGCCAGTTGTCTGACCTCAAACGTTACTAGACCCTCCTCAACCAATTCGTAGGCCACCTGAAGGATTTGGGTCATGATGGATTTCATTTTTATTGGCTTATCACGCATTTGAAAACTTTGAAGAGCCAGCGACTAGATAGCCATAGGGAACTGCTCTGAAAACATCAAGAGGATCAACGGGCTGAGGAAGCTAAGTTGGCTAAGTTAGCACCTCTTCTTAAAGCTGTTGACAAAGAGTTGGGGGACCTCAAAGAAGCTCTGCACTTGGTGAAGTTTAAACGAGAGAAACTCCTCATCGAGCGCACACAAGCGCAAACGAGGTTGAAGGTTTCTATTAATGCCCAACGATCTTGCCTAGAAGCTTCTTCGGGCCTTCCTGGAGATTTTTTCTCTTCCCCAGATCTGTGGTTCCTCCTAGGTCAATGAACTTTTGTATATATTTTTCTTTTTTATCCTTCTTATGTAATTCTTGGGCAATAGCTCCCAATTTTGTAATGCCCCAAAGTTTATGAATGAAGAAAGATATATGTTTTCTCATGCCTTTCCTTTGTGTTATGGCTATTTGCATACATTATGCGGTTATATGGTTATTTCATCTCCACTAGAATTATAATAAAGATAACTTGAATATTTGTCATAGAAAGAACTTGTATATTCATAACAACTAGATACATCGATGGCCCAAACATACTTGCTTACACATGATAAACCTTCAGCCATTTATTGTTAATTTTTAATGGTTTGTCTTCTTCCATCTTAGAAATTAAGCAATAACCTGAGTCATGAGCTTCTTTTAAAATGAAAAGGTCCCTCCCAATTTTTTACAAACTTGGGTAAGGGGAACCCTCTGATGTGCTTCAGTGCTGCTTTCAACACGAGGTCTCCCTCCATAAACTTCCTCAGTCTTAGCAAGTTATCATATGCCCTGGAAAGATATTTCATATACATTTTAAAGTGTTGCATTGCATTATCTCTGTGTTCATCCAACGCTTTCAACTGCACATGTGTACTCTTAGGGAGCATGCTACTTCGCAAGGTATATCGAGCAGAGGTAACTTTTAACTCCACTGGAAGGATTTTTTGAGCCCCATAAACGAGAGAAAATGGAGTATACCCTGTGGTCTTCCTCTTAGTTATTCGATAGGCCCATAATACGACTGGTATCTTTTCATCCCATGATCCTGGGAAATCCTTCATCGTTTTAGCCAAGATATTAACCAAACTTTTGTTGGTTGCTTCGGCTTGACCGTTTCCCTTTGGGTAAGTTACCGTTGAGTTATAATGAATGATGGAGTATTTGTTTGTGAGCATTGTTACTTCTGAATTGATGAAAGGGGTTCCGTTATCTGAGAGAATAACCTTTGGAATCCCAAAGCGGCAAATAATGTATTCTTTGATGAAGTTTCTCACCACCCCCATTGTTTCCCTTCTCAGTGGTATCGCTTCAGCCCACTTTATGAAGCATTCCATTGCTACTAGTATTCATATCTTCCCCCTTGAAGAGGGATGTATTTCCCCCACCAGGTCGAATGCCCAAGTGTGAAAAGAATAAGGAGTTGCCATGGAGTGTAGGTCCACCTATGGGGCATGGATCATATTTTCATGAAGTTGGCAAGCTTTGCATTTTTGAACAAACTCAGCGGAGTCTTTCTCCATCGTTGGCCAATAATACCCCAACGTCATCAACTGATCATACAACTTGGCCCCTCTTGTGTGAGTTGGTTCGTACGCTTGTGTGAGGACCTCAGCTTCTTCTTTTTTGATGCAACACAATGGTTTATTGAAGTAGCCCCTTTAAAAAAGCTTCCCCTATTGAATATAGAACCTCGGGGCCCTTCACTTAAGTCCCATCACGTCAATATTCTCTGTTGGGCCAACTTTATTTTTAATGAAGTCAATATAGGGCTGTCTCCAGTCAGCTTGAGCTTCCACGAAATGATATTCAACTGCTTCGAAGAATAACTGGCATTTATCGCACTTCCGTTGTAGCTCTGCCGCGTCTTGTTTCATTCTAGGCCAAAAATACCCCTCTCTTTGAATCCTTCAGTAGAAGGGTATCTCAGTTGTCTCACAGTGCTCTTCATATGTTCTCTTTAATCTTCGCTCTGCTTCTTCTGAGCTTATGCACCTTGACAACCACCCTCCCGCGTTCCTGAAGTAAAGGTTCCCCTGGTTTGTGAAGTATGGTATTAATTCCCTTAGCCCCATCGTTCCTTTGCCAGACTCCAGTTTCTTCCTAATGTCTCCCCTCCGGTCTGCATCCTCCTCCATCGGTGTAATTGACTGTACTACCAAAGAATATGTTCTTCGTTTGATCACGACGGTAGTTGCATCGTTCCTCATAACCATTTTTTGGGCAATGGTAGCATAGGTGTCTGGATGGCGGTCCATTATTCTGGGATATCTCTTGATCTTCGTCCGATGGAACTGGCAGAGGAGCCTCTGAATGATTGTCCTGTATGGTGCCAGACTCATGTGTTTCAACACATATTCTCCATTCACCTGCTGAATTACCAAGCTCGAATCACCTTTGATGCAAAATGAATGAATTCCTCTTCGAAGAGCCTCTAGCAACCCCAGCACCAATGCTTTATATTCTGCTTTGTTGTTGGAACAAGGAAAGTCTACCTTGTAGGAAAGACAAATCTCCTCCATTCCTTTTGAAAGAATAACCCCAGCTCCTCCTTTCTTTTCTGTCGAAGATCCATCAAACTGCATTGTCCATTCCTCATCAGTAGCATCTAGGTGATTGTCCTGCAAATCATCTCTTGGAATACTTTCTTTAGGTGTCTCAAACGTTCCTGAGGGGAAGATTTCCAATAGGTCGGCATACGCTTGGCTTTTGATCGCGCGAGGAACCATACACTTCAAGTCATATTCGGAGAGGATAAGGAACCACCTAGCTTCCCTACCAATCAATATAGTTCTTCCCAGCAAATACTTAATAGGATCACATCTAGTTACAATATGAATTGTAAAAGACATCATATAATGTCTAAGTTTTTTCTCTACAAAAACTAAGGCTAAACAATGCCTTTCCAAGCTACTATATCTAACTTATGGACCATGGATGATCCTGTTGAGGTAGTAGATTGGTCATTCTTTCCCGTCAATCTCTTGTGCTAGAAAATCTCCCATGGACCTCGTGGTGGATGTGAGGTACAGCTGTAATGGTATTCCTGCCTTGGGGGGAACCATAGTCTGTAGTGAAACGAGTAGCCTCTTTATCCCAACGAGAGACTCCTGATGAACCCCCTCCCACTTGAATTTGGTGTTCTTTCGCAACAGCTGCATCAACGGGTGTGTTATTTCGGCCAATCCAGGCATAAACCTGCTAAGATAGGAAACTTTATCGAGGAAAATCTTCAATTCCTTCACCGTTCTTGGACTTGGCATCTCCAAGATCGCTCGCTATTTGTCCTGGTCCATATGCGCCCCTTATCGATCAACTACAGATCCTAGAAATTTTCCACTTGTTACTCCAAAGATGCACTTCAGTGGGTTTATCTTCAATTTATTCTTCCTGCATCGGGAAAAAACCTTCCTCAAATTGCCCAGATGGGACTCCTCCTTCCTTAATTTGATGACCAAAGTATTCATATAAAATTACATAAATTTATGAAAGAAGTCATGAAAAATGGCCATCATTGTTCTCTGGTAAGTATCCCCAGCGTTCTTAAGTCCAAACGACATCACCTTGTACATAAAATTACCTAACGGGGTTCTGAAAGTCATTTTCTCTGATCCATAGGGTCCATCTTAATCTGGTTGTACCCTACGTACCCATCCATTAAGCTATACATCTCATGACCAGCCGTTGCATCTATCAAGCTATCGATGGAGGGCAAGGGGAACTCATCCTTGGGATAAGCTCTATTCAAATCCCTAAAATCTACACAGATCCTTATTTGGTTTTTGTCTTTCTTTCCCACTGGGACAATACTGGATAGCCAGAATGGGTGTTGTATCGGCTTGATGAACCCCATTATTAGTAAACATTGGACCTCTTCTTTGATCTTCAGGTCTAGCTCTGGCTTGTACGTTCTCGTTGCTTGTTTTACTATAATAGCCGAAGGCATCACATTCAACTTATGGTAGCTCACTTCCTCATCCAGCCCTTCCATCTCTATGTACTTCCATGCCAAGATGTCTATAAATTCCCAAATCAACTCAACCAAGGCATTTCGTTTCTCCTCACTGAGATCTTTCGAGGTAAACACAGGCCTTGAGTCCTCCTCTTCTTTCGACAGGTTCAACTGCTCCAGTTCTTGTGCCTTCGATTTCAGTTGATCCGCCATGTATTCAGGTTCCTCGATGACTTCCTCCACAAATTCCTATATATTGGAGTTGTCTGTCACCATACATTGTCCCCGCTGATCTACTAAAAAGCACTCATATATCGGGTCAGACTCATTGTCATCTTCTTCAGACGCCCGTTCACACCATTATAATCGATATATCACCTTTCCTTCTTTGGTAACGACCTTCTTGCACTGTCTGTTGGTAGTTGTAGTTGCATTCCTTTTCTTCTCTCTAGAGGCTTCAACCACTCTTTTTTCTAAAAATTAGCTCAGCACGCTTTTCCGTTGGACCTCATGTTCCATCGGATCCACGTTGGGCCTCATCCTTTCTTTGAGTTGCTTCGATATGTTTTGGGGCCGATGGATCACGTGGTGAGCTTCATCGGTTATCATTCTTGCACTGCTTGCAACCTCTTTATTCTTCTCGTTCAAGGGCCCTATCCTTTCTCTGATCGAGGGAATCCATGATCCCTCCATTCTTCTCGTTAGGACTCGGATATCCTCCTCCAAATGTAAAATGTCGCATCTACTAAATGAGCTTCCTCGACAGCGAAGGGCCTCTTCGTAGCCCTAATGGTCACCTCCATTCCCTTGATATTCGCCTTAGCGCATTGGTGGTACGTCGAGGGAACTAGCCCTTGTTTGTGCATCCACACTCTTCCTATCAGCAGATGGTAGGAAGTTGCACTCTCTATTACGTGGAACTTGATATAAAAACTCAGATTTTCCATTACAATCCCAACATTCACGTACCCAATGGATTTGGAAGACTGGTTCTCATATCCCGAAATCACCAAAGGCATGGGGACCAACCTTTCCTCTGGAATATTAGCTACGTGAAAAGAGTTGATTGACATAATATTAATGGAAGCTCCCCCATCCATAAGAGTCCTTGCGAAACTAATTCTGTTGACGTTGGGGTCACATATAATGGCCTGTTATGAGGGAATCTTACAGCCCTATCCGCATCGCTGAAAGTTACTTGTGACAGAAATGTCCTCACCAACCTGGCCATGGGTCCCTTCCCTCTCAGCGAAGGGACTACGTTCTTCCTCCCAATGTCAAGTATTGTCTGGGTTATTTCCAACCTACTTTCTTTCAATATCCCCACTTGGTCGAAGAACCAGATGAACCTTGGGGATTTTGAAACTTCACAGTACTCTACGACTGGGTTTGCTTCCTCACCTTCAACACTGTATACATCCTCCAAGTCTTTAGCGCTTGCCTCATCATTGGCTAGTACTACGTCAGCCATTTCCTTCGTACAATCTTCCAGAGCTTCTTCGAAGTCTTTCTGCTTCATAATTGGCTTTCTTTCTTCTCTCTCTCCTTCCTCATCATAGGCCATCACCAAATTGGCCCCATGTGTTGGGAGTGGGTTGTTGTTAACGTTTTGCGGAGGGATTTGCAATGCCCTTGCCTTCATATACTTATCGATGATTCTTCTCAGCATGAAACAGCTCTCTGTTGGATGCTACATCTTTCGATGAATCTGGAAATACTTGGGATCCTCCCTCGTCATTGCATCGGGTTCCTCGACGGGAATGCCTTTTGGTTCGTAGACCATTTCTCCTTGGACCATTGCATTGTAACAACTGACAGCCTCCTCCACTGTACAAAGCAATGGCGATGGGTCTTCCCTATCTCTTCTAAACTCCCTCGGTTTACCCTACCCGTGGGGGCTGAGACCTCCCTCCCACGGGTTGTATCGGTTGCCTAAACATCATAGGCACCACCACTGGATTTGGTCGCACCACCAAGGAGATATTTCTTACTACTTTTAAGAACGCCAAAAAAGTCCCCTCGCTCGTTTCATTAATGAGATGATAGATGTACTCAGGAAGAATCCCCTCCGCACAGATCTTTAATAACTTAGATTCTTTGACCTCCTCCATCATATCGAGAGACCTTTACCTGAACCTTCGAACATACGCCACCACTTGTTCCCCGGGTGGTTGCTTCTCCCTCCCCAATTGGGTGAAAGTAAACTCATCCTCCGCCAGAAAGAACTTCTGGACGAATAAGACGTGAATTTCCTCCCACGTGGAGACACTCTTGGGAGCTAAGTGAGAATACCATGTTTATGCCTTGTCAATTAAGGATTTATAAAAATCCCTCAACCTGAGGTTCTTATTATTGCAATACGCCCCCAAGTGTTCAACGAAGCGCTTAATGTGTTCCTTCAAATTTCCACCTTTTCCTGTGTATTTTTCAAAGATGGGGGGGGGATGTAATCTTTTGGATAGGGCTCGTCATTGTATTCCTGGGGGTATGGTGTCCGAAAGTCATCATAGACCGAAGCTACCTCGCCCACAGATTGCGAGGAAGCTTGCATGAACCTCAGCATCTCCTTCTGCATCTCCTTCCTCATTTCCTCCATGGGTGATGCTACTGGGGCAACAACCAACGGGACCATAGGCTGAGTGCCCGTTACAGCTGGAGCAATCATCACAGTTGGAGTCGTTGATACTCCAAAGGTTCCAACTGATGGATTCACAACAGAGGGTATACTTACTGGGATTGTTCCCGTTATGCTTATACTCGGTGGGGCCATTGGGGTTGCCCCTGGTGTTATAAAAGAGTTGGCTTCAAATCCCCCCAACACCTTTGAAGCTACCGAAGTTTGAAAAAACTCATAAAACTTATTCATGAGGAGTGCCACCTGAGCTGGTCCCAACTCAGCACTCATGGAAGCTTGTGTCACCCCTAGAACGCCTGTCATCGCCTTAACTGGAGGTAACTCTATTCGAGGAGCCCCTTCCCTTAGAGCCTCCAGTTCTCTCGCCGCTTATTCTTTATTGTGTTGGATGTCATCAAAGTTAAGCCTTCTATTAACATTATCTTGCACCATACTCCTTGCTTAGAAGAATGCCTCCCCAGAGAGTCGCCAAATGTAAGAAGGTAGTTTAGATAAGATGGAGGCGTAACCCCTTTTTGAGTGTAGTAATGATAAGTTAAATAGCAAAAATATTGATTAACAACATGTCATACAAACACGAATCAATGAAGATAGACTCAGTTTAAACTGACAAATCTCTCGTGTATAACTCAGTAGGTAGTAATGAACTTAGAAGTAACTTACGTAGAGGGAGAGAGAGGTAATCAACCTAGATACACCTTGGCAGGCATCCAAACACACCAACTACCCTCAAGAATATCTATCAAGTATTAAAAGCTTCGTAATAAAATGACAATGGTGGGTGAGTAAATTCTCTGGTTTGTAATAACACTTTCTGATGTATCTTATCTCTAGTAATAACTTCTGAACTCTCAAATGATCATGCTCTCCTCAGAGGTGATTGGGGTCCTTAAATAGCCTTCCACACCATCCCCGAGGCAACTCTGCCATTAATGCCTGTGAAAGACATCCCTCATACTTTATGTCACAAAAATTAAATACCTGATGCACTAGTTGTCTCCACATCATAAACATTAAATGCCAAGAAATGCCTTTGGCTAACCGCTATGTGTCAGGGGCCTATTATCACAGAGGTGGATCACCAAGTGTTTGACAGCCCCAAATACCACGGTGGTTTACTCAAGTGTAGGTTTGACATTGCCTAGCTGGTTAGTTACATGAGATAAAGTGGATGTGACATTAAGTAGAGGGTTATTTAGCTCAAAACTCAATGCCCGATGGAACTCAAGGTTGCTACCCCCCGAGGTTCCACGATCAGGGTCTTTCGATGTTTTACCAGGTGTATCTAAGATGGCCAAGACAAGCTGCAACGGTGCCTCACTTCTCAATCCTCCAAACTAAGTCCCTCTAAAGTTCCCACGGCGAGGTCATTCGATAGAGCATAAAAGATCTCCCAGGCCCTGCAAAGCCTGGTCTCTCGCGAGTACCGTTTGACCTCACACTAAAACTCATTATTATTATTATTGTTACATCATTACAATCGTTATAGCTGATAGTCAATATAAATAAAGATATAATATGACTGAGTAACACAACAAGCTAAAGTATGAGTTGACACGCTAAGCTGCCTCGTTGAGATGCCACATTGAGTTGCAACACTAAGCCACCTTAACCCCAGATACTGTTCTAAATAGGGAATTATCCCTAATCTCAGGATTACCTTCAAGCCCCCTCTACACCGGGTCAACGTGAAAATTATGACAAACCATACTGGGATCAATCCCAGGCAGCTCGTAGGGTTCCCACTGAAGCCCTTATACCTTTGACTCACTTGAGTCTATACTGTATAAGAGCTCATCTAGTTTGGAAATAGTGACAAAATTATGTCAATCCTAGAAACCAAAGAGCTTCAGAAGTTGGATTGGACTTCATATTTAATAGTTGTAATGATCCTGAACTTATAGCCATCACTCACACACTTAGAACACCCACACTACATTGCATATTGCACTTTTATATGTGTTCTTGTGTTGAGTGAGTTTAAATCCCTTAATTTGGTTTTTAATAATTTTTGGGATTTTTTAAACATTTTTCAAATTTAATTTTTATAAATAAAATTTGGTTTTAAAAGTTTTGGGGTCAAACTGCAATTTTATTTTGTGCTGTTTTTGGGATGATTGTTTACCTGGGTAGAAACCGAAAGCGCTAGAGACTAGAGGGTGTGCATGTAATTAAGTTTGGGACGCGCGTTTGTTTCCAATTGCTGGCCAACACGTGCAGCCTTCTGATTGCCTACATTTGTGTTTCTTTGTAGACACAAACTTCGCGTCACACCTGAGCCCTTGGATCAATTCTTATCTAGGGTCTGCATGCGATCTTTGGTAATCCCTGTGTAAACATCTCCACCTATCACAGCTTGTTTAACCACCGCTTGCTGTTAACCCTTGGATCAAAGTCAAGAAGAATTGACTTGATCACAACCGTTGTTTTCACTCGAACGTCTGGAACCTTCTCAGCCCCCTATATAAACCCTCATCTTCTCAGACTTCGAAGATTTTTGGCCATTTTGTTTTCCTCTGAGAGAAGAGAGAGTAGAGAGAGAAGAGAGAGAAGTGAGAGAAAAAAAGAGAGAAGAGAGAGAGTTTGAAACCCTAGATTGAAACCCTAGAAACCCTAACTTCGTTACCTCTTCTCCAGCCAAAATCAAACACCTAAACCAAAAACACCTTTCCAGTGTTCTTGAGGGTTTGAGTGTATGAGTTGTATTTGTTTTGCTGTTCCTTGTGTTCATCGAATCTTACTGTTCAACTTAAACTTTTTATTTCAGATATGGTTTCTGTTTCAATAGAAATCTCAGATCTGAAGTGTTTGAAGTTACAAAACACGTAGATACACATTATTTCTCATCCAGAGAAGTATATTGTTGATTTCTTTTGATAAAAACGTTTTCATACTTCAAATCAACATTACATGCTTTCTATTTCTTACTGCTTGCAAAACTAAACCTTGACCTAGTATTAGAATCGCACTTGGAGGTTTTCAATCTCGAAAATCTTTTCAAAACTGAGATTGATTAAGATCTTTACCGATTTTGAAGAAAGATATCCGTGGATTCTGGGATTTATTGAAAGGTCAAAAAGGTTTTATGTTTTGTGAGAAAGAAAGAAAAAGAAAGTTCACAGCATATAGTAAACTGTAATTTACTAGGACTGTTTGTAACTATTAAGGGTGTGTGTGTTCATGCATGTGGTTTAGAACACCTTTTCACAACACATCTTCACACTACAAACACTTAAAGTGTTGGCTGTAAGATCTGGTGAACTAAAGTCGACGTAAAGTGCTGAAACAAAGGAGGAGTGTACAACCTGAGAGGACTACATCAACAAACAAGATCTGCAGAGAAGTTTGAGGACGCCAGAGGGTATATTCCTAAACTTGTATAGATTTGTTTGTGTGCATGTTAGTTAAATAGATTGTAACTCAAATATTTGTTTTAGTGGATTTTTTTCATTTTACTCCGTAGAGGGAGTCGTGGATGTTTCCTCAGTTGGTGAGGTTTTACCACGTTAAAAATCTGAGTATCAATATTTCTACATCTTCTCATCCCTTTCTAATAGTGTGCTGAGTTTAAAACATTTTAAACTGTTTACTAAAACTTGTTATCAAATCTTGTCCATATCTCGTACATAATTTTGTTAACACATCTTGTGTTCAAAATAGTTTTGATTTTAAGTAAAGAGTTTCTTCAACAAACTTTCGGAGTTGCTTAAATAGTTTATTTTCATAAACGGCTTTGGCAACGTTATTTTCAATTGGTATCAGAGCATTTGGTGAACTTTTTCAAAAAGATCCTGAGTTTCTGAAACTGTTTTCTCAAAATCATTATGGACGAGAAAAACGAAAGATATGGTAACTTGACCAGACCTCCAGTCTTTGATGGAACCAATTTCTCTTACTGGAAAGTAAGAATGATTGCTTTTATTCAAGGAACACTGGGAGATGATGTCTGGGATATCATTGAAAACGGATACTCTTATCCAACTAAACCAGCCACTGATGGAAGCAATGAAAGGATTAAGAAAATATTGAGTGAGTTTACTCAAGAAGAGAAACAGGTTTCTCGAAATAATAACAAAGGCAAGAACGCTATATTTATGTCTATTAACGAATATGAGTTCAAGAGAATCTCATCTTGTACCACTTCCAAGGAAGCATGGGATACACTGATTACTGCACATGAAGGAGACTCTAGGGTAAAAGCTGCTAAGACTCAGATGTTAATCCAACAGTACAATACCTTAATCATGTCTGAATCTGAGTCTTTCGATGATTTCTATATGAACCTTACTGATATTGTCACTAAACTTCATGCCAATGGTATAACTTATGATAGACAAGAAATTGTCTCTAAAATTCTGAGATCATTACCACAGAAATTTGACAATAAAAGATATGCTATTGAGGAGATGTGTGATATTAATCTCACTCCTGAATTACTCAGTAGCAAATTAAGAACTGTGGAAATGGAATTAGAGTTTAAGAAACAATTGACCCACACTCACAGGAAAAATACCAATTCCACCCTCAGCTTTTCTTCTAAGATGACTAAGCCTGAGTTAAACACTCCTAGTAATGATTCTGATGAGGACTGTGACTTAGAAAGTCTAGATAATCAGATTGCCCTCATGTCGAAACAATTTAAGAAAATTGTTAAATTTAGAAACAGTATTGCAAATAAACAGGGCAAGTCTAATTATTCTGCTCCTTCAAATCACAAGCCCCATGAGAAACCTCATGACAAACAGAACAAGGACAACACAAGACCTCACAGAGACCTCAAGAAAATTGAATGCTATAGATGTGGTAAACTGGGACATATTGCTCAAGACTGTAGAGTTAATTTAAATACCCAAAACAAACACTCTAGAGCCAACCTCTGCAAAACATGGGATGACTCAAGTGACTCTGAAAATGAGGAACCTGAGGCATCTGATGGTTTTGATCCCTGTTTATCCTTCTTTGCGAAAATCATATACAATGATAATATGCCTATGCTTGATAGTGAGGATGAGTCTAGTAATTCTAGTTCTGTTGCTGTGAATCATACTTTAACTGGTTTAGATGCTTTACTTACTGAGAACATTAATACTTCTTCCTCGGGGTGTGTGAGTCAAAGGGAAATCGATACTGCTGATGTCAATGGGTGCGTGAGTTTAAGAAATGAAACCTTAGGGGTCACTTCACACACTTCACTTAGTGACTCAGACAATGATGATCTCCCAGACATTCACACTCTATATACTAAGACTCTTAAGAAAAGCACTAGACTAGAAAAGATTGTAAAAGATCTTACCAAAAAGCTAGAGGATCTAAGCCTAATGGTAAAAGTAAATGCTGAAGAGTATACTACTCAATGTATGTCTCATGAAAGTGATATCAAAGTGTTTGATGAAAAACTGAAATCTTTGACTGAAGCTAATGAAATTCTGGAGAAAAAATACAAAGGGACATTATTAGAATTGGAACAAACAAAAGAAAAGACAGCAACTGTTTTCAAAAAATTTACCAAATTTGAAAATAATTCAAACTGTTTTGATGGATTTGTTGCTGAATCTAAAACCAATTCTGATGATAGAACTGGAATAGGGTTTTGCCCCAATTTGAAGTCACAAACAAAACATGTTGAACCGATCAAGTTTGTGTCAGGAGGCAAAAGACCTATTGAGACATGTCCAGACTTTCATTCTTTGAAAACTAAGTTTGACCATCAAAACACTAACACTGGAGATGCAAGTTGCTCTAAGCATGAAAGTTTATCAAAGGGAAAATATGTCTGCCCCCCTATTAGGAAAAGTGAACCTGCTTTCAAACCTGTGCTACCTAGGAATAAAATTCAGCCTGAAAATTTCTCAAAACCTTTGATTAGAGACTTTCCTAAGGAAAACCCTATTCTGAGCAATCTTTATTGCTCCTATTGTGATATATATGGTCACTCTTTCGATAATTGCTATGCTAGGAGACTGATTAAGCCTATCTACAACACTCCCATGTACCATAACTTTAACTATTCTAGGAGGAGTCGTAACAATTATGTTCTTCCCAGACCACCAGACAAAAACTCTAACTATAGGAATAGAAAGACTAAACCTAAAAGGACATTTACTAGAAGGATTCCCAGAAAATTTTCTAAATCAAATGCTCAGGTGTTTAAATTTACCCAAAATCATGCGCAAAATGTTTTTCAACAAAAATCTACTGCTCGCAAATTTTATCAAATGAGAGCAAATAAGCGCAAACAGAAAACCAGAGCAATTTGGGTTAGAAAAGATGATCTAGTACCCCAGATGAAGTGTAATGTTGTTATTTCAGCCTTAAAAGCTGAACTTACATCTTCTGGTTGGTACTTGGATTCTGGATGTTCCAAGCATATGACAGGAGATGATACAAAACTTTTAAATAAAACCCATTTTGATGATGGAAAAGTTGTTTTTGGTGATGGAGTATCATCCCAGATTATAGGCAAAGGAACTCTTAAAGAAAAGGGACTTCCCCTTCTTGAAAATGTTCTCTTAGTTAAAGGTCTCAAGGCTAACTTACTCAGCATTTCGCAATTTTGTGACTTAAACCATACTGTTACCTTTTCAAAGAACAATTGCAAGATTTTAAATGAAAAGGGAGAATGCATAATTACAGGACTCAGGACTCCTGACAATTGTTACACTGTCATGAGTAGTTCTGAAATCTGTAATGTTGCCAGAATGGATGACAATGAAATATGGCATAACAGAATGGGTCACATTAATTACGAAAATTTGAGTAAATTGTCTTCTCAACAAATAGTTAGAGGAATACCAAAAATTAAACCTATTCATAACATTGTCTGTGGTCCCTGTCAAGAAGGAAAGATTGTTAAAGCACCCCATAAAAGAGTTAAAGATATCCTTACCTCTAATCCCTTAGAACTCATCCATATGGACCTAATGGGTCCTTCTCAAACTGTTAGTCTTTGTGGACACAGTTATATTCTAGTTATGGTTGATGACTTCACTAGATTCACTTGGGTAGCTTTCTTAAAACAAAAATCCGATACCTTTCAAACCTTTTTAAAGATTCTCTTACGGATTGAGAATGAAAAAGACACTCAAGTGAATAGAATCCGAAGTGATAGAGGTGGTGAATTCAAAGACACTGGTATTGTAGAATATTGTGACTATAATGGTTACAAACATGAGTTCAGTGCTCCTAAGACCCCTCAACAAAATGGTATAGCTGAGAGAAAGAATCGAACTCTTCAAGAGATGGCACGTGTCATGCTCCATGCTAAGAACTTACCTAAGTATTTTTGGGTAGAATCTATTCGTACAGCCTGCCATCTTATTAATAGGGTTTATCTTAGAAAGAATTCGAAACAAACCCCTTATGAACTTTGGTACAATAAAAAGCCTAATCTTAAGTACCTTAGAACCTTTGGTAGTACCTGCTATGTTTGCAAAGATAGGGAACACTTATCTAAGTTTGAGAGTAGGGGAGATAAAGCCATATTCTTAGGATATTCACCTAATAGTAGAGCTTATAGGGTATTTAATCTTCGCACTAAAACCTTAATGGAATCCATAAATGTAATTGTTAGTGACACCACTATAGAAAGCAAGACTAGTGAATTAACTATTGAAGAAGAATCGTCAAATATTTTAGAAAATGACACTTCTGAAATAGATAATTCATTACCTATTGAGTCACCTGAAGTACCTAACTGGGTTTCTAAAGACCATCCCATCAACAATGTAGTTGGTAACCCTAGTGAACCAGTACGTACAAGATCCCAACTTAGAAATTATGCACTCTATGCATGCTTTGTTTCTCTCTTGGAACCAAAGAATGTAAATGAGGCATTGAATGACTCTCACTGGATTTCTGCTATGCAGGATGAACTTTTACAATTTGTCATTCATGATGTTTGGTTTCTTGTTCCACGTCCTGATCACAAAAAGGTTATTGGCACTCGTTGGATTTTCAAAAATAAAACTGATGAAAATGGGATAGTAATTAGAAATAAAGCTAGACTAGTTGCTCAAGGTTATTCCCAAATAGAGGGAATTGATTTTAACGAGACCTTTGCTCCTGTCACTCGTTTAGAATCAGTTCGTCTGCTTCTTGCTATAGCCTGTCACATGCGTTTTACATTATATCAAATGGATGTTAAATCTGCATTCCTTAATGGAATACTTGCCGAGGAAACCTATGTAGAACAACCTAAAGGGTTCATTGACCCTAATCATCCTAATCATGTTTTTCGGTTGAAAAAGGCTTTATATGGTCTTAAACAAGCTCCTAGAGCTTGGTATGAGCGCCTGTCCAGTTTTTTGCTGGATAATGGTTTCCAAAGAGGTGGAAATGACCAAACCTTATTTGTCAAACATTTTGACAAACACATTACTATCGCTCAAATCTATGTTGACGATATCATATTTGGATCTACCTCTACCTCAGAAGTAAAATCTTTTGCTGAAATCATGAGCAAGGAATTTCAGATGTCCCTTATGGGGGAGTTACAGTTCTTTCTAGGTCTCCAAGTCAAACAACAACCAGATGGCTTGTTTCTTTCGCAGACTAAGTACGCATTAGAGATAGTTAAGAAATTTGGCCTCGAGAGTGCTAAGAGTGCTAAAACGCCTATGAGTACTACAGAGAAATTATCTAAAGATGAAAATGGAAAATCTGTAGACTCTACCTTGTATCGTAGTATGATTGGCACATTACTATATCTGACTGCCTCGCGTCCTGATATCATGTATGCTGTTTGTGTTTGTGCGCGTTATCAAAACAACCCCAAGGAGAGTCATTTAAACGCTGTTAAACGCATAATTAAATATGTTAAAGGCACTCTAAATTTAGGAATTTGGTACACGAATGACACACCTAGCACTATTATTGGGTACACTGATGCTGATTGGGCTGGGTGTACTGATGATAGTAAAAGCACTTCAGGCGCATGTTGTTATATTGGTAATAACTTGGTAGGATGGAGTAGTAAAAAAACAGAACTGCACATCTCTCTCGACTGCTGAATCTGAATACATAGCCGCCGGTAGCTGTTGTGCCCAATTGTTATGGCTTAAACAAATGCTAAGTGATTATGGTATTCTAGAACCCACACTTCATCTCTATTGTGATAATCAAAGTGCGATTAACATTTCTAAGAACCCAGTTCAACACTCGCGAACTAAACATATTAAAATAAGACATCATTTTATTCGTGAGTTGGTGGAATCCAAGGAATTAGAAATTAACTATCTCCCTACTGATCTACAACTTGCAGACATGTTCACTAAACCTCTTGATTTTAATAGATTCGTTTCTTTAAGAAAATCTATTGGTATGATTAGTGCTGATTAATATCTTTTGCTGTTTTTTTTTTCAAATTTTTTTCCCTTTGTCTATTTGAGACAAAATGGGGGAGAAATTTGAGTCTACTTATATACTGCATATACTAAACTGCTTGATCTTAGTCTATTCTTTGCAGGTATTCTTTTTAGAATCATTCTCAACTGTTGTAATAATAGGGTGTACAAATGTGAATAGTTGAGTTATGTACTTTTATTTTCTAGGATTTGGGTAGATAGAACCTTTATAGGCATAAGTTTTTTGTTGCCCTACGAGTCCAAGATTGACTCAAAGGAGATTTTGTCTCATATTTCCAAAGGGGGAGATTGAAGCCCTTATACCTTTGACTCACTTGAGTCTATACTGTATAAGAGCTCATCTAGTTTGGAAATAGTGACAAAATTATGTCAATCCTAGAAACCAAAGAGCTTCAGAAGTTGGATTGGACTTCATATTTAATAGTTGTAATGATCCTGAACTTATAGCCATCACTCACACACTTAGAACACCCACACTACATTGCATATTGCACTTTTATATGTGTTCTTGTGTTGAGTGAGTTTAAATCCCTTAATTTGGTTTTTAATAATTTTTGGGATTTTTTAAACATTTTTCAAATTTAATTTTTATAAATAAAATTTGGTTTTAAAAGTTTTGGGGTCAAACTGCAATTTTATTTTGTGCTGTTTTTGGGATGATTGTTTACCTGGGTAGAAACCGAAAGCGCTAGAGACTAGAGGGTGTGCATGTAATTAAGTTTGGGACGCGCGTTTGTTTCCAATTGCTGGCCAACACGTGCAGCCTTCTGATTGCCTACATTTGTGTTTCTTTGTAGACACAAACTTCGCGTCACACCTGAGCCCTTGGATCAATTCTTATCTAGGGTCTGCATGCGATCTTTGGTAATCCCTGTGTAAACATCTCCACCTATCACAGCTTGTTTAACCACCGCTTGCTGTTAACCCTTGGATCAAAGTCAAGAAGAATTGACTTGATCACAACCGTTGTTTTCACTCGAACGTCTGGAACCTTCTCAGCCCCCTATATAAACCCTCATCTTCTCAGACTTCGAAGATTTTTGGCCATTTTGTTTTCCTCTGAGAGAAGAGAGAGTAGAGAGAGAAGAGAGAGAAGTGAGAGAAAAAAAGAGAGAAGAGAGAGAGTTTGAAACCCTAGATTGAAACCCTAGAAACCCTAACTTCGTTACCTCTTCTCCAGCCAAAATCAAACACCTAAACCAAAAACACCTTTCCAGTGTTCTTGAGGGTTTGAGTGTATGAGTTGTATTTGTTTTGCTGTTCCTTGTGTTCATCGAATCTTACTGTTCAACTTAAACTTTTTATTTCAGATATGGTTTCTGTTTCAATAGAAATCTCAGATCTGAAGTGTTTGAAGTTACAAAACACGTAGATACACATTATTTCTCATCCAGAGAAGTATATTGTTGATTTCTTTTGATAAAAACGTTTTCATACTTCAAATCAACATTACATGCTTTCTATTTCTTACTGCTTGCAAAACTAAACCTTGACCTAGTATTAGAATCGCACTTGGAGGTTTTCAATCTCGAAAATCTTTTCAAAACTGAGATTGATTAAGATCTTTACCGATTTTGAAGAAAGATATCCGTGGATTCTGGGATTTATTGAAAGGTCAAAAAGGTTTTATGTTTTGTGAGAAAGAAAGAAAAAGAAAGTTCACAGCATATAGTAAACTGTAATTTACTAGGACTGTTTGTAACTATTAAGGGTGTGTGTGTTCATGCATGTGGTTTAGAACACCTTTTCACAACACATCTTCACACTACAAACACTTAAAGTGTTGGCTGTAAGATCTGGTGAACTAAAGTCGACGTAAAGTGCTGAAACAAAGGAGGAGTGTACAACCTGAGAGGACTACATCAACAAACAAGATCTGCAGAGAAGTTTGAGGACGCCAGAGGGTATATTCCTAAACTTGTATAGATTTGTTTGTGTGCATGTTAGTTAAATAGATTGTAACTCAAATATTTGTTTTAGTGGATTTTTTTCATTTTACTCCGTAGAGGGAGTCGTGGATGTTTCCTCAGTTGGTGAGGTTTTACCACGTTAAAAATCTGAGTATCAATATTTCTACATCTTCTCATCCCTTTCTAATAGTGTGCTGAGTTTAAAACATTTTAAACTGTTTACTAAAACTTGTTATCAAATCTTGTCCATATCTCGTACATAATTTTGTTAACACATCTTGTGTTCAAAATAGTTTTGATTTTAAGTAAAGAGTTTCTTCAACAAACTTTCGGAGTTGCTTAAATAGTTTATTTTCATAAACGGCTTTGGCAACGTTATTTTCACCCACATGAAAGTGTCCAAGTTATTCCGCAAAAGTACTATTAGTTCCTTCTTCTCTCGATCTGTGAGAGAGGCTCTGATCAAGAACATCATATCCTTCTAGTTGCCACCGGCTGTGACATCCTCCAGGTTCTCACTGACCCGCTCATAGGGGAGGAGCCTGGTCTCCTCCACTCCAGATCTTCCATAATTTAACTGTTGTTTGGAAGGTATCAAACCTTCCTGTCCTTCAACCTTCTCCTTGGCCTTCTCGGCCTTCTTCTTCGACTTTGAGCTGATGGCTGCTATAAAGAACTTTCTTGCCATTGCCTTATCTTCATAGATCTCCATCACTCCTCGCTCAGTCATATACTTGAGTTTCTAGTGGTACGTAGAGGGGACAACCTTCATCGCATGTAACCACCCTCTGCCAAGGATATCCTGGTAGGGCGAGTCAATGTCGACCACCAAAAACTCGATCATTTTAGAAATAATTCCTGCCCTTACTAGCAGTACAATATTTTCCAAAGGGATGGTCACTTTACCAGCGAAGCCAACTAGAGGGACAATGGCTTCCTCTAAGTCTGCGACGCTTAACTTCAACTTTCTGAATAGGTCGAGATACATTACTTCAGATGAGATACTCGGGTCGACGAGCAACTTGTAGACATCGTAATTAACTATCCTGAGTATAATAATCAAGTAATCATGATGTGGGGTCCTTACTCCCACTAGGTCTTCATCCATGAACACAATGTGTTTGCTGTAGTCGACATCATTTGCTCACCAACGCTTTCCTACCTGTGTTTTATCTGGATCGATTTGAAAAGCTTGCCTTACTGCCATAAGCTTTTTAACTTCCATTCGAGCTGAGTTTCCTTGAATATGCTTTTGGTCTGATGTCCCATGAATCACTGCGAACTCATGGCCAGCATCCTCCTCGAGCACGTTATCAGGCCTCGGGTTTCCATTGGCAGCGACCTTCTCTACCTTTTTCTCCATAAATTCTTCCAGATGTCCAGTTTGGGCTAACTCTTCAAGGTGATACTTAAGAACCTTGTAGTGCTCAGTTTTGTGCCCACCCTCTTTATGGAAAGCACATTTCAGTGCATTGTTCTTTTTTGAGGGGTCTCCTCCCATCTTTCTGGGCCACTTAATGAACGGATAATCCTTGATCTTTGCTAGAATCTTATAGATCGGTTCCTTAAAAACAGTGTTCACTGCTTGAAATGCTTTTGAAGCATCACTTTTGTTCCGGCTCTTGGCACCACTTTTTCACCCATTTTTGCTTCCTTTCTTTTGGTTCTCAGTTTTATCACTTCTCTTGCCGGCTAACTTGGCACGACCATTCTCCCCTGCACTGAGGTGGGTCATATCCTCAACTTTGGCATATTTTTTCGATACGAGCCATTAAGTCGTAAATAGTTATGGCCTCCTTCTTAGTGAGGGATTAGTTCAAGAGGCAGGAGCTAGGTAGGCCAATCTTAAAGGATGCCACAGTGACCTGCTTTGAGCAGTCCTCGACCTCATTGAATAACTCCCAATATCTTTTTGCATAGTATCTGAGTCTCTCCTAGGGCATTTTCTTCATAGTCAATAAGGCATCCATCCTCTTTGGATGGGAGTTGCTGGTAATGAAGCGAGTTGTGAAGAGCTATGCCAGGGACTCAAAGCTCCTGATGGATCTGTGAGGGAGTTTCTTAAACCACTTTTGGGCCACATCATGCAAGATTGATGGAAAGATCTGGCACATTAATGCGTCCTTATGGTTCTAGAGGGTCATAGCATGCCTGTACTGCCTAAATGATCGATAAGATCAGTCTTTTCGTCGTAGATATTGAATCTGGGAATCTTGAACTTCTTGGGGAATTCCTCTTCTTCTATCTCCCTTAAGAAAGGGGATTTTATCTGGGTTTTGAGAGCTCGCCTGGCTAGCTCTCTAGCCGATCTGGCACCCCGATGCGCTGGGTGCTGATCCAATTCTCTCCGGAACAAATTCCGTATGTTATCAGTTTCTCGAGTTAGGCTCTTATAATGGCGAGCCGATTGCTGTTGCTCGAGCAAGTCATCATCAGACATGTGTTACTCAAATCTTTGAGATCCACATCTAGGGCTACTTCCTCGACTGCGAGGCTTGCTCGCCTGAGGGATAGGAGTGCGATATTGACGTTGTCTGGTGCTTGCGAGTGGACTCCTCTTGCTCTTGGAGCTTGGCCTCAGAGGCGTCGATTAGCCTGGAGACCTATGTAGACATGGCTGGTCCTTGGCTTTCCTCTAAAGCTTGTCGTTCTGGGCGATCCCTAGGATTTGAATGTCGAACTTCAGATTTGATCCTGCGAGGGGCAGGTTGCTCTTGAATATCCCCTGCTTGATGGGCATTACTGCTATGTCCAGACATTCCAAATTCTTATTGGTGAAGGCTTTCTTAAAGGAAAACAAACGTTTTCCATAGACGGCGCCAATTGTGGTGACAATTAAACTCAACACAAAATAATAATTAAAGGCAATCACCAGAATAAATAAAGAACTTAAAGGAACTGCAATTACACACAACACAAGATATACTTGGTTCGGCGAGAAGGCCTACATTCACGGTAGTGCTCTCAGTATTTTATTTCTCTTTACTCCGGGGGAGTGTTTACGAAAAAGAATACATGCCCTTTGACCGGGGCTGAGGGTTTAATATATACATGTTGTTTCTCATAGAGTGGGAGTGTTGGACTCCTTCACATTAGCCCATAATCCCTAGAATATCTCCTTGAGAGATTTTAGGAATTGAATAGGTCATAACTGAATCAGTTATAGCGCGAGGCCTCTAGATTTTGGGTTAGACTTAATTGGGCTACTCATCTAGGCCGGAATAACTAATCGAGGTAACCACAGTAGGTTATTGGGTTGTTTTGTGGGAATAATTTTGGAAAGGTTGTTTTACGTGTAGTGGGGCTTGTTTTTATTTTTTTAAAGAAAGTAGGGATAGGTTGGCAAGGGAAGTTGTTTGACTCCCTATGTAATTTGTACTGAAATTTCTCAAAAATGAAATAAAAAAAATTTGATCATCCAGTTATGACTCCTGATGACATTTACATTTGAATTATTTATACCAATCGCTAAGGCATACATAATCCTTTTGCTTATGTATACGTTAAAATGAACTGTCGTTCTCGGGGATAAAAAAGAATCGCATTTTGTGAAAAAGAAGGGGGTCGTGCTCATGTAAAGAGAATGAGATGCCTACATACCTCTAGGGGTTTTGAAAATTTTCTAAAATTAATTTTTGAAAGTAAAAAGATTTTTCCAAGCCCCACGCAATTCTGTGTAGAGGGTAATGGAGAATTTTTTGTAAGAATATAATAGATGTAAGAAGAGTCATAGTGCACCGAGATTTTGGACTAGGTGTAGAATTTATTGAGATGGTCCAGGTTGACTGGACGAGCCATCTCTTCCCCATCGAGGTCAGTGACCATAACAGCGCCGTTTGACAGGATCTTCTTTATGATATAGGGTCCGCTCCAATTGGGTTTGAATTTCCTTTTAGGATCCCAAATGGGCTCTATAATTTCTTTAAGGTCTAAGTACCCTTCTCGGACACCACGATAATTGACTCTCTTATTGAATGATCGTGCTATCCAGTGATGGTACCCTTTGTATATGATATAGAGCCTTTAGTCTCATCTCGTCTAATAGTGACAGCTCGTCGAGACGGCTTTGATGCCAGTCTTCCTCGCTAACTTTGTTTTTAAGCATGACGCACAGAGAAGGGATTTCCATTTCCACGGATAGGACTGCTTCCATGATATAAACTAGAGAGTAAGGGGTAGACCCATTAGAGGTTCAAACTGAAGTATGGTTGCCCTAGAAGTGGTAAAGGATCAGGTCAAACCAATCTCGACTACTTTCGGTCATCTTGCTAATGATGTCTTTGAGGTTATTATTAGCGATTTCAACTTCACCATTGGTTTGAGGTCTGTAGGGGGAATATTTGTGTCTCTAAATCCCATACTCGTTGACTATTTCGTAACTTCTGCTTAGAAATGCAACCCTTTATTAGGCACCACCTCATGTGGGCCCTCATATCAGTAGATTATATTTTTCTTGATGAACTTGGCCCCCTTTTTGGCATTTAGAATTGCGTATGACTCGGCTTCGACCAATTTAGTGAAGTAGTCAATGGAAACTAGGATAAATTCATTCCCATTGAAGGCTTTGGGTGTTACCTTCCCTATGATGTCTATGCCCCATGTGGATAACGGTCATGGAGAAGTCATGTTGTATAATTCTCACGGAGGCAAGTGCTGATTGTAAGAAAATTATTGGCATTTGAGACATCTCTAAACATAGGTGGTTAAATCTTGAACCATGGTAGCCCAATAGTAACCTTATCGGATGATTTTATTAGAGCATATGGCCATTAATGTGGGGTCAGCATTCCCCGCTGTGGATTTTTGTATCATCTCTTCAATTTCATCCCCTGCGATGTAGTGTAAATGGGTTCCATCGAAGTTTCTCTTGAACACTGCTTTAGCGCAGATAATGTACTGGTCAGCCAGTCTGCGGAGGGTTGCTCTCTCTTTCCTATCAGAACCTTGGGGATACCTACCATGCTTGAGGAGGTGCCAAATATCATAGTACTAGCAGTCGGCCATATCAGGATCTTCTTCTATGATAAGCTCAATGTGGTAGTAGTGGATTGGTGTATCTTTCTTTTGGACTAGGAAGGGGGCATTGTTATTTCTTAGGGAGTGTCAACTATGGAGGCTAAGGTAGCAAGGGCCTCGTCTAGGTTGTTCTTTACTCGGGGTAGGTAGTGGAAGGTGATTTCTTAAAATTGGAAGGCCAACTCTTCTAAGTGGGCATAAAAGGGTAAGAGTTTATCGTCCTTGACTGTATATTTTTGGAGTACTTGAACGATCATAAGGGTTAAATCTCCATAGGCATCTATGTATTGAATTCTTTTTTTGAGGGAAACTTTATGGCCTACCATGCACGTCTCGTATACAGTCATGTTGTTGGTGCAAGAAAAATCTAGCTTGATGGCAATAGGGGTGTGAGAGTCATTAGGAGCGATTAAGAGGATCCCAGTGCCATACCCTTTTTTATTGGCAGAGCCATCGAAGAACATTTGCCATCGAAGATCTTCTTGAGAGGTACAGAGGATATTCTCATCTGGGAACTCAAAAATCTAGACATCAGCTTCTTTTATAGGGTAGTCAACGAAGTAGTCAGAGATGGCTCTTCCTTTCATGGCTTTCTGGTGACATACACAATATCAAATTCTTCTAAAAGCATCAACCAACGGGCCAATCCACTGGATAGGGAAGGTTTCTTGTGTAGGTACTTGATAAGATCCATTTAGGATACAAGTTTTATGGTAAAGGAGAGCATGTAATACAATAATTTTTGGATAACCCAAATAAGGACGGCACATGATTTTTCCAAAGAAGTATGATTAACTTCGTTCCCAGCCAACTTGTGACTTACATAGTAGATGGCTCTTTCTTTGTGGGATTCTTCAAGGTATTGGGCTAGCAAAGCCCCAGTTGTGGTATATATCATGGTTAGGTATAGGAGTAGGGGAAAACTAGGATACGATGGCATGAGTACCAGAGGTCGGGTTAGGTATTGTTTGATTCGATCAAAGGCTTCTTGGAAAGATTCATCACAAACTTTGGATGAATCCTTTTGGAGGAGTTTGATGATGGGCTCACAGATATAAGTTAATTAGATAATGAACTGGTTGACATACTGTAATTTTTCGAGGAATACTCAAACTTCATTCTCCTTTTGGGGGGTGGAAATTTAAGTATGGCTTTCAGCTTAACAGGATATACTTTTATCCTTTTTCTCACTAACCATGAATCTCAAGAGTTTTCCTTTGTTGATGCCGAAGATATATTTTTGTGGGTTAAGTCGCATTTGATATTGTCGTAGTCGCTCGAAGAACTTTTGGAGAGCGGGAACATGACCATATATAGTCTTAGACTTGATAATCATATCATCTACATAAACCTCAACTTCTTATGAATCATATCATGCAAGATGGTAGTGGAAACCCTCTGGTAATTAGTCCTAACATTTTTTAGACCAAAATGGCATAACGGTGTAGCAAAAGGTTACCCAAGGGGTGATGAATGCAGTTTTCTCTTGATGATCTGGTTTCATCTTAATTTGGTTATATCCCGCAAACCCGTCAATGAATGACTTAAGAGCATGATTGGTTGTGTTTTCCATGATCATGTCAATATTGGGTAACGTGTAATCATCCTTTAGAGAAGCCTTATTCAAGTCTCGATAGTCAATGCACATGTGAACCTTCCCTCTTGATTTTGGCATGGGTACGATATTGGCTAGCCATGTGGGATATTAATCACACGAATGAAAACCACATTCAACTATTTGACCACTTCTTCCTTAATTTTAAATGACCATTCAATATGGACCTTTCGTAGTTTTTATTTGACTCTTCATTTTCTGCAACATTTTCTCTAGTGGTGCTTGTCTCAGCCTTACCTACAGATGGGTCAACAATTCTGCTTTGCCGGGTGTTCATCTTCTCGAGGCTTTCCTCTTCAGCCTCAGCATCTTCCTAAGTGAATTCAGCCACAAAATCTGCTAATGCCTGCCCCTTAATGGCCACCCTAGGTTGATACACAATGTCAAACTCTCCTAGATCTATGGCCCAGGCCATTAGCCTCCCTGATTTTTTTGTCTTGTACAAAACCTGCCTGAGAGGAGAGTCAATGAGGATGACTATTATATGGGACTATAAGTATGGATTCATCTTTCTTGATGCATGGATCAAGGCATAGGCTAACTTCTCCATCCTAGAGTATCTTTGCTCTGCCCCTTAGGGTGCCTTACTATTGAAATACACGGGCTTCTATACGCCATCCTCTTCTCTTACAATGGATGCGCTAATGGATGATTCTGAGATGGCTAGGTACACATATAGTCATTCTCCCTGCACTTACCGTGACGTCCACAAATTCATTCAGTAATTCTTCGAGTTGCAAACGTTCTTTCTCATCAAGGGTGACCCTATACTAATCTCACGCAGTTGGCTATTAGAATCGAATTTAATAACAATAGTTTCATCTTCATTGACTTAAACGTGGTTATGTTGTTTGTTATTAACCTTATTAAGATCAGTTAAGATTTATTCATTCGCAAAATCCACATCATTATGAGTTTGATTAGAATCAAAATTAATGTAAGGCACAGAAAGATACTCAAAATATTCATTTATTTCATTAATAGGATGAGAACCTCATCAAAGGAGGTTTTAATTACATCATAGTAAGGAGTAACAATAAGAGAAGAAGAAATGGGATAAACATCAAGGTTGGGTCAAATTTCAGCAGGTGAAACAGGTGCAGCAAGCCAATTGAGGAGAGATGCATTAGCAACTTTGATCAGGTGGGACGGATTTGATGATGTATCCCCTGAGTGGATCATGCAAAGTGTCTACAAATTTAATGAACCTTCGAAGTCACTTCCATCGAAATCTCAGTTATCGTCCATGGTCTTCTCAATGAGTGGTTGCACATGGTGCTGGGAACTTTCGACCATGAATAGCTGTCCTGGAAAAGAACTCCATTCCATGTTTCATCTTTTTATCCACATGATCATACCATGGTTCTGGAAAGCCATATAAGGGTAAATCTCCCCCCTCTTTGATGAATCTTCCGTTGAAGGATTCTCTGGAGACGATTTTGGCACTTTCTAACCTTCTCTTTCATTGAGGCTGGAGGATCATTTTGAGCACTTCTGCTGATGGATGATGGCCCAAGACACAAGGAGGAAAATATTTCTTCAACACGATGGGTAAAAGTATCCCCTGATGTCTCAAGTAATGGATTGTTGGTGCTTTCATTCTCGTCATTATCATTATCGCCTAAGATGGTGATGACCTGCCCATTAGCGAAGAACTTCAATTTTTTATGAAAGGAAGAAGACACACCCTTAATGCTATGGAGCCATGGTTTCCCAAGCAACAGATTGAAATAAGTTGGGATGTCGATGACTTTGAATTTAACAATGGGAGTTATAGGGCCATCCCCTATTAGAAGCTTTATGGATGCCATCACTTCTCAACGGATATTAACGTAGGCACATACAGTGATAGAGGTTGGAGAAAGGTCGCTCACTTTTAGTCCGAAATAATTAAGGGTCTTCAATGGGAAGACATTTAGAGTTGATCCATTATCGATAAGAGAGAGAGATACAATATTTCCCATGACTTCAATAGAGATGTTGAGAGCATAATTGTGATTTGTCCCAATCTTGGGGATTTCTTCTTCGGAGAAAGAGGTCATTCTAGTAGAGGTCGAGGATTCGACTAGATTCACTGGTTCTTATGGCATGGTAAAAGGATGAACTATGAGTCTTGTCAGTAGCTTAATCAAGGCATTTCTGTGCAGCTCAGAAGACATAAAGACTCCCCACAAGGTGATGTTATCTTGGGTTTTCTTCAACTGATCTAGGATCATGCTCTCCTCGAGCGTTATTTTTGGCATAGGAAGATTCTCAACACCTTTTCCTTTATCGATCGCTGATTGTAATAGGTTTTGGACTTCGTAATGCCTCCATGACCTGGTCATATGGTCCACAAAAGAGAGGAAAAAAAGAAACCCCATTTCTTTATCGATCTCGGGTTGTTCAGCCACCTTGTTTATTTCTCCTAGTAGCTCCTCAAATGATATCATCCCACATATGCTGACTACTGGGCTAGTCTTTTCTGGGTTTTGGTATTCATCTGAATCATCGAATTCGTCCCCTTATTCGGTGGCAACGACATCATGCTTTCAAGAAAATTCAATACATTGTACAACCTCAATGGCTTCTTTGTATAAACAAGCCATTTAGTTGGGAGATGTAAAAGTGAAGGGACCAAGAGCCCTTATAGCTTTAAACTATCAAGTAGCTTGGACATACTACAAATATCACCGGTCTGTTGAAATAAGTCAGCCATGATCTGGACCACATTATCTAGATTGACTTCATCTATTATACCACCCAATTATCTGAATCTTGGACCCATTTTCGAGCTTCTAAGAATAGTGTATTGAATCTATGAAATTCCATGGTCATTCGGGAGGGAAATTTTGGCCCAAACTCTAGGAATTGACTCAACACTTCTAATAATTCCATATTTTTACCTTCAAAACGGGTACGAACATCGATGCATTCTCTAATAAGGAGTGACGGGGCCTGATCTGCAAAGTTGGTAGAGTGTGAGAGAGAATGTGATTAAGTTTGGAGAGGTTTAGGAGAGTATATGGGTATGATGGGTGATTTACTTGGTACGATCTGGGTAGATGGATCAAATTCTGGATCTTCATCTAGGAAGATGGCATTTGTATGATTTGGGAGTGGATTGTGGGTAGTGTTTGGTTTAGGATTGGCTGGTGGGGCATTGACACCCCAGTCAATTACACCTTGGATCATATTTTGAAGCTGGAAACACTGGTCGGTGGTATGGACGGTAGTTTGAGGAAAGTCACAACGAGCATCTGATTTGCAATTTTAGGGAAGTGGGTTCGGTAACGGATGAGGGTTTAATAGCTTGATAAGGTTTCGGCTTAGAGGGCCTAATAAACTTTGGAGAGGGGATCACAAATCTCGATGTATTCCTTTCAAACCGGGTTATGGTGGTTTTTTAGTGCCCATGAAGTGAAAGGCTGAGAGATGTTATTGATGGTTGAAACTGTGGTTCTAGCGGGCTTCTCATACTTTCTGGGAATGAACTATCCAAACACTTTTTTCGGTTCCAATTATGTCTTGGAAAGACCTTCTTTAATCTCCACTCTTGCTTCCTGGGGGGATCGAAAATGAGGGTAACATTGTCCTCCAATCATCGCTCTAACACGGGGTAAGAAATTCTTTTTCACAATGCTAACTTGCTCCTCTCCGAAAGGTCAGTTGGTCAGGGTGGTTGCTTTGTCTCTCAACCTTGTTATGAAATCAGTGACTGATTCTCTTGGGTTCTACTTGGGCAACTCTAAATCATGACGGGTAACCTCTAACTCTTCGTCATACTTGTATTGTGATATGAATTTGTAGGCAACATCCTCCTAACTACGGTTTCTAGACTCCTCGAGAGATAAAAATCATCAGAGATTGTTGTCTTTCAAAGTTTATTGAAATATTTGGGCCATTATTTCCTCGGAGGCACTTAGGAGAGTCATGTCTCGGTTATAACTGTGGAGATGAACAATTGGGAGTCCACTACCTTTGAATTTTTCAATGTTGGGCATCTTGAAATTTTCTGGCAACCTCGCTTTAGGATAGGAAGATATGTTAGTGTAATCCATGTAGTTCCAAGAGATTCTAACTTGATTTAACTTCTTGGTAAACATCTTGTGGCCCTCCTTGACCTTGTTCAATTATTCCTCCTTCAGATCAACGATCATGGATAAGTTATCCCCTGGCTGGGCAAGAATTGGCAGAGGGACTTGGGCTGGCAGCGACCCATTAGCAGGAGGATCACGTGGAGTGGGTTGATATTCCTCAGGAACCCAAATAGGCTTGGGTACGAGAAGACCCATAGTGTGACAAAAGAGGTCCTCGGTATTTTCAGGAATAGGGACCGATTTCGTTGCATCTCATGAACCTCGATTTGAAGGTTTTGAATCTTGACAGTGAGTTTAGCTAGAACCGTCATCAAAATTGGCTGCACATTCGGTGCTTCGTCTGTTTTTTCCATAAAAATGAATGACGATGAATTTCTGACTCGAAGGAAGCGAGGTAACTGATGAAACCTTAAGAGTGCGTTAGCAATCAATGTCTAACTTATTTAATTTAATTCAAATTTTAGTACCAACAATTGTTAACTCTTGCAAACGCACGTGATTGAATAAAGAAATAATCTAAGCATGCAAGACAATCACAGTTGAGGAAAAATCCCCCACATGGGAAAAACCATCTTATTTTAACTATAATTTGTAAAGTTCGTTTTACACGGATTACAATGAAAATACAAGAAGTGACATACGAAATACCCTCAGGCGTCGATTTCGATGACTTCGGCTAGAGTTCTCGCAAGAGCTCCAGAAGGTCAACAATGGAAAATCTTCATCTTCTCCACAAGTGTACTCCAGATGAGTAGTATAATCTTCCTTGGAGTTTAGAGGATTCACATAAAGGATTGGGAATTATTTGTGAATCAAAGAGGTATGAAAACCTTAAAATATGAAGTCTGGAAAGAGGTACTGTTTTGCATAAACGGAGGTATGCAGACTTAAGAAAAATGTGTAGCATAAACACTTTTTAAATAGGCAGGTTGAGGTGGTGGTCGTTCGAGCGACATACGATGTTGTTTGAGCGAGATGGTATCTCGTTCGAACCACATACGATGTCGTTCGAACGAAATCGATGACGTGTCTCAAGAAACCTCTTTAAAAAGATCTTGCATGTTTATTATCTACCAGATTACAAAAAATTTATTTTAAAAAATATTCCCAACTATTTATGCAAATAAAAAAACTCCAATTAAAATTATTTTACCATAAGTATGTGGAGTAGTGGGAACAGTTGAAGAGTACGTTTCTTGACCCATGATGCACGTGCGAAGATGATGGATGCATGAATTCGGATTACGGCCGTCATGGATGATCGTGGAGATGTGCCAAATATAGCGGTATCAGGCATACTTAATTGTGATCTAGGACATTGGAAAAATTCCTAGATTCTACCCCGGACATTTATAAAACATGTCCTTACCTCGAGGCGATTCAATGAAAGACCGAAGACAATAGGGAGCCAGGCCAAGGGTAAGCGATCGACCTAAGGAGGAGAAAATATGAATTTATTTTTTAAAAAGAGGAAGGAAACTGTTATTTTTGAAAAGGAAGAAAATATTTTTGACATTTTTTGGAAAATGGGGGAACAAAATGTTTTTGGGTAAAAGGGAGGAAAACTACTTTTAGTATGAGGAAGGGAAAACTGTTTTGGGTATTTTTGATAAAAGAGGGAAAAATGTTTTTGACACTTTTTGGTAAAGAAAGAGGAAAGACGAGACACAGGTCTCAGCATAATTATTATTATTATGTTTATTATGTTCTCACTTGTATTAGGTTTACCTAAATGCAAAAAGAAATGTCGAACGAGACCCGAGTCTGTGAAAATTGGGATTGGAAAATATGTAAAAACATGGTTGGACTTGTTACCAGTCTCATGGGCAGGGTCCCATCTTAAAATTTTGTGCAAAAATTTGGGCGGCAAGCCGATCCGTCATTTCGGAAAAGTTTCGGGTAGAAACTGGCAAACTAAATATGAGTGCCATAAGTTTGATACCTATATGAGGGTATGCAGTTGTTGGGCTAATTGGAAGGGTTAACCCTTTTGGCATGACTTCCATGATATACGTCCTGCATTTGAATTGGTACGTGTGGACAAGACATTTGATATACCTAAGTGTACGTGAATTGCCTCACTATATACCTTGTGGGGACAGTACATGTGAGAGAGAATTAGATATACTCGACGTACATAAACGAGTTCCCTATTATATACCTCCTATTATGACTTTGATTAAGCGGTACGATGCGGGGGGAAGCATTCGATATACGTCAAAGGTACTTGGTCAATGGAAGGTGAAAGTCATATCGCTTAGGAAAAATATGACCTTCCTGACCAGCGCCCATCACAAAGTGACCCCCCGTTACGAGACACAATTTGGTCAATAGCAATGCTCTTGGGTGATGTAGTGTGCAAAACGAAAGATTCTTGATTAGTATATTATGGAGAGCGTATATTTATTGATCATTCTTAGCAGGGAATAATGTACAAGAATAAAAAGTAAACTTATACTAAGCATGGATAAGTGGGAGTGAGTGATGTGTAGCGATCTACAAATAAGTGTGTGGTAGTGAATCCAAGAATGGATCAATTATAAGTTGTGCATGACAAGTGTGGGTGAGCATGAATATATACAAGTTTGATAAGTGGTGGTGTGTGTTAGTGACACGTAAGCATGGATTTCTAGGTGGTGTGTGAAAATGTGGATATAAGTGATCCTGGGTGCATGTGGTGTGAAGTGTACATGTAGAGCATCTACAAGTGAGTAGTGACATAAGCATGAGGTATATATGTACAAGAAATAATAGGGGAGAAAAAGGGAACATACGGATAGGTGCATAAGCACACAAGCAAAACAAAACACCTATGCAAATAGAGTCTACCCTCTTATGAAAAGTAGTCCCCGACGGATTCGCAACTATGGCCATCACAATTAAGATGTGCACCCTTCCTCTCTCCTTCCTCCCAAATGGGGATGGGGAAGGAAGGGGGATTGAAAGGTATCATTCCCTTTCTTCGGAACGCTTCAGTCGTCGTTGGTATGGGGTAAATGTAAAGAGATGGAGTCGCTAGCCTATTTAGTGCAAAACAGGCAAAAGGACATATTGCCACCTCAAGAGAACGAAATCGACGACAAACTAATGCATACAAAACCAATAGTTTGAAGGTTCGGGAGCTATGTTACGGAATGGGAAGTTATTAGGCACCCATCCCTCCCTTTCGATTTCTCATGGACGTGTGTTATTATTTTCCTTTATTTCTCCGTGAAGTGTGTGTGCGTGTATATATAAGGGAGATCGGAGACGTTCAACTCATACCATGGAAAAGATAAAGTGAGGTCATCCATAAGAATGTTCCCAAAATAATATATAGAAAATATTGTCTATGCGTTTATCACGACATTGATCGTTATGATGAAACGATGATATGTGATGTATTCTAATGCAAGAATATGATAAATACGAAAATGGGGGATTTAGAAAAATTGGAATATTAGAAAAATTGGACAATTTAGAAAAAGTTGGGAAATTAGGAAGTAGGAAAATTAAAAAATTAGAAATTTGGAAAATTGGACTCGAGTCTCGAATTTTTAATCCAAAACACCTATGTATCCTATAAAGGCATCAAAGTCTTGTAGTTCGAATGCGGCATGGGGGTGGGGTTTATCCCATAGATTTGGATGGGATTTTATTATAGGTATGTGTGTGTAAAAAAACTATTTTAGTTTTGAAAAAGTGTGATGGATGACCCCGTTTGGAATTAATGGGTAAAACCCTCTTTTTTGTTTGTTTTGTTTTTTTATACAAAATAAAGTGTGTGCAATATACTAATAAAAGAGTAAGATGTTAATGCATGTGAACTAAAATAAGAACTAGATTATGAATCTAATGTATTTAATGCAAAAAAAAAAGATGAACTTGGATGAACTCCTTTACATGTGAGATGAAGGGTGGATGGGAGAGAATGAGATTTGCAAAATTGGGTATGAAAAAGACAGGAATATAAGCTTGAATGGATTTTCACATGAAGAAACATTGTTGATTTTGAGAGAATATTGCTGAGATCACTGATGTTGATGGATATGAGGTGTGCCCTGGAAGTGAGGCCATGCCCTCTATTTATAGCGTAAGGGATGGTGCCGATCGTCGTAGCCCCAACCCTACCAATCGGCAGGTGACCCTAGACACACTGTCGATAGGCAGTGAAATGGACATGCCAATTGGCAGTCTCGTGCAAATTTTTCTGGAAAAATGGTCGTAGAATGTATTCCGTTGATCCAAATTGCGTAGGGGCATACTGTTAAAAAGTTAATTTAGAGACCTTCAAGAGTCCTTAGGACCTTTCTTGGGTCCAGGAGTTGACTTTGGGCCAAATGCGGCTCAAAATGGCACGTCGGTCCTTTGGACGGAAGATCGTCAGACGTAAATGGATTGTTCATTCACATGGTAAGTCAGAATCCTTCACGGGGTGGACCGTTGGATAGGTTAGGATATGTAAATTCGACATTCCAAAGAGCTTCACTCAGAATGGAAAGTTGACATTGGTAAATCAGGGCCTAAAAGCGCCCGGTGATCTCTCAGAGTTAAACGGATCTTTTGTTCGTATCGTAAGTCAGAATCATGCACGGGTGGACTGTTGGAAAGGGTATTCAGTGCCCTTCAGATATTCATTCCATATCAATTGATATGAAGATTTTTCTTTGGTCAAACGAAGCTCGGGAGCACCCGATGTCCTCTAGATCAATTTTCGGGTGAAAACGGATCGTTCGTCCAAACGGTTATGCCATTTCATGCACAGGGCTGACTGTTGGAAAGGGGTTTTAGTGATCTTCGAAGATTTAAAGATATTTTTCTCTGATGATGAACTTGATTGGGATTAAATTAGGGCACGAGAGCACCCGGTAGCCTTCAAATCGATTTTCGGTTGTAAAATGGTTCGTTCGTCCGAACTGTTATATCGATTTGCGCACGGGGCGAACTGTTGGAAAGTGGATTTAGAGCCCTTCAAATATTCAATGATCTTTCATTCTGATAATAGAGTTGATCGAAGTCAAACGGGGCCCGGGAGCGCCTAATGGCCTCTAGATCAGTACTCTGGGAATGACCTAGAGTTTGTAGTGAAATGGGTAGGTGCTAGGGACTTAAGGAGAGACTTAGGGAGTCCTAGAATGTGGCGTCTACATTGAGTATTTGTATTCATCTTTGGCATCTCAAAAAGGTATACTAGATTTATTATGTTAATCCATTATAAGGGCTAATTTCCAATCGAGTCAATTTATTTATAATTGGCTTAATTTGGTACAAAACTATTTAAATCGTGGCTAGTCTTTGAGTTGTGATCCCATAAAGCCTATGATATTTAGTGTTAAAGATATTGCAATAAATCTTTGAAGATCATATCCATGCCGTGTTTAGTGCCTTTGTTTTTCTTCACACTTGGTATATGTTAGATCACATATAGGTGTGAATGCTTAATGAATTGTGCGATTTAGGATTTTAATTAAGGATGCATTTTAAAATTAAACTGTGTTGGGAATTTGAAAAATATTTTTGGAAACATAATTTTAAAATATTTCTTATTTTATTTTGTTTAGAAAAATTCAAGGATGATTTTAAAATTAAAAATTATTTTTTTTATCGTTCAAATGAATTTTAAATTCGTTCAAACGAATTTTAAATCCGTTCAAACGAGATTTACTTCTCATTCAAAATGATACGGGTTTATCGTTTAAACAACATGACGCATCGAAATTCATGTTTTATATTTACAGACCTCTTTCGCTCAGAAAACACAAGAAATTGTGTCAAAAAACATTTATGCACCATTTTACAAAAGATTCCAATTTTTTCCCATCATCCTTAGTTTTTCAAGATCCAAATTCGATAATTCCATTGTTATTGTGATCTTGAGTTTGGCGCCAGAAACTGTTCCATCACTTTGAAAAAATATTTTTGTGCGGTAAACTCCGTACGTGTTGATTACGAAGAAGAAGCAGTAGAATTCATGTTCAGATTCGTAGACGGTTGCTAGGATGCATCGATGGATACCAAGGTGCGCATGGACTCGTATACTGTGGACTCATGAATGGGTCGACTCCTACATGGCATTGTGGAGGAGTGGTAGAAGATAAGAAAAGGCATCAAGGCTTGTGGATGATTAAGTCATTAACTAAGACTAAAGTCTCTCTTTGTAATTTTTCGTATTATAATGATTGTCTTGCCTGGCCGTCCAATATTTTTTACCATAATGGTTTATGTGACACCTCACCTATTTTAATCACGTATGATTAGTCGTTTATTAAAATAAATAGGAATCTCATTTGGTTCATTCTTGGCATCATTGTCGAAAACATTTTAAATTACTAACCATCTAAGTTAAATAAGTTAGTGCCAAATTTTATCCTTTTTATTAAAAAAAAAAAACAACAGCCGCAATAATTAGCAGAACTAAAATAATATGAACCATTCACACAATAACTGAAGTCTAGAACATCACAGGATTAAATAAATAAATGTCGAATAAGCCATCGGCTCCAAATTCAACATCCAAATCATAAATCTAACTTTAATTAAATAAATCTAAATACAAAGTCCAATAGTGAAAGGAATAAATCCAACGACAAATCTGAACTGAATGGACAATAGGTCCAATAGAAATAACTGAATATGAGTCCTAGAATAGGAAGGAAATGACTCAAGCATCTACTCAAGTCCTGCATGCCACCACAAGTACTATAGTTACGCATCCCTAGAATGAATCATCATATTTGGCATCCCTATGGATGGACACCTAAAAGGTTTCAAAAATAGATTTGATACGGGTCAGGGCCCAAAATATTTACAAGCATTTAAAATGCAGTAAGAATAGTTATTTTATACATGTTAGCTCCATGTGCACTCCCTTGAGTTCCTCACCCCTCAACTATAGTGCACACCTAACATGTCCTACTAAACCCACCTAGTTATGCTAACCAGCCTAACTAGTCATAACAAGCATTTACATAACCACTAATACTCTTAGCCCACCTGTATTGCTCATACGATACGTTACTGTTGAAACATAATCATTAGTCGAATATTATTGTTGAATAATTATTTAAGTTTTTGTTACTTAAGTTACATTTAGATATACATTATCTATATCTTTTAACCGTGATGCATGCAACTCTGCTATCAAGTCTATGTACCTCACATACCAAATCAAGGACTACCGGTTCGGAGTAGTGCTTCAAACCATAAATCAATAAGCACAAAATGGAGGCGAACGTAGTCCTAAACCTTTGGGCTATGCACATACCTAACGCACAAAAATGAACAGTTACACTATCATACACTCAAATAGTGGTCAGCCTTAAGTTCTATATTTTAAGGCACACATCCAGACCGTACTGGCATCACCAGGGTGTGATCGCCCAATGCGTGTGACCTCCCATGATATCTTTAAATGTAGGTATGCTTATACACATAAGAATAATACATAATAGTCATTCAGATAATCCATGCATATTCATATAGTGCTCCCCATATATATCTCAAGTAATCAGCGTAATACTATTTCACACTTTATTTTTAGTCCCTTTATTACGAATATCGCTCTCTATTCAAAGAGTTCTAATTATCTTTATTATAAATTCAGCAGTGGATATCACATTATTCTACTAGTCCAAATCTCGGGTTCATCTCAATTCTCTATGTATTCCCATTTGATTCTCATGCGCTAATACGTTCAATAATATCCAATAGGTTCTACTTTATGATTTCGAATCCTCAACTACCCTTATATCTCAGTTATACACTACTGGTATTCCATTATTTTTCCATAATCCCAAACTACTAAAGTTATGGTTTCAATAATTCATTTCAAGTTTTACACCTAAACTAACAAAATTACCATTTTCTAAGCAATCGAATCGGGTCGTAAATTTTCTAGCAGATTAAACACTCTGTAGTAAAATTACGATTTCCCCCTCTACCAAAGTCCAAATGAACTCATTTAAATCTCATTAGAAAGATAAGAACTTGAATTTCTACACATCTGTAGCATGCCATCTAATTCTAAGTATAATTAAAATGGCATATGTTTAAAGTAACGTCAAATATTCTGACATATTGATATGCTGACAGATTAGACATCCTATATTAAAAGGTCAATGTTCTAAGTACAATTAAAATGACGTAAGTTTAAAGTAATGTCAAAAATTCTAGCAGATCGTCATCTTATGTTCATCAAACTCTAAGTTATTCAAGATTCATATTCTTCAACCAAGAACCCACCCATATCCCATCTTTATGTGTCTTAAAAATCAATTTTGAAATATAATCCCAAGAGGTTAGACTCTAATATGATTCCCAATCAAAACCATAATTATATCCCATGAAATTACCTAACATAACATGTTTTCATTGTAGAGATAATTCTAGACTAGCATGTACATTATAACTACTTAATTTATGAAAGTTTAAACACTTGCCTTGGATGATGAAGGTCTGATTTCAGTAGTTTGGTGATATAGGTTGCTCCTTATTATTCCCCTTTAAATTTTGGCGGCAACGGTGGTCTAAATGGTGGTGAATGGCCTAAAAACCATCATCTTCCTCTCATATGGCCTCTCTTATTTCTCACTTGTTGTAGCCCTAGCTTACACAAAATTTTAGATGATATAGCCTTTATAAATTTGTAGGTCTTCTAACCCTATTTTCTTAAATGACCATAATACCCTTGCGTAGTGCTGATTTGGTCTAAAAATGTCTCGGGACCCAATTACAAACCCCGTGTATACTTTTCAAACTATCTCGACCCATACGAACACATTGTTGCATTCGAATAAGTATCGAACTAATGGATACTTCCTCACGCATCATCCACATCTTCTCAAAGTTGGAAACATTATGTTGTTCCCGCTAGACCTCCACTAATGGTACTCTTCACCAATACTCAACCGGCTATACCCTTATCTTTACTAGGGAAAGATCCCAACATCCCTAGGTACTAACTCCCCCATTTCTAAATCACATCACTCCCTTCGTGGGAGCTATTTACAATCATACTTGACCACTTATGTCAGACTTCAAAATCTTCGATTAGTTATGAAGTAATTCTTGTTATATTTCTCTTTTGCCCAGAGTAACTTCTGATTACTCCTAAAAATACACATTGTACATTCCCTGCATTCTCCAGCACCTTATTTACCCTATTCATTTACTCCTCAGGATCTGGGCGATACACCATGCTCAAAACATAACTTCATTCCCATTGTTTTATCCTAATCTACAACAACGTTGTGCTGAACTATGTGCTGGCTCATTCCATTTCCTCCATCAAACAGTGGGCACATTGCCTGATAAGTAACTTACCACAAATTTTCCATAGTTTTCGTCTTGGCTAACTAATTCCACCACTTTAAGAAAACTTTGAACCACCCGTGATATTGGTAACCCATCACTGATTTCATTAGTTTGCCTACTCATCTCATCATTAGAATTCCAAAGTCTTGCAAACTTTCTGGTAAAGCATCTCGGACCAACCCCTTCTCATACATATTACTCCCTATCCAGGAGTATGCTAAAAAGAAAATCGTGATGCATGCGTCTGCTCTAAAATTTCGCCCTTTGTTGGTCTTACTCGTTTAGTAAAATTATCCCCCCCATTTATGTGTAAGGCATCCATAGTACTTGCCTGAGCGCGACTTCACTCAAAATCCCAAAACTTTTGGATCCTACCTTAGCCAGAGAAATCCCTTATTTGTATCTTCACAATCTTCCAACCCTTCTCAATTGTGATGTCTCTCCTTATTGTACATAATTGGACTACCTCCTTCCTTAAATAAAGTTCAGTCCATCTTACTTTCATAACTCTAATTCTAACTACCTCTCTGGCATATGGTTAAGCATATTCATTATTCAGTCCTCTTATCACGAGTGGTTCTGAAAATTATAATACCAAGGGCACCCATACACTCTATATCCCGTGCACATTTTCACAATTATACCAAACGTAGCATATTTATGTCAAATTAGGCCTTACATATTTGGCATGACTATACAGTAAGGCTATACTCAATTACCTTACTAATCGTAACTTAATTATCCTTAAGATTACCCCACCAATCCACTAATGATATACAACATGACACGGCTCCACTGACCTTAAATTATAAAATAACTCTCAACTCACAGTTTTATCCACATATACGTGCAATAACTAAAGAACAAAATTCATTCATTAATGACCACACATCTCTCAACTCTCGACGCTCACTAAGGTTCATTCGTGGAACGTCTCAAAAGAAAAATCCAAACAAGGAACTCCTCTGGTACACTATTACTTATCATTGTTGGTCATCGAGATTCGTAGGCCCAAAGCATATAACCGAGAAACCTAAAATCATATCCCCCGATGTATAAGTATAATCCATAACTCCTACATCACTAAAGGAGTCACACAACACTGTGCTCGCACTATCACTAAGTCCTTAGCGTTAAATTAATAACGAGCTAAGTCTCACCGCTTGACGGTAAACTCGATATACCCTGAATCACATCAGTAAAAGTCCATAGACACCGAGATCAAATATAACAAGAAAAATATACTCTCTATTGTCTCTTCTTCAATATATTTTATGTGTGGGCTCGACCCTCGTAAAATTAACACATCCTGCCCTGGAACAGCGAACACGATAGCATTACTATCACCGCCCACTATTGCTCAACTGTCACTAACCAGCTATACCCAGGCTATCAATATGCTCTATCCTAACAACTCTCAAAAGGAGAAAAACTATCACATAATATAAACATCCTTTAAGTGTCCCTATCCACTTCCTTATAGGCAGCACCAAAGAGCCTTGCTACCCAGTGGTAATTATATGCACAGAAATAAGACTGATACTACCAACGCACCTACTAAATACGACTCACCAGTGAATTTTAGTGTTAATGATCATATATCGTGGTACACCCACTTCACACAAAATTCACCCCATACTCATAGGGATAAAATAAAAAATTTACCTTCAATTGATAACTGCCTTGCCTGGTCAACGGGCTCCTAAACTTGATTGATCCAAGAATTTTGTAATGGTTATACCTCTTGGATACCATCCTATAGTTTCTCTCTGCCTCTCTTTAGGCAATCTTTCTTCTAGTGCGTTGTCTCCCCACAAGTGAAACAATAACCAGAAAAATCTCCCTGCCACTGACCCTAACGATATCCCCCTTCACTCGATCAAAATTCCCTTGATCTGAATCTCTTAAGTGAGTCCCTCTCTTAGTTATTCTCCAAAGTGGTCCCCTACTAGAACCAATTACATTCATTCTTACTCTGCTGACTAGACTCCCCAATCTCTTAGCTCCCTTCATATGGAAACATTGATATTTCCCTTATAAATGTACTACATAGACGATGTAACCATAAGTCGTTCAAGCCAGATTTCCCCCTCAATGCTGACATATCCTACCCATGAGTCCATTATCAACTCAAAAATCTTTTTTCCTCCGCATCTACCTCATCGGGCACGAAGTTAGCTAAACTAGAGAATCCTCCCTAATGTTCAGCCACTGTCCGGGGCTCCTGTAATCAGTACTAAAATTTTCATTGCGTCTCTGTTTAAATAACTGATGAAAATATTTGCGAACAAACCACACCCCAAATTACTCAATATTCATGGTACCTCTCCTCAGATGTGGTGACTGACTCCCATCACTAAAATACTGCTCCTATGAGTTAAACATTTAGCCCAAATTTTAAATCCTGAGTGTCACTACACTCCACCATATGCAATTTCCTTTGGATGATCTCCTTTCATTTGCCAATTACACTTCTGCACTTTCCCCATGGCCCTTCTAAAAGGCCCCTCCGACTCCCTTCCTTATCGAATAAAGTGAGTGAATCTGAATTTGTGCCACCGTCTTCTATGGTAGTACTTACTATTGTTCCCTAGAATTTATCACAACGTCAATTGCCTGAAAAATAATAGTGGTGAATTCTACCACGATCAGTATTCCCATAATACTCTATGGCTTCGGTTGAGCCTCTCCTCCTTTAGTCCTTATAATGGCCTTCGTTGTTCTTCCTATATTGTTCGGTATATGAAACCCAACCGAACTCATATATGATTCGTGTTAACTATACTTATAGAAGGAGAACGTAAGTCACATTATGAATCAATAGTCCTAATCATAGGGCTTTATATCAAAGAAAAACAACTTTGAAAAAGTAATGAGTCGTACAGATGCTATAGGACCTAGATGCTGATGCTTTGATACCATCTGTGACACCCCGCCTATTTTAATCATGGGTGATCAGCCCTTTACCAAAATAAACAGGAATCTCATTTGGTTCATTCTTAGCAATACTGTTGAAAAGTTTTTAAGTTACAAACCACCAAAGTTAAATAAGTAAGTGCCAAACTTTATCTTTTTTACTAAAAAACAACACACACAACAATTATCGGAACAAAAATAATATGAGTCGTTCACATAATAACTGAAGTTTAGAACATCACAGGATTGAATAAATAAATGTCGAATAAAAAATTGGCTCCAAATCATAAATCTAACTTAAATGAAATAAATCAAAATACAAAGTCTGATATTGAAAGAAATAAATGCAAAGAAAACTCTAAACTAAATGGAAACATGCCCAACTAAAATAACTGAATATAAGTCCTAGACTAGGAAGGAAATGACTGAAGTGTCTACTTAAGTCCTGCATGCCTCTAAGAGCACTGCAGCTACGTATTCCTGGAATGAATCATCATGCCTGACGTCCCTGTGGCTGGACACCTAAAAGGTTTTGATAATAGATTTGATATGGGTCAGGATCTAAAACATTTAAAAAATATTTGCAAGTATTTAAAATGCCGTAAGAACAATTACTATATACATGATAGCTTCACGTGCACGCCCTTGAGTTCCTCATCCCTCAACTATAGTGCACACTTAACGTGGCCTACTAAACCCACCTAGTTATGCTACCCAGCCTAACTAGTCATAATAAGCATCTACCAAACAACTAATACTCTTATCCCACCCGTATCTCCCATATGATACGCTCCCGTCAAAACATGATCATTAGGAGAATATTATTGTTGAACAATTATTTAAGTTTCTCTTACTTAGGTTACTTTTAGATATACAATATCTATATTTTCTACTACCACAAAACGTAGATCAAATCACATGTATGTATATATCACACTATTTATATATACAACTATAGCATCCCTAGGATGAGAATCGCGATTCATGCATACTCTGCTATCAAGTCCATGTACCTAACGTACCAAATCAAGGACTACCGGTTCGGAATGGCACCTCGAACCATAAATAAATAAGGACATAATGGAGGCGAACATAGTCCTAAGACTTTGGTCTAAGCACATAACTAACGCACCCAAATGACCCATCACACTATCATATACTCAAATAGTAGTCAGCCCTAAGTTCAATGTTCTTCAATGTTCTAGGGCACACATCCAGACCTTGCTGGTATCGCCAAGGTGGGATCACCCACTGCGCGTAACCTCCCGTGATTGTAGGTAGCGTAGATGTATTTATACACATAAGAATTATACATAACAAGCATTCACACAACCCATGTCTATTCATTTAGTACATCCCATATATATCTCAATTAATCAACGTACTACTATTTCACACTTTATTTTTATTCCCTTTATTACGAATATCACTCGCTATTTGAAGAGTTCTAATCTTCTATTTTATAATTTCAGTATTTAATATCACATTATTCAACTAATCCAAATTTGGAGTTCATCTCGATTCTCTATGTATTTTCGTTTGATTCCCCTACGCTAATACGTTCTATAATTTCTGACAGGTTCTAGTCTATAATTTCGGTTCCTCGACTACCCTTATATATTAATTATATATCATTGGTATTCCTTTATTTTTTTCATAATTTTAAACTACTCGAGTTATGGTTCCAATAATTTATTTCAAGTTTCACACCTAAACTAACAAAATTGCCATTTTCTAAGCAACCAAATCGGGTCGTAAATTTTCTGGTAAATTAAGCACCCTGTAGTAAAATTGTGATTTCTCCCTCTACCGAAGTCCAAATGACCTTATTCAAACTCATTGGAAATATAAGACCTATACCTTTCCAGACATCTATGGCACGTAATCTATTTATAAGTACGATTAAAATGGCATACGTTTAGAATAACGCTAAATATTTTAACAAATTGATATGTTGATAGATTAGACACCGTATAGTAAAAAGTCGATTTATCCCTCTACGGAACTCCAAATGACCTCATTCAAACATCATTGGAAAAATAAGACCTAGAATTTTCCATACATCTATGGTACGCAATCTAATTCTGAGCATAATTAAAATTCCATTAGTTTAAAGTAATGTTAAAAATTATGGTAGATTATGTTCATTAATTAAAATGTAAATTATTCAAGATTCATGATTTTAAACCAAGAATCCAACAAGATCCCATTTTTATGTGTCTTAAAAATCAAATTTCAAAATATAATCCCAGGAGGTTAGATTCTAATATGATTCCCAATCAAAACCATAATTAAATACTATGAAATCACCCAACATAACATGTTTTCATTGTAGAGATAATTCAAGACTAGCATGGACATTATAACTACTCAATTTATGAAAGTTTAAATACTTTCCTTGGATCATGAAGGTCTAATTTCAGTACTTTGTTGATGGAGGTTTCTCCTCCTTATGCCCCTCTCGATTCCGGCGGCATCGGTGGTGCTTGGTGGTTGTAAATGGCCTAAAAACCCTTCCCTCTTCCTCTTCCTCTCCTATGGCCTCTATTATTTTTCACTTCTTCCAACCATAGATTCCTAAGATATTAGCTGACATAACCTTCATAAATTTGTAGGTCTTCTAACCGTATTTTTCTAAATGTTCATAATACTCTTACGTAGTGCCAGTTTGGTCTAAAAACACCATGGGGCCTAATTACAATCCCCGAGTATACTTTTCTGACTATCTCGACCCATCCGGACACATTGATGCACTCGAATTGACAGTTGGATAAACCATATACCATTCTCATTTTTTTATATATTAAGTCCTAACAAGACTCACATGCGCGTCCCGACTAAATTATTATTAATTGTCTTATTTCTCACTCATGATTAAACATAGTGCATTGTCAATATTTTATTACTTGTTCACTAAGTAATATTCAATTTAATTAATATTCATAAATATTAACTCTGATCACGCTACTTAATATTTATTTTAACCCGAATTAGTTTCCCATTTTATTTTAATTAATCCCAATATAAATTACTCAAAATTAAGGGATATTATAGTTTTCTCGTACATCGGCGTGCCTTGTGTTTGATTCATATACTTTATCTTCTTAATCACGTAGATGCATGCTATAGGGTTAATAAGATGAAATTGGTAAATCATGTTATTTTCACAAGATAAGTTCATGGGTGATAAAGATGAAATTTGGAAAATTTTGAAATATTCATTTGCCTATAGATTACTGCTTAGGGGTCTTCTCAAATTGATATCAGAGCTAGAACGGTAATTTACTTTGTCTGTGATCCCCAGTATTTAGGCATGAATCCAGGAGGGTTTTAGGTATTTTGAACGTCTATGTTTGATGGGACTAATTATGCTTACTGGAAAATGCGTATGAAGTCAACATTTAAGGCTATAGACGAGCGAGTGTAGTTAGTTGTTGTTAAGGGGTGAACACCATCAGTCACGAGAGATAGAGAGGTTATATTTAAAACCTGTTGAGTCATGGACTGATGCCGAGCATAAATTAGCACAATACAATTTTAAAGTTTTGAATTCACTTTTATGTTCTGTCTCGCTAGAAAATTCCACTGCATTATAACGTGTGAGATGTCTAAAGAGGCTTGGGATATACTCCAACTTACCCATGAAGGAACCAACGATGTTAAGGCTTTAAACTGACCACTCAGTTTGAGACAATTAATATGTTAGATAGCGAGACCTTTGATTAAGTATACGCTAGGTTATCTAATATAGTCAACTCGTCATTTAACTTGGGAGATAAGATACCCGATAATCGAGTGATAAAGAAAATCTTAAGGTCGTTGTGTGACAAATTTAATCCAAATGTGACTGTTTTAAACTCTTTAGGTAAGCTTAACTCAATGAAAGTTGAAGAGCTTGTAGGTGACCTAAAACCTTATGAGCTTGAAATATTTAAACAATTGCAAAAGAAAAAAAAGGGCCTAGCTTTGAAACCCTAAAGGACGAAACAAAAGTTTGAAATGATGAGTCTGACATTGAGTCCAAATATGTGTCCATGTTAGCAAAGAAGTTTAAGAAATTTCTTAAGTTCCGAAATCAATTGAAAGATGCAAAAAGATTTGAGAAAAATAAGAACAACAAGGCTGATCATTTCCCTAAGAACTGGAGTGACAATATTAAGAGGGATGAGTCGATTATGGGTTATGGTTATGAGGGTTATGAAAAAAATGAATATCATTTAATGCCGCCCTTAGCGATAGTGATCTGAAAGAGGGAGAATATTCTCCCCAATGAGCGCACAACACGTTCATGGCTAGTCATGTGAGCGACGATGAGAAATCTTCCTATGAAGATATTTCTTTGCATGACACTTCTAAGTACATAATGAGTGAACCCCAAGTGAGTGAGGGAGATGTGAGTGAGCATGAGGAGATAGAGGAAAGTGCATTACAAGTTCCCTTTCGTGAATTATATGCGGAAACTTTGATGGTGAAGAAGGATAACTTGAAGTTGGAAGCTAAGTTGAAAGAACATGCAATATAAACAATGATGCATTGATTGAGGATCTTAAGGCACTTGAAAAGATACTGCGGGAGAAAATAGAATACATTGAGGGTGAGAGAGATAGTCTTTGTGATATGATGGAGGCTATGAAGAAGGAGATTTTAAAGTTTAAGGAGTCTAGGCATTTACTTAATTCTAGAATAGTGAGCTTGAGGAGAAATTGAGAGATTCGAGTAGAGTTAAGTTTTACTTGGAGGCTAGGTCAAAAAATTTAGATAGGAAGTTAGGCACCGTCCAAATCAAAGATGATCGGTGTGTAATTATCTTTGATGATCATATAGCTCCCATTTCCAAAGCCAATACCATGCATATGAGAGAGTTGACTTGGTACATTAAGAAAGGTAAACCTTTTGGTCACACTCCTCGATGTATTTACACTTGCACTCATTACGATAGTTAGGGTCACCTTAGACATTATTTTTACTTCGGACATCCCCATCTCTCCCTTCCTGATGGGGAAAAATGGTGGGAGAATGTCTCGCGCCCTATTCCTCTAGGAACGCTTTGGCCTTCGTCGGTGTGGGGTGTATGTAAAGAGATGGAATCTCTGGCCTATTTTGCACAAAACAGGCAAAAGAACATGTCGCCACCTTGAAAGAGTGGCATCAAAGACAAATTGATGCTTACTAAATCAATAGTTTGAAGATTCGGGGGCTAAGTTACAAATGGGAAGGTTTAAGCACCCATCCCACCCTTTCAGTCTCTCATGGGGTTGTGTTATTATTTGTCTTAATTTCTTCATGAAGTGTTTGTGTGTTTGTGTGTGTGCATAAATGGAGATCGAAATCCCCCAACTCATATCATTGAAAAGATAGAGTGAGGTCATCTAAAGCAATGTTCCCAAAATAATATCTAGAAAATACGATGTATGCATTTATCAAGATATTGATCATTATGATGAAACGATAATATATGTTGGATAAAATGCCAATAAGGATCACAAATATAATATATATTAAAATAATGTATAGATGAAAAGGAGGCACATGCAATAATGGGAAAATTGGAGAATTGAGAAATTGGACTCGAGTCTCGAGATTTAGCCTGAGATGTCTACTTAGCCTATAAAGGCATCAAAGTCCACGCAGTTCACATGCGACATAAGGGTCGGATTTATCCTACATATTCGAACGGGAATTTATTATGTGTATGTGTGTGTAGAAAATGTATTTTTAGTTTTGGGAAATTGTGGTGGATAATCCTGTTGAAATTTATAGGGGTAACCATCTTTTTCTTTGTTTTTGGTTTTTTATAGAAAATAAAGTATGTACAATATAAATAATAAATGATGAGATATTAATGTGTATGAACTAAAGAAAAAGCTAGATTAAGAATTTATGTAATTAATGCGAAAATAAAGAATTTAAAGAGATAAAAGAACTTTTGGACCTTCTTTGGAGAATTGAGGCTTGATCTTGATCCTTGATGAGCTCCCTTGAATGTTGAGATGAATGTTGGATGAGAGAGAATGAGATTTTACTAAATTGGGTATGAAAATGACGCGAATGAAAGATGGAAGGTAATTTTACACAAAGAAACTTCTTTGATTGCAAGAAAATATTGTTGAGATTACTGATATTGATGGATCTGAAGTGTGCTTTGCGAGTGAGGTCATGCCATATATTTATAATGTAAGGTGAGTGTCGATAAATATAGCCTTAGCCCCTCCAATCAGTAGTTAATCCTACGCACACGGCCAATAGGCAGGGAAATGGACCTGCCAATCGGTAGCCTCGTAAAAAAATTCTGAAAAATAGTCGTAGAAGGCAATCCATTGATCCAAATCGTGCATGTGGCGTATCATTAGAAAGGTCATTTAAAGACCTTTGGTATGCTCCAGGATCCAGGATTTGACTTTGGGCTAAACTGGGATCGGAAGAGATCGTTGGTCCTTTGGATGGGAGATTGTCGGATAGTAATGGATTGTTCATCCAAACCATAAGTCGGAATCGTGCACATGAATGACCATTGGAAAGGTTATGAAAGTTACTTAGATATTCCAAAGAGATTCACTAGGTTTGGAGAGTTAACTTTAGTCAATAGAGGCCCAGAAGCGCCCGGTGACCGTTTGGAGTAAAACGGGTCATTTATCCGTACCTTAAGGTTGATTTTTGCATGATACCTTTGGAAATGGTATTCAGTTCCATTTGATAATTCATTCTATCTCATTTGATATGAAGAGTTAACCTTGGTTAAATAAATTCCCGGAGCGCCCAGTAGCCTTTAGATCAATTTTGCGGGGAAATGGATTATTCGTCTGAACGGTTATGTCATTTTGTGCACGAGGCAGACATTTGGAAATGGGTTTTAGTTCCCTTCTAAGATTCAAATATCTTTGTCTCTTACGATCAAGTTGATTGGGGTCGGGCTCAGGATCGCCTGGTTGCCTCTAAATTAATTTTCGGTGGTAAAATGGTTTGTTCGTCCGAACTGTTATGTTGATTCACTCATAAGGTTAGCCATTGGAAAGGGAATTTAGAGCCTTTCAAATACTTAATGAGCTTTCACTATGATGATAGAGTTGACCGGAGTCAAACGGGGATCGGGAGCGCCTAATGGCCTCTAGATCGGTACTCAGAGTATGACCTAGAGTTTTAGTGAAATAGGGAGGTACTAGGGACCGACGTAGAGACTTAGGTTTTTTTTTATTGTGGTACCTATAGAGCCCCTCGACAGGTGAGCTTGGAATAAGTGAAAGTCGTCGAATAGACACCATATGATATTTTGGAAAGAGGTCAATTTTGAGGACCAAAAAGGATGAGGATGATCGATTCAAAGGGTCGAGGCCGATTCTAAGGACCTAAGATAATTCTGGGGATGGCCAATCCTATGAGCTGAGGTCAATTCTGAGGACCTAGAGTAGGGAGCGACTAATTTTGAGGGTCAAAGCCAATTATGAGGGCTTTAAGTATGAGAGAGGTCAATTATGAGGACCTTAAATTAGGGCAACCAATTCTGAGGGTCGAAGCCAATTATGAGGGCTTTAAGTAGAGGGCGACCAATTCTGAAGGTCTAGATCAATTCTGAGGACCTTAAGTAGAAGCGACCAATTATGAGGGTTGAAGCCAATTCTGAGGGATTTAAGTAGGGGTGACAAATTCTATAAGTTGAAGCCATTTCTGAGGGCTTAAGTAGGAGCAACCAATTCTACAGATCGAAGCCAATTATGAGGGCTTAAGTAGAGGTGACCAATTCTACGGATCGAAGCAAATTCTGAGGGCTTTAAGTAGAAGCGACCAGTTCTAAGCGTTAATGTCAATTCTGACGACCTAAGTAGGAGCAACTAATTTTTCAAGTTAAAGCCAATTCTAAGGGCTTAAGTAGGAGCTACCAATTCTGCGGGTCGAATCCAATTCTGAGGGATTAACTAGAGGTGACAAATTTTGTGGGTCGAATCCAATTCTAAGGGATTTAAGTAAAAACGACCATTTTTAAGGGTCGAGGTCAATTATGAGGACCTTAATCGGGAGTAACCAATTCTTAGGGCCGAGGTTAATTCTGAGGACCTTAAGTAGAAGTGACCAATTCTAAGGGTCGAGGCCAATTCTGAGAACCTTAGTAGAAGAGACCAATTCTGAGGGTCGAAGCAAATTCTGAGAGCTTTAAGTAGGGGCGTCCAATTCTGCGGGTCGAGGTCGATTCTGAGGACCTTAAGTAGGAGTGACCAATTCTGATGGTTGAAGACAATTCTAAGGGCTATAAGTAGAATACAATTTTCCTGGAAAAATTTAGAGATTCCTCTGGGAAAAAGATACTAATCTGAGGATTGGATATAGCCCTGATGGGGATTTTTTTTTCTAGGTGACATTGCTAGGGAGATATCCAATTGGATTTGGGAATTCTGCTAAGGAAATAATTCTGGGAGAAAATGTGGTGTTAATTTAGTTGGGGATTTGAGAGGCTTAAAAAATGTTTTTTCTTGGTGAAAAAAGTTCTAAAATTCATCCGGTAATTTTAGGAATTTTTTGGGGATTTTTTTTGGATTTTTCGGCATTTTTGGGGGTGAATTTTTTTACAAAATTTCAGGGAGGTGCCGATCGGCAAGGTGTAAGGGGTTCCAAACGGCAGTGGCATGGTCTTTTGGACTACCTCAAGCAGGTGAAGGGACAGTGTCGATCGGTATGTGGCTGGGGATTGCTAATCGGCATGCCCCTTAGACTCCTATAAAAAAAGGGCGAGATTTCTTCATTTTTCACAGCTTTCAGATCTTCCATTTTCTACCTTTATTTTCTACGAACTATTCTAGCGTTCTTCTTTCTTCGAAGACTAAGAAATGGCATATTTTTTAAGCAGTGTGTTCCTCATGGCGTGGTTGAGTGTTGGCGACTGGGCACATTTGGAGTGGCGGGTCAAGGTGCCCCTAGTTCTAGATAATGAGAATGTCTTTGACTCATTTGTGCAGGCTAAAGATGAGAAAACTCTTTTGGGTGAGCCTGTGCACCATCGATAGTCTACGGTGGTGAACCTTAGTGGTTATATAAGTGTTAATGACCTTTGGTATTTCCTTATTTTTTCTGAATTTTGACAAGGGTTTTTCCTTCTTCTTTGACAAACTGATATATATATATATGCCGAACCTGCGTTCTCGAGGGGCGATGGGGTTCAAGGACATCTGGGAGCACGGTGGTGCATTGGGTGGTCTCATCATTTGGCTTTAGCAATTTTTCGTCTGCGTGGGATGAGACGCCCCGTTCGACGGATGTTCTTTGCGCTTTGGGAGAGAGGTGGTGGGATACCACCCACACCATGCATTTTTTCTTTAGGGAGATGACTGTGAATCCCATTGATGTATAGCAGCTGCTAAGTCTAGACTGTGAGGGTGCCCAGATAGAGGTGGACCAGACTTTACGAGTGACGTCGACTGCGGTGGAGGCGGTGTTAGGTGATCTTAGGCGGATAGTCTCAGGGGACTCCATCTGTCTCTCTCTTTTGAAGGAGGTTTTATTGAGTAGGCGAATCGACGAGACTGATGGGCTGCAGGTGAGGTTGATGGACCGTTTATTTATCCATTTGTTATTGGGAAGGTTTTTGGTGGCAATGAGTGGCGACGGCGTTCACTTGTGGTTTCTACCATATTTGAGGGTATTTTTTAATATCTTTCTCTTTCACTGGGGGAACCTTACTTTGGTGACCCTTTATTCATCTTTGTATGCATTCAGACGATGTTGTCGGTAAACCTTTACTGGCGCCACGTACCTTTTGGAGGTATTCTTTCCTTTTTTTCATTTTTCCTTTATGCATTTTATTTCTATTTTAGTTCCTTGATTGCTTTCTTCTGACCCTTTTCCTTTGCAAACGTGGTTTTATGAGGTGATTGGGCTTAACAACCATTTGATAGGTTTGAAGGATGATTCAATGGAGGACTTATTCCGTAAGTACCGGTGGCATAATTCCAACCGGCAATCGAGGCAGTCTCTCTCTTTGGTGGTGGTGTGTTAGGTCTCGAATGGCCTGACGAGCGATCGGGTAAATTTTTCTTTCCTGTTGAGACCATTTTTCTTCGATGACATTTTTCAAGTACTGATTTTCCATGGGGGATCTTTCAGGTGACCTGCAATGCCTGAGGGATGGCCATCTAGCACATGGGGGTGATCGGGGGGAACGCACAGTTGTGTTGTTTGTTGGCGCACGAGTTTGGAAACTCCAGGTAGATGGGGTAGAGAGTAGTCCGACAATTGGTGAGGGACGAGGTGATGGTTCCACCTGCGAGGCCGCTGAGGTACATGAGGTGGGAGAGAGAGATGCCGAAGTAGGCGAGGGGTCGGCGAGCCTTATTCGTCATATATGTAAGGACATATTTTATAAGTCTTGTTTACATTAGTGTATGTCATATACCATTACAAACCGTCGAAGAAAAGGTTCAAGTTTGAAGATACATGAAGACGGATCCAAATTTCAAAAGTTCTGCAATATTCAAGACTCTATGAGATTAATTTTGGTAAGAATGTGTTTAAGTACCTTAACGATTCATTTAAAGTGTTGGGATATTTTTTCTAGATTTTTTTTCTAAATGTTGAGGCATTGTTTTTCATCAAAGAATTTTTTCCAAGTGTTGAGTCGGAATTTTTATCATAATAAAATATTATTTTTCACGCCTAGTAGTTCGAGCGACATGCACATGTAGTTCTGGAGACATAGCAATGTCGCGTGACATGTCGTTTGAGCGAGATCTTGACATAATTCGAGCGATAGCAGCGACTCAGGTTTGCTATATAATGCTTGTTAATTCACTATGTTTTCGTTAAGAATACCTGATGAATTTTTTACTGCATAAACTTCAAATAGCAGATTACCTTAGTCTTCTTCAATTTAGGGTTCAATCCTTTTGTTTTTAATTCACAAAAATCCCAAATACTTTAGTGAATTTTTTGGAACCCGAGATACATATTTTCTAGAGTTTCTCTTGTATAGAGAAAAATCTACTGCTGATTTAGGTGCCACTTGGAGAGGTACTGAGCTAACATTGACTGCGTGTCATAGGCAGTACCCGTGAGTGTTTCTGGGATGATTGGACTGTGCGTATTTATGGATCTTTTGAGGTTGTATCATTATTGATTAAAAACTGCGTGTTCTTATGGGTATTTGGGGATATTCATTGCAGATTTCTCTTGTAATCATTCGAAATCAGGAGGGAAACTTCGAATGTGTGTAGACTACCGAAACTTGAACAAAGCCTCTCCAAAGGATGATTATCCGTTACGTAATATTGACATGATCGTGGACAACACATCCAGTCATGCTCTTAAGTCATTCTTCGACGGGTTTGCCACATACATCCAAATCATTATGCATCGAGATCATCAAGAAAAAACCGCGTTCATCACCCCATGGGGAACCTTTTGCTACATTGTTATGCCATTTGGTCTCAAGAATGCTGGGGCTACCTACCAGAGGGATGCCACAACCATCCTACATGATCTTATTCACAAAGAGGTCGAGATTTATGTGGATGATATGATTATCAAATCCAAAACTAGAGAAGTTCATGTTCCCTCCCTTCGAAAGTCCTTCGAACGACTACGACGGTATCAGATGAGACTCAATCCACATAAATGTGTCTTCGGTGTTATAAAGGGAAAACTCTTGGGATTCATGGTCAGTGAGAATGGGATAGAAGCATATCCTGCCAAGTTGAAAGCCATACTTGAGATGCCACCTCCCCGAACGGAGAAAGAAGTCTGTGGTTTCCTTGGAAAATTGCAACACATCACCCGATTCATCATCTAGCTAACCTCCATCTGTGAACCTATTTTCAAACTCCTACGAAAGGATTCGACCAAGTTTTGGAATGACACTTGACAAGAAGCTTTTGACCTTGAGCAAAGAATAATCTAGCCGATGCCCTTGCTAACTTATCCTCCATGGTCGACATGCCCGAAGGAATAACAATGGCCCCCTTCCTAGTTAAAAATCAAGATAAACCAACCCATTGCTACCACATTGATCTCATCACCAAAGAAGATCCCAAGCTAGAGAATTGCTAGTACTATGATATCTGGAACCTCCTCAAGCATGGTAGGTATCCCTAAGGTTCCAACAAGAAAGACCGAGCAACCCCCGAAGATTGGTCGCCCAGTGCATCATCTGTCACAAAGCACTGTTCAAGAGAAACTTTAATGGAACCCATCTACACTGCATCGCAGGGACTGACATTGAAGAGATAATGCAAAAAATCCACAGCGTGGAATGCAGGCCCCACATGAACGGTGACATGCTTGCCAAGAAGATCATCCGATAAGGCTACTACTGGACCACCATGATCTAGGATTGCACCGCCTATGTCCGGAGATGCCTCAAATGCTAAGAATTATACAACATGACTTCTCCCTGGATGTTCTCCACCTGGGGTATCGACATCATAGGGAAAGTTACACCCAAGGCCTCCAACGGGCATGAGTTCAGCTTAGTTGCCATTGATTACTTCACCAAATGGGTTAAAGCCGAGTCATACGCAGTTTTGAATGCCAAGAAAGTGGCCAAATTCATCAAGAGGACCATCATCTGCCGATATGGGGTCCCTCATGAGCTAGTGTCAGATAACGGGTTGCATTTCGAGGCAAAAGTCATAAAAGTGGTCAACGAGTACGGGATTCAGAGACACAAATTTTATCCCTATTAACCTCAGACGAATGGTGCAATCGAGGCCGCCAATATAAACCTCAAAGCCATCATCAGTAAGATGATTAAAAGTTGTCAATATTGGGCCGATTGAATCCCTTACACCCTCTGGGGCTATCGAACCTCTGCTGGGGATACCCCTTACTCTCTAATCTACGGCATGGAAGCGATCCTACCCATGGAGCTAGAAGTCCCTTCACTTCATGTCATGCTCGAAAGTAAAGTCAGTGAGGAGGACGGGCATTAAAGCCATCTCGATGAGCTATCACTCTTGGACAAAAGAATACTGAAAGTGATGTATCACATACAAGGGTACCATCACCGAATAGCACGATCATTCAATAAGAGAGTCAAGGACCGCGGTGTTCGAGAGGGGTACTTAGCCCTCAAAGAAATGGTAGAGCCTATCTCGGACCCCAGAGGGAAATTCAATCCCAAATAGAGTGGCCCGTACATTGTGAAGAAGATCTTGTCTGGCGGTGCCGCCATGCTCACGGACGTAGATGGAGAAGAGATGGCTCGTCTAGTCAACCTGGACCGTTTCAAGAAGTTCTACACCTAGTCCAAAATCTCAGCGTGCTACGACTCTTCTTATCTCCCTTCTATTCTAAAAAAAGAAAAACTTCATTTCCCTCTACCCAGAACTACGTCGGCCTAATCCTCTGCAAAAAAACCATTTTCAAAAAATTAAAACCTTTAAAAAAAACAGAAGTACGTAGGCAGCTCATACATCTTACATGAGCACGACCCTTTCTTTTTCACAAAAAAATTATTCTTTTCTTATCTCCGAGAACGACAGTTCATTCTAACATATACTTGAACAAAAGGATTATGAATACCTTAGCGATCGGTATAGATACATACAAAATTCATCAAAAGGCGCAGCTGGATGATCAAAAACTTGTTTATTTCACTAATAAGAAGTTATAGTGAAATTACATAAGAAAAGGAACGGATAATTCCCTTCCCCTTACCTTCCTTAAAAGACAAATAAATTCCCAAACTTATTCCCCATTACAAAATAAACTCCCCCAAGAGTCCTACCCACAGCTACCAGATTAGCCCGCTCCGTTATCATCTACATCCTGGGGTCACCAAGCTTCCCCTTTCTGAATGGAGTGCCACAGACGCTCCATGGATCGATAAGCTCGAACCATCCTCGAAAAAACTACCACACCTACCTCCATGGTATCAAATAAGGCAAGCCACCTTTGTCCGGTCTCCACTACCAACATCTTGCTGACTACTCTTCTCCACAACCACTTCATATAATCCCCAGAGATGTGCCAAACTCTCCCAACAGACTGAGAGGTACGGGTGGACGGACGATGACTCTCCCACAAAGAGCCAAGCTGCATGCGCAGACGCTCTATCAGATCTTCTCCAGGAAAGAAGTCTAGTGTCTGAGGTGGCACGATCTGCTCCCAGCCAAATTGGCATAGAAGCCGCCAAGAGAAATAGAAAGAGGTCTGTCTGAGACCAACCAGCCGAATATACGGGTATTCCCCCAGCTCCAGAATAGGTAGCAACTGTCCCCACCAAGGCACTGACCAGCGCAGATTTAGAGCCCCATGCTCCACAAGCCAGTAGGGCTGTAAATCGGGCTGGGTGAGTCGGGCTTGAGGTTGCTCAGGCTCGGCCCGAACTACCTGACCCACGCTCAAGCCCGAGCTCAACCCGAACTGAAATTCTCTACTTAAGCCCGAACTCGGCTCATTAATATTTCGGGCTTCGGGCCCGATTTCGGGCAGGCCGGAATTCAATTTTTTTTTGTTAAAAAAAATTGAATTAATATTTTTTTCCTTGTGTTTCCATCATGGAGAAAATGTATACACTAAAATCTAATTGATATATCATAAAATAAAGTATATAATGATGAAATGTATTAAACTAAAATAAGGGACGTAAGAATGAAAACCTACAATGACTAATTATATTTCATACATATAAAATTGGTTAACATAAATATGTTATATTTTTTAAAATAATTTATTTATTTATTTATATATTCAAAGTTCGGGCTTCGGGCCCAATTCGGGCTTGGTAAAGTTTGGCTCAAGCTCGACCCGAAATTCATTCGGGCTTGAAATTTTGGCTCAGACTCGGCTCGGCTCAAACTCAAATAAAGCTCGGCCCGAAAATAGCGGGCCGAATGGGCGGGCTTCGGGCTTGCCCGGCACAATTTACAGGCCTACAAGCCAGCCCTCCCAGCTCTCAATATCCAGGCCAACGCTGATGAAATAGCGTAAAAAGAAGTTGTGTACAGCCAATGAAGTGTATTCCGTAGGAGTCAAGAGGTGGAGTCTTTCAGACAACCACATGAACAACATCACAGGGCTACCCCTCAGAAAGTCAGAACGACCTTCTCGCCAAGCATCCAGACCATTCAAAGTCTCCGCCAGTATCACTGCCGCAGGATTGGGATGGTAGGACATCCATGAAGTAATAGATGCAAGTTGTGGGTCCACCAGCAGTTCCCCAGTCACCAGCAGCAATTTCGAAACTAAGCCCAAAACGATGGCTCCGGTATATCCAGCATCACCAACCTCCTATAAATGCACAGACCGTAGCACCGCCAGAAGGGAGATCATTCCTCCAGTAACCAAAGATCTACCCGCTGAGGGTGAGACACGGAGAAGTCCATCTAACAACTCTCGGGGAGACTGAGAAAACTCAGGCATAGCAGCCGCTATAATAGGATTTACACCCAACATGATAGAAAACTCCATATAAGTCGAACAGACTTATTCCAAGCCAAATCGGAATACATGGTCTTCGGGGTACCAAAATTGTACCACCGTCATGAGAATGCTCCATTCTATGGGTCGATTACGCCATAAAGATACTCGAAGCATGTTTAAAGCATCGCAATCAACATTATAAGAGAACATTGCTTCCAAGGCGTCGAGGTAGTTAGCAAACTCAATACTACCAGTGAGAGCCATCTTGCAAGAAATAGTAAACAAGTAAGAATGTAGAAAAGGAAGAATGTGAAGATGTGATGAAAACACTCCACCCTTACCCCTTTTTATACTTGAAAACCCTCATAAAAGACACAACCTTTGTAGAAATCGGAGGGAATCCTGGCCCCCAAGGTACCAAAGGCTGAAGAGAGTACCAATCATAGCCTTTATTAATTAGACTGAACTAACCCATCGATACACAGGACAAGGGGTTTGCCAATCGGCAACCCCCCCATTTTTGGAAATTTTCCTTTTTCCTCTTTTGTCAAAATCAAAAAATTCAATAAAAATAAATTGATGTTCTCAAACAGAATTTCAAATTCCCTTTTTATCTTTATATAATTCGTCATTGTGAATAAAACTTCCAAAAACATTTCTTTTTACGGTCTCAGCAGCAAAGTACAAAGTGCATATGCATGCATTCATTCATTCATCATTAACAGAAGATAATACAAAACTCCATTGCATTGCATAGATATTTTTCTGTGCTACATCATTTTTGCAGGAAAATAAAGAAAAGAAGAAAAACAATGGGACTCAGCCCGAACCCACACTCTCGCTCTCTTACTTACCCTTTTCCCCTCTCTCACCTAAGAGCTTCCATCCCTGCGATGCGCTCTCTTTCCCCTGCGGTGAGATGACGCACCACCGCTACCCGAACCAGACTCCTCCCTGGAGGAGGAAGACGGCACCAAGCAAGAAGGAATAGGAACTACGTCCCGAATATGGGCAGTCGCCGAAGATATCCAGTCCCTAATATCCCTCAGCCAGGTGGTGGACACCCGGACTTGCTGCAAGAAAAGGCAGAATCAGCATCATGCAAAGAAGATCAAAATAAACCAAAAGAGAAAGAAGAAAAAACCAGAATGGTGTACCATAGGATGAAGGACCTGTCAAGCCCAACTCCTCTAGGTCCATCGCATGAGGACGATGCAATATAGGCACCATCCCTCCATCAGCCCGCCGAATATTGTATGAAGGGGTATGCAACCGCACAAAGGGAACCTTTGAAGTCGCCATCACCGTAGATGTCGACAGACCACCACCACTGTGGGAAGACCCCACTGGCCGACTCGAACCCGCAGGAGGGAAAGGCAGTGCATCATATATGTTAGGCGCCATCAGCCAACTCATCACAAAGTCCACATAATCATATGGCACATCCATATCGGTATACAACAGATATGACTCGCCAATCATCGCTGTAATCCCAGCATCCTCTGGCAGCAGCCACTCCCGCCTCATAGATATAAGGGGCCTCACAGGTGGCACCACCACCTCCTTCTCAGTAATCTGTCGAACCACCCTCTCCCTGAGATACCAAGAGTGGCCAAACTCATGCGCCAGTAAATGCCTCATATGTGCATTCACCCTAGTCGATACCGTGTCCTGAACAACCGTCCCCCAAGGGTAAAAGGTCACCTTAAAAATCCCAAGTAGATGTAAGTCAATACAGAATCAGAGCACACAAATACCAAGACTAAAGAAGGAAAAGTCTTACTCTATCACTGGTTAGGCCATTCAAAAGCTGACGCACCACCTCGACTGCCGATTGGCCTTGTACCATCGATATAACTAGAAAAGTTCCCAATAATCTCGTCCTTCAGAGAAATTAGCTGGGTATTACACCCAATCACCTCATAGAACCACGCCTGCCAAAGACCAAAAGTAGCGATAAAAAAAGAGACGCGCAAGGAAAATGCGAATGTATGAAAGGAAGATGTGCAAACTAAAGAATACCTCAAGAAGATAAGTGGCTCCAATAAAAGTCTACCAGCAGCACCGGCTAAATGCATCCAGAGAAAAATAAAGGGTCACCAAAGTCAGGCTCCTCCAATCATAGAGAGGGATGTTCGAAAACATCCTCAAGTATGTCAACAATCATAAGTGGAGTACGTCGCCGCTCGACATCACCAAAAATCCCCCCAGCATCAGCAAAATAAACAACCGGGCCATCTGTCTCACCTTCATCCCGTCCTCCACATCAATCACCCTACTCAGTAAAACATCCCTTAGCAGCGACAGACAGATAGAGTTCCCAGATACTATCCTCCCCACATCACCGAGCGTCGCCCGCACCGCCTCCGGCCTGACCGCAAAGAGAGATCCGCCTCTATTTTCTCTCCATCGTAATCCAGCCCCAGTAGTTATTGCACATCTATGGGAGTCATAGTCATCTCCCCAAAGCCAAAATAGAAGGTGTGGGTAGTGTCCCACCACCTCTCCCCAAGACCCCATAAGACCACCATCGAACGAGGCGTCTCATCCAACACAGATGTCAACCTCCCAAAGCCTGTTGATGATACTATTCAATACACCATGGGTGGAAGGTTCTCCCCGACATTCTTAAGCCCCGTCATCCCGCGGACACGCATAGTCAACTAAGAAACATCCGACTGCCAAAGAAAAAGCCTTGTCAAAATACAAAAAAAAAGGAAAAAGGGAAATCACCAAAAAAGAATGTCAAAAGTCATTTTGTACTTACATAACCACCAGGGTTCACCACCCTAGAAGAGCGATGATGCGATGGATCAACCAGTAAAGTTTATTCATCGTAAATCGGCTCAAACGCATCGAAAGAATTCTCACTCCCCAAAGCACGAGGCGCACTGGCCCTCCACTCCAAATTCGCCCAGTCATCAATAGCCAACCACTCCTTGTGTACCGCAGTGCTCACAAAAGCGGCCATTTTTTAGGTTGCGGAATGTTAGAACGATTCGCAGAAGAAAATCACAAAAAGAGATAAGGCAATAAATTGTGAAAAATGAGGGGAACCCGACCCTTTTTATAGGAAAACAAGGGTCATGTCGATCGACACAGCACCCCCACCTACCGATCGGCACTGACCTTTTACCTTCTCGAGGTATTCCAAAAGTCCATGCCACTGCTAAATGGCACCCTCCACACCATGCCGACCAGCACCCTCCTTAAATTTTCGTACAAAAACTCCCAGAAAATACCAGAAAACCCTGAAAAATCCTTTAAAAAATCCTAAAAATTCCAGGGAAGGTTTAGAACATTTTCACTAAGAAAATTTCACACTCGCTCAAGCAGAACACCTACTTCCCCAGCAGAACTCTCAAAAGCAAAGTGAATCTCCCCCCAGCAACATCCCCAGAGGACCCCTAAAGTATCCTAAACCCCAAGTTATCTCCTGAACCCCAAAAGTATCCCCAAGCAAGGAGTCCAAACCATGAACCACCGAATCACTTCCCCGGTTGAATTTACAGCACCAAGTTGTCTATTCATTTGCAAAGTCTTCGAAAGACACGAAAGTTTCCCCAGCAATCAGCTCCCCAGTTCAAATCAAAATCACGAAGTAATTTCTCCGGTAGAGTTCCTCGAGAACATCACAACCTAATCCCTCAGAATTGGCTTTGACCCGCAGAATTGGTCATCACAACCTAATCCCTCAGAATTGGCTTCGACCCGCAGAATTGGTCATCTCAATTTAAGCACTCAGAATTGGCTTCGACCCACAGAATTGGTCATCCCATCCTAAGCCCACGGAATTGGCTTTGACCCGTAGAATTGGTCATCTCAATTTAACCCCTTATAATTGCCTTCGACCCGTAGAATTGGTCATCACAATTTAAGCCCTAATATTACTTTTAGGAACATTCCTATGGATGACTCGCTTTATCTCTTCCATGATAAAAGTCGATGATTCCTATCTCCACTACATATACACATGCACACATATCACAGGGAAATAAATGAAAATAGCAACAATCCATGAGAGACCGCAAGGGTGAAATGGGTGCCTATCACCTTCTCATTTCGTAACTTATCCTCCGAACCCTTTTTGAATCAATTTTGGTTTGCATGTATCAGTATGTTTTTGGATGCTGTCCTTCGGGATGGCTCCACCTTCTTTTATCTATTTTGAGTAAAATAGACTGGAGACTCCATTTCTCTACATTTTTCGCGATGTCCCAAGAGCGATGCATGGGACTAGGATCCTCTCACCACATAGATGATATCCCCTCTCATCATCTCTATCCCTCTACGAGAATCGTGGATGGCCATAGAACCACTTTCGCTCCCGATAGGAGATGATTTCGAACATAGAGTCTGTCCAAAACACAACCCTCGTGGAAATGTGAATGTGATACAGATATTCAAAAACATGCACTTCATGATCGGGCTGGGTCTGGGAAGATGACAACAAAGAATACTTCAACCCATAGTACTGAAGAAAGCCTTTCCTCCTTGTATCTTGGGTTACCAACCATCATTAGAGGTACTTAGAATGCTCCACTAACCTCGATTGAAGAGAAGGCTAGAAAGTGCCAAAATTGTCTCAAGAGATTCCTTAAACGGAAGATTCGTCAAAGAGGGTGAAGATATCCCCTTTTATGGCTTTCTTGAACCATGGTATGATCATGTGGACTAGAAGATGAAACCAGGAATGGAGATCATTTTCTAAGGTAGCTACTCCTGAGCCAAAAGTTCCCAGCATCATATGCAACCACTCATAGGGAAGACTATCACGGATACCAAAGATTCTGAGGGAAGTGACTCCAAGGATTAGTTAAATTTATAGACATTGGGGTTGACACTCTTCATAGTCCACTCAAGCGCTACATCATCGGATCCATCCCGCCTGATCAAAGCTGCAGATGCACCTCTCCTCAACTGGAATGTTATGCCAGTTCCACCTGCTAAAATGCAACCTAACCCAGATGTTTATCCCATTTCTTCTTCTTTTGTTATTCCTACCTATTCTAATCATAATTTAATCGAGATCTCCTTTGATAAGGTTCTCAATGATGTTTTCCCAACAATGAAATAAATAAGATTTTGAGTATCTTGATGTGCCTTGCATTAATTGTCTTGATTCTAATCAAACTCTTGATGATGATGATTTTGCAAATGAAAAATTCTTAATTGATCTTAATAAGGTTAATAAAAAACAACGTAACCGCATTCAAATTAATGAAGATGAAACTGTTGTTATTAATATCGGTTATAGTATCTAACTATGTAAGATTAGGATAGGGTCCACCCTTTACGAGTAAGAGCGCGCGCAACTCGAGGAATTACTAAAGGAATTTGTGGATGTCTTCTCATGGTCCTACGATGACATTATCGACATTGATTCGAGATAGCTCAGCATGAGATTCCAATGCTCCCAGAATGCAAACCAATCTAAGAGAAACTGCAAATGATCAACACCAAATGGTCACTCAGGGTTAAGGAAGAAGTGGTTTAACAGTTGAACGTAGGCTTCATTCGGGTGATCTAATATCCCATATGGCTAGCCAACATCGTATCCATGTGGAAATTCGGTTCGCATGTGCATTGACTATTGAGATTTGAACAAGGCCTCTCTGAAGGATGATTACTTGTTACCAAGTATCGACATGGTTGTGGATAGCACAACTAGTCACACTCGCAATTCATTTATTGATGGTTTTACTGAATACAACTAGATCAAGATGCACTCAAATCATCAAGAAAAAACTGCATTCATCACCCCTTGGGGAACATTAGGTTACACCGCTATTCCATTTGGTCTAAAAAATGCAAGGGATACCTACTAGAGGGCTGCCACAATTATCTTGCATTATCTAATACACAAAGAAGTCGAGGTTTATGTCGATGACATGATTATCAAATCTAAAACTCTAGAAGGTCATGTTCCCTCTCTCCAAAAGTCTTCGTGCGACTATGGCGATACCAGATTCGACTTAACCCACAAAAATGTGTTTTTGGAGTTACCAAAGGAAAGATATTTGGATTCATATTTAGTGAGAAAGGGATAAAAGTTGATCTTGCCAAACTGAAAGCCATACTCAAAATTCCACCACCTCGAACGGAGAAAGAAGTCCAGGGATTCCTTAAAAAATTGTAGTATATCATCGGGTTCATCAACCAGTTTACTTATATCTATGAACCCATCTTCAAACTCCTCTAGAAGGATTCAACTAAGGTTTAGAATGAAGCTTACCAAGAGGCCTTTGATCGAATCAAGAAATATATAACCCGGTCTCCGATACTCATGCCACCACAACCTTGTCTACCCCTACTCCTACACTTGATCGTAATAGACACCGTAGTTGGGGATTTATTGGACCAATACCATAAAGAGTCTTTCAAAGAGAGAGACATCTATTACGCCAGTCACAAATTGTCCGGATATGAATTTAACTAAACTTCCTTAGAGAATGCATGTGTCTCCCTTATCTGGATCACCCAAAAATTATGACACTATATGCTCTTTTTTCCTATCAAACTCGTGTCTCTAAGGGATCCTATCAAATACCTACTCAAAAAATTAGCCATGTCTAGCTTAATGGCTCGATGGTTGATGCTGGTATTTGAATTTAATATTGTGTATGTTAGGTAGAAATTTATGAAAGGAAGAGCCATCTATGACTCCCTCGCTGACTACCTTACGAAAGAAACTGATGTTTGTATTTTTGAGTTCCTAGATGAAAATATCCTTTGTACCTCCCAAGAAGACCTCCAATGGAAAATGTTATTTGACGGTGCTACCAACAAGAAAGGGTATGACATTGGGATGCCCCTAATTTCCCCTGATGACTCTCACACTCCCATTGCCATCAAGATGGATTTTCCCTGCACTAACAACATGATCGAATACGAGGCATGTACAATAGGCCATAAAGTCTCTCTCAGGAAAGGAATTCAATACCTAGATGTCTACATGGATTCAACCCTCATCATCGGTCAAGTACTCAGAAGATGGAAAGGCAAGGACAAAAAACTCTTACCCTTCCATTCCCACCAAGAAGAGTTAGCCTCCCAATTTAAAGATATCACCTTCCACTACCTGCCCTGAGTAAAGAACAACTTAGCCGATGCCCTTACTACGTTTGCCTCCATGATTGACATACCCGAAGGAATAATTATGGCTCCCTTCCTAGTCCAAAAGCAAGCTAAACCTATTCACTGCTACCACATTGAGCTGATCACAAAAGAAGATCCCGATATAGTCGATTACTGGTACTATGATATTTGACTCCTCCTTAAGCATGGTAGATATAGTCAATTACTGGTACTATGAATGGACATAAGCTTGCCAATAAAATCATTCGATGAGGATAATATTAGACTACCATAGCCCAGGATTACACTGCCTATGTTCAAAAATGCCTTAAATGCCAACAGTTTTCCAATCTCAAGCACTTGGCTCTACGAGAATTGTATAACATGACTTCTCCCTGGCCGTTCTCCACATGGGACATCGATATCATAGGGAAAGTTACACCCAAGGGATCCAACGGGAATGAATTCAACTTGGTTGCAATTGATTACTTCACCAAATGGGTTGAAGCTAAGTCATACACAGTGCTGAATGCTAAAAAGGTGGCCAAGTTCATCCAAAAAAATCTCATTTACCGATATGGGATCCCGCTTGAACTAATATCAGACAACGAGTTACATTTCGAGGCAGAAGTCACAGAATTGGTCGATAAGGATGGGATTTATAGACATAAATCTTTTCCCTAACGACCTCAAACCAATAGTGCAGTTGAAGCCACCAATAATAACCTCAAACCAATCATTAGCAAAATGATCTAGAGTTATCAAGATTGGGCCGATCAGATCCCTTACGCCCTATGGGGCTACCTCACTTCAGTTTGAGCATCTACTAAGGCTAATCCTTACTCTTTAGTATACGACATGGAAGCGGTCCTATCCATTGAGTAAGAAATTCCTTCACGAATTGTCACTCTTGGATGAAAGGAGACTAAAAGCTTTATATCATATACAAGGGCACCATCGTCGAATAACACTATCATTGAACAAGAAATTCATGGATCATGGCATCCGAGAAGGGGATTTATCCCTTAAAGAAATCATAGAGCCCATTTGGGACCCTAGAGTGAAATCCAAGCCTAATTGGAGAGGCCCCTACATTATGGAGAAGATCCTATTTGGTGGAGCCGTTATGCTCACCGACCTCGATGGGGAAGAGATGGTATGTCCAGTCAACTTGTACTGTCTCAAGAAATATTAACCTTAGTCCAAAATCTCGATGCGCTGCAACTCTTCTCATCTCCCTTATATTTAAAAAACAAATTATTCATTTCCCTATACTGAGAACTACGTGGGGCCTCATCCTCTAAAATATTTTTACTTTCAAAAATAATATATTCAAAACCCCCAGAGGTACGTTGGCAGATCATACGCTTCCCATGATCACGACCCCCTTCTTTTTTATAAAATGTTGTTCTTTTCTTACCTCTGAGAACGATGGTTCATTTTATCATTTACTTGAACAAAAGGATTATGTATGCCTTATCAAGTGGTATATATAATTCAAATGCAAAAACTCATCAATGGGCATAACAATATAATTAAACATTCTTTATTCCATTAATAAGTAACTCGGTACGATTACAAATATTATCATAGGGAGTCAAAATAACTTCCCCACCAACATTATTGTCCTAAAAACAAACAGAAGCCAAACTACTCCTAAACAACCTTCCCAAAGTTATTCCTACCAGTAAACAACCAGATCTATAACCAAACACTATACCAAAAGCTTCACAAAATAAAACTCCCTAGGGATCCGACCCATAGCTGCCAAAAGAACAATCCCCATCATATCTACATCTTGGGGTCCCTAAGCTTTCCCTGCTTGGATGGAATACCAAAGGTGCTCTATGGAACGATAAGCCTGGACCATCCTAGAGAAAACCACAACACCTCCCTCCATGATGTCAAACATAGCAAGCCACCTTTGTCCGATCTCTTTGACTAATATCTTAGCCACTACCCTCCTCCACATCCACTTTATGTAATCCCCAGAAATATGCCAAATTCTGCAACAGATTGGAAAGGATGGGTCAATGATCAACGGTTCTCTCACAGAGAGCCCAGCCACATGCACATGTCTTTCGTCAAATCTTACCCATGAAAGAAGTACAAAACACGAGAAGGCACGATTTGTTCCTATCCAAATTGACACAGGAGCCATAAGGAAAAGTAGAATGAGGTCTATCGGAGGCTAACCAACTGAATATACGGGTTTTCACCCAATTCTCGAATGGGTTGTAGCTCCCCCTACCAGGGTACCGACCAATATAGGCATCGTGCCCCATGATCTACAAACCAATTCTACCAGTTCTCAATATTCGGGTTGAAACTGATAAAGTAGTGAGTGAAGAAGTTTGGCACAACTACCAAGGGATATTCAGGAAGGACTTCCAAACGGAATCTCTCCGACAACCACATGAACAGCATAACGGGGCTGCCCCTCAGAAAGTCATAACGACCTTCTCGCCAAGTATCTAGAGCATTTAGGTTCTTTGCCAGTATCAACGCCACAGGATTAAGACGGTATGACATCCACACAGTGATAGCATCAAGTTGAGGGTCCACTAATAGATCCTCAGTCACCAATATTAATTTTGAAGTTAAGCTAAGGATAACGGCTCCAGCATAGCCCGCATCACCAACGTCCTGTAGATACACGGAATATAGCACAACCATGAGGGATATCATTCCTTTCGTGACCAATGATCGAGCCTCCGAGGGTAAAATATGGAGAAGTCCTTCTAACATCTCCCGAGGAGACCGAGAGAATTTACCCATGGTCGTTGCAACACTGGAGTTTGCCCCCAGCATAGCAGAGTAAGTCAGGCAAAATTTATCCGAGCCAAAGCAAAAGACATGATCCTTGGGGTACCAGAATTATATCGCCACCATCATCATGATACAGTCAATAAGTCGATTGCACCATAATGAAACTCGACACATGTTGAAGGCATCGTAGTCTACGTTATATGAGCACATAGCTTTTATATTTTCAAGGTAAGAGGCGAATTCAACGCTTCCGAGAAGAGCCATATTATAATATATAAGACAAGAAGCAATAAATAATTAAAAGAAAGAAAATCTGAATGAGAGAAGAAAACACTCCACCATTATCCCTTTTTATACTTGAAAAAACTTGGCTAGAGACGAGGGTCCTGCAAAATCTGAATGAATACCTACCCCATCTAGGGCCAATTAGTTGAAAAAAGTTCAATCAAGCCTTAGGATGATTGGACTGGACTGACATGTCGATGGGCAGGACCAAGGGTATGTCGATCGGCATCCCATCATTTTTAGCAAATTATCTTTTTTCCTTCTTTATCAAAATATAAATCTCAAAATTTATTTTTATTTTTAAAGTCAGGCCAATTCCTCCTATTTTCACCTATATTTTCTCAAAATAAATTCATTTCCTTTAGAAATCATTTTTACAGTCTCAACGGCAAAGTAAAAAGGGCATTAAGTCATTAAAGCAAAGATAAATTAATAAAAACTTCATTCCATTTCATATATATTGCTTCATTATATTTGTCTTGAAAGAAAGTAAAAACATAAAAATAGCAGGACTCAGCCCGAACACCACAAAAACATTCTTTGTATCTCACATTCCCTTTCTTTCTTTCTTTCTTTTTTTCTTTCTTTCTTTCTCTCTGTAAGACCCCCCATCCTTGTGGCATACGCATTTTCCCTGGTGACGAGCTGAAGAGCCTCCGCTACCTGATCCAGACCCTTCCCCAAACGAAGAAGATGGGACCAAGTAGGAAGGAACTGGGATCGAATACTGAATATGAGCCATCGCAGAGGCCACTGAATCACGAATGTCTTTCAGCCAAGTAGTCGACAACCGAACATACTCCAGAAAAAATAGAAAGAGTAAATAAGTTTGTTTGAGACAAAAAAAGAAATCAGAAAGACAAAAGTCAAATAAATAAAAAGTATACCTCTGATTTAAGGACATCCTCTATCAGCCCAAGCACCTCTGGGTCCATTGCATTGGGACGAAACAGCATACTCATCGATCCTCCATTAGGCCATCTAATGTTATAGGAATAAGGAGCCAATCACAGAAACGAAACCTCTGACATCGTCGCCGCTACTGATGTCGACGCACCACCCGCACTGATACGGATTCCACAGTCCGACTCATTCCCCTAACAGAAACTATAGGGGGAAGAGGCATAATATCATATATGCTGGGCGCCATTAGACAAATCATCACAAAATCCAAATAATCATAAGTTGTCGCTGTGTCGGTATACTGAGAAATCAGTGTGATATTGATTAAACTGAATTTGCAAATTCCAATTGTAAACTTAATTAATTACTTGTCAATTTTTTAGACAAATTTAATTAAAACCCTAACATATGCATCTAGGTGTAGTGGATCATACCAACACAATTAAATATTAATTGCTGACTCACAGATTTTAGGAAAAAACCCAAAAGGGAAAACCTTTTATTTCACTTAATAATACTAACAAATATTACAAGCAAAATCTACAATGATTATTCGTAGATATCCACAAGAACACGTAGTTCTGAATCAATAATGAATCAATCTCAGAAGATCCATAAAGACACGCAGTTAAATCATCACAGGAACACTCATGAGTACTCCCTATGACACGCACTCAACATCAACCCAGTACCTCCCTTAAGTGGCACCTATATTAGCAATAGGTTATCCTCCCTACAAGAGAAACTCTAGAAAAGATGTATCTCGGGTTCTAAAATAATTCACTAAAGTATTTGATTTTTTTGTGAATTGAAAACAAAAGGATTGAACCCTAAATTGAAGAAGACAAAGGTAACCTTTTGTTTGCAGTTTATGCAAAAAGAAATTTTTCAGGTCTTCTTAACGAAAACAGGGTGATTTAACACGCTTTATATAGAAAAGTTGAGTCGGTGCTGTCGCTCGAACGAAGTCAGGATCTCGATTGAACGATGCCACATGTCGCTCGAACGACATATCGCTCGAAATTGCCATGTCTCTTGAACGGCATGCGCATGTCACTCGAATGACCAGGCGCGAATAATAATTTTTTATTCTGATAAAAATTCCACATCAACACTGAGAAAAAATTCTTTGACGAAAAACAACGTCTCAACACTTAGAAAAAATAATAGAAAAATTATCCTAGAAATTTAAATGAACCGTTGAGGTATTTAAACACATCCTTACCAAAATTAATCTCGCAAAAGCTTGAATGTTGAATAACTTTTAATATTCGGATCCGTCTTCATGTATCTTCAAACTTGAACTTTTTCTTCGACGGTTTATAGCGGTATACGACATACACTAATGTAAATAGGACTTATAAAATATACCCTTACAAATATCCCCCTATGTCTATGCTGGTACAAAATAAAAAGATACGAATTGTCAAATCAAAATGCATATAAAAATATAATACCCCTCATGATCCCAAAACTGAAAAGGTACTTAAAATGCAAGATACAAACTTTTCTTCAAAAATCTTAAACATCAAATCTTCAAGCTTTTCTCATCTGGGTGTGCAACACATAATCATCAATATTTGTACCTACACGCATGAGACAAATAAAATACCTTCGTGATGTATCGAGTTTGAAATGAGATAAATATAAATCAAAACTAAGACCAAAATCTCAATTCTCCCCCATTATTAAAACTCCCCCATAAAATCATAATTCGACCTCCCCATTTTTATTTGTCCGAAATATACAAGGAAAAGAATAACAAAATAAACATGGAGTTGTCACGTTAAGCATAGCAAACAACTACGATCATTAAAAGATACTCAAAAGCATTCCACAAACTATTTTTTATTTTTTAATTTTTTTATACAAAAATGCAAAAATAATTTTACAAAATCACACACCATGAATTTACACTAGGATAACCAAATCATGGAAACAGAATGAATGGGTGTGAACAAATTCGATAAGAAAATCAATGCAATCAAACATAACATATGTGCAAGATGATTACGGATACTCCTAACGAATGAACTCAAAATCGTCCTTAGGTGTTAAAAATGTGAATTCATATGACATCGACACAATCTAATCGAAACATCAAAGTCTAAAATGATTTCCACACCACACCATTAACATCTAAATTTATGTAATCCTTTTTCAAGACTTTGTCAGGACGTGCAAACACGTTTTTTACTTTTTCCATCCGAACACCCTCATAAATAATAAAGCATTTATTTTTTCTTAAAGTGGTCTATTTTCTCTCCTTAGAGAAATCATTTTGGCCTCATTTTTGGCATATGATTATTTTTATTGCCTTGATTTTTTCTTGAGCTCTTTTAAACGGTGGGAACAAAATACAAAACTCTTTTTGTCTTTTTGAAAACAAATTATCAAAACAAAATCTTTTTGGCCTTTTCAATTTGTTTCTCAAAAAAATAGAAAATCTTTTTGTTTTTTCCAAAAATTTTCAAAAGAACAAAAATATTTTTGGTTTTTTGAAAAATATGTCAAAAATGAAAATATAAACACAAAAATGATACTCACTAGCAATAGGCATAAAATATCATCATGAAAATCATCCTATACTAGCAAATAAGTTAAAACCTCAACCGTTAGGTGCGGTGCAGTTTTCCAAAGGTGCTAACATCCTATGAAAAACATCCATCAAAAAATGTGAAGTCTTGACTAAAAAATTTACCTTCTCCATAATATGTGCAAACTCTCTCACGTAATCATCCGGAGCATCATGTGTAGGTGCATGTGTATGAACATGTGTCAAAACTCTATGCCACACACCACCCAACTTAAAACAAAACTGCATAAGGTGTCCTCTTTTCTTGCAATGGGTGAAAACTTATATGACACTCTCCTATCAGGTATGGGACACCTAGGTGGGTTAGGTTGAGAGCTATATGGATCAATCACAAACTCGAAAATCGTCTCAGGTACAACGTGAGAAGTGGACGCACCGTCATGACATATTCATGATCTCTCAACATTACCCAAAGCGGGACCGGGGGGCATCTTTCCTACCTTCTTAGATGTATACTCTAACATGACCTTTACCTACCGGCACGTTCAAGATCTCTCTCTAAGTGTGACACACGGGCTATAAGTTCACTCTTATCCCGATTCACGATAACCCATTGCTCACTCAAAGAAACCTTAACCTTCTCTACTTGATTCGCTTACGCCTCAAATCCCCTCAAACTCTCAATCTCTCACTCCAAATCTATCACCCTAAGACCTAACACCTTATTCAATTTTTTAGTCTTTAAGGTCTCCGTGTACAAATATCTAAACACTATCTGGAGCTCACTATCACCCTCACGAGCGCACTCACTCACGCACTCACTAGAAACACTCAAATCATCCTCGTGAGTCTCACGTGTACAATTATCCTCATCATCGTGGGAAAAACTACGTGTGCTCACGCGACTAGCTAAAAAGTCATCAAGCTTCCCATGTGAAAACTCATCTCCAGGAATCTTTCACCACTTCCTCACTATCGCTAAGAGTGGCTGGCATGACAATCTTTTTACCCTTTCTCTTTAGCCTAGTGGGACACTCAAATGTTCTATGCCCTCTACTTTCACACTCAAAACATCTTTCTTATTCCTCTTTCTCTTTCTCACTGCTCTCTTTTCTTTATATTTTTCTCAGAAACCCTTTTATTGGAAGAATTTTTCTTTGAAAACTAATAACTTTTTTGAAATTTTTTGCAAGCATGGCCATATCAAGATCAGACTCATCCTTAAACCGAACTCACAAACTCTCACTTTCTTTTTCTTCTCACTCTTGAACACTTCATTTCCCTTCCTAGACTGGGCTCTAAGTGGTATCCCTCTGTCCATAGGCTTGACAGTGTCAGGAAACATGTCAATATCATATGTCTAGAGGTCTCTTACCAGCTATTCTAATTTTAAATTGCTCAAATTACCTAAAAAATTCAAAATAGTTACTTTAAGGATAAAACATTTAGGCAGTGATCTCAAAATCTTTTTAACCACTCGTGCACCAGGAATGTGCTCACCAAGATTGAAACTCGTGTTGACAATATCAGATAAACGTGCATAAAAATCATCAAAACACTCAAATTCAAGCATGGTTATTATTTCAAATTGAGTAGTTAAATTTTGAATTTAAAACTCTTTGATCTCATTTGTGCCTTTATGGATAAGTTGTAAAACATCCCACGCTTCTTTAGACGTGGTGCACGTCATAACACGTTGGAAATCCCCAGGAGTGACGACACCAAAAATTTCACTTAGCCCACGTGAATTAAAAGTGATCCACCTAAACTCATCCTCAGTCTAGTCTGCCACATGTTTCAAATTAGTGACATTATTCACGGTGATAGTGGGAGGAGTCCAGCCTCTTTCACAAACTACCCAAACACGCTCGTCAATTGCCTTTAAATGCGATTTCATGTGGGCTTTCCAATAAGCATAATGAGACCCGTCAAAAATTAGCAACCGATTATATAAGTTTTCGTTCAAAAATATTTTGATTTTTCAAAAAAAATCAATATCACAAAAATTTGCAAAAAACAAGATCACTCAATAAATTAGCGAAACCCGCTTTGATACCAATTTGAGAAATTGGTGTGATATTGATTAAATCGAATTTGAGAATTCCAATTGTAAACTTATTTAATTACTTGTCAAATTTTAGAAAAAATTAATTAAAACCCTAACACATACATCTAGGTGTAGTGGATCATTCCAACACAAATAAATATTAATTGCTGACTCAGAGATTTTAGGAAAAAATTCAAAGATAAAACCTTTTATTTCACTTAATAATACTCATGGCACTATGTTGGCTAGACATGTGGGATATTTAACCACATGAATGAAACCCGCGTTCAGTTGTTTGACCACTTCTTCTTTGACTTTCAGCGACCATTTGGTGTAGAGATTTCTCAACTTTTGTTTGATCGGCTTGTAATCTGGAAGAGTGGGGATCTCATGTTGAGCTATTTCAGGATCAATGCCGGGCATATCGTCATAGGACCACGCGAAGACATCCACGAATTCCTTTAGTAATTCTTCGAGTTATGCGCGCTTATACTTATTGAGGGTAACCCTTATCCTAATCTCTCGCAATTGGCTACTAGAATCGAGGTTAACAATAATAGTCTCTTCTTCATTAAATTGAATGCGGTTACGTTGTTTGTTATTAACCCTATTCAGATTTGTTAAAAATTGTTCATTTGCAAAATCATCATCATTAAAAGTTTGATTAGAATCTAAACAATTAACGTAAGGCACAGCAGGATACTCAAAATCTTCACTTATTTCATTGATAGGAAAAACATCATTGAGAACCTCATCAAAGGAGGTCTCTATTACATCTGAGCAAGGATAGACAACAGAAGAAAAGATTGGGTCACTACACCAAAATGTCCAAAATGTCACCTTTCAGCCGGTCACCCTTGTCACGGTCATTAACCGTGACAAGAATCTTGCGTTTTGTGTCACGGTCAATGACCGTGACAAATTATTATCACGGTTAATGACCGTGACAAGCCCGTGACAAATATATTTATCACGGACTTGTCAAGGTCAAGGACTTTGACACGACCGTGATAATATCATCAGTAAAAAAGCCCTAGACTCTTTTTTTCCCACTGTTTTTGGTTTTCCTCTTTCTCTCTCTCTACAAGCGATTTCAGCGCTCTCTCTCTCTCTCTAAGATATATTTTTTTCCTCTCTTTCTCTTTCATTTCTGTATGTGTGTATATATATGTGTGTATATGTATGTGTGTATGATATGTGTGTGTATGTATGTGTATATATGTGTGTATATATGTGTGTATGTGTATATGTGTGTCTATGTGTGTGTGCGCGTAGTGTCCCTTGTAAAAAATTGATTGATTATTAATTTTTTTAGTAAATTAATATATGATTGCCCCTTATTGTAAATTAGTAAATTAATATATACTATATATAATTATTAATAATTGAATTTGAATATAAATAAGACATGATTAAATAAAACATACTACATATAATTATTAATAATTGAATTTGAATATACACATTTGTTTTAGACATTGCTGTTGGATTATTTTGTTTAGTAAATATTGGGTTGGTTAGTTTTAAAAGTGGTATGACCACTAGATTATTGTCAATATGGAGGTGGGATTTTTCAACTTTTGAATAATTGAATTTGAATATAAATAAGACATAATTAAATGAAACATACTATATATAATTATTAATAATTGAATTTGAATATAAATAAGACATAATTAAATGAAACATAGTATATATAATTATTAATCATTATTGGATTATTGTGTGTGTGGTGAGGGGCAGGGGTGGTGTGTGTACGTGTACGTGTACGTATATGTGTGCGTGTGTGTGGTGGGGGTGGGGGTGGGGGGAGAGGGAGAGGGAGGGGGTGGGGTGGTGGTAGGGATGGGGGTGGGGGGCTGCGTGTGTGTCTATGTGTGTGTGCGCGTAGTGTCCCTTGTAAAAAATTGATTGATTATTAATTTTTTTAGTAAATTAATATATGATTGCCCCTTATTGTAAATTAGTAAATTAATATATACTATATATAACTATTAATAATTGAATTTGAATTTAAATAAGACATACTACATATAATTATTAATAATTGAATTTGAATTTACACATTTGTTGTAGACATTGTTGTTGAATTATTTTGTTTAGTAAATGTTGGGTTGGTTAATTTTAAAAGTGGCATAACCACTGTCCATATGGGGGTGGAATTTTTCAACTTTTGAATAATTGAATTTGAATATAAATAAGACATAATTAAATGAAACATACTATATATAATTATTAATAATTGAATTTGAACATAAATAAGACATAATTAAATGAAACATAGTATATATAATTATTAATCACTATTGTATTATTGTGTGTGTGGTGGGGGACAAGGGGTGGTGTGTGTACGTGTACGTGTACGTGTGCGTGTGTGTGGTGGGGGTGGGGTGAGGGGGGGAGGGGGAGGGGGCAGGGATGGGGGTGGGTGGGGGGCTGCGTGTGTGTCTATGTGTACTAATAACATTTTTTTTTATCTCTACTAATAATATTTTTTTTACAGAAAATGTCTCCTTCAGGTATTAAGGCGAGGATGATGATGATGGTTATGATGATGTCGTCTGGGCTCGGTGGTAGCGGAGGCGACGAGGGCTCCTCGACCCCTAGGCTCCCCAAATATGGCAAATTTGGGATTACCATCGAGAACAAGTCGGAGCTATTAGCGAGATCCCTCGAGCTACTAAAGACGGTCATAGTCTCGGGGTTTATGAGTTGGAAGGAGGTGCCATATGAGCTCAAGTTAGCTGTTTGGGCGGCACTACAAGTAATATATTTATGGTTATATGAATATTTCAATTTCAATTTCGATTTCAATTTCATTTTATATTTATATTTATATTTATATTTACTCGCAACTAACATTGTATTTGTTGGAGAGGAACAATTCAACTTGGATCCAAAGCTACGCGATTCCGTCTTAGAGCAGTTGAGGGAGCAACACAAGACGTGGAAGAAAAATATGCGGACACGGTACTTTGGGAAAAGACGAGAGTCCATTATCCAATGGCGTGGATCCGCCCTGCCCAAGGATCCGATCTCATTAGCACAATGGCAAAAGTTCATTGACAATGAGATCGAGGATCGACAATTGGCATGTCGCCAATCGGGGAGGGAAAATTGGGCAAAAAAGACGGACGTGCACTACTCCGACCGGACGTCTTACGCCGAGGTGGAGCATAGGATGAAGGTAAGATTTAATTTTTTTATAACTACAGAAACATATTATTCTTCATTATTTTACTTTGCGGGGCCGATACTAATTTTACTTTATTTTATCTCAGGTGGTAGGGAGTGGCCCAGGGGGTAAGCCACATAGGCTCGATACTTATGTGGCTCTTCGAACGATGAAGGGGAAGGACAAGGAGGTGTCCCCGAGCATCGCGGCCACGATTGTAAGTAATCCGACAGTTTAATTTTTTTTAATTACGTTATAATTTTTTAGTTTACTTATTTTACTAATCGTGTGCTTTTTATCGTTTCAGGCAAAGCTTAAGGAAGTGCATGAGTCGCAGTCTGATGCCGACAAGGCGTCTTTGTCCACAGACACACTCAGCCAAGTTCTTGGCTCTAATCGCAAGGGGAGGACAAAGGGGTGAGCTCGCGGGTGATCAAATCTAGGATCATCGGATTGGAGACGAGCGACACCGGGTTGGCTCGAATGGTGGATTCACATGATGCGAAGATGTCCCATTTGGAGGCGACGGTCCAAGATATGTACTCATTCATGAAGAGTACGTTGGGCGGAGACGGTAAGGGGAAAGGGAAGGAGAAGGCGGTGGAGGAGGAGGTGCGGGAGAACGAAGCGCAGGATGACGAGGATGTGGACCTCGCTGCTTCATCATCGACACATGCATACTTCGATGATCCACTTCCTTATTTGGTTCCCTTCCCCAGAACGATGTCGACAATTGGTTGGCCGAGCGTGTTCATATTGGACGTATTTGATGGCCAGTGTATAGGGAGGGGGTTGAGGGACACGAATATCGTCCAGGGTGGAATAGTTCATGGACGTGAGCTTCAAGAGATCGAGTCCAAAGTTCTCATCAAGCATGTGATACCCGGGAAGGAAAACTCCCTATTGCGGTTGCGCGAACAATGCGGCACGATGTATATTAGTGGGTGTGTCAATTCGTATATCGTTTGGTCTACTCACCTCCTCACATTTACCCCAGACATGTAGTGACATTATTTTTAAGTTGGTACATTTGAATTATATTTGGATTATATCGTCATGTATATTGTTTCTATTTTGAATATATATTTGCATTATCTTTAGTTTGTTTGGATATATGATGTTTGAACAGGTGCAACGTTGCTATAAAAGGTACAAATATACTGTTGGGCAGTGGCAGTGGCCATACTGCCCAGCAAATTTTTTTTAAATTCTGCCCAGAATTGTCACGGTCATTGACTGTGATAAGTCCTTGACAAATAAGGTTGTCACGGACTTGTCATAATCAATGACCGTGACAATTTTTTTTTAAAGGGTCAAGGCTTTGTCATGGTTATTAACCGTGACTAAACTTGTCACGGTCATGGCCCGTGACACGATCGTGATAATTCTAATGAACTTGTCATGGTCAATAATCATGACACGTCCATGATAAAAAAGTTATCTCGCCCCGAATTGTCACGGTCATTAACCTTGACAAGTTAAACTTGTCAAGGTCAATGACCGTGATAATTAGGCAGATTTGGTATAGTGGGTAAACATTGGGGTTAGGTTGAATTTCAACAGGTAGAACTGGCGCAGCATGCCAGATGAGAGGAGTTGTATCAATAGATTTAATCAGGTGGGATAGATATAGTGATGTAGTGATTTAATGAACCATGCAGAGTGTCATCCCCAGTGTCTGTAAGTCAAACGAATCCTAGGAGTCACTTCCCTCAAAATTTGCGATATCTTTGATGAGTGGTTGTACATGGTGTTGGAAATTTTTTCCCCATGGGTAGTTGTCTTGGAAAAATATCGCCATTCCTGGCGGGGAAATCTTCACCCTCTTTGATGAATCGTCCATTCAAGGAATCACTTGGGATAGTCTGAATGCAATCTAATCTTCTCTTTGGTCGAGGCTGACGGATCATTCTAAGCTCTTGTTCTGATGGTTGATACCCCAAACCACAAGGAGGGAAAGATGTTTTCAATTCAATGGGTCCAATTATCCCTTTCTGTCTTTGTCCAAGCCCAGTTCGGGCATGAAGTGCATGTTTCTGAACATGTGAATCACATTGACATTGCCATAAGGGTCGTATTCTGGGCAACCCCTTTCTTTAAAATCTTCCCCTGTCGGGAGTAGAAGTGGATTAAATTGGAATCCTGATAGGAGCATATCATTTGACCCATGTTGTATCTCAAGGATAGGATTATTGGTACTTGCACCCTCGGCATTGTCATCGTCACCAAAAATGGTGATGACTCATCCATTGGAGAAGAACTTCAATTGCTGATGGAGCGAGGAAGACACACCTTTGATACTATGGATCCAAGGTCGTCCGAGAAACAGGTTGAAATAAACTGGGATGTCAATAACTTGGAATTCAACGACAGGGTTTATAAGGTCAGTCCCTATTATAAGTTTTATGGATCCCATCACCTCCCGACGGGTATTATCGTAGGCACACACCACAGAGGAGGTTGGAGCGAGATCACTTTCCTTCGGTCCTAAGCATTTTAAGGTTCTTAATGGGAAGACATTCAAGGCGGATCCATTATAGATAAGAGAGAATGGTATGATCTTGCCCATAACTTTGACGGAGATATTGAGTGCATGATTGTGGTTTGGCCCAATTTTGGGGATTTCTTCTTTAAAAAATGATAGCATTCCGGTAGAGGTCACGGATACGACTAAATTTATCGCTTCTTCTAGTGTGGTGGAAGGAGGAACTGTGGGTCTAGTGAGCAACTTGATCAAAGCATTTATGTGTAGCAGGGAAGACATGAAAAGACCCCGTAGAGTGATGTTAGCTTGAGTTTTCTTTAGTTGATCGACTTTTTTACTTTCATTCCTGGCATAGGAAGGTTTTCAACGCCCTTCCCTTTGTCATTGGCTGGTGGTAAGCTTGGGATCTGGTAATGCCTTCCCGATCTGGTCATGTGATTTACTGAAGAAGGGAAGAATATGAATCCCGTTACCTCGTCAATCTCGGGTTGTTCTGCCACCTTATTTATTTCTCTGAGGAGTTCTTTAAATGATATTATCCCACACATGTCGGCTATCGGGACAGTTTTCTCTAAAGCTTAGTCTTCGTTCGAATCTCTAAATTCTTCCCCCCATCCGGTGGCAATAATTCTGGCTTTCCATGTAAAGTCAATGCATTCCACTACTTCTATGGCTTCTTCGTACAGGTCCTCCTATTCTGCGGGGAGGTGTAAGGGTGAAGGGACCAGTGCCCTTATAACTTCAGAGTATCAAGTAACTCGGTCATGTTGTAAATATTATTGGTTTGCCTGAATAATTCTACCATAATCCGGATAACGTCATCTAAGCTGACTTCATCGGTTGGTACTACCCAACTATTTGACTCTCGGGCCCATTTTTGTGCTTCCACGAATAGCGTACTGAACCTATGGCAATCAATGGTCATCTGTGAGGGAAATTTTAGCCCCAACTCTAGGAGTTAGTTTAATACTTGTAATAATTCCATACTTCCATTTTCAGAATGAGTACGGACAGTGTGGCATGCTCTGGTAAGGAGTGATAGTGCCTAATCAGCAGGGCTAACAGGGTATAGAAGGAAATATGGATAAGTTTGGAGAGGTTCGAGAGAGTATATGGGTGTGATTTGTGTTGAGGGATAAAATTTTGGGTTCTCTTAGGAAGATAGCATTGGCATGATTTAGGAGTGGGTTGTGAGTGGTGTTTGGCTTAGGATTAGCTAGTGGGGCAATAGTACCCCTGTCAATTTGACCTTGGATTATGTTTTGAAGGTGAAAGCATTGGTCAGTGTCATGGCTAGCGATCTGGTGAAAAGCGCAACGGGCATCTGCCTTGAAGTTTCTGGGAAGTGGATTTGGCAATGGAAGGGGGTCCAAGGGTTTGATGAGGTTTCGGCTTCACAGGGCTTGATAAACTTTGGAGAGGGGAGCATGGAGATCGGTGTATTCCTTTCGGACTGGGACAGGGAGGCTTCTAGTGCCCACGAGGTGGTTAGTTGAGAGATGTTGTTGATGGTTGAGACTGCAATACTGACAGGCTTATCATATTTTCTAGGAGTGAACTGTCCGGACACTTTCTTGGGTTCAACTTCTATTTTAGCAAGACCCTCCTAGATTTCTACTCCTGCTTTTTTGAGAGCTTGAAAGTGGGGATATTATTATTCTCCCATTGTTGCTCGGACATGGGTTTAAAATTTCTTCTTCACTATGTTGACTTGTTCTTCCTCGGATGGCCGATTTGTCATGGTGGCTACTTTTTCCCTCCATCGGGCTATGAAGTTACTGACTAATTCCCCAGAGTTCTGTTTGAGTAACTCTTAATCATGATGGATGACCTCAAGCTCTTCGTTGTATTTGTACTGCGACATGAATTTTCTGGCTACATCCTCCTAGCTACGGATTCTGTACTCCTCGAGAGACAAAAACCATCGGAGGGCGCTATCCTTCAAAATTTGCTGAAATAATTGGGCCATCACTTCTTCAAATGCCCGTAGGAGAGTCATAGAACGGTGATAACTGCGAAGATGAACAATCGAGGTCCACTTCCTCCTAATTTCTCTATATTTAGCATATTTAACTTTCAGGTAACCTCGCCTTAGGATAAGGATATATGTGGGTGTAGTCCATGTAATTTCCAGAGATTCTGACTTTGTCGAACTTCTTATTTAGCATCTTGAGATCTTCTTTGACCATGTTCAACTCTTCCTCTTTTGGATCAATGATATAGGCAAGTTAGCCCCACGCTGGGCAAGGTTTGGCATAGGAAGCTGGGTAGGCGGCGGCCCATTAGCAGGAGGGGCATGTGGACGTGTTGATACTCTTCGAGAACCTAGATAGGCTCAGGAGGACCCATAGCATGAGGGAATAGGGCCTAGGGATCTTAAGGAATAGGAACCTAGTTTCGTTACATCTCTTGCACCTCAGTCTGGAGGTTGTCAATCTTGGACACGAGCTGAGCTAAGACTACCGTCAGATCTGGTTGCATAATCGGTACTTCATTTGTGTTCTCCATGGAAAGCGGATGGATTCTGGACTCGAAAGAAGTAGCAGAGGAACAGACGGAAGTCTGGGGTGATTTGACTGAAGATCAAAGCCAATAAAGAGCCAGGCCAAGGGCATGCAATCGACCTGAGAAGGCGTAAAATGGAATTTATTTTTTGAGAAGAAGAATGAAAATATTTTTGATATTTTTTTTAGATTGAAAGACAAAATATTTTTGGATTTTTGATCAAGAAAGGAAAAATGTTTTTAGATTTTTGATAAAGGAAGGAGAAATGTTTTTGCATTTTTGATAAAGGAAGGAGAAATGTTTTTAGGAGACGGGTCTCAGCATGATTATTATAATTATTATGTTCTCACTTGAATTAAATTCTCCTATATGCAAAAATCAAATGTCGGACGGGACCCCAGCCTGAAAATTTGGGTTTAGAACATATGCAAAGCTATGGTTGGACTTGTGACCAGGCTCACGGGCAGGGTCCCATTTAAAAATACGTGAAAATTTAAGCGACAAGCCGACCCAAAATTTCGATAGAGTTTCGGGTCAAAACCGGCAATCTAACATGTGTATCCTAGGCTTAACACCTATATGTGGGTATGCAGTTGGTTGGGTGAATTGGAAAGGGTTCCCAACTTTGGCGTAGCTTCCACGATATACGTCTTGCTTTTGAGGGCAATCGGTAGATGTGGACAAGCCATTTGATATACTTGAGTGTACGTGAATTGTCTCACAATATACCTCGTGAGGATGATACGTGTGAGAGTGAACTCGATATACTCGGTGTACATGAACGAGTTCCTTGCGATATAACTCTCTTCATGACTTCGGTCAAGTGGTTCGATTCAGGGGAACCGTTAGATATACGTCGAAGGTACTTGGTCAATGGAAGGTGAGAGTCATATCGCTTAGGCTAACTATGCCCTGCCGAACCAGCACCCATCAAGAAGTGGCCCTCCAGTTACTGGACAAAATTTGGTCAATAGCAATGCTCTTTGGTGATGTCGTGTGAATCATGCATGATTCTCTTATTAGTATCTTATGATGAGAGTTTATTTCTTGATCATGCCAAATAGGGAGCAAAGTACAAGTACCGATGTTATACCAAGTATGGATGGGTGATGCGTGCAACATGTGGATACACGTGGTGCGAAGTGTACATGGAGAATATTCTACAAATGTGTGAATAGAAGCATAAGTATGAAGTACACGTGAATAATAAGGGGGTACATGCAAATAGGGGGATATATAAGAAAATAAAGCACCCATGTAAATAGAGTCTATCCCTAAAAAAAAAACATCCCCAGTCGAGTGTGGCCATCCCCGATCCTCGCTAAGGGAGAGAGATGATGATAGGGAGTGTCATGTCTACGGTGAGAGAATCCTGGTCTCGTGCATCCCTCTCGGGAGCACTTTAGTCGTCGTCGACGATGTGTGAGGTGAAAAATGTAGAGACATGGAGTCGTCGGTCTATTTTACTCAAAACAGACCAAAGAAGGTGGAACCGTCCCGAAGGATAGCATCCAAAGACATACCGATACATACGAAACCAAACTTGATTCGAAAAAGGTTCGGAGGCTAAGTTACGAAATGGGAAGGTGTTAGGAACCCATTCCGCCCTTGCGGTCTCTCATGGATTGTTGCTATTTTTCTTTATTTCCCCGTGATATGTGTGCATGTGTATATGTAGTAGAGATAAGAATCATCGACTTGTATCGTGGAAGAGATAAAACAAGTCATCCATAGGAATGTTCCTAAAAGTAATATTAGAAAATATGATTTACGTGGTTATCCTTGCATTAATCGTTATAAAGGAACGATAACGCGTGTGGAATAATACGCCACTAAAAACAAATATATGTATATGTAAATATATAGATTTTAGGAGAATTAAGTTAAAGAATATAGAAAAATAACGAAAATGGAAGGAATAGGACTCGAGTCTCGGGTTTTACCCCGAGATGCCTACGTAACCTATAGAGTCATCAAAGTCCACGTAGTTCGTATGCAAAATGAGGGGTGGGATTTATCCCATAAATCCAACCGGGGACTTCTCTTATATGTGTGTGTGTGTGTAAAAAAAGTATTTTAGTTATGAGAAAAGTGTGAGAATTCCCATTTGGAATTTATGAGCAAACCCTCTTTTTCTTATTTTTTTTGGTTTTATTTATATAAAAATAAGGGATGTACAATAATACTAAATAAAAAGTATATTAGGATATGTGAGATGGAGAGAATAAAAGTGCTAAGTAATAAAATAAGTTAATGCGAATTTAGGAGAATTTGAAGAGAGAGTTGAGAAAGTTGGACCTTCTTGAAGATCTTGAGCTTGATCTTGAATGTTGGAGAGCAACCCTTGCACTTGGATGATGAAGGGTAGTTAATTCACCAAGTTTGGTGAAAAGATGATGAAAAGTGAGGGTTGGAAATGGATTTGGATGTGGAAATCACGCTGACTTCGAGAGAGGTTTTTTGAGTTCGCTGAGAGTGATGGATTTCAGATCTTGGGTCCCTTTGCAATGAGGCCAATCCCTCCTTTTTATAGTCCTAGGGCATTGTCGATCGGCATAGGCCTAGTCCTTCCAATCGGCAGGTGAGTTTAGGCACACTGCCGATAGGCAGGGTTTGGAACCTACCGTTTGGCAGTCTCTTTCAGGTTCCTTCGAAAAATAGTTTTAAAACGCAAACTGTTTATCCGAATCATGAACGGGTAAAATCATTGGAAAGGTATTTTAGGGACCTTCCAAATTACTTGGGCCTGCTCCCGGGTCTGGGAGTTTACTTCGGGTCAAATGTGGCTCGAAAGCGCTCATCAGTCCTTTGGACGGGGAATTATTGGACGCAAACGGATCGTTCATCTGCATGGTAAGTCAGAATCGTGCACGGGGCAGGCCATTGAAAAGGTTAGGAGATGTACTTCAACATTCCAAACAGCTTAACTCAGTTTGGGGAGTTGACTTTGGTCAACCGGGGCCTGGAAGCGTTCAGTGACCTTTTGGAGTAAAATGGATTGTTCGTCCGTACCATAAGTCATAATTGCGTATGGGGTGGATTATTAGAAAGTAGATTCAACGCCCTTTGAAGATTCATTCAGTCTCAGTCGAGCTGAAGAGTTTGCCTTTTGGTCAAATAGAGCCTGGGAGTGCCCGATGGCCTCTAGGTCAGTACCCGGGGTATGACTTTGGTTTGTATTGATGAAGGGAGGTGCTAGGGACCTAAGGAGAGGTTAGGGGGTGCTAGAATGGGGTGTCTACAGGTTTGACTCGAAAACATGACAGAAGTATATTATTTTTCCCACACTCTATTTCTAGTACCCAATTAGTGGTGATTGCATTCTTAGTGTTATCATCGTCGCCCAATATAGTGATGACCTACCCATTGGCAAAGAACTTATGTTTCTTATAGAGGGAAGAAGACACACCCTTGATACTATGTAGCCATGGTTATCCGAGCAACAGATTAAAACAAGTCAGGATATTGATGACTTGGAATTCAGTAACGGGATTTATAGGGCCAACCCCTATTATAAGCATTAAGGATCTCATTACTTCACGACGAGTATTATCATAAGCACACACTACGACAGAGGATGGAGCAAGGTATCTCACTTTCTATCCCAAGCAGCTGAGGGTTATCAACGGGAAAACATTAAGAGTTGATCCATTATCGATAAGCAAAAGTGGGACGGTCTTTCCCACGACTTTAACAGAGATATTGAGAGCATAGTTGTTCTTTGGTCCAAACTTAGGTATTTCTTCTTCGGAGAAGGATATCATTCTAGTAGAGGTTATAATATGACCATATTCAGTGCTTCTTCTAGCGTGGTGGAAGGAAAGACTGTGCGCCCAATAAGTAGTTTAATCAAGGCATTTTGGTGCAGCTGGGAAGACATGAAAGTCCCCACAGTATGATGTTAGCTTGGGTTTTCTTTAACTGATCGAGGATCTTGCTCTCCTCGAGGGTCATTTTCAGCATAGGAAGTTTCTCAACACCTTTTCCCTTATCGATCATTGATGATTGTGGGTTTGGAACCTGGTAATGCCTCCTTGATCTAGTCATATGGTTCACAGAAGAGGGAAAAATAGAAACCATGTTTCCTCATCTATCTCAGGTTTTCATCTACCTTATTAATCTCTCCTAGCAGGTTTTCAAACGATATCATTCCATATTTATTAACTACTGGGCTAGTCTTGTCTGGGCTTTGCTCTTCATCAGAACTATCGAATTCATCTCCCCATTCGGTGGTAATAACATTATCCTTCCACGAGAAGCCAATACACTCTATAACCTCCACGTCCACTTCGTATTGATCCTCCCACTAATCGGGAAGATGTAGAAGCAAAGGGACCAGGTTCCCTTATAGTTTTGAAGCATCAAGTAGCTCGAATATATTACAAATTTCATCGATCTGTCGGAATAAGTCTGTCATGATTTGGACGACATCATCTAAGCTGACTTCATCAGTAGGTACTACCCATGTATCTGACTCTTGAGCCCATTTCAGAGCTTTCAAGAATAGCGTACTGAATCTTTGGTACTTAATGGTCATCTCTTAGGGCAATTTCAACCCGAACTTTAGAAGTTGGTCCAATACTGTTGATAATTACATATTTGCATGCTCTTATAAGGAGTGACGAGGCCTGATCGACAAAATACGTAGAATTTAGGAGAAAATATGGGAAAACTTAGTGGGGTTTAGGGGAATATATGGGTATGATGGGCGATTTAGTGGGTACAAGCTGGGTAGATGGGTCAAATTCTGGGTCTTATTCTAGGAAGATAGCATTTTCATGATTTAGGAGTGAATTGTCGGTAGTGTTTGGTTTAGGATTGGTTGGTGGGGGAATGATACCCCGGTCAATCAGACCTTGGATTACATTTCGAAGGTGGAAACACTAATCAATGTTACGGTGGGCATTTTAGTAAAAATTATGATGGGCATCGGGTTTGAAATTTTTGGGACATGGGTTTGGTAATGGACGAGGGTCCAACGGCTTGATAAGATTTCAACTTAAAGGGCTTCGTAAACTTTGGAGAGGGGAGTTGATGAGTGCATTATTTTGTATTAATTATACCCAAATCTAGGCCTTGTTAGTTCCATTGCACAATCAATAAAATGTTTATAGAGACATTTTTATTATTTTAGAGAAAAATACAAATTTAAGAATAAATGGGGTTAATAATGCAATTTTGGGAACTTCACGCTCAAATCCTATATTCATTTCTAATCTTTTGTGCAAGTTTGTTATTTAGAATTAACAGGTTTAAAAAGAAAGCGGTGAAGTTCGGACACAAATTGAGCATGAAAATGTCACTTCCGCACATCGAGGGGATAAATTATAAATTTAAATGACTGATTTCGAACTCGGACCAAACACGAAAATTAAAGGCCTTGAATCAAGGGTCACCTAGGTTCAAACGGCGTGTCAATCAGAATTGAAATGAAGAAATTATGACCATGCAAAGTTCGAAGCCGAAAGAAAGTCAAATTCTGAAGCGAAGTCAAAAATCACTCCCCTGATCCAAAACCAACCCTTAAACTGAGCCCAACCGAAACCTACACCTTGTGTGTGTTTAGTTGTATTCATATATTTTTAGATTTTTATTTGAGTCATGTACATATTTTTTGTGATATTTTATTTGTGTGCATCTCATATTTATTTTACTATTTTAATTTTTTTTAGAGTCTTTATTATCACTTTGACCGTTTAATTATTTTATGTAAATATTATTTAGAGTGTGTCATCTTATATGTCGTAGTATTATTTTAGTGTTAGTTATTTTATCTGAATCATTGTACATTTTTTTTGGTCATTATATGTTCTAGATTTATTCTTTTAGTTTCATTAATTTATTTTTATTATTTTTTTAGTCTCTTATTATTTTATAAGTTAAATTTATTTATTTTTTTAATTTTTAATTAAGTTGTAAATAATTTGGTTAATTTTTATTAGGTGTACAATAAACACACACACATTATTCCCATACACACTCATACACCCAAACAACTCACACACACTCACAACCTACTCATGTACACCTCACCTACACCCAAACTAACTCTCTCACCCATACCCACATTACCATGCACTCTCACCACACCTACTCAACACCACATCATCTTCCCCACACGCCCACGTTCTCTCACCTCACCCCCATTAACAACTCATCATCTTCAACCTCTCAGCATCCCACTTCTCTCTCTCTAACCCAGCATCTACCCACAACCTTATACCCGCAAACCAGCAACCTTTGGCTAGCCCACTAAGCCACCAAACCCAGAACCACCTGTCAGCTACCCCACCTAGTCCACGAACCTTCCATCTCCTCGAACCCACGAACAATCCCATTACTTCAAAACCCACGACTAAATCACCAACCAGCATGGATTATAAAAGAGAATGGGGGGCAAGTCAGAACAAAAAGGAAAGGGCGGGACACGAACAGAGGACGAGAGGAGATATTTTTTAGGAGACTTTATACACAGTGTAGTATAGACACACTTTGAGAGATAAAAAAATCTGTGTAGAGAGTATTTTTAGGCACACTTTGGAAGAGCGTATTGTGTATTGTAATTGAAGTCTTGGACCTGAAATTTTGTAAGTTGATTATTATTAATGAAAAATATTATTTCATCTTGCAATATTTGTGTGTCAAATATGATGTGTGAATAGTTTAATTACTAGGACTTTGGTGATGTTTGTCATGATTAATTAAACTACGCATGTTAATATAATTCCGTACATATTTCGACGTGTTTTAATTTGAGATAAAAAAAAATCGGTATTCGCTTAAAATTACACGAGGGTGTATTTTTAAACCTCTACGAATTAATTATAAATTCATGCTTTAAAAAATTTAAAGTTGTCATTTTTTATGGGTTAAGCTTGGACTTAGATGTTTTGATACCTCAATCTTAAATATGCATTAAAAATTTAAACATGATGTTTTAGAGGGAATAGGGATTTATGGTGTCTAATTAAGAGATGATAATTTTTTTGAACACGTGTAATGTTTTATTCTCCGAAATTTACGTGACGAGAGTCGGTATATTTTGTGTTTTTATTCAGAATTACGAAATTAAATTGATATGTAAATTTAATTAGAATTGACGAACGGAACCAACGTCCTAGTTTCTTTCACATTGTATATTAACTCTTACTTGTTCGTTTATTCCGCTTTTATTTTTATTTTAGAAACTCAATCACATTTGATACACTTATAAGTCTAGTTGGACAATCAATACTTTGTAAAAATTGACGAAACCTCTGTGGGTTCGACCCGTACTTACATTCGCTAAATTTCAATAGACCGTGCACTTGCGGTAATTTTAACATTTAAAATTTGGCAACAAGAGAGTGAAGCTCAGTATATTTCTTTTTTAGGGGTTAGGGCGGATTTCTGGTACCCGTGAAGTGGCAGGCTGAGAGATGTTATTGATGGTTAAAATTACGGTATTGGCAGGCTTCTCATACTTTCTGGGAGTGCACTATCCCGATACTTTCTTAGACTCAACTTCTGTCTTGGCAAGACTTTCTTTAATCTCCAATCTTGCTTCTCAGAGGGCTCAAAAATGGGGGTAATATTGTCCTCCCATCGTCGCTTGGACATGGGGTAAGAAGTTATTCTTCCAAATACTGACTTGTTCCTCTTCGGAAGGCCGGTTAGTCATGGTGACCGCTTTTACTCTCCCCTATGCTATGAAGTTACTGACAAATTCCTCCATATTTTGTTTAAGAAGTTCTAAATTGCAGTGGGTAACCTCTTACTCCTCGTTATACTTGTATTGTGACATGAATTCACGGGCAACATCCTCCCAACTGCGAATCTTGGACTCCTCGAGAGATAAGTACCAGCGAAGAATGTTGTCCTTTAAAGTTTGTTGGAACATATGCCCCATTATTTCCTCGAAGGCACCTAGGAGAGTCATGGTTCGGTGATAATTTCTGAGATGAATAATTGGGTTCCACTACCCCTGAACTTCTCAATATTAGGCATCTTAAACTTTTTCGATAGCCTTGCTTTGGGATATAGAGACATATGGGTGTAATCCATGTAGTTCCCGGAGATTCAGACTTTATTAAACTACTTGGTCAACATCTAAAGGTCTTCCTTTACCTTCTTCAACTCTTTTTCCTTCGATCAATGGTCACGGGTAGTTTAGCACCGATTGGGCAAGATTCAGCATAGGGAGATGAGCTGGCAGTAGACCATTAGCAAGGAGGGCACGTGGAGCGTTCTTATATTCGTCAGGGACCCAAATAGTCTTAGGTACGAGCGGCCCCATAGCGCTAGGGAAGAAGGCATCAGGTTCTTCGAGAACAGGGACTCGGTTTTGCTATATCTTATGAACCTCGATTTGAAGGTTGTCAATCTTAGTAGTGAGTTGGGATAAAATCGCCATCAAATCAGGCTGCATATTTGGTATTTAGTCAGCGTTCTCCATGAAAAGTGGGTGAAGGTGGATTTCGAACTCGAAGGAAGTAGCGAGGGAACTGACGGAGCCTTGGGGCGGTTCGACGGAAGACCAAAGCCAATAGGGAGCCAAGGGTTGGGTATACGATCGACCTGAGAAGGAAAATGATTCAAATTTATTTTCTGAAAGAGAATGGAGGAAAACTTTTATTATAGGAGAAAATGTTTTTGATATTTTTGGAAAAGGGAGGGCAAACTATTTTTGGGTAAAAGGGGGGGAAAATGCTTTTGACGTTTATGATAAAAGGAAGGAAAATGCTTTTGGTATTTTTACAAAAGTGGAGAAAAATATTTTTGACAATATTGGTAAGGAAGGAGGAAAATTGAGAAAAAGGGTCTCATAATGATTATTATTTATTATTATGTTCTCACTTGTATTAGGTTTATATAAATGCAAAAAGAAATGTCAGAAGGGACCCGATCATGGGAAAATTGGGTTTGAAAAATATGTAAAACACAGTTTATCTTGTTACCAGGATCATGGACATGGTCCTATTTAAAAAAAATCGCGCGAGAATTTAGGCGGCATACAAACCCATCATTTCGACAGAGTTTCGGATAGTAACCGGTAAATTAAATATGAGTGCTCTAGGTTTGACACCTATATGAGGGTATGCAGTTGTTGGGTTAATTGGAAGGGTTCCCATCTTTGGCATGACTTCCACGATATACGTCTTTCTATTAAGGGCAAGCAGTACGTGTGGGCAAGCCATTTGAAATACCTGAGTGTACGTGAATTGCCTCACTATCACTACACCAAACTGGACGATTGGTCATGGATTTTTTCCATGACCACAGGTTGTGGGTAGCGAATTTGGTCCGTGACCAAATCGGGCATGACAATATTCAGTGGTCACGATCCATATCCCTGACCACAACATTAGTCACAGACCTCAGGGGTCATAATATAGTCGTGGACACTATTCGTGACCCCATCTCACACCTGGTAATGGCCTTGGGCCGTTATCACCCTTCAATTTATGCGAATGTTCACGAAGCGAGTCATAACCCAAAGCCGTGACCAACCCTTGGACATATGAAAATGGTCACAGACATTTTCACGGTCCTGGATCATGACCCATACTTTCATGTTATTAGATTCATCATCGCCCTAGACCGTGACCCATATCCTTAGGTACTCAAAATGGTCACAGCCCTAGGGTGTGACTCTAATTATGCGTGATAAACAAAACAGGGTTGGTCATGGACTATGCCCATGACCATTTTTAAATATATTTAAAAAAAATTGGGCAGAATTTTGTCTATTTTCTGGACATTCTAAAATTTGTGTAATGTAAACCCCGCACGGCCATAATTCTAAGAAAAACATTATAAAAGCCTGTGTGGTCATGGGACCTCCGTTTTGAGAGCACGGAGATATTCTAAAATTTGGGTTGTGCTCTCAAATCGTTGGTCCGTGACCATATGGTCGGTTCCTACGAGATACATTGATCCTGTGGGAGGTGTTAGCGTCTCTCACGGGGCCGTTTGGGGAGGTGGTTCTTGGTTTCGCCCTCTAACAGAATTTTTCAAGCCTAAGTGTAGATATTCTAAAATTTGGGTCGTGCTCTCAAACTGTGGGTCCCGTGGCCACGCATTCAGTTTCTACAAGATACATTGGTCTCGTGGGAGGTGTTAGAGCCGCTCACGGGGACGTTTGGGGGGTGCTTCGAGGTTCCACCATCTAACGGCATATTTTTAAGCCTAAGTGTAGATATTCTAAAATTCGGGTTGTGCTCTCAAACCGTGGGTCCCGTGTCCACGCAATCGATTTCTACGAGCTAAGTTGGTCCCAAGTGAGGTGTTGGCGCTACTCATGAGGCCATTTAGGAAGTGATTCGTGGTTCATGATTTTTCCCTCTAACGGTATATTTTCAGGCCTAAGTGTAGATATTCTTAAATTTGGGTCGTTCTCTCAAACCGTGGGTTTCGTGGCCACCCAATCGGTTCCTAAGAGATACGTTAGTTTTGTACGAGGTGTTGGCGCCGCTCACTGGGCCATTTGGGGGGTGGTTCGCGGTTCAGCCCTCTTACGGAATGTTTTCAATCCTAAGTGTACATATTCTAAAATTTTGGTCATGCTCTCAAACCGTGGGTCCCGTGACCATGCGGTCAATTCCTACAAGATACATTGGTCCCGTGGGAGGTGTTGGCGCCGCTCACGGGGCTGTTTGGGAGGTGGTTCTTGGTTCCACCCTCTAACAATATGTTTTCAGGCCTAAGTGTAGATATTCTAACATTTGGGTCGTGTTCTAAAATTATGGGTCCCATGGCCATGCGATCGGTTCCTATAAGATACGCTGGTCCCGTGGGAGGTGTCGGCACCGCTCACGGGACTATTTGGGGGTGGTCCATGGTTCTGCCCTCTAACGGACTGTTTTCAGGCCTAAGTGTAGATATTCTGAAATTTGGATCGTGATCTCAAACCATGAGTGCCGTGGCTATGTGATTGATTCCTACGAGATATATTGGTCCCGTGGGAGGTGTTGGCACTGCTCACGGGGCCCTTTTGGGGGAGCTACGGGGTTTCGCCCTCTAACGGCATGTTTTCAGGCCTAAGTGTAGATATTCTAAAATTTGGGTCATGCTTTCAAACTGTGAGTCCCGTGGTCATATGATCGGTTCCTACAAGATACATTGGTCCCATGGAAGGTGCTGGCGCCGCTCACGGGGCCATTTGGGGGATGGATCTTGGTTCTACGCTCTAAAAGCTTATTTTCAAGCCTAAGTGTAGATGTTCTGAAATTTGAGTAGTGCTCTTAAACCGTGGTTCTCGTGGCCACATGATCAGCTCTTACAAGCTATGTTGGCCCGTGGGAGGTGTTGGCTCCACTCACGGTGCCGTTTGGGGGTGTTTCGTTGTTCCGCCCTCTAACGGCATGTTTTGAGGCCTAAGTCTAGATATTCTAAAATTTGGGCTATGTTCTCTAATCGTGGGTCTCGTGGCCATGCGATCGGTTCCTATGAGATACCTTGGACCCGTGGGAGGTGTTGGTTCCACTCACGGGGCCGTTTGGGTGGTTCATTGTTCCTCACTTTAAAGGCATGTTTTCAGGCCTAAGTGTAGATATTCTAAAATTTGGGTTGTGCTCTCAAACCGTGGGTCTCGTGGCCACGCGGTCGGTTCTTAAGAGCTACGTTGGCCCGTGGGAGGTGTTGGCTCCACTCACAGGGTCGCCTGGGGGATGGTTCGTGGTTTCACCATCTAACGGCATGTTTTAGGCCTACGTGTTGATATTATGAAAAATGGGTCGTTCTCTCAAACCGTGGGTCCTGTGGGCACGCGATCGATTCCTATGAGATATGTTGGTCCCGTGGGAGGTGTTATCACAACTCATGGGTCCGTTTGGAGGGTGGTTTGTGGTTTCTCCCTCTAACGACATATTTTTAGTCCTAAGTGTAGATATTTTGAAATTTGGGTCGTGCTCTCAAACCGGGGGTCCTGTGGCCATGTGGTCGATTCCTACGAGATATGTTGGTCCCAGGGGAGGTGTTGGCGCTGGTCACCTTTGCTATTTGGAGGTGATTCATAGTTCCTCCCTCTCACGGCATGTTTTCAAGCCTAAGGGGAGATATTCTGAAGTTTGGGTTATGCTCTCAAACCGTGGGTCCCGTGGCCATACAGTCGTTTCCTACGAGATACGTTGGTCTCGTGGGAGGTGTTAGCGCCGCTCATGAGGACATTTGGGGGGTTCTTTGTGGTTTCGCCCTCTAACGGCATGTTTTCAGGCCCAAGTGTAGATATTCTGAAATTTGGGTCGTGCTCTCAAACCATGGGTCCCGTGGCCACGCGGTCGGTTTCTACGAGATATGTTGGTCCCTGGGAGGTGTTGGCGCCACTCACGGGGACGTTTGGGGGTGGTTCGTGGTTCCTCTCTCTAATGTCATGTTTTTAGATCTATTGTAGATATTATAAAATTTGGCTCATGCTCTCAAACCGTGGGTCCCGTGTCCATGAAATCAGTTCTTATACGTTGGTCCCGTGGAAGGTGTTGGCACCGCTCACGGGGCCGTTTGGGGGGTGGTTCGTGGTTCCTCCCTCTAACGAAATTTTTTTAGGCCTTAGTGTAGATATTCTAAAATATGAGTCGTGTTCTCAAACCGCGGGACCCGAGGCCACGCGATCGATTCCTGCGAGATGCATTTGTCCTGTGGGAGGTGTTGGCACTGCTCAAGAGGCCATTTGGGGGTGGTTCCTTATTCCTTCCTTTAACAGTATGTTTTTAGGCCTAAGTGTAGATATTATGAAACTTTGCTCTTAAACCGGTCCTGTGGTTACGCGATCGGTTCCTACGAGCTATGTTCGTTCTGTGGGAGGTGTTGGTGCTATTTACGGGGCCGTTTGTGGGTTATTTATTGAATTATTTTCTTATCAAAATAAAAAAACTTCTAAATCGAATGTAGTTATAGGAAATTGTGATCATACTGCTTAATAAACTACCAAATGTGTTATAATAATCGAGATGAACCCCAAAGCACAAGCAGTCAAACGCATATGAACTCCCAAAACATAACCCATAGAAAAATAAAAGATACATAAATGTTGAGCATTAACAATAATCGATAAGAATTCTTTTTTTCTTGTAGTTAGCCTCGAAGCAAGCTTACCTAAGCTTCTTAGTTCTATCAGTGAGATCCAATTCTGGTACTAACTCCGTCATTTTCTTGTTCTCTTCTAGCATTGAATGTATGGATCTCACTAAAAGAACTAAGAAACTAGTGGAGTTAGTGCCAGAATTTGATCTCACTGAAAGAACTAGGAAGCTTAGGCAAGCTTGCTTTAAGGCTAACTACAAGAAAAGAAGATTTTTTACCGATTATTGTTCATGCTCAACATTGGATGTATCTTTTGTTTTTCTATGGGTTATGTTTTGGGAGTTCATATGCGTTTTACTCCTTACGTTTTAGGGTTCCTCTCAATTATTATAACACAGGTGGTATTTTATTAAGGAGTATGATAACAATTTCCTATAACTACATTAGATTTAGAAGTGTTTTTTTTTCCTTTTGATAGGCAAATAATTCAACAAATTAATAAAGGAAATAATTCCACGTTCCTCATTTTTCCTAAGAAATATATTATTCCACACCAAGCCAACAACCAATAATTATCCCGTACTCATTCTAACATAATATCCATCAACAGGACAACAACCAATAATTATCCAACAGATGTATATGTACAGGACCATGTGGAAATTGAGTTGGGTCAATTTAATTAAACAATCATACATCAAAGTAAATCATATTAAACCTTCGTAAAAGTAATTAAACATGCATACATCAAAGTAAAATGCTAATACAATGTCAATATCATAATAGGGTACACATAAGAATGATAAGGATAAAATAATATTTTTATACTCAATCTTCCTTTAAATCAACTATAAGATCCTTCAAATTAGGGTTGTCATCAAGAGTTGACAGGAACTCTTTTGCATCCTTTAAAGCATCTACTTGAGTAGTCATACCCTTTGGTGCATGTGCAACAATTTACCAATTTCCATCATTTATGAACTTTGAGTAGAATACCTTCTTTACGTTATGAAATGCACAAATAAAAGGCTCGTCAACTATGCGATCTTATTATTCATCTTTAATAAATCTACCATAATAATTTTGGAGTCAATATCAACATTGCATGCATTCTTAGTAACCTCCACCTTTACCCAATCACGCGATTTCTGTGAAATCTAATTAATCAAGTTCTAGGATTTGTTGGAATATCCCATAATAGGTCATCACCGTATTCTTTGGATTTTTATCCCATTTGCTAGCCCTACAGGTTGTCAAAGATGAAATTAATATTCCACTATTTTACGTCAAAATCTTGTCCTCGTGGATATGAAATGAAATCAAAATCGTTGGTGCGAAATTTCTTAAACTCTTTCACACGAAAACTAGAGCCTTTTTCTAGGCGTGCAAGCCTGAAAGAGACATCACTTCTTTTCAGAAACTACATTTATTTATGAATTTTGTATTAGAGCATGTTTTAGTCATACACGAATAAATAACCGCACACATAAGATGTGAAATTTACCTCTTTTGATGCACATGCCCTAAAATCAGTTGTCGTGCAATTTCTCCTGTGATTTTGGGAAATTTTGTTATCGTACTTCTTACGAGTAAATTATAGAGATCAAAAAATATATAATACATATAATCAAATAAGAAGAATTCATTACATACTCACTCTCTCTAATATTCGACTTCATCTTGTGATTCGAAGGCATAACAAGTTGCTTGCTCATATTTGTGAGTTTCACCTATTTAGGGTTCCCAAACAGTAATTTGTCCTCAAACTCATCAGGTTCCTTGATCACTCCTCCTCCACGAGGATTGAACCCCCCCACCTCCTGTTTTGTCATATATTCCCTAGCATATAACAATGATTCCACAGTTACGTATTCTTCAGCAATTGACCCTCCCCTATACGTGTACTGTTTACGTAATCTTTGAAGGTTTTCATCAAGCGCTCAAAAGGATGCATTCAATGATACCTAACAGAACCACATAATAAAGCTTCATCGCATAATTACACAAGCAAGTGGATGCTGATATCGAAGAACGATGGAGGAAAATATTTCACAAAGACACAAACTGCCTCGGCTAAAGTTGATTTTGCAGCTTTAATGTGCCTTATGTTTACCACTTTTGCAAAAACTAGGGTAAAACACAAACTGATTTGCATAATTTCCCGACGGAGATGTTTTTTTTCAGAGAAGCAATGCCGAAATAATAGATGGATTAATTGGATGATTACATGCCAGTCGTGAGACTTGCACTATTTTAAGTCATTTTTTTGGTAGCTTACCACCCTACGTAAATTACCAGAATAACCCGTCGGAGTCTTCAAGTTGAACAACATGTCTAAGAGGATCTTCTTCTCGCTAGTATTCAAAGTGAAAGTAGCCGAAGGGGTAGAAATTCTTCCTATTGTAGGATCATTTGTTAACCAAATTTCTTCTTTAGCTTCATATCCTATAGATCTCGGTGGGCCCGCTCTCCATATTTGGAATGAGATCTACCCAGACATATTCCTATCATATATTATGCAATATTCCTCTATATTTGCATCACATAAATTACATGCCTTACACAATGATCTTTCCATTATGGCAAATCAAAAATTATTGATCGCCTGGACCATGGTTTTGCTTTCCTAGTGTCGTTAGGATCTCCCCTTGCTTTACGCTTCAGGTTTATAAACTTGAGGTGTTTTCCTACGTACCTATTCCCCGTAGTCACAATCGCTGCATTCTCTTTGATCTGCTGACCAGAAAGTCGAGCAGGTGCCATCCAGCTCTCTTGACCAATAGGATAAAAGTTAAACTTGTCATTCTTGAAAGGGTGACTGGTCGGTAGAAATCTATGATGACCTGTATAACTCATCTTACTACTATGTTGTAGCCAAGTGGGTTCAGTTTCCTCCCCATATATGGGACATCCATAATAACCATAAATATTACAACCGGACAAGGTCCCATAAGCAGGAAGGTCATGGATCACCCACATCACAATTGCTTTAAGTGTGAATTCTTCACCCTTATGAGAGTCGAACATCATCATGCCTTTATCCCACAACTCTTTACATTTTTTGATTAATAGGGATAATAATATATCAATATCATCTCTTGGAGCCTTCGGCCAAGGTATCAATAAAGAAAACGATGTAAACTCCTTTTCACTTGCACAGTGTTCGAGGGAGACTTAAACGCGTCATGAAAATTGGACAATAACTAGGACTAGTACTTAAATTACCTAAAGGGTTTAACCCATCAATTGAGATTGCAAGACGAACGTTGCGCGGTTCCTTTACAAATTCATGGTATCATGCGTTTGAAATTTTTCAAACGAATGAATCAACCGGATGACGCATCAGATTCCCACCCACCTCGCATCGAGCATGCCATGTCGTGGCCTCCTCTATCCACGGTACAATAAAAAAACTATTTTAACCATGGACCAAGTGGGAAATAGTTCAAAACCTTTTGTGGTACTTGCGATCTCTTTTGATATTTTGCAAGTTTGTCATTTACCTTCTCACAAACAACATATCTAGGCTCACTGCATACTGGACATTCATTCTTCTATCCATGCTCGTTGCGGTACAATATGCAAGCATACTTGCCTACATGAATAGATTTGTATTTCAATCCCAACCCCTTTAAGCTCTTCTTTATGGTAGGATAATTGTTTGGTAACGTGTTCTCTTTTGGAAGAATTTTTTTAACCCACTTAAGAATTTCGGTTACGCTATTCCTAGATAAACCAAAATGAATCTTCAAATTATGCAAAACAATCATTGCATATAATACCGAGTGATCTTCATCGCAATCATTATACAATGTTCTAGCCGCATCGGCTTTCAACCGTATATATTCTCGATCTCCAGGTAGTTCATTATCAAATTATTCATTGTCTGCATTATTTGTCTCCATGGGTTGATGATTTTAGTCGTGGTGGACTCCGTAAGCATCGTCAACTAGGTCGATCGATGGACGATGTGTTGGTAAATCATTTAGCACTTCCACTCGTTGGTGGTCTGTTACGCGATCAATTATCGATAATTCTTCAGGAACATAAGGTACATGTTTTTCATCATGGTATGTCCATTTGTTATAAACTTGAAAAATTCCCCACTTTATTATATGTAACTAAACATCTTCTAAAGATTTATATTTTTTGTCAATACAATGGGTGCACGAACATGAAATCTTCTCACTTTTAAGGTTTTTAAAAGCGTAGCAATAAATTCTTGAACACCTTTAACATAACTATTGGCTATTCGGTCAGTCTCCCCCATCCACTATTTGTATTGTGGAAAACCCATTTAATAATATTCAAATTGCAGTCTTGTGTTAAAATGATAAAATAAATATCATGTTGCATAAATATCATTTTGCATAGTAAAGCATAAATATCAACAATGCACAAATCAATCAAACTATGCAGTAACTTAAATACAAGAACACACCAATCAACGACACTACACAACCACTTAAACTCAAATTGAATAAATTTTTCTAGTGATATTATTAAATCATAAGAAAAATATTACTATAGCTTCATCAAACGATAAACTAGTCAAGTAGTAAAAGAGTTTAAATAATTTTTCAACAAATTTCCTTCGCCACTGTCGACGTGCACTGGAGCATCTTCACAACCGACATATACTTTATCAACCAGGATTTGACACTCACCCTCCTGCAAAGGCCTATTATGTACTGAAGTGCCTACTTGAGTAAAGATGAGCGTGCACACCCCAACGACAACTTTACCGCTCAGTTCCTTCATATAGTATTTCTCACCATAGTCAGTGTGGTTTCGTTAATGATGATCCAACACCTATGACATCCTAAGGTGCTGAGAAGGGGAATGTTGAAGGAGTAACAGGCATTTATGAGGGGAATGGAGAAGGGGGAAATTTTTTAGGAGGTAAGTGGAAACCGGGATGCATTAGGGGTTAGAGGGGCATATGACCGGTTAAAAGGGACACAATCTGTGAAAGTTTATCATTCACGCCTCCCAATTCATTTCGAACCCCCCCTTACATCCCCTTCAGTCCTAGAATGACGTTAATCATTGAACAAGAAACGCTTATTAATAGTAGAAAGCTCATCCACGAGAGGTGCGGTATATTTGAATCTTATTTTTGACATATGCGACCCCAAACCTCTCGTCCTCCCTCTATGGTCCTTCCCCAAGGTCTGTGCGAGGGCATCATTGTTAATGTCATCGAAAGGGCTTGAAGCAGACTGACCACGCAGATAATCTATTGTATCTAGAGTCTTGGCCAAGTGAGGCGGTAATTTATTATCTTTGTCTCGTCTTGCATGCACGTATAAGTTGGCCCTATTCAGTGTTTTTCCTTCATCTGGGTTGCCTTTTATCTTGCTCGACCACTCGTTCTTCAAATCTTCATAAGATTTCGAGCCAAGCCGGTGAACATCACTTTTCTTGGCCCTATTTTGTTTCTTTTTCTCCCTTTGCAGCATTTTCGAGTCCTTCGCCTCATTTCCCAAAAAATCATTTCATTGACCAACTGGTATCTCAACGTTCGAAGGGACTTTGTCTTTGAGTGCCAAAATTTTATAGCTTGATGCTCCCTTAGGGAAATGCCTCTACTTAATGTTTCTCCGATATGTTCGGAGTTGTTCAGCAACCCAAGAAAGAACCTTATTTTTTAGTTTGCAAAAAATTCAAACCGTTTATTGAGTTGCTCGTAGATGTCATCTTTAAGAGCTTTATCTACGAGGTTCCAATTATCATCTCCCCCACTCCCATATTCAATTTTTCCAAGGACAAACACTAGGCTTTAAAATGTTGAATGTGATTTTTATCCCCTCTGGGGTTATTTCCTAATAGTAAGAACCCTATGTGCTTCTTCTCAACTGACCCGACAGTTTCAAGAGCAGTGGGCATATATGTTGGATTAGTGGGAGTACCTTGCCTATTGCAACTCAGAGTAGGGGAATGAACCGTGGTGTAGTTGAGTATTGCCTGCCAATTGGTGATGATAATTCTCTTGTTCTGGTGTCATGTCCTCGGTTGCAGCGTTATTTCCATTACCGCCCAACATTATATACAAAATCAATAAAATTTCAATGTGTATCTATAATAATAGATGCATAATTTCAAAGTTTAATATGAAATGATAAATAACAAAATATTTTTTATGACCATATATTATAATCTACCTTTCCATGGTAAGACTTTAATAAAAGTTCAATGTGTATGATCTTCATCTAGTCGGGATTTGTTTTAAAAACCTATGGATTTTTGCATGTGACCAATTAGGAGGAAGTGTATCTATAATGGATGCATATGTGTTAGCGAAATGAAATCAAAATCTCATCCTCTTTAGCCTATTGGAAAGATTGAGTTTGACGTGGATGTTTCGTGAGACATCACAGTCTTCGAAAATTCTCTTTGTACATAATTTTATCTATAATGGGTGAATTTTTTATGCCTTCTCTAACAGCGTAAGCAAGGTCAGTTCTGTATCAGGATTATGGACGTGAAATATATATTGTACAGCTTCATCCTAGCATTCTGGTAGGAAAAACAGAATACGATTGAATAAGTACTCTTGTTAGAGATGAACTCCACGGTTTACGTAGTAGTTAAATTGTTCGATCTTCCTATTCTCATACCAATAAATCGGAGTACCAACTGAATGAGGCTCATTAATGAAAGAGGTACGCGTGCGGGCCAATTGTGACCTTTCACACTCTTGCTACCATTTATTATCATCGTGACTCATTTTTCCTGAGAAAAATGAACAATGGCCTGAATATTATTCCTATAAATAATGGATCTAATGAATCATTAACTAGTTATTATGTACGAGGGAATGAATCCTATGCACACATACACATAGAAATACACACATAAAACTGGGGGTCCCATGACTACGCGATCGGTTCCTGTGGGTTACGTCTGCCATTTTGTGGATATATTACGTAAAGATATATGAATGCGATTGTGGAGTCACTTCGGATCGAATACTCCCAAAAATAGACCTCAGTTTTTTACAGTCGTTGTAGCCTTACTTCACAAAACAGTCACGAAAATATTAGTGACCCAACCTTTGATTTCCTTCACACAACGAATAATTTCTCACTCATATTAAGTCTTACCTTTACAATGGAATTCCCATCAATAATATGGAATTTGATAAGGAGAGCGTGGAATCAAACTATAGTTGCATAACATGCCTTACTTCCCCTCATTCAATAAAATCGAACTCGACCATCTAAAATCAGTAATGGGAACACTTGCTATAGTTGTAAAAAGACAGGGCATTGGTCCAAAGACTGTCCAGACAAAACTCCAAAGGAACGAGCGGAGCCACGTAGTCTCCTGTAACACCCCGTGTGCCCGAGAGGACATGCGGCATGCTACTACGATAAAACTAAATTAAAACCATCAATCAACAAGTATAGAGCATCTAAATGTCCACGATATAAATATAACAAATCAACATTTATTTTATTTCCACATAAAGATTACAATGACGATTCTCTCAAATACGAAAAATTTCAACTAAAATTACACCACTAATAAATACATCAAAATACATCTTCTAATCCAATGCTCTAAAATAAACCTCAAAATAACCCATAGTGTCCCAATCCATGCTAACATGTCACTAAAAGAAAATACGGGGAAGTACACAATATGACAAGAATAGATGCTCAAAAATAATTAGCACGAGGAATAAATCGCAACAATACGAATGCGTATATACAAATCAAATGCAATACTCAAGCATTATATCAATATTAATTTCTCAACAACACATCAATGAGTCACCAGGCCTCACATCACCGCGCCTATGCATTCTTAAGCATATCCGGATTTTGGACTATTTACGGGTGCTCATTCTCCGTGCCATATTAAAATCTCATGACACGATGCTCAAATCATAATATAATATATCACAATGAATCAATATTCAGATTTCAACAATTTTCAGATTCCAAATGAATATCACAATTCAACATAAGTGCAATAGACACAGAAAAACAAACGAAATACTCTCGAGAGAATTTAGCAGCATATTGTGTAAGTTCCGTACCTCAAAATCATCATATGAATAGTCACATAAATTTCAGGCTCAAAATTTGATCGCACCATCACATTTCTCTCGCAAAAATAATCAAAACTCATTCTAGCCCAAACTCAAGAACACACCAAATAAGCCTTCAAATATAAGGTTCAAATCTTAAATAAATTTGGGGATATTGTTTGTAGATGAAAGGGAGTAATTTTGGAGAGGTCTTCTGGTTGAAAAGTTTTAGAAAAAATGATTTGAAAAGTCCATCCATGAATTAGTTGTGATATATAAAGGATTAAGATTTTGATTAAGAAAAGAGTTCTAATCAGATACAAACACTAAAAAACTCATTCCGGACGATCGGATTATTTGAATTGGATGAAATTAGGGAACATAGTAGCTGAACACGAGAGGAAGTTGCACAAAAAATTTCAGCTCGATCGGACAGTCTAATATTTTTAAATATTTTTTTTTTGTTTTGAGATTTTATGTTTTGAGGACTCTCAGAGAGTTTTATATTTTGAGGACTCTACTAAGACTTACATACATAGGAAAGCTTAAATAAAAACCTTGTTTTAATTCTGATTCCAATTCCGTTTGAAAATTTATTTTTCAAATATAAAAACCAACATTTTAAATTATAAAATTTATAAAATCCAAAATTTCATTTTACTCCGATTTTCAAAATTAATTTAAAAATTCTCATTTAAAAAATCCGAGTTGTTACATCTCCCACGAGTGAATCTCGTGTACGTGTGTGCATCTCACCGTTAATTTATTAGGTTTTGAGTACCTACTTTTGTCATTTAAACCAACAATCCCTAAAATCAATCCTAACATCAACTCTAAAATTAACCCTTATAAACATTAGTCATAAAATTAGCCCTTACAAACATTAGTCATAAAATTAATCCCTTACAAACATTACCCTTAAAATTAATCCCGAATTTTAGCATCAATATTAAAGGACTCACATTTTTTTTATATTTTTTTATATTTCATGCCCAAACTTAAACCAACATTATTCATATATTTTTTTTCTAGAATACACACACATATACACAATACACACACACACAAATAGTATACATGTACAAATACACACATATACAGTATACACACACACATGCACAATACATACACGTATACATGCATATACACAATACACACACGTGTATATACACATACACACACATATACACACTAAAATACACACACAGAAATACACACGAAAATACACGCACAAGATATTACCATTGAAAATGAAAGAGAGATAGAGATACAGACTGAGAGCCGAAATCGCTGGAGAAGAGCCCAAAACTTCAGAAAGAGGGAAAGTTTATAGGGTTTAGAAATTTTTGAGGGAAATGAAAAGTTCGTCTGGGAGTTAAGTATAAAGACATGCTCGCGGCCCTAATCCGTGACCACATATCGTGACCCCTTTAATTTTTAAAACGTCAGCATGTAAATAATACGATAGTCTCGGCCCAAAGTCGTGACTCGATTCCCAGTATGGTCATGGTCCAAAGTTGTGACCATCTCAGTGTGTCTTTCGGTTATGTTCACGGCCTTAGACCGTGACCCCATTCGAGACCACATTTGGAGGGAAACTTCGTGCCATAATGGTCATAGGTGGATCATGGCTTATATCTGTGACCCACACGACTCACGGTTGTGGTCCGTGACTACATGCAAGGCGATTCATGACCACACTGAGCCATGGACTTTGTTACGCCTATTTTGGATATAGTCACGGCTATAGACCGTGACCCCCCTGTCGTTACCATTCGTAGGATTTGATGTAGTGTATATACCTCGTGGGTACAGTACGTGTGAAAGATAATTCGATATACTCGACATACGTGAATGAGTTCCCTACTATATACCGTCCGTTATGACTTCGATTAAGAGGTACGCTACGGGGGGGAACCGTTTGATATACATTGAAGGTACTTGGCTAATGGAAGGTGCGAGTCATATTTCTTAGGCTAACTATGACTTGTCGGACCAGCACCCATCACAAAGTGACTCCCTAGTTACGGGATAAAATTTGGTCAATAGCCATGCTCTTTGGTGTTGTAGTGTGCAAAATTCATGATTCTTGATTAGTATATTATGGGGAGAGTATTTTATTTAGCATGATGAGCTCTATACTAATGGGGGCGAATGTACAAGTATGAAAAATAAATCTAACATGGAGCATGAATATCATACTAAGCATGGATATGTGAGGGTGAGTGATGTGTGACTATCTATGAGTGAGTGTGTGGTAGTGAACTTAAGCATGGATCAACTACAAGTGGTGTATGATAAGTGTGAGTGAGCATAAATATACAAGTGTGATAAGTGGAGGTGTGTTTTAATGACACCTAAGCATGGATATCCTAAGTGCAGCATATAGATATAAGTGATCCTATGTGTAAGTAGTGTGAAGTGTACATGGAGAGTACCCACAAGTGTGTAAGTGAGTAGTGATATAAGCATGAGGTAGATATGTGAAAGAAATAATAAAGGAGAAAAGGGGTAAAGGTAGGTGAATATGCACATAAGAAAAAAATCATAACACCCATGCAAACAGAGTCTAGCCTCTTAAAAAGATCCCCAACAGAGTCGCCACTGTGGCCATCCCGATATCTCCCTTTCCGATGGGGGAAAAAGGGGGGAGAAGGTCTCGCGCCCTCTTCCTTTAGGAGTGCTTCGATCATCGTCGATGTGGGGTGAATGTAAAGAGATGGAGTCGCCATCTTATTTTTTACAAAACAGGCAAAAGAACATGTCGCTGCCTCGAGATAGATGCCTCAAAGACAAACTGATGCTTATGAAACTAATAGTTCAAAGGTTCGGTGGCTATGTTACGGAATGGGAAGGTGTTAGGCACCTGTAACAACCCGCCCTTTTGGAGACACTTAAATCCCACATTTCGGTATAAATTGGGGATTTGGAGAATTTCTCGAAATAATGATTTTGGGGATTCTAGAGGATTTAATGATTTTTTATGGGTGTTGTGATTACTTTTGGGACGAAATAGGTCAAAGTATTAAATTATATGACGCCGTGGAGTAAAGCCACAAAAGAGGTAAAAAATTAATTAGAAAACCCGCAGTTATTTATTTTGGGTTGAAATAGTGATTTGCGATCAAGTACCTCGGATGGAAATTTTGATTGTGCCATGAGTCTCGGAAAGCTCGAGATAGTCGGAAAAGAGTGTCCGATTGTTAAAATTGAGTTTCGAGGAATTTTAGAGTTAAAATGGCTCGTAATTGAGTAAACGAGTCGTTTTTGGGTTTTAAGGGGTTAAACCCTTTTATCACTATATAAAGAGGGGGAGAGGGAGAAAAGAGAAAGGAAAGAAAGAAAAGAGAGAGAAGACAAAGAGGAGGAGAGAAAAGAGGAGGTTCCAGCCAAACTCCGCGGGATTCGGCACGAGGTCATCGGATTATATCCACGAGGCAAGTGTTTAGTTGCTTTATTTACTTTTGAGCATAAATCTCATATCTTAGTTTGGTATAAACAAACCCTAAAGATTTTGGGTTTGGTATTCGTGAATAAAACGGGTTTTCTAGAGTTAAAACGAATAAACCCCTAAAATTTGTTAATTGGAGAAACTTAGGTTTTAACCTAAATTAATTGGTGGTTTAGGGTTCTAGGATGTTTAGAACCCTTAATATATGTGTATTTGTAGTTGGTTGAGGTTGTAGGACGTTGGGTGAGGCGACAAAATCTTGGGAGAAGCTTTAATGGCCGAAATCGTCTCGGAGAAGACGATGAATAGTTGAGACAGCGTCTTTTCGAATCGATTCGGGCCTGATCCGAATCGATTCGGCTCTTGGTCAAAAAATTAAATTTGTAGATCTCTTCGACGCGGTCGCGTGAGAGCTAACCGCGTATTCTTCTAATTTTTTTTGGATTTATAGTGATTTTTCTACGGAAAGTTGTCCGAGATTGAAATCATTAGTTATAACTTATTGGAGATAAATATTAGGGGTTCTCAAAAGGATTGTTAGGACCTCAGATATTAGAACCTTGGGTTTGTAGGAATAAATCCGACTTATAGTTTAAATGTTGAGTGGATTAAATTTTGGGTTTTGGGTTATATATAAAACCCTAAGCAGATTTGGGATTTTCGAACAAGCCGAATCGATTCGGACAGGCCGAATCGATTCGGTAAGAGACAGTTTGAAATTAGAACCATTTCGAATCGATTTGGACAGGACGAATCGATTCGGTGGCTAGCGAATCGATTCGGGCAGGCCGAATCGATTCGGTCCTGGCAAAATTTTGAGGTTCTCTCCTTTTAAGTTTAGGGAGACTTAAATTATGATTTTGGAGATTATTATAGGAGTTTCTAAATGGGATGTTAGAACTCCTAGATGATGAATTGAGGATAATTAAACCTCGGATTAATTTAGAGTGTGATCCGGGGTATGGAGTTAATTAATGTTTTGGGACAAGAGACATTCGGGTTTATGTATAAGTCCTTAAATGAGAATAAGGTATTTATTAGAATCAAAGCAAGGAAATACTTTGGGTTTAGTATCATGCTAATATGAAAGCATGATTATGATTCATCGAGGGAATCTTTGGGATTATGGATCATCGCTAGATGAGATTGGCAATTATGGCCATATATATATATTCGAGGATGAATATATGGTATATATATATACTATGTGATTAAAGTATATATATGATGTAATATAAATGACTTTTGAAAATGTAAATATAAATGTTTTCAAAAAGGAAAGGTAAATGATTTTTCATAATTAATAAAATATGGATACACACCTCTCTAAATCGCTATCATAAGGGAAGTTGCGTGCGTATGGTGAAGCCCCCTGATAAATTAACGCATGGTGGATATAGTGTTATAGGCGATATGAGCGTTTGTTGTATTTTTCTGCGCTGGTTAGGAGATTCCGGGTGTGGTCTTGACTATCCCGCGGGCATATGGCCGCTTCCCGACGTCTTGCGATGTAGGATCCCAGGTTGTCTTGATGATAGGCCCTATAAGATGATAGCTATTTAGGGGCGCGCACAGTGGGAAAACCCGGACGGACGGTCTTAGAATGCGTTATGTGTTAAAGAAATTTATGATAATAAATTGGCTTTAATTTACATTTCCTGGATGGAAGAAGGGAAATGGGATAAAGGTTTTGGCTTCGGTAACACTCCCGGATGGAAGAAGGGATGTGGAAGCATATGATATGGTAAAAGCATTTTTATGATAATGAAAATGGCTTTTAAATACATTTCCTGAATATAAAAAGGGAAATGGGATATTTTGAAACGAAAAAGCATTTTTATGATAATAAAACTGGCTTTTGAAAAGTTATATGTTTTGTTAAAGCAATTCATGATAATGAATTGGCTTTTAAATACATTTCCTGGATATGAGAAGAGAAACGGAAAGTTTTGAGATAAAAATGAATAGTATTGATAAATACCTTGTATATGAATCCTCAGTCCGGGAGATAGATCCGGATATATATTGTAATATGAATAGGTATATATGAATGAATCGAGTACTGAGGGTCTAATGGATCTCGACGATCGACCTTTCCGCATAGTAGTGTATCGGGGGGGTTCCTTGTTTGGATTTCGCTTTGTATGGCAATGTGTTGAGAATGGGGAGAGGTTTAATCCTTAGTGCTCTAATATTAGTAATTCTTATGGTATATATATATATATTTATATATATATTCTGTATAGAGGGACTGGCGGATCTCGACAATCGACCTTGCCGCGTAGTAGTGTATCGAGGGGTCCCTTGTTTGGATTACGCTTTGCGAGACACCCCACGCACGAACATGGCTTAGTGTTGAGACTGGGGAGAAGCTTAGACCTTAGTACATTACTTGGACTATCTAGGGTTGATAGTAGTTAAGTGTTAGACTAGTTTAGCAGGGTAGCTTGACTAGGATGTTTAGAGGGATGCGCTAGGAGTGCACTGTTAGTGGAGAGGTGAGGGGTATCTCATGGGAGTGCGATACCAAACTTATATATGAGATAAAACCTTTTTTCGAAAAATAAGGCATTTATGCACTTGCTAAATATTTTCAAAACTCGGGCTCTGACCCGTTTATCTACTTTTCCTATCTTGCTATATATATATATATATATATATATATATATATATATATATATATCTTATATAGGTGTCCAGACACAGGGATGCCTGGATGGCACTTCCTTCTAGTCAGACGTCAGCTGCAGCAGCTGTGGATGCGTGCAGGTTTTTGATAGCCGCTTCCATTCTTGTACTCTAGATAGGAGGTACTGTATAAATATTCGGGCCAATGGTCCAATTGCATTTATTTATTCTTTTAGAGCATCATTCGATATGGTTGTATAATTTGAACCGAGTGTTCGGTTATTTTATTTCATTTCATTTTCCTTTCAGTTTTATTTACGCATAAACTGTGTGTATGTTTTATTTATAATTGTTTAAAAAGAGTAGTTAAGTAAAAGTTTTTTTGATGCCAGCCTAATAGGTTATTAGTAATTAAATGGATTTTTGACAGTGATGCTAAGAATGATCCATATGAGACTCCTGTTTTAATTTAATATTGGAGTGATCGCCCGGTATCTTATTAGGCGGGGTGTCACAGCACCCATCCCACCCTTTCGATCTCTCATGGTCTTGTGTTACTATTTTCCTTAATTTCTTCGTGAAGTGTGTGTGCATGTATATATCAATGGATATCGGAATCCCCCAACTCATATCATGAAAAAGATAGGGTGAGGTCATCCGAAGGAATGTTCCCAACATAATATCTAGAAAATATGATGTATGCGTTTATCGAGATGTCATCATTATTATGAAATGATTATATATGTTGGATAAAATTCCAATAACGTTCACAAATATAATATATATTAAAATATTGTATTGATGAAAATGAGGCAAATGCAAAAATGGGAAAATTAGAGAATTGAGAAATTGGACTCGAGTCTCGGGTTTTAATCCAAGACGCCTACATAGCCTATAAAGGCATAAAACTTTAGGTAGTTCGAATGCGGCATAAGGGTGGGGGTTATCCCATAGATTCGAATGAGAATTTATTATATGTGTATGTGTAGAAAATGTATTTTTAGTTTTGGAAAATTGTGGTGGATAATCCCGTTGGAATTTATAGGTGTGACCATTTTTTTCTTTGTTTTGGGTTTTTTATAGAAAATAAAGTATGTTCAATATAACTAATAAAGGAAAAGATATTAATGTGTATGAACTAAAGTAAAAGAAAGATTAAGAATTTATGTAACTAATGCGAAAATAAAGAATTTAAAGATATAGAAGAATTTCTGGACTTGTTTGGACAACTGAGGCTTGATCTTAATCCTTGATGAGCGCCCTTGAATGTTGGGATGAATGTTGGATGAGAGAGAATGAAATTTTGCTAAATTAGGTATAAAAATGATGGGAATGAAATATGAAAAAGAATTTCACACAAGAAAACTTCGTTGATTACAAGAGAATGTTATTGAGATCACTGATATTGATGGATCTGAGGTGTGCTTTGGGAGTGAGGTCATGCCATCTATTTATAGGGTAGGGTGAATGTCGATCGATATAGCCCTAGCCCTGCCAATCAGCTGGTAATCCTAAGCACACTGCCAATAAGTAGGGAAATGGACTTGCCAATCGACAGTCTCGTGCAGATTTTTTCGAAAAAAGGTCGTAGAACTCAATTCGTTGATCCAAATCACACATGGGGTCATAGACCTTCAAGAGTCCTTTGGAACGCTCCCGTATTCGAGAGATGACTTTGGGCCAAACGTGGCTCGAAATCACTCGTCGATCCTTTGGAGGAGAGATAGTCAGACGGTAATGGATCGTTTGTCCAAGCCGTAAGTTTGAATAGCGCACTGAGTGGACTGTTGGAAAGGTTTTGCGAGGTACTTAGATATTCCAAAGAGATTCGCTCAGTTCAAAGAGTTAACTTTGGTCAGTCGGGGACCGAAAGTTCCCGGTGACCTTTCAGAGTAAAACGGGTCATAACGTTAAAAAGGGTATTCAGTGCCCTTAGAAGATTCATTCAGTGTCATTTGAGCTAAAGAGTTTACCTTGGTCAAACGGAGCTTGGGAGCACCCAGTTGCCTCCAGATCAATTTTTTAGGGAAATGGATCATTCGTCCGAACGGTTAGGTCATTTTACTTACAGAGAGAATCGTTGGGAAGGGGGTTTAGTGCCCTTCGATTATTCAAGGAGATTTCACTCTGACGTTGAAGTTGACTGGAGTCAAATTGGGGCCCGGGAACGCCTCGTGGCCTCCAGATCAGTTTCCAGTGGTAAAATGATCCGTTTGTCCGAATCGTTATGCCAATTCACGCACGGGGTGGGCCGTTGAAAAGGGGATTCAGAGACTTTTTAAGATTCAATGATCTTTAGCTCTGACAATTGAGTTGATCAGAGCCAAACGTGTTCTGGGAGCACCCGATGGCCTCTAAATAGGACTCGTATTATAACCTAGGGTTTGTAGTGAAATGGGGAGCTGGTAGGGATCTAAGGTGAGACTTACGGGGTCTTATAATGTGGTGTCTACAGTTATGATCTTAAGAACCCTCCTAGAAAGTTTAAGAATAGAGTCATTTTGATTCTTAAAACCCCTATTCATCGCTACAAACCTACTTGGGTTAGGAAATCGGATCTAGAGGCTTTAGGTATTAGACTTATTGATTCTTGTTTGCTTGCACGCGGTTCTCCCCATGTTTGATCTTATGGTTGAGCATGTTTATAGTGTTTATCATACTCTAGTTGTGTCTTCTTGATATATCTTTGAAAATATCAGTCTTCTTGTGTTGGCTCAATCTTGAGACAAATAATTTTTATTTTTATGCTCTTGCATTTTTTATTGTTATTAAAATCTATTTTTTATACCTTAAATCATATTTTTATATATTGATTTAATATGTAAATTATTTTTATTGATAAAAATAATTTTTGTGGAGTGTACAATTTGTTTTTGTCAAAATACAAATTCTTTTGTACTTTTTGTCAAACATTTTTATATTCTCATAATGTGAATCTAATATTTTTTTGGTATCTTTTTTTCTCTATTTGACTCGTTGGTTAAATTTTCTTAAAAAAAATATATTCGGAATGTTTTTTTTTTTTACATTAGTTTTGTAGTTTCATTTTATTTTTTATTTTATTATTTTCGAATTTTATAATTTTTATTTACTTATTTTTAGTTAATTTTGTACTCATGGTTTTAGGGATTATTGGTTTTGTGTCACAACTATTTGTAGTCTCAAAGACGGTCTGGCGTGTTGATTTACACCTGAAGTTTTTTTACATAAGTGTTTCCCATGCTCTCTCTCTCAAAAACATCACCTGATAACATTATGGTCTCATTTTTTTTCACTCATGCTTTGTCTTTTTTGTGTTTTTCAAGATCAACCATTTTTTATTTTTTATTCTTTTCTCCCTCTCCCTCATTTAGCTCACACGGCCCTGAACGTTTCTCTTTCTCTTAAAAGAGAACTCCATTTGCCAACATTTAAACCCAACCAACATTTTTTTTATTTTTCTTTCTTCTCTCTCTACGACATACAACTGCCTACATTCTATTCTCTAATTTTTTTTCTAACTTTTGCTCCAAGAATTTTTTATTACCCAATTTCTCTCTCTATACTTACCAAAGAAATACATATCACTTGAGAGATCTTTGGGTTGATTTTTATGGCCTTTTAGAGTTGTCCAATTTTTTAGGATCTTAATTTTTTTTTACCATTTTTCGTTTGTTTGGGTTTAGTCCGGTTTGGAAGGTTTTCGGCTGTGTCTCTTTTTCCGGTGGTGGTATTTTCGATGTGGGGAGTTTCGGTTTCAGTTCGAGGTTGTTTTCGACGACTAGGTTTCAAATCTGGTTTGTTCCGGTGGCTCACTGTTCCGGCGAGTCCCTTTTTGGTGGTGGGCTTTGGTTGGTTCGGTGGTTTACATCTTTTCGCCTGTGGCTGGTTTGTTTTTCTGGAGGTAATTTTTTTTCCTTTATATATATATATATATATATATATATATATATATATATATTATAATGGTGTTTTTATTATTTATAAGTTTGGGAAACACTTCACGGTTCAGATCGAAGCCAGCAAGGCAACGATCTAATGGTTGAGATTAAAATATCCCTTTTACCATTTTTGCCCCTTACATATTTGAGTTCCCCCTCTTTTTTAACCCTTCATTTCCTTTCCTCCTTTTACCCAAAATTCAAATACATGGATAAAATTGGAAATTAACACTTTGTAACCTTTTTACACTACCGAGTACACTACTCCCTCTCTCTATCATTCGACCAACTCTCCTTCCAAACCTCCCCCTTCTCCTCACTACTCCCTCTCTCTCCCCATCTCTTTCTCTCTCTTCTCTCCCCACGTATTCTCTTCTCCATTAGGTAAATCGTTTTTTTCAGGTTTTGTTTTGAAGATATAATAATGTATGTGATTTTCTTTATTTTTTTGCAAATTGAAACCTAATCAACCTAATCAGGTATGCCTTCTTCTCTCTTTATCCAATTGAGTGTTACGGGATTTTTTGGTTCATTTTAATGTTTTTTCTATCTACGTATCTAAAGACTTTAAACCATTTGGTTCAAAGTTTAGATTTTTTAGGTTTTTTGAAATTTTGAAATGGGGATTTTCTGGGATTTTGAAATTTTGAATTGGGGATTTTTTGGGTTTTTTGAAATTAATGTTGAAGTCTTTATGTGTGTACGTGTTTATCCTATCTTGGTTCATTAATCTGCATAATATATGTTTTTAGAATGTTGGATGGTGATTTGTCTTTGGTGAGCCTTAGTTTATCACTCACTATTGTTCAAATAGATTTTATGGGGCCTTATTTTTGTGTTCTTAGTTAGTATCTTTGTATAAACACGATCTAGGTTGAATTTCACATGAATAATTTTATTTTATATGGAATTTACTTCCTTTTTTATGTGTGTTTTGTGCAAAACAAAACACAGAGCAATTTATATCCACTTATTTCTTTGATATAGTAGGGTTAATACATTAGAGGGTGTGTTTGTTTTACTATTGTTATTGGTTTGTAAGGTGACAAACTATTGTTTAATGGTGCATGTGTGTTAAGGTGAATGTTATTCATCCGAGAGAACAATGGGTATGTTGTGATTGACTGGCGAATGCTAAATTTTTTCACATGTCAACTTTGAGTCTAATTAATCTAACAACTAATTAATTGATCTCGGTCTCCCATCTTTTAAATATGTATAATTTTTTTTGTTTTTATATATGTGTGTTATAGGTTGAAGTGTTTGGCAATTTTGATTTTGATTTGTCAGTTATTACCCATTTTATGTCTACATATCTCAAATGGTTTTATGTATTTTTATTCACCTTTATCGGCGTATTTAGTGTTTAATTTGATTCAACCTAAAATAGTTTTTCTACTCAAATTGGATATGGGTATCTGTATTTATTTGGTAAGAAAAGAGAACTTATTGAGTTTTAGAGGAGAAATGAGATGGGTAGTTTAAATTTTGTCTCAGGACAAAATGAGAATAACACTCAGTGTTTTCACATTCAGTTTATGTGTTGTACTGATCATAGAGAGAAGAGAAGTGCTCTAATTTTATTATCAAGCATTTGAGGAGGGAAATAATGTCTCCCGGTGTGAAAAATTTAATATAACTATTGGCAAGTTCTAACGCATTCTCAATTACGGAACCAAAAGTGTATTTGAGTTGAATGTTTTGTTTTTATGGATTCTTTATTACTCATAATGACTTACGGAGGAAAATATTTATTAGTTTTAGTGTTGATTGTTACAAAACAAATTAGCAATTATATTTCTTCAATCCCAAGTACTTATCAGCAGCATGATAAATAGCTATGCAGTTTCAGTGAGAATGATGATAATCGGCAATGCCTTTTTATCTGATTTTACTAATTTTCCCTGGCATTTTGATCCAATGATGTTTCCTTTTTATATTAGTATTGTATATGTTAAACTGCTGATCTTTTAGGTTTTCCCCCTTTGGTCTTCCCAATTTACCCATCCTTTTAAATCATTTAAAAAAATAGAATGGAATGGTCCAGAACAATAGTCCTTTTTAACCTACTTATTTATTTGAATGACATAAATTCCTAGAAATATAGCTGAAGTCCTTTTAGCAAATATACAAGACTACTAATCACTAAATCTGAACACAGTTTGAAAATTGTACAAGCATGTCTCACGGATCCCCTAAAATGATTTTGTATCCATCATTACCATTCACTACCAGTGTAGGCTCCACTTCATGTTAATCACACAAGTTTTTTTTCTACATAGTTGAGGCATCTTTGATTTAAGTCATATTGTAATTAAAATGGTTCCATGCTTCCAGATGTAATTTAACTTATGATTCACTACTTTACATATTTTGTAAAGTTCAATGCTCCTTATTACCATAGATGTAACTTTCCTATTTTGACAATTATGTCACCTATAGGTCAAGAAAGGAATTGATAAATAGGTTGTCTTTCACTATAGATGTAATTGTCCTATTTGACGTTCCATTTCTTTCTTGTTTATGTGAGGAAATTCGCAGTGATAGTGTAGGCTCGACAGTAAGAAAATAATGAACTAGAAGACACTGGTCGTGGCAGCAACCGGTATGAACTCTCCCTGTTCTATGTGTTCTTCTAATAATTCAATTATTTTTTATTTGATACTGTTGTCTTTATTTGGTTCATACGTAGGCACAAGGTGTGAGTACTTGATGTGTGTGACTTCACATATTAGATTAAGATGAGTATTCTAAGTAAGTATTTATGATACTTGTTTAGATTATTTCAATTGTTGACTACATATCTTTGCAGTGTCCTACTTTACCTCAAGGAGAAGTGATTTTGTGTTCACTTTTGGTAATTTTTATTGGTTTGCTTTTAGAAATCATGCTAATGATTTATTCTTGGAATATCGTGAAATATTACGATTCAGCTTGGTTTTTGGTTGATTGCTAGTTCCAATTTGAGGTTTGAAGATCACATTTTTGTTCGATGGTTGTTGTGATTCTTTTAAGGGAATTAGAAGATGACGGTGAAGAGGAAAGCTGAGGACAGTGAAGAGGACCGAGAATGTTTTGAGTTAAAAAAGGATGGAAAAATGTCTTAGGTTTTAAATTTAACAGTTATATGTCAGAATTCATGGAAACTATTCTGTATTACTCTGTATTTTGCAAGGCAGAAAAAATATAATTCATGTTCTACGAATTATATCCTTGAATCAAAACAATTTGAATACAATATATATGTTATTGTACAGATATAATAGTAATTAATTCCCTGTTTTAGTAACTAATGACCCTCTTTTCCTACAATTTAAATTTTTAGTATATACTTTTTATTGCATAACTCCACTGTGTCTGCTTTGCATATTTCTTGAATACATACATGTTTGGCATTGTATTGTTTGCATATTTGTTGAATACATTCAAATGTTGCTAAGCCTAGGGAGATCACGATTGGGTAGGACGATGAGTAGAGATTTAACTCTGTCAGCAAAGGTAAAAACATTAAATACGCATGAGTATCTGTGGGCTAAAGATGCGGATCCTAATAGGAAGTGCGATTGATCACGTTCCTCAAAATCGAACTCTCATCATCTATGCCGAATTCTAATTCCAATATTCACGAGAGTAAACGTGACGATAGGGTTTGCTTTTATTCTCATATAGTGTATAAAATTTTAATTTAATTGTATTGCTCATATTATTATTTCTTATATTATTGTTAATAACACTTGGGTTCATGCTAGGCTTCTTATTGGTCACATCCTTCTCCTGATCATGTTCACGCATTGCCTTTAAAATGATCTTCGAGGGATTCAATAACTGAACCATTTGTATTTTATTAAATCTCCAAAAACCAGTGATCTCCATTTTTCAAAAATTTCTTTTCGTTTGGTTACGTCAATGGATAAAAGACTTTTAATGCCACGAGGAAATTCAACTCTATTCCGCGGTGCGTCTTACCAAGTCAAGCGCTTTTGGGGCTCATAATTATAGACTTTCGTTTGGTCACCTCAGTGAGACAAATTTGCTTTCAATAGTGTTTCCTCTTTGTACATTTATACATGGATATGGATTGTGTAAATTATTGTTCTATAGTACTTTACAACTGTACATGGGTAATGGGTTTATACAAAGATGCATAGCATATTATATGGAGACATTGGCAGTTTATGCTTTTATCAGTCTATCCAATCCACCAAGTTTTGGGGTTCATAATTATAGATTTTGTAATTGTTTGGTCTGAATGCTTTGGAAAATACATGCAGTAGTTTTTTCCCCTATCTGCCAGTACATGAAGTAATTTTTTAGTTCCATATTTACAGTGTTTTTTTTTTACTTTAATGCCTGAATATTTCATCAGTTGTGTCTTGTGAAGTGTTTTCTACCGTGTTCTCTAATTTGTATATTTGTATGTAGGGATTGGGCACTTAAACTTAAATCTCACTACTAATATTCTGGATATGGAGAGAATTTGTATATTTGCTTCACTATATGAGAAACACAAGTTATGATAGATTTATATTTCTACACTTTGTGAACACTTATTATTACATGTTTTGTTGAGAAATGAGATGTAAAAATGTACCCACAGTCCATAAAATTTTCTTAAGATCGGATTACTTCTGAAGTTCTTATTCCATGTATTTGGAGTATTTAGAATGATCACAGAGGCTTCGGAGAAAGATAAGCTAAGGAATAAGTCGAGGCCATTTCATTTTCTTATTCCATATTTGTTTTGTTAACCGAACAATATGTAATCAACTTCTTATCTTTGTAGTTGGTAATAGCTTCGATACGAAGATCAACTTAACTAATGGACGGTATGGACAAAAGATGGGAGAAATCATGAACTATGATAGCATATCTGTGATGATGGAGTATCTGAGGTACTTTCTTTTTACAAATACAAGTCAGAATACCTATGATGGCATATATGTGATGGTTTAAGATACTCTCCTATTTTCATCTATTCCATAAACTGAACCATCATCTTTTATTTTGATAATTGGAAGCAATGTTCATTGGTATTATATTTTTGAATATGAGTTATTGTCTTAAGCATACCGTGCACTATAATTATTTTAGAGAGCACATCAGATGTTTTGTTAGATATTTTTTCTAAGTTAGCTAATTTTAATGACTTTACTTCATGATTTTTATTATGTTTTTTTTATTCACATGGTTTTATTTATGTTTTTTTCCTACTCTTGATTTGCTGTTATTTTGTAATTAGATTTTTTGTAATGATTTTTTTAATTTAACGCGACTTCCATCTCTATTTATCTTGAGACTCCATCCTCGATAACAGAGACATCCACCATGAAAGGTAGTTGGCGACTATAAGTTCTCCTCTCGCAAATGATTTCGAACAACCACGGTATTGTACCGCTTTTGGTTTTTATGATATATTTTAGATATATAACATTAAGAGTTTCGGATTGTACTTACTTCTGACATATCTTTTCCCTAATGGATCTATGTCCTGCATATCAATTTTCTAAGTTTTTTGGCATTCAATTTTAATATCAAGTTTTTCGTTTAGTTTTCTGACTGAATATATATCAGTAATTACTGTAATATAACCTGCTAAGACAGTTTTTATTTAAGTGACCAAATCTCAACATGTGCATATGGTTTCTTAGAAGATTTGTTTTACTTTTACTAGGGGGTTATCAAGCATGATGTGGTTGCAGTACTAAGGGATTTTGCCCTTTTACTATGAAGCACATATATGGGTACTCTAATAGTTGGAGGAATATTATTCACAAAAATCTCAATGAGGCCCTTAATTTTGTTTTTGTTTTTCTCTGTTTATGTTTGATGGATTATAATTAGCCTTGGTTTTCTTTTTCTCGACCTTATATTTTATTACTTTTGTTTTTGTTTTGCTCACCTTTATAATTAGATTTAGCTTGGTATTGCTCAGTAAGAAGCGGGGATTAATGTTCATGACATTTCTTGAAACACTATTTCAGACTTAAACATGAGTTTTTAATTGTTGAGGAATGTATTTATTATGGGATCAATGGATGTTTTCAGAATGGCCAGATCTCGATGGGAAAAGAGAAAACTAAATGTCCTAAAGCAAGCTAAATATAGGATGATGATGTAGCGAAGTTTTGATAAAATTGAATCACACTGGAGAAGCCTTTGGGGCAGTGGGAAAGATTACCAAAGTAAAGAGGAGGAGGCAAAAGAGAAAGAAAACATAGTTGCTGCAGCTGCAGCATGGAAATGGAGAAAGTACTCAAGAAGTGGCGTCGATAAACCCTCGACTTATAAACTTCCAGAGGCTATCTCCAATCAGGAAAAATAAAACTGTAAATTGTGTACTCAATCACACATTTCGTTGTTGTGTTTTTTGTTATTATATCAAGTGAAACAGTACCAAGTTTATGATCAATATAATTTGTACACATATTATTCTTTTTAATTATTATTCCCGCTTAATAACATAGCCAAATTATTTTTCCCCCTTCCTAACGCGTAAATTACTTGATAGGTTACCCCATGGAAGCAATAAGAAGCACAAATCTGTGGAAAGCACAAACCTTCAAAGCTTACCTTTCGGAAAATCTTGACAACACCGTTAAGATCTTTAAGAGATTACCTTCGGCTCAATTCAATGCTTCGAGAAAGAGAATGTGCTAGGTTGTCAGTTGTTTATACAACTGATGTTGGGGATGCTTTGAAAATCTGAATAATTGTATGAAATTTTGGTTTTTGATCCGTGAGCATCTTTGTCTATTTACTGAACCAATTGTCAAATTAAACTCCCATTGATGACTGTTAAAACTTAAATGCAACTCTTACTGAATGTGCAGTGTTAGCAGCGTTGTTTATATTAATACAATTGTGAATCTTTCCATTTGTTTTTATTGTTGTTTACAAATACATCAACTTTGATCCTCTGTGTACTATCAACTGTTGCTCAATTTATTAATTCTCATGATGTGTGCCAACTATTTCTCATGATGTTTACTATCAATTGTTTCTCTATCTCTTCTATGAAATAGTAATTATATATTATCGGTAAGCTAATTAATACTGTTCTTTTGTTTTCATCGATTGAAAGATTATGAACAATGTGCAGGTCTGCTACACCAGATAGTCGACTTTGTTTGGGCCTGAGTTGAAACGAAAGGAGACTCTAAAGTTGACTACAAGCCAATTCCTTTTGACAAAAGGAATATGGTAGAAGCTACATGACACTTTTCTAAATTAGTCGTACACTTGAAAACACCATGTTTTCTTCTATTTTTGTTTCAAGTTTATACTATACCTTCCAAACACAGTAGAGTTCATTAGAGTTCCCGTAGGGATTCCCTGTATTGCAAACACATGTACACTTAAGGAAACATTATTTCTCTACCATAGGAATTGCTGATGTTTATTTTTCTTATTTTAAAATTATAATGTATTCCTTTAAATGTTTAATTTTATTTTTTTAATTATTTAAATTATAAATTATTAGAGCATGTTATTGTATGCTTTTAGTGACTGGACGTTTGTGTATTTATAGTATATTATATGTTGACGATTTCTTCATTAGGTGGAACTTTAATGTTTTATGAAAGGTGCGCTAACTAATTCGTTTTGTTCATTTTTACAAAACAGAGCTTTGTCTATTGTTAAGGCTCGCTCACCCAGTCGACCATTATTGGACAGATCTCTGCCATTATGTAATTTTTTAGAAACTCGCAAAGGTAGTAACTATTGTTTAGGTACAAAAAAGTGGTCTGGTCTATTATTGGAATTGAATATATTAAGTGTAGTCACTTGAAATTAATTATGTTTAGGTACAAAAAAGTTGGGTGGTCTTCTAGCTTACTATTTCCATACAGCTTACTATTTACTATTTCCGTACAGATCTGCATATTGTGATAAAAGATTGACAAGTATACTTTGATGTTCATAGTCAAGTTGCATTGCATATGTGGTCTAAAATGAGGATGTCTTCATCTACGGTCTAAAATTTCCTCAATTTTCAATTTGATAGTGTGTTATCTCTATCTAGAGTATTAACTATTGTTTAGTATGCAGCATGATTAACATGGAGGCTGAGTTTCAACAGTCTATGCAGCCTGGACTATAATAAGATTGAGGGAGAATTTTAACTCACAGTTTTGTTTTTAATTGAAAAAAAATTCTCTCAAAATTGGCACATGGAGTGTACTTTAAGCTGGACACTTATTGTAGTGTATGTAGCAGTTGTTCTTTTCAACATGGAAGATGTGTATGCACCAGTTCTAGTGTATGCACCAGTTCTAGTGTATGCCTACACTACAATAAGTGTATTTTAAATTGGAAGAACAACTGGTGCATACACCAGTTGTAGTGTATGCACTAGTTAAAAGTACTTTAAACAGGCCTACACTTATTTTTGTTGCCTACACCAGTTCACTGTCTTTAGTAACTAAAGACAAACAACTCATTGGATCAATTAACATACAATTTTCGGACCTGTGTTTTAATAATGTTGTAGTGTGAGTGTTAATTTTTTTAAAATCAAATTTTTTGAAGCAACCTCAGATTCTATTTTTCTATTTTTAGACAGAACCTGATTTTGTACAATTTGCGTCTTTGCTATTCATTTATAAATGTTTGCTTCCTTCAAAATGATTATATGTTTTGTAAGAACCAAGTTGTTTTTGTACTTATAGTTGGGAATTTTTCCTAAATGCGGGTGTTGTAGCTTCATTCTTTATCCATTAGATTCGGTCTGGTATTAACATCATATATTTTACTTGCAAATCTACTATACAATCTATCTCCCCCACCATCCTATTTAGATAAATAAAAAATAGTCCCTTTTCACATTTCCTTCTCTCTACTGCCTTCGGTCCAATAGAATTATCTCTAATTTGTAGCTCTTTCAAAGTTGATTTTGTTGTCTTTTCTCTACTGATTGCACTCCCTCCAGTATTACACCCTACTGATTAACAGCAGTCCACATTTGAAATTTTTTCAAATTATCATCGATTTTAGACATCTCAATCTCACTAGGTTTTCTCATAAACTACCATAAGTTCCCAATAAAATCCTCCGTAAAACTGTCAGTTGGTGGGACTTAACTCAAGTAAATCTTCTCATACTAAGTTATCATTGATCCTTAAGGTTAAGGAAGGAAGAGAAGAAGACCCCAGCTCAGATGAAGAATCACTAAGAATATGATGATTTATTGTGTGGATCTTTAGAATTGAAGGTTCATCTCTAGATTCGGCAATTTACAGTAAACAATATATGCTATGAATATGATGATTTATTGTGTGCATCTTTTGTCTTATACGTTATTTTATTCATTGAAACTCAAATTAGTTTTCCCTAATATATATTATTTTTATTGGCGTTGTTCATATCTCCACACCACAACACAATTCAACTTTGGTTCAAAGAATGTACTATCTATCTCTAGGTTTCAAAGAACGCGTGATCTCATATTTATTCTTCATTGACTTGTCAATGTTACACAAGTGTATCCAGTGTATGGAAGTCGATCGGTTTAAGAATGATTGTTAAGAGGGATTTGTTAAGTAATGTCAATCACATAATTTCGGTAATAGGCGACGGTACTATGACCGCGGGACATGCATATAAGGGAATGAACAATGCAGGATTATTAGTATTATTGTCATAAACGTCATATGTTGAATATTGTTGTTGTTTTATTTTTTTATTTCTTAAACAAGTCGGATAGTTCTATAAATAAAGGAAGCTCTGCTCAATTTTTTTATATTGTTTACAATTATTTGTGTTATGTAATAAATATTTTTTAATTAAGTATTGGTTTTATTTTCACGAATTGAGTTGAATTTGTTTATACGATGTTTAGGATGGATTATTAGTATTATTGTTGGAGTATTTTTTTTTCTGTCTTAAATAAGATGGGTAGTTTTATAAACAAAGGAAACTCTCCAAAAAAATTTAAATTGTGTAACATTGTATGTATTATATATAAAACTTTATAACCTTAAATTATATGACTTGACACTTCGTTTTGTTGGGGGAATGAAATTGTTTCTGTTTCGTAATTTTGTACTTTTAAATTTTTTATCGTTTTGTGATTACGTACTTTTTCAAAATGTCCGTCGTGCCTTCAGGCACGGGCATACCCTAGTATATATATATATATATATATACACACCTTTTTTTTATTAAAAAAAACTGCGTTTTTTTGTTACAGTTTCTGCATTTTTTACTGTTACTGTTTTATATTTTTTAATATATACATAATATATACATATACATCTATAAATAATATTTATATACAATTATATAACCTATAGATATATATATATATTTATATATCCTGATTCATATATATATATATATATATATATATATATATATATATATATATATATATATATATATAGTGTTGTTTGGGGATTAGTTCATATGCTATACCCATTTGTGTGTTCAAAGGCCTTTTAAAGTTGTACATAACCAAACCTTTTTTTTTTGGTTGGTTGCAGATATTTTTTTTTCCCAAAACTCTAAGCTTTGGTATAGTTATTTGTTTTGACTTTGTTACTACTAGTGTTGGTTTTGAAACCAACTTTTTATTATGTGTAGTTGCTGATTGCATGTTTAGATTTGTTTAGGACTGAAATTTTGGACTGTATTTTTATTTGGACTACTTTGGTATTTTTAGTCCTGTTTGGTTATTGGGGTAAGATAATTCTATTTAACTTAACTTTTGGACTAAATTCTTTTGGACCCATTTTTTAGAACTAATTATGTATTTTGGGTGTTTGATCTACTTTAGTTACACCCATTTTAGTGCATGTGCACTTGTGTATTTAGACTTTATATCACATCTTTATTTGTTTAAATTTTATTTTAGTGAAACCCGTCCTATTTTAGTGAGTCGAGTGCTACACTCTTTATCTCGCACTCATTTAACTTGGATTGGACCAATTGACTCGTACACTTTTTATTGCCTAAGTTGAATACTTTTTGTTGTATTCTTATATACTTAGGTAATGTTTGTGTGTATATGAGTTTTTTATCCAACCCTTGTCACAGTATTGGTTTATACTAAAATTGGAATTTAATACTTGTGTAACTTTCTTTTATTTATTTAAGTCCGAATGTGTATAAGCTAAGTGCTACACATATTTATCTTTTACTTATTTTAGTTGGACTTAATATTTAACATAACACCGGTTTAAATTGATTCATATTATATTTGATGTTAAGTTAATTTCTATTTTAGTTGCGCGACACAATTGTTGGAATTTATTTCCTATTTTATTTATGATCATTTATGCCAACTAAATTTTTTTTTAGGATTAATCTTTAATTGAATATTAAATATTAAGGAAGACCATACTTGTATCTTGGGACTTAATATTTAATCATTCTTTTTAGTATTGATTAATTCTATATTGTCTTACCTTTCACTTAGTCACTGATTGGTAATTTTTCTTGACAATTAAAATAGATTTAAACCTTGGTTGTTTGGTCTATTTTATTTAATAAGATTATTTTGTTGTTTTGATTTAAAACAAACTTCATTATTATATCTATTTTGCACATCTACACGGGGTCTCAGGTTTGAGTGTGTAGTTGTGTGTGTGTCTCACGCTTTCACTATCGGAGTTGTTTAGTTAGATTTAGTATTGTGGGGTTGTTTAGTTTGTTCCTGGATATACTTGTATTGTATTGGCCTAACTATTTCATTTACACTAGATTGTTAAATTCTATATCTAAACATTGGTATTAGTTTTGTGTGTGTAGTGAGTGAGTAATAGTCACTATTACCGGGATGTTATTGGGTTGACTGATTTTCAGTCAAGTTGGGTTATTTTAGACTAGGCTGGGTGTACGGGTTTGTATTTGCCTTATTTAATTCATTATGGACTTGAAGGACTGTAATCGGTAATAGTGGACTTGGGTGCGTGTTTTGTCCTGGGACTAGGGACACGGGATTTACCACCACAGTGGGTTCCTCGAGAACAAATCTTGTGTCACACTCTACTTTTCCTCATCTCATTCTTAAAGGGAATTATTCTTTACATCTAGCATCAGCACCTTTTACTTACTAGTGTGCATGAGTGTTTTCTCACTTAAAATTTATAATAGATTTTGTATAAAAGATTTAAAAGAGTTGGAGACTTTTTAAATAACTTAATACGCATTAGCAAGTACCCTTTGGTTCTATCTAGTGACCCTTAGGTCTTTTCAATCTTTCCTAGGGTTATGACTTGTACATTTTACATTTTTATATTTTTCTTTCTTTGAGTCATTTTGAGAAAAATACAAAAAGATTTTATTTTCATATATTTTGAAAATTTCAAAAAGATTTTTCTTTTGGGCCATATATATTTTTAAATTTTGTGTCTTGAGAATACACTTATGGTATGGCATATTGGTGTGCCGAAATCCCTTTCACTTCGCAATTTTCATGTGGCTAGGACATTTGGTTATAACTTTAGATACTTAGATTGATCTGAACCATGAGTTTCAGGGAGTTTTTTCAAACTTGACTTGCATTTTGGATTCGACTGTGTATATGTCACCGCATACACATGCGCGAGCTATTTTAAACGTTTAACTTCTCATGAACATTTGAGTTCGGGAGATATTCTCCTCTCAATCTTATCATCTACGTGTATTTATGACTTAGGGGAAGTTGTGCATGTAAGAATTGTTGTCCGTGAGGAAATTTATTTATTATTAAAAAAATATGAGTGTACACGGAAAAGGATTGTGAAATATAGGTTGCCTTTGCATGAAAGCCACTGTTTAAAAGTTAAAATTGCCCAAAGGGCCAAATTATGATATCTTAAAAAGAAAATATAGCACTTCAAAAGAATCATGAAGTATAAGAGAATAGAAAATATTTATTTATCTTTTAAGGGAGTTTAGTCGAAGAACAATGAGTTTTCACAATGAGTCCTAGGTTGAACGGTCGTGTCATAACGCTATTGTTTGGTAGAATCATCAAAATTCTAGACTTGTGTTCATGATGTATGTTTTGTTCATTAAGTTCAAGTTATACTTGTCGCATGTGGCCGAACTGTAGTTTGATAACATTTTGAAGTCAATTAGATCTTCTTGAATGTATCTAGGTGTTTGGGTCACGGAGCATTTTTGTTCATTCACACCCATTCATTCCATTCCATATTTATGAACATCGATACCGTATTAATGTGTATCTCTTTTGTTTGAGTGAGGTTTTTATTTTTTATTTTGTGTCATGTGGATGTTTCTTTGATTTTACTGTTCTGGGTTGAGTTTCAATGTTTTTTAGGGAAGGATTCGGATTTTTAAGGTCTCATTTGAACGAGATTGCTATCTCGTTCAAACGATTTATGTATGTCGTTTGATATAGGGTTCTAACGAGCTTCATTTGAAGGTTATAGTTTAAACAGTGTTGGGTCATTAGAAGGATACTTCGGATGAGCTTCGAACGAGCCTCTACTATTTTTTATCATTTGAAGTGAGAGTAATATTATTCAAACGAAAGGTCATTATCATACGAACGAGACTCAGTTAGGTTCTAATCAGCTAGATTTATCGTTCAAATGACCCTTAGGTTTCGTTCGAACGATGTGTAAAATTACGCTTTAGGTTATTAATTTATTCTTTCAATCATTTTTACCCTTCACATTCCACTTACCTCTTCCTCGCACCTGTTTTAACCCGACAACCATTGTTGTGCAATTAAGCTTGAGGAAGCTTTAGTTTCTTAGATTTTCAAGTTATTAAATTAATTCTTCCATCCTTGTTCCATTTTATTTAGGCATTTTTGTTTATTTTGAGTTTTATTTAGGGTTTTAGTTGTTTTTATTTTAAAATCAAATGCCCTGGTTTCTACATACTTCTTCCATTATTACATGATCATTTGTGACATGAGTATATACGAAAAGTGGAACATTCAATTTTAGGATCAAAACTCTTCCATCTTTGGGGTTGTTTTGTTGTTTTATTATTTTTATCATTTTTTTTAGTTGTGTGAGTATTTTGCCCCTAGTTTGGTTATGTGTGAGCCCCAATATATTCGAAAATATTGATTTTCATTGAAAAATCAATTTGCTTTTTTTTTTGGATATTTGCGACGCATACATCGATTTTCCTTGCGTATTTGTTTTACGCATGTTTGGACTATTGTTGTCACTGATTATATCTTATACTGTTGTTATTGTTGGTTATGGATTTGGTTTATATTATTAGTTCAGTCGGATGTTTGTACGGAGATAGGTGTTACAGTGTCTGTCTTTGTTGGGCTAGGCTTTAGTCTTTCCTTATATACATTCCCTATTCCTGCATCTATCTATTTTTCGACGGCACACGATCAGTTCTGACGTTCAGTTCATGCTGGACACATTGATGAGCAGCCGACCTTGAATAGAGCTCAGTCCACTCAGACCAATCGTCTGCGATACTCTGTTGACCGTTGGGCTAGTCGAGTGGAGTATGAGAAGTATTTCATACTCAGTCTCAATATTTGTATAGTATTTAGGGGGAGAGTGTTTCTAGTAGGTGTGTGCACGAACTCGAATGGACCGAACGGATCGAAAAAATCGAACCGAACCAAACCTACTTTTGCGGGTTATTCTTAATTCGGTCTTAAAATATGAAGGACCGCATTTTTCGGTCCGATCTCGGTCTTAGGTCGTAAAAAGCGGGTCTGGACCGGACCGGACCGCATTATTATTATTATTATTATTATTATTATTATTATTATTATTATTATTATTATTATTATTATTATTATTATTATTATATGTATATGTGTATGTATATATATATATTTTTTTTAATTTACTAACTAATAAACACGCACACTCTCTTTGACAACTAAACCCAACCCACCCAAACCCTAAGTTTAACATATCAACATCTCCTCCTCTCTCTCTATCTCTCTCTACGGCCGACATCTACGAGTTCAAGAAACTCTTATTCATATCCTCCCTCTGCTCTCTCTCATCACCGCCTATCTCGGCGCATGATCTCCGGTGCGATCCACCCCCTGTCACGGCTTCATGGTGACCCAATGGCTAAACCCCCAACTCGACGGTTGTCGCGAGTAAGTCCCTTGTCTCCTCTCTCTCCCCACCCCCTATTAGGCTGTCACGAGTTGTATTTGGCAAGATGGTTGGGTTCATATTTTACATGATGGTTGTCTCAGTTTAGTGGTTCATGATTTCCCAAGATGTATTTTGTTTTATCAGTAAAGAAAAAAATATGATTTTTTCTTTTAGAAAGGAAATGGTATTATGTTAGAAAGGAAAGTCCACTGAACCAATCTTGATTTTGTAATGAAAAATCACTATGATTCGTATGGTTCATGATTTTGCAATGAATTTTTTTCAAGATGGTTGGGTTGTGACCTAAATACAGTTCATGATTTTTTATTTGTTCTTGATTTTTATCATTGTTCCTCTTTCAGATTTTATATTGGAAATTGGAGGGGCTCAACCACACTCATAATAACCACAGGTATCATTTTTCTGTCTAAATATGTTTTTTTGTTTTTTGCCATCTGTTATATATATTTTCTATGTATCAATTTTTTTATGTGTGAATCCGTTTGTTTTTTGTGTACTCTGTTTACTAATATTAGTTGTTTATGGACCGAATAAAACCGAGATCGAACCCGAACCGACATAAAACCGAATAGGACCGAGACCGATTATTCCAGTCCGGTCTCGGTTCATAATTTTTTAGGACCGATTAATGCGGTCCAGTCCCAAAAATACCTCAAAACCGGACCGGACCGGACCGCGAACACCCCTAGTTTCTAGTATCTACTTTTGACCTCTGATTGGAGTAGAACCCTGTGGTTTGCGTGTTCCCATAGTAGAGACGAGATTCTTCTGACACTAGAGATAGTAGAGACGTCACGGAGCATAGATTTGAGGATGAGCGACAGGAACGGGTTCTTTTGCAGGCTAAGCTGGCTGAGCATTGCTGGATCACAGAGATTATGATGGCGAGATTTGAGGCAGAGGAGTAGCAGAGAGCCATTCAGCAATCCCAGCTTTTAGTTATTTTGGATGAGATGCGATACAGAGAGCAGAGCCGCGGAGCGATGACATCTAGGCGACGTAGAGAAGATGGCACTACACTACATTAATGAGGAGGAGGATTCAGACAGATTTTTTATATTCATTTTATTTTCATTGTATTCTAAGACACATAATTGTTTATGATGTATTTATTTATTTTATATTCAGATATGATGTACTTGATGACACTTTATTGGTTTACCACTTTTTGGATTTGTATCAGCTTCTTTTATCTGTTGGACATGGATGTTTCTAGATTATCATATTATGCAGTTATATTATTATATCAAGTCATATAAGGGCCCGTTTGATAGGCTCTTTTTGTCATGACAAATCACTTTTGCTCACAATTTTACCTACTTTTTGTAGTATTTGATAGGAGTATTTGTCTATGCCAAAATTTGCCCACAATTGGTCACGTGACCTCTTTTTGCTCAAAATTGTGGGCAAAATTTGCTTTGGTCTGAGAGTGGGAAAAATTTGTCAGGCTTTTGGTTGCTGAAATTGGGCGACCATAGGCTGATTGGATTGAATGTCAGAGCAACACTTCAAGATGACTTCCAATCAAGGCAATGCTTCACACTCAGCCGCACCAGGAAGAAGAAATCCAGAGGTGATTTTCTTTTCGTTTTCTTTGTTCTGATGCTTTTCTTTCTTAGACTGATGCTTTTCTTTGTTGTTTATTACTCTGAAACTACGAAAATACATCAACATGGTTCTAGGGTTCATTTGTTACACATATCTGATGCTAAGAAATGCTTTTCTTTATTGTTTATTACTCTGAAACTCCGAAAATACATCATTATGGTTCTAGGGTTCATTTGTTACACATATGTGACCTTACACATATCTATGCATTTCTTACGCACTTTTTTTTTTGTTTTCTTATGCAGATTACGTAGGTGTTAATATTCTAGGGTTCTCTTCTTCTAGTGTTAATATTTTGGGATTTGTGTTACCCTTATTTTGTTGTTTCAACATGGTTCATTTGAGTTATCTAGGGTTGGTATTTTTGCTAGGTTTAATTTCTAGGGTTCTTTTCTTCTAGTATTAATATCTGGGATTGTTTTCAATATATTTTTTATATGGTTGAAATATGGGGTTTCATATAAAGAAGGTATAATGCATTTGTAAATGTTGAATTAAATTTACATGAGATATAATAAATGATAAGTTAGTAAATAATGTTGTATTTGTAAATCATAACCGATTTTTTTTGTTCATTCTTTTATGTAACACGCTTTTTGTGTCTATTTTACAGGAACCGTGTTCTCCTAATTCTTCGTTCGAATCAGTTTGTTCTGGTTAGTTTGAACTTTTTTTATTTATTAATTTCTTATTTGATAATGATTATGATCATATCCATGTTTGGCTATTTTATACAATATATATGATATAATGAACTTATGAATTAAATATTTGAATGCGAAAATGCGGAAATATAATTCTAAGTTACAACGTAAACGAATTGGTGTCGTTTGGTCGATGGTGATACGGGAATTAGTAATTTATCAACATATAAGGTGTTTAACGAACATTCCTAGGGCACCTCGTTATAATTGGGATGAGCATCGTAAGCAATCTTTGTTCCGAATGTACAGGATGAGAGATCGGTTATGCCACGACTCATTACGAATGAACATTGGTTCATTTAATAGGTTATGTGACCGTCTCAGTGCGTTTGGACTAACCGACAGTCGTTCAGTTGATGTTGCAGAACAAGTTGCAATTTTCTTAAATATTGTTGGCCATGATGAGCGTTGTCGCTCCGAGAGTAACATTTTTTGTAGGTCAAGTCAAACCATTAGTTTCTACTTTCATAAAGTGCTTGGGACTTGCCTACTGTTGTATAAGGAAATTGTCACAAATGCAACCACTGATAACTCTCCGGTTGATAGACCTGGCAACAGAAGTTGGTATCATTATTTTTCGGTAAGAAAATTCATTCTTAATAGAGTAAATAGTTAAAATAATTTAAATGGATTTAATGAAATAACAAATATAGTATCTCAACAGGATGTCGTAGGAGCGATAGACAGTACACACATACATGCGAATGTCCCCCTTGTTCATCAAGCTAGGTATCGTAATCGAAACCAGGTCATCTCTCAGAATGTTCTAGTTGCATGCACATTCGATATGAAATTTACATATGTATTGTCCGTATGGGAGGGGTCCGCCCATGATGGACGTTTACTTAGGGCGTCTATACAACGTCCAGGCCAAAAGTTGACCATTCTAGTTGGTATGTCGGTCCATTTCGTGTACTTAACTTGAATAACCCTTGTATAAACCATATACAATCGACATGTTTTTGATAAAAAAAATACTATATTTATTGTTTTTAGGAAAATATTATCTTGCGGACGTCGGATTCCCCCTGGTTCCTAGATTTTTATCACCATATCGCAAGACACGTTACCATCGTAGAGACGTGGAGGGGCAATGTCCCGAAAGTAGTAAATAATTATTCAATTTTTTCCATTCCTCTCTGCACAATGTAGTCGAGCGCACTATCGGATTATTGAAAAAAAGATTTGCTTATCTACGACATCAACCATTTCATGAGATTGACACGCAGGCTAAGATTGTGTTAGCTTGTTGTGCCCTGCAAAATTTCTTATGCCATGACGATAGGGATGACTTATGCCATGACGATAGTGATGGTGACGATGATGTGAACCCCACGCCCCTTAATATACCTGATGACATGCTCAATGAGCATATTACGTTCGCAACACAGGCATCTTGGACGGAGAAGCGTGATGCAATGGCTACCCAAATGTGGACAGAAAGAGGAATAGCTCAGCTTGAGCCTTTTGATTTTGTTGAAAATTTAATAATTTGAACCATGTTGTATTTGTTAATGTGATGGGGATGATTTGATAATTTGAACCATTTTGTATTTCATATTGATTTGCTATTGTGAAGGGGACATTAGACTTGCTTGCTAACTGATTCAATTTAGTTGGATTGCTGTGTTATATAGGTTATTCACTATATATTCACTTGGATAACTGATTCAAACCACATTGGATATTCACTTGATAACTGATATGCTTTGGTAACTGATTCAGTTGAATTTTGGATATTTATGATATACTAACTTGGATATTTATGATATGGTTGATAGAGGAACCATTTTGTATTTCATATTGATTTGCTTGCTAACTGATTCACTATATATTTACTTGGATATTCACTTGGATATAAACTTGCTTTGGTAGTTGCCAAAAGTTTCATGATATGCTTGAAAGAGGAACCATATGCTTTGACAGTAGACTACAACTGATTCACTATATATTCACTGTGATATATAGCAAATGAACTTGATAATTGACAGTAGACTCCAATTTAGTTGGCCAGTAGACTTTAATTTTGCATAGCACACTTCAAACCCTGTTGCAGACTTCACACTTTGACAACAATTCGCAGACTTGGATTCACAGACTTGATTCACAAACTTCACACATATTGTATTTAAATATCTTGTATTCACTAATAACTTGCTTTTGTTGTATAACTGATCTCTTGTATTCAGATAACTGATATGACTACTAGATATCAAATATTGTATAACTGATAACTTGATTTAGTGATTCACATACTTCGATTCATTGATTCACAGCCAAATTAACTGATAACTTGATTTACTGATCTGAAATTATCTTGATTCACATATGTATTCAGATTTACTGATTTACTGATAACTGATAACTTGATTCACATATGTATTCAGATTTTATTGTATAATTGATCTCTTATATTCGGATAACTTGATATGATAACTAGATATCAAATATTGTATAACTAATAACTTGATTTACTGATTGACAGACTTCAGTAAAAAATTGGATTGTATATCAAATATTGTATAACTAATATTTACTAATAACTTGATTGTATATCAGTTATACAGATAACTGATATTTACTGATTGTATAACTGATATCAAATATACAGATAACTGATTGTATATCAAATATATAAATAACTGATTGTATAACTGATATTTACTGATAACTTGATTTTATAACTAATATTTACAGATAACTGATATTTACTGATTGTATTTCAAATATTGTATAACTAACAATTTGAATCATTGATTCATTGATTCACAGTCAAATTTACTGATTCACATATGTATTCAGATTAACTGATTAACTGATAGCTGATAACTGATAACTTGATTCACATGTATATTCAGATTTCTTGTATTCACTTGATTTTGTTGTACAACTGATATCTTGTATTCAGATAACTTGATTTAGTAGGATAGTAGAATTCATCAACATATTTAGTTGTATTCACAGATGATGTATTCACAGATGTTGTATTCAACTAATAACCTGATTCACAGATGTTGTATTTAGTTGTATTCACAGATGATGAACAATATTGTGTCATATCAATTTAGTTGTATTCAGATATCAGAGTTGTATGACTGATTAATTATGATTCACTTGATTCATTAATTCAGTTGATTCACATAACAGAGTTGTATAACTGATTTATTGATTCACTTGATTTAAATTTGATTCACTTGATTCAATCTTGATTCATTAATTCACTTGATTCACAAAACAGAGTTATATAATTGATCAATTTTGATGTTTCTTAGAGATGGCCCAAAACAGAGTTAACATTCCATTCCGCACTCCAAAAAATACTGCTCCGATCAACAACAGGACAAATGCTTCTCATGCTAAAGAACCAGTCAAGAAGACCCAAGTTCATTGGACAGAGGCTATAGATGGATGCTTGATTTCTGCTTTGATGAATGAGGTTCTTGCTGGCACCAAAAGGGCGGATAATGGATTCACATCCACCCATATGAAAATTGTGATTGATGCTATTAGAAATGGTTGTCATGTTACCGTGGGTATTACACATGTTCGCTCACGTTTGAAGACGCTCAAGAAAGAGTACACGGACGTCCATGAGCTACTTCAAGTTAACGGATTTTGGTTCGACCATAACACGTCCTCCGTAACAGCAGAACCAGGCGTATGGGTCGAGTATGTAAAGGTACTGATTTGTAGCATCTGCATTGCATACCATATATCGGCTAATATGTAAAATATGTGCAGGATAAGTCGGATGCTGCTAAGTTGAAGGGAAAACGTTGCCTTTATTATGAAGATCTAGCCACTATTTATGGGAATGACACCGCAAACGGATCCAACTCGCAGTCTGGTGGTGATTACTTTCCATCAATGGAAGGTAAATATTTTTTATATTGTTTGTAATTGCCAAAATTATTACACAAGGCAAATTGCTGAACAAATATTTGTGCTCTTTTCAGGACTAGTTAACATAGATATGGAGGAAGAAGACTTTGTTGACTTAAACGATAATGACTCTCCTGAAATTGAATCGCTTAACACGTCACCTCAATTGGGGAAACGTAAAGCCAGTGGACGATAACAAGACCCACTATAGAGATGAAGCCAAGACGTAAGCGAGATAATGTCTTAGAGGAGAGCTCACGGGAGCTGGCCTCAATTGCTGAATCTTCTCGGGTTATAGTAGCCTCTATGGATTCTGATGCCAACTTGAAAGCCCTAGAGCATGTGAAGTGGCAAGAGATTCTTGATCGTTTAAAGTCAATGGATTTGAACGAAACTGATAGGCTGCGACTATTTTTTATGTTTGAGGCCTATCATGGACTAGCACATATCTTCATGAGGATTACGGAGGAAGGGTTTGCAAAGGCATGGGCTTACAACAAGCTCTATGCGAACTAAGCCACCGTTATATCTGCTCTTTTTGAAACATTGATCATGAGACTTTTATCGCATTTGACAATGAAACTTTTGTAATATTTTATTACGTTACGGTTCTATATTATGTTCAATCATATTATACTTTTGGAATTTATGTCATAATTCATAGTTTACTGCAAAAATAGCAATATGTAATCTGCCTTTAACTTTAGTGGGAACAACTTTAACATAGACATAGACTTAACAGTTACACGTATACATAGACTTAACAGTTACACGTATACATAGACTTAACAGTTACATATAAAGTTACACATAGACTTATAAGTTACACATAAAGTAACACATAAACGGATTTTAACAAATATAGACTTAAAAATACCCATAAACTTACACACAAACAACTTCCTAATGCAAGAGTTGCACACAAACCATAAAACATAAACTTAGTGGGAACATCCTCCTATACTCATATCAGCATCATCGTCATCGAAGCATAGAGGTTCCGGATCATCTTTGTAGACACTGTTTAGGCAAAGATCAAAGAGATAGTACTCCTCATCCCTGATGGTTCGGCCGCGGGGATGTTTCGTACAAAAGCACTCCCATTTATCTTCGTCATCAATAATCAGTTTATAGTTTACACTTTCCCACCCAAAGTCGTAAGTTTTTATAGCTTTGTAGTATAAATCGAACTTCATTTTTAAGGTATACCATCTTACACGACAATCGTTCGAAGTACGTCTCTGTGGTGAATATGGAGAAATACCCCAATGATGTGATACTAGATCGAAAGTAGAATTTTGAACCCTCAAACGTGGATTGTAGTTCACTCGTGGGATGAAATAATTAGCAGTGACTTTGTTAATTAGTTGGACGTCTTCATTAATGATCCACTCTCTTGACGCCATTCAGTTTATTGATGTTTTCCATACAAGTTGTTTCTCTCTTATGATACTAGTATTTATAGGATGGAGTGCAAATACTTCCAGCCATTTAGTTTATCGATGACAGTTTAAGGCTTGCATGTGACTGAATAGTGCCCATGTGCTTGCCAGGTTAAAATTTCAAAGTCTGGTGCATAATAACAAAACCCATGTGCTTGGAAAGATAAAGGACTCGAATAATGCAGTCCAACATTGGGAATCGTCATAATGCACAATAATGGCTCCCGCGTGCTTGAACAGTAAAGACACCCGCATGCTTGAATAGTTATGACACACTACATTGAACTATATGTGTGTCATAATGCACAATAATCACCCGCGTCCTTGAACAGTTATGACACACTACATTGAACTCGATGTGTGTCATAATGTATAATAATGGCACCCGCGTGCTTGAACAGTAAAACATCATATATGATTTTACCACACACGGCCTTTGTAATTATTACTTTACAGCTAGCTGGTATTTTGATGGCAACCTTTCCGATAATATTTTGTTATTATTTGGGTATTTCTCCATATTTTTCCATATAAATATATGGTCTAACTTGGGTATTCCTCCACATAACTGGGTATACTAACTTATATCATAGACTTCATAATGCATAACCAATCCAACATGCCTGATGAAGATTCACCCTTCTTAACACATGTTCCTAGAAAAACTCTGTTCGGGGAAAAACTTCCATATTATAACTGGTCACCGCCTAAAAGAGTAGTGCAATGTGATTACCTCTTAGTTTGGGGGGGGGGGGGGGGGAGAAAGACGCAACAGGTCACGAAGACAAAGGGTAAGTCTAAAGCATCAACATCATTTGGTGTTAAACATGCTAAGGCAACAACTACAAATGGTGAACGAGTGTTGACTATCCTAGGGATCTACCAAGATCCTCATGGAGGTAGTTGGTTTGGCGAGAAAAGGGTTTTTGAAAACATACATATTTGGACACTACATTCTTTAGGCGACGTTAATCATGTGATGAAATGGTTAACACCGACAAAAGGAGATATTCCATGGGATGATCATTTGAAATGGCCTAGGTTATTTGATAGGCGTTGCGATTTGGAGTGCTATTGTCATTGGCATTGTATACCCGTGCCACAAGCAAAATCGGCAGGATATTGCAAAGATCGAAACAAAGATAATGAAAAATGTATACATTTATTGCAACGCGAAATTGCACAGATGGAGAAAAGGTTAGAACGGTGGCATGCTAAATAATTGATAAATACTGAACTTGACGATCCAATGTATGCATCGGATTCGGAACTTTCGGATTATAAAGGGGTCGAGTCGGACATGGATTTAATACATCATCTACCAACCATGTTGATGGGGGATGGGCATGTCTTATGTTGTGTTCCGTGGTTGCCTAGGAAATAATTTAATTAACTAGTCATTAAAATGTAACTTTCGTTTCTATGGGTCTTTTTAAAATAATTCCACAACATTGTTTTAATTTCACAACATTATCAATGGGTCTTTTTATAATAATTTTGTCAATGATCGATTATCAACAAGTCATTTTAATTTCAATAGATTTTGTCCAAATAAATGTGCTCTCATCCAAAACAAATTTTGTCCAAATAAATGCTATTTTCATAAGTGTAAAATAAATACAAGTATACATGACAGTAACTATGCCCAACTAAATTTTTTTGGGTTCATCCATATTCAAAGGAGGCATCCGACTTCACTCGCCGCCAAAATTACATTGTTAATCCTGAAAATGAAAATAAAAACGTAAGTAAGTTGAATTGGTTGTAACGCAAATGTGAAAAATGGCATGAATTTGCCAATATTATGTTGGAAAAGTTTGTATTTTCCAGGATTAATTTGGGCTATCAAACACAATGAGTAGGCAAATAAGTGTCTTTCAGCGTGCAAATAAAGCCTATCAAACACAAAAAAGTTGACAAATACAATTTTTGCTAGCGTGCAAATAAAGCCTATCAAACAGCATGAAATCATCTTTGCCTTTTGCCAGGGAAAAATTTATCATGCCAACTCTTTTGCCCAATGTGTATCAAACGGACCCTAAGTTCTATTGGTGTATCTTGTTTCACATTTTTATTCTTTATATGCTTCATATACATGTTCATTGTCAGCTTGTTATCCATTGTCATCTGTCTATATTGTTTGCTGATATTGGGATTATGTTTATCTAGTCATGATTTTATCATTCATTATTCACTTGTGCTAGGTATGATGTTTATGCTTTATCTGTCCCACGATTTGTCTATTCCATGCAAAAAGGGGGAGAGATTGTTTGTTCCGTGTGTGTAATGATTTTCAAATATTCTGACATATTAGCTACATCACATTCAGACATGTTTGCTTCACCGGATTTTATTGATATTTGTTCGTATCCTGTATTTTTCATTTTTGGGTTTATGGGATGTGCATAGGTTTTCAACTTAAGGGCCCGACTAACATTTCAATTATTTTTTGTTTTATCCCGGAATAGCCAAAAGGGGAGATTTGTAAGGGAAAATTTCCAATCGAGTCAATTTATTTGTAATTGGCTTAATTCCGAACAAAATTTTTGAGTCATAGGTTAGTCATTGAATTGTAATCCCACACAGCCTATGATGTTTAATGTTGAAGATAGCGTAAAAAAGCTTTGAATATGATATCCTTGTCCTGTTTAGTGCCTTCATCTTTCTTCACACTTGGTATATCTTAGATCACACGGGTATGAATGCTTAATGAATTGTGAGATTTCGGATTTTAATTAAGGATGCATGTTAAAATTAAATTGTGTTAGGAATTTGAAAATTATTTTTGGAAATGTAATTTTAAAATATTTTCTAAGTTGATTTTGTCTAGAAAAATTCGAGGATGATTTTATATTTAAAAATTACTTTTCCCGTCGTTCAAACAACTCTAATATTAGTTGAAATGAGATTTGCTTCTCATTCAAATGAGACTAGTTTATCATTCGAAAAACATGCCGCCTCAAAATTTATGTTTTAGTATTTATAGACTTCTTTCGCTCCAAGAACCAGTGTTGAAAAATATTTTTGCACCTGTTTTCAAAAGTTACCAATTGTTTCCTATCATTCTTAGTTTTTCAAGATCCAAATTTGATAATTTCATAGTTATTGTGATCGTGAGTTTGGCATCAGAAATTGTTCCATCACTTTGAAGAATTGTTTTCATATGGTGGACTTCGTACGTGCTGATTACGAAGAAGAAGTGATGGACTTCGTGTTCGTATTCGTAGACGATTACTAGGTTGCATCAGTGGATATCGAGGTTCACGTGGACTCGTGTACCTTGGACACTTGCGTGGGTGCACTTCTACGTGGCACTATGGAGGAGCGTTAATATTGAAGAAGAGGCGTCAAGGTTTGTGGGTGATTGATTCGTTGAGTAAGACTAAATTCTCTCTTTGTAATTTTTCGTATCATGGTGATTATCTGGCCTGGTCGTCCAAGGTTTTTTCGCTTAATGGTTTCCTCGTACATCGGCGTGTTTTGTGTTTGATTTATTTACTTATTATGTTTAATCACGTAGATGCATCCTATAGTGTTAATAAGATAAAATTGGTAAATCAAGTTATTTTAACAAGATAAATTTGTGGGTGCTAAAGATAAAATTTGGAAATTTTAAAAATATTTCATTTACCAATAAATTACTTCTAAGGAGCCTTCTTATCCTTGGGGTTCATTTTGGGGGTGTTTAAGTTTTGATGAGGCATTTTTTAAAAAAGTATTTTATAGAAAACTAACGAGATCAGTATCTTTGTTTGAACGAGTTTAGTTTCTCATTCAAATGAGATCAATATCTTCATTCAAATGAGTTTAGTTTCTCTTTTAAATGGGGTTGATGGTTTCGTTTGAACGAGCTGTGACACTCCGCTTAATTAAATACCGGGTGATCAGTCATTTATTAAATTATAATCAAGGTGAACGGTCGGTTCATTCTTAGCATCATTTTCGTAAAAATAACTTTTTCAATTTAAACACCCTAATTCATTAAGCTAAGTGTCAAAACCATTTTAGACATTTCTTTCCAAATTTTATTTAAACTAACATTTAAAACTTTACATAATACATAATTAAAGAATCACACAACAACTATCCTGGAACATGTAATCCAAATAATTAAACATTCAACCAATTGATTCCAACATTAAAACTTAAAGGAAAACATCCTGACAGTAATAAAACCCAACGTGTAAATACTGGAAATAAATAAATCACAATATCCAATAAAACAACTGAATGATGAAAAAGGGCAGCACATGCCCAACTGGGTAAAATAAATGCTAGGAGTGGAATCAAGAAAGATGAGGTCGTCTAAGCAAGAGGCCTGCAACTCCCACCTAAGCTGCAGCGCGTTCCTTCCAAAGGATCCTATGCAAGACGCCCCTGTGGCTTGGCACCTGTAATATATACATATATACAAGAGAGAAAAGAAAATGGAAACGGGTCAGAGCCCGATTATAAAAAACAATTTATAATTTGTTTACCAAGTATTTAAAATGTTTACTAACCAATGCAACAACATATTAGTGCGGCACTCCCTTGAGAAATTCTCGCCTCTCTTCTAATGTGCATGCCTATCGCACTAACCTTCCCAACGATTTAACTTATCTTATCTTAGGTTGCTCGTAAGATTTAAACTGACAAATTCAATTTTGTAAGAGGTTAATTGCATTTAACAACAAAGTTCTCATTTAAACCTTATTTACTAATAAAGTTTATCAGTAACATATTATACTTTTCAAACACTTATTTCCAAATTGAAATAATTATTCCTTTCTTACTTACCATAAACACAGTAGGTAATTCCCAAATTCAGATTTAAATATATATATTAATACTCATATAATATATATATTCTTACAGCACCCCACATAATAATTATGGTGCGTGCATACTCTGCTATCCAGTCCCCGTATCACTCGTACTAAGGGAAATACAAGTTCGGAATCACTCTCGAACTGTATTGAAACAAAACACAAACAATATTGAGGCGAAACATAGTTTCCAAGTCTCTAAGAGGTCAGCACATGCCCTCACGTCTCTTAGGACCGTCTGACTATCGATCTGATAGCCTGTACCAAAGGATTTCTATCTTCTAGGGTACGAGTCAATATCCCCATAAAGGTCCCATCGAGATAAGACTGTCCCAGAGCGGTAACCTCAGGGATAGCAAGTAGTGCGGGCATGATTTTTACACGTATATAGTATATGCATAAACACAGTCATATAAATATACTACTATTACCATATCAAGTTTAGGTATATACTCACGACCCATAATTATGATATTTGTCCTTATTACTCGTTATTTAGTTATCACGTATAACGTTTGCCTCTTATCTTAATTTGTGGGATTATCCCAACTTATCAAGTGACACTCGTGTATTTCTATCCTCCCAAGTGTAATTTCAGTAGGCACTCATTTATTTTCCAACGTAACTACCTTACACGTCTCCCTCTTTAATACATAGTTCCATCGTCCCTTATATGTAAACATCCCCGTAAAATGTAAATCTCGTCTTACATTAAAGGTTTCATATTTTTGATAAGTCCTACTGGTCTTCTTTATCTAACAAAATATTTTAATAAGGATGTCCAAAGATTATTACTCATTTAAATTTAATTCAACTATCTAGAAGGGGAATTATGAGTCTGCCAGGAGGGGTCGATCTATCGATGGCAGGAGCTCGATCGATCGATACTCCTGGTTCGATCGATCGATCAAACAGGTATAGCGAATCTGCAGAATACCAGTTACGGGTTCTATCATCCAACATCATCAAAGTCCAAATTTTTAACTCCCAAACTCCCAAAAATTTATACCACAAACATTATAAACCCAAATTAGCAATATCCTACATAAAGCATGCGAGTTTTCATCAAGATTCATGGATTAAAAGGGCCAAAACTTATATAATTCTCATGAACCCTAGAAATTTCTTTAACTTAGTTGTTTTTATTCTTTTCCCAGAATTTCTACTTCTAAACCAATATAAATTCATGGTTCAACCTCTACATGTGAAAGGGATTTCCAGATTATTGTCTATATCACTACAACATGCGATTTCTAATCACCAACATGGGTTTTCTTTCATAAAAACTCATCCTAATCAACCCTAAACTAATATGAATGAAGCATTATCGAAATTAAGCAAGATAAATACTTGCCTGGGGATTTTTGTTTCTGATTTGTGGATGAAATCGGTGTGGTGGTGATCCTCGTTACACGATCTATCGTTTGGCGGCGACGGCGGCGCAAACGGAGGAGTTCTTGGCCTAGAACTCTTTGTCAAGCTCTCTCTTTCCTTCTCCAATGGTAGTCTCTTGTTTTTGGTTGTGTTAACCCTAGAAGACAACCCTAAGCATCTTATATAACCTTATAATTTTCGTGGGTTTTCAAGCTTAAAAATGTAAAATGACCAAAACTCCCCCCCCCCCCCCCCCCCCGGGTGTTAATTAGGCCTAAAAACGCCCCGAGACCCAAACTAAACCCCCGGGTACATTATTTTGACTATCTCGACCCTTATGGACACTTTGGCGCACTAGAAATGACCATACGGGTGACTTATAATTTATTCACTTTTATTAATCCATATTTAGTCCCGACATGACACGGGCGCGTCCCGACTTAAATTTCCAAAATTATCATTTTATTCACTCGTGATATATAATAGAACCAATGTTATGTATTACTTTGCATATTAGTAATATTCAACAAGTTTCCAATGATTACTAACTCTCGTCACGTTAGTAATTATAAAAAAAAATCTGAATTTTTATTAAATTAATATCTCACATTAAATTTAATAAATCCCCTAAATTTAGAAAGCATAAAAATACGGGGTATTACACGAGCTTGTAATGACCTTCACACGAGAGCATTTTGCCTAAGTTTGAAATTGTGATTAGGAACTCACTTGAAGCTCGTTCTAATGATTTTGGAAATGTCGTTCGAATGACTGGTGCTCGTTCGAATGAGATGGCGGAAGTCGTTCAAATGAGACATCGAAATCATTCGAACGAATATCCTTATTTTGCGTGCCACCATTTTTTTGACCATTTCTAACATTAAATAGGGCACAACAGTTCATTTTGATTCAAGGGATTTTGAAAACTATTTTACACTGTAAAAAACAAAGCCTCATATATCTCCATTTTCACCCAGTTTATGAGATCCACATTTTGACATAATATTCTGGTTTTAGATCTCATCGTTTGAGACCAAATATTATTTACTCTTATTTTTTTTAGTATCATTTGACACTGTTGATTCCATATATGTTACCTGATGAATTTTAGTAAGAGAATGGTGGATATCAAGACATGAGAGGACTGCAAATAGTAGAGCAAGGTTCAAGAAGTAAAGACTTCATCAGGGTTTAAGGGAGTTGAGTTAGTGAGTAAGAATGTTTGTCACCGTTGTCGAAAATTTAATATCATAGTGTACTTTGACTAGGTTAGGCCTTCAGAGGTTTTTCCTGTTGTGGGTTTTCCTCGAACATAGCGGCCTTGTGTGATTTATTATTTTATTCTTGCATGATAGTGTAGAGGTATGTTTAGGCAAGATAAAATTATGGTAAAGTATTCACAACTTTTGTTTAATCTGTGCTTGAAATTAAAATTGGGTAATTGTTCACTCGATTAATTAATTTGATTAAAATTTAGCATTTGATTATCCAATCCTATACACATGCACTACTATTTGCAGTCTCAAATTGGTATCAGAGTGGGTAGCACTAACTTATCGTGTTGATCCTCGCTTAGTGTGTTTTAGGGTTTGTGATGGATTTTAATAGTGAGGGTAGATCCATTACCCGGTCTCCCATATTTACTAGTTTAAATTATTCCTATTGGAAGGCTCGAATAAGATTTTTTTTTAAATCTATCGATGATAACGTTTAGAACTCAGTGGAACAAGGGTGGTCTCCTCCTACTGAAGGTGGTTTACCAAAAGTGTATTCCCTGTGGACTAAGGATGAAAAAGATGCCAGAACTTTCAATTCTATGGATGTGAATGCTATTTTATGTGCTGTTAAGACTGAAGATTTTAGACGTATTATGACTTGTGAGAGTGCAAAGGATGCATGGGATATTTTAAAATTCACTCATGAGTGTATGGATACCATTAGGGTTTCTAAGTTACAAAATCTGACAATGAAATTTGAAACATTTAGGATGGAAGAATATGAGTCATTTTATGCTAAATCGTTGGATCTTGTCAATTTCTTGTTTAACTTAGGTTAACTTATCTTAGAGCTAAAAGTTGTTAGAAAATCCTAAGGTCGTTGCCTGAAAGATTTAATTCCATAGTCACGGTCCTAGGTTATCATAGTGGTGTTGATACTCTTAGACTTCAATAACTTGTAGGTGATCTTCAAGAATATGAGATGAATATGTGTCGTCCTATTAAGAAAGAAAATAGTTTAGTTTTGAAAACTCGTAAGGAGGAAGTGTCGAATTCTGAGAGTAGGGGTGAGTTAGAACCCGAAGATGCTTCTAGGTTTACGAAAAAGTTCCTTGAATTTCTTAAGCTTAGAGAAGAGAAGAATTCCAATGAACAATGACCGTGATAGTGATAAAATGGATAACCCTAAGAAGGTGGATGATCCAGACAAGCATTATGAGTGAAGAGTTTGATCATCATGTCTTTGAATGTCCAATTAAACTAAAGAAGGAAGGTAAGAAGCCTAAAGAACACAATGCAGCTCTTAGCTGTAGTGAGTCAGAAAAGCAACCTAATTCTCTCGAGGAGCATAACTACACCGCTATCATAGCTAGTCATGTGAGCTTAAATAAGAAATCTTATGTCAATGAAGATAATTATATGTAGGCCTGTAAATTGAGCGCCCGAGGCCCGAAACTCGCTCGTTCGGCCCCTATTTTCAGGCCAAGCTTTATTTGAGTTTGAATCAAGCCGAGCCTGAGTCAAAATTTCAAGCCCGAATTAATTTCGGGTCGAGCTTGAGTCGAACTTCGCCAAGCCCGAATTGGGCCTGAAGCCCGAACTTCATATTTATAGATAAATAATTTAAATAATATAACATATTTATGTTAACATTGTTTAATTAGGTTTCGTTCATTTATTTCATTTACTACTTTTAAAAAAAAATCATTTGTTACAATCCATTAGATTACATGTGATTTTCAATTTTGTGATTTTATTGTTAATCTCATTATGGGTATTTGATTTAATAATTGCTCAAGTCACAGTAGGCCTTTGGTAGTGATCAAATTTTGCTAAATGTATGAAATTTAATAGGCATTTGTAGGTTTTCACTCTTATTTCCCTTGTTTTAATTTAATACATTTCATAATTATATATTTTATTTCATGAAATGTCAATTATATTTTAATGTGTAATTTTGTCCATGATGGAAATACAAGAAAAAAAAATTAATTCAAACTTTTTTAACAAAAAAAATTGAAATCGGGCCTGCCTGAAATTGAGTCCGAAGCTCATAATATTTGTGAGCCGAGTTCAGGCCTAGGTGGGAAAACATAATTCGGGCTGAGCTCGGGCATGATCATGGATAAGTGAGTTCTGGTCGAGCCTGAGCAACCCCAAGCCCGGCTCACCCAGTCCGATTTACAGGCCTAATTATATGCATGGCAGGTTCGAGGTCGGGTCTTTAAATTCCCTAGATTATAAAGAGGAGGAAGAAAAGGATAGTAGTGACGAAGAGGAGAGTGTACTTCAAGTTGCCTTCTGTGAGTTGTATGCGGAATCGTTGAAACTGAAAAAAGGCAAGCTTGAAATTAGAGGCTATATTTAAAAAAATGTGCATTGAAAAATAATGACAAATTAGTTCAGGATTTAAGGGCACAAGAGAAGACTCTTAGGGAAAAGATCACATATGTTGAGGGGTAGAGAGATAACCTTCTAGGAATTATTGATAATATTAATAAAATGTCCCTAAAATTTGGCGAGCCTCGATTGTTTCTTGAGTCTAGAATTTTAGAGTTAGAAGATGAATTAAGAGATTTAAGTCGTGTCAAATTTTATTTGTAATCTAGGTCAAAGAAGTTGGACAAAAATTTAGGAACCATCCAAATAAAAAATGACAAGATAGTCTGTCTACAATGATCCAAATAATTCCTCTCCTAAAGCCAATGCCAATATTATGAGAGAGTCAATCGTTGACAAGTACATTCCCAAAGGTTAACCCAAGGGTAGCTTTCCTAGATTTTACACATGCACACAATTTGTGGTAGGAAAGGTCACCTTAGGAAATTCTATTTTGATCGTAGAAAAGATCCTAGGAAGTTTACGTCTCGGGTCACCCTTTTTACCAAAACCCAAGGCATTAAACATCTTCTATTTATTCGAGGAAATTTAATTTGGGGGCACTTAATATTAGACTTGTTAATAATTCATGCTTTCACATAATTCATAACATGTTATATCTTATGAATGATTGTGTTTGCATGTTTTTCATACACTATTTTTTTGTGCTCCATATTATATGTTATAACTAGTGCTATGATGTTTGTGTATTTTGTATTATGATTCTTTATTTTTTGAGTCTGTATGAAAATACAAAAAAATATTTTCTTTTGAGTAATATATTCTATTGAAAAAAAATTAAAACTCAAAAAAATTATTATTTATTTTATTTATATAAGTTAGTTTAACACATTTTGTGTAACATATTAATGTGTTTAAATCCCGTTCATTCCATGTTTTCCATGTGGGTAGAATATTTGAGTATGACTTAAAGTACTTTGGATTATTTCTTAATAATGCATTGTCATGGAGTTGTTTTTATTTCATTTTACTTAATGGATTCATCTGAGTATATGTCTCCATAGACAATTTCACGAGCCCACTTGGAACTTAATATTATTTATGAGCTAACTTAGGTGTTATCCTTATCAATTTTTTCATATACATATCTTTATGATTAGGGGATTTATGCATGTAAGAATAATTATGGTGTGGTTATTCTTAGGTTAAAAAAATAAGAGTGCAATGAAAAGGTCTATGAAGGGAGTAGATCTAGTTTTCATGTAGGTCCACCATTGTCAAGAGCCTTTGAAAAAGAAAAGAAAAATATTTTCCAAGTCCAAAGTTTAGATCAAAAAAAATCAAAAGTGATATCTTCAAAAAGAGAAAAAAATTGGAATATACATAATTTGAGGGTGTTGAATCGAAGATCAATTGGCTTGCACAATAATTTATAGTTCATCTTTAATGTTTGATACTACTGATTTTAGAAACATCAATATTTTCTAAGCGTGTGTGCATTTAGTCCATTTGTCCATTTTGAGTTCAATTTATTGATCACATGAGGCTAAATCTAAGTTTGATAAATTAAGACGATCAAATAGAACTCCTTGGACTATTTTGAGTGTTTGGGACATATTTCTTTGTTTCTAATTCACACTCCTACACTCCATACCACATTTGTTTAGACACGCATTTTATGACATGTGAGTGTGAAAAACTTATTTTTGTGTGTCGTTTATACACACACACACACACACACACACACACACACACACACACACACACAGATGTGTGCCACGATCTATGTATGTTCATATATGTATATATGGTATTTGTTTGAGTATTTGCATGCATTTAATCCATATCCGTCATTAAATAATCTTTTGGATTATTTGTAATTGAGTTTTTGGGTGTTTATTATTATCGTTTCACTTCACATCGCATGATATGATTGGTTTATATATGATTATTTTTATCATGTTATGCACTTTTGCCATTGTCCATTCTCGAACAAAAAGGGGGGAGAAATTTAGATTAAAGGGGTGGATTTCATATGCGGGAATATTTTTGTTAACGCTTTTATATATTTCATATTTCTTTTGAATTTGAAAGGTGTGCAACTTTATCATTCGATGCGGAAAAGTTTTACAATAGCAAAACTTTTCGAGATATAGAGTCGGCCAAGTTGTGCTTATGTCGTTCTCCTTTTGGGGTTTGGGGATTGGGCATTATAGCTTGGCGACCTAGTTTTTTATTTTTGGTTTTTTCCCGGAATATCCGAAGGGGGAGATTTATAAGGACCAACTTTGTTATTGTGTTATGTTTGTAATGTATAGTGAAAATTTATAATATTGCCTTTATTCTCTTTGGAAAAAATTATTTGAGTTATGGGTTAGGATGTGCTAGTCTTTACCTTCAATCCAATTCAATTAAGAGACAAAGCGAGCCGAGTAAACTGACATCAAATTCATGTCGAGTGTTTGTCTTGATCCTTGGGCTCTCAAAAAGGTATATTAGCTTTATTATGTTGATCCTTGGGTTTATAGTTTTGAGGTTTAAGTTTTGTTGAGGAATTTTTCAAAAAAATGGATTTTTTAGAAAAATATTTAGAGAGGTATTTAGAGAGGGTGTGTTCATTATGTTGATCCTTGGGTTTATATCCACCCTGCATTCATTAGCCAGGGGGCTTTACATTACGCACGAACTTCCCTTAAGATGGTATTTAGAGAGGGTGTGTTCCAACCAATTTATTAATTATCGTAACATGATTTAGTAAATTATCATTTACTTTATCCATTTACAATTTATCAAATGCATTATGGTTATCCGAAACTATACGTGCTTCGCATCATCACAATAACTGAATGTTTAAACTCCCAAATTATTTTCTCAAATCTCCTTTTGGGCTTTATAATAGACCATCACACCTCAAATTAACTTCTAAAGTCTCCAAACACAACTTCGTAATTTCCTAAACTCCTACGAATTGAATAAGGAAAGTAATGCCTGAACATCACTTCACGAACCCTTGAAATAAATCCCAAATACACCAATTCTAGCCTAGGGTAGTAAACTAACTCACCTAGAACTCTAAGACTCTAAGTTGACTTCATACAAGAAGGTTACTAAGTCCTAATCCTGGAGGAAAAGTATTGAAATTAGAAAAGAAAAACAATTTAAAAATACAGGATTTCCGAATCGATTCGGTCAGAAAATATGAGATTCTGCATAATTACTGAATCGATTCGGACCATCCAAATCGATTCGGTCAGGAAAAATTGAGTTTCTGCATAATTGTCGAATCGATTCGGAACAGCCGAATCAATTCGGTTCACTAAGACCTGGAAACTGTCCCTATGCGAATCGATTCGGTCTGGCCGAATCGATTCGCCCCTGCGAATTTTGCCAATGTTGGCTATGGAGTCTTAGACTCCAAATTTACCCCCAACTCAAATCCATTCGAACCAACCTCATTTATTCTCACCAATACATCATAAATACCACTAACTACTACCATAAACATCAATAATCATCCAAATCATTCTTTAATGATTCAAGACCCTCAAATCCACAAAAATCCTAAAATAGTAAAACCATGATTCATACACAATTATCACAACTAATAATTTATCTTAAACCACATATAGCAAGAGAAAACTTGCCTCAATCTTGCAAATTCAGATTTTCCTTGTGTAGTAGCAAGAATCCAACCTCAATCTTCAATCTCTTCTCCTTTCTCTATTCTTTCTCTTCCTCTCTCTTTCTCTCTAGGTTTAGGAATACAATTAGGGAAAAATAGGAGACTTAATAAGACTAAACCGTGGCATAGGTCTAAAATTCCAACTTAAATGATCAATACCGCGATAAAATAACACGCAACTACCCATTTAAGGTATAACCAGTCAAAAGTTCCCAAAACCTCAAAATACAGTATGGCACATATTTTGACTATCTCGCACGTTTCGAAACCAACTACGGCCTCCAAATTATCATTTGGATATTTTATAACTCATTTTAAGTTCCGATTCCATTTTAAATCATTGGGTCATTTTGAATCTTATGACACTATAAAACTCAACATGAGGATATTTACATACTCATACAGTAAATATACAACAAGTTAGTAAATATGAACTTTTCTTCATTAAATTAATACTTACTCCATATTCCAACATTTTATATGTAATTACCTCACATAGTAAGTAAATATAAAATAGGTTCTCATAAGCGAGGGTTGTTACATACTCCCCCCCCCCCCCCCCCCCCCCTTATAAGGGAATTTTGCCCCCAAAATTCAAGCGTACCTTGTAAGAAGAGATGCGGATACTTTTCCCGCATGTCGTCCTCACGTTCCCACATCGATTCTTTAGCATTGTGATGACTCCATTGGACTCTCACCAAGGGCACCACACGAGACCTCAACTTACGCTCCCCATGCTCTAGAATAGCAACCGGTTATTCTTCATATGAAATGTTGGGTTGTAAGTCAATATCCTCGAAAGGGATATGTCAAAGGCCATCTTAGCCTCTCTTATACTTCTTCAGAGAGGAGACATGGAATACATAGTGAATTTGTTGCAAAGGTTCCGGTAAGGCAAGTTGATACGCCACTGGACCGACTTTCGCAATAACTAGAAAAGGTCCAATAAAACGCGGCGCAAGCTTTCCTTTCTTCCCGAAACGCTTAATGCCCTTCATTGGTGACACTCGCACCAAGACTTGGTCCCCAATATCCAACTCCATGTGTCTTCTACCCGCATCGGCATAGCTCTTTTGGCGGTCTTGGGCTATCCGAATGAGTTCAATTTTAGAAGGATTATCTTGGATCATTTCAGGTCCAAGGAATTTATTATCACCCACTTCCAACCAACAAGCGGGCGATCTACAGGGCCGGTCATTAAGAGCTTCACAGGGCGCCATCTTAATAGTAAATTGGTATGAGTTGTTGTAAGCAAACTCAACCAATAGGAGTTATTGTTCCCAACCACCCTTGAAATCAAGCATGCACATACGGAGCATATCCTCCAACATTTGGTTTACTCTTTCAGTCTGACCATCTGTTTGAGGATGATAAGAAGTGCTTACCCTCAATTTGGTCCCCATGGCCTCTTGGAAACTTCGCCAAAAGTGGGAAACAAAGATCTTGTCTCGGTCGGAAACTATATTTAAAGGTACCCTATTAAGTCTAACGACCTCCTCGATGAACAGTCGGGCATAGCGAGTAGTGTCATAATCAGTACGCACGGGTAGGAAGTGTGCCGACTTAGTCAAGCGGTCGAAAATCACCCAAATCGAATCATAACCCCTCTGTGACCTTGGAAAGCCCATAATAAAGTCCATCGATATGCTCTCCCATTTCCACATCGAAATCTCCAACAGTTGCAACAAACCTGTCGGTCGCTGATGATCGATCTTGACCAATATACAAGTAGTACATTGGGATACAAACTCAAAAATATCCTGCTTCATGCCTGGCCACCAATACTGGCGGCGCATGTCTTGATACATCTTGTCCCCACCAGGATGTACCGTAAATTTTGACCCGTGAGATTCTGCCATCACTGACCGTCTCAAATCCCCCTCTTCCGAAATAATAAGTCTTCCATGGAAGCGTAATCCATCCTCTGAACTTATCGAGTAGGATTCCGCTCCCTCGGACAGTAATCGGTGTATATGGTCCTGACAGCCCTTATCCCTTCCTTGGGCTTCCACAACCCTTGCCATAATGGTAGGAGTAACGGTCATCACTGACATGAACGCTCTCACCATCGCATCCTCCTGACTGAGCTCTTTCCACTTAGCTTTCCATACATCAGCTAACTCTCCCTCGGGGCTCCTACTCAAGGCATCCGCCATAACGTTCGCCTTGCCCGGATGATAATGGATATCAAATTGATAATCTTTCATGAACTCCAACCATCGGCGCTGACGCATATTCAAATCTTTCTGTGAAAATTAATATTGCAGCGATTTATGGTCCCTGAAAAGACTGAATTTCTCCCCCAAGAGATAATGCCTCCAAATCTTTAAGGCAAAGACAACTGCGGAAAGGTCTAAGTCATGCACCGAATAGTTCCATTCATGGGGCTTGAGCTTTCGAGAAGCATAAGCAATAGCCCGTCGCTCTTGCTGAAGCACACCTCCTAATCCTTGAAGAGATGCATCGGTGGAGACTAGATATTCCAATCCCGATTTTGGAAATGCAAGGACTGGAGCTGAAGTTAACCTATCTTTGAGCTCGTCAAAAGAAGCCTGACAAGAGTTATCCCAAATAAATCTCACCCCTTTCCGGGTCAAATTTATCAAAGGGCTTGCGATTTTTGAGAAACCCTTGATAAACCTACGGTAATAACCCGACAACCCTAGAAAACTACGAATCTCGGTAGGTGTCGTGGGCTGACCCCACTCCCTCATTGTAACCACCTTACTAAGATCCACCAATATACCCTGGGATGACACATGGCCCAGAAACTGAACTTCCCTCAATCAAAAGCCACACTTCTCGAACTTTGCATACAATTGGTGATCCCTCTATCTTTGCAGGATCGACCGTAAGTGAGTAGCATGGTCAGATTCTATCTGAGAATAGACTAAGATGTCGTCGATGAATACAATGACAAATTGGTCAAGGAAATACTGAAACACCCTATTCATGAGATCCATAAATACAGCGGGGACATTGGTAAGTCCAAAAGGCATAACCAAGAATTCATAGGATCCATATCTGGTCAAAAATGCGGTCTTGGATACATCCTGCTCCCGTATCCTCAACTGATGATACCCCGTCCTCAAATCGATCTAAGAGAAGTACGACGCTCCCCTAAGTTGGTCAAATAGATCATCAATGCGAGGCAAATGATATTTATTTTGGATGGTGACTTTATTCAACTCTCTATAGTCCACACATAACCGGAGAGAACCATCTCTTTTCTTTACAAACAACAGCGGAGCACCCCATGGTGACGTACTGCTCCTAATAAATCCCTGTTCCAATAACTGCTGGATTTGATCCCTTAACTCCCTCATTTCCACAGGAGCAATGCGATATGGAGCTCTCGCAATCGGTCGAGTTCCCGGTGATAAATCAATCACGAACTCAATCTCCCGGCTCGGAGGTAATCCCGGTATTTCCTGAAAAACATCTTCAAAATATCTTACAATCGGAATAGAATCCATGGGAACAACTACATCCCTAGAAGTCTCCTCCGCAATACAATACAAATAGGTACTCGTACCTCCTTCCAACTAGGCATAACTACCAAGAACATTTCTTGTCCCGGAACGGCAAAGACTATACTCTTCCCGTAATAATTCACTATCACGTGATATTTCATCAAACAATCCATGCCCAAAATCACGTCATACCCGACCATATCAAGGACGAGCAAATCTGCCTCAAAACACAAATTACCAAGATAAATTCTATGTTTTACAAACAAAGAAAATCAATGAACCATCACCCATAGAAGATTCAACGCTAGTGAAAGTACTCTCAGCAGATTTTATCAACTCTGTGCTCTGAGCAAAACTCCTAGAAATAAAAGAGTGTGTCGCACTCGTATCAAATAATACCCGACCCATGTGCCCTTGGATGAGAAACTTACCCTCAATCGCTGGCGGTGCTGGAGGGGCCGGAGGAAGCATAGCCTCCTGGATGTGATAGACCCGTCCATACTGCAGTTGCCCCTGTTGTGGAGGAATAACCGGATTAGGTTCCTGGGGTGGAAATTGTACATATGGCTGCAGTGGAGCCCTAGGAAGTTGTCCTCCAATCAACTGAGGACACGACCTCTTATAATGGCCCAGCTCTCCGCACTGAAAACATTTGTTCATCACATTCTTCTGGTTTTGCCCTTGATTATTTCAGAACTGCCCAAAACCTCGGCCCTGCCGGCCTCTACCTCCATTCCCTCCTCTACCTGCTTGTTGTTGTGGTGGTCCACCTTGACCCTGCCTATTATTGTTACCACTCGCATTAAATTCACCAAAGTGTTGGCGTTTAGACAAATCCCCTTGTTGGGGGTCCCTCTCTCTTTGCTTACTCCCCGAAGATTGGGATGAAGGAGATGCTCCTCCACCAACCCCATTACCTATAGGTTTTCCCACTTGTCCCATCGCGGTAGCCTTCTTGCTATTTTGCACAAATAATCTATGCTCTTGGCAATGAAGTAATGCCGCATTCATCACATCCCCAAAGGTTTGTAAAGCCGAATTTCCCAACAAATATTGTTTTATCTACCAATGTAAACCTCCTACAAACTTGGAGATTCTCCTATCTTCTGGAGTCACCTCATCCGGTACAAAACTTGCCAATCGGGTGAACTCCTCTTCATACTCTCCAACAGATCTCTCCCCCTGTACTACATCTTGAAGCTTCCTTCGCATCTCCCTTTGAACTGCGGGAGGGAAGTACTTTCGGTCAAACAAGGCCCAAAAATTAGTGATTGTCATCGTATCCCTCTGTTCTGGTGTAGTCATCGACTCCCACCAATGTAATACCGATCCGACAAGCTTGAAAGTAACAAGGATTTGCTTTTTCTCCTCACTACATTCTACCATTCGAAGATGGCGTTGCATGTCTCTCTACCAATGATTTACCCTTATAACATCTGAGCCTCCATCAAATTCCGGGGGATGGCCCTTTAGAAAAGACTCCCTAACTCTTTCCCACGGAGAAGGTCCCGTAGGAGCTTGTGCCTCATGTGCCCGTGGTTGAGCTTGTGACATTTGTTGTACCACGGCAGTCATAGCTGCATTGACTGCTTGGGCCACTATATTTTCTACATCGGCAGCATTTATACTCCCCGATGGCGGCGGTGGAGGACCAACCTCCTCTTCCATGACTCTATTACGTCTCGCTGGGCTACCTCTCTTAGGCGGCATCTGAGATGGAGAAATAATACAGTTAGGATACTATATAAAACAATCTATCTTGCAGAAGATCACAAACATAAGTATCAAAGCAGTCCTAACATTAGGCTCTATATCAAATAACGCTACGGTAGAACGTGACAAGTCCGCATAAGTCCTAAAGACTCTAGAACCTGATCCTCTAATACCATCTATGACTGCCCGGTATTCGAAATAAGGGGTGTCCATCCTGATACTCCAAAAATACAGGAATCATTCTTAGCATCGTGACAACATAAAGAGTATACGGGATAACCACACAATACTTCAGAAAACGGCTTGTCAAAAATTTTGTTTTGTAATTTAAAGAAAGCTTTGTCAACAACCCATAACAGAAAAGAAGGTGGAAACCCCTAAAGTATATATATAACAATTATACAATAAAAGGACCGAATATAATGTCGGTCAACAGAATTTCATATAAGGTACAACAAGTTCCATGAGTTACATATTACATCCATTATACAATTACAACAGTTTGGGCCACACGCCCGAATAAAGACCCGAATATAACTAGAAAACAAAAATGAAGGCGTCTACACAAAACATCCTGTGATATCCACAAAATATCACAGCTCCTCCAAAGACACTGGAATAGGGAGGTCAATACGGGCGTCCTTGCGGTGAAGCTCCTGAGCGGTTAATATATTTATGCACAACAAGAAAGAAGAACGGGTCAGGGCCCGATTTTATATGATCACCAGATAAACAAATAGTATGACAATTATGAACAGTTAATCATGGATGATAAAGATGATATTCTAACATGGTGACCTCATATGATAAACTAAGACAATTAAATGATTATAAAGTAGAATTCAAGTATGCAAGAGGATAAGTATAACCATCATAAATCTAGAATCTTTATCATTATTCACCTTTTCATTTTATCTTTTCATTCCTTATCAGGAATACAAATTTTATCATGTGCTCTTTGTGGTACGTATCTCAATTGTATGCTCTTTGTGGCATATATTATGCTCTTTATGGCATTGCGTTATGCTCTTTATGGCAATAATATCCATCAAGTCCCACTTGATGTTAGAATAGTTATAAGTATACATATATAACGATTCTAGGACCGCCCGTCCTGGTTTCCCCACTGTGCGCGCCCCTAAATAACCATCATCTTCTAGGGCCTATTGTAGGAGGGTAGTGAGACTGGGGTTTATGAATAACAGGAAAGGGTGAGGCGTGACCCACTCCAATGGATGCTGCCTGCAAGGTCTTCAAGGTCTCCTGATGCAACTTCTGAAGAAAACTTCTCCTTCTGGTAACAATGGAACTCAAGCTTCAAACTCACTCCCTACAAGAAGATGAACTTTCACAGTAAAAATAGTAATTTTCTCAAGGGAAACACCTGAGAGTGATGGCTGTCAGTGGGGAGTGAAGGAACAAGGCACTCAGCACTAAGAGAATGAGCAGGGAGAGAATACTAGGTAGGTCTAGTGATATTTTAGCAGAGTAACAGTGCCATTTTTTATTGTCTATCTCTTGACCTTGCCCAGAGGTCTATTTATACTAGGGTGTTAGGGGTGAGTTGGCATTTTTGGGTGCCAAAACTGAGAGAGTTGGTGGGGAACAATGTCTGAAGTGGACCATTTGTCCCTACCTGTAGGCAGTCTGCCTGTCCCCTCTGCAGGCGCCACCTGGCGCCGACCAAAACTCAAAAAGCACATATGTCCCCTAATGGAGACAAAATATCAGATTTGGTAGTTATCTTTTGAAACGGTAACTTGTGGTGCAATTTTTCAAATCTTGAGAGAGGAGACCTTAAGGACTCATTTCTTCTAAAAAGTGTTATTTTTCTCGAGAGGGACCTCGAGGACCCCCCTCTTCTGGAAAAAGTCATTTTCTTGTAAAGAGTTTATTTCTTGTGAGTAGCTAGCTCTTTGGCTGCTCACTTCACTTGTGACCAAGTGTGCAGTGTGCGTTTAGAGACTGATGTTTCATGTATAAGAAAGTAAAGTGTTAGTGATGTTGTTCGTTTAGAGACTGATGTTTCATGATGAGGAGTTGTTCGCGATAGCTACTTCCTCAATATGAGTTTCTGTCGAAACCCCCGTAGCAGCACTTCTCGAATAACATTTCTGCAGTGACCCTTGCAGTGGCGCTGAGCCTCGCAGTGACGCTGACTCTCTCGACTGTCATTACTGCAGTGACCCTTGCAGCAGCGCTGACCCTTGCAGTGGTACTTCCCAATTTTGGACTTCTATGGTGACTCCCGTGGGCACCTCTCGAATGTTATTGTTGTAGTGACCCTTGTCGTAGTGGCACTGACGCTTGAAGCGGCGCTGACCCTTGGAGCGGCGCAGACACTTGCAGCGGTGCCGACCATGGTAGTGGCGCTGACTTGCAGTGGCGCTGGTTCTTGAAACGGCACCGACACTTGCAGCGGCGTGGACACCTGCGGCGGCGCTGGCACTTGAAGCGGCGCTGACCCTTGCAGCGGCGTAGACACTTGCAGCGGCGCTAACACTTGAAGCGGTGCTGGCCCTTGGAGTGGCGCCGACACTTGCAGTGGCGCGAACACTTGCGGCGGCGCTGACACTCGCGGCTGCGCTGGTACTTGAAACGGTGCCGACCCTTGCGGCGACGCGGACACTTGCAGCGGCGCTGGTACTTGAAGCGGCACCGATCCTTGCAGTGGCGCGGACGCTTGAAGCGGCGCTGACCCTTGCAGCGGCGCTGACACTTGCAGCGGTGTTGATACTTGAAGCGGCGCCAACACTTGCAGCGGCGCGGATACTTGCGGCGGCGCTGACACTCGCAGCGGTGCTGGCACTTGGAGAGGCGCCGATACTTGCAGCGGCGCTGACCCTTGCAATAGCGCAGACACTTGCAACGACGCTGGCTTCCGAAACGACGTCGACCCTTACGGAGGCGCGAACACCTGCAGCGGTGCTGGCACTTGTAGCGACGTCGATACTTGCAGCAGCGCTGACCCTTGCAATGGCGCAGACACTTGCAACGGCATGGGATTCCGAAATGGTGACGACCCTTGCAGCGGCGCGGACACTTGCAGCGGCGCTGGCGCTTGCAACGGCGCTGGCACTTGTAGCGACGCCAACCCTTGCAGCGGCGCGGACACTTGCAGCGGTGCTGACCCTTACAATGGAGTAGACACTTTCAGCGACGCTGGCACTTGTAGCGACACCGACCCTTGCAGCGGCGCGGACACTTGTAGCGGCGCTGACCCTTGCAATGGCGTAGACACTTGCAGCGGCGCTGACACTTGCAGCGACGCTGGCACTTGTAGCGACGCCGACCCTTGCAGCGGCGCGGACACTTGCAGCGGCGCCGACCCTTGCAGTGGCGTTGACACTTGCAGCGGCGTTGACCCTTGCGACGGCGCTGGCACCTGAAGCAGCGTAGGCACTTGAAGCGGCGCCGGCACTTGCAGCGGCGCGGACACTTGCGACAGCGCTGACACTTGCAGCGGTGCTGGCACTTGAAGTGGCGCTAAACCTTCCCATGGCTTTTGGACTTCTGGGTGACCTTCTCGAGCACCTCTCGGATGTCATTAATAAAAGAAGCATATTTATTTTATTTTATTTGCTTTTTTTATTGATAGACACCCACTGTGCGCCCCTAAATAACCATCATCTTCCAGGGCCTATCATCAAGACAACCTGGGATCCTATCGAAATGTCGGGAAGCGGCCATATGCCTACGGGGTAGTCATAACCACACCCGGAATTACCTACCCATTGCAAAAAATATACAATAAGCGCTCATATGGCCTAGGACTATATCCACCCTGCATTCATTAGCCAAGGGGCTTCACCTTACGCACGAACTTCCCTTAAGATGGTATTTAGAGAGGGTGTGTTCCAACCAATTTATTAATTATCATAACATGATTTAGTAAATTATCATTTACTTTATCCATTTACATTTTATCAAGTGCATTATGGTTATCCGGAACTATACGTGCTTCGCATTATCATAATAACCTCGATGAATGTTTAAACTCCCAAATTATTTTCCCAAATCTCCTTTTGGTATTTATAATATACCATCATACCTCAAATTAACTTCTAAAGTCTCCAAACACAACTTCGTAATCTCCTAAACTCATACGAATTGAATAAGGAAAGTAATGCGTGAACATCACTTCACGCACCCTTGAAATAAATCCCAAATACACCAATTCTAGTCTAGGGTAGTAAACTAACTCACCTAGAACTCTAGGACTCTAAGTTGACTTCATACAAGAAGGTTCCTAAGTCCTAAGCATGGAGGAAAAGGGTTAGAATTAGAAAAGAAAAATAATTTAAAAATGCAGGATTTCCGAATCGATTCGGCCTGGCCGAATCGATTCGTTCAGAAAATATGAGATTCTGCATAATTGCCGAATCGATTCGGACCATCCGAATCGATTCAGTCAAGAAAAATTGGGTTTCTGCATAATTGTCGAATCGATTCAGGACAGCCGAATTGATTCGGTTCACTAAGACCTGGAAACTGTCACTATGCGAATCGATTTGGTCTGGCCGAATCGATTCGCCCCTGCGAATTTTGCCAATGTTGGCTATGGAGTCTTAGACTCCAAATTTACCCCCAACTCAAATCCATTCAAACCAACCTCATTTATTGCCACCAATACATCATAAATACGACTAACTACTACCATAAACATCAATAATCATCCAAATCATTCTTTAATGATTCAAGACCCTCAAATCCATAAAAACCCTAAAATAGTAAAACCATGGTTAATACACAATTATCACAACTAATCATTTATCTTAAACCACATATAGCAAGTAGAAAACTTGCCTCAATCTTGCAAATTCAGATTTTCCTTGTGTAGTAGCAAGAATCCAACCTCAATCTTCAATCTCTTCTCCTTTCTCTACTCTTTCTCTTCCTCTCTCTTTCTCTCTAGGTTTAGGAATACAATTAGGGAAAAATAGGAGACTTAACAAGACTAAACCGTGGCATAGGTCTAAAATTCCAACTTAAATTATCAATACCGCGATAAAATAACACGCAACTACCCATTTAAGGTATAACCAGTCAAAAGTGCCCAAACCCTTAAAATACAGTATGGCACATATTTTGACTATCTCGCACGTTTCGGAACCAACTACGGCCTCCAAATTATCATTTGGATATTTTATAACTCATTTTAAGTTCCGGTTCCATTTTAAATCATAGGGTCATTTTGAATCTTATGACACTATAATACTCAACATGAGGATATTTACATACTCATACAGTAACTATACAACAAGTTAGTAAATATTAACTTTTCTTCATTAAATTAATACTTACTCCATATTCCAACATTTTATATGTAATTACCTCACATAGTAAGTAAATATAAAATAGGTTCTCATAAGCGAGGATTGTTACAATCTCATGGTTTGAGACCCAAGACTATTTGCTCGTCTTTGTTCGAGTATCATTTGGCACGATGGGAAAATGGAGTACATGCACACCTACAAAAATGGAGTACTATGTCTAAATAACAATCTCGAAAGTATCAAAGGATGATATGTGAATAATGAGGGATGTACTTGTATCACCCCACATCTTGATTGACCTAATTACGACAATGAAATAGTAATTATTTTTCGTAATTGGTCTAAGTCAACTCGAAATATTAAGATTTAGTCCCTAATAAATTATAAAGGCTATATTTTAAATAAAACTACAATTCAGGGAGAAAATGTAATTATTGAAACTTAATAAATATCTCTTTGGTATTATCTAAAGGGAAAAAAAGATGTAATAACCAGACTTTTATATATTTAAATATATTCACATATTTATATTTCCTAGCATATGATAAAATGTCACATGGTAAGTATTTATTGGTATAGAATTTTCTAATAAAATACGTATTTGTTAGGATGCTCACGTAATGTTGAGAACTTTACGGTAATGATCTGCTTATATTTGTTAAATATGCCTACATATTACACTATGAAGTTAATTCATTACAATCTTATTCATACATCCCAATATACTATATTTTGATTTCTAAAGACTACAATTAAATTTAATGAAAATATATAGAGTTTTAACATTGAATTATATTATATTAGAGATTAAATTGATAGTTAAAATTATTTTACTACCTATAGTTCGTATTGAGTTTGAGTTTCAGGACGATGATAGGGGTAAAAGTATAATTTTACAAAATTTTAGGGATATTGTTTTAATAAAGAGTCATTGGGACCAAAATGAAAAATATAAAAAGACCTTTTTTGTAAATAAACTACTTTCAAGGACTTCTAAAAAATATTGAAAAATATAGTGTGAAATTACTAAAATACATTTCATGTGTAAAATGACCCTTACACCCTTACCACCATTCCACCTCGTGCTTAATCCTTTTCCACCTCATGATTTATACCTCGTGCTTCAATTTTGATACCTCCACCTTACACGTGTCATCTTTAGAGAGAAAGCTAAAACACATGTCACCATTTGGTGAAATAAGACTACAAGACCATTCTGGCACACGACACCTTAACACTGACTCACCACTATAAAAGCACGATCACCTAAACACGTGTCAACGCCATAATATCTTTGAAAACCTATCAATAGGGTCTTCATGAATAATTCAAACTCACTTTAATTCTTTGAGAATTACAAAAGGTAGTAGTAAGAGAAAATGTGGAAAAGTTTAAGAAAAAGTTCTTAAAGTTCTTAAATTATTTGTCTTAAGGTAATCTTCTACTAATGTTATGATACATATTTATAATTTTAATTTGTTACTTAATAGCTATACTAAGTATAAATGTTGTAGGGTTTTTTATCTTTTTTATCCATTTTAGCTATACTAAGTATAAATTTGTTATACTTAATAGATATACTAAGTATTTGTTACTTAATAGCTATACTAAGTATTTGTTACTTAATAGCTATACTAAGTATAAATTTGTTACACTAATTATCGATTTTAGTGAACATAAAATTGTAGGGTTTTTTACATTTAATTATTTTATAAAATTGAAACATAGAACTCTTTTTATAATAAATTATTAAATTTTAAAAAGGGATTTTCACTAATGAATTTATATTCTTTTTGGTGATGAAAATTAATTTTGTTTATTATTTCTAAGCACAGAATAGATAAATTACATTTAATATTGGATTTACTTATTATCCAAACTGAAACTTATTTAAAGTTGTATATGGACTTTTGAAATGATTTTTGTGGAATCCATTTAAGTATTTCCACATAAGTTCATAGGTGAACTAATTTCATATATATTTGTTATATAATTGGTCAAAATCTACTCAACAACTTTGTTGATTCCTTTCCTTCCAGTTATTTTGAAGAGGTACCTATAAGCAACGAATGCTTCAGGAGTCATTTGATACATAGAGACATGGAAAGGTCTTATTAGAGGTCATGAAACATATAGCAACATTGCTTGGTGGACCAGTTCTAACAACTCGATGTGGGGAAAGCTTTTAAAAGTCATTCCTGCTTTTATTTTTTGGGGGATGTGGAAGGCTAGGAACAAATGGAAGTTTGAGAATGCTAAAATTAAGGCAGAGAGATCCATAATGGACATGCATTCTATTTTAAAATTAGATCTTAATTTAAACCTCTACTCTAGGATGGTTCAACAATCGACAATTCAGTTAATTAGACTTGTTCATTGGAGACCTCCTGAAGATAACTGGTTCAAAACTAATGTTGATGGAAGTTGTAAAGGTAATCCGGGATCTATGGGAGGAGGTGGAGTTTTAAGAAATTCTTAAGGGAAGTTAATTACAGCTTTTGTTTGTAGCTTTAGTGTTGGTTCGAACATAATAGCATAAGATTTATCAGTACTTCAAGCCATTAATTTATGTTATTCCTTTCTCAATGAAGGCTTAATTGTGGAGTCAAATTCTTTAAATGTTATTAAAGTGTTGAATGAGCAAATGAAGTGCCGATGGAGTATAGTGCCTTTTATTACCAAGATTAAAATAAAAACTCAGAATCGAAAGGTGAAATTCTGTCATATCCTTAAAGAAGGTAATAAGTGTGCAGATTTTTTGGCTAATCATGGAGTTTCATCGCAAAGACATCTTACATCATCCTCTTTAGATGACTTTCCTAAAGAGTTAAAAGGTCTCATCAATTTAGATGCTTGGGGTCTCCCAAACTTTAGATTCTCATAGGTTTTTATGTTTCGTGTAAAGGTGGCTACTTATAAATTCATCCTTCTCTCTTGTAAGTTCCATTTTATTTTATTCGATTATTCAATAAATTAGTGGGGCTTTGTCCCTATTATAAAAAAATTCCTACATATATGAGTCTTATATAGGAATGAGTTTTTAAACTATAGTTGTAAAACATTTGATCATCAATAAATCTCTCTGTTGTTTAAGCATTCATGGCGTATTTATGGTTTAGCATTCTTTTAAGATAAGACTCATACCCGAGAAATCAGGTGTGACAAAGTGGTATTAGAGCCCGGTTAGGTAGCCTATACGGGATATAGATGGAAAGTTATAGTTAGAAGTATAGGATATCTAGGTTGCAGTTTAGACATTAACATAGAAAGATAATATTATGATCGTATTAAGGAATAATGTGACATAGTAGTGGAGGTTAAATACTAATTAAGATTAAAAGACTCAATTACTAGTTAATACATTGTAAATTTCAAGTATAAGATAATGTATTTAGGAAAATGATCTTATAGTAGAAGCAAGAAATATGTGAGAAATTATCTAGGATTTTATACCGTCGATCGAATATCAAAAAAAAAATTAGAGAATTAAAAAGGATGCAACTAAGTTAGCATTCGAAACCTATTAAAATAAATACGTAGGAAGGGACTGTATACAGTATACTCCATAAAAAGTCTTTATAAAGAACCATTTTTATCTCAAATGAACCAATTTGTATTCTCTTAAAGAATCAATCTTCAATTAGAATTCCATTTTTCATCTTCGAACTTGATCACATTTCGCTTCTCCATTGTTACCATATTCTTCATCGTACTCTTGTTGTATTGTATATAAATCTTCTAGAGAGTGAGACGACCTGTGTTAGAAAGGTACTTGTGTAGCATTAAAATACCCACATTGGATACATTCATTAGTATGAATTAGGAATGGTGTTGTTAAGCATATTATGTTTAACCATTTTACTCTTCAGCACGTAACTGCATTAATAATAAATTCTATTTAAACAACCTATAAATATAAACCCTGTTATAAATGCCAATATGGACCGGTGTTATATACTCCGTGAGCTTCACTATGTTACTTTTCTCTTATCACGATTTATGAGACCAGTATCTCCCGAACCATACGATTCCGTGATAAACATATGTGAAATTCTTACCCGAGATAGGATTGATATAATAATAATCCCTTATCTGAACATCCTAGACCCCAAGCTGTGTAAATTAAGTTTCAAACGATACAAGGCAATTTGTGATATAGATACTTATCCTAAATATTTAATTGATTTAACTGCCCTACCAAGTACGTGAACAAGAGTAAACCTTTAACTAGAAAACTTAGAAAATGCTTTTCTCCTTATTGTTTAGTAAACTCAGTTTCTCACTTAGCCACAAGAAACAATTGTGTGTATAAATCAAGATAAGTATATTACACCTCAACCCATATTTACAAACCTACCAAAGTATTATGAACCTTTACACATGAACCTACGTTAAACATGAATGTGAGAATTAAGTAAGCATGCTATAAATGTTTTATGAACCCAAAGACATGTTCAAAATATTATTTTAATTCAATTACGTATATGTGAAATGTATCCCGATGAAATAAGTCAGAACATATGGTATTCAAGTGGTGTTTTAATAACCCACCATCTAAACTGTGTACTCAAAATCAATTGATTAAGAAAACCCTATAAATTGATTCATTAAATCTTGATCTCCTCAAGAATAATTTTATCACAATTTCTTGTCATAAACCTTATACTAGATACTTACCCAAAACATTGTAAACCTTTACCTCATTTGTATTCTAGAATAATTCCTACCTCATGCCTTAAATTCTTACCTAAACTCATATCTTACAATTATAGTCCCTAATAGTGTTAATATTCCCAACCTCTTAATATGTAATATGTCTTATCATTAGGTTAGAATTCAAATATCAGTAAAAATATCTAATTCCTACCTAAACCTATGCTTCATTTCATGCTCGAGTTAGTACATACCTGCTCTATTATATGTACTGAGAATGTCGATGCATGAATTATGAAATATTCAAACACTTAAACCATAAATTATGGGTTATTATAATTCGTAAATATCTAAAACTCAAAATAAAAATTTTACCTAAGTAGACCAACGACATTTCAAATTACTCGACCCAAGGATGATTTCTACCTTACGATTGCATATGCTCCTACATAACCAAAAATTCCATGTCAAGTGACATCGTTCTTAAATATAAACATAATTAACCTAACTTAAAATAATGTGCTTTTATTCCAACCTAATTACCAACTAATTCTAATTATATAATACATACTATAACCACTCCAAAATAAGAAAGATAATTATGTTCTACAATAAACCAATTAGTTGAACGTTTCCTATCCCGGATCAAGTAAATTAAAATCCTAGAAGGAAAAAAAACATTTACATTTCTTGTACAGCCTTACTTTACACTAAAGTTACCTATGTAATTAGAATCATAGACACACTCTTTTCTACTAAATTATATTACCAAAACTTAAAAATTGTTAACAAGTTCTATTAAACTATATAACAGATTTAAATTCTTGGGAAAATTACTATGAACTCAATAGATTTGTTAAATCAATAGCTCAGGATGAACATAGGTAGACACATACGTTGAAGCCTATCCAGAAATATACCACTCGTTTTTTAAATTAATTAAATTACAATATTCCTCGTTATTACTTATGGTAGCGAATACTTATTTTCAACAAAATCCTCAAAAAATATTTTCCAAATACCCTAAATGGACTAGGTAATATTTTATTTATCCGTTAGATCGTATTACCCTGTAAACATCATCATACATGAGTTGTCAATATTCATAAAAGTATCCCTAGGAGTAGTCAACCATTCATACTTTTGGAACCCAAACCTATTTCGACAATCATTTAGAAGCAAGAATTATTCCGTCCCATATTTACTATCCTAATAATCAATAATACCTAAAACTCTATGAATCAAATCTTAAAAACTACCACTAGTTACCTCTTCAAAACTGCAATTAGTTGAAGAACCACTAAACTAAAAGTTCGATCTTAAGATCAATCAAACTACCTAGTATTACCCTTACTATCAAAAAGTAGCAACCTTATAATTAAATTCAATGATTTCAAATTTTCATAATAGATAAAATTTTACAAAAAATATTAAACACAACTTCCACTAAATATGTTGATAAACATTACTCGGGCCAATATCCTAGTTCAAGTAATCCTTAAGTCAGTACTAAGTAATATAAAGAATTAAAACACATAACAAAACATAATTAGCTCATTGTAAAGTTTAGATACCCTTACCTCTATAGTTTTTTGCCAGTTACTATATAATCTCAGAACAATCATACACCATGAAAAATATAGTGAGACAACGCAACCAACCCATAATGATGAGGTGATATAATCAGATCTTATAGATAAGTACGTATAGTGATAAAACTCAGTGGCTCGAGACATGATGGCCTTATGCCACCTCCAAATCCCAACTCATATACAACCAAACTATGTCACCATGTTTGTATTCTACATCTTTATAACATCAATTTCTATAAAAAAAATCTTATTCTAAATAGTTTACTATGATACCAGATGAATTCGAAAAGCTTGTGAAGCTATCAATTTATTGTCAAGTTACATATTAGTGACATTTTTCAATCCGAGAAATCCCGTTAAAACTATGTGCGATTCCATTTCTCATATTATATAATAAACAAAGCACAAACTTTTTAAGTACGCGTGTAAGTAAATCCATACCCATAACTAGGAGTAAAATATATTTCAATATGGGCATTACCTCTAAGACTAAGAATCTTCAATAAAGTTATGTTATCGCCAATAACTTTATTTAATTAAATGTTATTATCTCCTAGAAGCCATGGAATAATAATTACCATTGTGTGAACTTCCCAACTTCTTCAATAAAGTTATGTTATCGCCAATAACTTTATTTAATTAAATGTTGTTATCTCCTAGAAGCCACGTAATAACATATGTGGTAACCTATCCCCTTCATAATCGAGGAACAAGTTAGAGCAAGTAAGAATTTAAGAACTACCTCATGTAACACCCCGTGTTTTTATAAAAATTAAATTGGTAAAATTTTAAATAAATAAATTTATTGAGTCAATTGCTTGAATGTGATATGCATGATTATGTAATTCATTTATGCCAAATGTTTATACTGGTAGATAATTAAATTGCATGTTACTTGAATTAATATTATGTCCCGGTTAAACATAATAAAATGAGTAATTTGGGGTAGACACGGTTTGGGTGAGTTTCGGAATGATTTGGAACTCGTTAAGTCATTTTAAACGCCTAAATTTAGGCATGAGGGATAGATATATCCTTAGGAAAGATTTTGGACCAATCCGAGTATTATTTCGGGCTCATTTGGGGGCCCAAACTTGGGGGTTAAACGGAGATGCGGGATTAAGGTTTAAATTATGTTAATAACCCACTTTAAACACACATTCCATCCACATTAGAGTTACCTTAGCATCCCCACACCCTCTGGAGGAAGTTACCAAAGTTAGAGAAGAAGGGAGGAGCAAGATTTAAGAGAGGAGGCTCACATCATCAGTTTAAGGCAAGAATTTTCTTGCTAAACTAATTATAATTTGTTTCTTGATTTATTTGCACACTTTCTCATACCAATTTCGGGTTAAAAGTTAATTTGGAGATTGAAAACAAATGGATTCGAATATAGAACTATTTAATCAAAGAATAATTGTGCTTTGAGAATTAAACACTTTGGCGACAAATCCGAAATTGACATCGTTTTATTGAGAAATTTATTATTCGAACTCATGTGATAGGATTTGTGTTTATAATTGATTTCAAATTTTGTATTGATCTCATTATTCTGAGAATTCATAGATAAGAGTTATGATGTTGATTGAGTTAAATAAATTAGACTATTTATGGGTCCGATTTCTTGAAATTATGGTGGGTGATCATACATAAATTGGGTGGGTAAATACATAATCATGTTTTCTTGACCATAATGGGATTATAGTTCTTGAAATGGAAGGGGATAAAAACGTAAAAATGAATTTGGATTCTTAGCAATGAAACTCATATAAAAAATATAGCAACTCTGGGCTACTTTCTTAAATCGAAGCGATTCAACTTCCAGGGCAAATTGATCTGGCCCGGCGAATCGATTCGACTCTGGGAGGCTAATCGATTGGGCTCCTGGGCTAGGTCAATGTTGGACCGTAGGAACGTTCAAGGAATTTTTTAGAACTCAAGCAAGTATGTGGGAGGTTATACAAGTGAGTGGATATTTAGTTAAAAATAATTTTTTATCGTTATTCATTAATTAGGGAATTTAATAATTAACCAAGGTGTTAATTCTTATGACAATGGAATTATTTAGAGATTGATGAAATCTAATTGGGGTAGTTATGAGGATAATTAACTATACATATTGTGTGCTACAAATATATAATTATTAATTGTGTGAACATACCCGTGTTCGTGGACGGCCTATTGGTTGGGGTTACATTCATCTTCGGACCATAACACATGTCGACATAGGTGGGATAGGAATTGTGTAGGTCATTATGTTAGGTCGTACCTTAAGAGACACCACTTGCGATGAGGTAAGAGGGATAGCCGAGTCCATTATCATCATCGTGGCTATGGACTTTGAAATGGTGTACTGCGTAGCAACCGCCCTCTTGTATGTGTTTTGTTTACGTCCGTTTAGTGAGGGACTCCTCCAGACTTGCCGACAAAGCACAAACTGGACACTAAAGGTAAATGCCTTCGCGTGTAGTATATATGTAAGGATATATATATGTATATATATATAAATTAATTAAGAACAAATGCATGTAGTCTAATGATGTAAACAACTGTTAATGAACATCATGCTATGTAAAATACATAATGTGATGAAATGGTATTTCTTATGGGTAGTATTATGGGGATTATTCTTGGGACTGAAATTATATGTGTATATGTTTATCTCCCTCTTAATATATGTGCTATATGCCTTTAATATTGTCATGTTAGTGTAGTTACCGTATTTCATATTTAGGCTTGGATACATATAGTTTTACACTTGGATGAGGGGTGAGATCTTTATCGCATGTGAGTGTCGATGGGCGATGTGTAATATTTATTGAATTTGTAATTATATATTTATTTTTTAAGTTAATTCTTGCAACTTCAGGATGCTGACCCAAATCATAAAATGTTTTTCCCCCATGTTTTTCCTAAGACAGAGACAGCAGGGCTGACAGGGGATCAGACTTATTATTGCACTTTATCATTAGAGAATTCAGTTAATTTGACTCTAGCATAGGTTGATACTCTATATTTTAGTTTGTTTTTATTATTTTAAAGATTGTATAGGCATAAGCCAGAGATTTATTTATTTCATTTTTTATATTCCAGTTACCCTGAAGACTTATGGGTGTTTGTATTTAATTTGACTTATGGGTGTTTGTATTTAATTATTATCAATTTATTAATTCATATGGTTTTATTGTGCGTGTATGTTTTAAATAAAAATTTCATTTACGGTTTGATGCTAAGAACGGTAGAAATTGTTAGACAAACCCCATCTTCGGCGTATTGTGTATGACCAACCTTTACGTGGAAAATGGGACTTGATGTTCAAATTTGAAAAGGCCTCGATGATGATTAAAAATAGAAATCCTCCATTGTTTCGCCTCTCTCTTTCCATATGCATCCCTCAACACGATACAATTCAATAAAAACCCTAAATCAAAAACAACATTGTTTATGTGTGAGAAACTAAGAGATCTGTGAAAGGAAACACTCGTGGATATGGTCAAAATATCATTAAAGGATGTGGAATAGGGATTGAATGAACGACTTTCGTGGTAGAGGAAAGGGACGGAAATTGGGAAGAGGCGTTTTGGGATTCATTAGGAGGGAAGTCTCCGCTTCTATTTTGTGAGGTGTATTGTTAAAATTAATTTTTTATTTATTATTTGACATGATAAAGCTCATTAGTAACACATATGTTAATTTAGTAGCGGTAAATTATTGTTAGTAATTGTAACATTATAATAGTGTTAGTAATCAATAAATTTATATGTTACTAATATGACGTTTTGGTGTAGTGTATGAAATTTAGAGGACGAAATTTTTTTAAGGTGGGTAGATTATAATAACCCACGCCTTGATTGACCCAATTACGATAATGAAATAATAATTGTTTTCCTTATTGGTTTAACTCAACTCGAAAATTTAAGATTAGTCCCCAATAAATTATAAAGTCTATATTTAAAATTAATATTAAAATACAAGGAAGAAAATATAATTATTAAAACTTAATAAATATCTCTTTAATATTATCTAAAAGGTAAAAAAGATGTAATAACTTGAGTTTTTATACCTAAATATATTTATATATTTTATGTTTCCTAGCATGTGATAAAATGTCACATGGTAAGTATTTAGGGTTATAGAATTTTTCTTTTAGAAAATATGTATTTTTTTGGATGTTCAAGCATTGTTGAGAACTTTACAGTAATGATCCCCTTATATTTGTGAAATATACCTACATATTAGGCTACGAAGTTAATCCACTACAATCTTATTAATACGTCCCAATAAACTATATTTTGATTTCTAAAGATTACAACTAAACCTTAATCATAATATATAGAGCTTTAACATGAAATTATATTATATTAGAGATTAAATGGATAGTCAAAAGTTATTTTAAAACCTAGAGTTCGTATTGATTTTGAGTTTTAGGAAGATGATAAGTTGGGGTAGAAAATATAATTTTACCAAACTTTAGGGACACTATTTTAATAAAAAAAAGTATCAGGGATCAAAATGAAAAATAGAAAAGGACCTTTTTACAAATAAATTAATTTCAAGGACTTCTAAGAAATATTGAAAAAATATAGTGTGAAATTACTAAAATACCCTTCATAAGTAAAATGATCATTACACCCTTACCATCATTCCACCTCGTGTGTAACACTTTTCCACCTCATACTTGATACCTAGTGCATCAAATTTGACACCTCCATGTCTCATCTTTAGAAAGAAAGTTAAAACACGTGTCACCATTTGGTGAAATAAGACTGCAAGATCACTATGGCACGCGACACCTTGACGTTGACTCGCCATTGTAAAAGCATGGTCACCTAGACACATGTCAACACCGTAATATCTTTGAAAACCTATAAATAGGGTCTTTAGGATCAATTGAAACTCACACCAATTCATTGAGAATTATATAAAGAAGTAGTGAGAGAAAATATGGGAAAGTTTAAGAAGAAGTTCTTAAAGTTATTAGGATAATCGTCTAAAGGTTATCTTCTACTAATGTTATGATGCATATTTATAATTTTAATTTGTTTTTTTATAGCTATACTAAGTATAAATGTTGGTAAAAACACTAATGATCCAATTTAGTGAACATAAAATTGTAGGGTTTTCAGAATTGAATTATTTTATGCAATTGAAACATACAACTCTTTTTATAATGAATAATTAAGTTTCAAAAATGGATTTTCACTAATGAATTTATATTCTTTTTTGTAATGAAAACAAATATTGTTTATTATTTCTAAACATATAACAAATAAATTGTATTTAAGATTGAATTTAATTACTTTTCGAATTGAAACTTATTTAAAGTTGTATATGGACTTTTGAAAATTTATGGAATCCATTTAAGCAATTTCAAATTCGAGCCCAATGAAATTATGTCTCAATGAGATGGTATTTGAGCGATGCCCCTGTGACCCTCCATCTCTACTAAAAATGAATCTGAAAATGTACCATCTCTACTGGGTACCGTCTTATAAGGAAACACAATAAATTGAATGGGAAAACATGTGAGTGAAGCATATTAACCAGATATTAACATACCAATCCCCAAATAATCAATACAACCACCTGATTAGCACAGTCGAACATAAAAAACTCAACAAAGAACCAAACGAGCTAAAGCTCCAAATTTTAGTAGGTTTTGCCTTTTCTATAGTAATTTCAGCATATTTGATATAACTGCTACTGATATCACACTGTGATAGCCATAAATTATTCTTAGTATGTGTATCTTATGATACTGCCATGCTAAATATGTTATTAAATATAGTTGATATTTGAATATGGATCATTTGGATCAATTTAAACACTTCTCGTCTAATAACTAAATCCATGAGGATTATTGCAATGATTAAATCAGTTCACCAATGCACTTATATGCTAATTGTCTTTGTTATAAGCATCAGTATTAACTAGGGAGTTGACTGTCATGTTATCCTATAGAATTATTCTACTTATCCTAAGGTCTCAGATGTTTGAGAGCCTGAACTTATCATTATATATGTATGAGTGACACTGTAGTGTGACTAGATGTTTATTTTTTCTCCTAAGGTTTTAGGTTGACATTATTATTTAGTTATACTGATCATGCTTAATTATTTTTATACTAATTAGTAAACTAGTAAGTATAGGATTATCGATTTAAAAATCCTTGACTTTCTTTATAAAGTTATTGCTTATGCCTACTTCATAATGTTTCTTCAGTAAATAGTTAATTCCATACACACTCAAACCTCTATATACATATATTTGTTATAGAATTAATTAAAATCTACTCACTAACTTTGTCGATTCCTATCCTTTTGATTATTTTGAACAGGTACCTATAAGCAACGAAAGCTTCAGGATACACTTTATACATAGAGACAATGAGGGATCTTATTAAAGGGAATGAAACATAGAGAAATAAAATAACTATATATGAGTCTTATATAGGAATGAGTTTTTAAAATACAAATGTAAAACATTTTAGCATCAATAAATTTCTTAGTTGTTTAAGCATTCATGGCTTATTTATGGTTTAGCATGGTTTTAAGATAATACTCGCACTCGAGACATCGCGGTGTGACAGCACTCAAGATCCCTAGGACACTAGAACTTAGAACTCCCTGATACCAACTTTGACACTCCATAAAATCTAATCTAGATTAATCAGGTCTAAAATAAATAAAATAAAAGTCTAAACATTTTGGTATCATTCTAAGTATAACTTGAAGTAAAATTGAAGGCATACTATAAATATTTGAACATAAATGAGCGAACCACAATAACCACAATACTCTGATACTAAATCAAATATAGTAATAGAATCCTCATAAACTATCATCATCTCATTATAAAAGCCCATATCAAATTAAATCCAATAAAAGAGTATACTGACTCAATAAAATAAATTCGATATAATAGATAAGAGGATTAGAGAAGCATGACCATGTAGTCTCGACACCTAAATCCTGTGGATGACAACTGAGATGAGATCAATTTTGAATCGGGGTTGAGACTGCCTGGTGGCTTATGTCCTATAAAATGGTGTATCAACAACGTTAACAACAAGTCTATGAAGTATACGAATATAAGGGTATTTAGGGTTATAATATAATTATGGACATTCATCTCGTATTTTAGTTATTTTTAAGTTATCCTAACCCAAAAACTAACATATTTCATGCGTCTTCTCCCAAATCTAGTGAAAACCATGATTACGCATTATTCATTTTAATAGGTAAGGGTTCCATTACTATAAATTCTATACATTTCAAGTATATGAATGTATCACGGGAAAATAGACAATCTTTAAGTTTATATCCACATAAGAAATGTCCATAACACATACATCATATTTGAACCATCTTAATCATGACCGGGGTAAAGTTTGCCTGTACCTAATAGGTATCCATCGTAATCATGACCAAGGTGAAGTTCGCCCTTACTGAAGAGGTCTTCGTCGTAAGTACAGGGTAGAGTCCATATCTATCTATCTGGATACCAAAGTGACGTCCGTCGCAAGACCTATAGAAATGTCTCCTCTAGGACGTATCATATAAGTATTCATAACCGATATATTATACAACATACACAAGACAATTCATTTACATTTTAGGAAGAGTATGAGTCTTATATGTTTATAATGACTTACTCATCATTCATTTAATTAATTTTACATATATAAGTAAAGGTCTTAGATTAGTAGCTTAAAATATCTAAGTCACATATTCCTGTATAACATTCCCAAATCATCAATTTTAAAAAATCTCAATTTCTACCTTTGTCATGCGCATGACATTAAAACATAGACCTATATGCACGGACCACGAATGTGTACGTTCAAATGGTAAATCACAAAAGTCTCCATAATTTCATCTTTCTTCAACCTATATCCCCTGTTACGACCCATCTGCCCAGAACCACCATTAACGGCCTTATTCAAGATTTCGATACCTCCATTGACCCTAAATTATCATACAAGCTTCCCAAAATTTAATTCTAAGTTAATCTTCAAATTTTAGTAGATTTATGCAAATCTTTAGAGATATATTTTAGATAAAAAGGATTAAAACCCTCGAATTTACTTTCATCCACAAAGTAAAATTTTCGAATCTTGTCATGAAATAGTTAAGGGGATCTTTCTCAATTTGTCAAGCATAACTAAATTTTAACGTTAATTTGCTTAAATATAATCAAATTTCACGATGAATTATAACAATTTCAACTTATGAATATAAACCAAATTTTACTAATTGAGTCAAATCCAAGGTTAGTTAATTAAGTATCTAAATAAAGCGTTTCTATATTAGATTTAGATTCCAATGAATAATTATATGCTAAAACTAAAAATGATTATTCTAATATACTAAGTAAACTGCCTTGATTGGAGATGAAGTCCCAATCCAATTGTCCCACTTTTTTTCTTCTTCAAGTTATCTCTTCTCTCTATCCTCTCTCTAGTCTTAGGGTTTTCTCTCTAAAGTGTTAAAATGAAATAGACTAACCTTAATACCTTTTTAACTTATTAACCACGAAATTAGGGTTAATCCATTTATTGACCTTGACCCATTAAGCCCAAAATCATAATCAATTAGTTTAAAACCTAGCCCAATGTAATACCCCGTGATTTTTAATGACTTTTAAAATGGGTTATATTTTAAATTAATGGATTAATTGGATTTTATTATTAATTAATTCATTTGGGTTTTATCCGAATTGTGGATATTAAAATGGATGATTCTGAATATTACTTAAAGATATTTAGATAATATATGAATGTGATGTCATTGATATGACGGTATGATATAATTTCTCGGTAAATTGGATTTTTAGTCAGACGCGGTATGGGACGTGTCGGGACTAATTTGTTAAATTAAAAAGAAAACTTATTTTTATATCATCCTTATAGTCATTCCGACTGCGTCATTGCATCCGTAAGGGTTGAGATAGTCAGAAAAGTCTATTTGGATGTTGATATTGGGTCTCGGGTCATTTGGAAATGAAAAGACAACCCAAAAGGGCATTTTGGTTATTTTTACAAGGGGGATGAATAGTAATTTTGGGTTTTGTCTTATTATAAGTATTTGGAGATTAGTTGAATGTGGGTTCATTCATCTCTTCTACACAAAATTTAAAAGTCATCTTCTTAGAGAGAGTGGAAGGTTGCTTGGAAAGAAAAAGAAGTTTGCTTGGGAAGGAGGAGAACCAAAGGTCAAAGGTCACCACCACCATCACCACTTGTGTTATTCAACTCCAAAGGATCAGATCTTCATTAAAGGCAAGTGTTTGATATTTGCAACATAAGTTCGTATATTGTCCATGTTAGAATAATTATGAAAAGAGATGATTTTTCATGTTTGGAAGATAAAAATGGAGTAGTAATGGATTTCTGGAAGTATGAAATATATAGGAATTAAACTCATGTTGTTGGTAGTTAGTAATCCAAGAAATATTCATCAATCTGTGGAAGAAATTCTGAAAATCATTTTGTGTTCTTGAAGATAATATGTTGATAATTTTCTGGAAAAAGAGGCAAAAACGAGTGGAATGAGAAGAGTCAATTTGGAATGTTTAAATCTCCTTTTCGAGTGCATTTGGATGAGATTTAAGAAAAACTCAAAACACATACCTGACTCAATTTTTCATGTAGAATCCAAATCTGAAGTCGGATTGATGATTCGAATAATTTTTGGATCTAATTTTTCTGAGTATTTAAAATATGAGAATTCATGATGTTGTTTCTTTTTAATGTTGGTTCTTATCCCAAAACTTTTGTGGATCTTTGGTGATTATTAATTGGATATTATGGGACTTAGAAAATATCAGTAGACCCTTGATAAGATTTGAATTAATTTGATTGGGATTTAAATTGATTAGAATGATGATAATTAAATTAAAAAAAAATCGGTTGCTAGATTCATTTGTTGGATTATAATTGGTTTGCTTGAGGATTAAGGATAGGTCCAGTAGTGGTGATTGAATGTAACACCTGGGTGGCCTTAGGATTACAATATGAACATCAAGGACTGAGTTTAAGCTCATTATTGATTTCGCAAGGGCTGAGTGTAGAACAAGAGCGTAGTGGTATAGCTCCTGGATAGAGATGGGAGTTTAGAACACATTTGGTGGAAAGAGGGGATGAGGTTATTCCAATCGCATATTTGAAGTTGACGAACCTCCTCGATCGACAAAGTTAAGTAGTAGTGTATTGGAGGGGTTCCTTGTTTGGATTTCGCTTGCAAGACACGCCACGCATGAAACTAATAATCGTTGGGAGTCGAAATAAGTTAGGTCTTTGGGATATGAGTTTATAACCTTTGCGAAAATGTTAATATTGAAAGTGGTACGATAGAGTGTATGGGCGCCCTGGATGGTTGAATGGTAGTAGTTTTCATAATTGTGAAAGAGTGAGTAGTTGTGACTTCAGGATGTATTTACTTGATGATTGAGGATCATTTTTCTGAACGTGGTTACGTGAATGGTATAAAGAAGATTGGGTAAAGTTTATATTCGATTCAGTTGGAACTATATGGTGAGACTTAGTGTAACATCGATGGGTATTTTCGTTAATGTACTGTATGGGCGGTACATCTTAGATTTCTTGCGATGTGAGATTTATACTCGGAGTTGACCTTACCGGTATGATTTATATTCCTGAATTTCGGGACGAAATTCTGTTATAAGGGGGGAAGTATGTAATACCCCGTGATTTTTAATGACTTTTAAAATGGGTTATATTTTAAATTAATGGATTAATTGGATTTTATTATTAATTAATTCATTTGGGTTTTATCCAAATTATGGATATTAAAATGGATGATTCTGAATATTACTTAAAGATATTTAGATAATATATGAATGTGATGTCATTAATATGATGATATGATATAATTTCTCGGTAAATTGGATTTTTAGTCAGACGCGGTATGGGACGTGTCGGGACTAATTTGTTAAATTAAAAAGGGAACTTATTTTTATATCATCCTTATAGTCATTTCGACTGCGTCATTGCGTCTGGAAGGGTTGAGATAGTCAAAAAAGTCTATTTGGATGTTGATATTGGGTCTCGGGTCATTTGGAAATGAAAAGACAACCCAAAAGGGCATTTTTTGTTATTTTTACAAGGGGGTGATTTCGGGTTTTGTCTTATTATAAGTATTTGGAGATTAGTTGAATGTGGGTTCATTCATCTCTTCTACACAAAATTTAAAAGTCATCTTCTTAGAGAGAGTGGAAGGTTGCTTGGAAAGAAAAAGAAGTTTGCTTGGGAAGGAGGAGAACCAAAGGTTAAAGGTCACCACCACCATCACCACCTGTGTTATTCAACTCCAAAGGATCAGATCTTCATTAAAGGCAAGTGTTTGATATTTGCATCTTAAGTTCGTATATTGTCCATGTTAGAATAATTATGAAAAGAGATGATTTTTCATGTTTGGAAGATAAAAATGGAGTAGTAATGGATTTCTGGAAGTATGAAATATATAGGAATTAAACTCATGTTGTAGGTAGTTAGTAATCCAAGAAATATTCTTCAATCTGTGGAAGAAATTCTGAAAATCATTTTGTGTTCTTGAAGATAATATGTTGATAATTTTCTGGAAAAAGAGGCAAAACGAGTGGAATGAGCCAATTTGGAATGTTTAGATCTCCTTTTTGAGTGCATTTGGATGAGATTTAAGAAAAACTCAAAACATATACCTGACTCAATTTTTCGTGTAGAATCCAAATCTGAAGTCGGATTGATGATTCGAATAATTTTTGGATCTGATTTTTCTGAGTATTTAAAATATGAGAATTCATGATGTTGTTTCTTTTTAATGTTGGTTCTTATCCCAAAACTTTTGTGGATCTTTGATGATTATTAATTGGATATTATGGGACTTAGAAAATATCAGTAGACCCTTGATAAGATTTGAATTAATTTGATTGGGATTTAAATTGATTAGAATGATGATAATTAAATTAAAGAAATTTCGGTTGCTAGATTCATTTGTTGGATTATAATTGGTTTGCTTGAGGATTAAGGATAGGTCCAGTAGTGGTGATTGAATGTAACACCTGGGTAGCCTTAGGATTACAATATGAACATCAAGGACTGAGTTTAAGCTCATTATTAATTTCGCAAGGGCTGAGTGTAGTACAAGAGCGTAGTGGTATGGCTCCTGGATAGAGATGGGAGTTTAGAACACATTTGGTTGAAAGAGGGGATGAGGTTATTCCGATCGCATATTTGAAGTTGACGAACCTCCTCGATCGACAAAGTTAAGTAGTAGTGTATTGGAGGGGTTCCTTGTTAGGATTTCGCTTTGCGAGACACTCCGCGCATGAACCTTAACGACGTCGGGAGTGGAGAGATGTTATAGGATGCGAGGATAATTAAATTATGAAGTAAAGATATGACATTTTAATACGTGGGATTTAAAGAGATATAATGCTACATAAGGGAATAATCTAAGGTTAATGTGAGTACCTTGTTGTTAGTATACTATAGGTATGATAATACCTATTTGATTAATTGATGATTTATGTGTATGACATACCTAGCTTACTTGCTATCGGTGGGAGGTTTGCGCATGAGGGCAGTCATATCCTGATGAATTCATGGGATCTTTGATTTGTCGCTCGAGAACATAGGTCTATGAAAGACTTATCGGGGAGTTGATAAGTCCGCTGACTATGGATACGTAGGTATGTGCGTGACCCATGGGTATGAGAACTATGTTCGCCTCCAATGATTGTGTTGTTGTTTATGGTTCGAGGAATCCTTACCGAACCTTTTGTCCACTATTCGGTGACCAGCGATGATGGGACATGATAGCAGAGTAATGCATTGCACCGCAGCTATGACTCGGGGTGCCGTATTATATATGAATATATATATAATGGATTAAATGAATGATTGGATTTATTGTGGTTAAATCATCTACTGTGTGATAATTGTAGATAACGGTGAATAGAGAAAGATAATGGAATTAAGTTAATGAATGTTTATTCTTAAAGAATTGGAAAGCTTAACTCATATTAATGAGAAATGATTCATGTTAATGAGAAACTAATCATATAAATGAGAAATGTAAATGAATAATAATGTGACGTATGGTATGGGACATACGGGGATTATGATATGGGAATGGAATTATAATATGGAGACTAGAAAAGAGGAACCATTAACTAGGAGGTTAATAGGAAACGTTAAGTGTGCACTCTAGTTGAGATGTGAGAATGGCAAGTGGGATTTGGGTCTAACATGTACATAATAAAAGATTTATTGCACTTGTTAAATACTTGTTGTTTTAAAAACCATTTACACATTCGGGCTCTGACCCGTTTCCTTGCATATTTTCTTTTTTATTGTATCTTCTATATCAGGTGTCCAGCAACAGGGACGCCAACCTTAGCGGATTATGACAGGCTATGGATTTATGGAGTTTTGCTTAGACTCCTATCATCATTTGATTCACAGTATTCTCTTAGTAGGGCATGTCGCCCAAAGGATTCAGTTATCTTCTTCTATCGGGGTCAAATACTATGGTATTCGTGTCATTTTAATACATTTAACATTGTTGGGATTACTGTAATGGATTAATATTATATGGGAATGTTTATTCCAATTGCATTCAAATTCTTTTGTGTTATCTAATTGGTTATCAATGTTGTAGAATAAAACGTGTTGCGTTATTCTTAAACTGGAAATGGATTTTGTTAAGTTAAAATTTTGAAAGTTTTTAACACCAGCTTAATTGAGTATTGGGTGAGTTGTAAATGTTTTCAACAGTGATGCTAAGAATGAGCCAATTGTATATTCTGTTTTAATTTGGTATGGGACTGGCCACCCGATATTTAATTAGGCGGGGCGTTACACCCAAGTTATATATTAACCCATAAGAATTCAAACCCATCATTTTAAGGTATCATCGGACATTCTAATTATCTCATAAATCATATGAACTATCCCATTTACATTTTAATATCTCTACTTGTTCGAGTTTAAAATAATTTACTAAATTTATTCATTAAATATTTATTAATTCAGTTATGTGTATTATGTTCAATTTACACCTATATTACCTATAAAAGCTTATAAACCCAAACTTCATTATTTGGACTATTTTACCTTTTTATAGAAATATAATTACTTATGTAGTATTATTTTATGATGACTAATTTTTAAGACTTACACATCAAGAGTCATTATGTTAGTGATATTTATCATAATCTTTAAACTTAAGTACCAAAAGCTTATCTCTATCCCTCTTGGAAAAATGCTACAAGTACGAATGGATACTCAAAAGACAAATCCATCTGAATTGTTGAAAGAAAACCATCATTTTTTCTTCTTTTTTTCATTTGTATATTTTCGTTTCTAGGACTGAAGTTTATTTATGTACATGTTGGATGTGGTAGTTCTTTTTAAATTCTTAAGAGAAAATCCACACGAGTTGTTAAAAGCAAACCACCAGATCATTTTTCCCTTTTTTTTCCTTCGTATATTTTCCTTTCTAAGAGTGAAAAATTGTATTTATACGATGGATGTGATAGGATATGTTTTTTAAGCAATGTTTCATATTGATGTCGTTGAATTGATCCCCAACTATTTGAAGAATTTTCTATGTAATCAAGTACCTTTGGTGTTAGTAATATTGCTTAACATTACCACTTAAATATTATATATTTTCAATGAAATTATAGTTTTCCTCCGTTTTCATTTGTTTTTTTATTCTATCTAAAGTTCCAATCCATGGGTTGATGTGGGGTTGAGTTTTGTTTCTATACTCAATATTTGTTTCCTTTATCTTATTTTTTATAGTATAAGATGAGAAAGTACAACAGACTTGTAACCTTATAAAAGTTACCACGACAACAAGGTCGTAAATCCATTCAATTTACAAATGTAAATTTTATGATTAAATTTTAGTTTTTTTTAGCACAACTTTTTATTATTTTTAATTGTTAGTCTTATGTAATAAAAAATGGGGCACGTGTCATTCTGAGACGCATGGAAATGGGTTACAAATTGAATTTTAATTGTGGGTCCTATGTTATAAAAGAAATGAGAACTTTTTATTTTTATTGATTTCTCTTTCTATATTATTTTTGTTTTAGTTCTCTTATGATTCAATTAACATTTTTCAACCTAATTTCACATAGGTTTATTCGTACAATCTCCTCATTTATCATTGGAGTACAAAACTTCAAACATTGATTACATGTGAAATGCACGTGTACACTAACTAGTAATTATAAATGTACACACATACATATACTGTATAAAATAAGTCTAGTGATGTCACTACTCATTGCAGATAAATAATATTTCACAATAATTAAATTTAAATAACTCATTAAAACTACTCGGTATTATAACGGTGTTATGTGATAGATTATTTTATTCTTGCATGCCGATGTAGATGTATTTTTAAGCAAGATAAAAATGGGGTAAAGTTTTCACAACGTTTGTTTAATATGTGCTTGAAATTAAATTTGGGCACGCACTACTATTTGTCGTTTCAAAAACTATTTTTATATAAAATATGTCTTTAAAAAACAAAAAAAAGTTAGTTTTTTATAAACAAAAATTTGTTTCTTACTTTTTTAACTGTTTTAAGAAATACAAACACTATTTTAAAATTAAAAAATATTATCTATTTTATAATAATTAAAAAGTTGACTTTTACAAAAATAAAAAATTGCTTTATAATAAGTAAAAATCCCATTTTAAAACTAAAAACATTATTTCAAAATTTCTTATTTTTCAAACTTTTCAATTGTTTTGAAAACTTTTACGAATTTATTTTAATATATGACAATTAAGTTTTTTTAAATAAAAGAAATTAGACAGTTAATGGAACGCCCGAATTTTTTGTAAATTAATGAAAAATTGCATTGTGGGAAATTATGATCTCAATCGTATTAGAATAACCTTATAATCAAAATTAAGAAGAAAAATTCAAAAATGTCGTTTACCACTTTCGGGGGTTAAACTGTGTTAGATATTTTAATGAGGATAAAATAAATTAATTAGAATAATTTAAATATTTATAATTATTTATGCATTATAATATCATATGGATAAAAGAAGAAAATTCAATAATAATAAAACAAATAAATAAATGGGTTTTTCATCAAAAAATAAAATTGCTTAGAAAAAATTACAAAAAAATCAGTAAATGTAAGATTAAATTATGAACAACACTTCCTTCTTCGGAGATGTCAAAAACAATTGTTAAACCTACTAAAGTGTATTTTTGTGTCCGAAGTAGTCACTTATTTTGCTTCTTTTGAGTTGTCAACTTTTTGAATAATTGATGGGGGAAATTAATCGACACTCATCCGAATTTTGGCTTTGTTATTTGGCCTCCTACCACATTATACTTAGTGAAACCATTATTTATTAATGGGGGTCATTTGGATGGATTTGGAGACTTTACAAGGAAGGAGAATGTGAGACCATATCATTATAAATCCTCTTCAAATCCTTTTGAGTTTGGTCCATCCTTAGGCATCATTTTAGCTCTTGGTCAAAATCAGTAGTCAAAGTCCTCTATACTCTCTCCGGATATCAAGCATGTAAGACAACCATTCCACCATTTAATTAGCAAGGTTTAAGGAGGATATTAAGTGTGCTTATTTGAAGAAGAAAGCTTACAAGTAGCTTGAAAATAAGAAGCCTGTTTGTTTTTCTTTCCACCTCTTCATCAAATGAATTTATATATTCAAGGGGTAGAGTTACTACACTATTTTTAAGTTTAAAATCAAGCATTCTAGTCGTATCTATACATATGTATTATTTAGATGACTATTTATGCATATTATCACTATATATGAATATAGGTTGATAAAGATGTGGTAAAAAAGTAAAAGTTGAAGTTGGAATTAAATTAAAATTTCAGAATGTTTAAGGAAGTTATTCCTTATGAAAACTATGTTTAAACTAATTATTCCATGCCAAATATTAAGTTGAACTTGATGAAGAAATGTTTGGATGCATATATGGGTTTATGGGTATAAAACATTACATTCATGAATATAAACTCACGTGATTGGGATAAATGGATTTAGTACAATTAAAATACATTTAAATAAGCTTTGGAATATGAAATAATAATGTTGCAAAAATCAGCACATTAGTCATAAAATGATGCTACATTATGTGGTAAAAGTTAAAGAAGATTAAGAATTAAGGGACTAAAAGTGAAAATAGTAAAGTGTCGAGGTTAAAACAGTAAATATAATAATATTTACATATAAAATGACAATGATAAAATTATTAAAATGAGAAGCTATCAATTTGTAAGAATAAATCTTGAAATGTCAAAAGTATAGCTTTTAATATAAACTTGTCGTTTTATGTAAGGTGTGGATTTAATATAAACTTGTCGTTTTATGTATAGTTTTTAATATAAACTTGTCGGCGCCATTTGATAGAAAGAACTTTTCGGTGTATATTTTTCGTCGTTGCTTGAAAAGCTCCTCTAATCAAAATCCTCAATTACCTACAAACTATACCAATTTCAAGTGTAGAGGTAAGTAAGGGTATCAATCCACATCAAGGGAGTAAGCTAGAGACAAACTCAAATGTAGTTCAATTTTTATTTTATTTTTGAGCTTTTGCTTTTTCTATTTTTTTTTATCTTTTCAAATATTAAAACAATTGGGTGAGGTGAGGTGAAATAACACTAAACTAAAATGTGAGATGAAAATAACTAACTAGAAAGTGACTAAAAGTGAAAAAATAAAGTCTAACACTAAAATAAGAGATAAATGAGGTAAATAATTGTGAGAACAATCAAGAAGTGGGATTACACCACAAATTTTAGCTATTCTAATTAATTAATTTAATTAATTAAATTCTCCCAAATTATTATCAACATTACAAATCAACTCTCGATCCAAATGTAATCTTAATAGTAACCTTTTAGAAAATTAAGTTTAACACCCCACAACTCTAGAAATATAGATCTACACTCCTTTTGATTAATTACCCGCTAGGATCGATCAATTAAAATTTATGTAAATCTTAGAAAATAAATTTAGAGTTGAAATTCAAGTTATAATACCCCGCTTAAGAAACCCCTATCTCTAGTTCGAATCTAAAATGGGTATTATAACTAGAATTTTGATTTTCTCTCGAAAATCATTTACCCTCTCTCAAGGCGTAAATTTAAGGGTGAGGGATCAAAATTAATATTCAAAGGGAATTTTCAAGTAATCAAACTAATTAAACTAAAATAACATCAAATAATGATTTTTCCCACCCCTTGAAAGGGGATTTAGCCTAACATGATATTAAACATGATGAACAAATAATCAAGGCTACTAAAATAAAATATAAGGGAATAGAACAAGCAAACCAAATCTCTTTGAGAAAGTTGAACTATAATCTTCCAATTTGAAGCATACAATCCCTCTAATTGAGCATCCAAGTGATTTGAAATTAAATATACACTCAATTAACTCTCTTATAAAATTTAACCTCACAAATATCTAACAAAAATAAAAATAAAACTATTTACAAATATTTCTACCTAATTTATTCTAACCTAACTCTCTACTTTTCTCTATAATTTTCTCTCTCTATTTGATGATATGATCTCCCCCTCAAATGGGGTCTTGAGTCTTCTTTTATAGTAGATGCATGGCACACATGGGGCTAAGGGGTATATTTGATAATGGCGCTAGGGTGAACATGGGGGAGAGGTGTGAGCACATATGCATGGGGTGTGAGGTGTGAGGATATTTGGGAAGTGGGGTAATGGAGATAATAATCTGATTTGGTTAAAAGGGGGTTAGGGGTAAAATGGGTTTTTAAATGGGATATATGGCACATGGGGAATTTATTTGTTATTTGGCTTTTGGCTTTGGTTGTTTGGTCTTGGTTTGCAATTGGCAGGTGACACGATTTTGACTTGGTTGATGGGAAATGGGTCTTAGCTATGGAAGATGGGTCCGGTGGGTTAACGAGTTAAATAGGTGAGAGGAGTTTCGGTATAAGGTCCGAATCGGGGTAGAAAGGGAGGTCGCCCGGGTGTGGGCTAGTGGTTGAGGTGGCCGGAGTGATTCACGGCAGTGGGTGAGATGAGATCCGACGGAGGAGGGATCGATGGGTTACCGCCGGAGTGGGGCATGTGCATCTGGGGTTCACGGGTAGGATGGAGGTGATGACAGGCCAGGAGTAAGGATCGGACATTTCGACCGGCGAGGGGTTGAACCGACGGGTTCCGGCGTTTGGTGCAGATCAGTGGCGACGGGGGTAAAGGTTCATGGAGGATGGGTATTAGAGGTCCAGCGGCGCTGGCAAGAGATGCCGCTGGCGGCTGGGGATGGTTTCGACTGGTACTCCCGGGTCAGATGTTATCGAAGCACGTCCGACCGGAGCAGGGGGCTGGCCGAATTCGGAGTATGGTTCAGGAGGGGTTAAGTTTTGTTAATGTTGGTGAGTTTGGGTATAGTAGTTGGGAGTGTTTTTGGTTATGGAGGTTTATGAGAGAGAGGGGTATGTTAATGGTGGGTTTTGTGGTTTAGGAGAGAGAAAGTGACGTTGGGGAAGATGAAGTGGTGATGGTTGGGTGTAGGAAATAATGTGTAGGATATGATGTGTTTGGGTGTGAGTGGGTTGTAGGGTAATTAGGTTATGTGTGTGTTTGTGTGTATTTAATTTGGACACCTAAAATAATAAAGACTCAACTAAACTTAATAAAACTAAAACTAAAAAATAAAATCTAACTAAAAATAAAACAAACTAACAACAATAAAAATAAAAATATTAAAACTAAAAAATAAAATCTTAAGATTATATAAAAATTAAAATAAAACAAAAGAAATAAAAACTTAAAATCTAAATGAAAACTAAAGTCCTAAAAAATAGAAAATCTAATAAACTAAAAAATAAATGAAATCCTAAAAAAAATAACTAATTCTAATAAAATAAAACTAATAACTAATAAAATAAAATAGAAAAATAGAAAATAAAACCTAAAAATTCTAAATAAATCTAAAATAAAAACTAAAAATAAAACTACTCAAACTAAAAATCTAAAGAAAAAATATAAAAGGGCACAAACTAAACATACACATGGTTCGGGATAGGGTTTAGGTAGGTTTAGGGACTGTTTTAGGGTAGGCTAGGGCTATGGGATTGGGTATTTAGCTTCATATTGCGCACAATTGCCTTGAAATACGCATTTGAACATCGCAACGTGCATTTGACCTACAAGATAAATATTTAAGCACATAAAACCCATATTGCCGAGAATTAGCAACAAAAGTACGTCTATTCGGGGTATAAAATGTACAGTTTTGGGTGCTTATTATAAAGTATGGATTTAATGATAATTTTTGCAAACATGAGTATTGTATTGAAAACTTGGTTTTAAAGATGCAAAGTTAATAAGTTGGAAATATAAGTCTTGAAATGAAAAAAGTGATGTTCTAGTGTACAAGTATCATTTTTATAAAATAGTTGGACTTGTGAGTATATTTTCCAAACTAAATGCTTCTAGTTAAAAGAGTTGGATTTTACGTGATGAAAATAATCATATTTTTGTAAAATAAAGATGAAAATAAGCATTTTTAGGAAAAAGAAGTATAAAAGTTTACGAGTGTGCGTGAATAGTGAAAAGTGTGATAAAGTGTGGAACTTAGAAATAAAGTTTGTCAAGATTTATCTCATCCCAGGTATTTGGCCCCATCGGCCGGTAAAAAGGGAAATAAAGAAAAAAATGTATAAGAAAGAAAGGGAAAAGGGTTACAAAGATGTAATAAATAAAAGACCCTCGGAGGTAACTAGGAAATTTAAGAAAGGCTCGGAGCCTTATGGTGCGGCTTAATGCTTATATTCCAAACAACTGATCAGTAAGCATATTCCGGCATAGTGGAAGTCAGTGAAAGGTCGTATAACACTCATGGATTGGTACCCCGATTAAGAAAGTGATAAGAATATTTTGAGCACGACGCTCATTAATGTAAATGCAAGTTTATGAAATAACTTAGAGAAATGTGAAAGTAAGTTAATTATTAAATTAACGAGATATATGTATTGTTAAAAGAGAGGATTAAATATGAGTGGGCATATCACCCGGGTTACGTGGCTAAAACGTCAATTGCATGTCACATTACATTTTACATGAGAAAATTTAATCAAATGATGGATGATTTCATAATTTCTAAAATATACTTTATATGTATAAATATTATCTACATGTACTACTCTGCTAGTATTTCTCCTACTGGACGCACACTTATACCCCCACCATTTGCCAAACCCCCAAGTACTTAGGGAAAAGATCAAGCGAAGGAAACTGTAAGAGGCAAGGAATGATTTACGCGCCAATAAAGCTCTATTAACTATTTACTTTAAATGTGTTTCTTTGATGGAACTTTTGTTTGATTAGAATTATTTGTAACTCTTTTGAAACATTTCGAATTTGATTTCTAATAAGATACGATGATTAGAACTTTCCTCAAATTGTTATTTACTCCATGATATGGTAAAATCTTTTATTTCAAGTGTTTTTAAAAACTTTATAAGCTGTATATCATTTCATTAATTAAAACCAATGGATTTTATGAAAAAAAATGTAGAAGCAAGGTTTTACTTTAAAACAAGGGTTTTCATAAAGAAATCAAAGTATAAAAGGTTTTTTGCATTGACCCCCAGAAACGAAGCGTCACAACTTGGTAATGGAGCATATGTTACGTGTGTATCGGAGAACATGGTTACATTTAATTTTCTTTATACTTATCTATAATATTGCATATTCGAAACTACCATTCCCTCTTTAGAATGGCTACAAGTAGAGGTGGCAAACATACTTGTGGAAACTCCAACGAATTAAGGTAAATGACTCAAGCAGTCAGGCAGCTGGTCGATTTTCTCTCTCAATGGCACCAAGGAAATGGTAGCACATTAGAGAGTAGAAAGGCATCCAATACATTGAAGGAGTTTAGAAAACTCAATCCTCCTACGTTGAGCAGTACTACAGGACCTAAAGAGGGTGAAGAGTGGATATAATGCATCACTCATATCTTTGATGTTCTTGTAGTGTCATATGTTTATCGAGTTCGTGTGGCTACATTTCAATTTAGGACCAGGACCAAAAATGGTGGACATCCTATCAGGCTAGTTTGAATGGAGCAGTCTTTTGGGAAGATTTCAAGAAGGCATTTCTGGATCGATATTTCCCATAAGCCAACTGTAATGGAAAGAGGGGTGAGTTTCGTAACTTATTCCAAGGTAAGATGTATGTCGGTGAATATAAGGTGAATTAAAGATTCATCAGATTATGACAAGTATGTAGCTAGTGATGAGAGGTAAAAGATACGTTTGTTCATAAAGGGTCTTCATCCATCCACCTGAAGTCTCATAGTCAGACAAGACATTCATGGATTCATGGGTATGGTCAACAAAGCCATCAGGTTAGAGATGGAGTTCAAGGATGCTAAACAAATAAAAGAGAAAAGAAGAGGGTTGGATAGTGGATACAGAAATGTGGGAAATAACTTAAAAGTGGTGGACCAGAGAATTCTTTACAAAACTAAATGCGGTAGTTGGCAATGGCTCCTACCAAAACCATGGTTTAAGGTCAGCATTACCAGGCAAGGGTTATTTCATATGGGGGGCATTTAATCATTGGAAGAAGGAATGTCCCTAGAAATGCAAAGGTTAACATCCAAAAAAATTAAGGTTCTAGTTTCCATCCAATGAGGAATTCAAGTTTTAGTTACCCACCAACATCCATAGCAGTATGGTGGATTCCATCACGGTAAGTACGACAATAAGGGTTCACATACCAATATGGTGTACGGTGGACAGAGGAAGTCAAAACAGAAAGGCAATCATAACAACAAGTTTATCAAGGGCATGCTTATGCCCTCGCACAATCAGCGACTCAATCAAATGCCACGGTTACAGAAGGTATAATTTTAATTTACCACACGTGGGTTTGAGCACTATTTGATTCTGGTGCATCACATTCATTCATATCTAGTTCTTTAGATTATAGTTTGGATATTAAGGTTGAATCTTTTTATCCCCTATTTTTGCGGGACTTCCGGTTGCGAAGGTATTTCTTTAGATCATGTTTGCCAAAATTGTATTATCATTGTAGGGAATTACGTTCCTAAGTATAACTCAATTGTAATGGACATTAAACGTTTTGAGGTAATCCGTAGAATGGATTGGTTATCTTTTTTCAATGCCACGATAGAATGTCATCGGCCTAATGTTTCATTACTATTACCAGATGGGTCCAGCCACAGATTTAATAGTGAGAAATCCACGGACCTTCCATACAAGCACACCAATACTAAGGAACAATAGAATTACTTCGGATGGCCTTTGAGCCTTGTAGAACAAGATACCCCTGATCGTATGATCTTAGACTATCTAATTGTGTGGGAATTCCTAAACGTGTTTTCGAAGGATATTCTAGACTTACCATTGTAGAGGGAGATTGACATTGCGATAAAGATACACTCAGGTATCTCAGTCGTCTCTTTTCCTCCACACCATTTGGCTCCAACTGAAATAAACGAGATAAAGGTCCAATTGGAGGATTTATTGTCCAAAGGATTCATTATAATGAGTGTGTCACCGTGGGGCACACTGATTCTTTTTACCAAGAAGAAAGAAAATTCATTTAGACTCTGCATTGACTTTAGACAGTCAAATAAGGTTACTATTAAGGACAAATATCCTATAACTAGAATTAACGAACTATTCGATCAATTAGGAAGTGCTACTATATTTTCAAAGATAGACCTTCAGTTCGCTTATCATCAGTTGCGGGTCATAACTGAAGATATTTGGAAGACAGCCTTACGTATAAAATACGGGCATCATGAGTTCTTAGTTATATCATTCGGGTTAATGAACGCACCTAAAGTGTTTATGGACCTGATGAATCAGACTTACCATCTGAATCTAGATCGGTTTGGTGTGTTGTTCATTGATAACATCCTCATATACTCAAAATCAAAAATGGACCCCAATGAGCATTTACGCACGACTTTGCAAGTACTTCGAGAGAATCAGTTGTATGCAAAGTTTAGTAAATGCGAGTTCTGGATGGGTGAGGTTAAATTTCTTAGCCATGTCTTTTTAGGAAAAAGAATTTTCATGGACCTAGCTAAAGTTGAATCATGATAAAATTGGAGCAACTAAAGATAGTCACTAAGATAAGGAGTTTCATGGAACTCATCGGGTATTACAGGAAATTTGATCTAGGGTTTCTCTCAAATTACTTCACATCTCTCTAGACAAACACAAAATTAGGTTCACTTTGAGCGTATAGACAATTGTGAGTCATTATTTCAAGAGTTAAAAGTACGATTGACTACAGCATCGTTACTTATCCTACCAGAATGAGGAATGGGATACTTCATATACTGTGATGCATGAGGGGAATGTTTAGGAGCATTATTGATGCAATAGAAGAACATAGTATCTTATAAGTCAAGGAAATTTAAATTTCATGAGAAAAACTACCCAACTCATGCCCTTGACCTTAGAGCAGTTGTTGTTGCTCTCAATATTTGGAGATATTACATGTATGGGGAACGGTTCGAGGTGTACTCAGATCAAAAAAGACTATAATATATTTTCCCTAAAAAAGATCTAAATCTCAATCAGATACAATGGACAGAGCTCGTGGAAGATTACGCCTTTGGTCTCCATTACCACCCAAGTAAGGTCAATGTTGTAGCCAATGCATTAAGTAGGAAACTATCTTTAGCGATAATGAAATGTTACCATAATAAGATGATGCAAGGCCTTCAGTGCTACGAATTTAAGTTTAAAAGGGTAGAGCGTCATGCCTACATCTTCGAGATGTTAAGACATGTCATACAACGAAAGGTGTTTGATGCACAAGCTTGCGATGACGATTTGAGGCACTCGGAGTCAAATTTTATTTGGAGAACCAATCGAGGACTTATCACACGATATCGATAAGTATAACGGAGTTAGATCTTGAGGAAGGTTAGTGGTTCCACATACAAAGTATCTTAGGGAATAAGTCATGGAAGAAATATGTCAGTCTCATTTCAGCATTCACCCCAGTAGTACAAAGATGTACAGAGATTTATACAGGAACTACTGGTGGTCAGGAATGAAAATGGATGTCACTCTTATTGTGGCAAGGTGTATCACATGTCAAGAAGTAAAAGTTGAGCACTAAAAACCATCATGGTTTTTGCTGCAACCATTACTGGTAGCACAATGGAAATGAAAGCACATAATGATGGATTTCGCCACAACTTTGAATAGGGCTCAGGAAGGGCATGATGTAGTATGGGTTGTGGTTGATCGACTCACCAACTGAAAACATTACCTTCCTATTAAAGTCACGGATAATGTGTCCCATCTCACCAATCTCTACATCCGAGAAATCATAAGGTTTCACGGTGCACCTTTATTCATTATTTGGGATAGAGATTCTAGATTTGTGTTCAAGTTTTGGAATAACTACAGCAAGAGTTGGGAATAAACATAAACCTTAGCACGAATAATCATCCACAAACGGATGGAAAATCTAATAGGACTATTCAGATACTCGAAGATATGGTGCGGGCTTGCACTATAGACTTTCAGGGTAGTTGGGAAGACCATCTACCATTAATAGAGTTTGCCTGTAACAACAGTTATCAGGCGAGTATCGAGATGGCTCTATTTGAATCCTTGTATGGAAGACCTTCTCATTCACCAGTTTATTGGGCAAAATTTGGTGAGAATCACATCTCAGGATCCTAAATAATAGAGGAAACGACTGAGAAAATTCAAGTCATATGATCTAGGTTTAATACTGCTCAGAGCAATCAGAAGAACTATACAGATACTCATCGCTTCGACTTAGAGTTTGGAGTGGGTGATTATGTGTTCCTAAATATCAAAGCTAAACTAAGAGTTTCACAATTTGGAATAGCACCAAGGTATATAGGACGATTTGAGATCTTAGAAAGAATCGGTCCAGTGTTATATCGTTTATCACTACAACCATAGTTATCTCAAGTGCACAATATTCTTTATGTATCGATGCTGAGAAAGTATCTCCTGAATGATGTCTCATATGAGACCAGACCAATGGCAATAGTATACAATAAGCAGAATATGCTTAGTAAAAATAAGATTCCCCTTGTCAAGGTTATTTGGGATAACAATGGTGTTGATAAAGGGACTTCGGTGAGAAGATCACATCCTGGATTATTTACTTAGAAATGTTTTATGTTTTGATTTCAGGGATGAAAACTCCCAAGGTGGGAAGGTTGTAATGCCCAGATTTTTTGTAAATAAATGAAAAATCATGTTATGAAAAATTATGATCTTAATCTTATTAGAAGAATCTTGTAATTGAAATTAAGAAGAAAAATCCAAAAATGTCGTGTTACGCGTGTTAAATTGAGTTACAGATTTTAATGGGGAATAAATAAATTAAATAGAATAATTTAAACATTTATAATTATTTATGTAATATAATATCACGAGAAGAAAATAAGGAAATTCAAATAATAATAATAATTATTATTATTATTATAAATAAATGGGTTTTTCTCAAGAAATAAAAGTGCTTAGAAAAATTGAAAAAATTCCAATAGATGTAAAATTAAATTCTGAATAACTTTTCCTTCTTTGGTGATGTCAAAAAAGAAATTGTACTTATTTAAGGGTATTTCGGTGTCCGATGTAGTCGAACTTGTACCTATTTAAGGGTATTTCGGTATCCGAAGTAGTCACCAGCTTGGCTTCTTTTGAATTGTCGACTTTTTGCACAATTGAGGGGGAAAATGAACCAACACTCGTTCGAATTTTGGATTTGGTATTTGACCTCCTATTTCATTATAATTAATGGAATCGTTATAGGTTAGTGGGGCTTCATTAGCATGGATTTGGAGACTTTATAAGGGGGAGAATGTGAGACTTTGTCCTCAGAAATCCTCTTCAAATCCTTTTGAGTTTGGGTAGCCCTTAGCTATTATTTAGCTCTTCTCTCCTTGGTCAAAATTCATATCCAAAGCCTATATATTAAGCTTGTAAGACAACCATTCCACCATTTAATTAGAAAGGTTTAAGGAGGATATTAAGGGTGTTTATTTGAAGAAGAAAGCTTGCAAGTAGCTTGGAATTAGGGAGGTTATTTGGGTCTTCTTTACACCTCTTTATCAAAAGAATTTCTATCTTCAAGAGGTTGGGGTTCTACATTATTTTCAAGTTTAAAATCAAGCATGCCAGATGTAGACACCCCATTCTAATACCCCCCCCCCCCCCCCAACCTCTCCTTAGGTCCCTAGCACCTCCTTTCATCATTGAAAACCCAAGTCATACCCCAGGTACTGACCTAAAGGCCATCCGGCACTCCCAGGCTCCGTTTGACCAAAAGTCAAACTCTTCAGCTTGATCGAGACAGAATGAATCTTCGATGGGCACTAAAACCCCTTTCTAAGATCAAGCTCAAGATCTTAAAGAAGGTCCAACTTTCTCCATTCTCTCCTTAAAATTCGCCTAAATTCTCATTAGTTTGTTTTGTTACTTAGTACTTTTATTCTCTTATCTCACATATCCTAATATACTTTTTATCTTGTATTATTTCACATCTCTTATTTTCATATAAATAAAACCCAAAAGAAACAAGAAAAAGAGGATTTGCTCATAAATTCAAAACGGGAATTCTCACACTTTTTTCACAACTAAAACACTTTTTTACACACAAACCCATATAAGAGAAGTCCCCGATTGGATTTTTGAGATAAATCCCACCCCTCGTTTTGCATACGAACTACGTGGAATTTGATGCCTCTATAGGCTACATAGGCGTCTCAGGGTGAAACCCGAGACTCGAGTCCTTTTTCCACCTTTTTCCTATTTTTCTATATTCTTTAAACTTAACTCTCTTAAATTCTATGTATTTACATATATATATATATTCTTAATGGCGTATTATTCCACATGCGTTATCATTCCCTTATAATGATCGACGCTAGGATAATCGCATAAATCCTACTTTCTAATATTACTTTTAGGAACATTCCTATGGATGACTCGTTTTATCTCTTCCATGATACAAGTCGATGATTCCTATCTCCCCTACTGTAGACACCCCATTCTGTTGCCCCCTAAGTCTCTTTAGGTCCCTAGTACCTCCCTTCATCACCATAAACCCAGGTCATGTCCCGAGTACTGACCTGGAGGCCATCGGGCACTCCCCGGCTCCGTTTGACCCAAAAGTCAAACTCTTCGTCTCGACCGAGACTAAATAAATCGTCAAAGGGCACTGAATACCCTTTCTAACGGTCCATCCCGTGCGCGATTCCGACTTTCCATGCGGACGAACGATCCGTTTGACTCTGGGAGGTCACCGAATGCTTCTCGGGCCCGGTTGACCAAAGTCAACTCCCCAAATCGGGTCAAACTCTTTGGAATGTCCAAGTACATCTCCTAACCTTTCCAACGGTCCACCCCGTGCGCAATTCGGACTTACCATGCGGACGAACGATTTGTTTGCGTCCGAGCAATTCCTCGTCCAATGGACTGACAAATGCTTCCGAGCCATATTTGACCCAAAGTCAGCTCTCGAACCCGGGAGAGGTTCAAAGGTCTCTGAATTACCTTTCCAACGGTATGCCCCGTACGCGATTCTGACCAACGGTTTTCCCTCGGCGGCCGATTTTCCAAAAAAGTCTAAAGCGCACTGCCAAATGGCAGGTTCCAGACCCTGATAGGCAGGAACAGGTCTATGCCGATCGGCACTCACCTGGGCCTATAAAAGGAGGCCTTCACCTCATTTGCAAGGGAGCCCAGATCTGATAGAAATCTCTCTCAATGAATCCCATAAACCTCTCTCGAAGGCAGCGTGATTTCAGCATCCAAATCCCCTTTTTACTTCCACTTTTCATCATCCTTTTCATCAAACTTGGTGAATTATCCACTCTCCATCATCATCCAAGTGCAAGGGCTGCTCTCCAACATTCAAGATCAAGCTCAATATCTTCAATAAGGTCCAACTTTCTCTATTGTCTCTTAAACTCTCAATAACTTGTTTTCTTATTTAGCACTTTTATTATCTCATCTCACACATCCTAATATACTTTTTATTTAGTATTATTGTACATCTTTTATTTTCATAAAACCCAAAAAACAAGAAAAAGAGGGTTTGCTCATAAATTCCAAGTAGGAATTCTCACACTTTTTCCACACTTTTCTCACAACTAAAACACTTTTTCTACACACACACACACACTTACAAATAAGAGATCCCCTATTTGGATTTATGGGATAAACCCCACCCCTCGTTTTGTATGCGAACTACGTGGACTTTGATGCCTTTATAGGCTACGTAGGCGTCTCGGGGTAAAATCCGAGACTCGAGTCCTTTTTCCCACTTTTTCTCCCATCTTCCTATTTACTCTAAATCTAATCTTCCTATATTCTATATACTTTCCCTTAGTAACGTATTGCTCCATGTGTTATCGTTCTATTATAACGGTCAACGTAGGGGTAATCGCGTAAATATTATTCTTCTAATATTATTCTTATATCTTCCTACGGATGACTCGCTTTATCTTTTTCATGATACAAGTCGAGGATTTCTACCTCCATTCTATATATACACATGCACACATATCACGGGGGGGAACAAAAGGAAAATAGCAAATATTCATGAGAGACCGAAAGGGCGAAATGGGTGCCTAACACCTTCCCATTTCGTAACTAAGCCTCCAAACCCTTCTCGAATCATCTTGGTTTCGCACGCACCAGTATGTCTTTGGATGCCATCCTTCGGGGTGGCTTCCCCTTTTTTTATTTTGTCTATTTTGAGTAAAATAGACTGGCGACTCTGAATCTCTCTACATTTTTACACCACAAACGACGTCGGTCGAAGCGCTCCCGAGAGGGATGCGCGGGACCCAAAGGATCCTTTCCTCCACATGCCCGCCCGCATGGCGAGGATCGGGGATGGCCACAGTGAAGACTCCACTGGGGATATGTGTGATTGAGGGTTTAACTCTATTTACATGTATGTTATATTTGCTTATATCCCCCCCCCCCCCCCCCCCATATCTGCATGTTCCCCTTTCTCATATGTATCCCATGCTTATGCTTATGTCCACACACTTGTATAAAATTCTCCATGTACACTTCACACCACGTGCACCTAGGATCACATGTATATCCCCATGTTGCACGCATCACCCATCCATACTTGGTGTACCTTTGGGGGTACTCGTACTTTATTCCCTGTTTGACATAATAAAAAAAAGGCATTCTCATCTTCAGATACTAATAAGAGAATCATGCATGATTCACACGACATCACCAAAGAGCATTGATATTGACCAAAGTTTACCCAGTAACTGGAGGGTCACTTCGTGATGGGCGTCGGTCCGGCAGGTCGCAGTTAGCCTAAGCGATATGACTCTCACCTTCCATTAACCAAGTACCTTCGACGTATATCGAACGGTTCCCCCGCATCGTACCGCTTGACCGAAGTCATGACGGGAGGTATATCGCAGGGAACTCATTCACGTACGTCGAGTATATCGAATTCGCTCTCACACGTCCGTCCCCACGAGGTATATGGTGAGGCAATTCACGTACGCTAAGGTATATCAAATGACTTGTCCACACATACCGATTGCCCGCAAGAGCAAGACATATATCGTAGAAGTCATGCCAAAGGGGGGAACCCATGCCGATTCACCAAACCAACTGCATACCCGCATATAGGTTCCAAACCTAGGACACGCACTTTAAATTGCCGGTTTCAACCCGAAACTCTGTCAAAATTTCGGGTCGGCCTGCCGCCCAATTTTTGTGCATTTTTAAAACGGGACCCGGTCCGTGAGCCTGGTTACAAGTCTAAACTTTAGCTTTGCATATATTAAGACCCCCACTTCTCCAGGCTCGGGTCCTGTCCGGCATTGCATTTAGGATAATTAAATACAAGTGAAAACATAATAACCATGTTGAGTTCCGTTTCCAAAAACATTTTTCCCTTCTTTATCAAAAATACACAAACATTTTTCCCTTCTTTATCAAAAATTCAAAAACATTTCTCCCTTATTTATCAAAAATCTAAAAATAGTTCTTTCTTTTTTCTAAAAAATAAATCTCATCCTACGCCCTCTCAGGTCGATCACAAGCCCTTAGCCTGGCTCCCTGTTGGCTTCGGTCTTCAGTCAAATCACCCCAGAGTTTCATCCGTTCCTCTACTACTTCTTTAGAGTTCGGAATCCATCCATCTTCCATGGAGAATACAGATCAAGCACCAGGCATACAGCCGGATCTGACGACAGTCCTAGCTCAGCTCGTGTCCAAGATTGACAACCTCCAAACTGAGGTCCGAGAGATGCAACGAAACCAGGTTCCAATTCCTCAAGAGCCCGAGGCCCTATTCCCTTGTGTTATGGGTCCACCTGAGCCTATCTAGGTTCCGAAAGAATATCAGCACGCTCCACGTGCCCCTCCTGCCAATGGGCCGCCGCCTTCCCAGCTTCCAATGCCAAACATTGCCCAGCCTATGGCTAACCTGCCTGTGGTCGTTGATCCAAAGGAGGAGGAGTTGAATAAAGTCAAAGAGGATCTCAAGATGCTCACCAAGAAGTTTGACCAAGTCAGGATCTCTGGGAATTACATGGACTACACCCACATGTCTCCTTATCCTAAAACGAGGTTACCCGAGAAATTCAAGATGCCGAATATCGAGAAGTTCGGAGGTAGTGGGCCCCCAATTGTTCATCTTCGCAGTTATTATCGTTCCATGACTCTACTGGGGGCTTCTGAAGAAATGATGGCCCAATTGTTTCAGCAAACTTTGAAGGATAGTGCCCTTCGATGGTTTTTATCTCTTGAGGAATCCAGAATCCATAGCTGGGAGGATGTAGCCCGAGAATTCATGTCGTAGTAAAAATACAACGAAGAGCTTGAGGTCACCCGTCGTGATTTAGAGCTGCTCAAACAGAATCTAGGAGAATCAGTCAGTAACTTTATAACTCGGTGGAGGGAGCGAGCAACTACCATGACTATTCGGCCATCCGAGGAAGAACAGGTCAACATAGTGAAGAAAAACTTCTTTCCCCATGTCCGAGCGACGATGGGAGGACAATAATATCCCCACTTTCGAGCTCTCAGAGAGGCTGGAGTGGAAATCGAGGAAAGCCTCATTAAAACAGAGGTTGAACCAAAGAAAGTGTCCGGACAATTCACCCCTAGAAAGTATGACAAGCCTGCCAGTGCTACCGTCTCGACCATCAACAACATCTCTCAACCAACCACATCATGGGCACCAGAAAGTCGCCCTGCCCCCATTCGAAGGGAATAAACTGAGCTCCATGCTCCCCTCTCCAAAGTTTACCAAGCCTTCTTAAGCCGAAACCTCATCAAACCCTTGGATCCACGTCCATTGCCAAACCCACTCCCAAGAAACTTCAAGACCGATGCTCATTGCCCTTTTCACCAAACTTTCACCTTCGAAACATAATCCAAGATCTCATTGACCGGGGTACCATCGCCCCCACCAGCCAATCCTAAGCCAAACACTACTCACAACCCACTCCCAAATCACACCAATGCCATCTTCTTGGAAGAAAACCCAGATTTCGATCCCTCAACTCAAATCACACCCATATACTCTCCTAAACCTCTTCAAACTTGCCCATATTTCCTCCTACACCCTACTAACCTCGTTGATCAGGCACTGTCACTCCTTACCAGAGCATGCATCGTTGTCTGTACCCGTTCTGAAAATGGAAGTATGGAATTGTTAGAGTTGTTAAACCAACTCCTAAATTTCGGGATAAAATTGCCCTCACAGATGGTCATCGATTGCCAGAAGTTCAGCACACTGTTATTGGATGCACGGAAATAGGCCCGAGATTCAGATAAGTGGGTGGTACCAACTGACGAAGTCAGCCTAGATGATGTTGTCCAGACTATGGCAAAACTATTCGAGCAAACCAACAGCATTTGCAGTATCACCAGGTTACTTGACACTTTGAAACTATAAGGGTACTTGGTCCCTTCAATCACACATATCCCCATAGAATGGGAGAACTTGTATGAAGAAGCCGTTGAAGTTGTGGAATGCATCGACTTTACAGGGAAAGACAGAATTGTTACCACCGGATGGGGGAAGAATTCAAAGATTCGAGTGAATAACAAGCTTCAGAAAGAACTGGCCCAGTAGCCGACATATGTGGGATGATATCATTTGAAGAACTCCTCGGATAAATAAATAGGGTGGAAGCACAACCTGAGATTGACGAGAAAATGGGATTCATGTTCTTTCCCTTTTCAGTAAATCACATGACCAGATCAGGGAGACATTACCAGGTTCCAAGCTCACTACCAGCAAACGACAAAGGGAAGGGCGTTGAAAACCTTCCTATGTAAGATATGACCATCGAGGAGAGCAATATCCACGATCAACTGAATAAAACCCAAGCTAACATCACTCTATGGGAGCTTTTCATGTCTTCCTAGCTGCACAGAAATGCTTTAATAAAATTACTCACTGGACCCATAGTTCCCCCCTCTACCACACCAGAAGAAGCGATAAATCTGGTCTCCCTTTTCTCCTATACCTAACCATAACCGACACTGCAGCCGGGGCTTTGCTAGCCCAATACCTTGAGGACTCCCATAAAGAAAGAACCATATATTACGCCAGTCGTAAATTGGTCGGGTACGAGGTCAACTACACTGCTTTAGAAAAGGCATGTGTCGCACTTGTCTGGGTCACCCAAAAGTTGCTACACTACATGATCGCCTTCCCCATCAAACTTGTATCCCGAATGGATCCCATCAAATACCTGCTTGAGAAACCTGCCTTATCCAGATGAATAGCCCGATGGTTGATGCTCCTAACCGAGTTCGATATCGTGTACGTCACACAGAAAGTTATTAAAGGAAGAGCCATTTATGACTACCTCGCCGATTATCCCATAGACGAAGCAGATGTTCGGATTTCCGAATTCCCAGATGAAAATATCCTCTGCACCACTCAAGACCGCCTTCGATGGAAAATGTTCTTTGATGGCGCTGCCAACAAAAAGGGATATGGCATTGGGATACTCCTGATCGCCCCAGATGACTCCCACACTCCCATCGCCATAAAATTAGATTTCCCTTGCACCAACAACATGACGAAATACGAGGCATGCACAGTGGGCCTCCAAGTTGCTTTCAATAAAGGTATTCAAAACCTTGATGTCTACGGGGATTCTGCCCTCATCATCGGTCAAGTGCTCAGAAAGTGGAAAGTCAAGGACGAAAATCTCCAACCCTTTCATGCCCAATTAGAAGAGTTAGCCTCCCGATTTCGAGATATCACCTTCAATTACCTACCCCGAGCAAAGAATAACCTAGTCGATGCTCTCGCCACCTTGGCCTTCATGGTCGATATGCCCGAAGGAATAACAATGACCCCCTTCCTAGTTCAAAAGCAAGACAAGCTGACCCATTGCTACCATATTGAGATTGTCTTCACTGAAGATCCTAAACTAGCCGATTGTTGATACTGTGATATCTGGTGCCTCCTCAAACACGGTAGGTATCCCTAGGGTTCCAACAAGAAAGATCGAATAACCCTCCGAAGACTGGCCGCCCAGAACATCATCTGTCATAAAGCTATACTCAAGAGGAATTTCGATGGAACTCATCCGCACTGCATCGCAGGGACTGAGATTGAGAAAATAATGCAGAAAATCCACAGTGGGGAATGCGAAACCCACATGAATGGTCACATGCTCGCCAAGAAGATCACCCGACAGGACTACTACTGGACCACCATGATCCAGGATTGCACCGCCTATGTCTGGAATGCCTCAAATGCTAATAATTCTCCAATCTTCAACACTTGCCTCCGCGAGAATTATACGACATGACCTCTCTCTAGCCGTTCTCCACCTGGGGTGTCGACATTATAGGTAAGGTTACACCAAAGGCTTCAAACGGACATGAGTTCATCCTGGTTTCCATCGATTATTTCACCAAATGGGTCGAGGCTGAGTCATACGCAGTATTGAATGCCAAGAAAGTGGCTAAATTCCTCAAGAAAAATATCATCTGTCGATATGGGGTCCCGCACGAGCTGGTATCCGATAATGGGTTGCATTTTGAAGCAGAAGTCACAAAAGTAGTCAACGAGTACGAGATTCAGAGACACAAATCCTCCCCCTACCGACCTCAGACCAATGGTGCAGTTGAAGCCGCCAACAAGAACCTCAAAGCCATCATCAGCAAGATGACCGAAAGTTGTAGGTATTGGGCCGACCGGATCCCATACGCCCTCTAGGGCTATCGAACCTCAATTCGAACCTCTACTAGGGCTACCCCTTACTCCCTGGTCTACGGCATGGAAGCAGTCCTACCTGTGGAGCTGGAAATACCCTCGCTACGCGTCATGCTCGAAAGAAAAATTAGTGAAGAAGATTGGTGCCAAAGCCGTCTTGATGAGCTAGCCCTCCTAGATGAAAGAAGATTAAAGGCTCTTTACCACATAGAGGGGTACCATCTCCGAATAGCGCGATCATTCAACAAGAGAGTCAAGGACCGCGGTGTTCGGAAGGGGGATTTATCCCTCAAAGAGATAATAGAACCCATTTGGGAACCCAGAGGGAAATTTAAGCCCAATTGGAGCGGCCCCTACATTGTGAAGAAAATCTTATCCGGCGGTGCCCCCATGCTCACTGACCTAGATGGGGAGGAGATGGCTCGTCCAGTCAATTTGGACCGTCTCAAGAAATTCTACCCCTAGTCCGAAATCTTGGCGCGCTACGACTCTTCTCATCCCTCTTCTATTCTAAAAAAAAAGCTCTTCATTTCCCTCTACCCAGAACTACGTGGGCCTGATCCTCTACAAAAACTATTTTAAAACATTTTCAAAAAACCCCAGAGGTACGTAGGTAACTCATGCACCTCACATGAGTGCGACCCCTTTCTTTTTCACAAAATACTATTCTTTTCTTACCTCCGAGAACGGCGGTTCATTCTAAAATTATTTGAACAAAAGGATTATGTATGCCTTAGCGATCAGTATAGATATTTCAAAATACAAAATTCATCGAAAGGCTCAGCTGGATGATCAGAAACTTATTTATTTCATTAATAAGAAATTACAGTATGGATTACATAAGAAAAAGGAACGGATAACTCCCTTCCCCACTACCATAAAAAGCCAAATAAAATCCCCACACCTATCACACAAATAAACTCCCCAGAAGTCCTATCCACAGCTACCAGAGGAGCCTGTACCCTCATCATCTACATCCTGAGAACCCCAAGTTTCCCCTGCCTGAATAGAGTGTCGTAAACATTCCATGGATCGATGAGCCTTAACCATCATCGAAAAAACCACAACACCCCCTTCCATGGAGTCAGATAAAACAAACCATTTTTGTCTAGTCTCCATTGCTAACATCTTGCTGACTACTTTCCTCCATAACCACTTTATATAATCTTTGGGGCCATGGAAAACCTTCCCGACAGACTGAGAGGGACGGGTCTACGGACACCGATTTTCCCACAGGGACCCAAGCAACAGACGCAGGCGCTCAGTCAAATCTTCTACCGGAAAGAAGTTTGAGGTTCGAGGGGGCACGACCTACGCCCAGCCAAATTAACACAAAAGTTGCTAAGGGAAATAAAAAGAGGTCTGTCTGAGACCAACCAGCCGCATATATGAATACTCTCCTAGCTCTAGAACAGGCTGCAACTGTCCCCACTAAGACACTGACCAATACAGACCACAAGCCCCATGCTCCACAAGCCAATTCTCCCAGTTCTCAACATACAGGCCAACGCGGATGAAGTAGCGCGAAAAGAAGTTGGGTACGACTGACAAGGGATATTCTGGAGGAGTCGACAAATGGAATATTTCAGACAACCACATGAACAGCATCACAGGGCTACCCCTCAAAAAGTTAGAACGACCTTCTCTCCAGGCATCCAGGATATTCAGAGTCTCCGCTAATATCACCACCATAGGATTGCGACGGTATGACATCCATGAAGTAATGGCTACAAGTTGTGGGTCCACTTTCACCTCCCCAGTCACCAACAACAATTTTGAAATCAGTCTCAGAACAATGGCTCCAACATAGCCAGCATCACCTACTTCCCGCAAATGCACGGACTGTAGCACCGTCGGGAGGGAGATCATTCCTCCAGCAACCAATGATCTAGCCACCGAAGGCGAAATATGAAGAAGCCTGGCCAACAAATCCCTAGGAGAACGGGAAAATTTGGGCAAAGCCGCAGCAACACTGGGATTTACACCCAGTATAGCAGAAAATTCCTCGTAGGTAGGACAAACTTCTTCCAACCCAAATCGAAATACATGGTCTTCGGGGTACCAGAATTATACCGCTGCCATCAGCATATTCCACTCAATAGGTCGATTGCGCCACAAGGAGACTCGACGCATGTTGAAAGCATCGTAGTAGACATTATAAGAGCACATAGATTCCAAGGCTTCTAGGTAGTTGACAAACTCAATGCTATCAGGGAGAGCCATCTTGCAAGGCTAAGAGATGGTGGGCAAGTAGGTAAGAATGCAAAGGTGTGATGAAAACACTCCACCCTTACCTATTTTTATACTTGAAAATCCTCACAAGGGATATAATCCCTGCAGAAATCGGAGGGAATCCTACCCCATAAGGTACCAAAGGTTGAAGAGGGTACCATTCAAAGCTTTGAATTGATGGGATTGGACTAAACTGTCGATAGGCAGGTCAGGGTGCTTGCCGATCGGCAACCCCCCCATTTTTAAAAATTTCTCTTTTTTCCTCTTTTGTCAAATCAGAAAACTCAATAAAAATAAACAGAATTTCAAAATACCTTTAAATTCCCCTTTTTAATCAAAAACTTTCCTTCAAAAAAAAAATTTCGGTCTCAACAGCAAAGCAAAAAGCGCATGTGCGTGCATGCATTCATCATTAATAAAAGATAACAAAAAAAAACTCTATTGCATTGCATATATATGTTTTCTATGTTACATCATCTTTGCAGGAAATAAAAGAAAAGGTAAAAACAATGGGACTCAGCCCAAACCCACATTCTCTCTCTCTCTCTCTCTCTCTCTCTCTCTCAAGAGCTTCCACCCTTACGGCGTGCTCTCTTCCCCCTAAGGTGAGATGACGCACCACCACTACCCGAACCCGAGTCCTCTCCGGACGAAGCAGACGACACCAAGCAAGAAGGAACATGAACCGCATCCCGAATATGGGCAGTCGCCGAAGATATCCAGTCTCTAATATCCCTGAGCCAAGTGGTCGACACCCGAACTTGCTGAAAGAAAAGATGAAATCAGTATCAAAGCAGAATGACCAAAACAGAAAAGAAAGAAAGAGAAGAACAGAAAGGTATAACGTAGGTCGAAGGACCTCCTCTGTCAAACCCAACTCCTCCGGATCCATCGTATGAGGACGGTGCATCATAGGCACCATCCCTCCATCAGCCCTCCTAATGTTGTATGAAGGGGTATGCAGCCGTACAAAAGGGACCTCCGAGGTCGCCGTCGCCGCAGATGCCGACGGACCACCACCATTGTGGGAAGACCCCACCGCCTGACTCGAACCCATCGGAGGGAAGGGCAGTGCATCATATATGTTGGGCGCCATCAATTAGCTCGTTATGAAGTCCATATAATCATATGGCGCAGTCGTATCGGTGTATAGCAAGTAGGACTCGCCGATCATCGCCGCGATCCTCTCATCCTCCGACATCAGTCGCTCCTACCTCATAGACGTAGGAGGCTGCGTGGGTGGCACCACCACCTCCTCCTCAGAAATCTGACGAACCACCCTCTCCCCGATGTACCAGGAATGGCCAAACTTATGCGCCAGCAAATGCCACATCCGCGCGTTCACCCTGGTCGCCCCCGCATCCTGAATGGTTGTCCCCCACGGGTAAAAGGTCACCTGAAAATCTTCGAGCGAGCATAAATCAATACAAGATCAGAAGGAGCAAAAACCAAGATTGAAATGGAAAGAGTCTTACCCTACCACTGGTCAGGTCATTCAAGACCTGACGCACCTCCTCCAGAAAACCTCAAAAAATCCCCGAAAAATTCCCAAAAATCCCAGGAAGGATTTAAAGCCTTTGTACCAAGAAAATTTTGCATTCCCTAAAGCGAAAACCATCTTCTCCAGCGAAATCCTCAAAAACCAAGTGAAAAATCCTCCCGACAAAGCTCCGAAGGATCCCTAAGGATCACATGATCACTTCCCCAGCGAAATTCTCTTAGAGCACCCAAAATAGGTTATTCCCCCATGCGAAGTCTCCTAAAAGCTTCCCCAGCTATCAGCTCCCCAGCTCAGATCAAAATCACAAAGCTCTTTCTCCAGCAAAATCAAAATCCAATCATTATCCACTCTTGGGTCAGAATTGGCCCCGGTCTTAGATCGTCACCTGAGTTAGGTTAGAATTGCCCTCGGTCCTCAGTCGTCACCACTCTTGGGTCAGAATTGGCCCGGGTCTTGGATCGTCACCTAAGTTAGGTTAGAATTGACCTCGATCCTTGGTCGTCACCACTCTTGGGTCAGAATTGGCCCCGATCTTGGATCGTCACCTGAGTTAGGTCAAAATTGACCTCGGTCCTCGGTTGTCACCACTCTTGGGTCAGAATTGGCCCCGATCTTGGATCGTCACCTGAGTTAGGTCAGAATTGATCTCGATCCTCGGTCGTCACCACTCTTGGGTCAGAATTGGCCCCGGTCTTGGATCGTCACTTGAGTTAGGTCAGAATTGACCTCGGTCCTCGGTCGTCACCACTCTTGGGTATGAATTGGCCCCGATCTTGGATCATCACCTGAGTTAGGTTATAATTGACCTCGGTCCTCGGTCCTCGGTCGTCACCATTCTTGGGTCAGAATTGGCCCTGGTTTTAGGTCGTCACCTGAGTTAGGTCAGAATTGACCTCGGTCCTCGGTCGTCACCACTCTTGGGTCAGAATTGGCCCCGTTCTTGGATCATCACCTGAGTTAGGTCAGAATTTACCTCGGTCCTCGGTCGTCACCACTCTTAGGTCTGAATTGGCCCCGGTCTTGGATCGTCACCTGAGTTAGGTCATAATTGACCTCGATCCTCGGTCGTCACCATTCCTGGGTCAGAATTGGCCCTGGTTTTAGGTCTTCACCTAAGTTAGGTCAGAATTAACCTCGATCCTCGGTTGTCACCACTCTTGGGTCAGAATTGGCCCCGGTCTTGGATCGTCACCTAAGTTAGATCAGAATTGACCTCGGTCCTCGGTCGTCACCACTCTTGGGTATGAATTGGCCCCGATCTTGGATCGTCACCTGAGTTAGGTTATAATTGACCTCGGTCCTCGATCCTCGGTCGTCACCATTCTTGGGTCAGAATTGGCCCTGGTTTTAGGTCGTCACCTGAGTTAGGTCAGAATTGACCTCGGTCCTCGGTCGTCACCACTCTTGGGTCATAATTAGCCCCGATCTTGGATCGTCACCTGAGTTAGGTCAGAATTGACCTCGGTCCTCGGTCGTAACCACTCTTGGGTCATAATTAGCCTCGATCTTGGATCGTCACCTGAGTTAGGTCAGAATTGACCTTGGTCCTCGATCGTCACCATTCTTGGGTCAGAATTGGCCTCGATCTTGGATCGTCACCTGAGTTAGGTCAGAATTGACATCGGTCCTCGGTCGTCACCAATCTTTAGGTCAGAATTGACCTCGATCTTGGATCGTCACCTGAGTTGGGTCAGAATTAACTCCCGTCCTCGGTCGTCACCACTCTTTAGGTTAGAATTTACCTCGATTATTAGACCTTTACCCTAAGCCCACAGATTCGGCTTTAACCCGCAGAATTGATCATCCCCATCACACTCCTTATGTCCTCAGAATCAGCCTCGACCCTCTAAATCGGTAATACTCCCCCAAAAGCATCATGTGGTGTCTATTCGACGGTCATCATTTGTTCCAAACTCACCCATCGAGGGGCTCTGTAGACACCCCATTTGGTTACCCCCTAAGTCTCCCTAGGTCCCTAGTACCTCCCTTAATCACCGTAAACCCAGGTCATGTCCCGAGTACTGACCTGGAGGCCATCGGGCACTCCCCGGCTCAGTTTGACCCAAAATTCAAACTCTTCGTCTCGATCGAGACTAAATGAATCTTCAAAGGGCATTGAATACCCTTTCTAACGGTCCATCCCGTGCGCAATTCTGACTTTCCATGCGGACGAACGATCCGTTTAACTCCGGGAGGTAACCAAACGCTTCTCGGGCCTGGTTGACCAAAGTCAACTCCCCAAATCGGGTCAAACTCTTTGGAATATCGAAGGACATCTCCTAACCTTTCCAACGGTCCACCCCGTGCACGATTCGGACTTACCATGCGGACGAACAATCCGTTTGCGTTCGAGCAATTCCCCGTCCAATGGACCGACAAATGCTTTCGAGCCATATTTGACCCAAAGTAAACTCCCGAACCTTCCAAAGGACTTTCAAAGGTCTCTAAATTACCTTTCCAATGGTATGCCCCGTGCGCGATTCTAACCAACGGTTTGCCCTCGATGGCCGATTTTCCCAAAAAGCCTGAAGCGCACTGCCAAATGGCAGGTTCCAGACCCTGCCTATCGACACCTGCCGATAGGCAGGAACAGGTCTATGACGATCGGCACTCACCTGGGCCTATAAAAGGAGGCCTTCACCTCATTTGTAAGGGAGCCCAGATCTGATAGAAATCTCTCTCAATGAATCCCATAAACCTCTCTCGAAGGCAGCGTGATTTTAGCATCCAAATCCCCTTTTTACTTCCACTTTTCATCATCCTTTTCATCAAACTTGGTGAATTATCCACTCTCCATCATCATCCAAGTGCAAGGGATGCTCTCCAACATTCAAGATCAAGCTCAAGATCTTCAAGAAGGTCCAACTTTCTCCATTGTCTCTTAAACTCTCAATAACTTGTTTTCTTATTTAGCACTTTTATTATCTCATCTCACACATCCTAATATACTTTTTATTTAGTATTATTGTACATCTTTTATTTTCATAAAACCCAAAAAACAAGAAAAAGAGGGTTTGCTCATAAATTCCAAGTAGGGATTCTCACACTTTTTACACACTTTTCTCACAACTAAAACACTTTTTCTACACACACACACACACTTACAAATAAGAGATCCCCTATTTGGATTTATGGGATAAACCCCACCCCTCGTTTTGTATGCGAACTACGTGGACTTTGATGCCTTTATAGGCTACGTAGGCGTCTCGGGGTAAAATTCGAGACTCGAGTCCTTTTTCCCACTTTTTCTCTCATCTTCCTATTTACTCTAAATCTAATCTTCCTATATTCTATATACTTGCCCTTAGTAACATATTGCTCCATATGTGTTATCATTATATTATAACGGTCAACGTAGGGGTAATCGCGTAAATATTATTCTTCTAATATTATTCTTATATCTCCCTACGGATGACTCGCTTTATCTTTTTCATGATACAAGTCGAGGATTCCTACCTACATTCTATATATACACAAGCACACATATCACGGGGGGAAACAAAAGGAAAATAGCAAATATTCATGAGAGACCGAAAGGGCGGAATGGGTGCCTAACACCTTCCCATTTCGTAACTAAGCCTCCGAACCCTTCTCGAATCATCTTGGTTTCGCACGCCCCAGTATGTCTTTGGATGCCATCCTTCGGGGTGGCTTCCCCTTTTTTTATTTTGTCTGTTTTGAGTAAAATATACTGGCGACTCTGAATCTCTCTACATTTTTACACCACAAACGACGTCCGCTGAGGCACTCCCGAGAGGGACGCGCGGGACCCGAATGATCCTTTCCTCCACGCGCTCGCTCGCATAGCGAGGATCGGGGATGGACACAACTACGTATACACATGCACACATATCACGGGGAAATAAAGGAAAATAACAATGAATTGATTTGACAAAACAATCTTGAAGGTTCTAAAACACACTCTCGCGATTTTTCTTTTCTTTTTTTTTTTTTTTTTTTTTTTGGCCTTTTTTTTCAACCGTAATGTTACCCCAGTATTCTCCGATAATGGGTATGACTTCTTTTTATGGGCTTCAAACTCTCAGTTGGAGTTAGGTAGGACAATGGGTTTTCAATAAAAGACATATTTTCTTTTTGTCTCAAATGGGCTTGCAACGGAATAATGTAAAAAGGTTGGATTTCAGGGTTAATTTTGGGCTTTCAAACGATGGCCTAATCTCATTTCTCAAGTTTCGTTCAGTTGATTTGTGTCTCAAGACGACTTACTAAGACTTCTAGTGCTTAAGATTCACATTTTGACTTTTTCAGTAATCGAACAAAATAAAGAATTTGAGATCATCAACGAATTTATCACTAAAGGAAAGATTGAGTAATTTTAACTCGGATTGATTTAAATCTCTCGAAAACGATGAATGACACAAAATCTCATCGGGTTAAAATCTCCACATTTATTCGTTAAGCATATTAACTTTCGCCTCAATATTCATTTTCGATCATATTATATGGCTAATGTGTAAAAATTTCATAAGATGAGAGATCCATGAATTAATTCTATATTAAGAAATCGTTCCAAAACTCAATTATATTGAAAATCTTTTTGAATTTTTGAAATCTGATTTTTTTTTTCAAAAATATCATCCTTATAAAAAAACTTGTTGTTAATTTATAAAATACCGCAAGTGCACGGGCTATTATAAAATAGCGAGTGTAAGTACGGGTCGAACCCACGAGGATTTGTCAATTTTAATTATTAAAAGAATTACAACTGTCCAACTAGATCAAATGGGATAGAGAATAATTATAAATTATACAAAATAAAAGCAACTACGATAAATGAGAGTAACGCAAGAGATTTGTAAACAATTAGGAAATAATTAGGATTCGGGGTCCATTTATCACGTAACTAATATTGCACACTAATTTAATGTTGCCATTCCCTTTTTGTAACTCAAATTAAACCGACTCTCGCCGTGTTAAATTCGGAAAATATGACGGTTATGATCAAAATAATTTTAACGTCTCTAATAGACGGCTAAAATCCCTATTCCCTTAGAAAATACAAGTTTTAAAATTCGCAAATGTATTTAAGCATGGACTATCAAAACAATCAAAGTGCAAGCATAATCCATCAAAAATTACTATTTTTAAATCTCAAAACTTGATTTGACAAAACAATCTTGAAGGTTCTAAAACACACTCTCGTGTCGCTTTAAAATGAATACCGAATCTTTAATAACAATTAAAACAACTAGGGAATAAACAACGATAAAATTAACGTGACAATATTAGTTAACTATGATAAACTTCACCCTACTCCTAATATAAGAATCAAGCTACCATAATGAAAGAGAAATTGCAAGAATGAGTAGAGATCTTCATTAATAAACCAAACTTACAAATAGTCCTCTCACAACAATCTTGAATCCTCTAAAAAAATGATAAAAACTTGGCCCTCAAATTGATTACAATCACTCAAAGTTGCTCCCCGAAATCCTCCACGAAAGTCCTCTCTCATTGTCTCCAATTGTCTCTACGGAATTATGAGCCCAAGGGTCCTTTTTATAGGACAAGTGGTGAGGTATTTGAGTTGTGGTGGGACTCTTTCTGATTGGCCGAATAGTGTTAGTAGCTATCTCTCCACCTCTTTAATCTTTGGATCGTGATAAGGGACGGAATTTCCCCCCACTCGAAAACTCTTATATTTTCTTGTTGAACACGCATGCCGAGTTTCGTCCGAATCGGAGAATAAAAATTTCCGACTTTTTAACGATTTCACAAGTGTAAAAACAGCATTTTTTCGAACGACCGTAAAAATCAGCTTTTTCGCGCCTTTTTTGAATTGATCATCAATTTGCACCAAATTCCATCATTATCTGCAAAAATTTCACTAGGCAACTTTTTTCACAAATTAGCACAAGAATATTATAAAATTATCGAAGTGCCCATTTTTGACTTAAAATTGCCATTTTCAATATGAATTCAATCATTCTCGCATTTTTTTCTCCTTTTAATAAAATAGTCCTAAGAAATTATTAAATACACTAAAATGGGACTAACAAAGTATAAATTTGGGTATAAAATATACAAAATAATGCACTCATCAAACAATAACCCATGAGAGACCGTAAGGGAGGAATGGGTGCCTAACACCTTCCCATTTCGTAACTTAGCCTCCGGACCCCTTTCGAATCATTTTGGTTTCGTATCTATCAGTATGTCTTTGGATGATGTCCTTAGGGATGGCTCCCTTTTCTTTTATCTATTTTGAGTAAAATAGAGTGGCGACTCTATCTCTCTACATTTTTAACCTCATTCACCGACGCCGGCCGAAGCGCTCCCAACATGGACGCACGGGACCTAGAGGTATCCTCTCTCCGTCGCGAGGGGATATATCTCGGGGATGGCCACAGTGTCGACTCTGCTGGGGATTTTTTATTTTTGAGGCCTAGACTCTATTTACATGGATATTTTAATTTCTTATATATCCCCCTATTTTCCCTTTTATTATTCATGTGTACCTCATGCTTATGCTTCTATTCACACACTTGTAGAAGATTTTCCATGTACACTTCACACCACGTGCACCTAAGATCACATATATCCCCATGTTTCACTCATCACCCATACTTGGTATACCATTGGTACTTGTACTTTGCTCCCTGTTTCGCATGATCAAAAAAGATACTCTCATAAGATACTAATAAGAGAATCATGCATGATTCACACTTTATCACCAAAGAGCATTGTTATTAACCAAATTATGTCTAGTAACTGGAGGGTCACTTCGTGATGGGCGTTGGTCCGGCAGGGCGCAATTAGCCTAACCATATGACTTTCACCTTCCATTGACCAAGTACCTTCGACTTATATCGAACGGTTCGCCCGCATCGTACCGCTTGACCGAAGTTATGACGGGAGGTATATCATAGGGAACTCGTTCACGTATGCCGAGTATATCAATTTCGCTCTCACGCATACCGTCCCCACGAGGTATATAGTGAGGCAATTCACGTACACTCAGGTATATCAAATGGCATGTCCACACGTACCGATTTCCCTCAAAAGCAAGACGTATATCGTGGAAGCCACACCAAAGGGGGAACCTTATTCGATTCACCCAACCAAACTGCATACCCGCATATAGGTGTCAAGCCTAGGACACACATGCTAGATTATCAGTTTCAACCCGAAACTCTGCCAAAATTTCGGGTTGGCCTGCCACCCAAATTTTTGCACATTTTTAAAATGGGACCCTACCCTTGAGCCTGGTCACAAGTCCAACCATAGCTTTGCATATATTACAAACCCAACTTTTCCAGGCTCGGGTCCCGTCCGGCATTTCATTTTGCATTTAGGAGAATTTAATACAAGCGAGAATATAATAATTATAATAATGCTGAGACCCGTCTCCCAAAAACATTTCTTCCTTCTTTATAAAAAAATCTAAAAATATTTTGTCCTACAATCTCAAAAAGAAAAAAATATCAAAAATATTTTCATCCTTTTTTTTGTCAAAAATAAATCCCATTTTATGCCTTCTCAGGTCGATCGCACACCCTTGGCCTGGCTTCTTATTGTCTTCGATCTTCAGTTAAGTCACCCCGAAATTTCGTCCATTACCCCGCTACCTCTTCCGATTCCGGTATCCATCCGCTTTTCATGGAAAACACAAATCAAGCACCAGTTGCCCAGCCAGATCTGACGACAGTTTTAGCTCAGCTCGTGTCCAAGATTGACAACCTCCAGACTGACGTTCGAGAGATGCAAAGAAACCAGGTTCATGTTCTTCAAGAGCCCGAGGCCCTACTCCCTCGTGTTATGGGTCCACTCTATCCTATCGGAGTTCCCGAAGAATATCAGAATGCCCGTGTCCCTCATGTTAATGGGTCGCCGCCTGCCCAGCTCCCTGTGCCGAACCTTGCCCAGTCTGGGGCTAACGTGCCTATGATCGTTGATTTAAAAGAGAAAGAGTTAAACAAGGTCAAAGAATATCTCAAGATGCTAACTAAGAAGTTCGACCAAGTCAGTATCTCCGAAAATTACATGGACTACACCCACATGTCTCCTTATCCTAAGGCAAGGTTATCCGAGAAGTTCAAAATGCCGAATATCGAGAAATTCGGAGGAAGTGGACCACCGATTGTTCATCTTTGCAGTTATCACCGTTCCATGACTCTCCTAGGGGATTCTGAAGAAGTGATGGCATAATTATTCCAGCAAACTTTAAAGAATAGCGCTCTCCAATGGTTTTTGTCTCTCGAAGAGTCCAGAATCCGCAACTGGGAGGATGTAGCCCATGAATTCATGTCGCAGTACAAATACAATGAAGAGATTGAGGTCACCCACCGTGATTTAGAGCTGCTCAAACAGAACTCTGGGGAAGCAGTCAGTAAATTTATAACCCGATGGAGGGAAAAGGTAGCCACCATGACCAATTGGCCATCTGAGGAAGAACAAGTCAACATAGTGAAAAAGAACTAATTGCCCCATGTTTGAGCAACCATGGGAGGACAGTACTATCCCCACTTTCGATCTCTTAGATAAGTAGGAGTAAAAATAAAGGAAGGTATTGCTAAAACAGAAGTTGAGCTACAGAAAGTGTCTGGACAGTTCACCCTCGAAAAATATGATAAACCTGCCACTGCTGCAGTCCCAACCATCAATAACATCTCTCAACCAACCACATTGTGGGCACTAGAAATCTATCATGTCCCAATTCGAAAGGAATACACCGAGCTCCATGCTCCCCTCTCTAAAGTTTATCAAGCCCTGTTAAGCTAAAACCTCATCAAACCTTTGGATCCCTGTTCATTGCCCAGTCCACTTCTGAGAAACTTCAAAGCAGATGCCCATTGCGCCTTTCACCAAACTATGGGTCATACCATCGACCAATTCTTTCACCTTCGAAATGTAATCCAAAGTCTAATTGACCCGGGTACCATTGCCCCACCAGCTAATCCTAAGCCAAACACTACTCACAACCCACTCCCAAATCATACCAATGCTATCTTCCCAGAGATGAACCCAGAATTTGATCCTCAACTCAAATCACACCCATACACTCTCCCAAACCTCTCCAAACCTGCCCATATTTCCTATTACACCCTCTTAGCCTCGCTAATCAGGCACTGTCACTCCTTATCAGAGCATGCATCGTTGTCCGTACCCGTTCCAAAAATAGAGGTATGGAATTACCAGAAATGTTAAACCAACTCCTAGAGTTTGGGCTAAAATTGCCCTCACAGATGATCATTGATTGCCAGAGGTTCAGCACGTTGTTCTTGGAAGCATGAAAATGGGCCCGAGAGTTAGACAATTGGGTGGTACGAACTGATGAAGTAAGTCTGGATGATGTCATCCAGATCATGGCATAATTATTCAGGCAAACCAATGACATCTGCAGTATGACCGCGTTACCTGATACTCTGAAATTACAAGGGCACCTGGTCCCTTTACCCTTACATATCCCCATAGAATGGGAAGACCTGTATGAAGAAGCCATTAAAGTTATGGAATGCATTGACTTTACATGGAAAAATAGAGTTATTGCCACCAGATGGGGGGAAGAATTCGAAGGTTCGAATGAAAAATAAGCTTTCAAGAAAACTGGCCTGGTAGCCGACATGTGTAGGATGATATCATTTGAGGAGCTCCTCAGAGAAATAAACAAAATGGCAGAACAACTTGAGATTAATGAGGAAACGGGATTCATGTTCTTCCCTTCTTCAGTAAATCACATGACCAAATTAGGGAGGCATTACCAGATCCTAAACTTACCACCAGCCAATGACAATGGCAAGGGCGTTAAAAATCTTTTTATGCTAGAAATGACCCTCGAGGAGAGTAAGATCCTCGATCAACTGAAGAAAACTCAAGCTAACATCACTCTATGGGGTCTTTTTATGTCTTCTCAGCTACACAGAAATGCTTTGATCAAGTTTCTCATTGGACTCATAATTCATCCCTCTACCACACCATAAGAAGCAGTAAATCTAGTTGGATCCCTGACCTCTACCCGAATGCTATCCTTTTTCGAAGAAGAAATCCCCAAAATTGGACCAAACCACAATTATGCACTCAACATCTCCGTCAAAGTTATGGGGAAAATCGTACCACTCTCTCTTATCGATAATGGATCTGCCTTAAATGTCTTCCCATTAAGAACCTTCAAATGCTTAGGACTGAAAGAAAGTGACCTCGCTCCAACTTTCGCTGCTATACGTACCTACGATAATACCTGTCAGGAGGTGATGGGATCCATAAAACTTGTAATAGAGGCTGGCCCTATAAACCCTATCGTTGAATTCCAAGTAATTGATATCCCAACTAGTTTTAACTTGTTGCTCGGATGACCTTGTCTCCACAATATCAAGGGTGTGTCTTCCTCACTCCATCATAAATTAAAGTTCTTAGCCGACGGACGAGTCATTACCATTTTGGGCAACGATGATAATACCTAGGGTGCAAGTACCAGCAATCATATCCTTAAGATACAGCACGGGTCAAATGATATGCTCCTATCAGGATTCCGAGTTAAGCCACTCCTACTCCCGGCAGGGGACGATTTCAAAGAAAGGGTTTATCATAAATACGACCCTTATGGAAATGTCAATGTGATTCAGATGTTCAGAAACATGCACTTCATGCTCGAACTGGGGCTAGGGCAAAGACAACGAGGGATACTTGAGCCCGTTAAACTAAAGAAAGCTTTCCCTCCTTGTGCTTTAGGGTGTCAACCATCAGAATAAGAGCTCAGAATGATCCGTCAGTCTCGACCAAAGAGAATACTAGACTCCCTCCAAACCATCTTAGGTGACTCCTTGAATGGACGATTCATCAAGGAGGGTGAGGAATTCCCCTTTTACGGCTTTTCGGAACCATGGTATGACCATACAGACAAAAAGATAAAACTAGGAATGGAGATCTCTTTTTCCAATATAGCTACCCATGGGCCAAAATTTCCTAACACCAAGTACAACTGCTCATCAAAGATATCCAAGAGACTGAGGAAAGTGACTCCGAGGACTCATTCAACTTGCAAACACTGGGGATGACACTCTGCATGGTTCATTCAGGCACTACATCAATGGACCTATCCCGTCTGATTAAAGTTGTTAATACTCCTCTCCTCAACTGGCATGCTGCGCCAGTTCTACCCCTTGAAATCTCCCCTAACCCCAATTTTTACCCTAATTCTTCTTCTGTTGTCTATCCTTGCTCAAATGTAATTGATACCTCTTTTGATGAGGTTCTCAATGCTGTTTTTCCTATCAATGAAATACATGAAGATTTTGAGTATCTTGTTGTGCCTTACATTAACTGTTTGAATTATAATCAAACTTTTGATGATGATGATTTTGCAAATGAACAATTCTTAACTGATCTAAATAAGGTTAATAATAAACAACATAACCGCGTTCAAGTTAATGAAGAAGATACTGTCATTATTGATGTAAAAAACAAAATTTGATCTAATTAATTAATCACAGATAAATATGAAATAAAAAAAATAATACAAAGGATTTTTAAAGTGGTTCAGCCTTATGAAAATGGCCTACGTCCACTGTTTTGTATTACTGGATGTTCTTGCCTTAATCTTGATCACAATTGCTAATTATCAATTACCCCGTTATGGAGGGTGTTACAATATATTTATAGCCTTGGGGATGTCAGTATAAATAGACGATATGTCGTTATCTAATAGACATATACATTTGTATAATAAGAATCTTCATCATATCCGATATTCATTGAATGTGCAATTGTCACTTGATCTTCCTGGACAGATGCTCTGCAGGTTAAGTAGCTATGCTCGCTAAATAGCTCGAAGTGATGAGTAGCTCGGTGTTGCGTGCTCGTGAGTATAAGCATTTGCTACGTAAGATGATACATGTCTTCATATGATTGGTCCACGTCAACTGACTAATTTTTATATCAACAAAAGCCCCCAACGTTTCACAGTTGAGTCTTGATATGAGAGTGTGGAGCATTTTACCCTAAAGTTGCTCGAGCACCTTTTTATGTCTTGATTAATTACAGATCTCCAACACTTAGGAATTTTCTCTTTAGTCTTATCATTTGAGCGCGAAATGGCAAACTTGTAAATATTTTGAATTTGCAATAGACGCTTGGGTATTTACGTCTTTTTCATCATTTAACCGCCGAAAACGCAATCGTCTTTGCTAGTAATCATTTCTCTTCCTTCTTCCCGATGCAAGGCATTTAAAAGCGATAGATACGAACCGTCATCTACTTTTCACCTCCAGATTTCTAAACTCTTTATCTTTTCGTTCTATCTTTGTATTGTCATTCTGCCGTCCGCCTTAGAAGATTTCTCAATCCCTCTGTAAGAACTTTTTCTTTCTTCTTTCTTTGCTTTAGCCACCATGGTTTATCTTATAGAATCGTTGGATAAGTTCCGAGCTGATTTTGCGATTCCCTCTTGGGTTATTCTAGAAGAACCTCCTTGCCCTTCTAATTTCTTTTCTTTAGCTGAAGGACACGATTTCCTTTCCTTTTTATAGCGGAGTGTGGCTTTTCTTTTCCGCCTAATTCCTTGTGTTTGTAGTTTTGCCAATATTTCGATATTATTCCTACAAGAGTAGCTCCAAATACATAGAGGGTAATTAATGGCATACATAGGTTAAACCAGATTCATAGGACTCATTTAGGGATCCCTGAAATTATGTTTTGTTATAAATGTGTTACCAGTGATACCACATTTTATTTAAAAACTAGGTTTTCCAATAGAGCTTTAGTGGACAATCTTCCCGATGCTAATAGGGACTATTTTGATCATAGAGTTGTGATGAAAAATTGGCAACACCCTCCATTAAAAGGAAATGATGTTTACCAAGGTCCAGATGTCCATTATATGGCAATGGGATAGATTGTTTTTAATTCTTCGATTTAGCTCCGTTTATATTTGATGAAATGTGTCACTGATATTGTTTTGTTTTTTTGCAGTTGATAACAAAAGAAAGCCCCCAAAAGAGAGTAACATTAATATAAAAGCTTTGAAACTCATATGGGGTTTACATCAATCAGTTGATAGTGAGCACGTTAGAGTTGTTTCTTATTTGTTGAGATACAAAAATACTACTTCCTCTTTTATTGCTCGTCATCTTGCCCCTCCAGTGATAATTAATCTTGATTAAGTTACTTCATCTCAAGCCGGTGTAGAATAATCTTCTTCTGATTTAGGTGCCTCTATTACTGATTTGATGAAGAATAATAGGAGAATGCTTAAATTATTTGCCAAGGATGCTCCTGGCACTGATGGGGCAAATAAGAGCAAAGGGGATATCCCAGCTGAAGGGACGAAGAAAATGGATAGTATTCCATCCAAAAGAATAATTCCACCTGTCAAAGAGGTCGGCAGAAAACCACCTACCGTCCCAAAAGAGGCATCACCTTTGATTGAAGGTGTTACTGTTACGCAAGAAGAGGCATCACCTTAGATTGAAGGTGCTCCCTTAAGGAGATTGAGTATAGGTCTTGCAGAAAGACCTATAGAAACTGTTGCTCAGCCTTCTGATGTTGAGGATCCTTCTTTGAGAGCGAAGACTTCATCCCTCATTGCTCTGAGCTCGGCCAAAGGCTTGATTAATTCTTGGACTATTCTCGAATATCGAACTGTTGAGGTTTCCATTTCTCGAAAGAAGGTTACTGACTTAGTAGCCTAACATATTTCATCAGTAAATATCACCATCCTTGCTACTTTACCTCCATATACCGTATTCATATTCTGATCTGAGCTTCTTTTCTTTTTCAGTTTATGATGTGTTTTAATAGTATCCTGGAGAAAGATGAGGCTATCAAGGCTTAAACTTCCTCCAGTGGGGTGGAAGAAGTTTTTGCTGGGTTATCACAATCTTTGAAGAGTTCCCAACGAAAGTATGAGGAAGATAAAGCTGCTTGGGAGAAGAAACTTTTATCTGTAGAGACAGATCACCAACAATCTGATACAACTTGGGACTAAGCTGTAAATGCCTCCAAGGAGTTGGAGGAAAAATTAAAGGTCGTCATTTCCAGCAAAGAAGAAGTTTATGGCAAGCTTGAAGAGGCTGAACGGCGTAAGAAAGACCTAGAGGAGAAAGTGAAGCTTGCTGAGGGACATGCTTCTTCTGAGAAAGCGAAGAGAAAAGCTAATGTGAAGAAGTCCTTCAGCTCTGGCTGGGACTAAGGATGGAATAAAGCCCTAACTGTTATTACTTGCCAGATGGAGTATGCAAGTTTGAAGTGCTTCAGAGACGGGTGGGTCGCAGTGTTAAAGGAGTTGAGTGTTGCAGCGGATTCTGAATTGTTTCGGAAACACACTCATGGCCCTCCTCCTACTATCGACGAAGAAGAAGAAGATGAAGTTGCATCTGATGAGTATTTTATGATGATAGTAGAACAAGTACCTGCTGTTAATGTTCCTCAGCCCGCCGAGCAAGTTCAACAGGTAACAACTTTTGTCGAGCAAAACCAAATGCCTTCCGAGCAACCAACTCCTTCGTCTAAGCCGATTGATGATGTTATAGGAATTAAGGAGAAGGTGTAGAGTTGTTCGGCTCTTTATTTATGTTGTTCTTCTATTTTTCCTTTCTTCGTTGTAACTTTGGTTGTATCTCTCTCCTTATGATCAATAAAATGGATTTTGTTATCTAGTCTGAATTTCTCCTTGACTTACTCTATCTATATCGTTATTGATGCATTTTTATTTTCCTTTCCTAGTTTATTTCCAGGATGGAACTCTTATCAGCTGATGACACAGAGTTGATGAAAAAATGTAATGATTACTTCAAATCTGGTCACATAGACTTTACTGAAGCTCGGATATTGATATCCTCGGGCCTGACGCTTCTGAGCGAGCAGTGGATGCGTACCAATATTTGAAATGTTTACTTGATCGCGTTGTAGCCAGCAATGTGGCTTATTATGAAATGATTGAAGATCTCCAAGGATTAATCGAGGAGCTCCAAATTCAACACAAAGAAACCACTGCACTTCTACATGAATGTTATAAGAAAAAGTACCAACAGTTGAGTGTTGATCGGGGTAATGACAAATACATCTCGGCCATAAAAAGAGGGAAAGTGTGTTGAAACTTGATATCGAGGAACATAGGAATATTGCCAAGCTGTTGGAGGAAGATAATATTACCTTACAAGAAGAAATGAAACAAATCAAATATGCTGCCTCGACCTCTTCGGTAGCTTTAGTCCCAGTTAATGGTGAAGGTTTTTCCTTTTTAAAAACTAAAAATACTTCCTTGAGAGTAGAGTTGGAGACCTTAAAACGAATCGAACCTACTTCGTCTGCCCGTGGCAGAGCAAGGCCTTCTACCCGTGGTCGAGCAAAGGCGGGTCAGATTAATATTTAAGAGACGAGGACCCAACTTGCTTTAGAAAATCAAGTCGTTCAATTGATGGCAAAAAATCAAGCTCTAGAAAAAATGTCTAGAAAAATTTAAAGTCTTACCGATCAACTTTCCAAGCAAAGCTCTGCCTTGGAGAGTAAAGAAAATTTTGTGAAGAAGCTTCATCAAAATATTGAGAGATTTATTAATTACACAAACAGCCTAGGGAGTTTTGGAATGCAGGGTACAATGAAGCTTTGTGCCATATCGATGCTCGGTTGAGACAATCAAACAATAAAGGGTACAAGCAAGGATGGTTGAATGCTCTTGGTATTATGCGTCTTAAGGAGGGAAATTCCATGTGGGATTGGTATGAACCAGGTTTTCTCGACTTACCAGTACCTCCTTTCAACTTAGAGGTTAGTTGGATTCCAGCTCGTGCCATACCTCAATGTTTGATCTCCAAGTACCTTGGTGATTACAATCTTCATATTAACTATGAGATATCTCGACCTCCTCATCTTCTTGAACGACCAAGTTCGAGCAACACTAGGATGATACGAGATATGAATTTTATCAATTCTCGTTATTCTTTAGAGGACCCTCCTGCTGGAATGGAACCCGTGCCGAAATCAGAAGGAAAAAAGCCAATAGAATAGAAAATTTGTATTGAATGAAGAAAGCTTCATCTTTTGTAAAAAAAATCCTGTGTTTAATGAATAAAAATATTATCTTTGTACACTTTTATTTCCATGGAAATATCATCTTTTGTAGTGACTTATCACCCATAAATACCTAAGCAATGGAATGATTTTCATCCCAAGATCCTGCTTAGTTGTAGTAATCTTTTCGGGATTACCTTGGTGCCTATACAGTGGATGCCCCGTGAGGTCACCCATCTTCTTTCCTAGTTTGGTATGCCCCTTGAGGTCACCCATGATCAAATAGGCTTTGCCTTGTATGATTAATATGCCAACATTATTGGTTAAATTTATTGGGGCCGACCAACCGTGGTTGGTGGTTGCTGATATGTCGACCAACCTTAACTGGTGTAGTGTGTAACACTAGTACTCCAAAAAAAAATTGAACAAAAAGAATATGGAGAAAATATCATCTTTATTCATATTGAAAGAAATGGGGTACATGTAAATCTGTGTTACTGATAATATCTGCGCAGATGCTCCGCATTCCATGCATTTTTGAATTCTTCTCCCTCCAAGGTTTCTATTCTGTAGGTCCTGGGTCGAACAACTGTAGCTACTCGGTAGGGCCAATGCATGTTGGCCTCTAACTTGTTATGCTTCTGAATCACCTTTTTGAGATCATAATCTCCCTCCTTGAAATCACATTTCTTGACTCGTTTGTTGTAGAACATGGCAATTTTTTGCTGGTAAGCTGTGTTTCTGAGGGGCGTATATTCTCTTAATTCTTCGAGCATATCTAAGTCTAAATGTCTCACCAAATCGCTTACAGGAGAGTTAAAGTTAAGCAACATGTGTGTCGATAGTCCCAGTTCCGCTGGTATAACTGCTTCACTTCCTAAGGCTAGCATGTAGGGTGATTCCCCCGTGGTTGTTAGGGGTATTGTGCGATAAGCCCATAATACATAATGTAGCTCGTTAATCCAATTGCCTTTTGCATCATTTAGACATTTTTTCAACCCGTTTTGCAGAGTTCTATTTGTTACTTCAGTTTGTCCATTGCTCTGGGGATGACCTGGTGCAGAATGGATTTTCTGGACATTGGATTGATGATAATATGCTGCGAACTCCTCATTATCAAATTGGGTACCATGATCAGTGATGAAAGCATGTGGCAGACCATATCGGCAGATAATATTCTTCCAAATAAACTGGTAAACTCTTTCATAGGACATGTCAATGAGAGGCTCTACTTCAACCCACTTGATGAAATAATCAACAACGACTACTAAATACTTGAACCTCACTTTGGTAGTCGGTAAAGGCTCGACCAAATCTATACCCCATATGGCGAATGGACAAAGGGATGTAATGGGCGTTAACAATGCCTCGGGAGTTATTAGAATGGAAGAGAAACATTGGCACTTATCACACTTTTAAGCGTAAGCTGTGCAATCAGCTCTCATCGTTGGCCAGTAATATCCCTGCATCATTATCCTCTGTAGGAGTGTCTAACCTGCTATATGATCTCCACAAAAGCCTTCGTGAATTTTTTCTATCAAATCATTAACTTTTGAAGGATGCACACATCTCTGTAAACCATCTATGATACCCCTTTTATACAAAACACCATGGTTCAGTACATACCGAACTGCTTTATACTTCAGGCTCTTAGTTGTGAGGTGGTCAGTTGGTACAACTCCTTCTTCAATACATGCCCTGATGGGGTCCATCCAAGATGGTCCCATATTCAGGGTGATAAATCTCACCATTAAATCTTCATCTATGCTCCGGTCTATCATAATCTCAATAGGAATTGTTCTTCGTAACTCGATACGAGTAGCTGAGGCCAATCGAGCTAGTGCGTCAGCTCTCATATTTTATAATCTCGGCATTCTGATCAACTGAACTGCAATAATAGTGGACACAATCTCCATAGCCTTAGAGTGATACCTTGACATCAAGTCTCCCTTCACTGCATACAATCCAAGAATTTGATTTACGATTAATTGTGAGTCACTAAACACAATAACTTGCTCTGCATTCAGTGTTTTGGCTAAACTGAGGCCCACAATCATAGCTTCATATTCAGCTTCATTATTAGAAGCTTTGAACTGTAAACGCAACGCATATTCCATATCCAATCCATCTGGGCTGTGAAGAATTATACCGGCTCCGCTGCCTGTGGTACACGAAGAGCTATCAACATACAAATTCCATATGGGAATGCCATTATCAAACTCTTGGTCTGACAAAGTTCCCTGATGGAATATTTGGTACTTCCTTTTACCCTCTTCTAACACTGGGCTATTTTCTGATGGTTCTTGCTGCTCGGCGCTTGTCCCCTTCGTTACATCTGTTGATAGGAGTTGATCGGGGGTAGTCTTTGATGATTCCTTAGCATCCACTAGTTGTTCTGCACTAGACCCTTATTGGTCGGCAGTATCTAGGTAAGTGAATTCTGCGATGAAATCTTCCACCACCTACCCTTTGAGTGAGGTCCTTGGCTCATAAAAAATATCATACTCTCCTAGCTCGACTGTCCAATACATAAGTCTTCCAGATTTTTAGCCTGTCTCAGTGGCATATCAGTACACCACTATGGTATGGGCCTGGAAATAAGGTTTTATCCTCCTACTTGCCTCTATCAAAGCTAAGGCTAACTCCTCCAACTTAGGATATCTTACCTCTGCTCCTCGGAAATCTTTGCTCGTATAATACACAGGTTTTTATACTCTATCTTCAACTCTTATTAACACTGAACTGACTGCGCTCTCAGAGACAGCCAGATATAAGTATAATCTTTCTCCCATCACTGGCCTGAAAAACAGGGGTGGCGTCCCCAAGTATTTCTTCAAAGCTAGAATTGCATGCTTGCACTCGTCATTCCACTCAAAAGTCTTTCTAAGCACCTTGAAGAATAGGAGGCATTTATCCATCGCTCTGGAAACGAACCTGTTTAGAGCTGCAACACGCCCCATAAGGCTTTGCACTTCCTTCTTAGTGGTTGGAGATTTTAGTTCTAACAAAGCCTTGATTTTATCAGGATTTGCCTTGATACCGTTTTGATTCACAATGTATCTGAGGAACATGCCTTCTCGTACACAAAAAACACACTTAGTCGGGTTTAGCCTCATCTGATATTTCTCCAGTTGATCAAAAGTTTAGCTTAGATCAACTATGTGGTATGCGGATTTCTTGCTCTTCATCAGCATGTCATCGATATAAACCTCCATGTTGTAGCCAATTTGTTCTGCGAACACCTTATTCATCAATCGCTGGTACGTTGCACCTGCATTTTTGAGACCAAATAGCATAACATTGTAATAGTGTGTACCCCTTGTGGTGATAAAAGAAGTACTTTCCTTGTCTTCAGGTTTCATCTTAATCTGATTGTAGCCGGAATAAGCATCCATAAAGCTCAGCAATTTATGCCCCGAAGTAGTATCCACCAGCTGATCAATTCGGGGCAAGGGAAAGTGATCTTTGGGGTAGTCTTTATTGAGATCTGTGAAATCTATGCACATTCTCCATTTATTATTATTCTTTTTTACCATCATCACATTAGCTAGCCAATCAGGATATATGACATCATCAATAAAGGAAGCCTTTTGTAGCTTCTCAACCTCCTCCTGGATAGCTTGGTTCTTTTCGGGTCTGAATACCCTTCTTCGCTATTTCACTGGCTTGATCTCTTTATTAACATTTAGCTCGTGGCATAAAAAGGTTGGATCTATCCCTGGCATATCTTCATGACTCCACGCAAAAATTTTCTTTCTATGCCTAAAAAATGCCACTAATTCATGCTTTATTGATGGGTCCAGCGAGGAGCCAATTTGAGTTGTTCGTTCTGAACGTTCGTCGTCCATAATGATGTTCTTCGTGGTTTCCATAACCTGACCCTTCACAAGTTCAGACTCATCTCTGGGGTCTAGTGTCTCGATCTCTGCATCTTCAAACTCCTCTACTTGGTACGTGGTGGTCTTTTTCTTAGCTTCCTCCAATTCTTCCGGTTCAGCAGATAAATAGTAACATTCCCGAGCTACTTTCTGTTCACCCTTCACAACTCTAACTCTGAAGTTGGTCGGAAACTTCAGGCATTAATGTATCATGGATGGTACTGCCTCGAACTTTTTTGATCCAACCCTCCCCATGATTATGTTGTAGGCTGATTGGACGTTTTTATCCATTACGAAAAAGTGTACTTTTTCTATTCTGTAAGTAGACCAGGTACTAATTAGCATATCCAACTTGATCATCCCAAGTGGAAAGAATTTCTCGCCAGTGAAGCCAATGAGGGGCCTGTGATATGGCTCCAATTAGGCTAACTTCAAATTCAAGTTGTTAAAGCACGAGTAGAACATGATGTCTGCAAAGCTACCATTATTTACCAATACTCGCGAGATTATCACATCATTCATCCTCGTCTTGACAACCAAGGGATCATCATGAGGATATAAGACACCTTCTAGGTCATTTTTGGAAAAACCAATGACCAGCTTATCCTTATTCACCTTCCTCGGGCGATCATCTTCAATCAGATTTATGCACTGTATATGAGAACAAGCTTAGGCTTCATTGAGGTAGGATTTCCTTTCAGTAGTGTGATCCTCACCTCCTGCATCTCCACCTGTAATCACATTACATTCAAATGATCCAAAATGGATTGAAAATACCTTGCGTTCGGGTTGCCTTGGCTTTTTGGGGAGGTCGGGGTCATCCTCTAGATCGTCTTCATGGTCTCTCTTTTTGTCATCTCTTGTTCGGTGAGGAGATTTGGAACTTTATCTTCCTCTCTTGCTAGTATTCCCACCATTCTGGCGATCAACGAACTTACTCAATTTTCCTCGCCTAATGAGGGCTTCGATCTCATTCTGAAGAACTATGCAGCGTTTGGTCGTGTGGCCATGATCTCTATGGAACTCACAATATTTGGACTTATCCCTCTTATCGGGGTCTGTCCTCATTTTCTCTGGCCAAGTTAGCTCCTCGCTGTTCTCGATCTCCTCCAGAACATGGTTTATGTCCACCTTTAAAGGAGTGTAATTCCCATACTTCTTCAACTGCTCGAACGCCTCCTTGCCTTTTGATCGCTTACCGTTCCCATTGCATTTTTTATCCTTCTTCGTCATTGTACCTTCAACCTTAGTCTCTACTTTAGTGTCAACATTCTTCTTCGCAGCCATGGCCTCTTCGGCGTTCATGATCTTAGCTACTTTTTCCATCAATTCTGCCATGGATTTGGGGGGATCTTTGGCCAACGTATAATATAACTTGTCAGGTAATAGACCTCTCATCAGAGTTGTTATTGCTATCTTCTCCTCGTAGCAATCACCTCAAGTTTCTCATTGTTAAAACGAGTAATGCAATCCCTGGTACTTTCTCATGTTTTCTGCCTCACACTTAGTAAGTGTGCTACTATCTTAACCGGCTTCGCATCGAAGTAGAAATTCCCTATGAAGAGCTCTTCCAGCTGATGGAAAGTAGCAATCTTTCCCCGAGGAAGGTTATTGTACCATACCTGGGCTGACCCAATGATAGTTCCTGAGAATGCCCTGCACCTCATCTCATCAGGAACTACGTAGATATCAGCAGCAGCTTGATACTACTCTATGTGGAGGATGGGATCAGTTTTTCCATCGTACTTAGGCGTTACTACATGAGCTTTAAATTTTGATGGTGTGGGAAAATCCATAATTATCTGGACAAAGGGTGATCCCGTGATGAAAGTTCTTTGGAGAGGGTTCTTAGCCTTAGCCATTTCCCCTAACTTGTCCTCCAACCTTTGAATGGATCCCTTCCATGCGTTGTTTTCAGCTTCAAACCTATTCGTCCGAGCAACAGATCACGCTAAATTCTCCTCTTGGGATTTTTCATTACGATTTGCTAGTCGTGATTGGGCAGAACCTTCCCGTAGATCATCTGGTCGTTGACAATTTCTCGACGCAATCCTAAGAGGGTTTCTGTTCCACCTAGGGCCCAAACGGTCAAAAGGATAAGCTCTGCTCAACCTCTCTAGAGCGCTTGTTCATTTTGGGGCTAGAGTAACATTTCATTGTGAATCTGTAGCTCTTATAGAAGAGGTCCGTCCAGGCCGATAGGAGCGATCATTGGTCCCCTCTGTTCGATGAGACCCTGTACGTCGGGACTGAGAAGCATCTGGAAATAGCGTACGTTTGGTTCTTGAAGATGGTAAATGGGTAGGTCTCTGGATGCTTCGTTGACCTGACTCGGCAAGTGTTCCGTTACGAATGATCTGAATGAGTTATCGCATGATCTCTTGTATATTTGTTTGCCCATGGGCTAAATTGGCGACCATTCCAGTGAGATCCTGAAGAGTTAGGGGAGCAGATTGATTGGGGGGACTCGGTCATTGTTCCGGTTACTAGATTCTGGGATTTCAGCCATTTGCGATGAATATGTTAGTGAAAACGCTATGTATAGTCGTTCCCACAGACGGCGCCAATCTGTTGATGTAAAAAACTAGATTTGATCTAATTAATTAATCACAGATAAATATGATATAAAAAAAATAAAACAATGTATTTTTAAAGTGGTTCAGCCTTATGACAATGGCCTACGTCCACTGTTTTGTATTGCTGGATATTCTTGCCTTAATCTTGATCACAATTGCTAATGATCAATTACCCCGTTATGGAGGGTGTTATAATATATTTATAGCCTTGGGGCTGTCAGTATGAATAGATTATATGTCGTTATCTAATAGACATATACATCTATACAATAATAATGTTCATAAAATCTGATATTCATTGAATGTGCAATTGTCGCTTGATCTTCCTGGCCAGATGCTCTGCACGTTGAGTAGCTCGGCATGATAAATATCTCGAAGTGATGAGTAGCTCGGTGCGGCGAATTGCTCGGTGAGTATAAGCATTTGCCACGTAAGATAATACATGTCTTCATATGATTGGTCCACGTCAGCTGACTAATTTTCATTTCAACAGTCATTGTTAACCTCGGTTCTAGTAGCCAACTGCGCGAGATTAGGTAGGGGCTACCCTTGACGAGCATGAGGGCGCACAACTCGAAGAATTATTGAAGGAATTCGTGGATGTCTTCGCATGGTCCTATGACGATATGCCCGGCATTGATCCTGAAATAGCTCAGCATGAGATCCCCACTCTTCCAGATTACAAGTCGGTTAAACAAAAGCTGAGAAAGCTCCACACCGAATGGCCGCTTAAAGTCAAAGAAGAGGTGGTCAAACAACTGAACGTGGGCTTCATTCGCATAATCGAATTTCCCACATGGCTAGCCACATAATGCCTGTGCCGAAATCAGGAGGGAAAGTTCGGATGTATGTAAACTATCAGGATTTGAACAAAGCCTCTCCAAAGGATAATTACCCCCTACCCAATATCGAGATGATCGTGGACAACACGACCATTCATGCTCTTAAGTCATTCGTCGATGGATTTGCCGGATACGACCAAATCAAAATGTACCCAGATCATCAAGAAAAAATCGCATTCATCACACCGTGGGGAATTTTTTGCTACACTGTTGTGCCATTTGGTCTCAAGAATGATGGGGCTACCTACCAGAGGGCTGCCACGACCATCCTGCATGATCTGATTCATAAAGAAGTCGTGGTCTATGTGGATGATATGATTATCAAATCCAAAACTAGAGAAGGTTATGTTCCCACTCTCCGAAAGTTCTTCGAATGACTGCGACGGTATCAAGTGAGACTCAATCCACATAAATGTGTCTTCGGTGTTACAAAGGGAAAACTCTTGGGATTCATTGTCAGTGAAAAAGGGATAGTAGTAGATCCTGCCAAGCTAAAAGTCATACTTGAGATGCCACATCCCCGAACGAAGAAAGAGGTCTGAGGTTTCCTTAGGAAATTGCAATACATCAGCCGGTTCATCAGCCAGCTCACCTCCATTGGTGAACCAATTTTCGAACTCCTCCAAAAGGATTCAACCAAAGTTTGGAACGAGATCTCCCAAGAAGCCTTCGACCGAATCAATCAATACCTTGCTCAACCTCCGGTATTCATTTCACCACAGCCTGGTCTCCCCTTGCTCCTATACCAAACCATAACTGACACTGCAGTTGGGGCTTTGCTAGCTCAATACCTTAAAGATTTCTGTAAAGAAAGATCCATCTATTATGCCAGTTACAAATTGGTCGGGTACGAAGTCAACTATATTACTTTAGAAAAATCATACGTCGTGCTTGTTTGGGTCACCCAAAACTTGCGACACTATATACTCGCCTTCCCCAATAAACTTGTATCCCGAATGGACTCCATCAAATACTTGCTTGAGAAACCTGCCTTGTCCATCCGAATGGCTCGATGGTTGGTGCTCTTAGTCGAGTTTGATATCGTATATGTCACATAGAAATCCATTAAATGAAGAACCATCTCTGACTACCTCGCCAACTACCCCATGGAAGAAGTTGATGTCTGGATCTCTGAATTCCCAGATGAAAACATCTTCTACGCTGCTCAAGATGACCTTCGATGGAAAATGTTCTTTGATGGCGTGACCAACAAAAAGAGATATGGCATTGGGATAATTTTGATCACCCCAGATGACTCCCACACTCCCACCGCCATCAAATTAGATTTCCCCTGCACCAACAACATGACTGAATAGGAGGCGTGTACGGTAGGCCTCAAGGTCACTCTTGAGAAATGTATTCAATGCCTAGATGTCTATGGGGATTCTGCCCTCATCATTGGTCAAGTGCTCAAAAAATGGAAAGTCAAGGATGAGAAACTCCAACCCTTCCATGCCCACTTAAAAGAACTAGCCTCCTAATGTCGAGACATCACCTTCCGCTACCTATCTCGAGCGAAGAATAACATAGAAGATGCCCTTGATACCTTGGCCTTCATAGTTAACATGACCGAAGGAATAACAATGGCCCCCTTCCTGGTCCAAAAGCAAGATAAACCAACATACTGCTACCACATTGAGCTCATGACCAAAGAAGATCCCGAGCTAGCCAACTACTGGTATTATGATATATGGCACCTCCTCAAGCGCGATAAGTACCCCGAGGGTTCCAACAAGAAAGACCGGGCAACCCTCCGAAGACTGGCCGCCCAGTACATCATCTGTCACAAAGCACTATTTAAGAGAAACTTCGATGGAACCCATCTACATTGAAGAGGTAATATAGAAAATCCACAACGGGGAATGCGGACCCCACATGAACGGTCACATACTTGCCAAGAAGATCATACGATAAGGCTACTACTGGACCACCATGATCCGAGATTGCACTGCCTATGTCCGAAAATGCCTCAAATGTTAACAGTTCTCCAACCTTCAACTCTTGCCTCCGCGAGAATTATACAACATGACTTCTCCCTAGTCATTCTCCACTTGGGGCATCGACATCATAGGGAAGGTTACACCCAAGGCCTCCAACGGGCATGAGTTTATCCTGGTTGCCATTGATTACTTCACCAAATGGGTTGAAGCCGAGTCATACACAGTCCTGAAAGCTAAGAAAGTGGCCAAATTCATCAAGAAAAACATCATCTATCGATACGGGGACCCACGCGAGCTAGTGTCAGACAACGGGTTGCATTTCGAGGTAGAAGTCATAGAAGTGGTCAACGAGTATGAGATTCAGAGACACAAATCTTCTCCCTACCGTCCTCAGACCAATGGTGCAGTCGAAGCCGCCAATAAGAACCTCAAAGCCATCATTAGTGAGATGACCGAAAGCTTTCGAGATTGGGCCGACCGAATCCCATACGCCCTCTGGGGCTATCGAACCTCAATTCAAACCTTTATTGGGGCTACCCCCTACTATCTAGTCTACGGCATAGAAGTTGTCCTACTTGTGGAGCTGGAAATACCCTCGTTACGCATCATGCTTGAAAGCAAGGTCAGTGAGGAGGACTGGCATCAAAGCCGTCTCGACGATCTGTCACTCTTGGACTAAAGGAGACTGAAACTCTAATCACATACAAGGGTACCATCGCCGAATAACATGATCATTTAATAAGAGAGTCAAGGACGACGATATCCGAGAGGGGGATTTATCCCTCAAAGAAATAATAGAGCCCATATGGGACTCCATAGGGAAATTCAAGCCCAATTAGAGCGGCCCATACATTGTGAAGAAAATCTTATCTGGCGGTGCTGCCATGCTCACTGACTTAGATGGAGAAGAGATGGCTCATCCAGTCAACCTGGACCGTCTAAAGAAATTTACCCCTAGCCTGAAATCTCGACGCGCTATGACTCTTCTCATCTCCCTTTTATTCTAAAAAAAAATCTCTTCATGTCCCTCTACCCAAAACTACGTGGGCCTGATCATCTGTAAAAATTATTCTCAGAAAAATTAAAAAAATTCAAAAACCCCCAGAGGTACGTATGTAACTTATACACCTTACATGAGCACAACCCCTTTTTTTTCACCAAAAAAACTATCATTTTCTTATCTCGGAGAACGACAGATCATTCTAACATATACTTGAACAAAAGGATTATGCATGCCTTAGCGATCGGTATAGATAATTCAAAATACAAAATTCAACAAAAGGCACAGCTAGATGATCAATGACTTATTTATTTCAATAATAAGAAATTACAGTGCAATTACATAAGAAAGGAACGGATGACTCCCTTCCCCTCTACCTTCCTAAAAAACCAAATAAATTCATAAATTTATTCCCCATTACAAAACAAACTCTCCAACAGTCCTACCCACAACTACCAGAGGATCTCGCTTCATCGTCATCATCTACATCCTGGGGGGCCCAAGCTTCCCCTGCCTGAATGGAGTGCTGCAGATGCACTATGGACCGATAGGATCGAACCAGCCTCGAAAAAACTACCACACCTCCCTCCATGGTATTAGATAAGTTAAGCCATCTTTGTCTAGTCTCCACTTCCAATATCTTGCTAACTACTCTCCTCCACAACCACTTCATATAATCCTCAGGAATGTGCCAAACTCTCCCCGCAGACTGAGAGAGAAGGGTCGACGGACGTCGACTCTCCCACAAATAGCCAAGTCGCATGCGCAGACGCTCTGTCAAATCTTCTACCTGAAAGAAGTCTAGTGTCCGATGTGGCACGATCTGCTCCCAGCAAAATTGGAACAGAAGCCGCCAATGGAAATAGAAAGAGGTCTGTCTAAGACCAACCAACCGGACATATAGGTATTCTCCCAGTTCTAGAATAGGCAGCAGTCGTCCCCACCAAGGTACTGACTAGTACAGATTTAGAGCCCCATGCTCCACGAACCAGTTCTCCCAGCTCTCAATATCCAGGCCAACATTGGTGAAATGGCGCGAAAACAAATTAGGTACAGTCGACAAAGGGTATTTCAGAAGAGTCACCAGACGGAATCTTTCAAACAACCACATGAACAGCATCACAGGGCTACCCCCTCAGAAAGTCAGAACGACCTTCTCGCCAGGCATCCAGGCCATTTAGAGTCTCCGCCAGTATCACCGCCACCGGATTGCAACGGTAGGATATTCATGAGGTAATAGCTATAAGTTGTGGGTCCACTAGCAGCTCCACCGTCACCAACAGTAATTTTCAAACCAAGCCTAGAATGACAGCTCTTGCATATCCAGCATCACCAACCTCCTGTAAATGCACGGACCGTAATACCGTTGGAAGAGAAATCATACCTCCAGCCACCAGTGATCTGGCCGCTGAGGACGAAATAAAAATAAGCCCATCCAACAACTCCCGGGGAGAATGGGAAAACTCAGGCAGAGCCACAGTAACGTCAGGATTTATCCCCAACATGGCAGAAAATTCCTCATAAGTCGAACAGACTTATTTCAAGCCAAAGCGGAATACATGATCTTTGGGGTACCAGAATTGTACCGCCGCCATCAGCATGTTCCACTCTATGGGCCGATTACGCCATAAAGAAACTCGACGCATGTTGTAAGCATCGTAGTCGACGTTATAGGAGCACATCGCCTCCAAAGTCTCGAGGTAGTTGGCAAACTCAACACTAACAGGGAGAGCCATCTCACAGAACAAGAAAGTAGGAATATGAAGGTGTGAGGAAAAAACTCCACTCTTACCCCTCTTTTATACTTGAAAACCCCCACAAAGGACATAACCCCTGCAGAAATCGGAGGAAATCCTACCCCACAAGGTACCAAAGGCTGAAGCGGATAACAATCAAAGCTTTGAATTGATGGGACTTAACTGACCTATCGATAGGCAGGACAAAGTGCTTGCCGATCGGTAACCCCCTACTTTTGGAAATTTTCCTTTTTCCTCTTTTGTCAAAATTCAAAAAACTCAAAATAAATTGATATTCTCAACAAAATTTCAAAAATCCCCTTTTCATCTTTATATAAATTTTGAATAAAACTTTCTTTCAAAATCCCAAAAATATTTTTTTACGGTCTCAGCAGCAAAGTAAAGAGCGCATGTGCATACATTCATTCATTAGTAACAAAAGATGATTAAAAAACTTCATTACATTGTATAGATATGTTTCTGTGTTACATTATTTTGCAGGAAAAGAAAAGCAAAAAATAACGGGACTCAACCCGAACCCACATTCCCCCTCTCTCTCTCACCTAAGAGCTTCCACCCATGCGACGCGCTCTCTTTCCCCGACGGCGAGATGACGCACCACCGCTACCTGAACCAGACTCCTCCCCGAATGAGGCAGACGACACCAAGTAAGAAGGAATAGGAACTGCATCCCGAATATGGGCAGTCGTCAAAGATATCCAGTCCCTAATATCCCTCAACCAAGTGGTGGACACCCGAACATGCTGCAAGAAAAGGCAAAATCAGTATCAAGCAGAAAAGATATACCTCAGGGCGAAGAAACTCCTTTGTCAAGCCCAACTCCTTTGGGTCCATAGCATGAGGACGATGCATCATAGGCACCATCCCTCCATCAGCCCGCCAAATGTTGTATGAAGGGGTATGTAACCCCATAAAGGGGACTTCCGAAGTTATCGCCACTACAGATGTTGAAGGATCTCCACCGCTGTGGGAGGACCCCACTGGCCAACTCGAACCCGCAGGAGGGAAGGGCAGTGCATCATATATGCTGGGCGCCATCAGCCAGCTCATCACAAAGTCTATATAATCATACAGCACAACCGTATCGATGTATAGCAGGTAGGACTCGCTAATCATTGTCGCGATCCTTGCATCCTCTGGCAGCAGTCGCTCCCGCCTCATAGACATAGGAGGCTCGTAGGTGGCACCACCACCTCCTCCTCAGTAATCTGTCGAACCACCCTCTCCCCAAGATACCAAGAGTGGCCAAACTCATGTGCCAGCAAACGCCTCATCTGCGCATTTACTCTAGTCACCCCGTGTCCTGAACGGTTGTCCCCCAAGGGTAAAAGGTCACCTGGAAAATCCCAGCAAAATATAAGGAAGCATAGAATCAGAGCACCCAAAGGTCTTAGACTGAAGAAGAAATAAGTCTTACCCTATCACTGGTCAGGCCATTCAATACCTGACGCACCGCCTCCAGAGAGAAAGACCTCTTAGACTGCCGATTAGCCTTGCGCCATCGGTGGAACAGACAAAAATCCCCAACGGTCTCGTCCTTCAAAGCAATCAGTTGGGTATTACACCCGATCACATCATAGAACCATGTCTGCCAAAGATAAAAATTTCGTAATAAGCAATAGATGCATAAGGAAAATGCGAATGCATGAAAGGAAAATGCATGAAATTAAAGGAATACCTCAAGAAGATACATGGCTCCAGTGAAAGACTGCCAGCAGCACCGGCTGAATGTATCCAAGGAAAAATAAAGGGTCGCCAAAGTCAGGCTGCCCCAATCATAGAGAGGGATGCTTGAAAACATCCTCAGATATGGTAAAAACCATAAATGGACAACGTCACCGCTCGACGCCACTAGAAATCCCTCCAACACCAGCAAAATGAACAACCGATCCATCTGCCTCACCTGCAGCCCGTCCTCCACATCGATCACTCTGCCCAATAAAACATTCTTCAGCGGGGACAGACGGATAGAGTCTCTAGACACAATCATCCCCACATCACCAAGCGTCGCGCGCACCGCCTCCGGCCTCACCAGCAAAGAGCGATCCACCCCTATCTGCTCTCCATCACAATCCAACCCCAGTAGTTGTTTCACATTTATAGGAGTCACAGTCATCTCCCCAAAATCAAAATAAAAGGTGTGGGTAGTATCCCACCACCTCTCCCCAGAGCGCATAAGACTGCCGTTGAACGAGGCATCTCATTTAGCACAGACGCCAACCTCCCAAAGCCTATTGAGGATACCACAAAAATGTACCACAGGTGGAAGATGCTCCCAAACATCCTTAAGCCCCTGTAACACCCGAAGACTTTTGGAACATTAATAAATTTATTTTGGGAGAAATAAATAATATTTTATTGGATAATAATTAAATTGGCAATTGAGGTCAAAATTTAGAGTAGTTAGAAAGTGTCTCGAATGGAAATTTTGAGGGTGCCATCGTTTCCGGAAGGGTCGAGAAAGTCACAATGACTGTATTTGGGGTCTATTTGGGTTCCGAAATAAATTAGGACTGTTTGACTCGAATTAAAGTCACCGGGTCATTTAAAGTGTGTATTATCATTTAAAGATGTGTACCTTGGGAGATTAGGCTTAAAAAGCTTACGGGAGATATTTCTCCAAAGAGAGAAAGAGAAAAAGAAAGAGAGAAGAAGAAAGAAGAAGAAGAAAAGGAAGGAGAAAAGAAAGAGAAAGAGGATTTTTCGGCCAATACGCGATCTCAAGGTGGATTCAGACCCTACGAACCCGAGGCAAGTGATTAAACTTGCTAAATAATTATTGTGTACCATTTATTGCATGATTTGTGGATTGATTTTTGGGTATTAGGTTTAGTTTTACAAAACCTAACTTTTGGGTATAATCTTAGATTTAATATGTAGATATTAGATTTGATGATAGAAATTAGTTTAAATGTATTCTAGGATGAATATTAAGGTTATATATGTGATTGGGTTGAAGAGAAATGAGGAGAAAATCATTAAAATGAATTTTTGGTATTTTGGCTTACTAAAAAAAGTAGCCATTTTCGAGGTTTCTGAAGGGCCGAATCGATTCGGCCTCCTACCGAATCGATTCGAAAATATGCAGGTGCCCAGGTCTGAGTGACCGAATCGATTCGCCTTCCTGACCGAATCGATTCGCTAACAGGGCTTTTGAGGGATTAATTTTCTAAAATAAATTTCATCCCGTTTTGTTCGAGGTTATCGATTGGGGATCTCTATAGGGAATATTTGGAGTATGTTTTGTAGACTTTTAGCGAGTTTTCCTTATAAGAAATCTTGGAGTCATATTGACTAAATTTGAGGAATACCGATTAGAGATTTTTGGTATTTTTCTAAGTGGGGAAGCCCATTTTTATTTTGAGTTTTTATTGGGTGATAATAACAATTTCACGATTTGAGAATGAGAATAACTTAGAGATACCGGATCATAGGATCCAATCCCAAATAGGATAACTTTAAAGGTTCATAAAACAAATTGAACCATATTATGGATGGAGAACCGCGTATGCAAATTGAGGTTTATTAGGATCAAGAATATCCTTAACTTGAATTGAATTTAGAGACAATTCATTATTATAAGCGACATGTGAGCTTCAAGTGAGAAATAGTATAGTGTATACTAAGTGGGGAAGATGCGTGAGAATTTACGATTAGTATATCTTGAGAGAAATATACTAAACACTGATGTTAATCAAATTGTGCCAATGGGCGTATAATGAAAATGAAGATAAATATGATGTTGCAGGTATACCTTATAATTGGTATATCTTTATTATGTGGGATGTATGTATACCTTATATGATGGTGTATATACATGTTAAGCATACCCCCTCCTTGCTATCATTGGGAAGTGTCGTGCGTAGAGGGTGAGCATCCTGGCAAATAAAGCAGGGTGTGGATATTCCCTAGGTCATAGTCGTCCTTTGTGGTCAGCAAATGACATATATGATATACATCTATTTATTTTGGGGGTGAGAGGTCGTGGGTATGTGTCTCTCTCACTTGTCGGTTAGGAACTATGACCGCTTTCCGGACGTTGTGTGCGTGAGTAGATCACGAGGTGGGTGTCGTTGAACCCCACCAGGTGGCCCCAGTTTGCTACGTATATGGGTTGCTGGAAGATGATAGCATGTGAGCCTGCGTCCTTCGAGTTATAGCTCGGTTGGATGGTTATTATTGTTTGTGTTTGTATTTGGGTATCAAGGGCATAATGGACCCCAACGACCTACATTGCCAGGATTAGTGTATCGGGGGGGTTCCTTGTTTGGATTTTGCCTCGACGAGACGTCTCACGCACGAACCGCAGTGTAATGTTGGAACTTGGGGATAAGTTTAGTCCTTTATGCTCATAATTATATATATATATATATCACCTATCCCGACAATTGACAGTGCCAGGAGTAGTGTAACGGGGGGGTTCCTTGTTTGGAGTTCGCTTCGACGAGACGTCCCACGCATGAAACGCCGTGTACTGTTGAGAATTGGGAATATTAATTAATTAAAATTTGGATAATATTAATTTGGGTCACACGCATCTTGCATTGAGGGCATAATGCGCCTCAAGGATCGATACGGTCAGGAGTAGTGTAACGGGGGGGTTCCTTGTTTAGATTTCGCCTCGGCGAGACGTCCCACGCACGAAACGCAGTGCCGTGTTGAAAATCGGGAGGAGTTTAGTCCTTAACTCTTGATGCTAATAACTCATATATAATTATACATATTGTTTACATGCCAATGAAGGGCATCACTAGAATATATGAGATTCTAGTAATTGAGAATGTTGTGATTATGAGCATGATGATGCTACTTTATATGTTCAACAAATGAACATTATAAAGATAATTATAATACAAATGTTAAAGTATACAATTTAATAAATGTAGATAAATGTGGATTGAGAGTTAGGTTAGACGGTTTCACTTAAATACTTTATTTGGGTTTAAGTTAGAATCCTCTTACCAAAATAGAATCGGACATCCATTTGGAGATCACGTGCATACGTTTAGTGCGCGCTTTAGATGAGAGGTGAGTTGAATTATTATTGAGAGTTCGATTCCAACTAAATCATGTAATAATGCATTTATAATTATTATGCATTTTAATACAGTTGCTATAAAATGTTTACAAACTCGGGCTCTGACCCGTTTATATTTTCTCCTCCATGTATATATTGTATTACTTCAGGTGTTCCTCTGCAAGGACGCCTTTGATGTTCCTCCATTCAGGATTCGTGGAGCTGTGGCAGTAGCGGACTGTTGCGGCACTTTGTTTTAGTCGATTCCTATCTTTGTATATCTAGAGTAGGATTCAGTTGTATATGGAGTTAGTATTCAAGTGTTGTAGATTAACACTTTCTTATTTCATTTCTCAGATTATTGTATTGTCTGTTACCCGACAGCATATTCGGTATTTCATTGTTGAGATTTTGTTGTACAATATATTGTACTCTTTCACATTTTTGGAGCATGCACATTTCACTCATCCTAGTTAGATGTATATTGTTGGTTGAGTTGCAGTATTGGTTTTATTGTTGTTGTTAAATATAAAAGTTTTAAATTTTTGACAATCCACTTTTAATGATTTCGGGTAGTTAGCCTTATATTATAATGTTTGGTATGTTGATGTTGAGACTGTACCATATGAGATACCTGATTTATTATAGTATAGGGCTGGCCACCCGTTATTATTTGGAGCGGGTTGTCACATATGGTATCAAAGCATCAGGTTCTAGTGTCCTTAGGATCTGTGTGCGTTACTACGATCTTCAGTAAGCGTTCTTGATGTAGAGCCTTATTATTACGACGATTGCATTCATACGTCAATATCTTTCTGTGATTCGAAAATATTTGAAAGGCGTTCTGATACAATTGTTCTTGTTTCAGATGCCACCAAAGGGAGGTCGTTCAGTCAGGGAAAATAAAGGGAATGTGCAACCCCAAATGCCTCTAAGGAATATGACTACGGATGATGTTGCCAATATTGTGGCACAAGCAGTAACTGATTCATGCATGGTATGGACCATTGGAAAGGAAATTCAAAGCATTAAGAGATTTTATTGAGATTTTCTCATGTTGAAAAGTTTTTTGAGGTCAAATGGGGACCAAAAATATCTGGTAACCTTTTGGAGTAAAAAGGTACGTTCACACGAATTGTGAGGTCGATTCGTGCACGTTATGGACTGTTGGAAAGGGGATTTAAATCCCTATTTATTGACATTCTCTCAGTTCAGGTATAACCAAGGTCAAATGGGTCCTGAGAATACTCAGTGGCCTCTAGATCAGGTTTTAGAGTAAAAAAGTGAGTACGTGGGAACCATGAGCCTGATTCGCACACGATATGGATAATTGGAAAGGGGATTCAGAGTCCTACGAGATTTTATTGAGCTTCATTGAAAAGGGCTTCAAGAGTTCTCGGTGGCCTCTACATCAGGTCTCAGGGTATAAACTAGGGTTTTAGGATGGGGGATTGTTGGGAACCTTAGGAGGTACTGAGGGGGATACTAAGATGGGTTGCTTATAGAGTCCCTCAACATGAGAGCTTAGAATAAGTAGAGTTCATCAAAAGATAGGCACCTCGTCGATGTTCAAGGATTAAGGACCCCGCTGAGAGGTTGAAGATGGTGGGCTAAAGGTTTAAGTTGATTCTACGGACCTAAAGAGTTGAGACGACTAATTTAGAGGGTTGAGCTCGATTCTGTGGACCTAAAGCGTTAAAATGATCGATTCAGAGGGTCAACGTCAGTTTTGTGGACCTAAAGAGTTGGGATGACTGATTCAGCGGGTCGAGGTCGATATCACAGACCTAAGAAGTGGATATGACCGATTTAAGGGTTTGAGGTCGATTATGTGGACCTAAAGAGTTGGGGTGACCGATTCAGAGGGTTGAGGTCAATTTTGGGAACCTAAAGGGTTGAGATGATCGATTCAGCAGGTCGAGGTTAATTCTATGAACTTAGGTTAATTCTGGGGACTTAAGGAGTTAAAACGACTAATTCAGAGGGTCGAGATTAATTCTGCAGACCTGAGTCAATTCTGGGAATCTAAGGAGTTAAAATGATCGGTTCAGAGGGTCGAGGTCAATTTTACGGACCTAGAGATTTAAAATGACCGATTCTGAGGGTTGAGGTCTCTTCTATGGACCTAATTCAATTTCAAGGACCTAAAGAGTTATTTACAGGGAGTGTATTTTAATTCTAGTTTTACTGGGGAGGTGTTCATGTTATGAGTGCAGGCGCCCTTCGAATTTTGGTTCCGCTGTGAAGTATGCAGGTGATAAGAGCTTTGTGAATGCGATGGGTCTATTTTTTTTTATCCTATTGGGGATTAACTTTGTAGATGTTTGGTTCTCCTAAATGGTTTTTTTATTGGAGTAGTGATGTTCTCGATCTCTTAGGGATTTTTTTGGAGTTTTTGTGAATTTTTTGAGCCATTTTTAGATTCTTCTGGCATTTCTACAGAATTTTTTTTAGGGAGATACCGATAGGCATGGCTAGGGAGGTGCCTATCGGCATACGTCATGGACTCTTGTGCTTCTTAGGAGAGGGTAAAGGTCACTGTCGATAGGAAGTTCTAGGGGACTATCGATCAGCATACCCCTTAGCCTCTTATAAAAAGGGGGTGACCCACTTTATTTTTTCACACCTTTAAGTGATTGAATCCCTTGCTTTATCTCTCTAAAAGTCCATTTCAATCTTATTTTCTTCGCAATAACTCATGGAGGGTACTTCTGACAATAATAACAACTGGATGGCCGTTGATAACTGGGAGGGTTTGGAATGGAAGGTTGTCGTGCCGCTAGCGTTGGGTGATAAGAATGTGTATGATAACTTTGAGTTTGTGCTGGATGAGAGGGTTTTCCTGAGGGAACCAACACATCACCATTCTGCGAGTGTGAATAACCTTAACAGATAGTAAGTGTTTGCCCTTTGGTTTCCATTTTTCTTCTTCTTCTTTTTTCCTTTCTATCCTTGGGATGATAAAGGGTTTTTCTTAATTTCTGCGTTGGTTGACATAATTTCTTCGAGCATTCGTTCTCGAGGGTAGATCGAAATGAAGCAGTTTTAGGAACATCTTCCTGCAACCATTCATTTGATGGTGGAGTCTATTGGGTTTTGACCGTTGGCGAGGGCTTTAGATGAGAGATCGCGTTCCACGACGGTATTATGTGCACTGGGTAGGAGGTGGTGGGATATGACCCACACATTCCAATTGGGTGACGAAGAGATGACGATCACCCCTTTGGATGTTCAACAACTAATGGGGTTAAAGTGCAGAGGTCAACAGATTATAATGGATCTCACTATACGAGTTTCAAATGTGGCAGTGCATGATGCCTTAAGGATATAGGGAGGATTGTGTCGAGGGATTCTATCCGGATATCCGTGTTAAAGGATATTTTTTTGCCTAGGCAGATTGATGATACTGATGGGTGGCAGATGAGGCAAGCAGACCATTTATTTATTTTGCTTTTATAGGGGGTTTATGGTGGCGATGAACGGTGACGTTGTCCATTTTTAGTTTCTTCCATTTTTTAGGATCGTCTCAAAGATTCAGTTCTATGATTTATAGAGCTTCACACTGACATCCTTCTATATGCTTCTATGGATGCCTTCAGTCTGTGTTGATGACAAAATTTTACGGGACCCCCGTATCTCTTGAAGGTAATCTTTAGATTTAGTTTTCTCTTATTTTTTATTATCTTTTCACTTTCTTTTTTTTTTTACTTTTGTATTGCCTTCTGCAGTGTTTGTTTTACGAGGTGATAAGGCAAAATGTTGAGTTGATATCCCTAAAGGCGAGTGAGATGGGGGATTTTTATAGGATGTACAGGTGGAGGAAGTCGAACAGGCCCTCCAACCAATCCCTATCTCTGAAGTATGTGCAGGCAGTCCTGGATGCCATGACAAAAAAGTAGGTTAAACTTTTTATCCTTATCTTTTTAGTGTCTTCAAAACTTTCCTTTTTTGAAGACTACTAACGCTTACTCGGGAATCAGGTGATCTTCTACACCTAGAGTTTATCTCCGAGGGCCGTGGGCGTTACGGGTATTCATGCAAAGATGAGGATGATGTTAGCGCACGAGTTTGGGTACGTCTGTTACCTGTGAGAGAGAGTGGTATGACAAATTATGGAGGGTGAGGTGAAGTGTAACACCCCGTATTTATGAGTATTTAGAATTTTATGAATTCAGTGATTTTTAGAATTTCATGTGTGCTATAATTTAATTGAATTAATTATTATGTGTAGATTAAAATATTGATTGTGAGAGGTAATGATTAATGTTTATGGAATAATTTACTTAAGTGAATAGTAAATAAGTATTTTACGTCATAACGAGTGACAGTGACGTGATAATGTTAGACCTCAATCAGAAATCGAATGTTGACTGTATGAGGTCTAGATGGGATTTTTTATAAAGTGACTTGGATGGCGATTTTGAGATCACAATTGGTTTTGAATGGGTCGAAATGGTCAAAATAGTGTACTTAGGTATGCTAATTGGGTCTCAGGGCGATTTTAGACCATATCGACACCACAAGAGGGCGTTTCGGTCATTAGGAAGTTTGTGGTACATGAAACTCTGAAAATTTATGAACTATATCAGCCCATTGGAGTGGGAGTCTAGGGTTATAACACTTTAGATAGAGAGGAGGCCATATGAGAGGAAGAGGAGAAGGAAACTAGGCCTTTCCTCACTGTTTTTGCACCACGAACATCGCCGAAATCAATATCGGAGCAAGGGAAGAAAAACTCTATCATTAACTAACAAAAATTAGACCTACTGGACCAAGGCAAGTGTTTATCTTTCAATTATTTTAAGTATGTTATAATACCCATGTAATGTAGGGTTAAATTTACATGATTTGTGTGTATTCTTGGAATTTCTTTGGGTGTAATTCATGATTTGGAGTAGGATTCATGTAGAATTAATCCCTTTATGTAGATATTACTAAATTAAAAATTATGTGATGAGTAACTTGAAATAAATCTGGGTATATTGATGAATATGCATGAAGAGCACTATGAACTCGAGTTTTGAGAATTTTGGAATTTAATCCATTCTTAGGTAGATTTATTATAGATTTGATGTATTATTTACGTTAGAAAATTGTCCCTAGACATGTGTTTGAGGTTTGGGTATGTTAGATAGGAGTTTAGGAGAGTTTCATGGAGGTTTGAGGTGTTAGCCATGGAGTAAAATGAGTTTGGGATGAAGCTATCAAAAATTGCTGAGATCGTTCAAACGAGATTCAATGAGACTAGTATGTCATTCGAACTACCCTAAGTTAGTCTTAGGCCATGGATATAGATCTTTTTGTTACGAACATGTGGCCGCCAGTTTCGAATTTTTCTGATTTTTTTAATTAGTTATGGATTTTTTACGGAAGGGTGTCCGAGATCGAAATCTTTAGTTGAAAATTAAATCAGTGTCTAGAATGGTTTATGAAGAATACGAGGACTTTGGGAATTTAAATAGACCTATATTCAGAGCTTAGTCTTAGCCATAATGAGGGTAAAATGAGACTAGGACCTACAAGATTTAAACAATTGTGTTAAGTATCGATAATTTAAAACAGGTTACGGGAAGTGTAGATGATAACACATAATTTATACTAGTAAGTTAATGATATTTTAACTACTGAAATTTCTTAAGGGATAATTGGGACCCTTCGGGGATACGAATATAATATTATGTGTGAATCGTTAGTACATTAAGTATTCGAGAGAGATAAATACTATGTAGTGGATATATTATAGGTTATGTGTATACCTATATTGAAGATACCTATACTGAAGATATATATATATATATATATATATATATATATATATATATATATATATATATATTATGTGCTTTGTTATGTGTGTGAACATACCTACACTGCTCGCTATCATGGGAGGTTCCTCCCAGAGGGTGATCCCACCTTGGCGATTCCAACGAGGTCTGGATGTGTGACCCAGAACATAGAACTTAGGGTGGCTCAATATAGTGGGACTGGCATGTCATTTGGGTACGTTAAGTATTTGTGTAGCCCACAGGCTTATAACTATGTTCACCTCTATTGTATGTTGTTTGATTTATGGTTCGAGGAGACATTCTGAACTGTTATTCATGGATTTGATACGAGATAGCAGAGTATGCCTGCATCGCGGTGGTCATTCCGGGGGATGCTGTAATTGTATATATTATTGTGTGATAAATATATACAAGTGTGATTATTCTACGTGTATGATGGTAGAAAATATAGATAGTATATATCTAAAAGCAACTTAAGTGTGAAGAACTTAATAAATGGTGTTATAATAAAGTGTGATTATTCTACTTGTGTATGATGGTGGAAACGATAGATAGTGTATATCTAAAAGTGACTTAAGTATGGGAAACTTAATAAAATGATTCAATAATAATATACTGAAAATATTAGTTATTAGCAGTACAGTAGCATATTGTATGGGAAGTAAGGGGGAGTTGAACCTTTTGTGGTTAGTTAGATATGGATGTATAGTTAGGATAGGTAGAATGCGTTAAGTGTGCACTTTAGATGAGAGGTGAGGAACTCAAGGGAGGGTACGCGAAACTGACATGTGTATCCAATAACTATTTTTAAATTTGTGATTTAAATGCTTGCTAAATATTTTCAAAAAGGTTTTCTCAGGCTTTGACCTGTGTCAATTCTATGTTTCTATATTTCCAAAATATTTTAGGTGTCCGACCACAAGGACACCAAGCTTGATGACTCATTCCAGGGATGCGCAGCTGCAACATTGTGGAGACTTGCAGGACTTTGTGTAAACACTTTAGTTATTTATTCCTATATAGGATTTCATTCCAGTATTTGAGTTGGGCATGTTGTCCCTTCAGACTATTCAGTATTTCAGTTATTCAATATTTATCAGGCGTGGTTTTATTTACTTTAGACTTGTAGATGGATTTTGTTTTGGGAACCGATGGTTTATTCGGTATTATTTTATTCAGTTATTGGTTTAGATTATTTTATTTCGTTTGTTGTTGTGTGATTAATGAAAGATAAAATTTTAACACCGGCTTAATTTAACATAAGTGGATATTAATTTTTTTTTTAAATTTCAACAGTGATGCTAAGAATGAACCAAATGAGATTCCTGGTTATTTTGATAAAAGACTGATCACCAGTGATTAAAATAGGCGGAGTGTCACATGGACATCCCACCATCGGTGCCCCAAGAGTTTTTGAGGCGGGTGAAGGAGACGTTTGATGAGGCCAAGGCGACAGCGATAGACAGTGAGATCCATATGCATTATATTAATATGAAAATGGTCTATGACTACCTGGACTTCGCAACCAGTTGGTTGATGTCGTCATGCATTTATGACGTGGAGAACATGCATTCACTAGTAGTGGGATTGAGTAGTGGGACCACTGTACCAGTGGTGGCAGGCCATAGCACAAGGGAAGCGTGACAACGGCAGCGAAGGAGGTTCCATTTCATCACATTTCTTCCCCTTCTTATCACATTCGAGTGTGCATGGTGGGGATGTGATATCAATGCCTCATCACCCTCATACGGCGATATATGGATTCGCGAGTCTTCCTAAAGAGGCTCTTCGGGGAGAAAAATGACCCTCTTTCTCTTTTTTACAATTTTTTTGTTTTCTTCTTCTCATTAATAACTTGCTTTGGCTTTGGTGATTTGGTTCGTTTACAATGTATCCATGTCACGATGACTTGGCTAAGGAACATTTGGGAATGGATGGCATCGGTGCCGAATTACCTGACGAAGTCGGTTAGTGTTTGCCTGGTGCCGCCGACTATGTCTAAGGAGAGATTCGATTCCAGGAGTAGGGGGTCCACCTCAGGTCACACTTGATTATGAAGGGGTTTATGAAAGATTTTAGAGGGTTTGTTTTGCGTCCCTCTTTATCTTTTTTTCTTTTTTTGATGCTACTTATGGGGAAAATGTAATTATTCTTGACAAATTAATATAAGAGATGAATTTTTTGTGTTATCTTGATTTAGTGACTTACTATACATGCACTTTAGTTTATTGATGAGGTTTTTTTTATTACAAAGATAAGATAAAATAAAACAAATAAAAGTGAGACTCCAAGATTGATTTTTAAGTAAAATAAATTTTTATTTTTGAAGTTATGTATAAAAGAGGAAAGTAAGGAATTTAAAAAATAACGCAGGGGGTGTGTCGATCAGGATACCCCTTGGCCTTTCTATAGGCATAAGGGTCAAGTCAAAATCACTTCCTTAGCTTTGATTTCATTTCTTATGTCCTTCCGGGTACTTTGGGAGCAGAAAGTTCGGTGGCATCCTGAATGGCTTGTCTTTTATGTATTTTTGTAGTATAAAAGGAGGATTTTGGAGATGATTATCATCATCTCATCTCAATTTCTTTCCTTTGTAACTTTCCTTTTTCTGCAATGGATCTTCCAATATTCGAGAGTTTTTTAACTTACCTTGAGGGTTTATAGGCCATGTGCATCTACAATGTTAACTACGAAGCATTCGACTTGTGCCATGTCTCCTTGTGGCGTAATCGTCCCATAGATTGGAATCTCTTGAAAGCGAACGTATAGTTCAGGTACCCTAAAGACCATATATTTCGATTTATCATATATGAAGTGTGCCCCACCTACGAAGAATTTTCTGCGATGTTAGGTGTCAATTTTAGTGTAGCGACAACTATGACGAATTTGTCCCGTTCTCCTCGGGTGTCATTAGCAGAGTTTCTCCATGTCTCTCTTTTAACTGTCTAGCCATTGGTATATGAAGGGCACACTGTATTCCTTGCGATAATGAATTTTATGTGCCGAAATGATTTTAATGATAATGGCTTTACTAATGTTGTAGCCCTAGGATTGACTGGTAGGCTTCTGTTGATGACTGGTGATCTAATGGCTGACCCTCAGGTCACCACAATAACGTTGTGGATGTTCTACCACTATAATTAGACTGTGGTGATATTAGAAAAGACTTTAAATGGTTTAGATGCATTGAAGGAGGGTCGGGATGACTTCTTAAGAGGGAGCCCTATCATGTTATATATGTGGTTATCCGAGAGACTGTACATAAAGACCCCTCTTAAGTACCCTCTGTCGGGTGTTCCTAACTTATTTTTTAGGTCTTTCTTAACCTTCGGCTCGATGATGAAAAACTGGGTAACCTAGCTTGTAGAGCTTGGGGGCCCATGTCATCGCTGGTCTATACCATTATGGGGGAACTTGCAACCTATTTTGTAATTAGGGGATTACCGGTACATGTGGTTGGCGATTCTTCATCAGACCTCTTTCTACTTTCCATAGTGTCCTCTGTGCCAATTAGGATGGGATAAAATCGCTCCTTTGTGCATATCCATTTTTTTCCTGTAGATGACTTGACTGAATCTTTGAGGATGATATTAGGGCCCTTATGGCAGCACCGTCGGCCATCTACCCATCCATCACAATCTGTTGGGCAGGTTGTGTTCATATCGAGAGATTACCTGAAGTGGTTATGGAAGTGGGTGGTTGAGAATATTCCAGTTGAAGGGACTAGACAGAGATCACTCGTAATGTTCGACATCTTGGAATACGGTGTTGTGGTTTCATCTAATCTTATAAAGGCATATCGTCGCATGAAGCATATTCGAAGCCATAACAATGAGTGGTATTCTTGAGGGCCTATAGGCAAAAGTAATGATGATAAAGTGAGTCCATACGGTAGTTGAAGGCAAGGTTTTGGGTGTGTGAGAAGTTTGTGTAGATCTTTGCAAGTTTATGGGAAAGTTTGCTTGGTTTTGGTAGGTGTTTGGATTTTTTGTGAAGCTGTTGTTTGTGTGGATTTTGACGTCGTATGGAGGTCTATAAGGAAGTGGGCTATTTCATTCCCATTGCATGTAATAGTTTTATTCATAATTTTTAAGAAAAGAACAATGATTTTGGCACATTTTGTTGTGTCTTTGATGAATTTCACATTTGAACTACCTATGTCGATTTCTAAGGCATGCATAATCCTTTTGTTCATTTAAATGATGAGTAATGCCATTATTCTCGGAGGGAGTAAATAATAGCATTTTGTGAAAGATAAAGGACCATGCCCATCTATGTCTTATGGGTTGCCTACATAGCTCTGTAGGTTTGGAAGTTTGTTGGTTTTTCTGAAAAATGGTTTATGAGAGGATTAGGTCCTATGTAGTTCTGACTAGAGGGGAAGGAAGAGATTTTTTTAAGAATAAAAGGGCTTTGAGAGAGGTCATAGAACGATGAGAGTTCTAACTATGGGTAAAATGTTTTGGGACAGTCCAAGTTGAATGAATGCACCATTTCCTATCCATCGAAGTCTGTGAGCATAGCGGCGCCACCGAACAGGATTTTTTTTCACAATGTAGGGGCCACTCCAATTGGGTTTGAACTTTCCACTCTGATCCCAGACTGCTTCTATAATTTTCTTTAGGACAAGATTTCCTTCTTGGACAATGCGATCCTTGACCTTTCTGCTAAATGGTCACGCGATTCGACGATGATACCCATGTATGTGATATAGAGCATTCAATATCTTTTCATCTAGGAGCGAGAGTTCGTCATAGTAGCTTTGATGCCAATCTTCTTCGCTGAACTTACTTTCAAGCATAACCTGTAGAGAAGGCACTTTCAGTTCAACAGGGAGAACCATTTTCATGTCGTATACCAGAGAATAGGGAATAGCCCCAGTGGGTGTCCTGATAGAGGTATGGTATCCCCAGAGGGCTATGGGATCCGATTGGCCCAATCTCTTCAACTTTCAGTCATCTTGGTAATGATAGTCTTAAGGCTTTTATTGGCGGCTTCAACATCGCCATTGGTTTACGGTCGGTAAGGAGGGGAATTGTGCCTTTAGATTCCATATTCGTCAACTAACTTTGTGACCTCAGCCTCAAAGTGGAGTCCATTGTTCGATACCAACTCGTGAAGAATTCCATAGCAATAAATGATGTTCTTTATGATGAACTTGGCCACTTTCTTCGCATTCATTACCAAGTATGACTCAGCTTTGACCCACTTTGTGAAGTAATCAATGACGACTTGGATAAATTCATGCCCTTCGAAGCTTTAGGATTGACTTTCCCTTTGATGTTTATTCCTCGGGTGGAGAAGGTCCAAGAAGAGGTCATATTCTACAACTTTCGAGGAGGCAAGTGCTGAAGGTTGGCAAACTACTAGCATTTGAGGCATTTTCGAACATAAGCAGTGCGGTCGTGAACCATGGTGGTCCAGTAGTACCCTTAGCACATGATCTTGTTAGTAAGCATATGACCATTCATGTGTGGCCCATACTGTGGATTTTTTACATCATATCTTTGATCTTAGCCCCTGTTATGCAACGCAAGTGGGTTCCATCGATTTTTCTCTTTAAGGGGGCTTTGTCATGGATGATGTACTGAGAACAACCAGCTTGTGAAGAGTCACAGGGTCTTTCTTATCTGTGTCTTATGGATACCTACTATGTTTGAGGAGACGTTAAATGTCATAGTACCACAATCCTTCCATGTTCGAATCTTCTTTTGTAATAAGCTCGATGCTATAGCAGTGGTGGGTGCAGTTTATTTCTGAACCAAAAAGTAGGCCATTGGTATTCCCTGAGGCATGTCGACTATGGAGGCCAAGGGTGCTAGTGCGTCGGCTAAACTATTCTTTAAGTGAGTTAGGTAATGGAATGTGACATCTTTGAATTGGGAGGCAAGATCTTCTAGGTGAGCATGGAAGAGTAGGAGCTTCTCATCTTTGACTTTTCATTACTTGAGGATTTCCCTATAATGAGTATTGAGTCTTCATAGACATCCTTATTTTTTATTTCGTTCTCTATGGCGATCTTAAGCCCTATGGTGCATGGCTCTTATTCTATCATGTTATCGATTCAAGGGAAATCCAATTTAATGACAATGGGGATGTGAGAGTCATCAGGAGCGATCAAGATTATCCTAATGCCATACCCTTTCATATTGGGAGCTCCAGCGAAGAACATTTTCCACCTGAGGTCCTCGTGAAAGGTGCGGAGGATGTTTTCGTCTGGGAATTCAAAAATCAAAATCTCAATTCCCTCCAAGGGATTGTTAGTAAGGTAATCGTAGATTTATCTCTTTTTCATAGCTTTTTGGGTGACATAAACGTTGTTAAACTTGGCAAGTAACATCAGCCAATGGGCTATATGGCTAGACAGCGTGGGATTCTCTAACAGGTATTTCATGGGATCCATTCGGGACACCAGTTTGATAAGGAATACAAGCATGTAATGTCGAAGTTTCTATGTGACCCTAACCAAGGCGACATGTGCCTTCTCTAATGCACTATAGATTACCTCATTCCCATCTAGGTTTTGACTAGTGTAGTAGATTACTCTTTCCTTACGGTATTCCTCAATATATTGGGCCAGTATAGCCCCTGTTGTAGTATTAGTGATAATAAAATAAAGGAGAAAGGTGAGACCTTGTTATAGAGGCATGAGCACCAAAGGTCGGGTGAGGTATTTTTTTTATCTGATCGAAGGCTTCTTGGCGCGACTCGTTCTAAACTTTTGTTAAATCCTTCTAGAGAAGTTAGAAAATGGGCTCGTAGATAGAGATCAAATTGCTGATGAATCGACTGATGTATTATAGCTTATCCAGGAATCCAAGCACTTCCTTCTTCGTCTAGGGCGGTGGCATCTCGAGTATGGCTTTTAATTTGGTGGGGTCTGCCTCAATCCCTTTTTCACTTATCAGGAATTCAAGAAGTTTCCCTTTGTTTACATCGAAGACACATTTTTACAGTTTGAGTCGCATTTAGTATTGATGTAGTTGCTCAAAGACTTTCCTCATGGCACGAATGTGGAGTCTTGGACTTAATAATCATGTTGTTGACATAAACTTAAACTTATTTATGGATAAGGTCATGGAATATGGTTATAAAGGCCCTCTGGTAGGTAGCCCTAGCATTCCTGAGACCGAATGGCATGATTGTATAATAAAAGGTTCCCCATGGGGTAGTGAAGGCGGTCGTCTCCTGGTGATCGGGATGCATCTTAATCTGATTATACCTGATAAAATCGTCGATAAATGACTTTAGAGTGTAACTGGAAATGTTGTTTATAATCATGTCGATAGTGGTCAGAGGTTAATCATCTTTTGGGAATGCCTTTTTCAGATCTCAATAGTCGATGTGCATGCGAACTTTCCCTTCTAATTTTAACATGGGGACGATGCTTGCAATCTATGTAGGGTATTCGACTACTTCTTCTTTGACCTTAAGGGATCATTATGTTCGGAGCTTTCTTAATTTCAACTTGGCAGGTTTGCTCTATGGGAAGGTAGGGATCTCATGTTGAGCTATCTCTGGGTCAATATCGAGCATATCATTATAGGACCATGCGAAAACGTCAACGAACTCTTTCATAAACTCCTCAAATTGTGACTGCTCATGCTCATCAAGGGTGGACCCTATCCTAATCTCATGCAGATGGCTACTAGAATCGAGATTAATAACAATAGCCTCATTATCATTAGTTTGAAAGTGATTATGTTGTTTGTTTTTTTCCTTATTGAGATCAGTTAAGAATCATTCATTTAATAGGTCATCTTCGTCAAAAGTTTTATTAGAATCAATACATTTAATATCAAGTATAACAAGATACTCAAAATCCTCATTTATTTCATTACAAGAGTTTGCAGGAAACACAACAGTGAGGACCTTATCAAACGAGGCCTCATTTACAATTATATTATAATTAAAAGAAAAATTAGTAGGCTTGGGCATCTCTTAAAGAGAATGGATGTCAGGGTCGAGGTTGACTTAGGCGGGTTGAATAGGAATGGCATACCAACTAAGGAGGGGTGCCTCAGTAGCGATGATCTTCTCAGACGGGTAGACAGTGTGTCTTTCTGGCGGATCATGTAGAAGTCCAGTCCCAATGTGTGCACGTCGAACGACTGGCCCAAGAATTTTCAGTACTTTCCATGTCTTTTTCTGTTGGAAGCTCCACCTTATGTTTCTACCCTTTATCCTAGGCAATATCATCCTCGAAGAATATTTCTAACCCCTATTTCATTTTCTTATCAGCATGGTCATACCACGGTTCAGGGAACCCACAAAGGGGAAATCCTCACCCTATGATTCATTTTCGAGCCTTCAAAATCATCACCCCAACCAGTGGAAATGATGTCGTCTTTCCAAAAGTAGTCAACACACTGAACAACTTTCACGACTTCATCATATAAATTTTGTCACTCAGCGGGGAAGTGATAGAATGAAGGGACCCGAAACCCTTGGTGATTCACGATCATAAGATACTCAGATATGTTGTATATATCTCATTTTTTATGTAATACAACTTAAATGACTTGCACGATGTCATCTAGGCTAAATTCTTCCACGGGCACAACCCATTCATCTGACTCTCGAGGCTCACTTTTGGGCATTCGTTGAACCTCTCGCAGTAAATAGTTATTTTTAAGGGAAATTTTTGTCGAATTTCCAAAGTTGGTCTAGAACTGCACGTAATTCCATGCCTCCCCTTATGAGTGGGTATGAACAACAACTCAAGCTCGGGTGAGGAGTGACAGACCTTAATCGACAAATCTTATAGGATGTGGGAGAAAGGATGGGCAAACCCTGATGGGTTTTAGTGAAACTGTAGGAATTTTGGCTATTTCGATGGGCTTGATTCTTGTAGAAGAGTCAAATTTGGGATTTCCTTCTAAGAGGTTGTCAATCTTAGTACTGAGTTGGCCAAAGACGGTCAAGAGATCTGATTGTGCATTCACAACTTGGTCTACATTCTCCATGAATAACTTTCGAAGGGATATCTCAAACTCGATGGAAGTAGTGGATGAAGTAGTAGAGCTTTGGGGTGTCTTAACGGAAGACCAAAGACAATAGGGAGTCAGATAAAAATTAGGGCACACGATCACTCCTGAGAGGAAAAATGATTTTGCTTTATTTTGAGTGAAAGAGGAATATTTTTAGTATTTTGTTTATCTTTTGAAAAAGGGAGAAATATTTTGGGTATTTTTTTTAAAGGAGGGAGAAAGGAAAATCCTCAACATGGATATTATTATTAAGTTCCACTTATATTATTTTCCTAGGATGTAAGAAAAATGTCGGACAGGAACCGAGTCTGGGGAAAGTACATGATGTTAGACACGATTTGGCTTGATTCTAGACTCACGGGCAGGGTTATGTTTTAAAAAATGGGAAAATAACAGGAAAATTTGGGTGGTAGGGCGACCCAGAATTTCAACAAAGTTTCGTATTATAACTGGAAAACTAGGTATGGGTGTCCTACTGTGGTGATCCGGGTCAGATTCCTCTAGCACGAGCCAGTCTCAAAATTAGGATGGGAGGGAAACCAAAGAAGTCCCTATCTCCTACGCGTGTGGGTGATTCGAGGATATAGAAGCCATTTTTGAGAACCTATTTTACTCAAAATAGGCTTTTAGAAGTTTTTGAGAAAGTTTGTGTAGGTTTTTAGAAGTTTGTGGGAAGCTCGTGTTTGGTTTCGGTAGGTATTTGGATTTTTTGTGAAGCTATTGATGGAATAGGTTTTTATGTTGTATGGGGGTTTATAAGGGAGTGGATTGTTTGAATCCCATCACTGATACGGAATGTAATAGTTATATTCCTGATTTTAAATTAAAAAAATAGTGATTTTGACATATTTTGTTGTGTTTTTGATGAACTGTCTATACTAATCACTAAGGTATACATAATACCTTTGATAATTTAAATGATGAGAGAGACCATTGTTCTCGGAAGGAGAAAAGAATAGCATTTATGAGAGAGAGGACCGTTCCCATATATGTCATATGGATTGCCTATGTACTTCTACGGGTTTGAAAATTTGTGAGTTTTTTTTCTAAAAAGGGGATTTATAAGAGGATCAAGTCCTACGTAGTCCTGAGTAGAGGGGAAAGAAGGTTTGTTTTATAGAATATAAGGGGGGAGAAGAATCGTAGCGCGATGAGAGTTTGGACTAAGGGTAAAAAACTTTAGACGGTCCAAGTTGAATGGAGGCGCCATTTTCTCTCCGTCGAGGTCTGTAAGCATAGCAGCGTCACCGGACAAGATTTTCTTCACAATGTGGGGCCACTCTAATTAGGTTTGAACTTTACTCTATAATCTTAGACATGTTCTATAATTTCCTTGAGGGCAAGATCTCCTTCATGGACACCGCAACCCTTGGCCTTTCCGTTGAGCGATCGTGCAATCCGGAAATGAAACCCTTGTATATGGTACAGAGCTTTTAATTTCTTTTCATCTAGGAGTGAGAGTTCGTTGTAGTGGATTTGATATCATTCCTCTTCACTGACCTTACTTTTGAGCATAACCTGTAGAGAAGACACTTCCAGTTCGATAGGGAGAACCACTTCCATATCATATACTAGAGAATAGGGAGTATCCCTAGTGGGTGCCCTGATAGAGGTAAGCTAGCCCCAAAGGGCATATAGGATCCGATCGGCCTACTCTTTGTAACTTTTAATAATCTCGATAATGATCGTCTTAAGGCTTTTGTTGGCGGCTTCAACAGCGCCATTGGTTTATGGCGGGAAGGAGAAGACTTGTGCCTTTGAATTCCATATTTATCGACTAACTTTGTGACCTCAGCCTCAAAGTGGAGTCCATTGTCTGACACCAATTAATGGGGAACTCCATAGAGATAGATGGTGTTCTTTTTTATAAACTTATCCACTTTCCTCGTATTCAGTATCGCGTTTGATTCAGCTTCGACCCATTTTGTGAAGTAGGCAATGGCGACCAGGATGAATTTATGCCCATTTGAAGCTTTGGGAGTGACCTTCCCTATGATGTCTATGCCCCAAGGGGAGAAGATCTAGGGAAATATCATATTGTACAACTCTGGAGGAGGCAAGTGCTGGAGGTTGGCAAACTCTTGACATATGAAGCATCTTCGAACATAAGAAGTGCAATCTTGGACCATGGTGGTCCAATTGTACCCTGGACATATGATTTTCTTTGCAAGCATGTGACCGTTCATGTGGGTACCGCATACCCCACTATGGATTTTCTACATCATATCTTTAATTCCAGACCCTGATATGCAATGCAAGTGGATTTTATCGAAGTTTCTCTTGAAGAGTGCTTTTGTCACAGATGATGTGTTGGACAACCAACTTGCAAAAGGTCGCACGGTCTTTCTTATCCGTATCTCGAGGATACCTACCATGTTTGACAAGGCACTAATATCGTAGTATCACAATCCTTCCACGTCTGCATCTTCTTTGATAAGTCCCTTTTTGTATATGCTATAAGAAAACTTTATCCCAAATTTTATCTTCTTAATCCTAAACATGCATCTAGTGATATAAGCATGTAAAGAAAATAAAGTTCACAAGACACGCTGATGTACGAGGAAACTACTAAAGGAAAAAATCTCGAACGGCCCAGGCCAGACAATCACTATGGTACGAAAATTACAAAGAAAGAATGCAGTCTTACTCAATGACTCGATATCCATAAGCTTTGACACCTCTTCTTCTCTTCAACCACTCCTCCATAGTGCAACGTAGGAGTCCACCTATGCAAAGTCCACAACACACGAGTCCACGCGTACCTCGGTATCCACCGATACAGCCACAACAACCGTCTACGGTTAGGAAAACGGAGTCCACCACTTCTTCACTGCAATTAGCATGTACGGAGTTCACCGCACGAAACAATTTCTTCTAATGATGGAAGAAATAAATAGTGGTTCAAACTCAATATCTCTATGATATATGGGATATGTAAACTTGGATCTTGAAATAAATAAAGGATGATTTTTTGCTTTGGAAACAAACTGCAGAAATTGTATTATGTTATGTTCTGTTCTGTTCTGCCTCCGTTTTCTGAGTCAAGGATGTCGTAAACAGTAGAATATAATTTTATAGGCGACAAGTCGTTCTAATGAAAACAGCATGTCGTTTGAACGAACATAGCATCTCGTTTGACTGAGATTGCCATGTCTATTGAACAACGATATAATGTTGTTTGAACGAACCTTAAAGTCATATGAACCATGTAAAATGCAATTAAATGTTCATATGACTCTAAACACGAATTATCTTCGAAAAACACTTTAAAAATATTTTAAAATTATTTTTAAATAAAATAATATTCTTAGAAAAATATTCTGAGAGTCCATAAACCATTATGAGTTCATACTTGAGAGAATCTCATAAATCCAATGTGTTGAAGTTTGGCCACTACGTCTTCAACACAACGTCGTAGGCTTATGGGATCGTGAAAAGTAAAATCTATCCTATGAGTCAAAGTGGTTTTTGTCTGGAATTATGCCAATATATACCAATTGACACTATTTGAAAATTTGTCCTTACAAATCCCCCCTTTGGCTATTTCGGAAAAAAAAAACAAAAAAATGAAATGTGCTTAGCCGGGCTGTCCCATCCCATAAATCTAAAAATAAAAAATACTGGACACGGACTAGAATATGTAGGACTGACAAGTATGAATTTGTTTGAATGTGATGTAGTCGAAAAATCTGAATTTCTAAAAATATCTACATACACGAGACAAACAAATGTATACCTAAGTGAAGTATGAAGGAACATAAAAATATATAAATAAAGCATGAATTTTTGCCTGGAATAGACAAATCGTGGGACAGAAAACACATGAATAAAAATCTAGCATTAATGAAATATGATAAGCATGGCTAAATAAACTGTCAAATATTAAAAATGAGAAATTTCATGACAAATGGATATAAAGATAGCAGTAAACAGATATGGAACATATGAATCTCAAGATATATCACGATAAGTCCAATGCCACAACTAAATCGATATAACTGCATAAATTGAAAAACATCGAATATCCATGTCAACAATAATGAAGTACTGATATACAGATCCGAATGAGATATAAACCAAGAGTGTATCAATAAGTACATCATAAGTAGAGACTGAATAAATACATCGTGAAATATAAAAGTAGTCTCAAAACTACAATGAAACCATCAAAAGAATCTTAACAATCATAATATATATCATTATATGAAGTCCCATTATTTTGTCGTCGTCTAGAGGACTCAGCACCGTGGCTCTGCTCCCAGCGGCACATCTCGTCAAAATGTTCTGACATCTAGGACTCATGGCGTGCTCTCGCATGTGCCTCCTAATAAAAGTGCGCCACCATAGATGCAATCAATCTGCTCTGCCCTGCTATGCTAGTTGTGTCTGTGCAGTGATCCTATCCTCCTCGTGCTTACACATAGAATTATGAGTGTTATCTTGAGTATCGACAGAGGGGGGATCAGAATAACCAGTGGGATGAGATGTGAAACCACCACCAAATGAAGACCCAACAGTAATAGGAGTGAAATGTGCGGCCTCGCTGAGATGGCTATTTGAACGCCTAATGGTGTCCGCATTTATAGGTGAGATGGCTGCCTGTGTAGCCTCATCACCAAAAATGGGGAGTCCGGCTACCTCGCAGATGTGAGAAATAATAACACCATAAGGGAGATATGTACGGACAGGAGTGCGGCCAATGAGACAAACATAGGACATCACCTGAAGAATGATCTCAAGAAGGTCAATGTCCCACCCCTGAGACACGGCGTACATAAAATAGACAACATCGAAGGAAATCTTGGTGTGATTAATCCTATGATATACGACAGACGAGACAAACCAATTAAGGATGTGAAAGTCAGCAAGAAGCTTATGATGAAACATAAAGGCGTTCGGGTGAGGAGCCTCCCAAAAATAATGGCGAAGGACATCCTCGATCGATGGACCATCAATGATAATAAACCAAAAAATGCATCAGGGATGAGAGGAATGTGTAGCATATCAGAAATAAGGTCAGAAGAGACTATGACCATGGTACCACGAATAGAGGCCTGAAGGCCCGCAGATGTGCGAATTGCACGAAAAAAAAGAACTCGCGAACGACGTCGGGATAAATGGTATCGTATAGCTCAAACATGGGCTCCCGACCTCTATCGATGAGCCATCGTGGGACACTGTATAAACCAAAATCAGCAATCCTAAACACTCTCTCTCTAACAACGGCCCTAATTTAAATGCCAAGAACGCAGTAATGCTCATACTCTATGTTAGTCGCCCACCCCTCAGCTAAGTATCGAGGGTAATTGGCCTGAGTGGCCTCAGCATGAGCCAAAGACGATTGCTCGTCTGGGTGACCAGTGGGGACACCACGACATCTCTAACCCGATGCCATGAGAAACAAATGGATAAGGAAAGTGGAAAGTAGTGGGTAGGAAAACAGCTAAACCTATCCTAATAAACTGACAGCCTCTAAGAATCCTATCTCCATATACAATCCAACTGAACCACCACGAAGACCAAATAGCTACAACCAACAACAGGAGAACATGATATGTAATCAGTATATGCCCAAATAAACTCAACATGCGTAAAGAGAAAAATACACGATAACCACAAGTGCGTGTATCCCAAAAATCCAAATATATATATACTTCAGAAAAAGTTTTCTTTTGTCCTTTTGAGATAGACACGGGGGCAATAAAATAAATAAAAAAATAAACATATAAAATCGATAAAAGACACATCCCCAAAAAAATCAGTTTGCATTTTTTATTAAAAAATAAATAATCTTCGTACACACACTAAGATAAGTAACAAATCAGCATAGAACATAAAATTATGTACGTAGAGGAGTATTTGTTATTTAACTCAAAAGATCAAACAAACAACACACACTAAAACGACGCTGAAATCTTATAAAAAATATTATTTTTATCCCAATTTTTTTTTACAGTAGACAATTATACATACAATCAATAAAAACAATGGCAAAAACACGTGTGTGTATGTAGATTGTTCACAAAATAACTGGAATTTCAAATCAAAACAACACCAAAGATTACCTAAAATCCCCAAAATAATGAAAAATACTTGAAATCAGACAAGGGTAGTCTAATAATCGCAACACTCCGGACTGGAATGGTGCAAAGTTTCAAGCTTTCTAATGTTTTAAGAAACAACAATGGAGGATCACTCGTTCGTACGGAGAATAAAAAGACGATGGAACTAACGAACTCACGAAGAAAAACCCTAAACTCAATTTACACGTCGCTCGAACGAAGCTCTAAGGTCGCTCGAAGGATACAACAACGGCGTTTGAATGACAGATCTAGTCCTTCTAATGACATCATCATCTCGTGAGATCCTAAAAAGAACATGTTTCTAACAACGCAAAATAGTGGACCCTCGTTCAAAAAGTCCTATCTAACGACCAAATATTGTTCCACTTTCCAACCTTGCATGAACCATACTTGAACCATAATTCAAACAACATGTAATAGTTGTTCAAATGATCCCATTATCTCATCCAAACTATATGGGAAAAAAAACCTTAATTCCAACCCAGAAATTTTTTGCAATACCAACCCAGAAAATTGAATCCATCGAAATAGACATTTGACACTATAAAATAGGTAAAAATGACTCAAAAAAAATGAGTTATATGTTAACACGGTATTGATGTGCCTAAACATGGGTACGGAATGTATGAGTGTGAACTAACACAAATGAATCATAATTCAAACACAAAGATACGTTCAAGAAGCTCTAATTGACCGTGAAATGTCATCAAACTACGTTTTAGCCATATGTGATGCTTAAACTTTGAACCTAATGAACTAAACAATCATCGCACACACAAGCCTAGAATTTTGACGATTCTACCAAACAATAGCGTCGTGACACCATTTTTTCAATTAAGTATTCATTATGAAAACCCGTTGTACTTTTTTCATCCAAACTTCATCATAATTCATATTTCTTTTTCTAGCATTTTTTCTTTTGAGCTTCTAATTTCTCTTTAAAAGAGATTTCATATTGTCCCCTTTTTGGCATACATATGATCTTTTTAATGCCTTAAATTTTTCTTGGGCTCTTTTAGACGGTGGCTTTTATGACAAGTTCACATGCTTCTCGCAACCCTTTCTCGTGCATGCTTATAATCTTTTTAATATGTAATATAAATCCTCACGAGCAATGGTTCTTACATGCACAACTCCCCCTAAGTCTAATATGCGCGTAGATGACAAGATTGAGAAGAGAGCGTCTCACCCAACTCAAATGTGCATGAGAAGTCAAACATTCAAATAAGCTCATGCATGTGTGCGATGGCATATACATAGTCGAATCTAAATGCAAATCAACCATAAACAACCCCATTTAACAAATGGTTGAGATCAATCTTTACATCCAAAATCATGACCAAATGTCCTTGCTACATAAGAATATGAAGTGAAGGGGTTTCAAGCACACAAATATGCCATATCAAGTGTAAACTCAAGAGACAAAAATTGAAAATATTTTTAAGTTTTTCAAAAATATTTTTGACCCAAAAAAAATATTTTTATCTTTAAAAAATGTGTAAAACTAAATATCTTTTTGTATTTTTAAAAAAGACTCCAATAAAAGAAAAAGGACAAAATACAAAAGATACACGAACCATAACACTAGAAAGGATATAACACGTAGCAAAGCTAGTCTATGGCAAACATCTAGCACGATCAATCGTACAATCTAAGATGGGGAGAATCACGTGTAAGAAAATGAGAATCATGAAGTCTAATTCCTAAAGCCTCTAAGTCCGATTTCCTAACCCAATTAAGTGTGTAACGACACATGGGGGTTTGGGGAAATAAAATAACTTTATTCTTAAACTTCCTAGGAGAATTCTTAGCATTCTTGAGGTCATAGCAAAACTGCCTAAGGTGACCCTTCCTATAGCAATGAGTGCGAGTGTAGATACGGGGGGAATGTTACCTAAATGTGGACCTCTCCTAACATTCCTAGTCGTCTCTCTCACTCGTGTGGTGTTGGCTTTGGGAATGGGAAAAACATGATCATCGAAGTCTATGACATACATATCATCATTGGTTTGGACGGTGCCTAACATCTTATTTAACTTTTTTGACCTAGACTACAAATAAAACTTAACCATACTCGAGTATCTCAACTTCTCCTCAAGATCTCCTATCCTACACCCAAGTAAATGCCTAGACTCCTCAACTCTAGAAGCTCCTTTTTCATTGCCTCCATTGACCCTCGAAGACTATCTCTCTTACCCTTAATGTATTATATCTACTCCTGAAGAGTCTTCTCATGTGCCCTAAGATCCTCAATCAAAGCATCGGTATTATTATTATCTATGACATGTTATTTCAACTTAGATTCTAATTTTAAGTTTGCCTTCTTTACCCTCAAAGTCTCCTCATATAAATCATAGAAGGCAACTTGTAACTCACTCTCATCGAAATGTTTACCCTCACTCTTATCGCCATCACTTTCTTAGGCTTTACTAACTATGGCCGCGGAAGAGTCATGTAAAATAATATCTCCAGGGGAAGATTTATCGTCATCACTCACATGACTAGCCACGAAGGTGGTAAGGTTTCGGTCACTTGAAGAAAAGTTTCCCTCTTTCTAATCACCATCGCTAAGGGTGGAAACACAAGTTATCAGTTTATTAACATCCTTGATTATATTAGAGGGGCATTTATCAATCCTATGACCATACCCCTTGCAACAAAGACACCTTTTAGATTCATCCTTTTTAACTAAATTTTAAGTGTAGACTTCATATGCATTTTCCAATTAGACCCTTTAAACAATTGTGTTCTAAAATCATCAAGCCCTCAAAAAGTTATACCTAAAGACACGAAATCACAAACACAGTAAAATAGTGTTCTAGCTCTGATACCAATCTGAGAAGGCCATTTTTGTATGTGATTTAGGCAAAGTCAATCTTTTAAAATTTTCTCAATTTTGTTATGCACCCAGTATGTGAACTAATTTTGATTAGCCCAAATTTTATCTTCTTAATCCTAAACATGCATCTAGTGATATAAGAGATAAAGTAAAGCAAGTTCACAAGACACGTCGATGTACAAGGAAACCAGCAAGGGAAAAAATCTCGGACGGCCCACGTAAAACAATCACTATAATACGAAAATTACAAAGGAATAATACAGTCTTACTCAACGACTCGATCCCCGCAAGTCTTGACGCATCTTCTTCTTTTTAACCACTTCTCCACAATGAAACGTAGGAGTCCACCTATGCAAGGTCCATATCACACGAGTCCACGCGTATCTCGGTATCCACCGATACAGCCACAATAACCGTCTACGATTAGGAACACGAAGTCTACCGTTTTTTCACCCCACGAAACAAGTTCTTTGAATGATGAAATAAACAAATAGTGCTGCAAACTTAAGATCTCTATAATATATGGGATATGTAAACTCGGATCTTGAAATAAAGAAATGATGTTTTTTGCTTTGGAAATAAATTTCAGAAATCGTATCATGTTTTGTTTTGTTTTGCCTCCGATTTTCAAGTTAAGGACACAATTTTTTAGGAGACAAGTCATTCTAATGAAAACATCATGTCGTTTAAACGAACATAACATCTCATTTGAACGAGATTTCCATGTCGTTTGATCGACAGTATACTGTCGTTTGAATGACCTTTAAAGTAGTGTAAAATGCAAGTTAATGTTCATACGACTCTAAACACGAATTATCTAAAAAAACATTTTAAAATTAGTTTTAAATAAAATAACATCCTTAGAAAAATATTCCGAGAGTCCATAAACCATTATGCATTCATACCTGAGAGAATCTCAAAAATCCAATGTGAAGACGTGAAATGTGCACCAAAATTGCGGCATGATCTATCTTTGAAGCTTGGTCTTTACGTCTTCAACACAGTGTCATAGGCTTATGCGAATTGTGACAAGTAAAATTTATCCTATGATTCAAAGTGGTATTTTTCCAGAACAATGCCAATACATAAAAATTGACACTATTTGGGAATTTATCCTTACATTATTCTGTAACGAGCTCGATGTGGTAGCAGTGGGTGGGTGCAGTTTGTTTCTAAACTAGAAAGAGGGGAATTGTTATTCCCTCAGGTATGTTGACCATGGAGTTCAAGGTTGCTATTGTGTTAGCTAGGTTATTCTTAGAGCGAGGAAGGTAATGGAAGGTGACATATTTGAATTGGGAAGCAAGCTCTTTTATGTGGTCATGCAAGGGAAGGAGCTTATCGTATTTGACTTATATTTATGAGAATTTGGTAAAAATGAGAGTTAAGTCTCCATAGACGTCTATATGCTCGATTCCTTTCTTGTGGGCGATCTTGAGCCCTACGGTGAATGCCATGTATTCTTTCATATTATTGGTGCGAGGGAAATCCAGTTTAATGGCAATGAGGGTGTGAGATTCATCGAGAGCGATCAGGAGTATCCCAAAACCATACCATTTCTAGTTAGCAGCTCTATCGAAGAATATTTGCCACCTGAGGTCCTCGTGAGAGGTGCAGAGGATGTCTTCGTCATGGAATTTGATATCCAAACTTCAGTTCCCTCCATATGATGGTCGGTAAGATAATGGAGATGCCCCCCCCCCTTTACAGATATCTTCATGACATAAATTATGTCGAACTCGTCCAATAACATCAGCCAACAGGCCATAAGTCTAGACAGGGCGGGCTTCTCTAATAGTATTTCATGGGATCTATTCAGGACACCAGTGTGATGGGGAATACAATCATATAGTGTCATAGCTTTTGTGTGACCTAGGCCAGGGCAACACACACCTTCTCTAATATAGTGTAGTTGACTTCGTAGCCAGCTAGCTTTTGACTAACATAGTGGATTTATCTAACCTTACAAGATTACTCAATCTATTGGGCTAGCAAAGCCCCTATTGAAGTATTAGTGCCACTCAAGTATAGACGATGGGGGAGACATTATTACGGAGGCATGAGCACCGGAGGTCGAGTGAGGTATCATTTGATATAATCAAAGGCTTCTTAGTATGCCTGATTCCAAACTTTGGTTGAAACCTTTCAGAGAAGTTTTAAATGGGTTCGTAAATAGAGATCATTTGGCGGATGAATCGATAATCGTGTTATAGCTTACCCAGGAATCCATGCACTTTTTTCTTTGTTCGAGGTGGCAACATCTCGAGTAAGACACATTTCTGCGGGTTGAGACGCATTTGATACCATCGTAGTCGCTCGAAGAATTTCCTCAAAGCAGGGATGCGACCTTCTCGAGTCTTGGACTTGATAATTATGTCGTCAACATAGAACTCAACTTCTTTAGGGATAAAATCATGCAAGATGGTTGTAGTGGCCCTTTGGTAGGTATCCCCGACATTCTTGAGCCCAAATGGCTTGAGTGTGTAATAGAAGGTTCCCTATGGGGTAATGAATGAGGTCTTCTCCTAGCGGTGAGGATGCATCTTAATCTTATTGTAACTGGAAAAACTGTCGACAAATGCCTTGAGAGAGCGATTAGAAGTGTTTTTTATGATCATGTCGATATTGAGCAAAGGGTAATTATCTTTTTTATATGCCTTGTTCAGATCTCAATAGTCGACGCACATGCAGACTTTCCCTTTAGATTTTGGTACGGGGATAATGTTTTCAAGCCATATAAAATATTTGACTATACAAATGAAGCCTACGATTAACTGTTTCACCACATTTTCTTTGACCTTTAGGGACCATTATGTTCGGAGCTTCATCAGTTTCTTATTGACAGGCTTGCTCTCTGGGAATGTAGGTATACCATGCTGAGCTATCTCTAGATCAACGTCAGGCATGTCATCATAGAACCATGTAAAGACATCCATAAACTCTTTCATAATATCTTCAAATTGTTCCTACTCACGCTCATCGAGGGTGGACCCTATCCTAATCTTGCCCAGATGGTTACTAAAATCGAGATTAATAACAACAGTCTCATCATCATTAGTTTGAACACGATTATATTTTTTTCCTTATTGAGATATATTAAGAATTGCTCATTTACTAAGTCATCTTCATCAAAAGTTTGATTAAAATCAAGATAATTAATGTAAGGCACAATAAGATACTCAAAATTTTTATTTATTTCATTAAAAGAGTTTTCGAGAAATACAAAAGTGAGGACCTCATCAAAGGAGGCCTTATTTACCATGATATCAGAGATAGGAGAAAAAATAGTGGGCTCGGGCATCTCTTGGAGAGATTGGATAATAGGGCGTAGGTTAACTTGAGCAGGTTGGATCGAGATGGCATATAAGTTGAGGAGTGGTGTTTCAGTAGCAACGATCTTCTCAGACATGTTAGACAGTGCTGCTTCCTAGAGGATCATGCAGAAGGTCAACCCCAGTATGTACAGGTTGAATGACTCCTCGGTGTCATTAGCCCCAGAGTTTTTAGTGTTTTCCATGGCTTTGTCAGTCGAAAGCTCCACCTCGTGTTTCTACTCCTTGTCCTGGGAGATGTCATCCTCGAAGAAGAATTCTATCCCCGATTTCATCTTCTTATCAACAAGGTCATACCATGATTCAGGTAACCCACAAAAAGGAAAATCTTCCCCCTTTTGATTCATCGTTCGAGCTCTCAAAATCATCACCCCAACTAGTGGCGACGATATCATCCTGCCAAGAGTAGTCAACACACTCAATAATTTCCATATCTTCATCATATAAGTCTTCCCATTCAGTGGGGAAGTGATGTAATAAAGGGACTAGACGCCCTTGGAGCATCAGGATTGTAAATAACTCTGAGACACTGTATATCTTCCTTTTCTAAAGAAACACATCTGACATGGCCTGTACGATGTCATCTAAGTTGAATTATTATACGGGCACAACGCATTCATCTGACTCTCGGGCCCGCTTTCGAGCTTTCATGAATAAACAACTGAACCTCTCGCAGTCACTAGTCATTTCTATGGATAATTTCAGCCAAAACCTCCACGGCTGGTCCAAGACTGCAGGTAATTTCATGTCTCCCCCTTCTGAGCAGGTACGAATGATAATGTAGGCTCGGGTGAGGAGTGATAGAGCTTGATTGATGAAGCTCATGGGATGCAATAGAAAGGATGGGCAAGCCTTTAGGTGTTTTGGTATAACTTTAGGCATGTTGGGTGTTTTAACATGCTTGATTTGGGTAGAGGAGGTAAATTAGGGATTTCATTATGGGAGGTTGTCAATCTTGGCACAAATTTGGGCTAGGATGGTCATCAGATATGGTTGAACATTCGCAACCTAGTCTAGTTCTCCATGAATAACTTATGGAGGGAAATCTCAAACTCGATGGAAAGAAGAGGAAGCAGTAGAGCTTTGTGGTGGTTTTACAGAAGACCGGAGACAATGGTTATTCTGAGGAAAGGAGGAATATTTTTGGTATTTTTGTTTTGCTTTTGAAAGGGGGGAAATATTTTTGGTATTTTTTAAAAAAAGGGAAATCCTTAGCATGGTTATTATTATTAGGTTCCACTTGTATTATATTTTCCTAGGATGCAAGAAAAATATTGGACAAGAAACGAGCATGGGGAAAAGATAGGGTACACGATGTAAGACACGATTTGACTTATTTTCGAACTCATGGATAGGGTCCTATTTTTAAAATGGGCAAAATATTGCTAAAATTCAGGTCGTAAGGCAACCTAAAATTTTGGTAAAGTTTCGCATTATAGCCAGCAACCTAAGTATGAGTGTCCTAGGGTGGACACCTATATGAGGTTGATGTATATGCTGGGTTAGTGGAATGGTTCCCCCCCTTTGGCATGACTTCCACGATATACCTCTTGCCTATAAGGGATCAGTATGTGTGGACAAGACATTTGATATACCTGAGTGTACATGAATTGCCTCATGATATACCTCGTGGGGACAGTGCGTGTGAGAGCAAATTCGATATACTGGACGTCTGTGAATGAGTTCGCTACTATATACCTCCCGTCGTGAGTTTGGTCAAGTGACATGATGTGGGGGGAACAACTCGATATTGGTCGAAGGTACGAAGCCAGTGAAAGGTGTGAAACATATTGCTTACGTTAACTATGCCCCTCATGATCGGCACCCATCACGAAGTGACCTCCCAGTACGGGACAATTTTGATAAATATTGCCATGCTCTGGTGATGTAATGTGCAAGAATGCATAAGTCTTAATTAGTATCTTATGAAGAGTTTTATGTATGTTAAATAAGAGAAATACTACCATTATGAGTGAGAGTATAAAATAAACAACTAGCATGGGGTAAAGGGGATAATCATGGAGATCAAAACTAACAAGTATATATATGAATCATGGAGACTATACAAAGCACGATAATTGATACAAAGTGTGAGGCATGTGAATATACAAGTGAGTGAGAAATATGAGTAACGTAAGAGAGCGACATGTGAATAGTGTTATGAAAAAAAGGCATATGAATATATACAGGTAAGAGAAATGTGGAAGTGTGTTCTAGTGAGACTAAGCATGGATAATTTAAGAGTAGTGTGTGAAACATGTGTAAGTGAGCATGAAGATATATACAAGTGAGAAAAAAGTGAGGGTGTGTGCTAGTGAAGCTAAGCATAGATAATCTACAAGTGGTGTGTGAGACATGTAATTAAGAGTGAGACTATATACTAGTGTGAGTGTATGAAGTGAACATGGTGAATATATACAAGTAAGCATTGGGTGAAACACGGTGAACCTATATAGGTGAACAGAAGGTGAAGCATATGATAAGAAGGTAATATATATGTACGATGAGAAAATAGCATGGTTGAGATAAACATCATGATAAGAATGAGATATATATACAAGATGTAAGCATAGGAGTAAGGAGAATATACAAGTGGAGGTGTATGTACATATATATAAAAGTAGGAGAGCAAAGAAATAAAACCCATTTAAAAATAGAGTCTAGTCCTCTAAAAATGTCCCCATCAGAGTCATCACTGTGGCCATCTGGGTCGGATTCCTCTGGTGCGGACTGGCCCCAAAATTGGGACGAGAGGGAAAATAGGAGCAGTCCCTCTCTCCCGTGTGTGCGAGTGACTCGAGGATATGAAGGCCCATTTTTCGCCACTCGCGCTGATATCTTCACGGGCTACCTCGATCGGGTATAAACTGGTCATCGTCAAAAAGGGATATACACGAAGAAATGAAGTCTCCAAATTATTTTACTCAAAATAGGCAAAATAAATGTAGTTGTCCCGAGAGGACGGCATGAAGGACATACTAGTGCATACGAAACCATATGAGTCAAGGGTTGCGGAACTAAGTTACGGAATGAGAAGGTGTTAGGAATCCATCCCGCCCATTCTGTCTCTCATGGGATATGATAATATTTTCCTTTTATCCAAAGTGTGATATGTGTGTGTATATGTGCAGTGTGAATAGTGAGAGAGATAAATCATCCAACTCACGTTATGGGAAAGATGGAGCGTAATCATCCTAAGGAGTGTACCAGTAAAATGACATAAAATAAATATAATGCTAGTGTCCGTAGAATCACAAATCAGTATGAATAAGTGAATGCATATGTCATGCGGAACACAAATATCTAGGAGTTCTTGACTCACAAATACTAATAAATACAAGGAAGCGTAAAATGGGGAAAATAGGGCTTGAATCCCTGGATTGACCCGGGATGCCTATGCAGCCTAAAGGGAAGCAAAGTCCACATAGTTCGATATATCATAAGGGTGGGATTTAACCCATAAACTCACATTCAAAACTCCTCTTTAATTCTTTTTGAAAAAAAGTGTGCCCAGGTGTAGAAGTGTAAAAGATGAGGAAATCTTACTTCTAGTGTTTACAAGTAAACATTCTTGTTTGTCTTTCGGGTTTTATGAAAATATGTTATGTGAATACTACTAATACTAATAATAAAAATATATTAGTTGATGTGATATAATGGAGAAAGACTAAAAGATATCACAAATGGAAATAAAGTGAGTAAATAATATTAAATAGTTAAATTAGAAAGGAGGAGGAATAAACCTCATACAAGACTTTGCTATTGATTTTTTTAGGAGAGAAAATGGATATGATGGTGGTGGAATGGTGGTGAAGTAAGGGTGAGGTAAGTGACTAAAGGTGGTATGAAAGTGAGGTAGGGGAGATGAAAGAAATATCAGAAAGATGGATTTTTGTATTGACGATGCATTGATTTCAAGATAAGTTTTTTTATTACTAAAAAAGGGGTCCTTGGGAATAAGGTCGTGACCCCCTTAAATAGTGCCAAATTAGGGTTCAGGGGGTACTGATCAGCATGGCCCCTGCTCTGTCAATTGGCATAGCCTCTGCCATACTGGCCATGGAAAGTACACCCTGCTGATAGGCAAGGGGTCTAGGGTGCCTATAGGCAGTCCGAAATAGACTTTTTTGAAAAAATGAGCATAAAATGCAAACCGTAAGTCCAAATCACACATGAACAGGAGTCTTGGAAAGGGTATTCAGAGCCCTACAAGAATCCATTGATCCACTCACGGGTTCGAGATGTGACCAACATCAAACGGAGCTCGAAAGCACCCAATGGTCTCTAGATAGGGAGTTGTCACAGTAAAAAAAGGTTATTTGTGCGAATTGTGAGGCCTATTAGAGTAGGGTATGGACCGTTGGAAAGGGGATTCAGAGCCATATGATATTTTGTTGAGCTTTGCTCGGGTCGGATAGTTGATGGAGGTCAAACAGGTCCTGAGAACGCCCAACGGCCTCTAGATCAGGTCTCGGAGTAAAAAGGCACATTCGAGCGAACCGTGAGGCCGATTTATGCACGTTATGTACCATTAGAAAGGGTATTTATTGAAGTATAAGAGTTATTGAGATTTTCTTAGGTGGGATAGTTGACCAAAGTCAAACGGGGCCCAAAGGTGCCCGACAACCTTTAGACTCAGAGTAAAAAGCCACGTTTGTGCGAATCGTAAAGCTAATTTACGCATGGTATGGACCTTTAGTAAGGGGATTCAGTGCCTTGCGATATTTAATTGAGCTTATATCATGCTGGAGAGTTGACTGGAGGCAAACAGGACCTGAAAGTGCTCCATAGACTCTAGATCAGGTCTTAGAGTAGGACCCAGATCTATGGAGGGAGGATAAGTGTGCACAAGGAGGTACTTGGGGGGGTACTAGGATTGGGTGTCTACACCTAGGGTAGAAGTCTATATGATGTTTATACATTTTTTGGGTTAATGGAAGGGTCCCCCCCCCCCCCCTTTGGCATAATTTTCACGATATACCTCTTGCCTATAAGGGAAATTATTCATCAGTACGTATGGACAAGCCATTTGATATACCTCAGTCTACGGGAATTGCCTCATAATATACTCGTAGAGACAGTACGTGTGAGAGAAAATTCAATATACTCGGTGTACGTGAATGAGTTCCCTACTATATAACTGCCGTCATTAGTTTAATAAAGCAGTACGATACGGGGGAAACAGTTCGATATATGTCAAAAGTACTAGGCCAATGAAAGTTGGGAATCATATCGCTTATGTTAACTGCACCCCGCAGGATCGACACCCATCACGAAGTGACCCTCTAGTATGGGACAAAATTTTAGTTAATATTTCCATGCTTTAAGTGATGTAATGTGCAATGATGCATGAGTTTTAATTAATATCTTATGAAGAGTTTTATATATGCTAAACAAGGGAAATACTACCTATTTGGGTGAAGAGTTTTATATATGCTTTGAAATATGAGGTGAAAAGTGCTCGAAAAGTGACCAGTCTCCTGGAACAAGAAAATAATATGTTGAGGGATGAAGTTGAGGGGGTAAAGAAGGCTGATGGTACCTATCAGAGTGAAGGGGCGTCGTTTCCAGAGCAGGAAAATGCTCAGCTGATGGAGGAGATAAAGAGACTAAAAAATCAAGGGGGGCCAATCATCCAGGTAAATGGTTATCGTTCGTCCAACTGTTGAGGAAGAGATAGCAAAAAAGACTTTGGTCGACTAAACGAGTTTGATAAATAATCAGTCGGACACCAGAAAAAAATTAAATGAGAAAGTTGACCGTCTCACTTATCACTTTCATAAATAGCCACGCACAATATGGATGAATAGTTATAATGAAGCTTTAGCACATATGGGCGAGGAGATGGAATAAGCCTGAAGAGAGAATGATAAGTGGGGATGGATTAATGATATCACTGTCTTGAAGGTGCCGACGAAAAACACTTTATGGTATTGGTATGACCCTGTATGCTTGAACTAGCCCACTCCTCCATTCAATTTGGATACTATATGGATTCCCATAGATTCAATCCCCATTATCCTAGGTAAAAAATACTTAGGGGATTATGGTCTATACGGAGATGATGTGCTCATTCGGCCACCGCACTTAGTGTACAAGCCTAACTCCAGTAGTCAGTCTAGACTCAGAGAATTTAGATCAATTATTCTTCATTTTGCTTTAGATGTCCCTTCTACTAGGATAGAGAAGTGATCAAGCGCGTCATCAGCAAGCCGATCGTTGTGTTCGTTTCACCGCGTTAATACAAAAAACTAAATTACGATTGCACTTGCGATACAAGTATAGCAGTAAGTCGGATATCGAATCCACAGGGAGTGTTCGACAGATTTTAATCGGTTTATTAATTCAGGAATAAAAGTGTAAAAGGTGATGTGTGCTTGTAAATAAAATAAAAGAGAGAAGTTAAGTATAAATAAAGTAAAAGCGAGGATCGGGATAGCATCCAACCATACGGATCAAAACAACTATTAATTAGAATTTCAGCTTGAGAGCAATTTAATCGAGCATTATCAATTAATCATAAACTTCACGCAATAAGGAATTTAAGCCAAAGTTGCGTGATAAAACATTTAATCGAAAATTGATCGCACGCGGATTAAATTCGGATTATTGCTATAAATACTAACATTGCATGACAGAGAAAGTTAATCGCGTAATAATTCGACTTTAATACGCGCGAGTTCAATTAAACGCAATTCTGCACAAAACCTAATTTTCGGAGCTCGAGGCCCGTAAATGACGGAACGAAATCCCGACCCTATTTATCTAAGGATAACACATGAATTAAACTAAATAAACTAAGAAAACAAGAAATAACACAATTAAACTAATTAACAAAGCATGAAACTAATCTACAAAGCAAGAAATAAACAAGAACAAATATATATTAATGGTAAAGGAAATGAAAAGTTCAACTTACAAACCCCAAATGGTTATTATCCCAAAGAGAAATGAAGCAAAGCTCTCAAAACTCAAAACCCTAAGCTTTTCTAACCCTAAAACGAATTAAAACTGAATATAGTTTTTATTACAACAAAAATCCCTTATATAGTAAGTTGGGAGAAAAGAAAAGAAGAAAGAAAAGAAAAGGAAAACATCTCATAAAACAGGGGATCGATCGATCGAACCCTAGGGTCGATCGATCGATCGATCAGAAATGAGCCCACTGCTTCCCACGATTTTAGAAACAAAGAGAGATCGATCGATCGATCCTTTTGGTAGATCGATCGATCAGTCAGGTGTGAGCCAAGCTGCCCTGCTTTGGTTTCATTAAAGTTCCCTTCCGTTCAAAATCCTGTAACTTCTTCGTTCGAACTCAGAATCGTGCATCGTTTACGGCCACCCGAAGCTTACGAGGAGGGATAAAACTCCCGTGCAGATGTTGTGCCAGGTGCCCAAGTTGTGAAATGACTAAATTGCCCTTGAACATGCGAAAATGTATGAAACTTCACCCAAATGTGTCCGAACTTCATACTTAGCATCCAAATACCTATAAAAGCTCAATTAACTCGTGCGAAGCATGTTAACATATAAATCCAAGGTTGTCTGGTTAATGAGCATTAATATAGGGAATAAGATACCCGAGGGGGCTAATAACGCGTATGTTAACTGATGAAATACACAATATTTGCGTATTATCAAGAAGGCCCTTAGAAAATGCCCATGTTTTTATTTTTTCTTGTACTGTGATTGATGAACATTTTCTTGTAATGATCCAAAGATAATGAATCATTTGTATGTTTATATTCTACTGGTAGTTTAGTTTTACTATTAGATGGTCGGCATTAGGCCGACTAATTTGCCTTACTGGTTATAAATTTGAACGAATACAAATTGTCATGCTTTAGGTTATACTAACGTGTTTGTGGTTGGTAAAATGAATTTTGTCATTTTTACTAAGTGTTTACGCTAGTTACCATTAGCGACCAAATATTTTAGGAATTTTCCTTAATTTGGTATGATAAATCTTCTTATTCTTGACGCTAAGGAATCATACATTAAGTTTTTGGACCTTCTCGTTTGTGACTTGTCAAAGACAAAGTCATATGTGAGGATTTAAATTTTTAGGACTAGTAACTCGTAGTAATTAGATTTTTCTTTTATTGTTAGAGATTGTACATCCTCCACTCCTCAAAAAAATAAAAAAATAAAACATGAAAAGGAAACTGACTTTTGATGAATTGGGTGTTCTTTATTGAAAGCTGAAAAATGAGTTGCAGAAATATTGAAAAATTACATTTTAAATAATTACTAATAGTATTTCCTCAAGTGCTCGCCATTCCATGTGTTATTGAATTGCTCTCCTTCCAGGGTTTTTAGACAATAAGTACCTGGTTAGACAACTGCAGAAATACGGTATGGACCATGCCCATTTATTTCCTTTTTGGAGCACTTTCTTTAACACGTAGTCTCCCTCTTTAAGATTTCTCGGCTTAACCCTTCTATTGTAAAACCTAGTAGTTCGTTGTTAGTAGGCTGCCACACATAGTGCTGCATTTTCTCTGATATCCTCTGCTAGGTCTAAGTCCAACCTTCACATGAGGTCACTCTTAAGGGAATTAAAGTTGAGTAATCTATGGCTGGGAAGACCAATCTCTGTTGGGACCGCTACCTTTGTCATATATGCCAACATGTACGAGGCTGGTAGCTATCCTCGATGTGGTACTGTAGGCCCATAGCACACTTTGTAGCTCATTGATCTAGTTTCCTTTGGACTCATCTAACCTTTTCTTTAGTCCATCGAGCAAAGTTTTGTTGGTAACCTATGTTTGTTCATTGCACTTGGGGTGTCCAGAAGCGGAATAAAACTTTTGGATCTTGGACTACATATAATAATCTTCAAATTCTTGATTGTCAAACTGTGTACCATATTCAGTGCTAAAAGCATACGACATGCCATATTGGCATATGATGCTCTTCCATATTAATTAGAAGACTTTCTCGTAGGGCATATTGGCCAGGGGTTCAGCTTCCACCCATTTAGTGAAACAATCTATAGCAACGACTAAGTATTTAAACCTACCTCTTATCTTCGGTAGTGGGCCGACCAAGTTAATTTTCCACATGGCCAAAGGCCATGGGGATGTGATTGTCATGATCGCAGCTCCAGGTGTCCTATGAATTGTAGAAAACCTCTGGCATTTATCACAGCGTCTTACATAAGCATCACAATTTTCTTTCATCATTAGCCAGTAATATCCTTGCGTGACTACTTACCTTACCAATGACCTTCCTACCATATAGGACCCATAAGATCCTTTATGTATTTCTTTTATTAGATCTTGCACTCAGTGGGGTGGACACATCTGATCAGTGAGACTATGAATCCCCTCTCGTACAAAACTCCTCCTTTTACCACGTAGCTGGCAGCTTTATACCTTAATTTCCTTATTTATTTGGGATCGGCTGGTGGGATGCCTCTCTCAATATACCTCTTGATTGGGTCCATCCATGAGGGACCCTAATCTAGCATGATCAAGATGATATTTTCTTCGGCAATGATTTTGTACATGAATACTTCTACTATAATAGTCCTCCTTAATTAAGTTCTTATCGCAGAAGCAAGCCGGGAGAGGGCATCTGCTTGAGCATTGTCAAACTTTGGAATCCTGACCATTTTAATCGCTTGGAATTTAGATATTTGGTCTTGTGCTTTGTCCAAGTACCTCATCATGAACTCTCCTTTAACCTTGTATACTCCCAACACTTGATTGACTATCAATTAGGAGTCGTTGTGAGACAGTACATGCTCGGTGTCGAGAGAGAGTACTAATTCAAATCTCGCAAGCAATGCCTAATACTCTGCTTTATTATTGAAAGCTTTGAATTAAAACCTCAGCACATATTCCACATCTATATCGTCTAAAGGGTTGATTACTAGTCCAACACTGCTGCCAGCAGTACATGACGATCCATCCACATACATCTTTCAAACAGGTGGCTCTTGTTTTAGGTTCCTTTCAATCATGGATTTATAATTGAATATATTTTAGCTCTATTTTAGATAGCGCACGATAATTTCCCACTTAGTGGACATTTATGGTTTGTCTTCCTCTTGGAGGGTTATATTGACCATAGAGCTATCTTTCAAAGAAGTTTGCTCGGATGCTTGAATTTTTTAGCTCTCTTCCTAAGAAGACTGATCAGTTGGATTTACTACTGAGCTCTCTCCCATAAGAGTCTGCTCGATATGTTTTTCTTTATAGGTAAACTCCGTTATGAAGTATGTTACTGCTTAGCCTTTCACTGCTGTTCTAGGCTTATAATGTATATCATACTCTCCCAGGTCCACAACCCAAGCCACTAATCTCCCTGAATTCTCTAGTTTGTGAATGGCTTGGCGCAATGGCAAGTTCGCATAGACCACAATATTATGGGCTTGGAAATATAGCTTCATCCTTTGTGAGGCTTCTATGAAAGCTAAGTCAAGCTTTTCCAGACATCGGTAACAAATTTCTACTCCCCAAAATGCCTTGCTGGTGTATTAAACTGGTTTCTTCACCCCATTCTATACTCGAATGAGTGTTGAGCTAACTACTAACTCAATATAAGTAAAATTTCTCTCCCATTAGTGGTCAGGAAAGTAATAGTGGATATCGAGAATATTTCTTTAGCTCTAAGAAGGCATTATCACACTCTTCATTCCACTTAAAGTCTCTCTTAACACCTTAAATAAGGCTAAGCATCTGTTAGTAGCTTGGGAGATAAACCTATTTGGGGTTGCTACTCTTCTAGTCAACTTTTGCACATCCTTATTCTTTGTAGGAGACTGCATGTTTATCAGTGTTTAATTTTATTTGGGATTTGCCTCAATGCCTCTCTAGTTCATTATGAACCCGAGGAACATTCCTTCTTGTATACTGAACACACACTTAGTTTAATTGAGCTTTATCTGATGATTCTCCAACTAGTCAAATGTGTGACCCAAGTCTTTGATGTGGTCGACTACTTTCTTACTCTTGGTGAGCATGTCATTAATATATACCTCCATGTTCTTGCCAATATGCTCCTCGAAAACCTTGTTCACTATCCTTTGTTACATGGCTCCAGCGTTTTTGAATCCAAAGAACTTAATGTTGGAGCAGTAAGTCCATCGGCTAGTGATGAATGAGGTTTTCTCTTTGTTCTATGATTTCATCTTGATTTGGTAATACCCTGAGTAAGAATCCATAAAACTGAGCAATTTGTGCCCGGTAGTGGCATCGACCAGCTGCTCAATCCTAGGCAAGGGAAAATGGTCCTTTGGACAAGCCTTGTTGAGATCCCTGAAGTCAACACACATGCGCCATTTATTATTCTCCTTCCTGACCATAACCACATTGGTAAACCAATCAGGATATTTGACGTCTTTAATGAAAAATGCCTTCTACAACTTTTCTTCCTCTTCCTAGATGGTCATATTCTTCTCGAAAATGAATACACATCATTTCTGTTTTTATCGGCTTGGCATCTTTAATAATATTTAGTTAATGGCATATGATCCCTAGAAAATCTTGGGTATATTTTCGTGGCTCTAAGCAAATATATTCTTTTGTTGTTTGAGGAAGTTTATTGTGCTTGAGGGATGGATCCATGGATGATTCGGTATGTGTTGTCCTTTCTAGGTGCTCCTCATCAAGGACTATAGTTTTCATTGCTTCTACAACCTGTACTTTAACTAAATCAACCTCCTTACGAGGATTTATAGTCGCAATCTGGTAAGTGGTGGTAAGTTTCTTCATTTTTTCCTAGTCAGATGAAGTGTAATAGCATTCCCTGTCTTCGATCTAATTTTCAGTAACAACGCTGACCCCGCAGTGTGTGGGAAATTTTAACCATCGGTGTACGGTGGATGGTACGAGTTCAAAAAAATTCAGTCCGACTCTGTCAAAGATCGTGTTGTAAGATGATTGGATGTTCTTGTCTATGATGAAGAAATTAATCCTCTTAGATCGGCTAATTGGCCAAGTGCCAGTTATGACTTCTAATTTGACAGTCCCCATAGGATACACTTTTTCTCAAGAGAAACCTATAAGGGGCCTATGATATGGCTCCAGTTTGTAATTACGCAATCCTAGTACTTTTGAAGCAGTCATAAAACATGACGTCATCTGAGCTGCCATTCTCCACTAATATTCTAGCAACTCTAGCTTCATACACCATCATCGTGATGACCAGAGGATCATCATGAGAATAAAGTAAACCAGACAGGTCATCCTTAGAGAATCCAATCACCAACCTATCCTTGTTCACTTTCTTTGGGCGACAATCAACATCACCAGACAAATTGATTTGTCAAATGTAGGGGTATACTTTTTCTTCATTCAAGTATGCCTCTCTCTCAGTTATTTCATCGCCTCCACCAGCGTCATCACCTGTAATGAAAGGACAGTAAAAAAATCATGTTCGCCTCGTGCATAGGTTTTTTGGTTATTTTATAGATCTGGAGTGTCTTCAGCATTATCGTCTCTTCCTCTTTTCTTATCATCCCCCCCTTTACAAGGGGATTTCGATCATATCCAGGTCTCTCTCTCTCTCTCTCTCTATCTATCTCTCTTCTATCAAACCTTATCTATCAATGAATTTGGAGAGTTTTCCCCTTCGGATTAGACTTTCTATTTTATTCTTTAGGGATATATAATTGTCTGTGTCATGCCCATGGTCTTTATGGAACTCATAATATTTAAAATTTATCTTTTATATTTGGACGTGATTTCAGCTTTTCGGGCCATTGCAAATCTCTTATTCCTCGAATTTCCTGTAGGATATAGTGCACACCAACAGTGAGAGGAGTATATTTAATATACCTCTTAGGTTTTTTAACCTTCTTTTCCTTCTGATCCTTCTTCTTGGAGCCCTTATTGCTGTTAACCTTAGAGTTATGAGACTGCTTTATTATCATAGCCTCTTCGACGTTCATAATTTTTCTCATTTTTGCCATTAATCCGGTCATGGTCTTGGGGGGATTTTTGGCCAAGGCATAATATAACTTCTCGTGGAGTAAATCACTCATCAATGCAGTGATAGTTGTACTTTCCTCATAATCCATAACCTTCAGCTTTTCGCTGTTAAAGCGAGTGATATATTCGCACATAGTTTCTCCTAGTCACTGGAGAACGCTCAACAAATGAGTTGCCCTCTTGAATGGTTGAGCATCAAAGTATAAGTTACTGGTGAATAGCTCGGTCAGCTGTTGAAAGCTGGAGATCTGCCCATGAGGTGAGTTGTTATACCATATATGTGCCGACCCAATAATGGTTCTTGAGAATGTCTTGCAACGCATCTCATTTGGGACTGAGTAGATGTCGATCGTAGCTTGATATTGTTCCACATTAAGGGCTGGATTAATTTTTCCATCGTACTTGGGAGTGACCATAGGTGGTTTGAATTTGGCTAGCGTGGAGAAGTTCGAATTATTGAGATGAAAGGTGATTCCTTCACAAAGCTCCTATGCAAGCAGTTTTTGGATATGGTTATTTCTCCTAGACGAACTCCCAATCTCTAAATAGAACCTTTCCAGGGATGCTTATCTAGATTGATTTTGATTGAAACAGTCTTAGCCGCTCGACCGTGGGCTTGTGCTGAGCTATTTTCTTGATAAGCAGTGTTCTAAAAAATACGCCTAGGCGCGAGGATTTTTAGATACACCAAGTTTTGGTCCTAGGTGTGGATTAAGGTGTGGTCAACGATGGTCAACGTTTTTTGGGGTAAGGCGTGAAAAAATGCGCATTTTTGGGGGGTAAGGGGTGAAAAAACGCGAGTTTTTTAAAAGTAAGGGGTGAAAAAACGTGAATTTTTTATTTTTTTTTGTATTTAAAAAAATAGTATTTTAATTTACAAATATTTAGACATATTTCTAAGGTATTTACAATTTTAGTATTTTTAATAGCTTTGTCATAGTTAAAAAATATTAATATATATTAAAAAGGCCTAAACTCCTTTTCACGTCCAAGGCCCCCTAGGCTTTTAAGGCTTAAGGCTTGACTTCCACGCCTCGGTCACGCCCCACGTTTTTTAGAACCTTGCTGGTAAGTCTCCTCGGTGAGCACGGATCCTCGCACGCTACATCTTGACTTGACAGATCCTTCTCGGTGATCTCGTGATCTAGAGGGCTCTTTGTGATTATGATCCCTAACAGTTTAGGGACCCAAACGATCGAAGGTTGAGCCCTTGCTCAGTCTGTCCAGTGCGGTCTGCGTCTCTTGAGAAAGTGAATGCCCATCATAGCAAACAATAGATCTGATTGATAAGGTCATGCCAGGGTGGTAACATCGGTCGTTGGTAGATTCAGAGTACCTAGATCTGCTCATTTCTTGTTTAGGTACTGGAGGCAACATCTCTCTTCTAGTGGCTGGGCCAACTACCAGCCTGGTTTGGAGCGTCTGGGTGAGCTGTCTCACTATCTCTTGCATAGGCTCTTGACCCTTGGCTATGTTCAACATAAATTCCTTATAAGTCCCTTATACCAGGAGGGGCAAATGAGCTAAAGGCGTTGCCAACAATGTGACTACCTTCTAGATTGTCTATCATTCTTGAATGTTTGTTGGCAAATGATTGAAAAATAGCTCCTTGATAGAAATAACAACAATAGCTTGGCATTTCCCACAGACGACGCCAATCTTTAGTGTCTAAATTTGGTTTTACTGATGCGGATTAGTCTTAGCCACTGTTCTAAAAAACCCGCCTAGGCTCCGCCTAGGCACGCCTAGGCTTGAGGCTTGGGAGAAACGCCTCGCCTTAAGCTTTTCACGCCTTATTCTTGGTAAAACCCTTAAGGCGCACTTTTTTTCTAAAAACAACAATGCTTTAGTGAAATGATATCGCCTTTTAAAGAATTTTTTTACAAACCAGACCATTATCTCATCCAAAATAATCAAATAGTACTTTAATTTGCAAATATTCAGACATATTTTTATGATATGTACAATTTTAGTTTTTTAATAGCCTTGTTATGGTTAAAAAATATTAAAATATATTAAGAAGGCCTAAACGCCTTTTGACGCCTATTTACGCCAAGGCCCGCCTAGGCTTCTAAGGCTTAAGGCTTGGCCTCCACGCCTCGATCACGCCCCGCGTTTTTTAGAACCTTGGTCTTAGCTTAATTAAACCAATAATTATAACCATGGATAAAAGAAATAAGTTAGAGAGGGATAGGAGACACATAAAATGACACAAAGATTTACATGGTTCAACCCAATAAGGTGCTTATATCCACGTGTACAGTGCCACTATATTTTAGGGTTTAGTAAAAATATCTCAGGATCTCTCTAGGGTTTTGATAAACTATTTTCAGTTGCCCATAGCTGAGAGAGGTAGCGAGATATTTATAGCAGTAAGAAGATGAAGATATGGAATACCTTTATGCATTAGGTACTTACATCTTTACATTTTAATTAGCAGCTGAATATTCTTCATATGCATATGCATGGTGACTATTGCGAGTCTCACGTGTGTTTTTCACACAACTGACTATTCATATTCTTGGGGGTGGTCGACTAGCGTGATGACTAGAGAGATAATAGTGTTAACCACATTTGTTTGCTGTTTTTGGGTCCACTAAGCATGATGCCAGTTGTCACCTATTTTTGGGCCCACTTGGCCAGCTTACCCCAATACTTCGTTCCTGATTGAAGTGATTCAACTACTGAAATGATAGAGTATTATATGTTAGGAGTTGCTCTGCTATTTGGAGACATTTGGTCGTCTGTCAACCTCTGGGACTTATAAATCTCAAATTGTCACTTTATGGTAGTAGCAGTTTTGTAAATAGTAGCAAAAATAGTGAACTATCCAGGGGTAAGCTGGTTATTTTGATTTACGGGGAGCTGAGATTTCGTCAAAACACAAAGTGGCGGTACACTTAATCATTTCAAATTTTGTAGCTCAGGGGATGTCACAGGTTCTATAAAGCGTAATTCCCCTCTCCGTTTCTCTCACCTTGAATTTCAAACTTATCTTTTCATTCTCAAGCTCTTTACTCTGCATTTGTGAGAGAACTATTGTTGTGTTCTGTTTCACTCTCAAAGCTCTTTTCTTCTTGTCTCTCCTTTCTTCTTTGTCAAAATGGTGTAAGTCATAGATGAAAGTTCTTTGGAGATATTTCGAAAAAAATATAGGATTCTTGAATATGTCAAAACAGAGTTTGTATCAGGTTTGTGCGACCTTTTCTCACTAGAGGAGGGTCATTGGATCCCCACCATATTTATTGCTGAATGTAGGGTGACTTTCCCTCCCAATAATTTATTCCTCAAATTTTTCCAATATTTTGATGTGATCCCAACCCAAGTGGCTCCCAACATATGGAGGGTAGTAAATGGGGGTCAATCGCATTAATGAGCGATATGAAACCCACATAGGGATAAAAGAATTGATGTATTGCTATAGTTGGGGGACCACAAATGACAACATTTATTATCTGTAGACCAGATACTCAAATAGGGTTCTAGTGGTAAAATTTATTGTTCTAATAAGGATTGTTGGGATCATGGATTGATAGTTGAGGGCTGGCAATTTTCCCCTCTTCCCGAGGGCGAGGACTACAATGGGCCCCGTTACCCTTATGAGGGACAGGGCATAGGTCGACACTCATGTATTCTTGTATATTTTTCTCTGTTTGTTCTTTCAGCTAATTCTGCTATTAATAACACTTTTTTTTTGTAGAGAAGAGAAAGAAATATATTCCTCGCCCTTTTGAAGTCAATTTCGTCGACTTGAAAATTGTCTAATCCATCCAGAAGAGAATAAGGGGAGATCACCCTCACTCGGCATCTATTCTTCTCGATTACCAGAGTACCATCACTTTTTTTATTGCTCGCCCAACTGAGGATATCCCTTCAGCCCCCATTAATTTAGAGGAGCCAACCCCATCCTCCTCGGCTGCTGACTTGGAATCTCTTCCTCAAATAGAAGGAGATTTTTCTACTGGAGGTACATCTTCCTCCTTTGAGTCTCTAAACATTGACCTTGTGCCGACCACTGTTTCTTCTCCAGAGATGGTGGAAAGAAAGATCCCTAAACTCCTCACTGGCTCTAAACCTCCTCCTCCCGTCGAGAAGAGAAAGGTAGATGTTGGGGGTTCAAAACATCCCTTGGTAATTGAACATGTTGCAATAAAGACCCAAGAGCCTTAGACCGAGGTCAAACGGGGCTCGGGAGCGCCCAATAGCCTCTGGATTAGGTTTCAAAGTAATAAGGTGAGTACGTGCGAACTGTGAGGCTGATTTGCGCACGGTATGGACCGTTAATAAGTGGATCCAGAGTCCTACGAGGTTTCATTAAGCTTCTATTGGATTGGAGAGTTGACCATAGTCAAACGGGACCCGGAGAGCCTACTGGCCTCTAGATCAGATCTCGGAGTAGAACCTAGGGTTTCATGGTGGGTGTTAGAGATCTTAGGCGGTACTTGGGGGGGGGGGGGTACTAATATGGGGTGTCTACAAAAACTATTTTGAAGCATTTTGAATTTGGTTTGTAATTAGACAAAATCATTATAACTTTCCTTGAATTGTTATTTAGTCCATAATATTGGCAAACTCTTTTATTTCAAGTGATCTTAAAAACATCACAAGCTGGATATCAATTCATTAATTAAAACCAATAGATTTTACGATAAAAAAACGGGGCATCAAATTGGGGAAGTAATAAGTATTGTTTAGTCTTGATGAGTTGCTATGAACTCTCTCTCTCTCTCTCTCTCACACACACACACACACACACACACACACACACACACACAGAGCGAGCGAGAGAGAGAGAGAGTATGTAAAAAACTTTATGAATAACTAAAATTATGGGATCAATATAAAAATAATTAAAAGTATAAGTACCTCAATTACCTTTTGAATATTGAAACTTACTCATTGATGTTCACATAAATCACACCTCGCTCTTTCATAACCATAATGGGTTATCACCGAATCAGCCACATGAACATTCAAGTGTTGTTGTCAAAATGAGAGATCAAGTGTTTTATTTCTCTTGATTTTCATTAAATAACAAATTTGGGAGCACTCGTGCTGATAAAGCGTTGTAAAATAAAAGAGACATAAAGAGAATTTAGAGGGAGTCAATCTTTCATTTCATTGATCTATTAAATACTAAAGGGGTATGACCCATATTTATAGTACAAAATAATATAATCTAATAGATACTTTAATAATTATACAATATCAATGGATTGAAATACAAGTGAATATCCACATAATAATTATTTTATAACACTAAATTGGTACCGAGTATAAATTAACCACCATTGTTTTGTAACTCGCAATATTAATCTTTTAAATTACACCAATAACATTAGATGATATTTGATTTTACCTTTTAAGTGTGAATCTAAACCATTCAAACTTAAGAGAGAATAAATAATGTTTATTTTTTTTAAATGAAAGTGTAACGACTATATTTATCTCTGAATGATTAGCAAGTAGATCTATATTTAAAGTTTGAATTTAAAATCTGAATCAATCTAAATATACCAATTAAGAGATAAAGAGAAACATATTTTTCAGACTTCAAATTTAGTCATCAAATTTCATATTCGGGTTCAGAGTCTCTTTAAATTGTACCATGAATCAATAATGAGTAATGCTACATGTACCCTCATTTGATACCCTCTAATAAGACAAGACAACAAAAGTTTGTACTTATCGTGACGGGACCCACAATAACAAGTATAACCTCTTGTTGCCTCATCTTATTGAAGGGTACCAACTAGGGTACCAAATAAGGGTAGAGATAAATTTTTCATCAATAATTGGTACCCAAGGTCAGGTCATCACCTGCTACCATTCGTTAACACTCTCTCTCCGAAGTAGTGATAATATCCATGGCTACCCAAGGTCAGGTCATCACATGCAAAGGTAAGGCACCCCCCACCCATTTGTGTCTTTAGCTGGGCATATGTATGTATAATATAAATATGGCAAACCCTAAATTGGTGATATTGTTTTGAAATGGAAAAGCTGCGGTTGCGTATGAAGCGAACAAGCCATTGGTGATCGAAGATGTGCAGGTGGATCCTCCTCAAGCGGGGGAAGTCCGAATCAAGATACTCTTCACCGCTCTCTGCCACACTGATGCTTATACTTGGGGCGGAAAGGTTCTCTCTCTCTCTCTCTCTCTCTCTCTCTCTCTCTCAGATACCAAAGATGCATTCATACTTTCAACAACATATGTTCAACGCCTCACCAATTCAATATTTGGAAACAGATCCATCTTTTGCAAACCCGATAACATCATGACCCATATGCCCAAATTAGATTGGATTATTAGCTATTGGGCCATTTTCTTCCTAGCTTATATCACCATATTCATGTGTTGATCTGAATCATATCTCCTTAATGCTTAAAAACCTTATAATTATCGCCATCCCAATATCACGACTGGGATTTCAACATCCAGTCATGTCCGATGAAGGCTTTTAGCCTCATCAAGCAAGGTCACCGATCTTGTGGGATCTCCCGAATCGCAATGGTACAGAAGAAGAGGGTCGAGGTGTGTTGCGATGTGCTTAGTCGTTTGTTTGTCGACGTCATTATCTCACATACGATAAAGGCCTTCGGCCTCGTTAAGCAAGGTCACCGATCTTGTGGGATGTCCTAATTCACGATGATCCTCCCATTGATCCTTGTCACAATCGTGACATTAACCAACCGAATCATCTAAAGGAGGGACGAGACTCCTTTCAGTTGTAGGAGCGACTCGTTTGTGGGGGGTTCATTGAGTTCATAATTTTCATAGGCGAAAGTCGCACAATGGAGCCAAGGTCCCCGTGGAGCCTAGGCGCAAGGTTAGGTGCGCGAAAGCATGCAAAAGTTGTATATTTTAAATAATAAGATCATTTATGATCTAAAAACTGAAATGTATAGCATATATTTTTATCATGCATGGTTATAAAGAGGCATAACACATTGTGAAAAATATTTATTTAAATATCAAATTTATTTAGCGATTTAATTATCTAATAATCAACCGAAAAATATATTATTGATATATTTGAAAGAAGATACCCCAATGTGTGAAAATCAAGACCAAAATCAACATATAAATTGTTTTATGATGCAACACTCTTGTAGTTATTTTTTTTTCCTAAATAGGGACTAGTGAGAATGATAAAGTTTCACTAGGAATCAATGACTTACTTTGGATAGTTTTGGGGATGGAGAATCATCTAATCTTTCATACTCTCTTAGAAACTATGTAAAATCAATGTCTCAATCGGTCCATTCTTATATTAGGAGCGTTATCCAAAAAATTTAACAAGGCGCGCCTGAACCGCGTGCCTGAGCCACTCGCCTTATTGGAGCAGTCTTGCCTGAGGTGCCGATGTTGCGCCTAGGTGAGCTTGGAGAGTAGGCGCGCCTTTAACAACGGTGAACGGGTGTCTTCGACAACGTCATTGCCGAAAGGATGAAGGAGATTGCTTCTAGGTCAGCCGTTAAGGTTTGGTAGCGAATGAGGAGCACAACTGCTAGGCTATTGATTCATTGAAATTGCAGAGGCACGACTCGTGATGGCTCCCTTGAGGTGGTCTGAAAAAACTTGCATGTCCTCCTATCACGATTTCCTACCCACCAGCATCCACTTGATATGGTTAAGTACTAATTTATGTCGGCTCGTGGGTGACCGCACATAAAATTTAAAAATAAAGACTTATCCAAAGCCATTTTTTTGTTTATTGGATTTAATTTAAAAAAAACGCACGCAATCCAAGCCCATTTTTATTTATTTGATTGAATTCCTAAATTTTAGGAGTCTAGTTTGAGTAGGATATAGTTTATCTTTAATCCTTTAGTATAATCCTAATTCACCAGTAGGGTTACTTTTCCTATAAATAATGCCCCCTCTTTTAAGGGGGTGAGTAATAGTTGAGAGTTGAGTAGGTTTATGAGCCGTTGCATATTTACATTAAATGTTTATCGAAGCGACATTAGCTCCTGATTTTTGTGGTAAGTGTAGGTGTAGTATTAAAATGCTGCCCAAGAATCCAACAAGGCAAACAAAACTCTAGCCTATGAAGGCGACCATATCACAAGTGTCTGCTCAATTATCATCACCCAATCTGCGATTTAACGATTTTAGTGAAATGGTCAAGGGGAGCCAAGGTGAATCAAAGGCAACCCACACTACTGATTCGGTGGTGGGCCGAGAATCGCATATTGGGGCGCCCTCATGGGGGTTGGGGCTCTATGGCGACGCACACGGGGCAAGCCGCAACAGGCAACCCAAGGGCCACCGATGCCATCGCACTGGCGAGTACATGGCAGGTGTTGCCTTCTCAAAGTCAAGACAAGTGGCGGCAAGCCTAATAGTGGAGGTGGCGAAGCAGGGATGTTTTAATTTATGGCATAATTTTAGCAATATTGGGATTGGCTGACAATGTGTCCATACTTGGGACAAAGCAAACAATCGGTTCCCACACGGAGATTGTCTCAAGTGAAGGTTTCTGACTGCAAAAAGTTGTTAAGTGACGAATGATCTTTTGTGTTCACACTTCCCAATCTCCGCTACCTTGGTCGATTTTACGGACATCGAGTACCTAATTGGGTGTAACACTTGCTTCCAGATCTGTTGGATTTATGCGTTTTCAGTGAGGATGGTTTGGAGTACAAAGTCAAACAATTGGTGGAAGATGGTAGCGACATTTCTCTCTCCCGTCGTTTTTTTTTTGCGGCGATGAACGTTGGATTGCGCCACGATATGATGTACAATAATGACACCCTTACGTTCCTGTAGTGAAAGAGTTTGTTTAAATTGATAGGAAAAGGGCCATGAAATTAATGAGTGGAAAATATGTTTTGGATGGAAGAAAACACTTGTCAATTCGTGCTATATAAAATGGGGCAACATCGTGCACTTGCTATTACAGGCCAAAAGCCTTGTGCTTCAAGTGCTATAAAGGTGGATGAAGATGGTCAAGAGAGGGCTGTTGAAGATGTGCCAAACGAGGGTAACAACATGAACCTTATGTTAAGGATTCTTGAGAAGCCGATGCACATCAACATTCGGGTGGTTGTCCTCATTTAATGGACAAACATTTGCCCTTTGTAGATTTTGTCGATGCAAAGGAAAATGCCTTCGACTACAAGAATATTTTAGGTTGCACCCTTTAGATTTGATTCTCACCCAATATAAATTGTCCGCGTGTTAAGGCTCAAGTTACGCTACATGTGAGGGGGCGTGCTGAGAATAAAAAGTCTTACATTGAAATTTTACGGCCTTGAACTGTAGTATATAACGTCGTGGATGCCTCTACCTATTGCCATTTAGTTTTGGGTTGGATGATTCAACAATAAATATTTAATATTAAAAGCAAGTTGGGTGAAGTGGAGAAGTGTTCCTAGTGTTTTGTGTGATACGCATCGGAAGTTCTATATGATGAGCATTTGGCTTGCCATGCTACATAGGGGACATAGTATTGTGCAATCAAGAAAAAAAAATGTTCAGAAAATGAGTGTGGCGGAGATGCGGATGTTAAGATGATGGATCTTTGGTAAAACTCAGGATAATAAAATAGAAATGAACATATCGGTGAAATAGTTCAAGGTAGCTCCTATAAGATAAACTAAAAGAATCGCTTTGGGTGATTTGGGGATGTTAAACATAGACCAATAAGTGCCCCTGTTTAGTTAACATTGATGGTAAAGCGAGAGATGGAGGTAGCTTAAAATTGACTCTGAGATTATATAAAAGGACATGGTATTATATGGTAAAACCATATACATTGCGCTAACCAAAATGGAATGGAAAATAGAATATATGTAGCCAACCCCAAATAATTGGGAGAATTCTTTGTCGAGTTGAATTGTATTCCTGCCCACATGAAATAATGAATAACAAAATTATATCATTGGAGAAAATCACTAACATAGATAATACTCCACTATGAAGAAAATAGAAACTTATAGATACTACAACTAGTTCAAGTCTCATGGCATTCGATCTCGTTCTTGTCTGCTCGGCTTCTTCAAGCAACGTCTTTACTATATCTCGTTTTTAGTGAATGGGTTTGGAGTCCATCCAAACACTCCTACTTGAAATGCAACTCAAGCATTTGGTACTACTGCAAAGTTGTGGACAAATGGTTCTTGCATCTTAGTTTTACTATTGAGTCACGAAAAAAGTTCTATAGGTTTTCTTCCGATTCTAGGATTATAAAGTCTCAACTTATGCTGATTATGCTCTCTAAACGCGTATCCAACAAATTATAAGATATGAATGTTTAGGCGGCATAAGACCCTACTCTGAACACATAAGTGTGCCTTTGGTCGACATAAGTCCCTGTTTGATCGAGTGAATGGACTTTTTATAGATCAAAATATTGATCGAGCTTCAATTGATGGCTCTTTGAATTTTTTTGAATCTTGAACTTTTTACTGATCCAATGCCCTGCTTTGATAGATTGGCAGTATGAAAGCTTCACTATTCAATCTATCCAAGTATCCATTGAGCATCTAATGATGTACTTCTGGATTTTATAAAATGTCACACCTCCAATCTATGGAATACATCCTTGATTGAATGTCTGCAACCAGAATTTCGAATGAAAGCATTAATGAACTTTAAAAACAATTTCCAATTTAATTTTTTGTTCATATGTATGCAAGCTTGAATTCACTTTCATTTTCAGTATTCATCACAAGGCATGTTTGAATGATGGAAATAGAGCCAACACATACACAAACATTCAAGTCTTTCTTTTTCCCCTTCATCACAAGAATGCGAGATGCTTTGTTGCATGCATGGTATCTAAATCGTTCACCTACACTACATTTTCCCCAAAATATCTCTTTGTTCCATGTATGAGCTGCTGTTTGTATGTATTATGTATTTTGATCAAACATTTACTTATTTTCTTATAGGATCCCGAGGGTCTTTTCCCTTGTATTCTTGGGCATGAGGCTGCAGGGTATGTACTTAATCGATTTTAGTTAGTATATAGGAAGTTTGTGGTGCCTTTGACACATTAGTTGAAAGCTCATCCTCTTTAAAAATGCAGAATCGTGGAAAGTATTGGTGAAGGTGTGACTGAAGTTCAGCCTGGGGACCATGTTATACCTTGTTACCAGGCAGAATGCAGGGAATGCAAGTTTTGTAAGTCAGGGAAGACAAACCTCTGTGGCAAAGTTAGGGCAGCAACCGGAGTTGGAGTGATGATGAATGATCGCAAGAGTCGTTTCTCAATTAATGGAACCCCAATCTATCATTTCATGGGAACATCAACATTTAGCCAGTACACTGTTGTCCATGATGTTAGTGTTGCGAAGATTGATCCCAAAGCTCCGTTGGAGAAAGTGTGCCTTCTCGGTTGTGGCGTTCCAACTGGTAAGCGACCTTTACTTGTAATATTGTGGATTTCATATTCTAGCAGTATCCAAAGAGTTGATTTATTAGATCCCTAGTATGTTTGATCTCTTGACAAAACCTAGACAATTTTAAATATTGATTTTATTATAGCTTGCTGAGATATAAATTTCATGATATAAATTTTTGTTCATTTATTCCATGTGTGCACTATCTAGCTTCTTTACCTTATAGACGTGGCATATAAATAGTGGTGGAAATTTCTATTTTGGGTGGTGTTTTGACCCAACACGAACACGACACGACTCAGAATTGTGTTATACACGAACACTACCCATATAAAATACGACACGACATGGTTAACACGATTCGTAATTTGCACACTCAATTAAACACAAAAGGCCACAAAAATACAAGTAAAAACACGAATAATATAACAAGAAATGAAAACACAAGTAATACAAATCATAATTTTGACATGAACATGACACTACACAACTTCGTCTTAAAATGTTCTAACATGACAAGAATATGAAATGCCATGTCAATTTCATGTTGTCATATTGTGTCGTTTCTAAAATTGTCACCCCTACATTCAGATGTGTTCCTCGCCTTTTTACTTCTTTGTTTTATATATGCTCTGACTTAGCACACAAAACAAGTTAAAGGCGCTTTTTATATTGTTCAATTAATTAACTATGAGGTTAGTACGCCAATATATAGGGCTAGGGTTGTGTTCCTTGCAAGCTAGGTAACACAGTAAAATGTAAAAGACTTGGAGAGGGTAGATGAATATCACTAATTGAATTACCTCCTCTCCACACCTAAATTATTAAGAAAAATACTAATAAGTAACCAAAGGGGAGAGGGACCACTAACTGAGCACAAATTAAGATATTACAAATGCCCCCCAACATTCTTGATTGATACTTCCACCGAAAAAAGAGTTCATGCACGAACTCAAGGGGAAAAGAGAGTCACCAAAGAAACCATTCAAAGCAGCTCCACATATGATTGGGTCCAAATTCACACTTACCCAATCCCCTTTTAAAAGTTTAGGTTTACCCAAATAGTTCATCTTCCTTTTAGAATCCATACTTAACAATACATCATGCCTTTCGATTTTAAAGTCCATTGGCCCACCCAGATCTCTCCTTAAAACCTTAAAGGCTCCTTTAGACTTATGGCCGAACAAATCCCCTCCCGTTGTTTGCTAACGCACAGGACGTGTGGGCTGCACAACACATTAACGTTCTTTCTTGGTCGAAATCGTTAGAGATTAGTTTGAAACCCGTGTGACCTCATATGTCGCATGCGACATGGTTCCCATCGTCAAAGGCTTGCCTCACCTTCGACTCATTCCGATTTTGAGGTGGTGCGTCGGGGGTAGGAGGGTTGTGGATATAGTCGAGGCAACCATGTGTCGGTGAGGGTTAATTGAGGTTTCCATAGTCAAACTGAATGGTCGGTAAGGGACTCGTTGGCCTGCCTCCTCGAGGCCTTATTTGTTCTCTCGTGTTCCTCTTCTTCCGTTCCCTAAAGGCTAGAGTCCTCGCCCAAGACCACAGTGGTTGTGTGTTATTGATGGAGTCGTTGACACCCTCCGAAGTGCAGATGGTTTTGTGGATGTGTCGATGAGAAGTGTATGCCCTTTGTTTTGCTGATGCGAGATGGTGGTGATGAGACAAGGACTGGACAACGATAAGGTGAGAATTCGACTCAGCTGACGGCATGGCCCGATCGCCAGGCTCAGGTTGAATGGAGGTTTGAGGCCAGCGGTGGAGGGTGGAGAGGATTCAGCTGGTCGCTGCGATGCGGGGAACACCCCTTGTTCAATCATGAGAATCCCAAGGGCCTCCATGGCCCTCACATTCCAACGTAGACTAAGCGCTCTTATTTGGCGACATTCTTGTTTGTTACGATTTTCTACTAAACGAAAACAACCGTGGATCTTATGCCAATTGACGAAACAGTGTACGCACACACAAAAGAAGCTAATATTTGTCTGTATAATATTCAGTTAATTAACAATGAGGGCAATACACCAATATATAGGTTTAGGATTGTGTGCCTAGCAAGTCAGGGATTCACAATAAAATATAAGCAGACTTAAAGAGCGGATAAGAATATTCTCCAATTGAAATTCTCCTCTTTACACCTAAGCTAATTAGACAAATACTAAATAAGATACCCAAAGAGAGGGGGGCCACTGCTTGTGCACAATTTAAGTTATTACAAATAAGCTCCAACACTCTTGATTTACATCATGTTCACTAATAAAAGTTAGTGTTTAAAAAAAAGGTCTAGCCGCCTAGAGTAATTGCAAATCGGAAAAAAAAGGTTACTTGATTAATTGGGCCGATTAATTAGCTATGCGTTGATTGATCGGTTGGCGCCGATTAAGCATTTATTACAGGGTGGGTTGTTAATCATATATGGGCTTATATATATATATATATATATATATGAATTTAATTTTTTTTATAAAATAACATCGTTTTGTAGTTAAGGTGTTAAGAAAAGAGAGAGAAATGTATAACGAAAGATACCCGATGCATTATTTTTAATGGCTGACCAATAATTATTTTATGCTTTGTTTGAATTCTTAAACAATTTTGTTAGGGAGTAGGCATATTATAATAAAATCCCCTTAGAAAGCCATTTAATCCTCTCCTAGCCATTTAGGTGATCGATGGCCTTCTGTCGCTTGATGACCGCCTAACGTCTTTTAGAACATTGATGAAAGTTGACGTAAATGAGCGTAAAATGGAAAGTAAGAAGAAGATTTAACTATCATCTCAACTCTCTTAAAATCTCAAAATGATAGAATGCCTCAAATGAGGCTACAAGATTGGTATTTATAGGGGGAAGTAGAAGTATTAAACTTGGGCTACAAGAAAATGACCTAATTACAGCTATGCCCTTACTAACTTCTGATACCACCTAATTACAGCTATGCCCTTACTAACTTCTAATACTTCCCACTTATAATACTAATCAAAACAGTTAATAAAAGAAAATACATCAAAATAGAGCAAATAACCAAAAGGCCACTCTGTACAAAAAATACTAAAAATAAGCTTCTTGATTCACATAATTCTCTCCCACTAGGAAAAGCTAGTCCCAAGCTAAGGAGATGAGTGGCAAGAAAGCAAGACAACCATCAAGAGCTTCCCCACTAGAAAGAAGAGCCGTTCTTGGAAACATCCTTCGTACCGGCTTCCGAAAGGTCGACGGAGAATAGGCATGCAAACCAACCACGACCGGTCCATAAAAGCTCGATCCCGGAGTTCCGTGATGGACCTCCCCAATGCTAAGCTGCGAAAAACTTCCTTCGAGCGCATATCAAAAGCTACCAAAAATGGGTCCACATACCCACCGCCTATCACATCACCTCCAATCCCCACCTCAACCCCAAGAGAGATAATCGCCGATCCAACCCCATCAAAATCATCATCCCCATTCCCCCAAATTGAGAAAAATCTCTCAAATTAAATGTTTGCGTGCGAGTCACCCAACTATCCTCGACAAAAATGTCAAAAAAATCTTCAATACACAATCCAATTTCGTATTTTCTATCTTTTTTGCAATCAACCGGCTTGGGAGGGGATCTTTTATCGTTGATTTGTCCCGATTGGGTGCGTGAGTGAGGGAGAATGATTTTGTGGAGCAACCAATCTTGGACTTGCCGTCGGTAATATTAAATTGAGCCTCAGGAGTTAATCGGAGGGGAAACGTAATTTTTTTGAAGTATGAAAAAAATGATTGTCAGAAATGGCGAGTTGGAGGATATGTGGTGGTGGAAGGTGTGGTGATGGTGGTTGGTGACCGAATAAGTTTGGATCGGGCGGTGGTGGAGGAACTGTAATACCCCGTAGTTTTAATGATTTTTAAAATGGGTTATATTTTAAATTAATGGATTAATTGGATTATATTATAAATTAATTCATTTGGGTTTTATCCGAATTGTGGATAATAAAATGAATGATTCTGAATATTACTTAAAGATATTTAGGTACTATATGAATGGGATGTTATTGATATGGCTGTGATATTAATTCGGTAATTTGAATTTTTAGTCAGACGCGGTATGGGACGTGTCGGAACTAATTTGTTAAATTAAATAGAGACTTATTTTTATATCGACCTTATAGTCATTTCGACTGCGTCGTTGCGTCCGGAAGGGTTGAAATAGTTAGAAAAGTCTATTTGGATGTTGGTTTTGGGTCTCGGGTCATTTGGAAATGAAAAGACAACCCAAAAGGGCATTTTGGTCATTTTTACAAGGGGATGAATAGTGATTTCGGATTTTGTCATATTATAAGTATTTGGAGATTAGTTGAACGTGGGTTCATTCATCTCTTCTACACAATATTGAGAAGTCATCTTCTTAGAGAGAGTGAAAGGTTGTTTGGGAAACGAAAGTTTGCTTGGAAAGGAGGAGAACAAAGACCAAAGGTCACCACCACCAACCACCACCGGAAGTTGGCCGGAGAACGGGAGAACCACCTGTGTTATTCAACTCCAAAGGATTAGATCTTCATTAGAGGCAAGTGTTTGATAAATGCAATCTAAGTTTGTATATTGTCCATGTTAGAATAGTTATGAAAAGATGAGATTTTTTCATGTTTGGAAGATAAAGATAAAGTTGTTGATGGATTTCAGAAAAATGGAGATAAATGGGAATCAAACTCATGTTGTAGGTAGATAGTAATCCACGAAATAATCATAAATCTGTTGAAGAAATTCTAAAAATCAATGGTGTGTTCTTGAAGATATCATGTTCATAAATTTCTGGATAAAGAGGATAAACATATGCTTTTAATTCAAACTCTTGATGATTCTAGGATGTTTAGAGCATTAGAAATCATTCACATATGTTGCTATATCATGTAGTATAAGTCATTTGGGTAGTTAATATGAAGGTTTGAATGATCAAAAGTGATGAAACCCGTAGTAGAAGAAATGCAGAAAACTGGGTTGTTATCTGGGCGATCGATCGATCGACCTCCTGCCTTCGATCGATCGACCTCCCCAGAATTGTTAAAGTTGTTTCTTTTTAATGTTGGTTCTTATCCCAAACCTTTTGTAGATCTTTGGTGATTATTAATTGGATATTATGGGACTTAGAGAAGATCAGTAAGCCCTAGTTAAGATTCGAATTAATTTGATTGGGATTTAATTGATTAGAATAATGATAATTAAATTGAAAGAAATTTCGGTTGCTAGAGTCATGTGTTGGATTCTAATTTGTATGCATGAGGATTAAGGATAGGTCCAGTAGGGGAGATTTAATATAACACCTGGGTAGCCTTAAGGTTACAATTTGAACATCAAGGACTGAGTTTAAGCTCATTATTGATTGCGCAAGGACTTAGTGTAGTACAAGCGCTTAGTGGTATGGCTCCTGGATAGAGATAGGAGTTCAGACCACATTTGGTTGAAAGAGGGGATGAGGTTATCCCGGTTGCGTATTTAAAGTTGACGGACCTCGACGACCGACAAAGTTAAGTAGTAGTGTATTGGAGGGGTTCCTTGTTTGGATTTCGCTTTGCGAGACGCTCCGCGCATGAACCTTAATGACGTCGGGAGTGGAGAGATGTTATAGGATGCGAGGATGTTGATTTTGTTGATAAGTCATATAGACTATGAGCCATGTGATGATGGTATTCAATCCTAGTTGATAGAAGATGTGTTTATAAGAGATTAGAAACAATCGGTTATAACCCAAATTAAGGGAGAGTTTAATTCGTAGTAATTCGGGAGATAAGATGATATGGATCAGTAGGATATTAGTGATTTCTTACTGAATAAATATGTTGAGGAAAAACCTATTTGAATCTTGAGTAATGAGTGAGACTCTGGAATAATTAAATTAGAGAAGTAAAGTTATAATATTTTAATACGTGGGATTTAAAGAGATATAATGCTACGTAAGGGAATTATCTTAGGGTAATGTGAGTACCTTGTTGATATTATATTATAGGTATGATAATGCCTATTTGATTGATTGTTGATTTATGTGTATGACATACCTAGCTTACTTGCTATCGATGGGGAGGTTTGCGTGTGAGGGCAGTCATATCCTGATGAATCCATGTGATCTTTGATTTGTCGCTCAAGAACATAGGTCTATGAAAGACTTATCGGGGAGCTGATAAGTCTGCTGACTATGGGAACGTAGGTATGGGCGTGACCCGTGGGTATGAGAACTATGCTCGCCTCCAATTTATGTGGTGTTGTTTGTGGTTCGAGGAATCTTTACCGAACCTTTAGTCCCCTATTCGGCGACCAGCGATACTGGGACATGATAGCAGAGTAATGCATGCACCGTAGCTGTGACTCGGGGTGCCGTATTATATATGTATATATGTAATGAATTAAATGAATGAATGTATATAGTGGTTAAATCAATCTACTGTGTGATAATTGTAGATAACGGTGAATAGAGAAAGATAATTGAATTAAGTTAATGAATGTTTATTCTTATTATCCAGAAATTTATGAACATGATATCTTCAAGAACGCACCATTGATTTTTAGAATTTCTTCAACAGATTTATGATTATTTCGTGGATTACTACTATCTACCTACAACATGAGTTTGATTCCCATATATCTCCATTTTTCTGAAATCAATCAACAACTTTATCTTTATCTTCCAAAGATGAAAAAATCTCATCTTTTCATAACTATTCTAACATGGACAATATACAAACTTAGATTGCATTTATCAAACACTTGCCTCTAATGAAGATCTGATCCTTTGGAGTTGAATAACACAGGTGGTTCTCCCTTTCTCCGGCCAACTTCCGGTGGTGGTTGGTGGTGGTGACCTTTGGTCTTTGTTCTCCTCCTTTCCAAGCAAACTTTCTTTTCCCAAGCAACCTTTCACTCTCTCTAAGAAGATGACTTCTCAATATTGTGTAGAAGAGATGAATGAACCCACGTTCAACTAATCTCCAAATACTTATAATATGACAAAATCCGAAATCCCTGTTCATCCCCCTTGTAAAAATGATCAAAATGCCCTTTTGGGTTGTCTTTTCATTTCCAAATGAACCGAGACCCAAAACCAACATCCAAATAGACTTTTTTGACCATTTCAACCCTTCCGGACGCAACGACGCAGTCAAAATGACTATAAGGACGATATAAAAATAAGTCTCTATTTAATTTAACAAATTAGTCCCGACACGCCCCATACCGCGTCTGACTAAAAATTCAAATTACCGAATTAATATCACACAGCCATATCAATAACATCCCATTCATATATTACCTAAATATCTTTAAGTAATATTCAGAATCATTCATTTTAATATCCACAATTCGGATAAAACCCAAATGAATTAATTTATAATAAAATCCAATTAATCCATTAATTTAAAATATAACTCATTTTAAAAATCATTAAAATTACGGGGTATTACATACTTCCCCCCTTAAATCAATCTACCGTGTGATAATTGTAGATAACGGTGAATAGAGAAAGAGAATTGAATTAAGTTAATGAATGTTTATTCTTATAGAATTGAAAAGCTTAATTCATGTTAATGAGAAACGATTCATATAAATGAAAAACGTATATGAATGATTATATGACGTATGGTATGGGACATACGGGGTTATGATATGGGATGGAATCATATTATGGAAAGTTGTGAAGAGGAACCATTAGCTAGGAGGTTAATTGGAAACGTTAAGTGTGCACTGTAGATGAGAGGTGAGAAAAGCAAGTGAGAGTTGGATACTAACATGTACATAATAAATGCTTTATTGCACTTGTTAAATACTTGCTGTTTTCAAAATCATTTTCACATCGGCCTCTGACCCGTTTCCTTGCATATTTTCTTTTCTATTATACCTCCTATATCAGGTGTCCAGCAACAGGGACGCCAACCTTAGCGGATTATGACGAGCTATGGAGCTATGGAGTATTGCTTAAACGCCTATTTTCATTTGATTCACAGTATTCTCTTAGTTAGGGCATGTCGCCCAAAGGAATTCAGTTATCTCTTTTCTATCTAAGTCAAATACTCTTGTACTTGTGTCCTTTTAATACATTTATTATTGTTGGGATTCCTGTATTGGTTAATTATTTGGGAATGTTTATTCCAATTGCAATAATAAGTCTTTTGTGTTCTCTGTTTGGTTATTAGTGTTGTAGAATAATATGTGTAGTGTTATTCATAAACTAAAAAATGGTTTTGTGGAATTAAAATTTGGAAAGTTTTTAACACCAGCTTAATTGGGTATTGAGTGATTAGTTAATGTTTTCTACAGTGATGCTAAGAATGAACCAACCGTATATTCTGTTTTAATTTGGTATGGGACTGGCCACCCGGTATTTAATTAGGCGGAGTGTTACAGGAACTTTGTAGGGTTGGAGGCTAGGGTTTGTAAATTGCGGGTTGAATTGTGAAATGAAAGGTGAAATCCTAGTATTGGTTTGTTTTGGATCTTGGATTGAATATTTATGAAATTGGGTTGGATCTTGGGGTAAAGGGGACAAATTAGGGTTCAAGAATGGGGTCGGATTGATCGGGGATGGGGGAAATAGAGTCGCGCCCCTTAGGAAGTGGGTGGCCCTATCGCGCGTCGCAGGTGGAGGGGGTTGAGAAACCTGGCCGCTGACAGGGCTGGTTCGGTGGGTTTCGGGGATCTCGGGAGGATTTTCGGTGGTGTTGCCACCTAGGGCTTCATGTCCGACCATCGCTGGGTTGGTGGGGACGGTGGTGGCACTTGGTTGGTTATTTTTTTTTTTTTTGGGTAGATGAGTGGAATGAGCGGAATTGGAGGCATGGGGATAAGGGTTTTGAGTGGGGGTGGGGGCAAAGTGAGGGCGGCTCGTGGATGCGTCCGGTGGTGGAAGGCGTGCGTTGAGATCGTTGAATCGGGCCACGAGGCGGTTCAAAATCTCCTCAAGCCGATAGGTGCGTGAATCCACGGGGGCAAACCTCTTCTTAGGTCCCATTTGCCGTTGTCCACGATTTTTTTGTTATACAACAACGGGTGGAGCCAACGAGGCTCTACTACCAATTGACGTAAATGAGCGTCAAATAGATAGTAAGAAGAAGATTTAACTCTCATCTCAACTCTCTCTTAAAATCCCAAAATGATAGAATGCCTCAAATGAGGCTATAAGAGCGGTATTTATAGGGGGAAGCAGAAGTATCTAACTTGGGCTACAAGAAAATGACATAATTACAGCTATGCCCTTACTAACTTCTAATACTTCCCACCAATAACACTAATCAAAACAACTAATAAAATAAAGTACATCAAAATAGAGAAAATAACCAAAAGGCCACTCTCACTATGTACTAAAAATACTAAAAATAAGCCTATTAATTCACATAAAAAGTATTTACCCCAAGGAGTAGTCTAGTGGCAAGTACACAACCTAGAGGTCAAATCCTCTTGGGGCCACTTCCTATAGCTTGGTCTAAATGTACTTTAATAGGCTTGAAGACCCTGAGTTATCTAAACAATAAATAAATACTTTTTGTTTTTGTTGTGTTTCTTCTCAAGTAATGGATTATGATCTTTAAAATCGATAGATAAATGCTAGCTGTTTGTTCTACTGTGTTCTTGAGCGTGTGATGTTTTGAGTTGCGTCTTTTATTAGTATTAATAACCTCTGCTTCCTTGAGCGTGTGATGTTTTGAGTTGTGTCTTTTATTAACATCCTCTGCTTCCTTGATACTCAGTGACACTTACTCTGGTTTCTTCAGTGTTATACTAAATATTTTCTCTCTTTTAGGTCTTGGAGCAGTTTGGAACACAGCAAAAGTAGAATCTGGTTCCATCGTTGCTGTTTTTGGCCTTGGGACTGTTGGTCTTGCAGTAAGTTTTTTTAGTGAGACCATCTATAATGTTTTGTGATTATACCATATTCTTATAATGATCATTAGATTGTTTCTTGATAGGTGGCAGAGGGTGCAAAAGCAGCTGGTGCTTCACGAGTAATTGGCATAGATATTGATAGCAAAAAGTTTGAGAGAGGTACAGCTTTATCTATTCCATCCTTGCATGATCACTCTGTTGTGCTTATAGTTTCTGGTGCACCAACATGACTATTGTTCTCGAGACCTTAAGGGAGCTATATGAGAGCATTAGACAAAACCCCATCATAACACCACTTTTGGTTCGACTTCATCTTGTTCATTTATCACTCCAAAATCTTTCATTTCCTTGTAATCACTTCCTTCACACATCACAAACCACTCCATCTGATGAGAATTAGGATTTATTTTAATATTTTCTTGCATTTTCTTGTAATTTTCCTTTATTTTTAGTGTCTAATTAGTTTCCAAGTATGTTTGGGACTAATATGTCATTTTTAGATATTAGTTACCTTTTTTAGTCTTTTTGGGTATTAGCTTGATTAACAAGCTAACTCTTCCTATAAATAGGTCCCTTCCCTTGACCCTCATTTGTACTTAACCTTGAATATTGAGAATAAAGAAGAGAGAGAAAGAAACCCATTTCATTTCTTTAGTTGTTGTTGTTGTTGTTGTTGTTTAGTGTAGATGTTGTGTAGATAACTTCTTCTTTTACGCTTCCGCACTCAAAATCACATCAAATTGGTATCAGAGTATGGTTTGTTCTTGGATCAACCATGATTAGAAAAGATTGGTACTCCCATTGGAGTCATCCAAATGATGTTAAGAAAAACCCTAATTTTTCAGCACATTTTTTGATGATGCTGAAATCTAGCACCACCATATAAGTGATGATGAGCTCAAATGGTAGTAACCATGGCAGTCATGGAGATGTATATGTATGTGTGTGTAGAAGGAGATGAGTATAAGAGGAATAAGACAATGATGTATAGTGGTTCAGCCAATTAAGCCTACATCCACTGTGAGTGTGAGTTCCACTAAGTATGGGAACTAATGGCCTTGGATACAATGCACATAAGCTCACTTTCTCTCTCTACTGTGTGTATAAGCAGAGTTTTTGCTAGGGTTACAATTATCGATCCATCCCCCCTCTAGGGTTGTAGGTGATAAGTATATATAGGTCTTGGGGGGTGTACTGTACCCCCCAAGTATGCATGGTGCATGTGAATGATGATCTAGCCAATCCCCTGTTGACACCTGTAGATGCCAAATGATGACATAATATTCCCTCACATGAGGGGGTGATATTGTTATAACGGTCTTCCACGTGCCATATAAGCCTCACGCGAACTGTTCCACGCGTCTCCCAAACCACGCGCTGCGATGATGTCACCCTCGGCCTATGATATGAGGCCGAGGGCAAAGTTTCTTCTGGTAGTGAGTCTGGCCTAATTTAGGCCTCGTACTGTCGTACCCTCGGAGGGTCGTATGAGCCTGATGAAGGGTCGTCTGGACCATGATGAGGGGTCGGCCCCTTGAAGGGTCGTCTGGCCCTGATGAAGGGTCGGCCCCTTGAAGGGTCGTCTTGGTGGAGGGCGCCCTTGGTTTGGCCGAGGGTATATACGGGTATATCAATCACCCCCCAGCCCTTAGCCATAGATGTTGTTGAGATGGCTGAGGGACAGTGCTTCCATTGAGAGGAGTGTATGGTTAGTTAGATGAATGACACCTGTCAAGCTGATGTGAGACCTAGGCAGATATCCACTGTCGTTCCATTTTCCCAGGCATGACCGCTGCACACTTTGCTTGGGACTTTGTGCCCTAATGATGCCCTCCTCGTGGCCTGTGCTCTGCCTTGGTTAATGGACCCACTCATTAGCTAGGTATTTAAGCAATTTTTTAAATCATTTATTCTCTTCTTCTTCTTCTTCGCGGCCAAGCTCTCTCACTCTCTCTAGATTTTCCATAGCTCCATAGCGATAGCCATTTCTGCGACTTCTGCATCAAGCCTTGCCGCCCCTCTTCAGGTAATCCTTCTGAGCTAGTGCCCTCTTCAACACTTCGACTGCTTTAGGTTTGTAGGGCTAGATTTTTCTTTGGCTATTTCATAACTTTCCGGTGTTCTTCTCCGGTGACTTGTTCTCGAGTGTTCTTGGTTAAAACCTTTACTTTCCCTAGTTTCAATCCAAAAGTCCAGCTTAGTCAATTGCCAACTTGTTTGTAGTTAGGCTAGCCAAATTCTTCTAAGTGTAGGGTCTCCCCCTTAATGCTTAGGAGGCTTTACAGTTTAGCTGAGGAGTTCCCTTCCCTGAGAGAGAAGTTATTTGTTGAGATCAGACGAGTAGAGGAAGAGGAGAGGAGACGAGGGGCCGACCCTAATTGGGTGCGACCCATTTTTCCCATTCCTCTGGCCATAATAAAACCATCTGAGTCTTGTGGGTCGTCCTGTCGTCCAACCGAGAGTCATTCAGGAGAGATGGATGAGAGAGCGTCGTCACCAGCTGGCGCTGGGTCTTCTGGGAAGAGAGAGACATCTGATCTTAGCCCAGGCCGAGAGGCCGAGGGTGTGGTCCCTTCCGAGGCTGTCCCTGTGACAACTTTATCCCCCCACGCTTTCCATATGGCTTTTCCTCATGGGCCTCTGACAGGTGATGAGGCCGAGGGAGGGGACTGAGGATGATGGTGAAGACTCAGATGCTGACCCAGTTGACACCTCCCATGCCTCGTCCTATATTTCCTCGGTCAGGGATCGTGACCTCCTGCTGTGGAGGCATGCATTTGGTGTTCCCCCCAACATAAGTATGAGGGTCCCCTATGAGTCTGAGAGGGTCTTTGAGGGTGAAGAGGGAGAGATCGCAGTGTATGAACAGATGTTTAAGGTCGGTGTTAGGTTCCCTCTGCACCCTGCCATTGTGAATATCTTGTCAGCCCTCGGCGTTGCCCACTCTCAACTTCCTCCCAACTCCTGGAGGACGATCCTTGGCTACGTCTCCTTATGGAAGAATGCCTTTACTGACGAGCCTTCAACCGATCTGTTCTTGGCTTGTTATAATATCACTTCCTCGTCCAAGCAGCCTGGGTACTATCATCTGGGGGCGAGGAAGTCTGATAAAAAACTTCTCTACGTGGCACAAACCTCCAACCACGATTGGAAGAAGAGATTTTTCTTCGTCTCTGGAGGATGGGAATTTGCCGTCGAGGCCCAACATTTGGACGATGGTCCGAGGGTTCCAAGAAGATGGTCCAACCCCTCGATGAAGGCCAGGTTAGACCCCGGACTTAGTCTGGATGAGAAGGATATAGTTGAGTATCTGAGAGAATGAGGGAAAGGGGGTGAACTTGCAAAGTTTGAAGATCTGATGACCCCTCGGTTCCTCAAGGAAGCTGGTCTGAGGGTCGGCCCTAGGCCTGTAAATTGAGCCGGACAAGCCCGAAGCCCGCCCGTTCGGCCCGCTATTTTCGGGCCGAGCTTTATTTGAGTTTGAGCCGAGCCGAGCCTGAGCCAAAATTTCAAGCCCGAATGAATTTCGGGCCGAGCTTGAGCCGAACTTTGCCAAGCCCGAATTGGGCCCGAAGCCCGAACTTTGAATATATAAATAAATAAATAAATTATTTAAAAAAATATAACATATTTATGTTAACCAATTTTATATGTATGAAATATAATTAGTCATTGTAGGTTTTCATTCTTACGTACTTTATTTTAGTTTAATACATTTCATCATTATATACTTTATTTTATTATATATCAATTAGATTTTGGTGTATACATTTTCTCCTTGATGGAAACACAAGAAAAAAATATTAATTCAATTTTTTTTAACAAAAAAAAAATGAATTCGGGCCTGCCCGAAATCGGGCCCGAAGCTCGAAATATTAATGAGCCGAGTTCGGGCTTAAGTAGAGAATTTCAGTTCGGGCCGAGCTCGGGCTTGAGCCTGGGTCAGGTAGTTCGGGCCGAGCCTGAGCAACCTCAAGCCCGGCTCACCCAGCCCGATTTACAGCCCTAGTCGGCCCCCTGACAGAGCTATGTGAGTTATATTATTTTTTGCCCAATCTTTACTTTTTTCAAGTGTTTCATCTTTGCCTCTGCATTTTTCTGACGTGTCGTCTTCTTTTCAGGTCGTCCTGCAGGTATATCTGACCATCTTTGGGAAATGACTGCCCCGAGCTTACTATCTGGTCTGGGCAAGAAGAAAGGCAAGGAGCCTCAGCAAGCCTCGAGGAAGACAAAGATCGTGGGGCCAACGCATGTTGAGCCCAATGTTTTAAATCGCGGTCGCGCATGGTGTCGCGTTTTGGCTCCAAAGTAGCGTCGCGCTAATCGCGCGAGCAATTCATGCATTCCCGCTTTTTAATTAAAAAACTGATAAATAAAATATAAATAAAATAAATAAATAGCATTTTAAAATGAAATTTGTAAGAAAGTAACATTTTAAACTGAAATTGGTAAAAAAAGTTATATTTGAAATTGATTGTTTTAAAGTTACTTTTTAAATTGACAATTAAAAATATTATAATAATAATAATAATAATAATAATAATAATAATAATAATAATAATAATAATAATAACAACATTTTAAACAGAATTTTGAAAATAAGTGACATTCAAAGCTAAAAATAATAAAATAAATAAAATTCTAATATGAAATTTGTAAAATAAGTAAAAGTTTAAACTTTAAATTATAATATAATAACATTTTAAACAGAAATTTATAAAACAAGTAGTATTTTAAATTGAAAAATAATAAAAAAATAATAATAATAACATTTTAAACAGAAATCTGAGAAATAAGTAACATTTAAGCTGAAAATTATAAAATAAATAACAATTTAAACAGATATTTATGACACGTGTAGCATTTTAAACTGACAATTATTAAAAATAAAACATTTTGAACTGAAATTTGAAAAATTAGTAACATTTAAAACTGAAAATTATAAAATAAAAAACATTATTTACTGAAAAATGTAAAATAAGCAAACGTTTAAGTAAACCGAGAGTTTGGAATAGAAAATATTAAATAAAAGTAACCTTTTAAGCTAAACTTTTTAAAATAAGCAAATAACATCATTGAGACCTTCGTAAATAAGTAAATTGAGGGTTTGGAAGAAAGAATACCTCACCCAAACAAAGTCCGCACGTGAAATAAGGTAACACTTTTCCCCCTCCTAGACTAAAATGAGATTTCTAAAAAAAACATGGATAGCGTTGCTGTTGCGCCAAATAGCGCAAAATAGCGTACAATAGCGCAAAATAGCGCACAATAGCGCAAAATAGCGCCAAATAGCGCACGCTTTTTGAGCATCCCGTAATACATTGACTGCAACATTGCGTTTTTGGCCAGCAAAAAGCAATAGCGCGCTATTGCGTTCGCAATAGCGCGCTTTTTAAAACATTGGTTGAGCCGACCACCGACAGGCAAAAGAGGAAAGAGCCAGAAGTCCCCGTTGACCCTCGGCCAGATTCTAGGACGAGGGTAAGGGTGGAGGCGTCTGAGGGGACCGCCTCTTCTAGTATGGGGGCCTTCTGGTCCCAAAACTTGGCATTTTTGAAGGCCGAGCCGTCTTCTCTGATTGCCAACCTGAGGGCAGCCAAGGCGTCTTATGTTTTCTGCCCCCTCGGCTGCCGACTATGAATTCTTGTCCAAGATGCCCCCGGCGAAGGTGTATGACTATGGTCTGCACACTCTGGCTCAGGTACTTGTTCTTCATTTCCTTAGTTGAATTCTTTCACAAACTGTTTCCTCGGCCTCTTAACAAGTTTATTTTTCTTACGCAGTCTGTATGAGTTTTTACCTTGGCCACTAAGTGGATGGCTGAGAACCAACAGAAGTTCCATGAAGCCGAGAGGGCCATTCAGCACGAGGCTGACCTGCAGACCGAGCTTGAGACTGCAAGGGCCGAGTTGGAGAGTGCCAGGACCGAACATGCCAGGGTCTTGGACGAGCTGACGAAGCAACATGATGCTGATCTGAAGGCTAGGGATGATCTCTTGAAGAAGAAGGAAGAGGCTCTGACTACCCAATTCAAAAGTGATCTTGCCAAGGCCGTGAGGAAGGCAGAGGCCGATGCTGTTGAGGCTTACAAACTTTCAGATGAGTTTCAAGGCTTCGGTCTTGAATACTTGGAGAGGGGAATTAGGACGGCCTGTCGGTGGGTCGTCCTAAAGTTTGCTGATGCAGTGTCGTCTGTCCGACCCTCTCTTGAGGCAGTTAAATGGACGATCCCCTTATTGCTGAACCCTAGCTCAAGTGGAGTCTCAGCATGTAGAAGGCACAGGCACGTCTGAGGATTGGCATGCCTTGGTCATAGAAGAGTCTCCTATAGATGTTGAGGCCTTGCCTTCTGACGTTGCTCCATAGGGTGGCTGTTTGTAGCCAATACCCTCTTTATGTACCCCATTTTTGTACCTTATTTTTGTAGAACAAACCTTTGTAACACTTCATTTATAATATCATCTCTCTTGTTGTCTTCCATACTCGTCTTTTGTGTGATTTGTCTTGTGAATTTTTTATATTATCATTAGCCCCCTCTCTCGTCTTTCTTGAGGGTCAAGGAGGGGTCGTCCCCGCCCTTGACCCTCATTATGGCCGAGGGTGGTTTCATGCCAACTCAATGATGTTTTAAATAAAGTCCCCCCTCGTCTTTCTTGAGGATAAAGGAGGGGTCGTCCCCGACCTTAATCCTCATTATAGCCGAGGGTAGTTACCACCAATTTTAATTGCTGTTTAATAAAGTTGGCCCTCATTATAGCCGAGGGTTGTTTTTACCAAATTAATGGTTTTTATCCCCCCTTGTCTTTCTTGAGGGCAAAGGTGGGGTCGTCCCCACCATTGGCCCTCGTTATAGTCGAGGGTTGTTTTTACCAAATTAATGATTTTTAAGTCCTCCCTTGTCTTTCATGAGGGCAAAGGTGGGGTCGTCCCCACCATTGACCCTCATTATAGCCGAGGGTTGTTTTTACCAAATTAATGGTTTTTATCCTCCCGCGTCTTTCTTGAGGGCAAAGGTGGGGTCGTCCCCACCATTGGCCCTCATATAGCCGAGGGTTGTTTTTACCAAATTAATGGTTTTTAAGTCCTCCCTCGTCTTTCTTGAGGGCAAAGGTGGGGTCGTCCCCACCATTAGCCCTCATTATAGCTGAGGGTGGCTATCCAAAGGTGATCCCAGCCTTACTAGAACTGACAAATGCAAGATGAGGGAAAACACTGATATTTCTCATTATCATTCCAAGTGTTATGTTGGGGCAACACCCGCTACAATTGTGGTCCGATAGGACATTACAACACTACTGATAGTATTTCTTCAAATGATCTGCTTTCCAGGGGTTGGAAAAGGGTTCCCCTTCTAGGTTTTCTAGTCTATAGGTTCCAGGGACAACTTCATCGATTACCCTATATGGGCCATGCCAATTTGGATGGAGCTTGTTGGGCTTCTGCCAAGTCTTTTTGAGGACTAAGTCCCCTACTGCAATTGGCCTCTGCTTCACCCTCTGGTTGCAGAACCTTGCAGTCCTCTGCTGGTAGGCAGCTTGCCTTATTTCGGCGTCCTCCCTCCTTTCCTCAATCAGGTCTAAGTCAAGTCTCCTCTCTTCCATATTTCTCTGGGGGTCATACATTTGGACCCTGTGAGTAGGAAACCCAATTTCGGTGGGGATGACGGCTTCTGAACCATAAGCTAGCATGAACGGGGTTTCTCCGGTAGAGGTTTTTGCTGTCGTCCTGTAGGCCATAGTACGACATATAACTCCTCAACCCATCTTCCTTTTGCCTCCTCAAGTCTCTTCTTAATCCCATTTAGGATCGTCCTATTTGTGACTTCCGTTTGCCCGTTGGCCTGAGGTCGACCTGGGGTAGAGAAGAATTGTTTGATACTCACTCTTTCACAGTACTTCTCTAAAGATGTATTCTTGAATTGAGTCCCATTATCCGAGATGAGGGTGTTGGGGAGACTATATCTGCATATAATATTTTTCCAGATGAACTGGAAGGTTTTCTGTTCGGTAATCGTGACCATCGGCTCTGCCTCCACCCATTTTGAAAAATAGTCAATTGCCACGATGAGGAACCGATAGTTATTGATGGCCCTAGGCAAGGGGCCTACTAGGTCGATCCCCCACACTGCAAATGGCCATGGGGATGTAATGGAGGTAAGAGGTTGATGGGGCTGGTGAGGGATGGTGGCAAATCTTTGACATTTATCTTACTTTTTAACTTATGCCGTGGCATCTTTCCCCAAGGTCGGCCACCAGTACCCCTGGGTGACCACCCTCTTCGCCAGAGACCTGCCCCCAATGTGGCTTGAACACTACCCCTCATGCACGTCTTGCAAAATGCGTGGGACTTCAGAGGGGTGCACACACCTAAGCAATGGGAGCAAGAACCCCTTTTTGTACAAGGTGTCTCCGATGACGGTGAATTTTGCAGCTCTGTATCTTAACTTCTTCCTTTCTTGCCTTGCTTCTGGCATCTCCCCCTCTTTAATGTATCTGATCAGGGGGTCCATCCATAAAGCTTCCTTAGAAACATTTAAGCAAGTGCCGAGTGATCCCTCAGCATCTTCAATAGTTGGTTGAAGCAAAATTTTCACTGGGACTGTCCTCCTGATATCTGTTTTAGTTGCTGAGGCCAGCCTGGCAAGTGCATCGGCTCGGCCATTGTCGTGCCTAGGTATCCTCTTCAATTTCACTTCTCTGAAGCTCTTTAGTAGTGACCTTACTTTCTCAAGGTACTTGGCCATCCTCTCATCCTTGGCCTCGTAGGCTCCTAGTATCTGATTCACTACTAGCCTCGAATCACTATGGACCAAAATCTGGCCGACACTAAGAAACTTGGCCAAGGAGAGGCCTGCTATTAAGGCCTCATATTCGGACTCGTTGTTGGAGGCTTTGAAGTAGAACCTCAGGGCGTACTCAATGTCTGTGCCATCGGGTGCTGATACTATCAGTCCAACCCCACTTCCACTGTCGCAGGAGGACCCGTCAACGAAGAGGCTCCACACAGTCTTTTCCTTTGAGAAATTTCCCTCGGTGAGGGATCCCTGTCTAAAGAGGTATCTTCCCTCTTCGTTTTCGGCCACTTTCCTTCTAGCGGTGCTTGTCTCAGCCTTATCTGCAGGTGTGTCGGTGAGCCCGTCTTGTTGGGTATCTGTCTTCCCGAGGCTCTCATCCTCGGCTTCATCATCTTCCCAAGTAAACTCGACCACGAAATCTGCCAATGCTTGCCCCTTAATGGCCGTCCTAGGTTGATACACAATGTCAAACTCCCCCAGCTCTATAGCCCAGGCCATTAACCTGCTTGATTTTTCTGGCTTGTGTAGGACCTGCCTAAGAGGAGAGTCAGTGAGGATGACCATTGTGTGGGACTAGAAGTATGGCTTCATCTTTCTTGATGCATGGATCAAGGCATAAGCTAACTTCTCCATCCTTGGGTATCTTTGCTCTACTCCCTGGAGTGCCTTACTGTTGAAATACACTGGCCTCTGTACCCCGTCTTCGTCTCTGACGATTGCAGCGCTAATGGCCGACTCTGAGACAGCTAGATACACATAGAGTCGCTCACCCTGCACTGGTCGTGACAACAGCAAGGGTGACCCTAGGTATGACTTTAGCTCCCTGAAAGCCTCATCGCACTCCTCACTCCATTCGAAGGCCTTTTTAAGAATTTTGAAGAATGTTAAGCACCTGTCAGTGGCTCTGGACACGAACCTATTCAAAGCAGCCACTCACCCCGTGAGCCTCTGAACGTCTTTAATGGTCTTGGGGGTCCTCATCTCCGTAAGGGCTTTTATCTTTTCAGGGTTGGCCTCGATGCCTCTTTGGTTGACAATGAACCCCAAGAATTTCCCTGCGCCGACCCCGAAGACACACTTGGCCGGGTTGAGCTTCATCTGGTACTTGTCCATCGTGTTAAAGGTCCTCTCAAGGTCAGCCACATGATCCTCTCCCTTCAAACTCTTAGTCAGCATGTCATCTACATAGACCTCCATAGACTTCCCAATTTGGTCTTCAAACATTTTATTTACAAGGCGCTGATACGTTGCCCCTGCATTCTTCAGGCCAAAGGGCATGACCCTATAACATTATGTCCCCTTGTCGGTAATGAAGGCTGTTTTCTCCGAGTCTTCAGGGTCCATGAAGATCTGGTTGTACTCTGAATAGGCATCCATGAAGCTCATGAGCTCATGGCCTGCGGTAGCGTCTACCATCTGGTCAATGCGGGGGAGAGGGAAGCTGTCTTTGGGACAATGCTTGTTGAGGTCGGTGAAGTCCACACACATTCTCCACTTCCCGTTGGCCTTTGGGACAATGACTGCATTGGACAGCCATTTAGGGTAGATGACCTCTCTAATAAACTCAGCATCTTCTAATTTTTTGACCTCATCCCTTGTGACCTCATACTTTTCTCTAGAGTAAATTCTCCTCTTCTGCGTTACCGGCTTTGCACCCTCTACCACGTTGAGCTTGTGGCACATGATTTCAGGGTCGATCCCCGGCATATCTGCATGACTCCATGCAAAGACGCTCCGTCTTCTCCTCAACAGTTTAATAAGGTCTTCCTTGATATTTGGCTTCAGAGACTTGCCGACTTGGACGGTTTTTCCCGGGTCATCCTCATTGAGGATGATGGATTCTACCTCTTTCGCGGCCTCTCCGTTCTTCAACTTCGTCTCGTCTCTGGGGTTTAGGGTATCAATATTGTAAGTGGTTGTAGCCTTGTGTGCCTCTCTTTCTTCAGCGGAGTTGTAATAACATTCCCGTGCTGTCGTCTGGTCTCCCTGAACTTTCCTTACCCCGTAAGGGGTTGGAAATTTAATCATCTGATGGACCGTGGACGGCACAGCTTCAAGCCCCTTGAGGGCTACCCGTCCCAGTATAATGTTGTAGGCCGAAAAGACATGTTCATCCATCAGAAAGAAACTGACCTTCTTGGTAAGCCATCTCGGCCACTCGTCCCCCATCCTGACATCGACCTCATACACTCCAAGGCAATGAACCTTTTCCCCACTGAACCCAATCAATGGTTGATGGTATGGGACGAGTCTAGCACGGCTGAGACCTAACGCTTTGAAGCATGGCCAAAACATCACATCTGCAGAGCTACCCCCATCTACCAAGATCCTAGGCACTTCACATCCATGTACCCTGGTAGTGATGACGAGAGGGTCATCACGTGGGGCTAATAGGCCTTTGAAGTCCATTCTTGAGAATCCCACTATCAGAGTATCCATGTCGACCTTCTTCCTCTTTTCTGACTTTGCCTCCAGAGAGGTTGAGTGTACAGCTTTTGTCACTGCCTTGACTTCAGCTACATGGGCCTTCCTGTCGGCGACCTCTGACCCTCCTGCCAGTCCTCCGGAGATCATTCCCACGCCGAGAGAGATCATATTAAGTCTCTTGACAGGGCCGTGGTCGTCTCTTGGAGGGAGGTCAGGGTCGTCCTCATCATTAGAAGGGTCGTCCCCTCTTTTTGGAGGGTCTTCTCGTCATGCATCACCTCGCTTTTTTCTGGGGTCGTCCCCTCGGCCCCTCTTGAAGGCACTCTTATCAACGTACTTCCTTAGCTTCCCTTCTTTTAATATTTTTTCAATCTCATCTTTCAGAGCAAAGCATTTGTCTGTCACGTGGCCATGGTCTTGGTGAAATTCACACCACAGGTTTTTGTTCCTCTTGTTGGGGACTGCCCTCAACTTCTCAGGCCACTTCAGGGATCGGTCACTCTTTATCTCATTGAGAATATGTTCACAGCTGACCGTTAGAGGGGTGTAACCAGCGAACTTGTCGTCTGTAGACCTCTTGTTCCCCTCTTTGTTCTTCTTAGGGTACTTACCCCCACTAGTGCCTCCTTTTTCATCTTCGTATTTTGCGGCCATCGCCTCTTCGGCGTTAATCACCTTTCCTGCTGTCGACAGCAATTCAACCATCGTCCTCGGAGGGTCTTCAGCAAACTTCCATAACAACTTTCCCTTTTGGAGTCCTCCAATCAGGGCCGTCATAGCTATGCTCTCCTCATAGTCTTCCACCTCTAATTTTTCTTTATTGAATCTAGCTATGTAGTCTCTTAGACTCTCATTCTTCCCCTGCTTAACATATAGCAGATGTGTGGTCTTCTTCTGTGGCCTCACCCCAAAGCAAAAGTTGTGGATAAACCGGTCTGCCAACTGCTTAAAGCTTTCAGTGGAGTTTTTTGGAAGAGACATGTACCAGACATGTGCAGCCCCAGTCAGAGTACCAGAAAAGGCACGACACCTCATCTCATCTGAGATAGAGTATATGTCTGCCGCTGATTGATACATCTCAATATGATGAACAGGGTTGATACTCCCGTTGTACCTTGGGGTGACCACGTGTGGCTTAAACTTTGATTGCGTAGGGAAGTTGACTATCTTCGCCACAAAGGGAGAGCCTATGGAGTATCCTCTCTGAAGAGGGTCCCGGCTCTTCAGAATATCACCGATCTTGTCCTCCAGTCGCTGGATTGAGTCATTCCAGGGCCTCGTAGGGTCGGCTTGGCCGATGTTATCCCCTGCCGCCTCTTTGAGGAGGACGGAGGGTTCTGCTGCAGCGGGCCTGTGGCGGCTGTTTACTTCCTCCTGGCCGTCGTCTCGTCCTTGGGGTCGGCCCCCATGGGGTCGGCCATCTGTTGCCTCCCTTCTGGACCTCGCAACACTTCTTGACCTGGACAGTTTTTCCCGCAGACCATTTACTGGGCCCAGCCTCTCAAAGGCCGACCCCCTGCTCAGGCGATCGAAAGCAGAGCCTCTTAGGCGATCGTCAGGATTTTGCCTTCCACACTTCCCTCTGCTCTCTTGGAGAGGCCGTACAGTATTGTTGGAGACCTCATACGGCTCCCAGCACTCTATGGGGGCCTCCTCTCCCTCCAGATCGTCATTCCTGTCCTCAGGGCAAGGGTTTCCTTGCCTCCCCAGGCGTAGACGCCGGGGGTCAGCAACATCCCTCCGCCGCTGAGGGGGTGACAAGTCTTTGCGTGGTGCCTGGGGTGGTCCCCTGGGCTCATGCTGCCCTGGAGCCGCTGCCGGAGTAATCATCTCAGGTGAGACCCCTGGTGGTCGTAGTATGTTCTGGCTTAGAGTTGTGAACTGCTCCTGCATGATCCGCTGGCTTGCTGCCAGAGACTTCCAAGGCTGCCGCCACATCAGCCATCTCAGGCTGAGGTGGTGGCTGACTGGAACTGGGTCCTATTCCACTATTCGGTGGAGGGAGTGGTGGTGGTGGCATCTCCCGTGCCATGTGTTTGAGCTATGAAGAGCTGAACTGAAGAAAAGACTGGTGAGCTTGAGAACCTTAATGGGTCTCTTTCAATGGTGAAACATCTCCTCATAGGGGGAGAACTGGCTCACCACCAGAGTGCCCAGTGAGGTCAAGCTGTACAAAGGAAGAGATATCTTCTCGTTCCCACAGACGGCGCCAAACTGATGATGCTGAAATCTAGCACCACCATATAAGTGCTGATGAGCTCGAACGGTAGTAACCATGGCAGCCATGTAGATGTATAATGATGATGCTGAAATCTAGCACCACCATATAAGTGATGATGAGCTCAAACGGTAGTAACCATGGCAGCCATGGAGATGTATATGTATATGTGTGTAGAAGGAGATGAGTATAAGAGGAATAAGACAATGATGTATAGTGGTTCAGCCAATTAAGCCTACATCCACTTTGAGTGTGAGTTCCACTAAGTATGGGCACTAATGGCCTTGGATACAATGCACATAAGCTCACTTTCTCTCTCTACTGTGTGTATAAGCAGAGTTTTTGCTAGGGTTACAATTATCGATCCATCCCCCCTCTAGGGTTGTAGGTGATAAGTGCATATAGGTCTTGGGGGGTGTACTGTACCCCCCAAGTATGCATGGTGCATGTGAATGATGATCTAGCCAATCCCCTGTTGACACCTGTAGATGCCAAATGATGACATAATGTTCCCTCACGTGAGGGGGTGATATTGTTATAACGGTCTTCCACATGCTATATGAGCCTCACGCGCACTGTTCCACGCGCCTCCCAAACCACGCGCTATGATGATGTCACCCTTGGCCTATGATATGAGGCCGAGGGCAAAGTTCCTTCTGGTAGTGAGTCTGGCCTAATTTAGGCCTCGTACTGTCGTACCCTCGGAGGGTCGTCTGAGCCTGATGAGGGGTTGGCCCCTTGAAGGGTTGTCTGGGTCTGATGAAGGGTCGGCCCCTTGAAGGGTCGTCTGGACCATGATGAGGGGTCAGCCCCTTGAAGGGTCGGCCCCTTGAAGGGTTGTCTTGGTGGAGGGCGCCCTCGGTCTGGCCGAGGGTATATATGGTTATATCATTTTTCACCGGAGAAGACAACCAGGATAGCCAGCAAGCAGATCCCTTACCAACAACCACCTCTGAGGCTTCTCCTGCCGGCCGGAAAATCCCGAACTCCTCAAACTTACCGCCAGCAGTCAGGGACCTGCCATCCGCCATCGGAGCTGCAGGCGTGATCTCAGCAAGAGGTCAACCCCACCATTTCGCTGCCGACCCATCACCAATCTGCCCCGATCTCTCTTCTGGTCCATCTGGAGTGATACCTGTCCATTCCGACACAAAAGTTGAACCCAAAACTCAAGAACTAACCCCGATCAAGTCAAGAACCACCGGAATTTCAAGAAAGCATTTTCCACAACCAAAATTCATTGTCCTCTCTTTCCAAACAATCCAAGATCCATCCTAATACCAACCCTAACCAATTTCAGCATTTTTTTTTTAATTCCAAACCCTATTTACCCTATTTTCAAGAATCCCTAAAGCCAACTCCTTCTCAAAACCCTAATAAACTTTTCCCGCTACCTGGACCTATTCAACACGCTAATTCCCTACCAATTTCTGAAATTTACAATTCAGCCCCTGTAAAAATACAATTCAACCCCAAATCTATCAAGACGCTATGATTTCATCCCTCCCCCACCCGAAGAATACCTTTCTTATCAAATACGGGCTCGATTTGAATGCATGTACCGATTTCGACAAGGTTAGTTGTGCCATCATTAAGAAACTCCAAAGTCTTCAAGCTTCTTGTGCCGAGACGGATTCATCTCTCGACAACTTCACACATTCGTGTATAGTGCTTACTCTATATGGGAGTATGAGATGTACCATCAACACCTAAATAGATGTCGAGCCGAGTATTCTGAGAGGGAGATGGCACGTGAACAATGGGTACGTGCACGAGCCAGATATTTGGTCCCATATTTGGAGTACTTGTCCATCGGTGTACCTCCTACATCCGATGTCATTCCCGCGCACCGATGATACTATCTCTTCGGATATGCTTCACGAGGATGTCTCCGAGGTTGTTGAGACCCCGATTATGCTTGATAGTGATTCCGTGTTCCTTCCTTATGATTTTTTTCCCATATTCGAGGAGGATGGATGGATCACTCGTACTCGATATCAATGTTTTAAATCGCGGTCGCGCAGAGTGTCACGCTCTGGCTCCGAAGTAGCGTCGCGCAAATCGCGTCGCGCAAGCAATTCATGCATTCCCGCTTTTTAATTAAAAAACTTATAAATAAAATATAAATAAAAAAAATAACATTTTAAAATGAAATTTGTAAGAAAGTAACATGTTAAACTGAAATTGGTAAAAAAAGTTATAATTGAAATTGATTTTTTTTTTTTTTTTTTTCTAAAGTTACTTTTTAAATTGACAATTAAAATAATAATAATAATAACATTGTAAACAGAATTCTGAAAATAAGTAATATTCAAAGCTAAAAATAATAAAATAAATAAAATTTTAATACGAAATTTGTAAAATAAGTAAAGTTTAAAATTATAATATAATAACATTTTAAACATAAATTTATAAAACAAGTAGTATTTTAAATTGACAAATATAATAATAATAATAATAATAATAATAATAATAATAATAATAATAATAATAATAATAATAATAATAATAATAATAATAATAACATTTTAAACAGAAATCTGAAAAATAAGTAACATTTAAAGCTGAAAATTATAAAATAAATAACAATTTAAACAGATATTTATGACACATGTAGCATTTTAAACTGACAATTATTAAAAAAAAAACATTTTGAACTGAGATTTGAAAAATTAGTAACATTTAAAACTGGAAATTATAAAATAAAAAACATTATTTACTGAAAAATGTAAAATAAGTAAACGTTTAAGTAAACCGAGAGTTTGGAATAGAAAATATTAAATAAAAGTAACCTTTTAAGCTAAACTTTCAAATAACATCATTGAGACCTTCGTAAATAAGTAAATTGATGGTTTGGAACAAAGAATACCTCACCCAACCAAAGTCCGTACGTGAAATAAGGTAACACTTTTTCCCCCTCCTTAACTAAACTGAGATTTCTAAAAAAAAACATGAATAGCGTTCCTGTTGCGCCAAATAGCGCAAAATAGCGTGCAATAGCGCAAAATAGCGCCAAATAGCGCACGCTTTTTTAGCATCCCGTAATACATTGACCGCAATGTTGCGTTTTTGGCCCACAAAACGCAATAGCGCGCTTTTTAAAACATTGCTCGATATAGGGATTTTGAGGCATTTGAGATTATGGATTTCATTCCTATCTTTGGGGTAGAAGATGATGGGTACTTTCTATGTGATTTTTTCGATATATTTATTGAAGACGGTTGGGAGAGTCGCACTCATTATCGCAAGGTGGCAATATTTGATTTGATAAGATTTTTTTTCCATTTTTGGTCACGATGATGAGCTTTGTGAATGATGGTTCGGTGTTTGTATCCTTTGATGAGTATATGTTGCGTGAGGAGATCATGATTGGTGTGGGGTTTGTGGATCCTTTTTGGGTTCCTTATGAGGAGTGCTCCACGCCTCTTTTACACGATTTGATGCTAAGGAGGCTCATCACGAGCAATTTGGATGAACTTGGGCATCAATGGCCTTCTCCGTGTCGATCTTGTGTTGGCTCTTCATGTGGACGGATTAGAAGCCGACTTCCTATTCCTCGGCCATGGCTTAAATTTGTGGTTTCTCTTCAAGGCTATTTTGCGAGTCGTTATGCGGGACGCTTTAAATGACGACTTCCCTTTCAAGTAGGGGAGCCCCCGGATGTTGCCCTCACACACATTTTTGTCGCTCAGCTTTCTCAAGTAGGGGAGAATGATGAGAATTAGGGTTTATTTTAATATTTCTTGCATTTTCTTGTAATTTTCCTTTATTTTTAGTGTCTAATTAGTTTCCAAGAATGTTTGGGACTAATATGCCATTTTTAGATATTAGTTGCCTTTTTTAGTCTTTTTGGGTATTAGCTTTGATTAGCAAGTTAATTCTTCCTATAAATAGGCCAAGAGAACCTTGAATATTGAGAATAGAGAAGAGAGAGAGAAAGAAACCCATTTCATTTCTTTAGTTGTTGCTCTTGTTGTGTAGTGTAGTGTAGATGTTGTGTAGTTAGTTGTTGTGTAGATAACTTCTTCTTTTTATGCTTCCGCACTCAAATTCACATCACCATCCCTCTTCCTATTGGATAAAAGGGAAAATCCATAGCAGCAGGAAACAAATTTCAATATTGATGTCATTGTGAACAAATAAGAATTCACAGTTTACTATTTTTCCTTATATGTGCCATGGTCAGTATCTTGGGAAAATCCATAGCAGCAGGAAACAAATTTCAATATTGATGTCATTGTGAACAAATAAGAATTCACAGTTTACTATTTTTCCTTATATGTGCCATGGTCAGTATCTTCTTTCTATAGAATTATCGTCTTTGTATTATATATTATCAGTTGTTATAGTAGGAAAATTGACTTTACGTTCATTTATTTCCCCATCAATTTGTATTGGGAAAATTGCCTTTACCCATCAATTTGTTATTAGTATTTGTATAATCACCAGAAAAATTATGTTTTAGTTAGGTAAGCGATTGATGTCGGTGGCGCTAATAAGGGAGTAAATTAGAATTTGAATATATATTAGAGGAATATTTTTTCCTATAATAATGTAAAGAGTTCAAGAATATTAATCAAGTCTGCCAATATATAGAGCATAAACAGGTCACATTCTTTCTATTTGCCCCACCCCACACACATCCCCCAACACCCCCTGCACACGAAAAAAAGAATAAAGAAAAAATATTATCAAAATGTAGTCAAAACAGGGGGGAATAGGTTCCAGGTTGGTTCCTGTATGACATTTATCAATGGGCATACATCAGTATACCTATCTTATGCTGAGCATCGTTTCAATAATATGTTGGTGATGCTAATGTATATGAAGTTCATTAAAATTATGTTCTTTCCATTTCTTGGTGACTTGGTATGCTTTAATCCCCAATGACTAATCTCTGCTGACTTGGGGTTGCATTGTGAGAGCCATTGGGACTATTTGCCTAGGGTCAGGGGAGTCTCTTCTCCTAAGCAGTTGTTTGCATCTGCAGAATTGTAAATAACTTTTACATTCTCTTTAGGCACCTTTTCTTTCATTTAAAACAATAAAGGAAATGTGTAATTACCAAAAAGCAAAATGAGTGTACCATATTTTGCAATAAATCCAGGAAAAATGCAAGTGGACTTTTTTAAACCTGTTTACTCTTCAGAGCTAGAGATTAGAGTGAAACTCATCTTATTATTACTTACTCATGCAAATTGTAATGTGCAGCAAAGAATTTCGGGGTCACTGAGTTTATTAATCCAAAAGACCACGAGAAACCAATTCAACAGGTCATTGTTGATTTAACTGATGGCGGTGTTGATTATAGTTTTGAGTGCATTGGTAATGTCTCTATAATGAGGGCTGCTTTGGAGTGCTGTCACAAGGTGAGTCTTAGCTGCATTTGGTGTCTTAACACTGAATCTGCATTTTCCCTGAGGTAAATAAATAAAATAAAATTTCCAGGGCTGGGGAACATCAGTGATTGTGGGTGTTGCAGCATCTGGTCAAGAGATATCCACTCGTCCGTTTCAGTTGGTGACAGGTCGTGTTTGGAAGGGAACTGCCTTTGGTGGTTTCAAGAGTCGTTCACAAGTGCCTTGGCTTGTGGAAAAGTATATGAAGAAGGTAATACAATAATATATATACACACAAACACACATGCACGCACGCGCGCGCGCGCGCGCACACAGACAGCGTTGTGTTGCCAAGTTCTTTCAATGGAGTTTCTGTCATTACTTGAGCCCTTTGCCAATATCACAGGAAATCAAGGTTGACGAATACATCACCCACAATTTAACTCTTGTGGAGATCAACCAAGCGTTTGATCTGCTGCATGATGGGGGTTGTCTCCGTTGTGTGCTTAAGGTGCACGAGTGAGGTGGTCAAAGCAATCTACATTTGTAATTTATACCATAATGGGCTTACTTTGATTGCTCGTCTTTTTCTGTTCTTTTTCCCTTTTATGCGAGTGGGAAAATATTCAAGTGCATGTTTTCTAAAAACGAACTGGGTTTTGTTTATGGGTAAGACTCTGGTTTAATCAGTCCCTACATCTTTGAGCGTGTATTGTCTCTTTTTTGTTTCCTTTCTAAAATCAGTATTTTCTATCAGGATTCGATTCAAGTTGCAGTGTATTAAGGTTGATGGTTGGTGAAAATGTGTTTCTTTTCATAGCCAAAATGGTGAAAAGTACCTTGAGATGTTTTACACGCATTTATGATGGGTTTTTATATTTGCACCGTACTCATCTTTTTACATACCCCTATCGTCAACGGTTAGAGTTTTAAAACATGCAATGTGAAAAAGACATTCTCATCCCATTTATAACACCCGAATTGATCCGAAACCCGTCCTTTTACAATTTGCTTTATCCATTTTCATCAATCGTCCCGATTAGTCATTAAACCAATCTAGGAAAATACAAACCATAGATTAGTTTCTATAAATATAATTGAAAAATATAGTTTAAATCACTTGAGAGCCTTTCTGAGTATTCAATATGGCCAGTACCCTCTATGGCTAAATCTTGGCGGCGGTGGTGATATCACTTTTATTGGGTTTAGATCTGAGTTGCATCAAATTTTTATATGGATCAGAAGTCTTAGTTTTGATATCCTCCCTCTCGCTTCTTCTTTGGTTATTTGTGAAGGACTAAATGATGTATTTGTACCAAAAAAGGCCACACATGGAATTACACCACTGCCTTGCTGCTTCCATCGTGATGAGAGAGCTTATTTTACAAATTTATAAACCCCTCATAACTGTCAGCACAAGATCTTTTGGAAGTGGTAATTACCATATTCTTCGAAGAAGAAATCTTCATCGATGCTCTTTCCATCGATTATACCGTTGGCCAAGAAACTGGGTTTTCTTAATGTAATGGTTGAGAATGGATTTTACAATAAGGGTGTGTTTGATAACACTAATTTTTCATGGAAAATGTAATATATGGAGTCATTTTCCATCTTTTGAATGTTTGATAAACAAAATTTTCTAGGGAGTTGATTTCTTTAAAACAAATCACGTAACCATTTTTTTCACAAAAGATGGAATTAAAAAACTTCCTCCCACCCTGTTATTCATTTTCCAAGACTTACCACACCAAAAAAATTGATAAATAACTTATAAAATGAAGAAAAACCAAAAAATAATGAAAAAAAATCCAAAAAGTGAATAAAACCTTAAAAATAATGAAAAACATCCAGAAAATGACTAAAAACCCAAAAATAATGAAAAAAATACAAAAATGAATAAAATTCCAAAAATAATTAAAAAATACAATAAATAAATAAAAAGTCCAAAAATAATGAAAAAAAATTCACAAAATGAATAAAAACCCAAAAATAATGAAAAAAATCTAGAATCTTATTAAAAACCCAAAAATAATGAAAACAAATCCAGAAAGTGAATAAAAATCCAAAAATAATGAAAAAAAAATCCACAAAGTGAATAAAACTGCAAAAATAATGAAAAAAAATCCATAAAATGAACAAAAACCTAAAAATAATGAAAAACTACAGAAAGTGAATAACTCCAAAAATAATGAAAAAAATACAGAAAATGAATAAAAAATCCAGAACGTGAATAAAAACCAAAAATAATGAAAAAAACCCAGAAAGTGATTAAAACGCCAGAAATAATGAAAAAATCCAGAAAAGAATAAAAATAATGAAAAAAATTCAAAAAAATAAAAAAAAAACCACTAAAAATAATGTAAAAAATACAGACAGTGAATAACACTTCAAAAATACAGAAAATGAATAAAAATTCAAAAATAATGAAAAAAATCCAAAAAGTGAATCAAACCCCCCAAAAAATGAAAAAAATCCAGAAAATGAATAAAAATTCAAAAATAATGAAAAAATACAGAAAGTGAATAAAACTTCAAAAATAATGAAAAAAAATACAAAAAATGAATAAACACAAAAAAAAATTAAAAAAAATTGAGAACGTGAATAAAACCCAAAAATAATCGAAAAAAATCCAGAAAGTGATTCCCACAAATAATGAAAAAAATCCAGAATAAGAATAAAAATTCGAAAATAATGAAAATAAATCCATAAAGTGAATAAAAATCCAAAAATAATGGAAAAAATACAGAAAGTGAATAAAAACCCCAAAATAATGGAAACAACCCAAAAAACGAAAAAAAACACCAAAAATAATGAAAAAAATTACATAAAGTGAATAAAACTCCAAAAATATAGAAAATGAATAAAAATTCAAAAATAATGAAAAAAAATCCAGAACGTCAATAAAACGCAAAAATAATGAAAAAAACTAGTGAAAGTGACTAACCCCCAAAATAATGTGAAAAAAAAAACGAGATCGCGAATAAAAATCGAAAAATAACGAAAAAATTCAGAAAGTGACTAAAAACCCAAATATAATGAAAAAAATAAATAAAGTGAATAAAACCCCAAAAATAAGGAAATAAATTAAGAAAATGAATAAAAACCAAAAATAAATGAAATAATACAGAAAGTGAATAAAACGCCAAAAAAAATGAAAAAACCCAAAAACAATGTAAAAAATACAGGAAGAGATAAAATCTCCAAAAATAATGAAAAAATACGAAAAATGAAAAAGAAACTCAAAAATAATAATAAAAATACGTAAAGTGAATAAAACTCCAAAAAATAATGGAAAAAATACAGAAAATGAAAAATACCAAAAATATTGAAAAAAAATCACAAAATGAATTAAAATCCAGAAAATAAAAAAAAATAATAAAAAAATCAAGAAGTTGAATAAAAATCAAGAAATCATGAAGAAAATCCAGAAATTTATTATGAGGTTAATATTTATTTTCTGGTTTTTTATTCATTTTCTATATTTTTTATTTTTTGGAATTTTATTCCTTTTTGGATTTTTTTAAAATTATTTTATTGGCTTTATTCATTTTCTGTATTTTTTCGTTATTTTTGGGATTGTGTTCAGTATCTGGATTTTTTTTCATTATTTTTGGGATTTTATTCACTTTCTGCACTTTTTTTCATTATTTTTGGGGTCGTATTGACTTTTTGTTTTTTTGGGGGGTTTTTATTCATCTTTTTTTATTTTTTTCATTATTTTTGGATTTTAATTCATTTTCTGGATTTTTTTCATTATTTTTGGGGGTTTTATTCACTTTTTGGATTTTATTTCATTTTTTTGGGTTTTTCTTCACTTTGCTGGATTTTTTCCCATTACTTTTGAGTTTTTATTCATTTCTTGGATTTTTTTCATTATTTTTGGACTTTTATTCTATTTCTGTATTTTTTCATTATTTTTGGGTTTGGGTTTGGGTTTTTATTCACTTTCTGTACCTTTTTCATTATTTTTGGATTTTTATTCATTTTTTGGGATTTTGTTTTCATTATTTTTGGGATTTTATTCACTTTCTAGATTTTTCCCCATTATTTTGGGGTTTTATTCACTTTATGAATTTTTTTCATTATTTTTGGGTTTTTATTCATTTTTTTGGATTTTTCTGCTTATTTTTGGGGTTTTATTCACATTTTAGATTTATTTATTTATTTATTTATTCTTTGGGATTTTTATTAATTTTCTGGGATTTTTATTATTTTTCTATTTTATATATATATTTTATACTTTTTTTCATGGAAAATATTGAGAACCAAACACAAAAGATGAAAAGTAGAACATTTTCCACCTGGAAAATAATTGCAATCAAACAACACCCACAAATTTTTTCCATGAAAAATATTTCCAAGTTTTCAATTTCATGAAAATTGACTCTTGGCGCTTGTTTTCCATTTTATTTATCAAACACACCCTAATTGTTTTGGGTGTATTTGTTTTTGTCTTAATTCAGTAGATATGGCAATTTTTTTCCACCCCCGATTAATGGGGTGGTATAAATGAGTCTCAGCCCATATGTGTGGGTTTACATACGGTCGGAGGCTCCAAAAAGACCAAATCGGTGTATATAAAATCACCCTTTATGATAATGCTGTTCAGTAATTGAGTGATTTTGGGTGGCTATATAATAACTATAAAAACTCGCTTTTTATGTGAGTTAAGACACGCATTACACATTACATGATGTATATGCTTGAATGAGATGTAGTACAATGAGTCATCCCATCACCATTTTAACTAAATAAAAATAAAAAAAAGGATTGACATTTACATGTGTATTAGCTTAAGTGAGAATACAAGGAGTCATCTTACCAACATTTAAAAAAGTAATAATCACAAAAATAAATGTTTTTTAAATATAACCTTTTTTTATGAAAATAAAAGGTTTTTTAAATGGAATTGGAGTGATTTACCTTTAAATTTATTTAAAAATAAAATAAAAATACAAGCTTACCCTCAAATATTTTACCAAGGTATTGACAGATGACTTTTTGTGTGATTATTATGTACACATTCATATAGATTGTATTTTTTTAGAAAACTAAACCAACATAAAAATACTTATGCATATTAATTGGAGAGGCTTTAAATTTGAAGTGTTATGATAATTTTTGTGGCACTTCTTATTATCTCTTAAAAGGTGAGGAAATTTAAATAAAAATTTATTTTAAAAATAAAATTTAGTTGTTTGCACTAACTTATTTATTAAGACACGTATGCTTTTTTTGTTTGTTTTTGGTGTGCTTATTTGGTTATTCAAATAAATTTGTATCTGTTTAACAAAACAAAACTTGTAAAGAGGAAAACTTCTGCATATTATTTGGAGAAGTGATGAGAATTAATTAATTTTGTTGCACATCTGTTTTATTTAAAGAAACAAAAAAAAAAACGTTACATTGTAGAGTTACATATACGTCTATATGTAATGGCTAATAATGACTTGGATGCGCGTTGTGTGTGTGTACACATTCTATTATAACAAAATAACAAAAAATAATACAACTTCCGCCCATCGTGCTGAAAACTAGTCTAATATAATATGGACTTCCTTTTTCTCATATTCCACATGTCAATCTCTTGAATGCACCATTCATGTTATGCCAACTGGGCACCTTTGAATTGAAGGAAATTGATTTTTATAAGAGAGATTAATGGGAAGAATACTTCACTGTCCATTTGATAAAAAAAATGAAAAATATCTTGAGTATCAAAAATTTTCATGGCATGCCAAACTCAATAATTTTTCAGGTGGAGTTGTTTGATAGCATTAATTTTTCATGCGAAAAATTATATTTTTTTGAGCGATTTTTTGCGACCAAATAAAAAGACTTGGATTAAATTTTGTTAAAATAATGCCGAGGGGCTTTTTTGAAAAAGAATAAAAAAAAAGTTGAAAATTTTGCATTGGAAAAGAATTAAACATAAGTTGGAAAAAAAAGGGTTGGGAGAATAATTTTAAAATTTTTTTTTGGAAAAGAATTAAAAAAAAGTTCCAAAGAGTTCAAATTTGCATTGGCATATTTTTCTTTGCTTTTGAGCAAAGAAATTTGTTTTCGCATAACGAGCAAATATAGTCGTTTGAATCTCTTGTAGGAAAATTGTCCTCGACAAATTATTGTTATCAAACATAGTTAAAAGTGAAAAAATAGAGAATTAGACGTGGTACCCTTGTAGATATTTTTCTGTCAACTAAACCCAAGTTAACACGAGTCATACTACTCGGCCCTTCATATGTACACTACCAACATATCAGTCAAAGAATAGTCGTATTGTAATCCTGTATTTGTAGGGTATCAGTATGGCTTAGTTTCAAGGGCAAAGTTACCTGTTTCTTGTGTGTGTGTGTGTGTGTGTGTGTGTGTATATATATATATATATATAAAGAGAATTGCCTCAAAATGTATATATACGGTGGATGGTTTATGCAGAGGAGCACTATTTTATTCATATAATCACCCCAAACCCAAACCCAAACCCAAACCCAAACCCAAAACAAATCATATAAGATATCTATATAGATATAGAGGCTATATATTAGAATTAGATATAATATAAAGACATCAGATATGGCATGGGTTATACATAAGATACTATTATGATCTCTACTAGCTTAATCTACTCAAGTGATATACATAGATTTAGTTAGTTGTGATCTGTTCAAATGGCCGATATGTTCAAATGTGGAGTTTCAGGGCCAAGATATATATTCTTCTAATACAAGGGTTGGTATCTAATAGACCCCCCCCCCCCCCCCCCCCCCCCCCCCGCGCAAAAAATGCATTTGCCAGTCACCATTTGCGGGCAAATAAGTCTAATAAAATATGCCCTTAAATCTTTTATGCCATTTATGATTCATTAAAAGCATTTTACACAAGATTCCCAATTGATTAAGCAATAAGTTCAATAGTTAGTTTCAATATTCTAACTGACTCCCAACTAATTAGTTAAACACTTTGACTAACTCTCCATAGCTATTGCCTACAATCACTTGTTTTAGAGAATCCTTGTCCTTAAGGATCGAAATGAGGAAATCGAAGCTTGACCTCGTGATATTCATTCCACATCGCATTATTGATCCAATAAACTAAGATTTGAGATACTGATCGGTTCTCTCTTAGTATCATTTGATGATTTAAGATGGCGATTAAATACACTATTAATTGTCTGTTAGCATTTGTCATTGGAAGGTCACCGGTACATGTCACATGTTAGATATTCTTCTACGAGTAGAGACATGTGGAAGATGAGATGTATGCTTGAGACAACTAGTAAATTCAGTTAATAGTCTACCTTGTGTACATTAAAGAGTACTTGGTATGGATCATAATATTTGGATGAGAGCTTCATATTCTCCTCATATCAACCGTGGGCTGTAATCTCAAATAAACACAATGTCCTTCAAATGACTTGTCACTTTGACTTTTGTCAAGAAAATGCTTCATCCGATATTGTGCTTATTGTTCTATCTCGAAGCAATTGCAATAACTACCTTCCTTTACTCCATAAACTTATTCACTTCTATATTTCATGTGTGAGTTTGTTGGAAAATTGATAGATTTGGTAGCTTATACCCATACAACATTTTAAAGGGGAAGGCTGAAGGGTGGTGTGGAAGCTAGAACTATACCATTACTTAGCCATAGGTAGCGATCAATCCCACCTCTTAAGTTTATACATTCATGCATCTCTATTAATTATCCACACATTCATCAAGTCTTTTGTTTTGGCCATCTATTTGAAGGTGGCAGGCTATTGAATGTTACAGTCAAGTGCTAAGGAATTTAAAAAGAATGGTAAAAAAAGAGCTTAGGAAACTAAGGTCTTTCTATGATATAGTGGTTTTAGGCAACCCATGTAGTTTATGGATTTGGTCAAAAAATTATTGGGCTAAGGAGGATATATAGGGATGGGTAAGAGCGATAAAGTGTGCAACTTGGTTATTCAGTTAATGACCACTAATATGGATTTTTTTGCTTTAGACAAAAGAAGTCTTTCAATGAAATTAGTATAAATTTGTTCTGAAGATTAGGAGGGGTTGTAGGCTAGGGTAAGATATATGATCACTTTTTTCCTTTAACAAATGTCACTGGGGCTCACAAATTCTCTACATCAATTCACAAGCTTGGCGAATAAAAAAATTGTTCCATTCATTTACAGATGGATCTAACATCTGAATATGAGGAGATCAGTTCTTGTATAACTTGCTTTCTAAGCACCATTATCCATAACATAGAGCTTCTCTTGGTGCCTAATGGTGCCTTGTGGATAGTGCCTTACAACTGGCTTCCTTTTCTTCTCCCCTAAACAATGTATATCATAGTTAAATCCCCACTATTTTGGAGCATAGTAAACTGTAACACCCCTTATATTCCCAAGTGTAGTTGATCATATTGACGCGCCAAAGATAGGGCGTGCTAATTAATTTATATCATTCTCAACATCAACGATAAATAAAAATGACAATAAATAAAAACCACCCGCAACATAATAATGGTAATGAACAATAATATAATACATAACTAAACTGAGATAAAATAAAACTCTCCAATAACACTGAATTCACTATAATAAATCTCGATAATACAATATTCTTAGAACTGAAATGTAAATAACTGGAACCACCTCAGCTCATTCATAAACTCTTGAATATAAAAGACTACTAGAATGCAACTACAAAGAAATAACAACTCATACGCTAAGGATGATGAAATTGGATCTCTAATTACTGCAACTCTGAATGCTCAGTCCTGCTGCTCCTGTATAATAATAATAATAATAATAATAATAATAATAATAATAATAATAATAATAATAATAATAATAATAATAATAATAATAATACACGGGGAAAAAAGGTTTTATATATTTGGATCAGGTCACAAAAGTTACAAGAAATATCTATATTACTTAACATTATTAAATGTGATTCATTTACACCCCATGCCATCGTCCGCTAGCACTCATGCAATATATGCCTCACCACTCCTCTAATCTGAAACAATTATTAACTATCCGTAATCAATCCACACCTTAACATACTAAGACTATTTTTACACATAAGTAACATATGAAGTATAACCCAATAGTCTAGTGCCCCACTGTTTCTCAACTCCCAACCTTACTAAGCTTCATGGGTGGGATGTCTCACCAGCAAAACCCAAACAAGGAACCCCCTGATACACTTCTTCTTAGCTTGGATGGTTATTAAGATCTATTGACCCAAGACTCACATATCACAATAGTAACATCCACATAAACCAATCATCTCTGACTGATTCTTAAGGATCTCATACACATTAGATAACTCCCAACTGAACTAGACTCCATACTTGGAACATATCGAGAACGAAATCCAAATAAGGAACCCTCTGATACACTTATGAGAGACTCCCTAAGTAAATACCTAGATCCAATATATATGTACACAAACCAATACACATATTAAGTTGGCTTAGAGAAATCAACCATTCCTAGACCGACTCGATAAAGAGTATTTACCCAACTTATGCAATTTATCATCAAACAGAGTATTAACCCATCTCATACCATTTATCAGCCAACAGATAGACCACAACAAAGAGTATAAACCCAACTCCACCATCTACCATCCATACAGATAAACCAAAATATAATCGTCCAACAACTGAGTGATAACTCAACTCAGGCTCCACATATAATTTATACAAAGAGTGTAACTAATCTATTTAAATCCATCATTAATGATCTACCATAATCACACATTGTTAACCATTCTTTACTCATTATGATTAAACCATCCCTCGCGTATTTTAATATTTTTTTCACTTATTATGTACACCTCCTGAATTACGTTTTACATATACCAATTCAATCCGAATTAGCCTCATAGCTATAACCGAGTCTCACGTATAACTATACGCGTATACCAATAAACATACCAAAATATCTATTACAATTGAGGCACACAATTCCTATTGTCAAACCACCCATTATCCTAACCCACAGGTCTTAAACATTCATACATTGTCCTCGCAATCAAACTAAATATACACATTATATATATACTCATATATGTATAATCGTGACTAATACTATAACATATTAAATTTATTTATATATATATATATATATACAAATGATGATATTCAATGCACACAAGTGTGACACTCCGCCTAATTAAATACCGGGTGATTAGTCCTTTTTTAAATTAAAATCAAGGTGAACGGTTGGTTCATTCTTAGCATCACTGTCGCAAGATAAAATTTCCAATTTAAACATCCTAAATAATTAAGCTAAGTGTTAAAACAATTTAAATTCTTATTTCCATTTTTATATTTCAACTTAAAAACCTTTTTAAATAATCAACAGTTTAAGAATCACATAAGTGTTGCGGATAGCAATCAACACAAAAGAATTAATCCATCTAGATTAACCAAACCAAGTCAAATAACCATACATGCAACCATCCTGACAAAAGTTAACTCCCAAGGAATACTGGAAATATAAACAAACGTAAATCTCTGAAAAATCCAAACTGAATAGGGAAATGGGCGACACATGCCCTAACTGAGCGAAACTGAAACAAGAATAAAATCAATGAAGGGGTCGTCTAAAACAACGGCCTGCAACTCCCACATCAGCTGTAGCGCGTCCAATCCAAAGAACCTATGCATGACGCCCTTGTGGCTGGGCACCTGTAATACATATACATATATAGACAAGAGAAAGAAAAAGATAGGAAACGGGTCAGAGCCCGAGTGTAAAACAGTTATAAAAATAGTTTAACAAGTATTTAAAATGCTTACCGACTAATGCAACAACCATGTTAGTATGCAACACTCTCTTGAGAATTCTCACATCTCATATAGTGTGCGTGCCTACCGTACTAATAAATATCATAAGTTTTTCTAATTTATTCTCCATAAGATTTTATCACGTGAAAAGCAAGGTTATGATATTTACTTTAGGAAATCATTCTCTTCAAGATTTCTTACGTTATTTAGAACAACTCATTACCGTCATAAAGTTCCCAAACACTTATAATAAAGTTGAGGCATTTATTCATACTTAACTAATTATACGCACAGTAGAAAGTTTCCATATAGATATACGTATATATATATATCAGTCACACATATAATATATATACTAACGAAAACCCACATAAATCCATGGTGCTGGCATACTCTGCTATCAAGTCCCCGTGTCACTCGTACTAAGGGAAATACTAGTTCGGAATCACTCTCAAACTGTATTAACACAAAACACATACAAATGGAGGCAAATCATAGTTTCAAGTCATTAAGAGGTCAGCACATACCCTCACGTCTCTTAGGACCGTCTCACTATCAATCAGATAGCCTGTACCAAGGAATCCTATGTTCCAAGGTACAAGTCAATATCCCCCATAAAGGTCCCATCGAGATAAGAGTGTCCCGGTGCGGTAACCCACGTGATAGCAATTAGCGCGGGTATGATTATACATAAGCATAATATAAATATGACACATGCATTCAATGATATATATTAATGTTCTCATTTTCCAATTAGGTTCGCACACGACCCAACGATAACAAGTATTAACCTCACCTTGTACAACTTTTACCCAATTACATCACGTAAAGGATTTGTTGCTTTTATTCTTAATTATAATTGTTTCATACTTACTTCTCATCTCTCGAAGTACTCTCTCTTTCTAAATATAATCTCAGTAGGAATAACCTCTCTAACTTTCTAATTTAAGTCTTTCACGAGTCTTTAAATCATTTAGCGAACGTACGCATAATTTCTAATATGGGACGAAACTTCCCGTTAACCCAAAATTTCAATCTATAATACATCTCACTCAACGGAGTTTACGTAGATCCTACTGGTCCTCTTCATAACCCATTTTACTCCATAAATAATAATCAAGGGTTCTTACGTATTTTAACCGGATTAAACAAAAAGGGGAAAAATATATAGTTTTCCAGGAGGGATCGATCGATCGAGGAAAAGGGGTCGATCTATCGATGTTCTTGGGTCGATCGATCGATCAAGCAGTTCTTGCCCAGAAACTGCAATTTAAACCTACGGGTTTCATCTTTCAAATTTCTCCAAAACATCATTATCGATTCCCAAACTATCAAATAACATTACTACTAGTTCTTTATACATATATGCATGATTCCCTACGTGAAACATGTATAAATTCATCAACGGGATTGTATTAAAGGGTCAATTTGTCTCAATTATCAAGAACCTTAATTTTTCACTAAACTTCCATTGTTCTAATTCTTTTTCCAGATTTCTCACTTCTAAATTATTCAAATTTCGCGGGTAATCCTCTACATATGATTGAGATTCCAGAATATATTTATTTTCTCTACATTATGTGATTGGGTTCTCTAAATCATTAAATTCTTCCATAAAATATAGGTTCAACAATCCTAATCTAACATGGTGAGACATTAACTAAAAGAGAAGCAAGATAGATACTTTCCACGAGAATATGAGTCCGAGTTTATGAGATTTGATGATGTGGTTGTGTTCTCCCTCCTCCGATCTACTCTCCGACGGTATTTTTGGTGAAAATGGTGCGACTATGGTGGCTCTAGCTTTGGGAAGTTCCTCACCGTCCTCCTCTAATGGCCTTTGTGAAATATGCAGGTTCTAACCCTAGAAGACAACCTCTAACACCTGATATACTTCTCTAATTCTCGTAGGTAATTAAATCCCAAAAATAAAAATTACCAAAATTCCCTCCCGAGTTACCGATTAGGCCTAAAAACGTCATAAGACCCAAACTAAACCCCCGGGTATATTTTTCTGACTATCTTGACCCTTCCGAACACTTTGGCGCACTCAAAATGACCATACGAGCGACTTATAATTTATTCACTTTTAATAATAAAAATTTAGTCTTGACACGACACAGACGCGTCCCGACTTAATTTCCATAATTGTCATATTATTCCCTCGTGACAATTTTAATAAAATAAATTTTACATATTACTCAATTCAATAAGTAATATTTAACAAATCAATAATTTTTCAATAATTACTAACTCTCGTCACGCTAGTAAACATTTAAAATAAATTTTCGGATTAATATTAAATTAATTTATCTCAATTAAATTTAATAAATCCCTAAATTTAAAAGCCATAAAAATACGGGGTATTACAGCAAGCCAAATAAGAGTAAAATATAACATAAGGCAATGAAATCACACACAACCTAAGATTGAAATTACTCCATTTATTTTTGGCTCAATTTTGAGACATATATTCTTTTTGTATCCCTTTATGTTACTGTTTTTTTTTCTTGGCTAAAAACATGTTCTATATTATTTTAAAACTTCAAAACTAAATTGATTAATTTGAAATCATATCTAAACTGTTTTTGATATAATATATAGTTGATGTATTTTTTAATTTCAATAGTTTTTATATTATTAGTTTTGTGTGTTAATATTTTTTTAGAGCATTAATATTTGTTTTGTGTTTATATAATATTTCTGGATTTTAAAAGTGTTTAAATTAACTTTTGATCAATCAAATTAATTGGTTAATTGTTTATTTTACCACAACATAAAACTTGCAGCGTTTCATTTTTATTTAGAGTCGTTTTGTTGTGTTCCATGGCAATCTTTTTGGGCCAATCAAATTGTTGCATTTTGAGACACGTGAGTTCTTCACGCGTGTCTCTAGGCGTGCTGTTGGTGTCGAAAAAAATGTCCCCTGGTTATTGTCCAGATTACCCCTAGTGTACCCTTGGCTATTTACACATGTAACCTTGTGTTTGTGATCTCTTTTATACCCTCTACAGTGCTTGGTTGTACACGATTTTACCCCTTTGGTTCTTGGTATTTTCTTGTTAAACCGGGTTGTGTCTAGATCTTTACTTTGTTTGCTATATATATGAGGTGTTAGGGTTTGAAAAAATGGGGATTTTTTATTTTGCAAAACCTACTGAAACTCTGTCGAAATTTCGACCTACTTTCTCTCTATAAATTTCTTATGTGAGTTTGTATGTTCTGAGAGTTTATACGTTTGTCCTCAAACACTAATTCATAAAAGCTTTAAGAGTTTGGGAGTTTAAGTTTACTGGTTCTTGAGTTTCATTTGGTTGATTAAAGATCTGGTGGTGTTTCAAGTATTTTAACTCTCTTGCGTTTAACCATTTTTGGCGTTTGATGTTATGGTTACCTTGGCACTTGGAGAGATGATTTCTCATTATTTATTTTATAACTAGTTCCTCTCATCCACTTCTTGGTATAATCTCTTCCCTTTATACATATATATTTATATTTGCACATATATTTTTATATCTCTAAATATATACATATTAATCAGTTCTAATTTTTTTATTTAGTCTCTTTTATTTTAAATTTGAAACAAAGTTTGTTAGAACTAAAACAATATTGGTTATTATTATTTAAACTTATTTTTTAGTGATAGAAAATTTAGTAGAGTTTGGTATTTTCCTTTGCATGGTTCAAACACTAAACTTAGATTTTTAGATTTGTTTGTTTATATAACTTGTTTTGAGATTTTTGGACCCTGCATGTGTTGATCTACATATCAGTATCGTAGATCCTAAAATAAATTTAACTTTGTTCAGATTTGGTTCTTTAGTTCCAGTAAAATTAGTCAAAACTTTTGGACCTGTTTCTGTTTGTCACAAATTTTGTTGTAGAAAAATAACAACATTAATATCAGATTTATTGAACTAGACTGTGCTGGTTGAGATTTTCTTTTGATTATTTACTGTTTCCTGATTACTTTTACTATTGAACATTTTTTGTTTGTTCATTTTAATAGTGACCATATTTTGTTACCGTAGTATCTAATCCAAATCATATATCATTATTCTATTTTGTGTACTTCTTCACTGGTACCCTTGCTGTGGGTGTGAAGCTGTCTGGGTATCCTAAGTTTTCCACTGACTTGGTGTGTTTATTATTCATTTTATTGCAGGGTTTGGTCTTGGTTTACAGTTTGTATCGACTAAGTTAGTTCATTTACACTTGCAATTCTGTAATATGTAATTAAACAAGGGTAATAGTGGACTTGGGTGTATGTGTTATCCTGATACTAAATGACATAGGGTTTTCCACTTGTGGATTTCCTCGAGAATAAATATTGTGTCCTCTTTTACTTTTCCTTATCCCATTTTAATTAGTTTTTATTTGTTCAACATCATCACAATCTCTTTTTATTTGTGTGTGTGTGTTACAGTTTCAATTAAAGTTTTAAAACATGTTTTTATCAAAGAATTAAAATAGTTTTTTTTTATTAACTAGAAACTTTAGTATATTAGGTTATTTCAAGTGGTATCAGAGCATCAGGATTCACTTTTTAAAGTTTGTATTCCGCAAAGATACTGAACTCTTTTGTTTTAAAAATCAATCTTTTATTATGAGTGATTATAATGGTTCTTCCGTATGTCCTCTCATGTTCGATGGTGACAACTTCGCTTACTAGAGAATAAGAATGATTGTACCCCTCCAACACTTAGGAGATGAGGTATGAGAGATGGTTGAGACTGATTTTTCTGCTCCTACTTATTTAGTTGGTGATGATGATGCTCAAATTTCTGCTACAAAACCTCTTTCAGAATGGACTAAAGAGGAAAAGTTAAGCTCACAGTATAACAACAAATGTAGAAATGCCATTTTCCAAGCGATGGGTGCAATTGAATTTAAAACAATTTCAGCTTGCACCACATCTAAAGAGGCCCGGGACATTTTAATTACAACTCATAAAGGAGATTCTAGGGTTAAAAGGGCCAAGTCACAAATGCTAGTTAGACTTTATGATTCCCTAGATATGAAGATAATAAAATTTTGATGAATTTTACCTTAAATTGCTAGATATTATTATTTAATCTCATGCTAATGGTATTACGTATGTTGATTCAGAAATATGTGATAAAATCATTAGGGCTTTTCCTAAGAGTTTTGATTTAATAATCCATGCCATGGGTGAAAATATTGATAGTTGTAATACTCCTCATCTTTTGTGTAGTAAACTTAAAACGTTTGAACTTCAAAACACTTAAAGAGATGAACAAAGAGACAAAGCATCCGTACACACCGAAACACAAAATGTGTTGAATTTTAGGTCTAGTGAAAATAATATGGCCTTTGTTTCCTCCTTGACTAATTTGAATAAATCTGAAATATGCTTAGATTATTTAGATAATGAAATTTCTCTTATGACTAAACACTTTAATTTTTTTTTAAGTTAGGAATAAGTTCGCTTCAAAGGAAGGCCAACCTAGTTATTCAAATAGACCTCATGAAAAATACTTTGAAAAGAAAAGTTTTGAAAAATCAGAACCTAAGAAGAATTTAAGCCACATTCAATGTAGAAAAGGTAATGAATATGGACATTATGCGAACAAATATTTTTTTAAAACTAAATGGGAACCTTCTAATAAAGCACATTTGTCTAAAACTTGGGATGATAGTTCTGATTGTGATAATGAGGACTGCTCTAATAATCTTATGGCTTTCACATCTGTTTGTACTATTAAGTCTGGGGACATTTTTAACAATCTATCAACATTTTCTGATGATTTTTATTTATGTGTGTGTAGATAATTGTGAGTTAAAATTTATAATTTTATTTCATGCCCAAAATTGTCCTAATGTCACAACTTCTTTATTTGATATTGGCAATATTTATGGTGATTTTGATGAATCTGATACTATAGAGGATTCTGCTATGGTAGAAGTGTGTGTGATTAATAATTCTGTTGACTTCACATTTGATGACAACACACATTTAGACTAAATTAATTCTAGGTTATTGGGGAAAATTGATGTGTTGAATAATCAAATTAAACTAATAACTGAAGAATCTGCCTTTCATATTAAAGAACTTGAAAAATATGTTTTATTACTTAAAATAAGGGTTGTTATGTTAACTGAACTTAACCACTCTCTTAAAATTAAACACAAGGATGTTTTGAATAAATATGATGAATCTAAAAAGGAACTTGATGACACTTTACAAAAGTTACATGTGTATTCAAACACCAGTATAGTTGCCAAATATTTAAATAAATATGATGATCTTGCCTCTTTATAAAAGGATTTGGATTTGTTGGTGAGGATTTTGGTAAAACTAATTTCGTTAACTCTAAAGAACAATTACTGATTCACCTGAAAGTAAGATGAACTTTAAACATGTTAAAAATGAGGATTAAGGAAATGCTTTTGTTAAGTCGGTGTTTTTTTGTAGCTTCTGTCATAAAAATGGAAATCTAAAAAAATTACGTTTTAAGAAATTAAAAGAAAATTAAACCGACTTAGGCAATCTAACTCTATTAGAAATAATCAAAATGAAAAACCTACTTTTTAGTGTGGTTTTTGTTCAAAGAAAGGTCACTTGGAACCGTTTTGTTTTCAAAAAGGCAAAATTGAATATAAAGTTATGCTTAAACATTCTTCCCCAACTAAACCAGTTTATAGAAAATTTTACCGTTTCAAGTTTTGTAATAAAAATGGTCATTTAATAGATTTTTGTTATAAAACGTTGCATGCTATTAAACATGTCAACAAACCAAGTTTGTTTTATGGTAAAATTGAATCAGTTAAGAAGCCTATTCTGTCTAACAAAAAACCTTTAAAAATTGAAACTGAAATTTTAAAACCCAAGACTGTTTGGGTTATTAAGACTGAATCAGGTGACATATTAAGATGTAACCTTGTTTTATCAGCATTAAATGATCACCATAAAAACACTTAGTGGTACTTAGATTCTGGATGCTCTAGGCATATAATGGGGGATAAATCCAAATTCACCACTTTAAAATATTTTGTTGGTGGAATTATGACTTTTAGTGATGGAAAATGTCCCACATCATAGGCAAAGGTTCAGTTAAGACAGATGGGCTCCCTAACTGGGAGGAAGTTCTTCTTGTTGATGGTTTAAAAGTAAACCTTCTAAGTATTAGTCAATTTTGTGATACTAATCATATGGTGAATTGTTCAAAGTCAGATTGTAAGATTTGAGACCCTAGTGGAATACTATTTTGTGTGGAACTAGGACTATAGATAATTGCTATGCTATAATTCATGAAAGTGATTATGAAAATTGTCTATATTCTAGGATTAGTGATTTTGAATTATGGCATAAAAAATTAGGACATCTAAACTATGATAGTTTATCTAAACTAACTAGTCAAAATCTTGTTCGTGGTGTGCCTAAAATCACTAAAATTAAACATTCTGTTTGTGGGACATGTCAAATTAATAAAATACACAAAGCCCCTCATAAGAAAGTGAATGATATCTTTACTTCTCACCCTTTGGAATTGTTACATATAGATTTAATGTGTCCCTCTAAGACAATTAGTTTGTGTGATAACTTTTATATTCTTGTTATAGTTGATGACTTCACTAGATTTACTTGGGTAGCATTTAAGAAAGAAAAATTCGATAAATTTAATCATTTTCTGAAAATTTTGCTAAAAATTGAAAATGAAAAGGATACTCAAGTTACTCGTATTCGTAGTGATAGGGGTGGGGAATTTAAAGACACGAGTGTTGTTGATTTTTATATTAGGAATGGGTATCAACACGAATTTAGTGCCCCTAAGTCACCTCAATAAAATGGAATTGTAGAAAGAAAAAAATCGTACCATTCAAGAAATGGCTCGAGTTTTAATTCATGCTAAAAATTTGCCAAAATATTTTTGTGTTGAAGCTACTCAAACTGCTTGTCACATAATAAATAGCGTTCATTTAATAAAAAATACAAAACAAACCCCTTATGAATTATGGTATGGAAAGCAACCAAATCTGAAATATTTTAGGGTGTTTGGTAGTGAATGTTACGTATGTAAGGATCATGAATATTTATCCAAATTTGATATTAAAGGTGATAGTTTTTTTTTTCTAGGATACTCTTTTTTATTTTTTAAGAAATTGGTTTATTCAGCTAAGAATTTTAGAAGAAAGCCTCTTCTAAATAGCTTACATTCATATCTGCATCCCTAAAGATTGGAACTAAGAAGCTTAAATTAGGCTTTTAATAAAATAGAACCTTTACAAGATATTGAGAACTTGAAGAAAAAACTAGAACAAGCTTTAAACTACCAAGTGTATAGAATTAAACTCCAACAACACATATTCATGTATTAAATTAGGAAGACTCAATTTATTCACTTGAATCAGACCCCTCAGATTCTTTGAAAAGACTTCAACATTTGTAGAGAAAAGGACTCTATCTTCCTTGTTTCCCAATTTAGCTAGGAAATCAGCTACTTGGTTGCCTTCCCTAAGATCCACCTCTATTTGCTCCCCATCGCAACCCAACCCCAGCAGCTGCTGCACGTTTATGAGAGTCATGGTCATCTCTCCAAAACCAAAATGGAAGGTGTGGGTAGTATCCCACCATCTCTCCCCCAGAACGCACAAGACCGCTATCGAACGAGACATCTCATCCAGTGCAGACGCCAACCTCCCAAAACCCGCTGATGATACCACCCAACGCACCACAGGTGGAAGATGCTACCAGACATCCTTAAGCCCCGTCGTCCCGCGGGCACGCATGTTATCCAAAGAGATATCAGACTGTCAAAAGAAAAAACCTTGTCAAAATTCAAGAAGAAAGGGAAAATCACCAAAAAAGCGAAGAATGCCAAAAGTCAAGTTACTTACATAACCGCCAGGGCTCACCACCCTCAAAGAGCGATGACGCGATGCCTCCCGCAACAAGATGCGCTCATCCACAACTAGCTCGAATGCGTCAAAGGAGTTCTCACTCCCCAAAGCAAGAGGCGACCTGACCCTCTACTCCACATTCGCCCAATCATCAACAGTCAACCATTCTCTATGTGCTGTTGTGCTCACAAAATCGGCCATTTTTTAGAGATCGAAATGCTAGAACTATTTACACAGGAAAATCACAAAAAGAAAGAAAGCAAGAAGGTGTGAAAAATGAAGGGAATTCGCCCCCTTTATATAGGATGCCAAGCGTCATGCCGATCGACACTGACTCCCAACTACCGATCGGCACTGCCTCTTTGCCTTCCCGAGGTAGTTCAAAAGTCCGTGCCACTACCGAATGGCACCCCTCATACCATGCCGACCGGCACCCCCCTTAAAATTTTGTACAAAAATTCCCAAAAAATCCTCAGAAAATTCCTAATAATATCAGGAAGGATTTAGAACATTTTCACCAAGAAAACTTCGCACTCCCTCAGGCGAAACCTCTTTTTTTTCCTAGTGAAACTCTCAAAATCCAAGTAAATCTCCTCCCAGTGAAATCCCCGGGCATCTCTAAGGATCACCTCCTATAACCCAAAGGTATGAAACCTCCCAAGTAATACGTTAAATACCTGAACTACCTAATCAATTCCCCAGCGGAGTTTACAGTATCAAATTGGTTGTCCTCACAAAATCTCTAAAAGATACAAAAGTTTCCCCAGCAATCAGCTCCCCAGCTTAAATCAAAATCACAAGGTATTTGTACCCAACGGAACCCAAAATCCAATCTTTATCCTCTCTTAGGTCAGAATTGACCTCGATCCTAGATCATCACCTTAGTTAGGCCAGAATTGACCTCGATCCTCGGTCGTCACCTCTCTTAGGTAAGAATTGACCTCAGTCTTGGATCGTCACCTTAGTTAGGTCATAATTGACCTCGATCCTCGTTCGTCACCTCTCTTAGGTCAGAATTGACCTCGATCTTGGATCGTCACCTTAGTTAGGTTAGAATTGACCTTGGTCTTGGATTGTCACCTTAGTTAGGTTAAAATTGACCTCGGTCCTCGGTCGTCACCTTAGTTAGGTCAGAATCGACCTCGGTATTGGATTATCATAACTGAAGCCCGCATAATTGGGTTCGACCCGTAGAATTGATCATCACAACTTAAGCCCGCAAAATTGGCTTTGACCCGCATAATTGGTCATCACAACCTAAGCTCGTATAATTGGCTTCGACGCGTAGAATTGGTCATCTCAACTTAAAGCCCGTAAAATTAGCTTCGACCTGCAGAATTGGTCACCTCAACTTAAAGCCCGCAGAATTAGCTTCGACCCATAGAATTGGTCATCTCAACTTAAATCCCGTAGAATTGGCTTCGACCCGCAGAATTGGTCATCACAACCTAAGCCCACAAAATTGGCTTCAACCCACAGAATTGGTCATCATAACCTAAGCCCGCAGAATTGGCTTCGACCCACAGAATTGGTCATCACAACTTAAGCTCGCAGAATTGGCTGCGACCCACAGAATTGTTCATCACAACCTAAGCCCGCAGAATTGGCTTCGACCCACAGAATCGATCACCCCCAACTTAAGCCCGCAGAATTGTCTTCGACCCATATAATCGGTCACCCTCAACTTAAAGCCCGCAGAATTGTTCATCACAACCTAAGCTCGCAGAATTATCTTCGACCCGCAAAATTGGTCATCACAACCTAAGCTCGCAGAATTGGCTTCGACCCGCAGAATCGGTCACCCCCAACTTAAGCCCGCATAATTGGCTTCGACCCGCATAATCGGTCACCCCCAACTTCAAGCCCCTAGAATTGGCTTCGACCCGCAGAATCGTTCATCCCCAACACCTCCTTAGGAATTGACCTAAACCTTTCCTTTAAACCATCCCTAGTATTTCCCCTTAGGTCCTCGGAATTGGCCTCGACCCCCTGAATTGGTCATCATTGCTCGCTTAGGTCCTCAGAATCGGCCTCGACCCCCTGAATTGTTCATCCTATTTCAAAGCATCATGCGGTGTCTATTCGACGGCTATCGTTTGTTCCAAACTAACCCATTGAGGGGATAGACACCTCATTCTGTTACCCCTTAAAGTCTCCTTAGGTCCCTAGAACCTCCCTTCATCACTACAGACCCAGGTCATACCCCGATTACTGACCTAGAAGCCATCGGGCACTCCCAGGCTCCGTTTGACCAAAATTCAAAGTCTTTAGCTCAATTGAGGCTGAATGAATCTTCGAAGGGAACTGAATCCCCTTTCCAACGGTCTATCTCGTGCACAATTTTGACTTACCATGCGGACAAATGACCCATTTTCCCCCGAAACTCAATCAGGAGGCCATCGGGCGCTCCCAGGCTCTATTTGATCTAAGTCACCTCTTTAGCTCGATCGAGACTGAATGAATCTTCGAAGGGCACTGAAATTCCTTTCCAACGGTCTGTCCCATGCGAGATTTCGACTTACGGTATGGAGGAACGATCCGTTTAACTCCGAGAGGTCACCGAATGCTTCCAGGGCCCGATTGACCAAACTCAAATCTCCAAACCGGATCAAACTCTTTAGAATATCGAAGTAAATCTCCTAACCTTTCCAATGGTCTACCCTGCGAGCAATTCAGACTTATCATACGGATGAATGATTCGCGTCCGATGATTCCCCGTCCAATGGACCGATGAGCGCTTTCGAGCCGCATTTGACCCAAAGTCATCTCCCAAACCTGAGAGCAATCCAATTACTTTCGAAGGTATCTGAATTAACGTTTCAACGGTTTGCGCTCTGCGGCCAATTTTTTGAAAAGGCGTGAAAGACACTGCCAAAGGGCAGGTCTCAGGTGTGCCTAAACACACCTGCCGGTTGGCAGGACTAGGGCTATCTCGATTAGCAATGCCCTAGGCCTATAAAAAGGATTCCTTGACCTCACTTGAAAGAGATCCCAGATCTGGTAGATATCACCCTCAGCAAATCCAGAAAACCTCTTTAGAAGTCTGCGTGATTTCCACACCCAAATCCCTTTTCAACCTTCATTTTTCATCATCCTTTTCGTCAAACTTGGTGAATTAACTACCCTCCATCATCCTCCAAGCCTAAGGGCTGCTCTCCAACATACAATATCAAGCTCAAGATCTTCAAGAAGGTCCAATTTTCTCAATTCTCTCCTTAAATTCTCATAAAATAGCGTTAACTCGTTTTATTACTTAGCACTTTTATTCTCTCATCTCACATATCCTAATATACTTTTTTATTTAGTATTATTTCACATATCGTATTTTCATATAAAAAAACCCCCAAAAATAAGAAAAAAAGGATTTGTTTATAAATTCCAAATGGGAATTCTCACACTTTTCTTACACTTTTCTCACAACTAAAACATTTTTTTACACACACACACACACAATTAAGTGAATCCCCCGATTGGATTTATGGGATAAACCTTGCCCCTCGTTTTGCATGCGAACTACGTGGACTTTGATGCCTCTATAGGCTACATAGGCGTCTTGGAGTAAAATTCAAGATTCGAGTCCTATTTTTACCTTTTCTCTCATTTTCTATTTTTTTCTAAAACTCAATTCTCTTATATTCTATATACTTTTTCGTAGTAGCGTATTATCCCATATGTGTTATCATTCCCTCATAACGATCAACGTAAGGATAATCGCGTAAATCCCATTTTCTAATATTATTTCTACATTCCTACGGATTAATCGCTTCATCTCTTTCATGGTACAAGTCGAGGATTCCTATCTCCGCTACATATACACATACACACATATCACGGGAAAAATAAAGGAAAATAACAAAAACCGATGAGAGACCGTAAGGGGGTAATGGGTGCCTAACACCTTCCCATTTCGTAACTTAGCCTCCGAACCCTTTTCGAATCATTTTGGTTTCGTATGCATCAGGATGTCTTTGGATGCTGTCCTTCGGGATGGCTCCCTTTCTTTTGTCTTTTTTGAGTAAAATATACTGGCGACTCCATCTTTTACATTTTTCACCTCACCCAATGACGCCGGCCGAAGCACTCCCGAGAGGGACGCGCGGGACCTAGGATCCTCACTCTTCCCGCCCGTCGTGAGGATCGGGGATGGCCACTAGTTGCAAAGTGTCCTTTGGGTGTACAGGACCACATCAAGAACAACTATCGGTAAAACTCCCTACATGTTAACATTCAAAATAGAGGCAGTGGTTAAAAAAAAAATTAATTTGCCAATTCACCGATTCCTCAATTTTGATTCACCAAAGAGTGACCTCATGAGAAGGTTAGATTTGGAACTAGTTGAAGAGGTCAAAGAGCATGCATCACTTCGAGTGGCAGCATCTAAAAACCCCCTGCTCGATTCTATAACCGACGAGTAAAACTGATGAACCTAAAGCAAGGGGACCATGTCCTGAATAATGTCATTCAGAAGGGAAACAAGTTAGAGTTCAACTGGCACAATCCATATAGAATATTGTCCATAATACAACCAAGACCTTACGATATAAAAACCTTAAACACGGAGAAGTTCAAGAATCTGTGGCACGTCGATTATCTAAGGAAGTGCTATCAGTAATTAAATGTGAAGTCTTTTTTTAATATGTAACTTCTTTCGATGATAAATAAAAGTTCTATTTTACTCCAAGAATGATTCCACTTTAACTTTTCTTTATTTTGGGGGTATAATATATGTACATATCAACAAATCATTGATCGAACTAAATACTTCATGTATGACTTCATCTATAAACGAGTCATGAATAAGAAGTCTCAGATTCATATATGATCTTATCCCAGGACAGACCACGAATAAGAAGCCTCACCAAATATGGGAAATCCATTACAGTCTTATGAACGATGAGATCTGAACATAATTGACTATTACAAGGATTGATCTTAACATGTTTGGTCAATTCTAGTAACCAATATTGATACCTGGTGAAGATGATAATATTTATCCATACGACCTATAAACTAGCACCAGCATCGATAAGACCGAAGTCAAGACAACTCAGGCTCGTCCAAAATTGGTAGCTAATAAGGTAAATCAAGTTAGTAAAAAGTCAGGCAAATGATCATAAGACTAAACTATTAGCAGGCCTATACCTAGTTCTAAAATAGGTTGACATGGTCAATAAGCCAAGTATCACAATAAGTCCATAAGACCAGAACTGAATCAATTGAAAAACTTACAACCACATTTATTTGTGCAAAATCAAATGCATGTAAAAAGTTGTAAAAAATTAAATGAGAAGAAGAAAAAGTCATAACAGATGAAGGATTATTCATTACAAGAAACGTTTGCGCGATCATTACAACCATGATAAAAAATAAAAAGTCATGGAAAGGCACTCCAAGATCAGGGCAAAGGAAAATCATCTCCAGCCATAGGGTTGGAGGCATCAGTGATGACAATATATCCAGTTGAGAATAGAACAGTGTCATCGGTAGTAACCTGGTCGGTATCAATTGCTTGATCATCCTCAGAAGCAAACTCCTGATCCATTTACTCTGAAGCAAGCATTCTGGCCTCTGTGTCTTTACCTTCCCATTTCTTGACCTTATCAGCAATGTCAGGGTAGTGCCTCATAACCCTCTTCTTAAATTCCTCATAGCCATTAAGAAAGAACGTTAAACTAACAACGTTATAATCAACAAATGATTTATACTTCTCAATTACTACCTCTTTAGCCTTGACTAGAGCTTCTTTTTCCTGCACAAGATTTTGATTAGTCGTCTCCAATGCCTGGTTAGATGTGACCAAGTCATCGTTTGACTTCATTAGACCCCTTTTCACGCTCCTCAACTTATCAGTACTTGCTTGAACTTTCAACTTGTTGCCTTCCCCTCAGCCCGAATAAGAGAAACGATCTTAAAGATAACCTCCTCATCCTTTTGCTCCAACTCTATATGGGTCTTCTTCAAATTATCCATTATTTCCTATAGGCTATCCTTCAACTTAGTGTTCTTTTTCGCCAGTCTTGTATGGTATTTTTCTATTCTTCATAGGCCACATGTTTGTTAACGACCTTCTCCTTCAGAATGGTTGTTGCCATAGAGCTTTGTTCATAACACAAGTAGTCAGGAAGAGTAGTAAAATGAACAATTAATGCAAGATAAAGACAAGTATGATGGAATTACCACCCTTAAGCGATAATGGGCCAACCTCCACTCGGCATTCAGATCATAGGCCCTCAAGAACTCGAAATCCTTATTATAATCGTGATGGCCATAAATATTGATGACATTGTTCATATGTTAGAAGATGAAGTCATGTTCCCTTTTAGGATCCTCTACAGTGACCACGTGGGAAGGATCAAACTTGAAATCCTCAACTTCCTCATATCGAGAGGTTGATCCCTGTGCTTGAAACAAAATACGAGTAGGCCTCCCCTATATTTTCACCTGTTCAGTGACATATTTAACTCTAAAAACCTTGGAATCACCTTGTGGCTACGAGTCCTCTAGTGGTCTTTTGTCCCCTACAGTAGGATAAAGAGGGGACATGAGGGCTTGTTCTTTAGATTTGGCCCTAACAAAAGCTTTGATTTTGGTCGTTTATCTTCCAGCGACCTCCGCCCGCTACCTCTCCTCAATATTAACCCTTTGTTAAGTATTCTCTTTCTTCTTAGCTCTGGCTTCAACATCAGCCTTCTTTCTTTGCTTGACCTCCATCTTCTTATGACATTCTAGATCCATTTGCATTCAATCAAGATGCTTAGGCACCACTCCGTATGTGGACTCATAGGGATGACCTGAAGAGATGGGAGATCGAACTGCACAAATAAGGAGGTAAGAAAATTCTAGATGGGCAAAAAAGATTTTCAACAAAAATAAGGTTGAACATAAAGGGTAGCTACCTATCTCAGCTTCGGCTTCACACCCTTGGTTGGTTCGATTTAAAAAAACACCCCCTCCTTCATAGGGGTAGCTACTTCAACAAGAGTAACCCCACCTGGAGGGGTGTGATATCCAGCATCTATGAACTTCGACACATAAAAAAATCCTCAAACTTAGGAGGATGCATGCAGTGAGCCTCCACTAAGTCATGCACTGCAACTGAAAGTTTTGGAGCATTCTTCACAGAAACAGAGCACAAAGGAATCAAAATAAAGAAAATTAAAGAGAAACATAATTCAAGAGAAAATAAAATGTACATATTCAGTTCGAGCGATTCTATTCACGAGGGATCTTACAGGACCTATCCTTCTCATGGATCCTAAACACCCAATCACCCATTTGTGAACACATATTGTCCCTTCCAGACACGATTACTACTTTGGATGACCTTAACTGTACTTATATGTGAATTCCTACGAGAGAAGTCATAATACCTAAGGGCCTTAGCGTTATCTTTTAAGACAAGGACATATCTGAATATATCCCTAGTAAGATCAAATCCAGTCTCGGCCTTCCAGGGCATCATTGCCCCTAGGATAATCATATAATCATTAGGGGGAAGTTGAGTAAGAGTGACTTCATACCCACTAATAATTGATCTAATGATAGGATGGAGGGGTAGATAAAGTTTGACTTGTAAAGCCCGGGCAAATCTCAGCTGAGCTTGAGACATCATAAACCCTCTCTTCACTAGTGGGCATCCTAGTAGAAATGCTAATGGGAATACTATATTTTCCTTCAAGATGTCCAATTCATCTTAAAAAATATCACAAGCCTACCACGTGACATCAATGGTTGAGGGGTGTCGATGTAAAAAATTAAACTTGATCCAATTTTATAATTATGACACCCCACCTAATTAAATACCGGGTGATCACTCATTTATTAAATTAAATCAGAATATCTAATTGTCTCATTATTGGCATCATTGTCGTAAAATAGTTTAACCCTATTAATAACCTAATACATAATTAAGCTAGTGTCAAAACTCTTTTTTTTATACCCAAATAATCCATTAATAATTTCCAAGTATTAGGACATCAACTGTTTACCATACACATGAATATAATAATTACTGGATATGAATCAACTACTGAAATAAGTAAGAGTGGATAAAGCATTCCAGTTCAAAGTCTCAAACCAATAAACCATAATGTTACTCAATCCAATTGAAAAGAACTACAAAAGTAAACTGAGTAAAATATCTAAGATAAAACTAATGAGAATGGGTGACACATGCCCTAAATGAAATCTCTAAATAGAACTGAATGAAATAATAGAGGCGTCTAATCTCAATAACCTACAACTACAGCTCGCCAAGTAATCCAAGTGTCTCGATCTGGTGTCCCTGTGGCTGAGCACCTGATATAACATATATATATAACAAAAGAGAAGAATTGCAAGAGACGGGTCAGAGCCCGAGTTGTAAAAATATTTTTTTAGTAAGTATTTAAAATTTGCAATAAAGCAAATATTATGAGCATGCTAGATTGTTACATGAGATTCTCACCTCTTATCTATTGTGCACGCCTAACATACATCTACCACATATTAGTTATGCTACCCATCCTAACTAGTTCGAAGTCATCATATCACCATCTACGTTCACTAGTAGTATACCCGTATCGCCCATACACTACGTTATTGAAATAGTTCATCCCACATAACTAAATTTCATTATTCACCGTTCGAATGGTTAATCTTTTACCCACTAAAATTATTTTATTTCTCATTATTACTATATCTACTAATTTCACACAATAGAATTTCCCAGGTATATTTATATATATATAGTCACATCATCCCTATATATATATACTAATCCTTCACCCCTTGGTTAAGATCACTTGGCGCAAAGCATTTATTATTATTACCATATCCACTAGTTTCACACTGTAGAAATATTCACAAGTATATGTATATATATATATATATACAAAGTCACCTCATCCCTATATGTATATATACTAATCCTGCACCCTTAGGTTAAGACCACTTGGCCCAATGCATACTCTGCTATCATGTCTCGGTGCATCTCTCACTGCATAAAGGACTGTTGGTTCAATCTCTCACGCACCATAAAATTCGAATCACATATATTGGAGGCAAACATAATCCCTAGCCAAATGGGTCACGCACATACCTACTCTCCCATTCAGTCGTCAAAACTATCCTACATCTCAGATAAAACGTAACCAATTTCATATGCTCTGGGTACAAGTCAGATATCTCCCTAATGGAAAACACAGGATAAGACTGTGCACTACGCGAAAACCTCCTCCTGATAGAAAGCAGCGTAGGTATGCTATACACATAATAATAAGCATATAATAGGCATACACACATCCTATTAAAATTAATAGGTATTCCCTCAACCAGAACATATACTTTCCATACGTATTATTCTCTCTTTACTACGTATATTATATTTATTTGGATTACTTTATCTTTTGTAATTCCCAAAGTCAATTCACCATTCCGAATATTTAAAGTATTATTCCTCACATACTTTCCAAAAATTCCGCATTATGCTAAATTCATTAAATAGGAGTTCTCCTCACTTAAATTAACTGTATAACTCGATTTGGGTAAAAATAGGATTTTCTAGGTTTTGGACCAGTCGTTCGAACCAAGTCTCATGTCGTTTTAATGACTTCTCGTTCGAGCCAACTTTGACTGACATCGCGTGACTTTTGGCAACCAACACTGTTACGTCTTCAACCTTTAGCAGTTACGTTTTATCATATTTACAACCCTAAAACCTCTAAGATTTCAACCCAAACACCAATCAATCAATTCTAATCATCTTCCTAACATCTATACATGATTTCTAACAATATAACATCATTAAATCATCACCAATCATCAATCAAATTCTAAATCCCCAATTTAATTATCAAGAACCCTAGTTCTCAAATTTAAATGCATAAACCTAACTTAAAACCTAGATTTATACAAAACATTATCATAAATTCGTGGACATCATCCTACCCACATGAGGAATCAAACTCTTATCACATGAGTCCTAATAACTTTGTATTTTGCACCTTTATTTTGTCTTCTTTTTGTCTTATTCTGATGTACCTTTTTGTAATATTTCCATTTATCAATGAAATAACTATTTTCTTCAATTAACTTGTCACTTTTTTACGCTTAGGTGTTGCTCTGTCTCCTTTTATTATTAACCAATCGTTGCTTTTATCTTTATAGTTCATTGCCAATATGGAACAAATTGATTCCACTGGTTCTGAGCTACTCAAAAGATGCAATAATCTATTTAAAGCTGGTCACTTGGATTTGACAGATGAAGAATTAATAGACTTGCTCGGCGCATATGCTTCTGATCAAGCAAGGGATGCATACAATTATCTCAAATTCCTTCTTGATCGGGCTATGGACAACAATGTTGCTTACTCTGAGATGATTGAAGATTTGCAGGTATACCATAATGAATCCAAAGCTTTACCACATGCCAACTATGAAGCCAAATACAAATCATTGAGTGAAGGATGGGGTTTTGAGAAGAAATTAGAAAAATATGCCTCTGCATACCGAAAAAAGGAGTTCTTGTTGAATTGTGATCTTTATGAATCTAAAGGGATCGTCAAGCTCTTGGAGGAGGAGAATAAAAAACTCCGGAATGAGTTGGAAACTTTGAAATAGTCTTCTATTAGTGGTTCTGATGAAGGTGACTCCTTTTTAGAGAATGAGAATTCCAGGTTGATGGAAGAATTTGAAACTGTGAAGAAATACAAACCTGCATAATCTTCTAGACAAAAAAGAACAAGCCAACCAACTGTTGAGGAAGATAAGACCAAGAAAACCTTAGCCAATCAGGATGCCCAACTGAAAGCAGAGAATTATGATATTATTGACTTATCTACAAAGCTAGAAGCTAAGGACAAAGCCATTATTGACCAGTCCACACAATTAAAGGTGAAGGATAGTGTTTTGAAGAAACTTTAATGGCAAGTTGAAAGGTTGACCTTTCAATTTCTTAAACAACTCAGAAAGGTGTGGATGGAAGGCTATAATGAAGCTTTAGGTCATGTAGATGATCACCTTGCTCAATCCCATCATGAAGGCTATAAATGGGGTTGGACTAATTATTTGACTTTATTGAAGCATGATCATAATAACCAGCTGTGGTATTGAAACGAGATTGGTCTTTTAGATTGTGATAATCCCCTTTTCAAGTTGGACAGTTCATAGATCCCTGTTGATGCTATTACCTGATGCCTAATCACTAAATACTTAGGGGACTATGGTTTACATGATGTTCATGAGATTGTTCATCCTCCTCACTTGATCAATGTGCCGAGCAGCAACAACAAAATAATTTTAAGGGATTTTAACTTCATTAATTCTTCCTATACTTTGGATGATCCTCCTGCTGGAATGGAAAGAGTATAACCATCTCAGTCGACCTCCAAAGCTGAAGGAAAATGTCATGTTGAATAATTCTCATGTATTCTATTATTCATTTGAATGTAATACAATTTTTATGAATGAAAATTCATATGTTTGTGTTGTTAACTTATGATTATTTTAATCAGACAGTCAACTTGTGATTGTAATGCCATTGATTATACTAATGCATTTAGATATATTAATCTAAATTTAGCATTAGTTATCAGTGGTGACCAAGTGTATGAGGAATATATATTTGTATACCGGTATCTTAGGAATATTTACATGCCTTCCTTCAATTAATTTAGTCAGGTAAAACTTGTTTGTAACTTTTTTAGTTGTATTCAAAGTTTTACACTTCTTGTTCTTGACTTGTTTATACGAAATCATACATGAAGTGAATAACTTTTTATTCGTGATTCATTTTTATGAAGTTATACACGAAGTAAATTATTCTTGTCGACTAAGAATTTTAGAATTATGTTCCTTTAACTTAGTCGGATAAGACTTCTTGTTCGTGACTTGTTTGTACAAAGCCATACATGAAGTAATATTTACTTCTTGTTTGTGACTAGTTTATACAAAGCCATACATGAAGTAATATTTACTTCTTGTTCGTGACTTATTTATATGAAGTCATCCAGGAAGTTTGCATTTGAGTGAGAAATAATTGCATTGTAAGCTGTTGAATTCATCATGATTAAGCATGTATGTAATGTTGATAGGCAAAAGACATATGGACTTGTTATTATTATTATTATTATTATTATTATTATTATTATTATTTATTTTTGTGTGATGATATATCGCCATACTTCGAAAAAAATTGAAAAAAATGAAGGGACTGAAATCAATATTGTTTGAAACTTGACTCATAAAATCAAAAGAAATACAATGGTAACAATCCCTTGAATCATTGATAATACTTTCGGAGATGCTTGGTATTCCAGGAATTTTTCAATTCTTCAGCTTCCAAAGTCTCAATTCGATAGGTTCCAGGTCGGATAACAACAGATATGCAGTATGGGCCATGCCAATTATCCTTAAGCTTATTGCTCTTCTGTATCACCTTCTTAAGAACATAATCACCCACTTTAAGGTTGGTCGCCGTAACCCTTTTAATATAGAAATGAGCAATTTTGTGTTAGTATACAGGATTTCTTAGGGCAATATCTTCTCGAACTTCCTCCAATATGTCTAGATCTAGTCGGAGTATCAAGTCACTAGTTTTAGAATCAAAGTTTAGTACCCTATGGGTTGGTAGCCTATCTCAGCTGGTACCATGGCTTCAGTCCTAAATGTAAGCATGTAAGGTGTCTCTTCAATTGATGTTCTCGAGGTTGTTTAGTAAGCCTAAAGAACAGAATGTAACTCGTTAATCCAATTACCCTTTGCAGTGTCAAGTGTTTTCTTTAACCCATTAAGGAAAGTTCTATTTATTACTTCTGTTTGACCATTAATTTGAGTATGGCTTGGTGCAGAATGAAGCTTCAGGATCTTGGACTGGACACAATATGCTTCAAATGCATCGTTATTGAATTGAGTTCCATGATCCGTAATGAAGGCATATAGTAGCCCGTATCTGCATATGATATTCTTCCAAATGAACTGATAATCCTTCTCATAAGGCATGTCTACTAATGGTTTTGCCTACACCCATTTGATGAAGTAATCAATAGCAACAACCAAATATTTAAACCTGCCCTTGGTGGTCGACAGTGGGCAGACCAAGTTCATTCCCCAAATAACGAATGACCAAGGTGAAGTTATAGGTATGAGAGTGACATTGGGTATTTTATGGATTGCAGAGAACTTCTAGCACCTGTCATACTTTTTTGCAAAGGATGTACAATCTGCCCTTATAATTGGCCAGTAGTATCTCTGAGTATTGATTCGTTGGAGTAATGATCGATCAGTGAAATGAGCTCCTCATGAACCTTCGTGCATTTTTTTGATCGAATCTTCCACCTCCATTAAATGAACATAGCGCAATAAGGAGATCGTCAATTCGATTTTGTACAAAACTCCTTTGTCTAACACATAACTTGTTGCTCTCTATCGGAGCTTCTTGGATTCTTTGGGATTAGGTGGTAGGATGCCATCCTCAATATAGGCTTTAATTGGGTCCATCCTGGAAGGTCTCAAATCTACGATAATGAAATTAACCATCAAGTCATCATCAATGCTCCGATTAGCTAGGATCTCTATTGGGATGGAGCACATGAGTTCAATTCTGGTTGTTGAAGCCAGCCGAGCAAGTATATCTGCTTGGGCATTGGCTATCCTGGGAATCCTATGCATTTGCACGTCTAAGAGCTTGAAAATAACTTCCATGGTTTTGGCAAAGTATCTGGTCATCAACTCCCCCTGATTCCATATAGCTGAAGCACTTGGTTAACCACTAACTGTGAATCACTATGCACCCTTACTTTCTCTACGCCTAATGAATGGGCCAAATCTTGTCCAACTATTAAAGCTTCATATTTTGCCTCATTTTTGCGTCTTTGAATTGAAACCTAAGTGCATATTCAACATCAATGTCATTAGGAGTATTGAGTATTATACTTGCTCCACTTCTAGTTGCACATAAAGAACTATTGATGTATAAATTCTACAACGGGATATCATCTTTGAAGCTTTCTTTCGACATAATTCTATGATGGAATCTTTTCTTGCTCTCCTCTGCATATTTTTGGGCCAGCTCCAGAGTTCTGGATGACTCAGGATGATCGACAATTATATCTACTTGCTTTTCAGCTGAACTATCTTCTTTAAAAGTCTGCTCGGCAGGCTAGTTTTGCTGGCTGAGAACCTCTAGATAGGTGAATTTGGCGATAAAATATACCAAAGCTTAGCCTTTTAATGAAGATCGTGGTTCATAGACAATGTCATATTCTCCCAGCTCCATTGCCCAATACATCAATCTTCATGACTTCTCAGGCTTGTGGAGTGCTTCTCAAAGAGGCAGATCAGTATATACAACTCTAGTATACGCTTGGAAATAAGGTTTCATATGCTTAGAAGCCTTAATAAGTTCTAAAGCTAATTTTTCCAAGAGTGGATGCCTAATATCGGCTCCCCTGAATTCTTTGTTGGTGTAATAAACTGGTTTATGGATCTCATTGTCCAGTCTAACCAAAGTCGAGCTAACTGCAAATTCAGAAATAACTAGGTACAAGTATAATTTCTCTCCCAAGATTGGTCGGGATAACACAGAAGGTGATCCCAAATACTTTTTCAATTCTTGGAACGATTCTTCACATTCTGCATTCCACTTCAAAGTCTTTCTTATGAACCTTCAAAAGCAGTAAGCACTGATCTATTGCTCAGGAGATCGGTGAATCTTCACACATCTGTCTTGCAAGTCGACGACTGTATTTTAATTAAAGTTTTTATATTACTGGATTATCTTTAATTCCCTTTTGATTAACTATAAAGCCGAGGAACATCCCTTCATGTACCCTGAACACACTTGGTCGGATTTAACTTCATCTGATGCTTTTCCAACTAATTAAACGTCTGAGATCGTTGATATGATCTGAGGTTTTTTTACTTTTTATTAACATATCATACACATAAACCTCCCTGTTCTTGCCGATCTACTCTTCAAAGACTTTGTTTACCAACCTTTAATACATTGCTCCTGTAATTTTGAGCCCAAAGGGCATTAAATTGTACCAATAAGTTTCTCAGTTGGTGATGAAGGCTATACTTTCCTTGTCTTCAGGTTATATTTTTATCTGGTTATACCCAGAATAGGCATCCATGAGGCTTAAAAGCTCATGTCCCAAAGTAGCGTCCACTAATTGATAAATTCTAGGTAAGGGGAAATGGTCTTTTGGGCAAGATTTATTTAAATATGTGAAATCCACATATATCCTCCATTTATTCTTCTTCTTCTTGACCATTACAACATTGGCCAACCAGGCTGGGTGCTTAACATCTTCAATAAATCGGGCTTTTTGAAGTTTCTCGACCTCTTCTTGGATAACTTGATTCTTCTCGGGGCTGAAAACCCTTCATCTCTTCTTGATCGGCTTGGCATCCTTATTAATATTGAGCTTATGACAAAGGAAGTTGGGATCAATCCCAGTTATATCCTTATGGCTTTAAGCAAATACATTTCTTCATTGCCTAAAAAACATAATCAATTCCTGTTTAAGAATTGGATCCAGTATTGAACTGATCTGCGTAGTTCTTTATGGTTTGTCATCATCCAGGATAATACTTTCAGTAGCTTCCATAATTTGTCCCTTGACTAAATTTATTTCATCTCGTGGATTTAAAGTTTCAACTTTAGATTCACTGTTGGGCTCAGTAGTATCCACCTAATATGTGGTAGTCTTATTCTTTAATTCGATTAAATCCTCTTGCTCGGCTAAGGAGTAGTAACATTCTCTGGCCGCCTTTTGATCACCTTTTATGAAACCTATACCAAAGTGAGTTGGAAACTTCAAACATTGATGAAATATTGATGGTACAACTTCAAACTTCTTAAGTTCTATCCTACCGAGGATCAAGTTATAGGCAAATTGAATATTTTTATCCATCACAAAGAAGCGTATTTTCTCCTTACAACTTATCGGCCAAGTGCTGAACAACACGTCTATCTTGATTATCCTAAGAGGGTAAACTTTTTCACTAGAAAATCCTATTAATGGCCTATGGTAGGGTTCCAGTTGGCTGAGTTTCAAATCCAAACTCTGAAAGAAGGGGTAAAATATTATATCTGCCGAGCTTTCATTATCAATCAAAATTCTAGCGATGACAGTATCCTGGATCCTGAATTTGATAACTAATGGATCTTCATGGGGATAAATCATTGCAGAGAGATCATTTTGTGAAAAACTGATCACCAGTTTGTCTTTGTTGACGTTCTTAGGCCAGTTTTCTTCCTTCAGATTAATTCTCTGGATATAAGAGCAAGCCCGAGCTTCATTCAAGTAAGTTTTTCTTTTAGCAGTGTGATTTCCTCCACCTGCATCACCACTTGTAATGACATGACAATCAAATGAACCAAAACTAATCATAGCTACCTCAAGTTCTGGCTGCTTGGGCTCCTTTGGCAGATCAGGATCATCCTCATAATCATCTTCATGGTTTCTCTTCCTGTCATCTCTGGTCTTGCATGTAGAATTTGATTTTTTTCTAGCTTCTCTGCTTTCACGCCGATCAATAAATTTATCAAGTTTTCCTCAGTCTATGAGAGATTCTATCTCTTTTTGTAAAGCGATGCAACTATCTGTTGTATGGACTTGATCCTTATGGAATTCATAATATTTAGATCCGTCTCTCTTATTAGGAGGTGCTTTTAACTTTTAGGCCCTTGCAGATCCTTATTATTTTTAATCTCCTCAAAGATATGGTGAATGCTAACACTCAATGGAGTGTAGGTTCTGTATTTTTTGAGCCTATCCTCTTTTTTCGGCTTCGTCTCCTACTACTCCTTCTGATCTTTCTTCTTAGTCTTTGTGGCTGGATTCTGCTTTGCAGCCATTACTTCCTCGGTATTCATTATTTTTCCCGCTTTAGCCATGATCTCGGTCATGGTTTTAGGAGGATCTTTGGTTAGAGTATAGTAAATTTTCTCGATAAGCAACCCACTCATGACAACAGTGATAGCTATTTTTTCCTCGTAATCTACCTCGTTCAATTTTTCATTATTGAAACGAGTGATGTACTCCCTGGTCATTTTCCCTACTTGCCGCCTTGCGCTCAAAAGATGAGCTACTCTTTTCACTGGCTTAGGCCCGAAATATAAATTACTAATAAATAGCTCGGTATGCTGGTTGAAGTTGGTAATTTATCCTCGGGGAAAGTTATTATACCATATCTGAGCGGAACCTGTCATAGTGCTTGAGAACGCTTTATATCTCATCTCATCGAGGACCAAATAAATATCAACGGTAGCTTGATGTTGTTTAATGTGAAGAACTGGATCACTTTTCCTATCATATTTGGGGGTAACCACAGGAGCTTTAAACTTAGATGGAGTAGGAAATTCCACCATTGCTTGAATAAAAGGGGATCCTTTAACAAAACTTCGATGTAAAGGATTCTTTACTTTCGCCATCTATCCTAGTCGATCTTCGAATCACTGAATTGATCCTCTCCACAAAGGATTGACTACATCAGATTTATGCAAAATAGCTGGGCTACCCTGACTATGTGTATGCATTGAACTCTCTTTCTGAGAAGTCTACTCAGCCCATACAAATCGTAGGATGCTTGATCTTAATCTGATCGTGGCTTCACGCTGGTCGACTAGATGTTGAATGTCCCTGAATACTGCTCTATGAGGGTTTCTATTTGATCGGGGTCCCAATCGATCGAAAAGCGAAGCTCAACTCAATCTCTATAAGACGCTTAGCCTTTCAGTAGAGAAAGAATAGTTATCATAAGACTCCGAGGCTCTAATTGAGGAACTAATTCCTGGGTGATATCCTGATATGATCTGGAATAGCTGCGTTGGCTATGCCTAGGAGTTGGAGGTGGCATTTCTCTCTGTGGTGATGGAACTACTTGTTGTCTAGATAGGGCTGGAGATATTTCTTATAATTATTGAGCCAATTGCCTCATTATTTCCTTTATATCATCTTAACCTGTGGCAATACTGGCTAGGATCCCATTGAGGTCGACTACTATAGGCAGAGCAGATGGATCAGGCGAGTTGCCTTCATTTCTGGCACTGGGCTCTCGATAATTCATTTTTCATTGAATAACATTGAGAACAACGATTAGACACACTTTACCACAGATGGTGATAATCTGTTGATTTAAAAAATTGGACTCGATCCAATTTTATAATCACATATAAAATATATAATTGTAATGCTAAATAAAAGAGAGACGCAACGTTTTTAAAGTGGTTCAGCTATGTAAGAAAGCCTATGTCCACTGTTATAGTATTAATTTCAGAGGTTACAAAAATCTAGGTACTCTAGTCAATAAGAATATCCTAGAATTTGTTCTACCTTGCCCTTGATAAAGGGGCTATAATGTATTTATAATGACTCGAAGATTAAGGGTTAGAATATTAAGGGATGGGATGCCTTTATACATTTAAGCATTTACACCCATACATAATGAATACGATGATTTGTTGTATGAAACACGTGTGGTAAGACACTTATTATGGTGACGCTTCATTAGTATTGATGGTCAACATTCTTAATGTTGGCCCGCATGCTTGCGCCGCTACTAATTTACTGAGTAGAATTTTGTCAACGTAAGAGGAAAAATGTCTAGTTCTGATTGGTCCACATAGGTGGATGATTTTTTGGTATCAACAAGGGGTAATAAGAAGCTTAGGATGACTTGATCACTCCCCTCATCAACTAGTTCTTCACCCACTGGTTCCTCTACAGGGAGAGGGGGAGAAACTGGTCCAACCGACATTGCTCTATCAAGAGGAGTATAATTCTATGGTTAATATGTACATGGTATTCACTAAGCGATCAACACCCACCTGTTGTTCCTCTAAATTAACTGCTTTAGGACCCTCAAAATCAGGACCTTCAAATCCTTATGTAACAGGAAATGGGGCGAAACCACCAGAAGAAGTAGCCTTAGGAGTGTAATTAGGTTGACCAAACTCGTCTCCAAGGCATAAAACTTACAAGGGCTTTGGAAACCTCCTTCCTAAAATACCAAGACAATCAATGTCCAATTCAGACAAATACTCCAACTATCTACGCATGTGAGGTTCCTAACTCATCAAGGTCAAGGTAATGTGGGGATTAGGGCTACTGGAAAAGAAAAACGTAGGATTTTGAATTTGTGAACCAATAAAACTTACAAACCCTAAAATTTCTAAATCCTAGACCAACCAACTCAATGCCACCTAAATATTTAGCCTTGTAAAAAACACCACCAAACAACACGCGATATAATACAGCTATGAAGAACTTACAAGGGAAATGAGAAAATCCCTAAAAGAATTCAGAAGTTAAGCGATGAATACCTTAAAAACCTACTGAGAGTTGAGGACGAACGAAGGGAAGCAGAAAGTTCACCAAAAATTAGGAAACCTCGCCAGAGAAGATGAAGTGAAAATAACCAAATGAGTTTTTCTCTCTATTAAAAATGCTTGGAAAGTTTGAATGATGTGTGAATTCAAATGATGTGGCCTCCATACTATAAATACTTTAGGTTTGGCAGCAAGGTTCATTAATCATAATAGATGGCATCACCTCAGAAAAAGTAATAGATGATGCTAGTCCAGGGAACGAGCACGTGCATTCTCTCAAGCACGTGTAAAGATCACTCTACCCAATTCAAAATATTATAAAGTCCATTTTATTGGCATGGACCAAAAATAATCCAAGATGACCATATTCAACAAAGTCGACCACATCGTGTTAATTAACACTTCACCCATTCCTTTGACCTAACAACCACTCTAAAGATTCGCTACTCCTAAGAACTTGCTATAAGCTTCAATTATGAATGAAATTTGAGGAGATTTTGTTATACCCTAAATATGGGACACTTTCTGGAACTCTTAGGAGGTGACACGTGTCCTCATTAAGAGGGCAAAAGGAAAGGTCAACTTGATATAAAATCTGCTCGGTCATGAGAAATGCGGTCGACTCAAGTATACATGTGTTCTGCTTGCTATAATGTTGATTGATTCATTACTGTTACAACGTTAGTTAACAATAACTCCGACCTTACTCCATTTAAGTCACATGAAGGAATACCAACAATTATATTTATCCTACCCGTACATGTGAAGGGATTAATGAACATTCCACATTTATCGTGCCGTAACAAACTCATCATTGAAATGTATATGGTTTAACTTCCTAGCCTATAAACGCACTCCATATGTTCCACTACATTCTCTCTTTGATAACTACCTATAAATAACACTCAATCCCACAGAATAAGTGTAAAAAAAATTATTGTACCTGATGGCGAGAGGCTAAACCCTAGGGGGAGAAATTTGAGAGCTTGTAATCATTCTTCTCATGGCTATTTCCAATTGAAATGCTTACAATAAACACTGCATTTGTGGACGTAGACACTGCATTGGGCCGAACCACGCTAATCTCTGGTTTCCTTATATATCTCTCATCCCTCTCTAATCATCCCAAATTAGCACGTTGGTAGTGATAATTTCTTTATTATAATTAGTATGTTTGTAACTAAGACCCAAAATATTCATATACTAGTTTTAAATGATAACTCCCCCACACGCGCACACACACGCACACACACACACACACACACACACACACACACACACACACACATATATATATATATATATATATATATATATATATATATATATCACAGTGATAAAAATTTAATATTTTACTATTCGTCAAATTTAATAGTTCTAGACATTACAAACTAGTTGGTAATTCTATACACAAAAGGAAAATTAGCAAATTGTTTCGAAAGTCACAGTTACAAAGACGTATTTATGTCATTATTTACTTACAAGAACGGTCATGTTCGTTACAAATATTTGATTCTTGTCAGTGGTGTAAGAGTGGTAGTGTTTTTAATAGATTTAACATAATAAAATAAAAATTGAAGGTTAATTTTTTTTGATAATATAAACTTCTAATAAAATTATAATTTGGCTTAACTATTCAATAGATACTTACAAATTTAGACACGACATAAAAGACGTCAACCTGATCCAAATTGACATAAAATGACATATTTGTGTTTGGCATGGTTATATGTATGTATCGGTGTATATTTCCTTATAAAGTAATACTCAACAAACCATTACCCCCTAACACAAAAATAATAAGAGAACTCTAGCCTGACTCTCCCTTATGACTCTCAATCCGACTCTCTAACGTGGTACCACAACCATTTCACCTATTCTTCTTCCATTAATTTTAGGAAGCACAAATTTTTATTTAAAAGGTGAAAAACAGTTTGTTAAAATAACAAAGAAATTACAGTTTTTTTTATGTAACACAAATTTTTTGATTAAAAAAAATTAGTTTAATAATGTAGATTTTTTTGTAATGAAAAATATTTTTTTAATATAAAAGCAATTTTCTAAGAAAAAACATCTTTTATTATAAGATGTGGCGTGGACTCACATTCATTAAATGATGTGGCTCAGCGGCACTAACAAATCGCGATGATATGGGTCTAAGTCAGCTTATAAGAATTTACTTTGCAAGTCCTGATTTTTTAATGGATAAATTTTGTTTATCAACTATATTACACAAATGGGGGAAATTTTTGATGTCTATAAGGCATTAAAATTTTGATGTCTTATATTCTTAATTGGTTAGTTTGGTGGCGTGGACTCACATTCATTAAATCACGTGGATCTGCGCTAGCAACACTAATTAATTGCCAGAATGTGGGTTCGCGCCAGTTTTTCAGAAATAGTTTTTAATATTTCTAATAAAAATATACTGGTTTTTACAATAAACTATTTTTAAGAAATAAAAAAATTGTTTTCTTGAAAAAAATAAGGTTTCAGTAATTTTTAAGTTTTTAAAAAAATTGGTTCACATTTTTCCTAGTATTTATTTATAGAAAACAACTTAATTTTTTTAATGAATGTAGTATAAGTTTTTTTTTATAAATGCAATATAATTTTTTTAACAAAACCTTATTTAAAATACCAAGTTTCACTTTTTTAATAATAAATCGATATCAACTTATTTATGGTTTTTGATTTAGACCACGTAGCTTAGGACAATGAAATCGAACATAAATAGTGTGTTTTTTTACCAAAGTTTAATTTCATATGACATGGAGCCATGTGCAATCAGTCATTACTTATTATTTTTAAAATTTAAAGAGTTATTGGTTAGTTTTAAAAATTGATGACTCTGTTACCTAAACAAAAATCGCACCAAAACCAAAAAAATATTAACTTGATCCATGTCCTCCATATATGAGTAGGGCTGGGTATCGATCGATTTGATCGGTAAATAGGGAATACTAATACCAACTCGATTCTAATAAGCTAAAATTGAATTTACAATTTGTACCACTCGGTACAACCTTACTTAAACCAAAATCATACCGCACATTTTGCAATAAACCATGGTAAAATCGGTAATTTCGGTAAAGTTTCTATTTGTAGCTTGCCCAACTCAAATTATTATATTTATAAAATAACTAGGTTACATTATTTTTTATTTAGTCAAAAAATATTTTGACCAAAATAATGATCACCAAAATAGCATAATTTTTTTCGATAAAAAATAATTAAAAAAAATAAGGCTTAACATCATTTTATATTTAGTCAAATTGTTTTGACCAAACAAATCATGTCCACCAAATTTTTAAAGTGGGTTCATGTTTAACAACACAACCATCTAATTTTTCGGATGGCACTAAGGGTTATTTATAAGATCAATATGGAGCAATTTCTAGAACCCAAATCAATGTGGGACTTTAACACTCAACTGTGCATGATATACAACTGCCTCAAGACTTGCCATGCATGATACAAATACCCACTACTCAACTGACCAACTTTGACTGCCACGACCTTGTTCAGATGATGATCGAGCTAGCTCCAAATTGCCGTTGTTATCACTTTCATCATAATATTTTTGCACTAAGGCCTATTTATTTTGTTTTACCTTTTTTTAAAAAATATTTTTGTGCTTTTGATAATAATAGATTAGAAAAAATTAAATAACAATACAAATTTATTAAGTTAGGTTTATTATATCAAAATATATTTGGTATATCTATTTTATAATTTAGGTACATTATTACAATAAATTTGATATTTTATGTTTTGGTATTTTAAAAGCGCTAATTTTGGTAAATCGGTTATTTAAATGTGTAAATCAACAACCCCCCCAAAAATAGTAATTTTGGTTTTGGTAGTTTCAATTTTCGATTAGTAAAAAAAGTAAATCATTACAAATTTTTTCGGTACAAAACGATACGGTACGAATTTTTACCCTACTACAAACACCCCTATGGCTGAGCCATGTGCAATTAGTCATTTCCTTTTATTTTAAAATTGAAAGTCATTGGTTAGTTTTAAAAAAATCAATGACTTTGTTACCTAAACAAACACGACACCAAAACTAAAACAAAATTACGTTTAGTCATGTGCTCCATATATATGGTTTTTAAGTAGGGGTGGCAATTCGGAGCCGAACACGACAACACGACACGATCCAACGCGAAATTAACACGAAATTAAAATAGCTTTTCGTGTTTGGGTCCTGTTCGGGCCTGGTTTTTTAAGCCCGTTAGCGAGTCGTGGACACGACTCAATTTCAACCCAATTTAAACCCAAATGGACATAGTAAATTGACGGGTTATCGTGTTGTTAAATTGACGGCTTATCATGTCGGACCGTGCCAATCGTGTCAAATTGACACGTTTTTTTATCGTGCTATTCGTGTCGGGTCGTGTTATTAACGGGTCGTGTTCGTGTTGGTAAAAATAAACATGAGGTCGTGTCGTGTCGTGTTCGGGCTGGATAAAATCGAGTCGTGTCGTGTCGTGCCAGACCCAAACACGACCCACTGGCCCGAATTGCCACCCCTACTTTTAAGCGACTACAAGAGATGGTGAAAATCAATGTATGTGAGATAGAATATAATTACAAACATAAATGTTAGGCTAACACGAATTTTTGATACAGAGTGGTACGCCACGATGATGTATCACACCGATATTGACTACTGCCTTATGTATGTGAGTACACGCCAGCGACACTAGCAAATACCGGTGCGACACGTCTCTGTGTTGCACTGAATATGTCGCAAAACAACGTCGGTGTAGAATAACTCAATTCCAAACCCATCATTAATGAGTTTCACTAAAAACATATAAAAGAATGCTACTTACACAGATTAATGTACGAAAGAGAACATAAAAACCTATGTATAGCTTTTCAAAAACCAAAGGAAAATTAAAAATGAAAAAAAAATTCAGAAGAAACAACATACGTTACACATAGGGCTGTAAACGGATATTCGAAAATCCGCATCCGTCCGATATCCGAATCTAAATTTGCGGATATTTATCCAAAAATATAGAAACGGATACGAATACGGATACTCTATAAAAATATCCGAGAAAACGGATACGGATAGTACTAGTATCCGACATGGATAATCCGTATCCGATGCGGAGTATCCATTTTATTGGATATTCGTTTTACCGGATATCCGTATCCGTCAAACATATACTTAAAATATTACTAATAATATTAGTATTAGTATTACTAGTAAATAAATATTAAAGAAAACCTTAATCGTTTATTCCCCAAAACAAAAATAAACATATACTCCACTCCAAATAAAAACACCCTAAAGTTATTATTTTATTGGGTATATTATAAAATGTCATGTATTATTATTTTATTGGGTATATTATCATAGAGTTATACTAAAGTTATAATACACCCTATCACACACAACATACACCGACTAAAGAACATATACTCTACTAAAAAAAAAAACTAACTTCATTTCATTTCTCTTTCGTACAAAACAAGAGAAAAAAAACTCTCATGTGGTTGTTCGTTAGTTTTCTTAATTATAAATAAATGTAGAGAGAAACAGAAAAGAATATAAGAGAGAAACATAATAGAATGTAAGAGAGAAATAGAAAAGTAAAGAGATGGTTTTGATTGTGATGAGAACTGAAGTTAGCAACACGTATATTATATACAAAATAAAAATGTATACTTACTAAAATAAAAATATCAGTATGTTTTGAAGACAAAAGGTCCATGAGGTTATCATTCTCAATAAATTTGATTAATCTAAAAGGTGCATATTTGTTTCTACTATCATGGAATGCGACTATTATTTTTTTTTGGCTGGCTTTAAACTTATATGGTTGTAAACTATGGATGACTTTAAGCCATATTATCATTATGAAATGATATTATTATTATGGAATCCATAATTGCTGATATTAGGAGGCAGTAATTTTGTTATATATTTATTTGTATTAGATTAGATTTCATTGGATTGGATATTTTAATTGTTATTTTTTACGATGGCTAAATAATGTAAACGGATACGGATATTAGCCGAATCTGAGGTGTCCGAGCGGATACGGATATAGATAGTTGTTTTAACTATCCGGGCGGATACGGATACGGATGGTACATTCAGATAGAGGATACGGATATGGAAAACATGGTATCCGATCCGTATCCGTCCGTTTACCACCCCTAGTTACACATATAAAAAATATAGAAATACATACATTGAATAGACATAAATAAACAAACTCAACAAAGACAAACATCCACAGTAACAAAAACAATAACAAGTTTGATTTCCTGTCATATCCCTAATTACAAATATTTATGACATAACTTTTCTCTTTTATTATTGTTATAACCCACGTTTCCCGATAGCAAAAAAGGGGTACATGTTTACATCATGGGGTTGTTTTGGTGGTGGGTGATGGATGGATAGGTTGGATAAAGGTTTGATGGGACTTTGGGAAGTGGGTTAAAGTGTATAGGTGCTAGGGATAAGGCAGAAAGCATGGAATCTGTTAGAGGGTATTGATAACCCAGGGGGTGTGGTGGAGTGGTAGGTACTCCTCCTCCCTTAACCAAGTGTTGGGGGTTCGATTCCCGCCTTGGGTATGGAGCAGCCTTAAATCTTTGGGCCAGCTGTCCCACCCTAAGAGGTGCCTACAACCAGGGAAGGGATTAGTCACTGTGGTACAGTGGACACCCTGGTATTACCAAAAAAAAAAAAGTTAGTGGGTATTGATTTGATTTGGTTTGTTTCTTGTAATATGGGTTTTGAATGCTTTTTTTTTGGGGTGGGGGTGGTAGAAAGAAACAACAAAAGCGAAGAACAATCAGGGCATTCTTTACGTAGTCATCCCAATTGCATCTTTGTCAATGAGATGAAGAAAATGGTTTGGAGCTTCTTGAATTTTGACAAAGCAATCCTCCTGCTTTCTTCCTTATTTCGCAAGCGAGTCCACACAGTGATTACCCTCTCTAAGCACTTGATCGACCCTCGCCTTGGTAATCTTCATAAGCTCGATGCAATCTTTAATGATGTTAGTAAGGGGGTGGTTGGACACGACATCGTTGTTGATGAGGTCCACAATACTCTGAGAGTCAGACTCGAGGAGATCATGATTCGAACCTTTCTCATGAGCCAAATCCAAGCCTAAAAATATGCCTTCGAGTTTCGCATTAAGGGCACACACACATCCCGATAATTTACCAAAAAATGCACAACCCATATTCCCTCGTCATGCCTAGCGAGGCCTCCAAATGATCCTGTCTTAGTTGCTTTGTCCCAACTCCAATCCGTGTTTATTTTGATAATAGCGGTAGGAGGAGACAACTAAGAAATGAGAATAGTATGACCCACCCATATTTGAAAAACATTTTGGCCAAAGGCTTATCGAATCTTAGCGGCAGGCTTTTTGCTAAGGTACTTAATCAAATATGAAGGAGTATCAATTTTATCAAACACAAATTTATTATGGGATTGTTGAGATTTGATTTACCACGATTTATGGCATTAGATATGCTCTGCAGAAAATTCAGATTATAATCCCACTATTGTAGGAGCTGAATAACTCCCTTCCTTGTATAACTCCTTAAGATTAGGATCCATTATGTATATAGGAATGCTGTAACCAAACGTCTACATATATTCATTTTCCCATTCTCTGCAATTTTTCATGGTATCAGAGCGTTGTTCCTAACGTCTCTACCAAGTTTCTGCCATTTTAGTATGGAAGATACTAATTCAACAAGTATCATCCAAATTACTCCAATCACAAACAACACTAATAGCCAAGAAAATCAAAACAGTTCCAGTCAAACCATGTCTCTGCCCATTATTGATCCATTCGATCCTCTTTTTATTCATGCCTCAGATCATCCAAGTATGATTCTCGTGCCAAAAGTACTTGATGGAACCAACTATGCTAGGTGGAGACGTTCCATGTTGGTAAGCCTCGGTGCCAAAAACAAACTGGGATTCATCAAAGGGACTATTCCCACACCAAGTGAATCTGATGCTAAATATTCAATGTGGCAACGATATGGTTCTTGCTTGGATCCTTAACTCTTTAAATCAAGAGCTTGCTAATAGTGTTCTCTATGTGGAAACTCCTAATGAAATTTTGTTGGACTTGCAAGAGAGTTTTTCACAAGGTGATTTTTCTCATCACTATCAAATCCAACGTTCCATTGTGGAGTTAAAGCAAAATCAAGATTCCATCTTTACCTACTACACCAAGATAAAAACGTGACGGGATGAATTGAAAATGTGCAGCCCAACTATTTCATGCACCTGTGGAGGGGTCAAACAAATGACAGATAATGAAGAAAGATTGAGACTTGGGCAGTTTCTTATGGGCTTGAACGAAACCTACTCAGCAGTTAGAGGACAAATCATGCTCATGGACCCTTTACCAACTTTGAAGAAAGCATACTCTCTGCTTTGTGAGGAAGAAAAACAAAGAGGAATAGCTGAACACAAATCACTGACCAAGTCCATGCCATGAATGTCAAATCATCATCAAACTTCAAACAATCGGGATCTGGATCATCAAGGACACAAGGGCCTAAGAAACAATTTCATTGCACCTATTATGATGGAAAGACACATACAATGGAAAGATGATTTTATTTGATTGGATTTCCTATTGGACACAAGCTTCATGGCAAGGATGTTCAACCTCCAAATAGATCTCAAAAGTTTTTTGCAAATCAAACCGGAGTTGAGTCATCCTACACAGCTACGAAGGTCACCCAGACCTCTGATTCGTCCCTCAAATTCACTCCCGAAGAGTTCTTACAAATAAAAGCTTTCCTTCAAAATGATAAATCTTCTGTTTCTGCCCATTATACAGGTAACTCTACTCCATTTTTTCATCTTCAACATCACGAAATTTTACGTCTATTGATTGGATAATTAATAGTGGTGCTACAAACCATATAGTTACTTCAATCACCAATAAAACCATTGTTCCTACCTTTTCTCAAGTCACTTTACCAAATGGTTCTCATGCAAAAATCACAAGTACTGGTTCAACACATATTTCACACAAACTACATGTTCATAATGTTCTTTGTGCACCCTCCTTTCGCGTGAACCTACTCTCAGTCAGCCAACTTACATCTGATCTAAATTATTCCATTAATTTTTTTCCTACTTTTTGTGTACTGTAGGACCTTGCTACGAAGAAGAGGATTGGCCTAGGGAAGCAAAATAAGGGGTTATACTATCTTATGCCACAATCAGAGTTGCATCCACATTCACAAACCTCCGATCAGATCTCAATGTCATCAAAGTTGCATCCACCTTCACATGTGTCCCTCAAGTCTCTTCACCATCAGCATCTACTTGGCATAAACGATTGGGCTATCCATCCAAGATGCCCTCTCAATTTCTGTAAAAAATAATTCCTCTTGTTTATGATTCTCAACATTCATGCGATGTCTTTCCATTAGCTATGCAAACTAGATTGTCTTTTCCATTAAGCTTAATTCAGAGTACTAATTCCTTTAATCTTATACACTGTGATATTTGGGGTCCACATAAAATTGCAACTCACACAGGTGCTCATTATTTTTTAACTATAGTTGATGATTATACCCACTTTACTTGGATTTTTCTTATTAAATTTAAATTGGAAACTCAAGGCTTGTTGAATTCATTCATCACATTCGTTAACACTCAATTTAATTGTCAAGTTAAATGTATACGGAGTGATAATGGTCAAGAGTTCACTTCCTTAAAGTCATTCTTCGCTACTCTTGGAATCTTGTTTCAAAGCTCATGCACCTACACACCTCAACAAAATGGTGTTGTAGAAAGAAAACATCGACACCTTCTCAATGTTGGGCGTGCCTTAAGAATTCAAGCAAATTTACCTCTATAATTCTGGGGTGAGATCTTACTCACTGCTACTTATCTCATAAATCGCTTCCCTACTCAAGTTCTGAATCACAAATCACCGTATGAACTCTTATATGGAAAACCTCCCACATACTCACAAATACGAACTTTTGGTTGTCTTTGTTATGCCACAAACTTGCAACCTTTAACCAAATTTTCACCAAGAGCTCGTAGATGCATTTTTGTTGGCTATCGATCTGGTCAGAAGGACTATAGAGTTTATGATCTTAATACTCTCCAGTTCTTCTCTAGCCGTGATGTTGTTTTTCATGAGCATACATTCCTATTTTTGATTACTACACCATCAAATACCTCAATTGGATCTCTTCTTCCAACAACAATATTCCCTGATTCTGATGATACGGTGGCCTTTCATCCAAACACCTTCCTCTACTTCCTCACCAGAGTCATCTTCTCCTCATATCTCATCTTCCTCACCACCACCACCACCTCCTTCCTCACCATCTACATTATCGTCCCCATTGTTGTCTCCTTGTAACACACTTGCCCCTATTCTTCGTCGTAGTGATCGACCTCGATAACCCTCTGTTCTCCTCTGTGACTTTCATTGTGGCCAGGCTAGTACGTCCCCTTACTCTATAATTGTAGGCACGTCATCCTATTCCCAGTAAAGTACAAAATATCAGTTAGAAAATTATATTTCTTATCAGTCATTATCTCCTTCCCACAAGCTATTAATTAACACGATTTCCAGCACTCTCGAGCCTATTGTGTATGAACAGGCAATACATGATCCGAAATGGGTTAAAGCAATGAATAATGAGCTTACTGCACTTACAAACCAACACACATGGTCATTAGTTCCATTACCTTTCAGTCATCGTCCCATAGGCAGCAAATGGGTATTTAGGATAAAAAATAATTCAGATGGTACTGTGGAACGATACAAAGCTCGCTTAGTAGCAAAGGGGTTTACTCAAAGAGAAGGCTTGGACTATCATGAAACTTTTGCTCCGGTTGCTAAGTTAACGACTGTGCGTTGTCTTCTTGCCGTGGCAGCTGTTCGAAACTGGCCACTCTTTAAATGGATGTCAACAACGCTTTTCTTCATGGTGATTTAACTGAGGAAGTATACATGGTTCCACCACCTGGACTTTGTCGACAGGGGGAGAAGCTTGTATGTCGACTTCATAAGTCCCTTTACGATCTGAAACAGGTACCCAGGAATTGGTACTCTAAGTTCTCTGAAGCTATTAAAAAGGATGATTTCTCTCAATCAAGCTCAGACCACTCTCTTTTCGTGCAAGAAAATGGCTCAACTCTAACCATTATTCTTCTTTACATGGATGATATGATCATTACGGGAACCAATGACAGAGCTATCCAAGATATAAATCTCTTCCTTCATAACCAGTTTCACATAAAAGATCTCGGCAATCTCAAGTATTTCCTCAGTTTAGAAGTGGCAAGATCAAAGGCTAGGATTGTAATATCTCAGAGAAAAGACACACTTGAAATTCTTAATGATGTTGGATTTCTTGGAGCTCAACCTGCTGACTTCCCCATGGAACAAAATATGAGTCTTAACAATGATCAAGGTGAATTGTTGACAGATGCCTCACGCTATAGAAGACTAGTAGGTAGATTAATCTATCTTACAATTACTAGACCAGATATCATGTACTTCGTCAACATCCTAAGTCAATTCATGCACGCACCAAGGAAGCCTCATTCGGAAGCAACTCTCCGCATTGTGAGATACTTGAAGAATAATCTAGTGCTTCGTTTGCTATTTTCTTCAAGTAGTTCTTTGCAACTAAGTGCTTATTGTGATGCAAATTGGGCAAATTATTCAATGACAAGAAGATCTACATAAGGTTATTGTGTATTTCTTGGTGACTCCTTAATCTCATGGAAAATAAGAAAATAGAAAACTGTCTCCAGATCATCTGCTGAAGCCGAGTACAGGTCCATGGCTGCTACGACATGTGAACTTACTTAGTTAAGATTCCTGTTCAATGATCTACGGGTTCATTTGAAACCAATCACGTTGTACTGTGATAATCAAGCGGCACTTCATATTAATGCGAGTCCTGTATAACATGAACGAACAAAGCACATCGAGCTTGATTGTCATGTCGTGAGAGAAAAAATCCAAGCAGGAGAAATTGTTACTAAGTTTGTTCCTTTGTCTCTTCAGTTGGCATATGTTTTTACAAAGGCTTTAGGATGAAACATCTTTAAGAGATTGATAAGCAAGTTGAACATTCTCGATATTCATTCTCCAACTTGAGGGGGAATGTTGAGATTTGATTTACCACGAGTTATGGAATTAGATACGCTCTGCAGAAAATTCAGATTATAATCCCACTATTGTAGGAGCTGAATAACTTCCTTCCTTGTATAGCTCTTTAAGATTAGGATCCATTATGTATATAGGAATGTTGTAACCAAACGTGAACACATATTCATTTTCCCATTCTCTGCAATTTTTCAGGGATTTACAAATATTCTACAAACAAGAGAAAACATACCATCCTTTTTTCCCTCGTGGTTCCAAATGTTATCAACAATCCAATCATGAAAATTAGAGAACGTACCTTTGAGCTAGGTATGGGTAGGGATGGAATTGTGCCACGCTTCTCTTGCCACATGGCAACCTATAAAAACGTGATCAATGTCTTCTATATTATGACAAATGTCTCATTTATTGTCATCAGTGAGACCTCTAACAACCCTATGTTGGTTAGTGAGGAGTTTACCATGAAAAAAGAGCTACAAAAAGGTTTTAAGTTTTTGTGGGATTTTTAACATCCAAATTTTCTTCCAAGTCTCATGGGGGGGGGGGGGGGGGTGTTAAAGTTAAGATTCAGGAAATAATGGTAACAAGACTTAATAGGGTACTTCCCATTAGCACATGGACCCCAACTGGATCTATCATATTTATTAGTCATACGGGGCAGAAGGGGGGCTAACGATATCATTAACAGTGCTAGAGGTAAAGCTATTCTTAATTTCGGGGATGCCCCATTTCCCACATTGACCCACCCGTGGTTCTCACTACTAGGCTCATTTGGGGGTGTAATGATACTACTCCCACACCACCAGTCCTCAAAGGTGTGTTTGGAATTACCGTTATCCACAATCCATTTGGTGTTGTTCTTAGGGCAGTTATAGATGCTTCTCCACACATGGGACGCGTTGGATAGCTTTGGTCAATTTCTAAGATTGGGATCATTGGTATATTTGTTCTTTAACACTTTATAAGTGCTAATATTTTAGCTTAGGTTATTTAGTTGTATTATTTTCACTTTGGCGTACCGACACGCACCAACATTATGAATCGAATCTTCAGCATCTCCAAGTTCAGGATTTCTCTACATTGTATGAAGGTATAAATGTTCTAGGAGTTTAAATTATTCATAATTTTATTTGGGATGTATTTTTTATGAAAAACAAAGGGTTAAAAATAATGTTTTTTAATTTCATTCAAACGAGATGCCTACCTCACTCGAACAAAATGCCTTTTTCATTTGATGGTCATTTGATCTTTACATTGAACGAAATCTAATGAGGGCGTACTGTTTGAATTCGTTAGAAGCTCGTTCTAACGAGATTGATTTTTTGTTCGAATGAACTGCAGTTTTCATTCAAACGAAATGACAATCTCGTTTGAATGATTTTTATTTTTGTTCGAAATGATTCGCCGTCTCAAATTTTGTTTCAGGTCTATTTTGACTCCAAATTTCATAAGACTTTTGAAAAAACATTTCTTGCATACCTGTTGCAAAAGTTTTCAAGTCTTATGCTATCAAAACACTTTTGATTTACAACTTTACATCCCCAAATATTTTTTATGATTTTTTTTAAAACCCTAGAAGTTTTGTATCTTGGATACAACTTTTGGAGAGGATTCTCTACGGCTGATTTTTTTACCCGGGTAGTCATGGATGAAGAAGGAAGAAGTCTAAATCGGTGGATACTGAGGATGGACTTTCGCCCGTGGACTGCTCAAGAATGGGTGGTCTTCATTAGAGATTTTGTGAAGACTGCAGGTTATAATTGTGGTTGTATCAAGCAGTATTGTAAGCCGACTGTCTTGTAAAGTTTCTATAGTGTTGAATTAAAGGTTTTGCCCTATAAAAGGATTTTTTCTTATTTGCCTTGTTTTATTGCGTGCTTAGTTTAATTTATGTAATTGAAACTTTTATCATATGCAAATATAATTTAATCACAAATTAAAATTTGACTAAAATTGGATTTGTGTGTTTGAGACTTAAATTGATAAAAATACAAAAATAGAATTTTTGATTATATCCATCCTTGTCGGGTAGGTTTATACGTGAGTATAAGTGGTATCAGAGCGGGTTGCACTAATTTATCGTATAGATACTTGTTTAGTGTTGTTTAGGGTTGTTATTTATCCTTATCTCTTATTTTTTTCTCTCTCGATGGATAGTTAGAGTGAAAATTTATCTCATTTGAACTTGAATTTGCAAAAAGAATTAAATTCCTGAAAAAGAAAATTTTCATTTTAAAGTTTCTTTGGAACTTTTGCAAACTGTTCAAACTCAAAAAGATTTTTTTTATGAGAACCTAGTGGACATGGACCATAATTTTAAAATTTTAAAATTGTCCAAGAAAGAGAGTGATGATAGAGTCTGATTTTTAGAGAGAGAATTAGAAGACTCTAAAATTTTTAGGGTGTGTTTAAGTGCCAATGAGGAAGATGATAAATTGATTTTAGATTTAAAGGCACGTGTGAAGACTCTTAGGGATAAGTTTGCTTGCATTGAGGGGGATCAAGATAACCTTATAATAATGATTAAAAATATGAAGATGGAGTCCCTAAAACTTGAAGAGTCTAAAACTTTGCTTAAGTCTAAAATTTTAAAGTTAAAAGATGATTTAAAAGACTCTAGTAGTGTTCGTAGTGGTGGTACTGGCTCCCATGATTCTAATACCTTCATCTTCAAAGCCAAGACTATTATTTATTTTAGAGGGTCAACGATATCCCAGGGTGTAAGAAAAGGTCAACCCAGAGATTTCATTTCTCGTCGTGTCTACACGTGCACACACTACGGTAAGAAAGGTCACCTTAGACATTTTTGTTATGATCTTAGAAACAGTCCTAGGAAGTCTAAGAATAGAGTCACTACGGTTCCCAAAATCCCTAAGCATCATTTTACACCTACTTCGGTTAGGAAATTGGATTTAGAGGCTTAATGTATTAGACTTGTTGATTACCGTTTGCTTACACATGATACTTCTCATGTTATATCTAATAGTTGATTGTGCTAGCTTGTTTGTCATACTCTAGTTGTTCTTCATGATATATGTTTGTTAGTGTTATGACATGTGTATCTTTGTATTTTGTTTTTCTTCTATTGAGTCATATTGTAAAAATACAAAAATATTTTATTTTGATAATGTTTTTTGAAAAATACAAAAAAAAATTATTTTTGTGTATTTTAGCTTTACATATTTGGTATGGCATATTGGTGTGTTTGAATCCGATTCACTCTGTACTTTCAATGTGGTAGGATATTTGGTTATGATTTTAGATACTTAGATTGTTCTTAACCATGTTATTGTGGAGTTTATCCGAACTTGATTTGCTTAATGGATTCGACTTTTTATATGCCACTGTACACACATGCGCGAGCTTTTTGAACTTTAACTTCTCATGTATATTTGAGCTTTGTGAGATGTTCTCAAATCAATTTTTTCATCTAAATATTTCGTGATTATGGGAGATTTGTGTATGTAAGAACTGTTGCCCGTGAGCTATATTTGCTTAGCTTAAAAAAATATGAGGGTGCATGGAAAAGGGATACTAAAGGAGAAAATATCCTTTGTGGGAAAACCACCATTGACAAGATCCAATGAAAAGATTAACGGCAATAAAAATAGAAAAATTGCCAAAAAGGGGCCAACATAGTTTAATGAATGATTGATATGACGAGAATATGCACCATGGCCGTGGAGTGGTAATTACAAAAGGCCACTGCCTGGGTTCAAACAGGTCGCGGAACCTACACGTTCGTTGCGACCTGGGTTCCTTCTGGCTATGGCATACTCAGACGTTGGCTTGGCTCCAGACAGACCGCAGCCTTTCTGCTCCAGTTTCCCGATAGTTGTCCAAGTATATAGAGGAACTCTATACTCATCTACTTATCCACTTGTCACGTGCTCTGGGCACGTGATATCACTTTTATTACTCGTATAAATAGAGATGCTCACCTCATTATTAGAGGAGGGATAGAGAATTCATAGGCAAAGCCCTGATCAACTCTACTCTCTCTCTCTAGAGACCACCGGACTTGGGGGCTCACTCCATGCCGCAACTACACCGATTTCAAGACACATCCACTATTAGAAGCTTAGTCTACTACGATCATGTATTCTCTTCTCTTAGCTCTACTATACGCCTATCATGGCTATGTAAATTTGTACTACAACGTGTATATAATGAGAGTGAAGCAACAAAGTTGACGTTGGCTCGTTTTAATAGCCGAACCACTCTACATCTTGTGTTTTGTCTCTTTATATGCTTTATATCTATTTCATACTTGATATGCTGATATGAGAACGACTTGTGTTCAATTTCTCGTATCAACATTTTGCATCGTTTGTGGGAAACGAGGTACTTCAATCTTGTTTATCTATATTTTGGCTTCTTAAACACCTTATTTCATTCATGGGGATCCATGGGGTCATCATCTCATGGGTGGATTTTGGTTGTTGAGCTCGTATTTTGTATACACACCCTTAAACGGGTATCGCATATATTCAGATTTGTCCATGATTCTCATTTTTATGACCTTATATCTATTTTACATACCTCGATGATGTTACCTCACCTAGATGGTGCTAAAAAATGCAAAAGGCAATAGTCTTGTAAAAGTGGGTTACTAGGGATGAGTTATATTTGCTCGTTTGCTACTCTCTCAGTCTATGATCTAGGATTTTCTGCCACGATTTTGCCATTTTTGGGGCACTTGAAAACTGGTCTGTCCCTGGTAGACCCCTAGTAGGCTTATTTTTCCATATTGCCATATGGGTTAAACCCAACTTTGAGGGTCAATGGAATCACATCACGCATCAGAAAGTAGGATGCGACCTGGCAAGAAATGACCTGAGTGCCGCAACCCTTATGGATAATGCTGCATAGATACATTTCATCAACTGAGAGAACATTGAAAACTGTCCTTGGATTCAAGAGGCCACGGTAGTAGGTGCAAATGCTCAGCATGTCACGACCATAGTAGCATAACCTGGCGAATTTCCAGTCTCACCCCTTGTTACTATATCTGGTTGATTTCTTTATATTTCTTGCACTACTCCCGCATGCTAGTTTTGTCTCAGAATATATATATATATATATATATATATATATATTTTTTAAATACTAATAGAGAAGAAATGGAAGGAGAGTCCAATCAAAGTGCTGAGATGAAGGATGATATTCTGCAGCTGTACAACCACCTCAACCACTTGTATGACAACCATGCCTCACTCCAGAATCGGGTTAATTTTTTGACCTAAAGGGTATTTAGGCAAGAGGTCGTGGCACCTAGGGTTGCTTATCCAACCATCATTGCCACAGCCATAAAAACCACAGCCCCAGAGGCAGCAGACAAGAACCAAAAAAGGAAGGTGGAGAAGGCACTGAAAGGATTTGAGGCCTATACCCCATTGGCCTATCAAATTGAAGATATTTTTGAGTTCATAAAAGAAGACAAGTTGCTCCGGTGGCCGAAGAAGCTGAAGGCTCAACCTCACAAAAGGGATAAAGCCAAATGGTGTAAATTTTATCAAGATCATGGTAACGACACAAGCAAATGCTTTACGCTGAAGGATGAAATTGAAAGGCTTGTGAGGTAGGGAATGCTGTAGCAATTCCTAAAGGATGCTTAAGGGATGCAACCTAATCTAATAGGTCGCATACCTCATATCTGCCTATGCTTATGATTTCACTATATGTTTATGTTTTCTCTGTGAAAAACTCTATTTGAATAGTTCCTTTTTAACTTTCTATTGTCCTAACAAAGTCACGAATATATGAATATATGGAATCAGGCTTGCCTAGCCATATCTTGATTCATTGATTTCATTAGCTATTGTCTCATAAAAGACCTTTTGCCTTAAACAGATTTTAAGGGAAAGATGGCAAATTATCTCGGAAGACTATTTATTTCGGGAATGATCCCATGGTTCAAAAATGACAACCTTAGTTGGCTTACAATGCCTCTCATACTGCAAAGACATATTCTTATATTCATAAGGCCAACTATCCTTCGATATATGCTACTATCAACTTCAAAGGCTCAAATTGGCCCCATTCAGCTTTCAAGACCCATATATTAGATTGGGGAAGCTTAATAATATCTATCCCGGGGAGGCCTGAAAATGTCCCATACATTAGCCTGGGAAGGCTTGAAAATGTCCCGTATTTTAGACTGGGGAAACTTCATAATACCTAGCATGGGGAGGCCTAAAAATGTCCCATACATTATCTTGGGGAGGCTTGAAAATGTCATGTATATTATCTTAGGAAAACTTCATAATACCTAGCCTGGGGAGGCCTGAAAATGTCCCATACATTAACCTGGGGAGGCTTGAAAATGTCCCGTATATTAGCTGTGGGTGACTTGATAACGAACCCAACCTGGAGAGGCTTGATAATGTCCCGTTCTCTACGATAATCCATTCTCAGGAGTCAATGGATCAGTGTTTCCCCAATAATTTACAATTCACGTCTTCCACTTCTGCTGCAACATTTCCAATAAAGTGCAATTAAAATAAAAGACGCCACAACCTTATCAATATGGATGTAACCAATAAGGAGGTCCTTTATTCATTCAAGGGGCAATCGAAAGGATACATGTAGTCAAGTTAAGTATATTGATTAAAGCTACTATTGGTAGAAAAGGATACAGTGGAAAGAAATCGCAGTCTTATTTGGAATTATATCAATGGCCGCAGTCACATATAAGATCATTTCAAATGTTATAAATGTAATCATCAAAGGAAGCCATGGAGGATGTCCCATGCAATGAAAGAAACTAAAGGTGATGTGTTACTAGCATCCTGAAGCATGTGAAAGCTACAAGTAATAGATGACTCTGAATTGATGAAGTGCCGCGGCAGGCTAGCAAGCCAGTCGTAGCCTCTGATTGCTACATCAAGACTTGGAAAAATGGTGAAAAATTTAACCAAGAGGCCAAAGAAATTAAGCCCAAATCTATTTTTCGTTGGCACCGCGGCTTGGGGATGGTAGGCACAAATAATGAGTGGAAAATTTGAAAAATCTCAAGGCAAAATGTAACAAGTCGCAACCTATTTTAAGGGATCATTTATAAGGTGTTGCCTCAACCTTATATCCACATTATAGTTATTGAAGAGAATTTTTGCAAGATTATTCATTCAAAGTAATCAAATATATAAGGAGACCACATTCCTTAAAGCAGACAGCAGAAGAAGGAGCACTTGAGAAAAAAAAATCAATTAAAGGCCTCAGCCTTAGTAAAAAAGTTTACAAATGTCAAGTTTTAAAGAACAAATAAATGGGCACAACCTAAATAAAGTTCAATTAAAGAAAGGTTGCAGCCCTATGAACAGTGAAAAAAGGAAATAAGGACCTAAATCTAAGATGCAGCAGCGTCTTCGTCATCTCCTTCATCACCTTCTGCATTAGTGTCCGTCTCCTCGTCCTCTTCCACGACTTCCTCCAATAGCTTCTTGGCCCTCTCCTCAGTTGCGACCCTTATTTAACCTACACAGGTGTTGTGATAAGCATCACCAACACCCTAGGACATGATTTGGTCCTTGACATCTGTAAAGTTTTTGGTGACCCTATACCTCAACTCCTTGTAGCCGCAGAGATAGGCCTTATTTTTGGTAAGGAAGAAATATCTAGACTTTTTATACTCGGCCACGACAGCTTTTGTAGCCATCTTGAGGGCCACGAAGTGGCCATCTTCCATCTTCTTGATGGCTGTGATCTGATCAGCCTCCCCTTGGTTGTATTTCTTTTGAAGCTCCTTCAGCTGGGTCTCAAGATTGGAGGAATATTGGGAGGCTTCTGTAGCCTTATTTTGCTCAATCCAAAGAGATGCCACGATTGTTGTTAACTTATCCTCATCATTAGTTTTTGAGGTCCATTTGTGTTGCTTGAAGTGTCGCGATAGCAGACTCTTTGCCAGCCTCAAAGGAAAAATTCTTGGCATTCTCCAAGTTAGTTGAATGCACCCTCTCCGCGAACTCCTTTAGCTTGTAAAGGCCTTCATACTTGAGCCTCTGGGAAATCACAACATTCGCGGCCTGTAAAGAAATTCGATGTTAGAAAAAAAAATATGAACTACAAAAAGAAAGTATTGGAAAGGTAAAATTGCACTTACTCTCGACAGGTTGTGGAGAGCATATTCTTATAGGTGCTCATGTTCCTCCTCCACCAGACGATCCAAGTCCATATGGTTAGGAACCTTTTGCATCCTATGGACCACCCTGGCAGTTGTGTCCCAGTATGATTGTGGGTCTAGTCTCCATAATTAAGGTCGCGGACGACCATTTGGGCCAACACTGGCACGACTTTGGGGAGGTGCCAAGTTAGCATTAACAACCATTATCACAAGAGGAAGGGGAGAGTTTGAGGTGGTCACTTGAGAGACCCCGCGGCCATGCTACAACTCAGAATCAGAAGGAATTAAGCCTATCGCGGTCAGGTGGCTACCAATATCATCATCACAATGGCCTTCAGGCCTTTCTTGGGGAGAAAACTCCTCAACCTGCACAATTGGCGCAGCAAGAGATGTTTGGGCTTCCACATTGGCTGCAACAGGTTGCTTAGACTTGGTCCTTTTTATCTTCTTGCCTTGTCTGGATGCATTATTTAGGGCATCCGCATCCTCATCTATCTCAGCTAACTGAGCCGCCAGGAGCTCTCTATCTATCTCCTTACCTGAAAAAGCAATGAAGTAAAATAAAAATTTGAAGGTTCAAAGGTAACTGCTGCGGCATGAATAGAGAAAGGGGATTATTACCTTCTGCAGCCATTACTTTTGGTAAGAATTTTGTTAGGGAAGTAGCCTCCCTAAAAAATTAAAGCAGAAGTCACTAAGTTGATAAAATTTTTATCCTTAGCACTTATGGCCGCAGCCCTTCCCACTCTTCTCTCCTGCCGCTCACTCAGGTGTAAATTATCAAGAGCTGCATAAGAGGTCAATATTAGTATAATACAATAAAAATAACAAGTAAAAATTGCTAAATAGGTCGTGACATATTTTTAAAGGCTACAGCCTTATGTACCTAACTTGGATGGGCATCCCCACTGCCGTGGCATCCTATGTGATTTCTCTCTTTCTGACTCATCTGGGTGGATCTCCCACCCCTCTCTAAAAATGAAAAAATATTTTCCCTTCCAGTTCTTTACGCTTTAAGGTCTTCCAGTATACAAGGTCTCTTTATTATTGTGGAGGGCAAGGTAGTAATACCAAGAAAACTTTACAGAGTTCTCATTTGGTCTGTAAAATAGAAGAACTCTATGGGAGTTATGTCCCTTTTGAACTTATTCTTTCATAGCACTACAGAAGCAAGAATTTCCCTCTAACCGTTAGGATCTAATTGGGCTGGGGATATCTTCATTGTACTGAATATTTTCCTAATTGGGACTGGCACTAGAAGCCACAGACCGTATACAAAAGCATGGAGGGGGAAGCAGACCCCATCATCAGCAATCACAGAGCATGGCCTCTGGTTCGCGGAAGGTACTGAATAAATCATATTGTCTGGAAACTCAAACTCCTCAATAACTTAGTTGACCCATTCCTCAGTCATGATACTACAGACATTTAAGGCTGCAGGAGGTCTCTCTACTCTATTATATGGGCCTACAGGTGCATCCCTAGACTTAGAAGGACCAACTGCCACGACCTCATTGTCAACAAGATTGTTATTGGAGTTGGTTTCTTCTTCCATTATCGTAACCTCAGTATTCTGCATACAAGCAGAATCCGTGGTGTCAGAGTCTAGAATGATGTAGTTTGGGCAATCTTTGAGCAACCAAGGGTCAAATGTTTTTAGAGGACGCATGGATGGGGTTTCAGGAGGAGAAAGCCCAAAATGTGTGTTCTAGAAGTCCTTCAAAAATTTGTCAGGATTCAAACTCATATGGCTGCAGTAAGACCTAAAAAGCAGAAAGAGTCTGCCATTAGGTGCCGTAGACAATATGGTCAGAGATGCCTATCAGAGGCCGCTGCAGGAACAACATAACAACGAGTTTGAAAGCTAAAATAAAAGTTTCAATAATTACAGCCAACTACACTAAATGTCAGCCTTGGAATCCTAGAGATCAAACTATTGTCACGGCATGTTATTTTTAGGAAATAAGACATTAGGTATACTCTTATATGCCGCAGTTCTTCAGTTTATTATCAAAGGAACCGCGGATAACTAGCTTAAGGATAAACACTAAGGTTAAAAGGAAATTAATATCATTAAAGTGTTGGCATGATGCCGCAGCAAAATAGCATAAGAATATGCTACCTGCCACGGTCAGACTCATAAACATGTTAATAATAAAAGTTACCTATTCTAAAGATCGAAACCCTAGAATTTTAAGGGTTTGATCAAGAACATCAAGAACAGAGTGGCATGTTTTCTACTTATGAAACTCTAAAACCAGCAAATTTAATCCTACATAAGTGTAGGGAATTTAAAAGCCCTAAAAATCTAACCCTAGCGAGCAAGTTCCATTTATTGAGTTATGTTCTGGATGATTAACAGTTCATTCCACTGGTTAAAAATTGATTCAATTCCAAGAAACTTCCCTTTTATGATCCAGGAAAACTAAGGGATTCGAACGAGTTCATGTCATGATGAATTTAACAGTATGGATTCAATTGATTATTAGTTGTTTAAAGCACAAGATGTGAATTCGAATGCTTCATTTACATATAGGAATCAAGAACAAACAATAAAGCTGAAATTATAGAATTATTCAGGAGGTATTTGGTTTGAAAATTACCTAAAATTTGATGAAAATCAGTTGCTCACCCTCTCACCACCGATAGACATCGTCTGATGCTCGTCGGAAAACTCAAAGGATGAAATGACAAGGGTTTGCTTTTGATTTGCTCTCAAGAGTTTGGAAAACATAATGAAGGTTGCAGTTGGATCCATATATATAAGAGGACACAGGAAGTTGAAATGATGTATGACAGTATCCACGATAGTATCGCACTTCCGTCACTGCCCCAACTCTTCATCTCTCGGCACTACGACTCGGGGGCTTATTGATATGACTAGAATATTCACCATGGCCACGGAATGATAGTCATAGACGGTCACTGCCTGGGTTCAAACAGGCCGCAGAACCTATACGTTCGCTGCGACCTGGGCTCCTTCAGGCTGCGGCATACTCAGACGTTGGCTTGGCTCCAGACAGGCCGCAGTCTTTCTGCTCTAGTTTCTCGACAGTTATCCAAGCTTCTAGAGGAACTCTATACTCATCTACTAATCCACTTGTCACGTGCTCTGGGCACGTGATATCACCTCTATTAGTCCTATAAATAGAGGTGTTCACCTCATTATTGGAGGAGGGATAGAGAATTCATAGGAAAAGCCCTGCTCAACTTTACTCTCTCTCTAGATACCACCGAACTTAGGGGATCACTCCCTGCCACAACCGCACCAATTTTAAGCCGCATCCAGTATTAGCAGCTTAGCCTACTACGATCATGTTTCTCTTCTCTTAACTCTACTATACGCCTATCATGGCTATGTAAACTTGTACTACATCGTGTATATAATGAGAGTGGGGAAACAAAGTGGATGTAGGCTCGTTTTAGTAGCCGAACCACTCTATATCTTGTGTTTTGTCACTTTACATGATTTATATCTATTTCATACTTGATATGAGAACGACTTGTGTCCGATATCTTTGAAAAATACAAAAAAAATTGCTATTTTTTTTGAAAAATACAGTTTTTTTTGTGTGTATTTTAGTTTTACACATTTGGTATGGCATATTGGTGTGTTTGAAGCCGATTCACTCTATACTTTCCATGTGGTAGGATATTTGTTTATAATTATAGATACTTAGATTGTTCTTAACCATGCTATCATGGAGTTGTTCCGAACTTGATTGGATTAATGGATTAGACTTTTTATATGCCTCTACACACACATGCACAAGATTTTTGAACTTTAACTTCACATGTTTATTTGAGCTTTGTGAGATGTTCTCCCATTAATTTTGTCATTTACATATTTTGTGACTATGGGAAATTTGTGTATGGAAGAACCATTTCTCGTGAGCTATATTTGATTAACTTAAAAAAATATGAGGGTGCATGGAAAAGGAGCAAATATATTTTTTATGAAAAACTGAGGTTGGACTTTTTAATTTGAAAATATATTTTTAACCTCGTTCAAACGAGATGCCTATCTCACTTGAACGAAATGGATTTTTCGTTTGAAGATCGTTTGATCTCTACATCAAATGAATATCCAATGAGGGCATACTATTTGAATTCATTAGAAGACGAATATGACGAGATTGCTTTCTCATTCGAACAGACTTCAGTTTTCATTGAAATGAAATGACAATCTTGTTCGAATGACTTCTATTTTCATTCTAATGAATTCGCTGCCTCGAATTTCATGTCAGGTTATAAATACTTGTTTTGACTCCAAATCTTGAATGATTTTGAAAAAATGTTTCCTACATATCTGTTGTAAAAGTTTTTAAGTTTTGTGTTTCAAAAATACTTTTGATTCACATTTTATATCCTCAAATAGTTTTTAAGAATTTTTTTTAAACCCTAGAAGTTTTCTATCTTTAATACAACTTATGGAAAGTATTCTCTACGACTGATTTTGTGACCCGACGGATCACGATTGAATAAGAAATAAGGCTGAATCGGTGGATACCGAGGATGGACTGCCGCCTGTAGATTTCTCGAGAACGAGTGGTACTCTTTAGAGATTCTATGAAGACTACGTGTTAACTTGTGGCTGTATGGAGTAGTATTGTAAGTCAATTGTCTTAGAAAGTTTCAAAAGTTTCTAAATAAAGGTTTTACTCAGTAGAGGGATTTTTCCTTATTTTTCGTGCTTGATTGCATGCTTAGTTTAATTTCTTTGAGTCGAACTTTTATCATATGCAAATCTAATTTAATCAGAAATTAAAATTTGACTAAAATTGAATTTGCGTATTTGGGACTTAAATTAATAAAAGTACAAAAATATAATTTTTTATTCTATCCATCCTTGTCAGGCATGTTCATAAGTACTCGCACACTTGGATCCAGAGGGCATCCTTTTCGATCATGAATCTCCAACCAAGCTTGGCGACTATCGCATGATTGTTGTGTTCGCTACTATGTAGCTCAAGGCCCCCTAGTTTTAGGTTCACATACGCTCTCCTGGGAGACAAGGTGGATTTTCTTGATTGAGGTGAGTAAGGAGCAGTCGTTTGGTAAATAGTTCCATGTTCGAAATAAAATTCCTCAAAAGGAGATTCATATTCATCACCTCTATCACTCCTAATAGCCTTTTTCTTTGTGCTAAGTTGATTCTCAACTTCATATTTGTATTGTTTGAATACATCGATATCCTCGTCTGTACTACGTAACAAATAAACGTAGCAATATTTTGTGAAATCCCAATAAAAGTAATAAAATGCTTTTTCCCTCCTCTAGTTTGTAAAAACTTTAAATAAATAATATCAATGCAAATTAAGTCTAAGGGTTCATTGATTCTTTCATTAGATAGAAAAGGTAGTCTTGCTAATTTTGATTCAACACATATATCACATTTATGATTTTTATTAATGTCAAATTTTGGAAAAAATTCCAAGTTAATCAATCTACATAAAGTATCCAAATTAACCTGTCCTAATCTAGCATGCCACATATTTGAAGACTTGAGAAAGTAAGAGGAATTAATATTATTATTATTGATTGCCTTAGGCACAACAGTCATTACATTCATCTTCGAGATCCCTTCAGTCATATAGCCCTTTCCCACATACATATCATTCTTAGATAGAACAAACTTATGGGATACAAACACCAACTTGAACCACTCTTGCTAAGTAAGGAATCTGACACTATATTTTTGTGAATATCTGGAATGTGAAGCACATTATTGAGAGTGAGTTATTTTTTGGATGTCATTTTCAACATAACCTTTCCATGCCCTTCAGCTTTGGAACTTAATGAATTACCCATAAATAGGTTCTCCTTAGTTTTCACTGGCTTGTAGGTAGAGAACATCTATTTCTTTGAACAAATGTGGCGCGTAGCACCAGTGTCCACCCACCATTATTTTGTATTTTCCACCAAATTACATTAGGATACTATTGCAAAAAGATTGATATCGGCCGTGCCTTCTAAAATCTTCTCAAATTCTGTTATAATAGCTTGTGAATTTTGTTTCATTAAATTCTTTGGCTTTCGACATTCACTTGAGCGATGTCCAGGTTTGGCACAATTATAGAATTTACCTTTGAACTTCTTTTTCTGTTTTAAGGGCCTTCACCTTCACATTTACTTTTGTTTGGTTTTGAACCTGGTTCCAACACATTAGCCTTTACTTCCATAGGATTCTCATCACTTTGCTTTTTCGACCCGAGATTATCTTCTTTAATATGTAACCTCACAATTAATTCTTCCACGTTCATCTCTTTGCATTTATGATTGAGATAGTTCTTAAAGACCTTCCACGATGGAGGTAATTTTTCAAATATTGATTACACTTGAAAAGAGTTACTAACCTACCTCAACATGAATGTCATGAAGAATAACTCGAAGTTAGTGGACTTGCGCTATCACTGGCTTAACGTTTACCATTTTAAAGTCAAGAAATCTGCGAACTATGAATTTCTTCATGTCCAGAATCTTCAGTCTCGTACTTTTTATCTAAGGATTCCCAAAGTTCCTTCGCAATCTTCATGTTACAATATACATTATAAAGTGAATTGTCCAAATAAGTGAGGACATAGTTTCGGCATAGATATTCAGAATGTTTCCATGCTTCCACTACTTGGACTTTCTCTTTTTCATCTCCCTCCAAAATTAGGGGACACTCCTCATGTAGGAATCTTGTAAAATGAAAAGTAGTGAGGTAGAAATACATTTGTTGTTGCCAATACTTGAAATTCGTTCCTTTGAATTTTTTCATGAGGCACCATCACGGGTGCGACAACAATCATTCCATGAGACACACTCATGGTTGGTGGAGCAATAGTTTCACGTGTATCATCCATTTTTGTTACGAAAATAAAATATTTATCAATAATATTATTAGTATATAAATTAATTATTAAAACATAATACAAAATTCTATTTAATAATTTTGACAGAAAAATGTATATATAACTGAATATATGTACAAATTTGAATTTATAATTCTAAACACAATTTTTGACCAAATTTTCAGAAAAGCACAACAATATAGTAACCAAAACTGTTTTATGAAATACTAAAACAATATTTAAACTTTTCTATAGTAAAACAAATTTTTAATACATTATTTAAAATTTGTGCGGAATTTTTCCATAACAGATTACGTTGTTCATCAACTCCATGAACACAACTGGAGTGTTATCCAACCTAAATGGCATGACCCTGAACTCGCAAGATCCAAATCACATTAGAAAGGTCATCATTGGAATGTCCTCCTCCCAAATCCATAGTTAATGTTACCCCGAGTGCAAGTTGATCATCTAAAAGAACAATGTGCCCTCGATCAATCAAATAGGTCATCAATACTTGGCAATATATATTTGTTATGTATCATGACCTTGTTCTTCTCCTGATAGTCCACACTAATCCTTAGTGAACTATCCTTATTCTTCACAAGATAAATTGGAGTACCCCACAAAGATATAATCCTCCATATGAACCCCTAACTTAAGATATGTTGAATCTTCTCTCGAAACTCCATCATCTTTAACAGAGCCATCTTGTATGGTGCGCTATAAATAGGCCTGGTTACTAGTGCTAAGTCTATAACAAAATATATCTATCGTGCAGGTGCTAACCCTGATACCTCATCAAATACGTTCACAAGATCCTCTACTACTGGTATCTACTCTAATAATACAATGGCCTTCTTTGATGGACTGGCATCGAAATAATATTAGTGAGTGTTAGACCCTCCATCGACTTATAAGGAACATTGCTTGTTTGAAAATGCCAAACATGATAGCCTTATCATTATAGTAGATTTGTGTATGACATTGTGCTAACCATTCATAACCAAAAGTATGTAGAATGAAAAGCACATTAATACTTGATACTTTTAAGAGTATTTTAGTTTCACGTGTGCATTTAAGTTTCAATTTAATTGGGAAATTAAATTGGTTTGATGAATATAAATGAAAATTATTATATTGTCATTTAATGAGTGAATGGATTATTATATTTTTGTTAGAGATTTAAGATGATGGACTTTAATAGTTTAAGGGCGAAGCGTAATGTACGCACGTGTCGGGCCAAATTAATGATATGGTGGAACATTTTTAGTTCGGTGACTCGAATGAACTTTTTGAACGCACTAGTGATCCAGAATGGGTTGAAATCGTCCAGAATAGGTACCCAGAGGTTACAGTTGGGTTTCGAGGGTTGTTTAAACATAGTATGTCCCCTATGCGGGTATGGTCGTCTTTTTGCCCTTAGGGTTTCACCTAAATATGAAATTAGGGTTTAATAAAGTGGTATTTAAGTATTAGTGGGGTGTATGGCAACCTCATTTTAGCATCTGCTTAGTGGTGATTAAGGGAGAGATCAAAGAGAAGAAAATGAGAGAAAAAGATCTTGAAGAACAAAGGAAGAACCATCTCTAGATTCAGTTCATCTCTAATGTATCAAACTTGAAATTTTAATCCAACAAGGAAAGTGTTTACTTACTTATGATTTGTGTTTTCTGTAGTTAATTATGTTCAAGTTTAATTAATTGATTAATCTGGAAATTCTGGGAAAAATTTTAGAGGGATTAATTTGTGTATAATATATTAATGTGATTGAGAATTCATATGGAAGAATTTCGTGATTTAAATATGGGAATATGAGTATGAAAATGATGAAGATTGATAGGGTGATAGATTAATGAATTTTAAAATTTGATAAATTCTGGATTGAATGAATTGATTTAATGATTATGAATACTTGTGATTTGATGTTGAAATTGGGTTTAAATCGGGGTTAAAATACATCTGGGATGGTTATGTATTGGTTTGGGATCATAATTTATGGTTTTGGGAGGCATGGGACCTCCATTGAAGGGTTTGGGAGGTAAAACCCCGAGGTTGAATACAAACGGCAACCTAGAAAATTGAAGTGATTTATTGGGGGAGAGAATCAATTTGCTTGAGCAAACCAGTTTGGTCTGCAAGCAAATCAATTCAATTTTCTGGCCTGTCTCAATTTTTATTGTGTGTTGTTATAACCTGTTAGCTTTGGTAAATAGGTGTATAGATTTCTGTGGTAGTTTGGGATTTCCTTGGAACATTATCAGGGGTTGGTGCATGATTTAGGCCAACTGTTAGATGGGTTTCAGTAAGACGAATCTAATTTTTAGTGAGTGAACATTTAACTATCATAGGAGGTTGCGCGTAATGGACAGTCCACCCTGGTGTTGACCAGTAGGTTTCGATGTGATTCTCTAGGTAATAGTATTGTTGCATGGCCATTATCCATGTATGTGGATAGGTGTTGGTTTGGAGATCGATTCTGGGGTTGTGACCTCTGGACGTCTGTTTATGACAGCTTTCATTTGTTTGTGTTTAGCTTTGTGTTCAGTGGTGACATTCCAATCTGGTGGCCTAGTTGTGGTATGTGATATACCTGGAGCCTGATAGCACATGTAGGATGCATCCACGAGGTCCTACTCTGGGATGTGATGTATAAATATGTAGTGAGTCATATCTATGTATGTGTATATGAGATAGGGTGTGAATATGTATATATAACATGTGTGTAGCTATGCAAATACTTATGAAAATATACTGAGTGAAGGTAGTACATGATAGCTAATGGTTACTTTTTGCAGTTCTTAGTTAAACTGGGTATCACGATTAGGATAATAAAATGAATACGTCAGGTGCGCACTATAGATGAGAGGTGAGGAAAGGTATCATGTGAATGCGACTAGAAAGTTAATTATAACAATAATTCATTGCAGCTTTACATTTAAAGCATTTAAATACTTGCAAATATTTTTCAAATGTTTACCAGGCTTTGAACCGCTTTTAAATTATTTTCCAAAAGGTATTCATCAATAGGGACCGCATGGTTAGTCTCTCAATATGCCATTGCGAACCGTAGCTATAGATGCTGTAATATTTGATTGTAGTCACCTCAATTCATTCTTATTTAGATAGAATTCAATTCCAGTATTTCCTTTCGGTCGTATCTCCTGTAGATGGATAGGAAATTTCTTTAAAGTCAGATATTTTTTTATTACTTCTCAGTATTACGTTTACATTGATTATTATTTGTGGTAATTGATGGTTTATTCGTTTCACATTATTTATGATTAATCGTTTATCATTTATACTATCATTTTATTTGGTGTAAGTTTATGTTGGTTATATTTATATTTTGTTTCTACAGTGATGCTAAGAATGAAACCATAATGATTCTCATTTATCTTTTATAAAGGCTTTATCAACCAGTATTAGAATAGGCGAGGAGTCACACTTTGTATCAGAGCATCAGGTTCAATTATCCTAGGATCTATGTGAACCATCTACATTGTCAGCGTTGTGTTTCTTTTATATAGAGCCTTATGTTTAGGATTGTTATTTTCGTATTGTGCATTTTCGTTCTTCTGCTATTGTTATATATATATATAAGTGGAATCTCATATAATTTATGTTTGGTTTCTGATGCCATACACCAGGAGATGGAGACCACCGCATGTAGCAAGAAGGGCCACAGAGAGGGAGGCTCAACTTGAGCTGCAGGCATCCCAGGGAACTATGACCATAACAGAGGTCACATCCATTGTATCACGAGTAGTTAATGCTGCCATGACAACTATGGTGCAACACTTACTTAGGAAGAGTCACATCCACTAGTGACAGTACTGGTACAGACTCACACGCTGTCGTTTATGTGGGATCAAGTTAGGGAGGCCTTTTAGGAGGGCCATCCACTGGAGTTTTAAGAAAGTAAAAATGTAGTTGCAGTCTAGAGGCATCTTTATATGGTTGAGTGCACTGACACTCAGAAGCTGGTACTAGCTATGATGAGTGAATTATTTTGATTATTTTATACCCAAATTTATACTTTGTTAGTCCCATTTTATTTTATTTAATAAGTTATTAGTATTATTTTGCTAGAAAAGTTGAATTCATATTCAAAAAAAGTGTGCAACAATGAGCGGATGTGAAGAATACTCGTGCAATCTTACCCCTAGCACAAGGAACTCTCGGGGATGACTGAAACATAAGAGACTCCCCCACCCCACCCCCGATCAACATAAACTTAAACTTTGGCCTGGCGTAAAAAATTGACCATAAAAAGTCCATGCCGAAGGTACGTTTCTGTGTGCTCCTATATAATTTAATTTTGCACGTTGCATAAATTGACTTTAGGAAAAAACTCGGGTGAAAGATCATGGGGATTCATCAACCTTCCTTGTCTCGAAAATCACTAATTAACCGAGTATTTGCATATCCCGGGCCATCACATTCAAGTTAAAATCAAGTAGACGATGGCCTTAGGATATCATATAGCTCATAGGAAACCTCTTAACGAGGCTAAAATTAAAAGATACTCCAATGCGATGTTATCAAATCGGTTTCGTTTTACCTTGTGTAGGATTGGTGTTTTTTAACGAGTCTTCATACTGACCACCTACCTGGAGGAAAAAGAGGGATTTAAGGCGATAACCATAGTTGGTCGTCTTTTAAATTATCCCATGTCAAGGAGTAGGAGTTGTCTAATTAGATTGATTAATTCGAAGACCCCCCACTGTCATCGATTAATCTTGGAAAAACTAGTTATTAATATTGAAATTCCCCTCACCTAAATTAGATAATTTAATTGGTTTTATGTCAGCTAGAAATTATGTGGTTTGAGTCAAATTATTTGATTTTAATTTTTTTCACATAAAAAATTAAATATATAAAAAAAGAAAAAAAAACTTTGAGTGAGCTTAATGTAAGTGAAGTTAGTGTCGAGATCATATCGGTCGTTTGCAAGTGTGGAGTCTAGAATTCTCGATACTTACATAGGTAGATTTTTTATATTCACCGATATGGGAGATGAGTTAGCACCATCTGCCCTTAAATATTACCTTTATCCAACTAGGTCTAGTCAACCTTCATGCATACGTCTACCTGAGCACAATGCGAACAATTTCCAATTCCATTTGGGGAACAATCCAATTGTTGCCCGTGTTTCGAGGTACTGAAAAAGAGGATCCCTACCTTTATGTTCATGAATTTGAGGAGATATGTGGTACCATTAAGTACCAACAACTCACCGACGAGATTGTTAAACTTAAATTGTTCCCGTTCTCCTTTAAAGATAAAGCCAAGAGTTGGTTTAACTCGTTAAAACCTATATCCATCACCACTTAGAACCAAATGAGTGTCTCTTTCCTGCAGAAATTCTTTCCCGACCAAAGGATGACATCGATACACCATCAATACATTTAGCCATATGGAGGGAGAAGTCTTGTGGATGTATTTACAATGATTTAAGGACTTTCTACTGCAATGTCCTCACTATGGGATTAAGATGGGATGCCAAGTCCAAATTTTATATGAAGGGTTCGATTATAATACCAAGAAAGGTGAGTCCGATGCATGGGCATTCCTAAAATCTATGGAGAAATAAACTTGATTTAATTATGCCAAGAAAGGTGAGTCCGATGCACTATTTTTGAATTTATGATACCCATGTGTAGGGTTTTCAAAATAAACTTGATTTAATTATAATTCTTAGAAGAAAATGAATGGATTTTGGTGCATGATTGGGTAGGTTTCCATGTAGAATGATTTACTATTTGTAAGAGAAGTAAAAATGATATGATAAGGACCTATCATTTCGAATTAAATCTGAGTTTATGAATGAATGTATAGGAAGAACACAAACTTGGGTTTTTGAAGAAGTTTTGGGTTTTGATACGTTCTTGATTGAATTTTAGGAAGATTTGACTTGTTTAGAAAGTTATAAATCACCCTAATGCATGTAGAAATGGTCAGGAATAATTGGTTGTGATTTTGGTATAGTATAATGAAAGTTTGGTAAATGAAAATGGTGGGAAAATGAATGAAGAAGACAAAGTAGCCAAACTATACATTTTTGAATCGATTCGGCGAGGGGTGAATCGATTCGATTTACCAGAAAACTTGATTTTTTCCTTTTAAGCCTAGAATTCCCAAACCAGTTTGGTGAAAACCTTTGGAATGTTGTTGAAATAATAATGAGGGAATTCTTATATTAAAGTAGTTCTATGATAGGGTGTTGGTTTAGTCTTATTGAGAGGATTAATATGAGGATGAATTGGGTTAAATTATGTCGTAATTTATCGGGGGGAAAGATAACAAGTTATGGGAATTTTGAATAAGTAAATTTGAAGACGAGTAGGTTAAGAGAGAGTTCACTACTGAAATTAATGAGGGGGTAACTAGGACCCTTAGAGTTGTGTGAATACTCGAATAAATACGATAGTCAGTTAAATCGTAACGTAATATGTACGATGAGTATTCGAGGGAAATATACTACATACGAGCATGCATAATTAGGTTGTGTGTATACCTACCGATTTAAATATAGGTGGAGTAAATACCTATTATGTACTTGATTGATAGGTTTGATGAGACATTTTGAACCAAGTTTGATGAGACATTCCGAACAAAATTCGATGCGACATTCCAAAACAAGTTCGATTAGACATTCCGAAACAAGTTCGAGGAGACATTTCGAACTAATAGTCCTTAATGTGTGATACGTGGACATTTTAGTAAAGTATGAACCTATGGTATATATATTCGTGTGTGAAATATAAATATATATATATATATATATATATATATATATATATATATATATATATATATATATATATATGTAGGTGGAGTAAATACCTATTATGTACTTGATTGATAGGTTTGATGAGACATTTTGAACCAAGTTCGATGAGACATTCCGAACAAAATTCGATGCGACATTCCAAAACAAGTTCGATTAGACATTCCGAAACAAGTTCGAGGAGACATTTCGAACTAATAGTCCTTAATGTGTGATACGTGGACATTTTAGTAAAGTATGAACCTATGGTATATATATTCGTGTGTGAAATATATATATATATATATATATATATATATATACTGGATGATTTACCTACTTATGTGTGACAGTGGATAGAAGAGTATGCAACTTTTCTATAGATGGTGTGTGAAATATATATCGTACGATTAATCTACTTACGGGTGATAGTACACAGTTAAATAGTGTATATCTAAAAGAATGAATTAAGTCGAGAAACATAATTATATGATTTAAATAATAACATATGTGAAATTTTGTTTATGATGTGTATATCGGAATGATAAATTAAGTAGAGAAACTTAATTTAATGTTTTAAAAGATAACATGTGAGGAATATTAGTTACGTCAAGAGATGTTAATAACATAGCGTGCTGTATGGACGATACGGGAACTTATATGCGTAGATAAGTTCAGTTGGATACTTTAGTCTAATTATCTTGGGTAGTATAGCTAGGTGGGCTAAGTATAGAACATTAGGCATGCACTATAGATGAGAGGTGAGAAAACTCAAGAGAGTATACGTGAACCTAACATGTGTAATAAATAATTGATTTTATATTATGATAAACCCTTCCTAAATATTTTCAAAACGTTTTGAGTACTAACTCTTGTTGTAAAATATTTTCAAAACCCTTTAGGTGTCCAGCCACAAGGATGCCAAACTTGATTATTATATTCCATGGATGCGTTGTTACAGCACATGTGGATGCATACAGGTTCAGACTAAACGCCTCGTTTCTTAATTTCTAGATTAGGATTTCAGATTTAGTATTTCAGTTTGGGCGTTTTGCCCCATGCATTTACTTTTTATTTGATTCAGACAGTTATTCAGTTTATGAGTATTATTGGATTACTATTAGGTTTGGGATATTTGTAGCTAATGGTTTATTCGGCAAGATATTTAATTCATTCATTTTATTGTACGTTGGTTTAGATATAACATGTGGTGAATGATTTATTTAGATTTTCGCTTGATTACTTATTTGTCTAATGAAAGATAAAATTTGGCACCGAATTTTGAATACTAGGTGGTTAGTAAAGTTTTAAAAAAAATTGACAGTGATGCCAACAATAAACCATATGTAAATAATTTTTTATTTAATAAAGGCCTGATAACCCGGTATTTAATTAGACAAGGTGTTATAGTCGCACCCGCTGCCATCCAATATGTAGCCACCCCCATAAGTTTGCGTTGTGACGCGTTCAATCATTAGGTCAAAAATTGATCCACTCTTTCAGCTAATAAGGTTTTAGCCGAGCAAACAAATTCCCTTTACCAAAGTAGTCTGAAGTACGACCCGTATTCCAATGTGTATAATTCGGGGTGGCGAGACCATCCCAATCTTTCAGGGTCTAAAGGTCAGTACTAATGAGGTATTGATCAGTCTCTAGGTAATCCACCCATGAGTTTCCAAAAGAATTCCCCCGAACCATTGTATCCTTCATCCCTAAAGATCCATGCTTTAGCGGATACGGTGAAATTTCTTGATCAACGTACGCTCCAATACTACCAGTCAGCTCAAAGTGTCCTCCCGTCCACCCAACAGAGCTTGTACACGAACGCTCAATCCAAATTCAAACTTGAGGTTCAAGTGAGCCAATTAGAAAACACTTTGAGTGAGAAAAATAAACATTCTCTGAGTCAACCAGATCCCAATCCTAAGGGGAACATGCCTAAAGGGAATTTTTTTTGTTCAAGACAACATCTGTTCATCACAAATCCAAGAGTATGTCAAAGCCATCATCACGCTTAGGTCCGGTAAGGAAGTAAAAAAGAATGTCTCACCACCCCCCGAGAGTGAATTTGAGAAAGGTAATGAGAAGGAAGATCCACCCGTGGACCCACCTTCCTTCCCACACTCATCTTCTGAACCATTTGTAGAGATATATGTTCCAAAAGATCAATTACTTCAACGTTTGGTTCCCCAAAGAAAAAGGTGCAAGTTGACATAATATTGAAAGTATTCAAGTAAGTACAAATCAATATCCCACTACTTGATACTCTTCAACAAGTCCCAACCTATTTCAAATTTTTAAAGGACCTTTGTACCTTGAAGAGAAGCACTAATATGACCATGAAATCTTTTCTCATCGGGCAATAAAGCTCGATCATTTATTATCAAACTCCCATTAAGTATAAAGATATCGTAACTCTAACGATCTCTATAAAGATAGGGGAGTACATCATTGAGAAAGCCCTCCCATATTTAGGAGCAAGCGTGAACCTTCTATCGTATATTGTATACGAGAAACTAAGTTTGGGGGAGTTGAAGCCGACTAGGATTACCTTATCCATAGTCGACCATTATGTAAAAATTTTGACAAGTATCATAAAGGATGTCCTAATTAAAGTGGGCAGTTTTGTATTTCCCGTTGATTTCATTATCTTGGACACCCAACAAGTGCAAAATCTTATTGCACAAATCCTTGTTATTTAGGTCGTCCTTTCCTCACCACATCTGATGTTGTAATTAGGTGTCGTTGCGATCAAGTGAACATGTCATTTGGGGACATGACCATGGTCTTGAATGTGTTTGATTTAGAGAAGCCATCATATGATGAGGGAGAGAAGTGAATAATGTCACGACCCCACGAGATAGTGAGATAGTCGATCTATGTGCTTGGCCACCTGATTTGTGTCTAGATATGAGTATTAAAAATTTTGAGAAAGAATTCGATCCGATTGATGAGGATCTTACTGTTTAAGCCTAATTGTTATTGGAGTCATTTCGTTACTTATAGGAGATAGACTAGGATGATAGGATAAATCAATTCCTTCTCTGTGAATGCAAACCCTGGCCTTTTGAGAGTATGGTGACATGTGAGGTTTTATCTACCAGTGACGAGATGGTGGAAAAAATCATTCGAGCATTTCCATTTGGTGACGCATGCTTTTTCATACCGCATTGTCCTTTTCCACCACATACACCATGCCATTTGAGTATTTGGATGAGATCGAGCGCATGACTAGAGTACCGCCCAATTTGGATCCCGATTTATTCATTCTCGAGTTTGAGGGAAACCTAGTTTTAACGTGTCATTCGAAATTTCATTATAGTCTTTTCGAGTCTGATCATCTATGTTATATTGTGACTGCACATCTCGATAATTTCATTCACCACATTCATTATGTGCCATCATGTGTATTCCTTGTTTATTGGGTTGACTCCCAATTATTCAGACTTTTGATTTATTATGAAAGAAATGTGAGCCTGGTTAGAAGTTGGTAACACAAATTGAAGATCACGGGTAATATTGTCCTTTTACTTCTGTATTTTATTTGCTTTATCCGTAATTTTATATTGAGCATATATTGAGCACAATGTAAATTTAGGTATCGGGGTAAGGATGGTATTTTTTTAATGATTTTTTTTTTATTTTTAAAAATCTAAAATTCAAAAAGATTTTCATATAATTAAGTCTTAAAACGATTTCTTAATATAGAACTAGTCTATGGATCTCTCAACTTATGAAATTTTTTACACATTAGTCAAATAATGTGATAGAAAATGGATATTGGGGCGAAAGTTAATATGCTTAATGAATAAATGCGAAGATTTTAACCCAGTGTGATATTGTGCCATTCATCATTTTCTAGAGATTTAAACCAATCCGAGTTAATATAACTCAAAGTTTTCTTCGGTGATAAATTTTTTTATGATCTCAAATTCTTTGTTTTGTTCGATTAATGAAAACAAAAAGTCAAAATGTGACTCTTAAGCACTAGAATTATTAGTAAGTCATCTTGAGACACAAATCAAGTTAACGAAACTTGAGGAATGAGATTGGGCCATCGTTTGAAAGTCCAAAATTAGGCTTAAACTGACTTTTTTACATTATTCCGTTGCAAGCCCATTTGAGACAAAAAAAAAGCCTTTTATTGAAAACTCATTATCCTACCCAACTCCAATTAAGAGTTTAAATCCCATAAAAAGAAGTCATACCCATTTTCTGAGAATACTAGGACAAAACTACCGTTAGAAAAATGCCAAAAAAAGTTTGCGAAAGAATGATGTGTGAAAATAAAAGAATGAATAAATGAAATAAAAAAAGAATGAAAAAAATGAAAATAGTTTGTAAGTTTGAAAAAAAGGAAAATGGAGTTTAAAAAAGTGTTTAAAAGTCAAAATATCAAAAACCTCTATATTTTTAGAAATTTTAAACTTCAAAAGCCATTCTTTCTAGCCAAAACCCGAGCCTACAATACAATTAAAGAATGTCCTAATCGATCTCAAGTGAAATTAGTTAGAGTGTGGAGTAAGCATTAATAGGATCTATGGTGTGATTCAATGTTTTCAATAAGTAATCGATTTTCCTTTCATAAGATCATATTCATTCATTATAAAAAGTTTGTTTTTCATTATGTATATGTGAAATTTGTTTATCTAAATTTACTCTTTTATTAACATATACCGAGAGAAAAGACCCAACTTCCGAGTGTTTGATTGTGAGTGCATCATGTGAGATTTTGAAACCAAAATGAACCCTCGAATAAGAAGCATAACGATAAAATATTTTGATATTGGCTATGTACGCACACAACCACGATAAGTTGAGATTGAAAAGTGAAGTTCTACTATATTTATGAAGTTTGCATTCAAACTTGATTTTATTACTTTTATGACTTTTGAATTGAGTCAAGTTTTTAAATTTTGTGGGTATATTCGTTACAAACCCTCACGAGATAATACTCATCCACTAGGGTAATCTAGGGGTTTAATGGATTATTGCGCATGCTAAGTGCAATCGTGATTCCTACGAAAGTGAGTTAGATTTGAAAATTTTAGTTTTGCTCGAGGACTAGGAAAGTTTAGATTTGGGAGTATTTGATGAGTGCATTATTTTGTACATTTTATTCCTAAATTTATACTTTGTTAGTTCCATTTTCTTTTCTTTAATAAGAACTTAGGATCATTATGTTAGAAAAGGAAAAAAATGCAAGAAAAGTATAATTCATATTCAAATTGGTAATTTTAAGTAAAAATGGGCACTTTGATAATTTTATAATTTTCTTGTGCTAATTTGTGAAAAAAGTTGACGAGTGAAAATTTTACAGGTCATGACGGAATTTGGTGCAAATTGATGATCAACTGGAAAAAAGTACGAAAAAGATGATTTTTACGTGTTCAAAAAGCAAATATAAGACTCCTCGAGTGGGAGAAAATTGCGTCCCTTATCCCGATCCAAAGAGTAAAGAGGTAAATTGATCAATTCTAACACTATTCAACTAAGTAAAGCGATAAATTGCTCGGTTCTAACACTATTCAGCCAATCAAAGATAGTTTCATTCCAACTCAAACACCTTACCCCTTGCCCTATAAAAGGACCATTCGACTCATAATTTCACACACAATTTCGGGGAGCAATTTTTGTGTGATTGTATTCAATTTGAGGACCAAGTTTTTATCATTTTGTAGAGGATTGAAGATTATTGTGAGAGAACTTATTGTAAGTTTGATATATTCATGAAAATTTCTACTCATTCTTACAATTTGTTTTTGTCCTTCATCATGGTATCTTAATTCTTATATTAGGATTATGGTGAAATTTTTCATAGTTAGCTAATATTGTCACGTTAATTTAATTATAATTTATTCCCTACTCATTTTAATTGTTATAAAAAAAATTGGTATTCATTTTAACACGACACAAGAGTGTGTTTTAAAACCTTCAAAATTATTTTGTCAAATTAAGTTTTGAAATTTAAAAATAGTTATTTTCGACAAATTATGCTTACACTTTGATTGTTTTAAGAGTACATGCTTAAATACATTTGAGAACCTCAAAACTTCTATTTTCTAAGGGAATAGGGATTTTAGCCGTTTATTAAAGACGTTAAAAATATTTTGAACATAATCGTAATATTGTTCGAATTAAACGCGATGAGAGTCGGTTTACTTTGAGTAATAAAAAGGGAATGAAAATGTTAAATTAGTTTGCAATATTAGTTACGTGATAAATGGCCTGAATCGTAATTCTTTCATATTATTCACAACTCCCGTGTGTTGCTCTCATTATTCGTAGTTGCTTTTATTTAGTTTAGTGCATTATTATTATTATTATTATTATTATTATTATTATTATTATTATTATTATTATTATTATTATTATTATTATTATTATTATTATTATTATTATTATTATTATTATTATTATTATTATTATTATTATTATTATTATTATTATTATTATTATTATTATTATTATCTACTCCATTTAGTCTAGTTGGACAGTTGCAATTCTTTTAAAAGTTAAAATTGACAAATCTCTGTGAGTTCGACTTGTACTTACACTCGCTATTCTGTAATAGATCGTGCACTTGCGGTATTTTATAAATTGATAAACAAGATACTTTTAGGATAATTGTGTGACACCCTGCCTAATGAAATATCAGGTCATTAATCCTATACCAGATTAAAATAGGAATCTTGTAAGGACATAAATTTCCAATTGAGTCCGTTGTAGTTTTGGCTCAATTCCGGGCAAAAATGTTTTAGTTATATGATAGAGTTCTTGACCATTCTTCAAGCCTATGACATACTAAAGTTGAAGACGTAGTGGCCAAGATTAAAGCTTCATCAAATGTCGAGTTTGTTGTGCCTCGTTTCCACGTCATCAACATTTGTTCCGTTTACTCCTAAGGCATGAATGCATTACATATTTATATAGGAGCTTGGAACAATTAGTATTGGGTGTTAAGTTTTGTTTAAACTATTTTTTATTTTTAGAAAGGTTCTTTAAAACTTTAAAATAAAGTTTCTGGGCTAAAAATTGAATTTTGAACATTCTCGAAGTTCGTTCGATATTGTCATTCGAACGAATTTGTCGTTCGAAAGAGTTTGCCAATGAGATTTTCCCATTGGCCACTGGAGCTTCGTTAGAAGGGTCATTCGAACGAGACTTTGTTCGAAAGAAAATCTCGTTCGAACGAGATTTCAGGCGGGAATTTTATTGGCAGTTTTGAGAAGTTTTTTCCATGTTTCCACATACCTTTACCCACTATCTTTTGACAGAAGTTATATGCGCGGGAACCATGTTTAAGAATCTAACTTTTGACATTTTCTAAACTTCTTTTAGAGAGAACATTTTTGAGAAAAAAATCCTAAGTTCAAAAGTTCATGTTTAAGTGTTCGTAGTTCAAGAACATTATTTGAAAAACACTTTCTTACAACCATAGTTTGTTTATTCCAAGTTTCCATATAAATATCTTTCTTGGAGTGTTTGGCACCGGATTTACTCTACACCTTGAAGAGCTTGTTTGGGTTTGTAACTATATCCCTCAAAGAAAAAGTCTCGTTATTTAGCTGTGGCATTCTCACATGGTGAAAGGCACCATGTGTGGTTGACGGTGTTCCTAAAGTCTCATTGGTGGATTCCAAGGTTCCGATGGAGTTTCGGGATTACCAACTAGGCAGAGGTAGTTACAAGAAGATGCGTCGGGGCTTGAAGGAGTCGAGTCGAGTGTTGTAAGTCATCCTTCTTGTAATTATAGATTCCGTACTTAGTGGACTTAAGGCTAGGATCGTCCGAGATTTTTTCCCGTTGTGGGTTTTTCCTCTTACATCGCGGGGTAGTGGTTTTTGTTTATTTTATCTTTTGTAAATTCACCTTAGATGCATGCTTAGGGATAAAAGATAGAATTGGTTTAAATCACTACTCATCTTTAATTTGGTGCTAACTAATAATTTTGGTAAATATTAATTTAATTCAAGTCATCATTTAATTTGTTAAAATTGGTGTGTCCTTTCTTGGTTATATTGAAAATATGATTTAGGCAAATTTCTAGGACTTGTATTAAATTGGTTTAAGTGAAAAATCCATTTGTCGTCTAATTTAATTTCACTTTGGTTTAATTTTAATTTGAAAGAAATTAAAATTTGGCGTTTGTGTGTTTAATTGAACCATCTTGCTTTCGAATCTCCAAAAGGAAATTACTTTCGTTAATGTTTTAAAATTTGGGGGCCTCGATTTCCAACAAGTGGTATGAGAGCAGGATCGATAAATTATTGCGTTTAAGATCCTTTAAATATTTTTGCTAAAAATGGAATTTTTCCCATTTTCAAAATTTCCTATTTTTGAATATTCTAATTACGCGTAATGGAAAGCGCGAATGAAATCAGCACTAAAATCTATCGACGAGAGAGTTTGGTTATATGTCGTTAACGGGTGGTGCCCACCTAAACATTTAGTAGATAATGAGCGTGTTCCCAAACTCGCCGATAGATGGAGTGAGAATGAATTTAAACTATCAAATTTTAATTCTCGAGGTTTAAATGCCTTGTTTAACGCAATCACACCGGATGAATTCTAACGTATTATGACGTGTGAAACCGCTAAAGAAGCTTGGGATATTTTACAACTCACTCATGAAGGAACTAGTGTCATTAAAGCTTCGAAACTCCAAAACCTCACCACTCAATATGAAACCATCAAAATGAACGAAAAAGAAACTTTTGATGAATTTTATGCTAGACTTTAAAAATATAGTTAATTTATCTTTTAATTTGGGAGAGAAAATACCCGAAAATCGAGTAGTAAAGAAAATTTTAAGGTCCCTACCCGATAGATTTATTCCAAAAGTGGCCGTTATAAATTCTTTACCCACTTTAGCCTCTACGAAATTAGAAGAGCTCGTAGGTGATTTATAAACCTATGAACTAGACATGTTTCCCTCCAAAACTGAAAAGATAATTGAGAAGGGTGTTGCTTTGAAAGTCTGAAAGGAGGAAAAACAAGTATTAGAGAGTGTAAGTGATAGTGACTCGAAAAATATGGCTATGTTTGCTAAAAAGTTTCGGAAATTTCTTAAATTTAACAAAGATAAATTAAAAAATTATTTTAAGAAATTTGAAAAATCTAGGCATGACAAAGCCGAGAAGATCCCTAAAACTTCTAATGAAAATGTAAATAGGGACGAGTCAGATAGGTGTTTTGGTTGTGAAGGGTATGGCCATAGGGATTTTGAGTGCCCCACTAAACTAAGGAGAGAGGGTAAGCAATCAATTTGTTTTAATGCAACCCTTAGTGATAGTGATAAGGAAGAGTGACCCGATTCCCCATTGAGTGCAACTTTATCGTGTTCTTTGCTAGTCATGTGAGTGAAATTGAGCACTCTTCTATTGATAAAATTTTAACACATGACACTTCCGAAGTCAAAGTATATGATTCCTCTTTTTTTAATGGTTGTGAGAGTGAAGAAGAAAGAGAGAGTGAAAATGAAGAATAGGTTGATGTGAGTGAGCTTCAAAATGATTTTCAGGAACTTTATGAAGAATCTATTAAATTCAAAAGAGCTAATTTGAAGTTAGAAGCGAGTTTAAGAGAGCGTGTCAAGGTCGTTGATGATAGTGTGTTGGTTGAAGACCTTAGGACATGTGAGAGGACTCTTAGAGAGAGGCTTGAATATACAGAAGGCGAGAGTGATAGCCTTAGAGGATTAATGGAGTCAATGAAAAAAGAGTTTCTCGAGTTTGAAGAGATAAATGTTTTGTTAAAGTCTAGAATTTTAGAATTAGAAGAACAATTAAAAGACTCTAGTAAAGTCAACTTTGATTTGGAGTATAGGTTCGAAAAACTAGATAAAATCTTAGGCACGGTCCAAATTAAAAATTACACTTGTGGTTTGGTCTTCGATACGTGTAATGCATCATCTCAAAAAGCCAAAACTAATGTTTTAGGAGAATCGCCTAGGAAAGCCTTTAGAGATCATTCCTTAGGCAGGTCTTTTCACCTAGTCTTTAGGTGCTCACATTGTGGTTGAAAAGGTCATCTTAGAAAATTTTGTTTTGATCTTAAACGAGGTCCTAGAAAATCCCAACGTAAGGTACCTTAGGTAACCAAGATTCCTACACCCCGAGATAGTCATTCATCATTAGTTTGGGTTAGGAGATCCGACTTGGTAGCTTTACAAGATACGGTTTTTGATTCTCATTTACTTTCACATGCTTCCTCCCTTGTAAAATCTAAAGGTTGAATGTGTTAGTTTTCTTTACATACTTTAGCTTTTGTAATTCATGCTATATTATCATGCTAATTGTATGCTTGTTTAAATCATTTTCTAGTCTATGCTCCATGCTTAATCACATGCTAGAATAATGATTTTTGTGTATCTTTTGTATTCTATTTCTTTCATTTTAGTTTGCATTAAATGAAACATACAAAAAGATTTTGTTTATCATTTGTGTTTCTCCTTTTAGTAATTTAGGCTTAATGAAACATACAAATGATTTTTGTGAGTCTTTTGAGTAAATATTCCTTTTTGGTTAAAAATTGTCAAAAAGTCAAAAAGATTTTTATTTTGTGTGTATTTTAGTTTGACACATTCTATGTGGCATATACTTATGTTTGAATCCCTACTTTTTCACCTTTATGTGGCTAGAACTTTTGGTTTAGATTGTCAATCCTTAAAATGTTCTTTACCATGCTTACATGGAGTAGTTGGATTTTGTGTTGCTTAAATGGATTCTAGTTTTATATGCCTCAATTCACACATGCACAAGCTCTATTGAAATTTTAACTTCATATGTATATTTGAGCTTTGTGAGGTGTTCTCCTACCAATCTAGTCATCTACATATTATATGACCTAGGAGGACTAGTGCATGTCAAAATCCGTAGCACGTGAGATTTGTGTGAGATATAAAAAGATATATATAAATGTGCACGGGGAAGGGCTCCGAAAGGAAATATCATCCTTTGCGAGTAAGCCGTCGCTTGTTTGGACCTAAAAGAAATAGTGATCCAAAGGCCTAAAAGAATAATGGCATTAAAAGAAAATAATTTCCAAGGCCTATGTTTAGTTTGATATTGTCATTCGAATATTAATATGCTTAAATTGAGGGAGATTGGATGATATATCAACGGTTTGCACAATGTCCGTTTATCCTAGTTGTACTTTCAATGTCATGACTCTATTGGTTTGTAGAATCATCAAAATTCTAGGCTTGTATGCATTGTGTATATTTGTTCATTGAGTTCAATTTATATTATCACATGATGTTATATTCAAATGTGATGAAGTTTGCAATCAATTGATAACTCCGTGAACATGTTTTAAGTGATTGGGTCTAAATTTAATTGTTACTAGTTCACACCCCAACACTTTCATTTTCATATAACAGTTTTTTTTACATACGAGTGTGAAAAGCTTATTTTATTTTATGTCATTTGTGTGTTTATATCTATATATACATGCATGTGCATTATTGGTATATTTAGTCTATGTATATATATGATATTTTTTTGTCTTTGCCTTGATTTCTAGTCCATCTATTCTTTAATTCATATTTGGTATCTATCTTGTTGCGTTCATTGTTTGATATCACATGCTTAGAATCTTATTTGTCAAATTAGTATCATTTGTTTTCGCATCAATATTGTTATTCATTAATATTTGTATGGATTAGTTATGATATTATTGCCCATGTACTTTCATGCTCTTATCTTCTTATGCATCATCTTGTTTATTAGCTCTTTTATCATTTATCTATTCCTGAACAAAAAGGGGGAGAGTGATAGGGGGAGAGATAGTATCTAATCCTATTATAATCGTATCTTAGTTTGGGAGATTTATCTTGGGGGGGACGTCTTTCTAAGTAGGTCATGTGTTTGGTAAAGGGGAGAATTAATTTAGGGGGAGTATTTATCTTAATTGCATTTAATATTCTTAATATTCCCTATGCGTTTGATAGTTTGCTTGAGTGTGCAGGAATTCTTCTAAATGGCAACTTTCATCGTCCACAAAGATATTGATCATTGGGGTGTTTGAGTCAAGCTATGTATTTTTTTATTTTGGGTGGGATGTTTTTGAGTCTAGTGAGCTTGACGGCCCTTTAGGATTTTGTTTTGGTTTTTGTCCCGGAATAGCCAAAGGGGGAGATTTGTAAGGACATAAATTTCCAATTGAGTCCGTTGTAGTTTTGGCTGAATTTTGAACAAAAATGTTTGAGTCATATGATAGAGTTCTTGACCATTCTTAAAGCCCATGACATACTAAAGTTGAAGACGTAGCGGCCAAGATTAAAGCTTCATCAAATGCCGAATTTGTTGTGCCTCGTTTATATGTCATCAACATTTGTTCCGTTTACTCCTAAGGTACGAATGCATTACATATTTATATAGGAGCTTGGAACAATTAGAATTGGGTGTTAAGTTTTGTTTAAACTGTTGTTTATTTTCAGAAAGGTTCTTTAAAACTTTAAAATAAAGTTTATGGGCTAAAAATTGAATTTTGAACATTCTGGAAGTTCGTTCGATATTGTCGTTCGAACGAGTTTGTCGTTCGAATGAGAATGTCATTCGAATGAGTTTGCCAAAGATATTTCCTCATTGGCCACTGGAACTTCGTTAGAAGGGTCATTCGAACGAGACTTCATTCGAAAGAAAATCTCGTTTGAACGAGATTTCAGAGGGAAATTTTTCTGGCAGTTTTGAGAAGTTTTTTCCATTTTTCCACTTAACTTTACCCACTATCTTTTGACAGAAGTTATATGTGCGGGAACCATGTTTGAAAATCTAACTTTTGGCATTTTCTAAACATCTTTTAGAGAGAACATTTTTGAGAAAAAAAATCCTTAGTTCAAAAGTTCATGTTTAAGTGTTTGTAGTTCAAGAACATTATTTGAAAAACACTTTCTTACACCCATAGTTTGTTTATTCCAAGTTTCCATATAAATATCTTGCTTGGAGTGTTTGGCACCGGGTGCACTCTACACCTTGAAGAGTTTATTTGGGTTTGCTTCTACATCCCTCAAAGAAGAAGTCTCGTTGTTTTGCTGCAGCATTCTCATATGGTGAAAGGCACCATGTGTGGTTGACTGTGTTCCTAAAGTCTCATTGATGGATTCCAAGGTTCCGATGGAGTTCCAGGATTGTCGACTAGGCATAGGTAGTTACAAGAAGATGCGTTGGGGCTTGAAGGAGTTGGGTCGAGTGTTGTAAGTCATCTTGCTTGTAATTATAAATTCCGTACTTAGTGGACTTAAGGCTAGGGCCGTTCGAGATTTTTTCCCGTTGTTGGTTTTTCCTCATACATCACGGGGTAGTGGTTTTGTTTATTTTATCTTTTGCAAATTCACCTTAGATGCATGCTTAGGGATAAAAGAAAAAATTGGTTTAAATCACTACTCATATTTAATTTGGTGCTAACTAATAATTTGGGTAAATGTTAATTTAATTCAAGTTATCATTTAAATTGTTAAAATTGGTGTGGCATTTCTTGGTTATATTGCAAATATGGTTTAGGCAAATTTCTAGGACTTGTAATAAATTGGTTTACGTGAAAAATCCATTTGCCATCTAATTTAATTTCACTTTGGTTTAATTTTAATTTGAAAGAAATTAAAATTTGGCGTTTGTGTGTTTAATTGAACCATCTCACTTCCGCATCTCCAAAAGGAAATTACTTTTCATTTTTGTTTTAAAATTTGGGGGCCTCGATTTTCAACAAGTCTTATATAGTTCATTCTTAGCATCACTGTCAAAAATCAATTTAATTACTAATAACTTATGAGGCCGGTGTCAAAATTTTTATTTAACCAATCTTTTTAACCAAACCAACCAAGGAAATAATCACAATAGTTTATATACATCGAACTGAAATGAAAATAAGGTAACTGAACTCTCGGTACAACATAATACAACCAAATCGAATTGTCGCAAACTAAAATGCGGTAAAAGAATAAATGAATACAACTGGGCTATCATCCCGAGTGTTTCTACAATACCTCCTATCTAGATCACAAGGATAGAGGCTTCTAAAATAAACCGGCTTGCATCCACAGCTGCTGTAATAACGTCTGACTCAAAAGAATCATCATCCAGGCATCCCTATGTCTGGACACCTAATATATATACATATATAGAAAGAGAGGGAAAATAGAGAAACGGGTCAGAGCCCAAGTTTTGAAAATATTTAGCAAGTGCATTAAATGCCATATTTTTAAAATATGAACTCTCTCATATTTAAACTGGTATCGCCCTCTAATGAGATACACCTAGCCCTACTCTAATAGTGAACACCTATCGCATACATTTTAAATAACCTAGTTAAGCTAAACTTCCTAACTAATCCCTTTCACCCATCCTCTAAGTCCTCATAACTATCACCTACCCTTCGTGATATAATATATGTTATACTGTAAGATATCACCTAAGCTTTAGTTGGTATGATCATCAAAGTGATATATATATATATACACACCATTCATTTTTTAAAACCTCCACTAGTTTAAAATACCGTTTTCACCTTAGTATATAAAATCCCGTATATATAATTATCACTTTAATATACGAATCACATCTTTATAAATTCGGATATAAATCTCCCGAAAGAAAAATAAACTCTTATCCATCTTAGACTTTAACAAGTCTAAATTATAAGATTTCACATCTTCATATATGAGCAATATACTATACACAACAAGTATACTTATACCGATATCCGAACCATAAGTATAATAACCATCTCACTGAGCTATAACTCGAGGATACAGTCTCAGAGTGCTATCATCAACCGGGTATGCTCAACTTAACCCACGTACCAAGTCAGAGTTACTCATGATCATGGTAGGAAAATACTAAACGGTCAATGCAGTCATATCCCTCCTGAAAGTAGAATCATTATCGAACCCATATGCGGGACGATATGACCTGGGGATATACTCTCCCTGCTCCGCAAGCCAGGGGATTCACCCACATCGCACAACCTCCTTGGATAGCACTAGAGATATATGTATACATAAATATATCTTTTGTATACCAATATATTTATAATCAAATCATATATATATATATATATATATATATATATATATATATATACTGTAACAACACCCGTATATATATTATATCACTTCTCAATATGCCATGTTTATAATTGCCGAACTCTTATAGCGATGGACAAAATATCCCTAATGTTCTCATTCGTGATAGTATATAAGTATTTACACACTTAAAATACTAAACCTATAAGCATTCTTTTACTTATGATTTACTTACCTTAATCACTTTTAGGGATTTATATATAATCCCGAATATACCATTTCATAATACTTAAATAAGTATACAATCTACTTATCTTAATTCCATTGGTATCGCATCACCTATATATTAGTCGTCAATAGACGTACCGAATAGCCGCTCAATCCTCTTTAGCCCATATCCTAAATTCCATTCTAATCGCATCCTAGGATTTACTCAAGTGCAATTGGCCCCTATTTATTCTAACTTCAAAATATATACACATATTAGCCGAAGGATTCTCGCGAATGTTATTTCTCCTAAACATTCATTAAATCCATACCCCGGATTGTACACCAAATAAATTCGAGGTCCCATCTTTCAACCCAAGGTTTTCTAATCCTCAATACAATTATTTAGGAGTCCTAAGATCCCTTCTAGAATCCCAACTAATGTCCAAAATGGTAATTTAACTTCCCTTAAACTTAAGGAAGAAAATCTCAAAAATCTGCCAGGTCCAAATCAATTCAACTTGTCTGAATCGATTCACTTGACTCCGAATCAATTCGGCATGTATGAATCTATTCGAAAATGTCCAACTGTCATACTGTTTCATACCGAATCAATTCGTCTTGTTCAGTTCCAAAAATCTACCTAGGGTTTTATCTTCCCCCAAATTCCAATATTCATCCAATCTTCATTTTTATGGTTTCTAATCTCCACCAACAACAATATAAGCATCCTAACACCAATATATAACTAACACATCAATTAATTTGTGGTATAAGACCATTTTTCTCTAAGATTTAAACCCTAAATCCTTTAAAACTCTAATTTACCATTTCTCCCATTTCTAATCATCTACGCACACCATTAACATGGTTTTAACGCTAGAATTCAATAGGAGTTAACAACACATCAATTTGTTAACTCAAAATCATTTTTTCCAAATTTATTTTAAGGGTTTCAACCCAAAAATCATATAGTTTAATAACTATAATATGAGACACACACACACTCAAATGAATAAAGCAAGTAAGCACTTGACTCGTGGATAAAATCTGACGACCTCGAGTCGAATCCCCCGGAGTTTGGCCCGAAAGCCCCTTCCTCTTCATCTTTTCCTTCTTCCTTTCCTTCCTTATTATTTTCTATCTCTCTCTCTTTATCTCGTGCCTTTATTAGAGAGAATAAGGGTTTATCCCTTATAAAACCCAATTTTGACTCGTATACTCAAATGCGAGTCCCTACTAGTCCAAAAGTCCTCGGAACCTAAATGCTACCCCTGGATACTCTATTCTGACTATCTCAGCCATTTCAAAACCAAACATGCACTCAAAATCTCCATCTGAGTCACTTAACTAAAATTCACTAGTCGGACCCAACGCTTCTCAACACGCGTTTTCTACAACGTAAACTATCACTCGTCACTTAACCCAACTGCGACCTGACATAAAATATTCTGACCCATTTACTTAGTACCCGAAGTAAATGTAACACACATTGGTAATTATCTAACCCTCATAAATCCCAAATTACTATTACCAGTAATTCCTCTAATTACCAAATTACGCCCACTTCTGTAATTTAAATATCTATAAAAGTACAAGGTATTACAAGTTGGTACAGTTCTACAATGGTGGGAGTTAGTCACCATGCCAGAGAAGAAGGATACTATGATATTTCAGGAGTTTTGAGTGCAGTTTAATCATAAGTTCTTTTTGTCAACTGTGCAAACGTAGATGAGGAGGTGATTTTTGGATCTCATAAAGGAGCGCCAGATGGTGGGAGAGTACAAGGAGGATTTCACTTTTTTGGCAAACTTTATGCATGATGAGGTGAATAAGGATGAGAAGAGGATATTTAAGTTTATATACGGGATCATGTGGAGGATCTGTCAGTATCTGTTAGGTAATCCAGAGTTGATGACTTACACTGATGTCATTAACATCGCATTGCTACACTGCCAATATTAATGCTTCCATCTGAGGGGAGCAAACAGGATAAGAGAGTCGAGCCAGTAAAGCAAGATATGGGGTTGTAGTGTTAGCGAGGCACCACAATAACAGAGCAGGAAGTAGGAGTGGGGTTCCCAGCAGGGGGACTCAACTAAGAGGTTCAAAATAGGAGATAGTGGGTACAGGCAGGGCCATTAGGGCCAACAACACTCTCCTAAGGGCTAGCAAGGCTAGGGGAACCAGACTAGTGACCACTAGCATCATAAATATCAGGGTCGATAAGGCTAGTGACCGGGGAAGCCTCGTCAGTGCCAATAGGTCCAGAGGCCGGTAGACTTTGCAGGGAGATGTTTTGTATGTGGGGAACAGGGCCACATGTAGTGTACTTGACTGAATAGGGCTAGGGGTCAGCAATAGGATGCTTAGTAGGGGAAGAAACCGCCACAGCTATCGACCTCACCAGCAGTTCCTACAGTGCCACCTCAGCATGGGCATTTATAGTTTGGGCATATCTATAACGTTTGTGGATCAGTTTTTCCACCAATACCACCAGCAGTTGAGGGTATGTTTACTATTAACGACCACATAAGATGAGTATTATTTGATACGGGAGCATCACACTCTTTTATTAGCACTAGATGGACGTGGGAGATGAGTTAGTGGATACAACATCTGAAATTATTATGACCGTAGATTCACTATTCGGTACGGGACTCTCATCCATTCTATCTATAGAGGAATGGGTTTGGACATTGGGAGGTTATGTTTGGTAGTAAATTTTCTCATTTTAAAGATATGCGAGTATGACATTATACTGGTAATGGACTAGTTAGCTACATATAGAGCGATAACAGACTGTTATAGTAGGACTATTGTGTTTGCTAATCCAGGGCATGATATATTTCTTGTGGTGATGCCTCATCACGGGGGAGGGTCAATCACGCATTTATATTATATCGAGAATGAGACTTCAAAGGGTATTTTCATCTCGTTAGATTCTATTCTTATGGTTAGGGACTTCGCTAATGTATTTCAGCAGATATCGGGGTTATCGTCGAGTCGAGAGATTTAGTTTTTTTTATTTAGCACCAGGGACTAAGCCGATAGCGTGTGCGCCATATCATATGGCTCCATTTGTGATGCGAGAGTTAAGAGATCAGATTTATCCGCTTTTAGGACGGGGTTTCATCCGTAGAAGTACCTCACCTTGGGGTTCCCCAGTACTATTTGTGAATAAGAAAGATGGGTCATTGAGATTATGTATCGACTACCGAGAGTTGAGCACGGTCATGATTCGAAACAAGTATTCGTTGCCATGTATCGATGACTTGTTCAATCAGCTGGGAGGAGTAGCCTACTTTTCCAATATTAATTTAAGATCAGGGTGCCATCAGTTACATATCAGGGAGTCTTACGAGTTTGGGGTTATTCCGTTTGGGCTAACCAATGCATCGCTAATTTTAATGGATCTCATGAACCAAGTATTCAGGGATTTTTTATATCAATTTTTCATTTTCTTCATAGATGACATCCTAGTTTTTTCTTAGATACAAGGTAATCATGCAGAGTATTTATGATTGGTTTTTTAGACTTAACTTTCAGTTGTATGCCAAGTTAGAGAAATGTGGATTCTGGTTATGGGAGGTGTAGTTCTTGGGTCATATAGTCTCTGAGAGGGGGATTTTGGTTGATTAGAGTAAGGTGTCAATGGCGAGGGAGTGGGTCGAGCCCATGACACTTATGAAGCTTAGCGGGTTACTACCATCGATTTATCAGAGGATTTTTGAAGATTACGAGTCCCTTAACGAATTTGACTCGTAAGGCCTTACCTTTTATTTGGGATCATCACTATCAATTAGTTTTTGATGATCTAAAGGACAAGTTAACTTCTGTACCAGTGATCGCATTGCGTAGGGGAGGAGTGGACAACTTTATTTTTACTGATGTGTCCTTACAAGGAATTAAGTGAGTTCTACAACAAGAGGAACGTGCTATAACTTTTGCATCTCAAAAGCTAAAGCCTCGTGAGAAGAACTATCCCACGCATGAATTGGATCTAGGAGAATTTTTTAATTTGCCTTGAGGATTTATAGGAATTATTTATTGGGGGAGAAGTTTCAATTTTTGACAGACTACAAGTCACTGCAGTCCCTTTTCACGTAAAATATGATGAATATGAGATAATGTGGGTATCTTGAATTCGTTAAAGACTACCAGTTCTACATTCAGTATCATTCGAAAAAGTAGAACGTAGTGGCAGATGTGACTCGTAAGCTTACGGGGTAATTGGCAGTAATTTAGAAAGCAAAGTGGGATGAGCTTCGTTAGGAGGAGGAGGTAGTCAGGGCTTATATGGCAGTGATAACCATCACACCAGAGATAATTTTAAAAGTTGTGAAGGCACAATCATGGGATCCTTCTTGTCAGGAGATGATGAGGAGGTTATTGGCAGATGGAGCGGAGTCTTACTCACTCAGTTCTGAGGGTGGCTTATGCTTAAATGGGAGGTTGATTGTCCTAGATACTAAGACCTATGGCACGTAGTTATGGAGGAGTTTCATGGGTCACAATTATCGATTCATCCAGAAAGGGATGAATTGTACCCGGATATGTGGAGGCAGTAATTGGTGAGTCGGTATAAAGCGAGACATAGCAAAGTTTGTCTTCAGGTGAACCACTTATCAGATGGTGAAGGTTGATCATCAAAGACCAGTCGAGGTTTTGCATCCATTAAATATTCCGGTATGGAAGTAGGAGAGTATATCGATGGACTTCATCATAGGATTACCGACGTCACATAAGGGTCATGATTCCATCTGGGTTAGTATGGACCATTTGACAAAGGTAGCTCATTTTTTACTTGTTCGACTGGATTACATGATATGGCAGTATGCCTAACTTTTCTTTGTAAATGTAGTGAGACTGAACGGGGTTTGCTCAACATTATTTTGGATCGTGATAAGAACTTTATGTCCCACTTCTGACAGAGTTTTCAAGAGATGATGGGGACAGACTTTCATTTGAGCATGGCATATTACCCACAGATCGATGGGACAATGAAGAGGGTGAATCAGATACTGGAGGATACGCTGAGGATGTGTATTCTAGATTTTAAGGGTAGTTGGGAGAAGTACTTACCATTAGTAGAGTTTGCATATAATAACTCGTACCAATTTTCTACTGGTATGGCACCTTTTGAGACTTTGTACGGAAGAACTTGATGTTCTCCCTCGTGTTGGTTAGAGGTAGGGGAGAACAAGATTCTCTCACTAAACGTGATTCAGGATACATCGCCAAAGATTGACTTGATCGCGAGTCATATTCGATAGCTCACGATCGTTAGAAGAGTTATGCCGATGTGAACCAGAGATTCTTGAAGTTTGACATGGGTGATCAGGTGTTGTTATGAGTATATCCCATGAAGGGGGTGATGTAGTTTGGGAATAAGGGGAAGTTGTCACTTGGATATGTGGGGCGTTTTCTTATTATTAAGAGGGTAGGGTCGGTTGCGTATAAGCTTTCCTTCTTGGAGCACTTGCAGCGGATTCATGATGTGTTCCATGTGTCGTCGTTGAAGAGGTATCTCATGAATGAGTTGGCTTATCATCATCTAGCATTAGAGGTGATGGAGTTTCATCTGGACATTACTTACGAGGAGACACTTGTTGGAATTTTGGGTCGTAGCGAGTGAAAGCTTCGTTCAAAGGTGGTACCATTATTACGTGTGTAGTGGGGACATCACAATGTCGCTAGTTGACTTGGTATCGTGAGGAGCACATGCGAGAAAGGTAGTCAGAGATTTTTATGGCAGATACATTCGAATTTTGGGGATGAAATTCCATTATTTGGGGTAGAATGTAATACCTCATACTTTTGAGAGTATTTTAGTTTTACGCGTGTATTTAATTATCAATTTAATTGGGAAATTAAATTAGTTTCGATGAATTTAATTAGGAAGTCTAGGATTAATATTTATGATTAAAATTATTTACTTGCATGCATAAAGTAAATAGTGATGTGAATTATTATGTTTTTGTTTAGTGAGAGAAAACCGACGGATTATTATATTGTCGTTAGAGAGTTAAGACGACGAATTTGAATGAATTAGGGGCGGCGCGTACCATACACACGTGTTAGGCCCATTTATTGATATGGTGGAACATTTTTAGTTCAGTGAATCGGAAGACTTTTTTGAGTTCATCGGTGATCCGGAATGGGTCAAAATAGTCCAGAATAGGTACCTAAGAGTTATAGTTGGGTTCCAGAGGCTTTTTAAACACAGTGCGACCCGTATTGGGGTATGGTTATCTTTTTGCTCTTAGGGATCACCTAAATACGCAATTATGGTTTAATTAAGTGGTATTTAAGGATTAGTGAAGTGGATGGACGCCTATTTTTGGCCTCTGCTTAGTGAGTATTAAGAGAGAGATCAAACAGAAGAAAAAGAGATAAATAAAGCTTGGAGAAGAAATGAAGGACCATAACAAGATTCAATTTATATCTAGCGTATCAAACTTCAGATTTCAATCCAACAAGGCAAATGTTTACTTGCTTTAGATTTGTATTTTCTTCAGTTAATTATGTTCATAGTGAATTAATTGATTAACCTAGAAATTAAGGATCTAATCGTGGGCAAAAATTAAGAGGGTTTGATTTGTGTTCATGTTAATGTGATTGAGAATTAATATGGAGAAATTTCATGATTTAAATCTGGGAATATGAAGATGATGAACATTGACAGTGTGCCAAATTAATGAATTTTAAAGTTTAATAAATTCTGGATTGAATGAATTTATTTAATGATTAGGAATCCTTGTGATTTTATGTTGGATTCGGGTTTAAATAGGGATTAAAATACATATGGGATGGTTACGTATTGGTTTGGGATCATAATTTAGGGTTTTTGGAGGCTTGGGACCTCCATTGAAGGGTTTTAGAGGTGAAAACTCGAGATCGAAGACAAACGGCAGCCCAACAAGCCGAACAGATTCACTAGGGAAGCGAATTAATTCGCTTGAGCAAACTATTTAGGTCTGTTAGCAAACCGGTTCAGTTTTTTAGCCCATCTCGATTTTTGTTGTGTGTTATTTTGATCCGTTAGCATTGGGTAAGTGGGTGTATGGGTATCCAGGGTAATTTGGGATTTTCTAGGAACATTATTAGGGGTTGGTGCATGATTTAGGCCAACTGTTAGATGGGTTCGGGTGAGATGAACCGAATTTCAAGTGAGTGAACATTTAAATGGAAAATTAGGAATTCAGTTCAAACTTTGGGATTGGTAAACTAGTACGTTGTGGGATTTTGTACGTATTCAGTGTCATATATATATATATGTGTGTGTGTGTGTGTGTGTGTGCATGTGTGTGTGTGTGTGAGAGCGAGAGAGAGACAGAGAGAGAGAGATTATATGTGTATTTGTTTGGAACATACCTACAAGGTAGTGCTATCGTAGGAAGTTTCACATAGTGGGAATTTCACCCTGGTATTGACAAGTAGGTGTTGGATTGATTCTCCAGGTCATAGTACTATTGCGTGGTAACTATCCATGTGTGAGGATATGTATTAGTTTGGAGATCGGTTGGGTGAAATGTCGTATGATTGCGACCCCCGGACGCATGTTTATGACCGCCTCCGTTTGTTTACATTTACATTCGGTGCCCAGTTGTGGTGTGTGGTATACTTGGAGCCTGATAGCACACAAGGGTACATCCACGAGGTCATACTCTGGGGATGCGGTATATACGTATATAGCGAATGGTATATATATATATATACACACACACACACACACATGAGATAGTGTATGAATATCTATTTATAGCATATGTATAACTATGCAAATATTTATGAAAATATACCGAGTGAAGGTAGTAATACTAGGTAATGATGACTATTAGCGGGATGAGCTATGTTAGTGGTTATTTTCCTAATCAGACTAGGTAGCATGTTTAGGATAATAAAATGAATATATTAGGTGCGCATTGTAGATGAGGGGTGAGGAAAGGTCTCATGTGAGTGCGACTGGAAAGTTAATTAAGAAGATAATAAAGTGAACCTTTACATTTAAAACATTTAAATATTTGCAAATATTTTTCAAATACTTTTCGGGCTTTGACCCGCTGTCAAATTATTTTCCAAAACTCCAGGTATTCAGCAGTAGGTATCGCAGGGTTACTCTCTCATTTATGTTGTTATGAGAAATAGTTGTGGATGTTGTGCAATTTGATTGTAGACGCCCGAGTTCATTCTATTTAAATAGGATTCAGTTTCAGTATTTCCTTTTTGGGCGTGTCGCCTATAGATGGATAGGACATTCATTTTATCTAAGATATTTCTTATTACTTATCAGTCATATGTTTACATTGATTATTATTTGTGTAACCGATGGTTTATTCGGATTACATTATTAACGTTTATTTCCTTATCATTTATACTATCATTTTATTTAGTGTATGTTTATGTTGGTTGTATTTATATTTTGTTTTAAAAATGATGCTAAGAATTAATTATAATAATTCCTGTTTAATTTTAATAAAGGCTTGATCAATCGATATTAGAATAGATGGGGTGCCACAATTATAATCGACCAATCTCGACTGCCACGTCCCCTAAACCTAACACAAGGCAGCACCCCTACTCACTAGGATATCTACTTGAAATAAAAATCTCGATATCAATATATATCAAACCTGTAGTCGTGGAAAAAAGTGATACTAACAAAAGAGTATGACGCCTCCATGTTAAAAAATACATGTGCATAACTACCATAAACATATAATGTACCTTCTATGGCTATTGGCAGGGCCAGTTGGTCCTACTGATAGACATTGAATACACATCCATTGTGCAATTGCATTTGACTCTGCATTGTGTCTCTAAGTAGTTATAGTAATACTGAATCTTGTGATGGTGGTAATAATGCCTCAAACTAAGGTGGGTTGGAAAAGCCTACTAATGCCCTTATAGAAAATGGCCCTGACCAGCCTGGTTTCCCTAGGGAACCTCCTGGAAAAGTTTCATTGATCACCATATATAAAGCATGAACCTCAAAATGGGTGGTCTTGTTGTTCCTAGCCTCTAGGATGGAATAGTTGACCCAAACTTCTTCTTCATGTCCATACTATCCCTAATGTTATTAGTCGTATTGGCCATGATTCTCTTGGACTAATGGCCCTGTGAACTCTGCCTAGGCCCACCTTGATGGCACTGATCATCCGAACCTCGAAACCTCTTAGGGTGTTTCTCCCTTTATGGTAGTCCTTTATATTGTTGTTAACCTCTTTGAACTCGGGATGGATTACTTTTTTCCCCAGTCTTCAACCATTGGTTGGTCCCAAACTTTTCCTTCTTAGGAGTCGTATCTCTTAGAAAATCAAGGTGCTCCTCGCAAAGAAGTAAAGAGGCATCCACTACTTGACTGTAAGTAGTAAAGGTCGGGTTTTCAAGCAATACCTGCCTTATCCTCCAAGTGGGGCCCTGATAAAATGATCCATCATATTCGGCTCCGCGTTAACCTCTTATGGGGCAAAGAAAGAAAGATGGATGAACTTCCTCTCATATTAATCCATTATACGGTCACCCTAAATCAATCTCACAAAATCTATCCTCATACTCGCTCGAAATGTTGGTGGGAACTACATTCCCTCAAACTTCTCCCAGAACTTCCCAAAGATCATCCTTAACCTCTCTGTATATGTGAAGACTGATTTCCTTAACAAAAGTGAATCTTTTACTAGCTTAAAACTTACTAGAATCTGCTTCTATACCTATGATAACTCCACCAGGCGTAGATTCCACTCGATGTATTAACTTCACTAGTGGGAGATAATAACATCCATCAAACCGGTAAAATCTAGTGTGTTGCCTTTGTTGAAGGCACTCGTAGATATTTCCCATGTCGATGTGGTGTGAGGGGCAGGTATAGCCACATGTGGTGGAAGTGGTGGTTGTTGAACCTGACTCATGGTGGCCATAATGGCAACTACCATTTGAGCTATAATGGTTACCAAGTTTGTCGATGCTAGGGATAGCACCTTCCCCTATGACTTTGATTGGGGTTGTGATGTTGGTAACTTGGTAGAAACAGACTGTCAGAGGCGTGTGTCTCCCCTACTAGTGTTCTCCATATGAAAAATGGTAAATAGAATCTTATTGGTAACTTGAGAGATAAGAGTACAAAAACGCACTCAAGACCTAGCATACGAGAACCAGGAATGATCTGATACTAACTATGACACCCCGTAAAATCTATAACTAGATTGATAGATTATAAATATAAATCATACGAGACTCAAAATAATTCGTATCATTTTAAGCATGGCTCAAATAAAATAAATATCAACTAAGCTGACAGTGCTATAAAATGTAACAATGTAAGATACAACTGAGATACCAATCCCAAAACCAAAATAAAAAAATCCACCTTAGACTAACCAGTGTGTCAACAAATAGAATATCCAACTTTGAATAAATAATAGACTCCAACATAAATAAATCCACTTACAATAATCTGAATTATCAGATACTAGAATGTAAATCTAAATACCTAAAATAATGAGATAGATAAAGGTGAAAATTCATGCTCTATACCTACATCATATTAATGGAAGTTAGAACTTAAAATGAAAGACATAATAGATCAAGGCTGAGGTGGCATGTGCTGCTTAGGACATCAAAAATAATTCCACAGATAATATTGTAAGGACGTAATTTCCATTGTCCGTAGTTTACATAAAATATGTCATATACCGCTACAACCGTCCAGGGAAGATCAAGTTCATACATTCATGAAGATGGATCTGAATTTCAAGTATCTTCAACATATGCGCGACATGCGGTAGAATTTCATATAAAATGTGTTTAAGGTTCGTAAATGATTTACTTTAGTAATGGGATACTTTTCGAAACTGTTTTTAAATAAAATGAGACATTCTTTCTAAGTCAAAATAATTTTTCAAGTCCTGTAGGCGAGCTTTTAAAATAATATTTTCTCACTCCTATCCTTCCAACGACATTGACATGTCATGAAAATGACAGCTTCTAATGACATGTAATGTCGTTTAAAGGTTTGTTCAAAGGTTTGTTTCTTGTTTACTTCAAAAGAACCCGCACTATTTTGGTTTTTATTGGTCATTTGTAAGGTCGCTCTAAGTTGCTTCTAACGGCATTCAATGTTGTTCAAACGTCTTAGAGATGTCGTTCTAACAACCTCCACCGCCTCAAGTTTTTTTATCAGCTATAAATACATGTTTTGAAGGCCTTTTTCATTAAGACATTTGATACATGAAAATTGCTTTTTGGCAGACCTTTAGTCATCATATTTTAGGATTAAAAACCTTATTTTTGATTCAACAAAAAATCCCAATTCTTTTGTGAATCATTTGTGGAACCTAATCACTTCTGTTGAAGTTTATGTTTGTGGAGTGCCATCTCTACTGCTGATTGGTGGTTCTTGCGGGAGCTGCTTGCTGATGACTGAGGTCATTGGGAATACTTGAGGGTATTCACTGCTGAGGGACATCTGTGGTTATTGAGGTTCTCGAGGGGATCTTTGTTGGTTGCTAGGCTGCGGTCTATGTGATTTTGTTGAGGTAAATTCATTGCGGATTTTATTGTATTTGTAAGTTGCGATTTACGTTATATAGTGAAATAAAAGTTTTACCCGAAATGGGTTTTCCCCTGAACCTTGAGATTTATGATTAAATGAATTTGCATATTTAATTTATATCACATATATGCATAATTAGGGTTTAATTTATTTGGATCAAAGATCGACTCTAATTAAATAAGTTTAAAATAAAAAAATTACGAATTAAATTGTTAATCGATATCGCAATATTCTTAAATTGGTATCAGAGACTCTAATTTATCGACTAATTATTTTTTCGCAAAAATTTTGTGATATCGATTTTTTTTTAAATTTGATTTTGAAAATTTTCGCAATTTATTCGATGGAGAACTTATATAATCGGTTGCCCGCCTTTGATGGCACAAATTATGCCTACTGGAAAGCCTGCGTGAAATATGGTTTAAAGTCTATTGATGAACATGTCTAGACTGTTTTTGAAAGTGGGTGGGCTCCTTCCACTGTCACCGTCAATAATATCACCCCTGACGAGTTTCACCGTATTATGATGAAGCACCTTATACTCTTGACTCACTTGAGTCTGCATTGTATAAGTGCTCATCTAGTTTGGAAATAGAGACAAAATTGAGTCTCCAACCGAGATACCAAAGAGCCTCGGAATCTACAATTCAATTCATTCCTCTTGTTTGATTGATCAAGGTATATTCACTATCACTCACACATACTTTAGAACTGCATACATTATTCACACATTGTTTAAATTGTTTATACGTGTGTTGTGTGTGTTAATTTCCCTTAAAATAATTTTTTATAATTTTTTGGTAATTTTTAATGATTCTAAAACATTTTTTTTCTTTTTTATAAAAATGGAATTAAACGTTTTGGGGGTCATTATATAAATTCTGGTTATTGTTTTTTTCCTGGAATGTTCATTTGGGTAGGAACCGAAAGCGCTAGATAATTCAGGGTGTCTATGTAATTAAGTTTATAAACGCGTTTGATATCCGTTGTTTGCCTTACACCTGTTCCTCCCCTATTGGATGTATGTGTTTTTATTCTAAGAGAGTAAACCATCTTGTTTTATCATCCCTTGGATTGAGTTAATCGACGATCTTCATGCGTTCCTGTCCCAATCCTCATGAACCCTTATCATCCAACCACAAGCCTTATAACCAACCGCTTATCTTTAACCGTTGGATGAAAGTCAAGATATCTTGACTTAATCTCAGCCCTCGATTTGCCTCTACCTTCTGGATCCTTCTCAGGCTCCAATATAAAGAGGGTTCTTCTCAGCCATGAAGATATTTTTTGTTTTGTCCACTTCATCATTTAGAGAAGAGAGTAGAGAGAGAAGAGAGAAATCAGAGTTAGAAACCCTAACCCTAATTCGTCCAAACCTTTTTCAAACCCTAATCCCTTTTTATCAAAACCACTTTTATACCAAACACAACCTTGAGTGTTTGAGAGTTTTGAGAGTGGTTTGATAGTGGTTTCGTTCTGTAACCTCTTTGTTTTAAGATCTTGTGTCCAACTTAAGCATTAAGCTAGATCTGCATTTTTGTTTTATAGAAATTTTAGATCTGAGCATTTTATGTTACATCACACCTAAATCTGCATGTATTGTTTCTCATCTCGAGAAATTTGTTGTTGATTGTTTTCTGTAAATATTTTCATACTCAAAATCAACAATAACATTTTATGTTTCTTGTTCTTTTGAAACAAGACCTTAGACCTAGTTAGAATCACACTTGGCAATTTTTAATTTCAAAAATCTTTTCAAAACCCTGAGATTGATTAAGATCTTGAAACGTCTTCTGAGCAAGATAGCCGTGGATTCTGGGTTAATCTTAAAGGTCAAATAAGGTTCAAAGTTTCCTAAGAAGAAAGAAACTAAAAATCACAGCATATAGATCTGATAGTAATTTTCTAGGATTGTTTGTAAAAATAAGCATGAGTGTGTGCATGAATGTGTTAGATCACCATCACAAACACTTACACACTACAACACTGAAAGTGTTGGTAATAAAATCTTGAAATAAGAGTCGACGTAAAGACTGGAAAAAGTTGAAGTTAGGAAACTGGGAGAACAACATCAACAATCAGATCTGCAGAAAAGTTATAAGGACACCAGTTGTATAAGTCTGATTTATGTGCATGTGTGTTATATAGTTTATAACTGTTATATTTGTTTTAGTGGATTTTTCTTTTTACTCCGTAGAGGGAGTCGTGGATGTTTCCTCAGCTGTTTAAGGTTTTACCACGTTAAAAATATCTTGTTAATAATATTTCTACATCTCCTCACCCATTTCTAATTGGTGTGCTGATTTAAAACTGTTTTAGTTTTGTTTTTCAAAACTAGTTAACAAATCTTGAACTGATCTCGTGCAAAGTTTTAAACACCTCTTGTGATTAAACTGATTTGATTTCTAGAAAAGAGTTTCTTCAAAAAATAGTTCGGAGCTACTTAAATAGTTTAATCTTGTATTAAACGACTTTAGTAACAGTTTTTCAATTGGTATCAGATCTTTGGAAATCTTTTTAAAAAAGAACTTGTGTTTCTGAAATTGTTTTCTTAAAATCAAAACAATGGACGAGAAAAATGAAAGATTTGGTCACTCGACCAGACCCCCTCTCTTTGATGGAAACAACTTTGCTTATTGCAAAGTAAGAATGGTTAAGCTCATACAAGGAACCTTGGGAGATGATGTCTGGGATATTATTGAAAATGGTTACCCTTATCCTACAAAAACAGCCACTGGAGGAAGTAATGAGAGGGTTAAAAAATCATTAAGTGAGTTCACACAAGAAGAGAAGCAAACTTCTCGAAATAATAACAAAGGCAAGAATGCCATCTTTATGTCCATAAATTAACATGAGTTCAAAAGGATCTCATCTTGTGCCACTTCTAAGGAAGCTTGGGATACACTAATTGCTGCACATGAAGGTGACACTAGAGTCAAGGTTGTTAAAACTCAAATGCTTGTTCAACAATATAATTCCCTAATTATGTGTGATTCTGAAACCTTTGATGACTTCTACATGAAATTAACTGACATTGTGACCAAACTGCATGCTAATGGGATAACTTATGATAGACATGAAATTGTATCTAAAATTCTAAGGTCATTGCCACAGAAATTTGATAATAAAGGATATCCTATTGAGAAAATGTGTGATCAAAATCTCACTCCTGAATTACTCAGTAGTAAACTTCGAACTGTGGAAATGGAATTAGAATTTAAGAAACAAATGACCCAGTCCCATAGGAAACAGATTAGTTCCAACTTGAGTTTTTTCTCTAAGTTGATGAAACCCGAGTTTACTATTTCCACTGATGATTCTGATGAGGAATGTGATATAGATAGTTTAGATAATCAAATTGCCTTAATGTCAAAACAATTTAAGAAAATTATCAAATTTAGAAATAAATTGGCAAACAGACAAGGCAAGCCAAATTATCCAACTCAGTCCAACTACAAACCTCATGAGAAAATTCAGGACAAATATCACAGGGACTTGAGACCCAATAAAGACTTCAAGAACATTGAGTGTTTTAGATGTGAAAAAATAGGACACATAGCATAAGACTGTAGAGTGAAACTGAACACTCCTAATAAACATACTAGGGCTAACATTTGCAAAACGTGGGATGATTCAAGTGATTCTGAGAATGAGGAACCTGAAGCATTTTATGCTTTTGATCCTTGCATGTCCTTCTTTGATAAGATTATATACAATGATGATATGCCTATGTATGAGAATGATGATAGTAACTCTGCTCCTGCTGTTGTGAATCATGTTGCTACTGGTTTAGATGCTTTAATTTCTGAGAATATTTCTAGTTCTAGCACGGGGTGTGTGAGTCAAAGGGAATGCGATAATGATGATGTCCATGGGTGCGTGAGTTCAAGAAATAAATCCTTAGGGGTCACTGCACACACTTCACTTAGTGACTCAGACAGTGAAGACCTCCCTGATATTCACACTCTTTATGCGAAAACTCTCAAGAAAAGCACTAGACTAGAAAAAATAGTGAAAGATCTCACTAAGAAATTATAAGACCTAAGTCTGATGGTCAAACTTAACGCTGAAGAGTATACTACCCAATGTATGACTCATGAAAATGAAGTTAAAACTTTTGATCAAAAATTGAAGAACTTGATTGAAGAAAATAAAAATTTGGAGAAAAAATATAAAGGGACATTATTAGAATTGGAACAATCTAAAGAAAAGACAACAACATTTTTAAAAAAATTGCTAAATTTGAAAATAACTCAAACTGTTTTGATGGATTTGTTGTTGATTCCAAAACCAATTCTGATGATCGAACTGGAATAGGATTTTATCCCAATTTGAAGACTCAAACTAAAATCTTTGAACCAATTAAGTTTGTGTCAGGAGGCAAAAGACGTGTAGAAACTTGTCCAGACTTTCATTCTCTGAAAAATGAGTTTGACAAAAACCAATATAAGTTTGATATTGGGGAATAAAGTTAGTCTAAGTGTGAAAGCCCACCTAAGACTAAATATGTCTGCCCCTATTAGGAAGAGTGATTCTATCTTTCAAACTGTACTTCCTAGGAATAAGGTTCAACCTAAAAATCTCATCAAACCTATGTTTAGAGACTTTCCTAAGGAGATTCCATCTTCGAGCAATCTATACTGCTCTTATTGTGATCTATATGGTCATTCCTTTGAAGGATGCTACTCTAGATGAATAGTCAACCCTGTCTATACTTCTCCTGTGTATCAAACCTTTAACTATTCTAGGAGAAGCCGTAACAATTATGTTCTTCCTAGACAACCAGACAAAAACTCTAACTATAGAAGGAGAAAGACTAAACCTAAAAGATCAGTTCCAAGAAGTGTTCCAAGATACTTTTCTAAACCAAATGCTCTCACTTTCCATAAAATTCAACCTTGTGCACAAAACATTTTTCAACAGAAATTCAAGGCTTGCAAATTTTATAAATTGAGAGCAAATAAGCGCAAAATGAAAACAAGAGTTTTTTGGGTTAAAAAAGATGAGCTATTACCCCAGATGAAGTGTAATATTGTTATTACTGCATTTAAAGCTTAACACACTCCATCTGGTTGGTATTTAGACTCTGGATGTTCAAAACACATGACTGGGGATGATACCAAACTTTTAAATAAAACCAGTTTTGCTGGAGGAAAAGTTATTTTTGGTGATGGTGTATCATCTCAAATCATTGGTAAAGATACACTCCAAGAAGAAGGATTACCTTTACTTGAAAATGTTCTTCTAGTAAAAGGTCTTAAGGCAAACCTACTCAGTATCTCGTAATTTTGTGACTCAAATCATACTTTCACCTTTTCAAAGAATAATTGTAAAATTTTAAATGAAAAAGGTGAGTGCATTATTACAGGACTCATGACTCCAGACAATTGTTATACTGTTCAAAATAGTACTGAGGTCTGTAACATTTCCAGAATGGTTGACAATGAGATTTGGCACAATCGTATAGGTCACATAAATTACGAAAATCTTAGTAGACTATCATCTCAAGAAATAGTTAGAGGGATTCCTAAGATTAAACCTATTTCTAACATTGTTTGTGGTTCTTGTCAAGAAGGAAAAATTGTTAAGGCTCCTCATAAGAAAGTCAAAGATATCCTTACCTCTAAACCCTTGGAGGTCATCAATATGGACCTTATAGGTCCTTTTCGAACTGTTAGTCTCCGTGGACACAGTTATATTCTTGTTATGGTTGATGACTTCACCAGATTTACTTGGGTAGCTTTCTTAAAACAAAAGTCTGACACATTTCAAACCTTTTTGAAGATTTTACTTCGAATTAAAAATGAGAAAGACTCTTAGGTAAATAGGATTCGTAGTGATAGAGGTGGAGAGTTCTTAGATACAGGTGTTATAGAGTATTGTGACTATAATGGTTACAAACATGAATTTAGTGCTCCTAAGACTCCTCAACAGAACGGTATAGCTAAGAGAAAAAATCGTACCCTTCAAGAGATGGCACGTGTTATGATTCATGCCAAGACTTTACCTAAGTATTTTTGGGTAGAAGCCATTCCTACTGCGTGTCACATTATTAATAGGGTCTATCTTAGCAAGAATTCTAAACAAACTCCTTATGAACTTTGGTATGGGAAGAAGCCCAATATTAAGTACCTTAGATACTTTGGTAGTGCGTGTTATGTCTTCAAAGACAGAGAACACTTATCCAAATTTGATACTCGAGGAGATAAAGCCATCTTTCTAGGATACTCTCTTAACAGTAGAGCATACCGTGTCTATAATCTTCACACTAAGACCTTAATGGAATCCATAAATGTTATTGTAAGAGACACTACTGTAGAAAGTAAGATTGGAGAACCAACTATTGTGGTAGAGTCTGAAAATATTTTAGAAAATGATTCTCCAGAAATAGATGATTCTTTACCAATTGAGACACCTGAAGTACCAAATTGGGTCGCTAAAGACCATCCCATAGATAACATTGTTGGAGACCTAGTGAACCTGTGCGTACAAGATCTCAATTAAGAAACTTTGCTCATTATGCATGTTTTGTTTCCCTTGTGGAACCAAAGAATGTAAATGAGGCATTGAATGATCCTCATTGGATTTTTGCAATGCAGGAAGAACTTCTTCAATTCATCATTCATGATGTTTGGTATCTTGTACCTAGGCCTGATCACTAAAAGGTTATTGGCACACGTTGGATATTTAAAAATAAATCTGACGGAAATGGGATAGTCATTAGAAACAAAGCCAGATTAGTTGCTCAAGGATACTCTCAAATAGAGGGAATAGATTTTAATGAGACTTTTGCTCCTGTTACTCAATTAGAATCTGTTCGTCTTCTCTTTGCCATAGCCTGCTATTTACACTTTACGCTCTATCAAATGGATGTTAAATCTGCCTTCCTTAATGGAATATTGACTGAGGAGACCTATGTAGAACAACCAAACGGGTTCATTGACCCTAAATATCCAAATCATATCTTTCATCTTAAAGAGGCTTTGTATGGCCTAAAACAAGCCCCAAGAGCCTGGTATGAGCACCTTTCCAACTTTCTCTTAGACAAAGGTTTTAAGAGAGGTGGAAATGATCAAACTCTTTTTGTCAAACATTTTGACAAACATATCATTATAGCTCAAGTATATGTTGACGATATCATCTTTGGATTAACTTCCCCTAATGAAGTTAAATCTTTTTCTGAAATTATGCATAAAGAATTTCAAATGTCTCTTATGGGGGAGTTATAATTTTTCTAAGGCCTTCAAGTCAAACAAAATTCAGAAGGATTATTTGTCTTGCAATCAAAATACGCATTATATATTATTAAAAAATTCGGCCTTGAGAGTGCAAAAAATGTTAAAACTCCCATGAGTACTACTGTCAAACTGTCTAAGGACGACAATGGAAAATCCGTAGATCCAACCCTTTATCGTAGTATGATTAGAACCTTACTATATCTTACTGCCTCGCATCTTGATATTATGTATGTTGTTTGAGTATGTGCTCGTTATCAAAACAATCCTAAAGAGAGCCATTTAACTTATGTTAAAAGAATTATCAAATACATTAAAGGAACTCTAAATTTAGGTTTATGGTACACAAATGATACTACTAGAACTATAATAGGATACACTTATGCCGATTGGGCAGGGTGTACTGACGATAGTAAGGCATGTCAGGCGCATGTTACTATATTGGTAATAGCCTGGTAGGTTGGAGTAGTAAGAAACAAAACTGCACTTATTTATCAACAGCTGAATCTGAATACATAGCCGCTAGTAGTTGCTGTGCTCAATTACTTTGGCTTAAGAAAATGCTAAGTGATTATGGTATTAAAGAGGAACAATTACATCACTATTGTGATAATCAAAGCGCGATCAATATATCTAACAATCTTGTTCAACACTCATAAATAAAACACATAGAAATAAGGCATCACCTTATTCACGAATTAATTGAGACTAAGGAATTAGAAATCAATTATCTTTCTACTGATTTGCAACTCGCAGATATGTTTACCAAACCTTTGGATTACAATAGATTCATTTCTTTGCATAAATCAATTGGAATGGTGTGTACTGAATAAATTCTTGGATTTACATAATTTTTCCCTTTGTCCATTTGAGACAAAATGGGGGAGAAATTTGAGTATTATGAGAATTCATTTATTTTGTACATATTCTAAAGAACTTGATCTTAGTGATTATTTGCAAGATTCTGTACAGTTATTCTCAACTGTTGTAATAGGGTACTGAATTGTAATTAGTTAAGTTATGTAATTTTCTGTTCTAGGATGGGTAGATAGAAATTTTGTATAGGAATAGGGTTTTCCTTTTCTTTTTATTTCCTTACGAGTCCAAGTTAACTCAAAGGATATTTTGTCTCATATTTCCAAAGGGGGATATTGAAGCACCTTATACTCTTGACTCACTTGAGTCTACATTGTATAAGTGCTCATCTAGTTTGGAAATAGAGACAAAATTGAGTCCCCATCCTAGATACTAGAGAGCCTCAGAATCTTCAATTCAATTCATTCCTCTTGTTTGATTGATCAAAGTATATTCACTGTCACTCACACACACTTAAGAACTGCATACATTATTCACACATTATTTAAATTGTTTATATGTGTGTTGCGTGTGTTAATTTCCCTTAAAATAATTTTTTTTAATTTTTTAGGAATTTTTATTGATTTTAAAACATTTTTTTCTTTTTTTAAAAATGGAATTAAAAGTTTTCGGGCCATTATATAAATTTTGGTTATTATTTTTTTCCTGGAATGTTCACTTGGGTAGGAACCGAAAGCGCTATATAATTTAGGGTGTCTATGTAATTAAGTTTATACAGGCGTTTGATATCCGGTGTTTGCCTTACACCTGTTGCTCCCCTATTGGATGTATGTGTGTTTCTTTTAAGAGAGAAAAACTAGCTTGTTTTATCATCCCTTGGATTGAGTTAATCGACGATCTGCATGTGTTCTTGTCCCAATCCTCGTGACCTCTTATCATCCAATCACAAGCCTTATAACCAACTGCCTATCTTTAACCGTTGGATGAAAGTCAAGATAGCTTGACTTAATCTCAGCCCTCGATTTGCCTCTACCTTCTGGATCCTTCTCTGCCTCCTATATAAAGAGGGTTCCTTTCAGCCATTAAGATATTTTTTGTTTTGGCCACTTCATCATTTAGAGAAAAGATTAGAGAGAGAAGAGAGTAGAGAGAGAAGAGAGAAACCAGAGTTAGAAACCCTAATCCTAATTTGTCCAAACCTTTTTCAAACCCTAATCCATTTTTATCAAAACCAGTTTTATACCAAACACAACCTTGAGGATTTGAGAGTTTTGAGAGTGGTTTGATAGTTGTTTCGTGTTGTAACCTCTTTGTTTTAAGATCTTGTGTCCAACTTAAGCATTAAGCTAGATTTGTGTTTATGTTTCATAGAAATTTTAGATCTGAGCATTTTATGTTACATCACACCTTTATCTGCATGTATTGTTTCTCATCTTGAGAAATTTTTTGTTGATTATTTTCTGTATATATTTTCATACTCAAAATCAACAATAACATTTTCTGTTTCTAGCTATTTTGAAACAAGACCTTAGACCTAGTTGGAATCACACTTGGCAATTTTAAATTTCAAAAATCTTTTCTAAACTCTAAGATTAATTAAGATCTTGAAACGTCTTCTGATCAAGATAGCCGTGGATTCTGGGTTAATCTTAAAGGTTAAATAAGGTTCAAAGTTTCTTAAGAAGAGAGAAACTGAAAATCACAACATATAGATATAATTTGTAATTTTCTAGGACTGTTTGTAAAAATAAGCATGAGTGTGTGCATGCATGTGTTAGATCACCATCACAAACACTTACACACTACAACACTAAAAGTGTTGGTAATAAGATCTTGAAACAAGAGTCGACGTAAAGACTGGAACAAAGTTGAAGTTAGCAAACTGGGAGAACAACATCAACAATCAGATCTGCAGAAAAGTTATAAGGACACCAGTGGGTACATTCCTAAACTTGTATAGGTCTGATTTGTGTGCATGTGTGTTATATAGTTTGTAACCGTTATATTTGTTTTAGTTGATTTTTCTTTTTACTCCGTAGAGGGAGTCGTGGATGTTTCCTCAGTTGGTTAAGGTTTTACCACGTTAAAAATATCTTGTTAATAATATTTCTACATCTCCTCATCCCTTTCTGATTGGTGCGCTGATTTAAAATTATTTTAGTTTTGTTTTTCAAAACTAGTTAACAAATCTTGAACTGATCCCGTGCAAAGTTTTAAACACCTTTTGTGATTAAACTGATTTGATTTCTAGAAAAGATTTTCTTCAAAAAATAGTTCGGAATTACTTAAATAATTTAATCTTGTATTAAACGGCTTTAGTAACAGTTTTTCATATGACGTGCATCACGTCTAAAGAAGCTTGGAATATCCTCCAATTAACATATGAGGATACTAACACGGTTAAGGCATCTAAGTTACAAAATTTGACCACCCACTATGAGACTCTCACCATGTCAGAGTCCGAATATTTTTACGAGTTTTATGCTAGGTTATCAAACTTAGTCAACATGAGTTTTAATTTGGGAGAGAAAATTGACGAGAACAAGGTTATTTGAAAGATTTTGAGGCCACTCCCAACCCGTTTTATTCCTAAGGTCGCTGTTTTAAATTCTTTGGGGATAATAGATCAATTTGGGATAGAAGAATTCGTAGGTGATCTTCAAACTTATGAGATCAACATGTTTCACAAAACTGTTAAGCCTAAGGATAGAGGGATTACACTTAAGGCACGATTTAGAAAGAATGAGTAAGTTCCTAGGAAGAAAGAGAAGAAGAAGAAAGATATAGTTTGTGATTTCGAGTTTAAGTGAGAGTTTACTATTGACGATGTGGCCATATTTTCTAAAAAAAATAAAAAGTTTCACAAGTTTTCCAAAGAAAATTCTTCTAATAAAAAAAAATCAGAAAAATAAAAAGAAAAAAGAGGCCAATGAAAGAAGTGAGAAAGAGAAAGTGGAAGTTTCGAGATGTTTTGAGTGCGAGGGAAAAAGGCACAAAGCATTTGAATGTCTCAATATGCCAAAGAGAAATGGCAAGAAAGTTTTTATGCCAACCACTCTTAGCGGTAGTGATAAAGAGGTGAATGATTCGGGGGATGAGTCCTCATATGGTATGTGTGTTAACTTTATGAAAATTCACGTGAGCACACCTAGTTTGTCCCACGATGATGAGGACACTTGTGTAAGTGATAGCCCCAATGATCATTTGAGTGTTTCGAGTGAATGTGACAGTGAGATAGAAAGTGAGGGTGAAAACGATCTCCAAAAATCGTTTAGAGATTCGTAGGTCGAGACCTTAAAGATGAAGAAGTTGAATAAGGAGTTAGGTAATAAGGTGTTAGATTTGGAGACAGAGAGATGGAAGTTTTGAGAGAATTTAAAGCGTCAACTAGTAACTCGAGAAGGTGATGGTTTCTTTGAGTGAGCAGTTGATCGTCGTAGGTCGGGAAAAAGAGTGAACTTGAATCCCGTGTGTCCCAACTCGAGAGAGATCTCGAACGTGCCTAGGTGGTCAAGGTTACTATAGAGGATACATCTAATCAGGTAGGAAAGATGCTCCTCGACCCCTCTTTGGATAATTTTGAGAGATTAGGAATACGTCATGACGGTGTGTCTACTTCCCATGTTACACCCGAGCCGATTCCCGAGTTTGTGATAACATATGGCTCTCAACCTAACCCACCTAGGCGTCCATTACCAAATAGGAGAGTGCGTCCTAGACATTTTAAGAGAGGTGTTTCTAGGCCCGTGTATGTTTTCACTCATTTAAGAAGAGAGGACACATAAGTTGGGTAGTGTGTCACATAGATTTTTACCACATGTTCCCGCACATGCACCCAAACATGATACTTTTCATGATCATGCACATCACATGAGGGAGTTTGCACATATTCGAGAGCAGGTTAAGTTTTTAGTCAAGAATTCACATGATTTGATGGATGTTTTTCATAGTATGTCACCACCTTGGAAAACTCCTCCGTACCTAATGGTTGAGGTTTAGACTTGTTTGCTAGCATAGGATGATTTTCATGATAATATTTTTTTGTCTATTGCTAGTGTATACCACTTTTGTATTAATTTTTTCCTTTTTGATATATTTTTCTAAAAGAACAAAAAGATTTTTGTTTTTAAAAAAATTTGGAAAAATAAAAAAAGATTTTCTATTTTTTGTGAAAAATTGAAAAAGACAAAAAGATTTGTGTATTTTGTTTTACACCATTTATGGATGGACATTTAAGGTGACCAAGTCACAACATCATTACATATTCATGTGACTATTTGCTAGTGTTTTGAGAGGATACATCATTTCATCTATGTGATTTATAATGTTAGGAGTCATTAAGATGAAATTTGAGATTACTTTCTATATGTTTGACTCATGATTTCCTTTAATGCACACATGCAAGGATTTGTTTAATTATTGTACTTGTTTATCACATGTTGGTCGAAGTGATTTCATCTCAATCTTGTCTTTAAAACGAACCATATCCAATAAAACTTGATAATGAAAGTAGTTTGTGTAAGAACCGTTGCCCGTGAGGAATTTGTTTAATTTGAAAAAATGATTAGTGAAAACGGGGAAGGGCTACGAAAGGAACACATGCCCTTTGCTATTAAGCCACCGTTTAAATCGAACCTAAAAAAGTGTGGCATTGAAAAAAGTATCCAATGTCCAAAGAGTTTGAAAAGAGCCAAAAAAGTGTGGCATTGAAAAACATAACCAAGGACAAATTAGTTTAGTTTGATATGATCATTCAAAAGAAAAGTATTAGATATAAAAAAATTATCATTATCTCAAATTTGAGGGAGTTTAGTTGGATATATAACAACGGATTTTCACGTCCTGACAAAGTCTTGAAAAAGCATTAAATATTATTAGATGTTATTAGTGTGGAAATAATTTTAGACTTTGATTCGTTGATTAGATTGAGTCGGTGTCATTTAAATTCAATAAATTTTTACACCTAAGGACGATTTTGAAGTTTATTCATTAGGAGTATCCATATTCATCATGCACATTTGTTATGTATGTTTGAGTTGATATACCTATTGATATGTTCACACCCATTCATTATGTTTTCACGATTTGGTTATCTTAGTGTAACTTCATAGTGTGTGTTGTCCTTGTAAATTTTCTTTGCTTGGAAAAATTTGAAAAATCAAAATGAGTTTATGAAATTCTTTTAAGTTTATCCTTGCATGAGCATAATTGTTTTGCTATTTGTTATGCCTGTCGTGACATTATGAATTATGGGGGAGTGGAAGTTTGAATTATGGGAGATATTTGATTTGATTTGATTTATTTCTTTATCTCATTTCAAACTTGATACGTCACGAATGTATTTGTTTTATTATGTGTGGGACTTTGAAGATGATTTGGAAAGAACACAAACGAACAGCAAGGAAAGCAAAGAGATGTGATTTGAAGAAATTTCAAAGTTAAAGATTTTCGAAGAATTTGAAGACTTGCATTTTTAGTACCTTTTCGCTTTGGGGTTTCATGGGAGGGTATTTTATTTGTATAGGCATTTTATTGATAATTCAGATATTTTTATTTTGTATCGGCATAGACATGGGGGGAGATTTATAAGGACATAATTTTCATTCTCCGTAGTTTACATAGAATATGTCATATACCGATACAACCGTCGAGGGAAGCTCAAGTTCATACATTCATGAAGACGGATCCCAATTTCAAGTATCTTCAACATGTGCGCGACATGAGGTATAATTTCACATAAAATATGTTTAAGTTTCGTAAATGTTTTACTTTAGTATTGGGACACTTTTCGAAACTGTCTTTAAACAAAATGAGGCATTTTTTTCGCCAAAATAATTTTTCAAGACCTGTAGACGAGATTTTTAAAATAATATTTTCTTGCTCCTGTGATTCAAATGACAAGGAAATGTCATGACATGCAATGTCATGACATGAAATGTCATTTGAAGGGTCATTTCTTATTAAATGAACCCGTACTGTTTTGATCTTTTATAGGTCGATGTAAGGGCAATCGCATTTGCTTCTAACGGCATTCAATGTAGTTAAAATGACTTAAAGATGTCGTTCTAATGACCCCACCGCCTCAAGTTTATAAATCAACTATAAATACATGTTTTAAAGAACTTTTTTATTAAGACTTTTGATGAACGAAAACTATTTTTTGGCAGACCTTTAGTCTTCATCTTTTAAGGTTAAAAAACTTGTTTTTGATTCACCAATAAATCCCAATCCTTTTCTGAATCATTTTTGGAACCCAAATCACTTATGTTGAAGTTTATCTTTATGGAGTTCCATCTCTACTGTTGATCGATGGTTCTTGCGGGAGCTACTTACTGATGATTGTGGTCACTAGGGATACTTGAGGGTGTTCACTACTGAGGGACGACTGCGATCATTGAGGTTATCGGGGGGATCTTTGATGGTTGCTAGGGTGCGGTCTCTGTGGGTTTGCTGCGGTAAATTTATTGTCGATTTCATTATATTTGTAAGTTGCGATTTATGTTATATAGTGAAATAAAGGTTTTATCCGACAGGTTTTTTTTCCTGAACCTCGAGATTTGTGATTGGTTGAATTTGCGTATTTGATTTATATCACATAAATGCATAATTAGGGTTTAATTTATTTGGATCAAATATTGACTCTAATTAAACAAGTTTAAAATTGAATATTTTCGAATTAAATTGATAATCGATATCGCAACATTCTCCAAGATTAAGCCTAACAATTTTACAGTTACTAAGAATGTAACTAAACTTGGGCTACAATAACAATAATGCATCTTCCTCCCTTATTTATTTTTTTAAGTTAACTTAATCCGAAAAACTAAGTACATCACGAAGATCAAATACCAACCCTAAGTGAACATTTGTTAGATAATGATATCTCTTCTCAAGTATTCATTATCCACATGGTTCCAAAAGCTAGTACATCTTTTTTAAGCAAGCTCTAGTGGGCATTTCACAACTAGAGAACTATGTATTAAAGAAAAAATATGTGAGGAAATATCCTCCCCATGGTAGCATATAAAAGTAGAAAAATAAAGATATGAAATAAATACATCAAAAAAATAAAAAGGAAATTTTCATCAAATTCTATAATTTGGAAATCCAAGTCTGTCCAACTATAGAAGGCCTTTAATTGCTTTAGGATGGTTGATCCGCGAATGCCTAGTGGTATAATTTGATCCAATAATGGCCAATGTATCACCTACTTTATTCCCTTCTCTGAAAATATGATGAATTTTGAAATTTATAAATTTGAGTTGCTCCTTACAATTTTGACAAGAAAGAATTAACTACCAAGGATGGTGAAAGCTGGAAGATAAGAAGCTTTGAATGAGGTCAATCGAATCTTACTCTAACCAAAGATATTTCCAAGTATGCATTGCAAAAAAATCAACAGTAGTATGGAGTTCAGCATAAAAGGCATAGTGATGTCCTATATTTTAACCACATCCACCCATAAAAATGCCTTGTTCATCCCTAAAAACTCCACCAAAAGAAGCTACACCTCCATTTCCTTAAGACAATCCATATGTATTAACCTTAATCCAACCTCTAAATGTAGGTCTCCACATTATAATACAAGTAGAAGGAGACTTACAAAATATAAAAAGTATTCCAAAGTTATTCAAAATATTCCTATCATTATCCCCACTATAAAAACCAGGGCATTTAGTACTAAAGGTGATTATACTAGTCAAAATGGACTTAAAAAGCCTCCATTTACTTGGATTTTGATCATTAAATCTGAGGCAATTTCTATCCTTCCATGTCGCCATAAGAAAATGAAGAAATATTGTTTTCCATAAATGACTTAATTGAAAGTTAAAAGACCTTTTATTGAAAACATTCCAAAAGTCTACTAGCTGACCATTTTGAGGAAAAATCAATTGAAAATAGAAGCCATCCACTTCCAAAAAAACTGACGGAAGGAACAATTGAAAACGAGGTCAATGACATCTTACTGAGAATGATGATAATTTCACATAAGACAAGTTGAAACCATGGGAACACCTCTAATTTGAAGAATGTCCTCTATAGAGATTTTATTATGAATAATTTTCCAGACAAAGAAAAACCTTAGGAGGAATGTATGAACACCATAAGATTTTAAATCTAAGATTAGTTGGAATGGTAGTATTAGTGCTTGAATATTCCTCTTTTATAGTGTACACCCCACTTGAAGAATTTTCCCAAATCAACTTATCAAGAGTTAGGGATAAAGGAAGAATAATTTTTTTGATTTCATATACTATTCAAGCAAAACAATTTGACAAGTAAGTAGGAATTTCTTACTTACCATCCACAATGAGGTCTCCAACTTTAGTTTTGAAACATAGGCTATCAATTTTGCAGTTTGGACTATCTCCAACAATCCATTTTGAGTGAAAACTATTATTTGCAAGAGCTATCAAGTATATGGGTGGAACATGACCTTCATTCATACCAAGATGCCTGGAGATGTCATCACTTCTATAAGCTGTATACTTCCCATGATAAAAGGTGTTTTTCTTCTATTAACATATTGACCATAATTAATTCTATAATTAAAAAAAAAAAATATGCATCAGATTCCGAAGGGAATTTCTATCAGCCCCACTGGAAAAAAAATATTTATCTTCATAAAGGGAATGAGTTATTGAATTATAATTTGTAAGGGAAAATTTCCAATCGAGTCTATTTATAGTGTCGGCTTAGTTCTGGACAAAACTAATTGAGTTATAGGATTGTACTTTATCATATCCTTTCAATACTATGACGTTTGAGTTGAAGATGTAGCGGCTAAGAGTTTGAAGATTACATCATTTCCTATTTATGTGCCAAACATTCACGTCATCCACATTTAGATTCCAAGGTCTCTAAAGGTATAAATGCATTTAATATGTAGAGGGACTTGGTTATTTTTTTATGGGTGTCTTTTTATAAAACTTTTGTCATAAAAACTTTTTTATTTTTTTCTCAGAAAATCATTTTAAAACTTTACATAAAAGTTTTTAGGCTTAAAAGGTATTTTTAGATTTTATGAGATATCGTTCGAACCAATCTGGAATCTCGATCGAACGAGAATCCTAGGTCGTTCGAACCAACATCGAACGAGATATCGAACGAAAATTGTTTATTCTTTTCTTTTTTTCTCGTTAGATAGGTCGTTAGAATGACATCGTTCGAACGAGATATCTAATGAGACATCTAACGAGAATTTTGCCTTTTAACTATATTTTCTCGTTCGTACCTCGTTCGAACCAAGTCGTTTAAATGACATTCAAAAGTCGTTCGAACGACCTGACGATTTTTTATTAGTTTCGCTAGTTTTTATTTTTAACCTCCCATTTCCCTGCTATCTTTTTACCGGCTTTAATATGTGCGAGAACACGAGTTTTTCATGACTTTTGATAACATTTCTACCACTTTGAGAGAAAAATTCTCATCCAAAAGTCCCATTTTTGTGTTGGTATTTTCATGATTTAAATTCTACCAAAACACAAAAGTTTACACCCATAGTTTTGTATGATCCGAGTTTCTTAATATATTATTGTTTTGAGATCATCAAGTTTACACCGGGTTTTATTCTCATCCCAAAAGAGAAGGTTTCCTACAGAGGAGTCCGTGTTTGCTATGATTCGAGGTGTGCATACGGAGGAGAGGCTTTCGTATGCTTGACGATAGCTTAGCCCCATCGGTGGATTCCGAGACTACAATGGATTTTGGATTTATCAACTAGGCGGAGGTAGAACAAGAAGAAGCATCAAGGCTTGAGAGGGAGTCGAGTCGAGGAAGTAAATCTTTTGTCTTGTTTATGTAAAACTATACCTAGTGGATTTGTTGGTTGGGTCGTCCGAAGCTTTTCTTGTTAATGTTTTTTCACGTACATCGCGGTCTTGTGTTGTGATTGTTTATTTTATCTTAAAAAATACCTAGATGCATGCTTAGGACTAAAAAGATAAAAATTGGTTAAATCACAACATTGGTGTAATTTTGTACTAAATTAAGTTCGGGTAATTTTAGTGTAATTCAAGTTTAGGAATTTAATTTTACAATATTCATGCTTGGTTTGTTTGGCATATTTAGAGCTTAAATTGGGTATATTTAATTTTTGTTTAAGTGGAAATTTAATTGTTTGTTTAGTTCAATTTAATTTCACTTTAATTTTGAAAGAAATTAAAATTTTGTTTAGAATTTAAAATTTGGGATATTTTAGTGACCATCACCCCTCTCAGATTGATATCAGAGCAGTTTTACACTTTGCAAGTGGTATCAGAGTAGTTTTACACTTTTCACAATTCGTAGGGGAGGATATTGTCTTTATCATGCCACTTAATAAATGAGCTAAAATATTTCTTCTCAAGACCTCCTCAACAAGGCGAAAAATGACAGGGTAGAAAAGGTCTTTTAACTCACAACTCTACTGCAACTAAAGAAGTCCTTTAGGGAACCATTGGTAATGATAGAAAATTTGGCATATTTGAGAAGAATATTAACCCATTTTATGAAAGTTTGGTTGAAACCAAATTTGTGTAACATCGTGAGAAGAAAGTTCCAATAAATTGTGTCAAAAGCCTTGGCAATATCCACTTTAATACCAACATTCCCTTCAAGTCTCCTTCTATCCAACAATTTTTTTTTTTAAACTATAGAAATAAAGTACATAATAATTTTATTTTTTATGAAAGCTACTTGCTGAGGAGAGATAAATTTCAAATAATACTCCCTAATCTGTCGGCAAGAATTTTTGGAATGATTTTAAAAAGAAAGTTTTCCATGGCCATAGGTTTGAATTGTGTCACTTCATTAGCACTAGGGAATTTTGGAGTGAGGGTCAGAAGATTAAAATTCATTTTATGAAGAATTCAACTATGCTAAAAAAAAATAGCTTGGTACATAAGATAACATCATTTGCTATAAAATCCCAACATTGTTGATAAAAATTTCCTCCAAAACCATCTGGACTAGGTGATTTACTACCACTCGTACTGAAAACTGCTTTTCTAGTCTTCAAATCAGTAGGTAATGCAATGAGGAAGCCATTATACAACACACATCTTGGAAGTCATATATTCGTCATCTTGAGGACCTTCAGAATATAATCTAATGTAAAAACTAAAAATATGGTTCTCAATCTGCTATTGATCTAGTATCACTGTACCATCAATTTTTAGAGAAGTAATCTTGGATTTAGAATTATTGACTTTGACATAAGTATGAAAAAGTAAGTACATTTATCACCATCCATGAACCATTGAACTCTATCTTTGTCTCTCCAATAATCTTTTTTTATCCTTCATAGCACTTTTTAGCACAATTTTGGAACTAATTTATATATCTTTCCTATTATCACTAAAGCCATAATTTAAAATTTCACTTTGAATGTTGGACAAATTAATTATGGCTTTATTCACATTTTCAAACACATTTCCCGCCACACTTTTACTCCATTCTCTGATGAAAATCTTCAAGGCTTTTAATTCGACAACAACTTTATACATAGGGCAACCATATGGTATTAAACCAGTTGGATACAACCACTCCTTAAAACTAGGTTGATTAAACCATAATGTTTGAAATTTAAAAGGACAAGGCCCTCTTCTAAACATATTCTCAATAATGATAAACATAGAGGAATGATTAGAGCATAGTTTAAGGCATACCTCACATTTAGTGACATTCCAATCATTTGACCATTTCCCATTGGGCAAGCTTCGATCAAGTCTTTGATCCTTATGACCTTTAATATCCTAAACATTAGACCACGTCAGATATGTACCAGTGGTGGAGACATGAATTAAATTTAAATCATCAATCACAAACTGAAAATCCATACAAGATAATCTAGAAGGTAATAACCTCCTTACCTCTCATGAGCATCCAAAATAGCATCGAAACCACAAACTATCAAACTGCTAATATAATTGTTGTTGTAGATCCTCTTGAGGTTGTTCCAAAAGGGTCTTTTGAACTTTATACAAGTACTAGAATAGATGAAAAAGACTTGAAAAAATAGTAACCGCTTAGCTAGTATTTGAAATAACACTAGGAGTAGCCATATTATCAACACATAATATCTAGATATTTGGATCTAGATTATCTCTATTGTTAAGAGCTAAAATTTTAAGATTTAAAGAAGTCCAAAAATGGGATGAGATATCAGTAAAAAAACATTAGGGTCAACTATGGCAATCAAAATAGGGTGATATGATTTGCATAGATTGGATTATTCTCTTCTAGTATCTGCATTTCTAACCCCTTTAACATTCCAATATATAATCTTCATGACTCAATGTTTAAAACACTTATTAGGGCGGGATATGGTACATCTTTAGCTTGTTTGGCCATTTTTTTTTTCAAATTTCTCTCTGAGATCTAGTCATTGGTATAATGAAATGGCCTTTAGTAGTCTTCTCCATACAGTTTGTATAATTAACCATCACATCTTTCCCATTTGGATCACAAGGAATGATATCAGAATTACCATTCATCATAGAGTCATGTATTGTGTTAACTTCCTTCATGAGTGTATCAGAAACTTCATTTATATCAAGATTTGCTCCTAGTCCAAATTTATTTCCATGATTTGGACCTATCTTTAGATGCACTATTAACCTGCATAACTTTTGGTTGTACTATTTGAGTGGATTTTAAAGTACCGATATCCCTTAAAATTTTAAAAGAGTTTTCAATCATCTCATGTTGAGATAAATCCTTTTCAACAGAACATGATGTCATCTATTCATTATTTATCCTTGTATTATTCTCCACGACAAAGTCCTCGACTATGTTTTTCTCCATACTTTGGGTTATTGAAATATGTACCTAGATTGTGTTTAAGATTGGCATGTTATTGACTTATTTCTCTTCACGTTGTGGTTCCCATTTTTCCACCTTGTTCCCTCAATAATTCACCTTGTATCCTTTCATCCACAATCTTCATTATGTTACTGAATGGACCATAGTAGAACATCTAGTACACCATGATGGGATTCTTCATACTCAATATCCACCGAAAAAGAAAAATCATCTCTTAATTAGAAGACTATATGTCCTCTAAACAAATAAATCTAAATCCATCAAGACTCTAGCATAAAATCCATGTGATTTATCCAAAGTGTGTTTATCAATTAGGATTGGAACACTAATAGAGGGTAAAACTGGGCACTTGTGTAAGCGTTATGTCGTTGTTTTCATCTCCCACGGCTATGCATGAACCTAAACTATGACTACACTCTTTAAGGGAGTATAGCATATAGTGCGGGTATCAAATCCACAAGGAATGTTGCTAGACATTAGTTGGCTTATTACTTCTCAATAAAGGTATAAAAGGTGATAATTTTAACAGGATATTAAACTAGGCCTGTATTTAGGCTAAGATTGACAAAATGAGTAAAAACTACAGATTGAGAATAATATCCCTCACCTAGAGTTAATTAGTATAAATGATCACATGGGAAGACAAGTTTATCAAGATTAAATCTTATTTCATCAATTAATCAAATCTAAAGTTATCACCCCTAAATTGTCATAAAAGCCTACTATGATTTTGGTGTCAATAAATATCCTAAACATTACACACGCAAAGTTATAAATACGGTGCATACAATATTAAATCTCCTAGGCTCAAAATCATGAACAACCTAACCCATTTAAACTAATCTAACCCATCAACAAAGAAAAGAAACCCACTAATCCAAGGTGATTTCAATCAATCTCAACCTACACTAAATTAACTAGAAAGCATATTAAATGGCAGAAAATAAAGGCAAGCAATAAAACTAATTATCAACGAAAGAAAACTAGTTTACAAAATCAAGAAACAAAGACATACAACTTATATATATAATGAATAGTACCCTTACACACAAACCCTTAGAGAGAGAATGGAGGAAATTTCCCAACACCAAAAATCCTTACTAAACCAAATGCAAAAAATCAAAAGCTTCGCTCCCAAACAAATCCAATTATATATATATAAAGAGAGAGAGAGAGAGAGAGAGAGAGAGAGAGAGAGAGAGAGAGTAAGGTATTAAAAAGAAAATATAAAAAAAACAAAAGGCAAAAATTCCAAATATTTATTGTGACAGGTCAATCGGTCCTTTGATCGGTCAATCGGTGGTCTTGAAGAATGCCCACTATCGTCCTTCATAGGCAAAATCTGATTGACCGATGAAGAGGGACCGATCGATCGGGACTTTATTTTTTGAGGCACTTTGTTCTTCAAAAGGGAAAAAGGATACATTATGGAATCGGTTCTAACTTGATCATCCAAACTCAAAACAATGCATCGCTTACGTCCACGCGAAGCTAAATCAAAGAACTATGCTCCCATAGAGATCCGCTCAACCAAATGCACCGTGTAGCATTCCAATACCTACAAAAACTCATATAAACCTTGCATAATATATATATATATATATATATATATATATATACATATATATATATATATATATATATATATATATATATATATATATATATATATATATATATATATATATATATATATATATATATTGAATATTAAGATTAACAAATATATGATCATAAAAGTAGGATATAATGAAGACAAAATTGCTAGAATGAATAATAATAATAATAATAATAATAATAATAATAATAATAATAATAATAATAATAATAATAATAATAATAATATATAATATTCGTGACGTATCAAATACTAACCCCTCGGGCAATTTCAAAGAATGTTTGTTGTTACCAATATTCTCGAGTTAACTTTTTGATTTTTATCCATACATAAGGAGTGGCTTGATTTTGTTTCAATGGGTTAAAATCAGGTGTCTATGAGAAATCCTCAAAAATCTTGGGTTTAAAAACCAAGATCTAGTAGCCTAAACTTTGTTGTGATTTGCTAACGAATCAAATCTGAGCACATAGAAACGTCTCCCAACCAGTTTTATTCTGAAATCCCTAATTGGTTATTAGATCTGACTAAATCGTGTTTGTAAATCCCCTAATTTCCACATCTTATGATCTTTGGGAATTATGATCTTTTCAAATTAAATTGTTCTTGCAATTCTCAATCCCCTTCTCATGTCTAGTTTTACTAAATTTAATATAAATATACTTACATTTATACCTTGGTAATGGAACAGATTCAGTTGAGATCTCATTAATGATCGACTTTTTTTCTTTCAATAGATTGACAAAGAATTTATTCCTTCATTCTTATGATTTTTAACAGGATTAACATTTTTCTCGGTCTAATGATTAATTCATTTCTCCGTATAGTTGAATCAAGATTTGGGTTAGCATTTTCAAGACGATTATAACCACAGAGGGAAAGTTACACTAGAACTTTCAATATCTAGATCCATTTTTTAATTTCGTAAAAAATATGTAAAGAAATCAATGTAATACCCCATATTTTCCTTACATTTGTTTAGTTATTTGTTTTATTTAAATGCCTATCATGACATATGATATTTCAGTTATTTTATTTATACAAATTGATATATATGATTCGTTGATGTGTAAAGTGAATTCACATCCTTTAGAAATTGGTATAATACATTGTAAAGCGTTAAGTAAATATTTTAAGTGACTTAGTATTATGGGCAACAATGGAATGCTTAGGGACTAGGTGTCGCAGGTTTCCTTGTTCGGATCATTCCCTTATTATTGAGTTTCACCTATCGTGAAGTGATTTCTTATGATGTCGAGCCATAAATAACTAATCAATAATTAAATTTTAATTTAATCTACTTGTACCGGATAATAATTAAGTTAATGAGATAATAAATTTATAAAATATGTTCTCTTTTAGTATTAACTTTCGAGATGGATACAGAGGTCAATTTTTTAGCTTTAAATAGTGTAATTTCAGTCCATTAGGTTAGTATGTGGTTTGGGCCAAGTTTTGGGCAATTTGAAGCATGTACTGGGTCATTGGGTAAATGTTATTTTTAGGCCGAGGTTTAATTTCGAATTTAATACCTTTTATCTTAATTAAGAAAACCAAAAACACCGATAACACATTAGAAAACAACCCTAGAAGCTAAGGGGGTTAAGATAGAACAAGTGGTTAAAAAGATTCAGGATTTAGGATTTGATTCATAAAATCGGTCCAAGAGATTGGAGAGAATTGAGTGATGTTTACTTATTTTTTACGTGAAAAAATACCGAGTGTTTGTGTGTTCTCATGGGTAAAGTAGCAGAAGGGATTTTATGGGATGCATACGACGTTAACCGCTCAAGTACCTTGACGATTGAGATGGGATTTACCTTGGTCCCATTCACCCTAATCCTACAATTGATCGGCAGACGTGGGTGTCCTTTCACATGACCTTGGTTATGGGGATTGTACGACTGGAGGGAAGGCGTAGTAATTTCCCTTAGTTGATGTATTAAGGTTTTAGGATTGGAATATCCTATAATTACACCTAGTGCGCACAAATAATCCCTGAAGGCTGTAGGAATAGGCCTTTGTGATTTGTTTTGTGAGCTTGAGCATTGCCCCTTTTTTTTACATGTAAGTGCAGTGTACTAATTTAGTTATTGGATTATGTGATATGATTTCTTTACTGAGATTATACTAGAGATAAATAGACGAGATACTAGATTATGGAACCATGTAAATTATGAATACTTAAGAAGAGATATAATTATGAAAAATGGGTTCACATGGGTTTGGGAATAAATATGCATTCTATAATCAGCTCGTTTGGGTTGGACATGCATGTTATACTTAGATTGTTTGGGTTAGGTTAACTTAAAACAAATAAAATGCAGGAAGAAGATGCATTATTGTTGTTTTGTCTAAAATTTAGTTATACTCTTAGTCACTATAGACTTGTCAGGTTTAATCTTTTTTTTGAAACAGCTTTTCATATCCTAGGAAGCACGGTCGTCTCAGTCTTGATCTATTCAACATTTTATTCCGAGTTTTAGCTCCCGTTCACTGGATGTAGGTTTCGATCATATGTACTCACCTTTATTTATTGCATTCCTTTTAGAATTTAGATTCCCATTTTAGTGTTTGTCAAGTCGGATTATTGTAATTGGATTTATTTATGTTAGAGTCAGATATTTATTTAGAGTTAGATATTCAATTTGTTAAGGCAATCTTTATTCCATTGTGATTTATTGGTATTGGTATTGGTATTGGTATTGGTATTGGTATTGGTATTGGTATTGGTATTGGTATTGGTATTGGTATATGAGTTATATCTTGCATTTTCACATTTTTGCAGTACCGACTTATTTATCAGTTATTTTATTTCAGTCATGCTTAGCATGATTCAAATTATTTTGACTCCCGTATTATTTATATTTAGAACTAATTAATATACTAATGGATTTTACGGGTATCACATGAGCATGTGTGAGAAGATGTTATATGTTGTGCGATCCATAAATTAAGTTTGATTTGTGAGGTCCTTAGTTATATAATATGTGTACGGGAGCCTAAAATTTAACATACATTATTAATATATGAGGTGTATATGTTATGATCGTGTTGGGCATGTATGAGCCAAATATATATATATATATGTGTGTGTGTGTGTGTGTGTGTGTGTGTGTGTGTGTGTGTGTTATGATACCTAGATTCATATATAAATTTATGGTGATGTTGGTCATGTGTAAGTCCTAGATATATATATATATATATATATATATATATATATATATATATATATATATATATATATATGTATATGTATATATATATATGTATATGTATATATATATATATATATATATATATATATATATATATATATGTATATGTATATATATATATATATATATATATATATATATGTATATGTATATATATATATATATATATATGTATATATATATATGAATTATGTGCACGGTGGGATTGGGTGTATTGGGACCCCAAATGCAGCACATGATGTTTCTTCATATGTGTTGTGTATATCATACTTAGGCGGGAATATATAGTACTAGATGTGTGATACATTATGTGGGTATTAGTTTGGGTTTCGAGTGAAGCCTCAAAACATGTTACACTAGGAATATATCGTATTGGGTAGATTTGGGCTATAGCTATAATTAGTAATATATATGGATGTGAGAAACCATGTTGTGGTGGCAATTATGTTCAGCACAAATTATCAAGAAAAGACAATCACCGGAGAAAATAAGGAATGGCAATCACACAACACAATATTTTATGTGGTTCTGCAAGAATGCCTACGTCCACATTGGTGCTCTCAATATTATTTCTCTATACTCCGGGGAGTTTTATAGGAAAAATAATGCATGCCCTTTGCCACGGGCTAAGGGTTTGTTATATACATGTTCGTTTTCGGGGAGTGGGGCTATTGGACTCCCCCACACCGATCCACAACTCCTAGAATATCTCCTTACGAGATTTTAGGAATATACTAGGTCATAACTGAATGAGTTGGGGTATGAGGCCTCCAGACTTTGGGCTGTAATTTATTGGGCTGCTCGTTTGGGCCCAAGGTGATAAATCGAGGTACCCACAATTGCCCCTAAAGTTGTTGGGCTACAATTTGGGCTCAATAATTTTAAATGATTTGTCACAATGGCTATTTTGTAAATCATGTAACACTTCTTCAATATCAAAGCGCCTTTTCTGAACTGATTTAGGCGGTAGACTTCCTCGTTGCCCGTGCATTAGGATTGGAAACGTTTAAAAGTCCTTCGGAGAAGTTTTTTCTTGTTGTCGCTTCAAGTTTATCCATATTTCTAAACTTCTCCAAGCTCTCATTGTTTCTCTTTCATTCTTAGGTCTTCGTCTTCCAATTTTAATCTTCTTCATCATCTTTGCTTGTGACTTTGCATCGTCCCAAGATAAGTTTTTACTTCGTAAGTTCCTCTAGCTCTCTCTCTTTTCTTTTTCTGTTGAAATTTCTCTGCATTTGTAATTAGGGTTTGTATCTTTCAAAGGAGAAAATAGGCAATAGATCAATATCCAAATTTAGGAAGTTCTATAATATTCCAAATTGGGTAGGCATCAAGTGTGCTCCTATCCCCCGTAATGTTAGGGAGGTTGAGGATGCTCACTGGATTCACGTTCTCTTGTTGTCCTAAGGGGGTCTAACTTTATCTCCAAGCAATTTGTTTTTGCACTTTTTTTATTATTTCAATATTGTCCCTGCATAGTGTTCGCCCAATGTTTGGAAGATTGTTAATGGTGTACATAGAATAAATCAGCTCTATGGCACCAATTTAGGGCTTGCTGAGATCTGATTTTGTTATTCTTTCTCGGGAATAAGTTTTGGTCTTCTTTACCTCAAGGCCAGGAGTCCTGATAGGGTATTGGTAGTAAATCTACATGGTTCCCACAAGGATTACTGGCATGAGGGTTTTTTTTCTAGAAATTTGAAATTTCCTCCCCATACTGAGGGGTCGAGGTTTGGTAGGTTTGAGGTTCCCTTTTATGGGGAGGAGTACATAGGTAGGCTTAGTTTTTTCTCTTCTTATCGATCCTCTGTTCATGTACGATTTCTCTGATATTTTTCTTTCTTTCAGTGAGGATAAAGAACTCAAAACCTGCTCTCAGCGAGGTTCGAGCTGCTGAGTTAGTCAAAGCTTGGAACATCATGGAGCTCTTGGCTGACGGTGAACACCCTCGATCAGCGGCTTTTCTCTTGGAATACAAGAATGTTAGGTCCATCTTTATTGCATGACCTATAGACAGTATCCCTGAGCTAGACATTACTGAGGAGGTTGCTGCTGATCCCATCCAATTGGTCGATAAAGAAAGCAGCTCGGGTGAGGAGAGCGAGGGTGCTGACATGGGCGGTGCTGAGGGTGGTTCTAGTGAAGAGAGATCTAGTGAAGAATCTTCCATTTCGAAAGGGGTTTTGGAAGCTCAGGAGTCTTCGAGTGAATCTAATAGTTCCAGCGAGGAAGACATGGCTCCTCCAAGGAAAAATTCAATTCGCGACGATGATGATGATGTGCTCCTTTCTCGTCGATCGAAGAAGCAGAAATTTAACGGTGGAGAGGTTACAACTGGTTCTTAGTCTGCTGCTCATGAGTAGGAGAAGAAGAAAAGGGAGGAAGAGCAGTTGAGAGAGAGGGATAGAAAGGAGGAAGAGAGGAAGAGAGTGGAGGAGGAAAAAGAGCTGAGAAGGAGAGGAAGGAGAGGGAAGAGGAGAGAAGGAGAGAGGAGGTGAGGACGAAGGCGAAGCAAGCTCTGGTGCCTGTGTCTGCCTTGCCTGAGGGGGCCTCTATTTCCCTCTCTCCCCAGTTGGCTCTTGCGTTGCTCGAAAGAGCAATTTTTCCTGCTGATCGTCAGAAGGCATTAGGGACCAACCAGTTAGATCTGCAGGCCAGTCAGAGGCTAGCCTTGATAAGTCTGCTTTCTATTTTATATGCTTGAAATATTCTATTTAATGCTTCTTTTTCTAATATTCTTCTTCTTTATAGTTTGTGATCGACTTTACCGTCCTATACCGCAGTCGTGATGAGCTGGTAAAGAGGAATGCTGATCTTGAAAAGAAGAATATTGAGTTGGAGGCCAGCTTGAAGGCTGCCGATGCTATCCAGAAGTCTTATAATCTCGCTATGTTCAAAGCCAACTTCACAAAGGAGGCGGCAAATAAGGAGCTTGGGGAGTTGAGGCAGTCCTATAACCTGGTCTGCTCGAGCAAGTTGGCTGTGGTGGAGGAGATTAAAGTGCTGGCAGAGAAGGTGAAGAAGGTGCAATCTGAGACAGCCACACTGAAGAAAAGCTCATATAATGTCCGATGGGATGCTACGTACGAGGATGTCGATGTTCAGATAGGCTACATCAGTCGACTGAACTTTAAGAAGGGATGGAATAAGGCTCTTTTGGCTGCTGGAGTGGATATTGATTCTCCATTATTTGACGACCATGATTTAGGCCTAAAGCCTATTATGGATGAGGCACCTGCCCCGGCCATTGATGGTGGTGTTCCTTATTCTCAGACCGTTCCTACTAATGCTCCTTTTGTCCAGGGAACAACAGTTTCTCCACCTGAGGGAGGTGTCCCTACTGCTGCAGACAAGGGAAGACAATCGACGACCTCGGAGCAAATTGAGGTTGCTAGCTAGCTTGTTTTGAGGAACTTCTTTATATTTTTTCTTTTTTTGTACTGTCCTTCTGATTACTGATGTGCTTGGAACGTTACATTTTAATGAAATGAAAATACTTTACTTTCTACATACTGATTCTTCTGCTCTTTAATAATTTTTATGGCTTGTAGTTGATTGATGTGGATAAGTATATACCTGCTACCTCTCAACTGGGAAGGATCCTCGGTCCTAATGCGAGCATTCAAGTTTGCTAAGCCTTTGTATGGATTTGTGAGTCCCTTAGGTCGATGAACAAGAGCTTTAAAGATCAGTCTGAGCTCATCACCAAGCTGAAGGATAGACTTCAGGAGATGGAAGAGGTTGGTGCTTCTGTTCAAGAATAAGTGAACCTTCTGAGGGCTAAACTTCTGGATGCCTCCGAGATCAATCAAGTCGTAGAAGTTCTTCAACAGGAGAATAAAACTTTAAGGAGGGAGGTGTCGCGACTAAGGGATCATGCGTCGAGCGTTGTACCTAAAGTTTTACGAGGTTCATCCTCATCGGCTGGTTCGCAAGCTGGTACAGCGCCGAGTGCCACCCCTCAAGTTTTACGAGGTTCCATTTCATCGGCTGGTCCATAAACTGGTATAGCACCAAGCGCCACCCCTTAAGTTTTGCGGGGTTCCACTTCATCGACCGGTCTTTGAGCTGGTACAACGTCGAGCACCACCCATCAAGTTTTGTAGGGTTTCGCTTCATCGGTTGGTCCTCGAGCTGGTACAAATGTCGGGGGTCTAGATAGGGAGATAGACGAGCTTCGAGAAGATATTCATCGAGAATACGTGATAGCTATCAGTCTCCAAAGAGATGTCACGTGATTAAGGTATCTGTTCAAGAAAGGTCCTCGGTGAGTGTGGGATGACGGTTATGATCAGGGTTGGGCAGATGCTCCAACGAGGTTGCCAGAGTTTGAAGAGCTATTCTTTATTAGGGGATGGTTGAATGCTCTCAGGGAGCTGAAAGTCCCCAGAAACTTAGTCCTCTGGTATCATCATGAGATATCCCCTTCGACTCTGATGCCTAACCCTTTTTTGAAGGATGACCAGTGGGTCCCCATAGATGTTATTCCCAGGCTGCTACTAAAGTCGAACGCAAATGAAGTAGATTTGGAGTTAGCTCCCCATCCATATGACGACCGAAGAGAGAAAGTAGCTGATTAACTTGCTCAAAGACCTAATCCCCAATAGGGTTTACTTAATTCATTCAATGTAACTCTTGTTGTAAATGCAGTGAAGTAATAAAATATTTATGTTTTAGGCGATTCGCCGACTAAACATGCGTTGTATATTTTCTACTTCATTAATTTTTGTTTGATTATATTGGGATCTTCATAGCTGACTAGATTTGATGTGGGTAGAGTTATTTTATTGCGTGAGTATCCTCCCAGTCCAATATACTTATGAGATACCATTCTGCCCTACTTTACCTTTTAGGTCGTGTCGTTTCACTCCCTTAAGCCTAAGTATGGCAATGGCGAGGATACACCTGGTGTTGGATTTTCTATCCGATCAGGTTTTTTGAGCCAAACATCGTTTGGCAACCAATTCAATTTGGTCGAGCTGCCTAAGGGTCCCCTGTAGGGCTTCATATATTTCCAGGGGCAATGCTATGAGGCTGTTCGCGTTTCATAATGAAAACCTTAGGAAGGACGCTCCCTGTTTTTATATATTGAGTAATATTCCTATCCCTTAGAAAAGATGTGCAAGTTATAAAGTTCATAATACACAATTAACACTTTATGGAATGCTACTGCCAAATAATCTTTTATTAATCAAGCACAATAAAAATGAGTTTCCAATTCCAGTAATGTGATAAAAGATCAATGCAGAAACTAGAAATAGAATTTCTTCAGGTTGGCTGCGTTCCAAGCTCGGGGTATCTCTCTGCCCTCTAGCGTTTCTAAGTGATAGGCTACTTGCAGGTCATATCTTGTCACCTTGAATGGTCCCTCCCAGTTTGGACCCAGCTTGCCATCAGATGGTTTTATTGTGCTACCAAGAACTTTCCTTAGGACGTAGTCCCTAACCTGGAATGTTCTTATATTGACCTTTTTATTATAGTGCTTTACTAGCTGCTGCTGGTAGCTCTCTAGTTTCACTAGAGCTAATTCTCTGCGTTCGTCAGCTAGGTCAAGTTTAGCGAGTAATGCTACATCATTCTGGCCTTGGTCAACCAAGGTGGACCTCATGGTTGCGAGGCCAGATTCTAAAGGGATGATTGCCTCCATTCCATATGTTAGTGCGAATGGAGTTTCTCCAGTTGCTCGTCGTGGGGTGGTGTTGTAAGCCCATAGAATATGTGGTATCTCTCTCACCCATGCCCCTTTGGCTCGCTCTAATCATTTCTTCAGTCCCTTAGTCACTATTTTGTTGGAAGCTTCAGCCTATCCATTTCTCTCAGGGTATTCCACAGAGCTAAAATGGTGCCTAATCCCGTGGTCATTGCAGAAACCCTAGAATAGGACGCTTTTGAACTGGGTTCTGTTGTCAGTGATGATCGTTCTAGGGATCCCAAAATGGGTAATTATGTTTTTCCATATGAATCTCATCATGTTTTCATCCATGATGTTTGCCAGGGGCTCCGCCTCAATCCATTTGGTGAAGTAGTATGTCGTGACCAATAGATACTTACGACTACCGACAGCGGTAGGAAGAGGGCCGACGATGTCCATTCCCCACTGGGCAAAGGGCCAGGGGATGGTAAGTTATTTTAGGTCGCTGGCAGGTTGGTGAACCATAGGAGCATGTAGTTGACATTTCTCGCAACTGCGAGCATAGATCCCAGAGTCTTTCTTCATGTATGGCCACCACTAACCTTCCTTCATTGCTCGAAAGGCTAGCGATCTGCCCCCAATATGGCTCCTATAGATTCCTTCATTAAGCTCGTGCAGGACTTGTTCGACGTCCTTCGGGTGAACACATTGGAGGAAAGGTCCGATGAAAGATTTTTTATACAGTTTACCCTCAGGAGATAAGTGAAAGCCAACAGCTTTGAATCTTATCTGATGAGCGGCTTTCTTATCGTCTGGTAGTGCACCATCCTTCAAATAGTCCCTTAAGGGGTCCATCCAACTAGGTTCTGATTCAATCTAAAGAATATGGCCCATGTCTGGCAGCTCTTCGCTCTAGTTAATGCTCGGCTGAGCGAGGAAGTCGATAGGGATTTTTCTCTTTAAGTCAGAGTTGATTACTGAACTTAAGGCTGCTAGGGCATCGGCATGAATGTTTTGTCCTCTGGGAAACTGCTGGACACTAACTTCCTCAAAGTTGGACATTAATTTCTTTGCTAAGGTGAGGTAGGATTCCATTCTCTCATCCCTCGTGTTGAAGTCTCCACTTATTTGATTGGAGACCAATTATGAGTCGCCGAACACCTGTAGTTGTTTTGCACCCAATGCCTGTGCATGCTATAAATTCTTCACATTTCACTTCGTTGTTGGAGGCTTCAAATCCAAGTCTTACTCCTTCCTCGAGGATTATATCTTCTGGGGTAACAAGCACAATGCCTACTCTTGCCCCTTGGAGTTGGAGTCTCCATCAATAAATAGTTGCCAAATACCTTCTGTCGAGTGATTTTCCCTCTTATTCATGGTTTGCAGTTGGTTGCAAGTCTGTTCGCCTGTAAACTCCGTGATGAAGTCAACGAGAACCTGCCCCTTGATTGCATTCCTTGGTTAGAACTGGATGTTAAATCATCCGAGCTCGACCGACCACTTCGATAGTCTGCCGAATAGATCTGCTTTCCGTAGGACTGCTTTAAGTGGGGGTGACGTAAGGACGATGATAGAGTGTGCTTCGAAGTAGTGCTTCAGTTTCCTCGAGGCTACCACTAGTGCAAAGGCGAGCTTCTCTAGTGATAGGTATCGTTGTTTGGCATCCAAGAGGGTCTTTCTTTTATAGTAGATCGGGTGCTGGATTCCAGTTCTTTTGCATACCAGTGCAGAACTGATAGCGTGGCTGGAAATAGCAAGGTATAGGTACAGGGAATCATTCTCTTGAGGTATCATGAGCAAGGGTGGTGTGCTGAGATAAGCTTTGAGCTCTTTTAATGCTTTTGAGCAATCTTGATTCCACTCCACTGTTTTGCTCTTCTTCAATAGCTGGAAGAATAGCTGGCACTTTTCGAATGACTTCGAGATGAATAGATTTAGGGTGGCAAGCATGACCGTAAGTTTCTGTACGTCTATTATCGTGCGGGGAGGCTGTACCTAATTGATTGCATCAATCTAGTCTAGTTTGGCTTCAATGCCTCTCTCGCTAACCAAGTACCCGAGAAATTATCCTGACTGGACACCGAAGGAACATTTTCTCGCGTTGAGCCCCATTCGGTATTTTCTGAGGATTTTGAAGGTCCTTGACAGGTCTGAGAGGTGGTCTTCTTTGTGCCTGCTCTTGATGAGCATATCGTCAATGTAGACTTCCATGGTATCTCCCATTTGGTCTTTAAACATCTTGGTGACCAGCAGTTGGTAAGTTGCTCTAGTATTTTTGAGCCCAAAGGGAATAACTTTATAATAGTATAATCCGACGATGGTGATGAACGTTGTCTTGTCTTGGTCTGGTGCATACACAGGAATCTGATGATACCCCGAGTATGCATCCAGGAAACTCATTCTTTCATGAGCTACTATGGCGTCCACCAACTTGTCGATTTTTGGGAGGGAAGTTGTTCATAGGGAACGCCCTGTTAAGGTCAGTGAAGTTAATGCAAACTCTCCATTTCTCGTTGCTTTTTGAAACTACTACTGGGTTCGATATCCATTTAGGTAATTGAACTTCCCATATGGATCCTGCATCCAGCAACTTCTCTACTTCTTTCTCCACAGCCTTGGCCTTCTCGGGCGCAGTTCACCGAGCCTTCTACATGATAGGCCTGAAATTCGAGTCGATGTGCAATCGATGACAAACCACACTGAGGTCAATTCCAGGCAGCTCGTAAGGTTCCCATGCGAAAACGTCGATAATGTTCCTCAAAAGTACCGTTTATTCCTTTTTTTCTCGATCTGTGAGAGAGGCTCCAATCAAGAACATTCTATCTTTTTTACTGCCACGGGCTGCGACCTCTTCCAGGTTTTCAATGACCCGCTCAAAGGGGAGGAGCCTGGTCTCCTCCACTCCGAGTCTTCCATAATTTAACTGCTACTTTGAAGGTATCAAACCTTCTTGTTCCTCAACCTTCTTTTTTGCCTTCTCGGCCTTCTTTTTTGGTTTTGGGCGGATGGTCACTATGAAGCACCTTCTTACCATCGCTTGATCTCCATGGATCTCCATTACTCCTCGCTCAACCACGTACTTGAGTTTTTTATGGTACGTAGAGGGGACGGCCTTTATTACATGTAGCCATCCTCTGTCGAGGATAGCTTGGTAGGGCGAGTTAATGTCGACTCTCAGAAATTCGATCATCTTGGAGACACTTCCTGCCCTTATTGGCAGTACGATCTTTCCCAAAGGGATAGTTACTTTCCCAGCGAAGCCAACAAGAGGGACAATGACTCCCTTCAAGTCGGCAACGCTTAACTTCAATTTCTTAAATAGGTCGAGATACATTACCTCGAATGAGCTTCCCTGGTTGACGAGTAACTTATCAATGTCATAGTTTTATATTTGGAGTGTAATGATCAAGGCATCATGATGTGGGGTTCTTACTCCCATTAAGTCTTCATTCGTGAATACGATGTGTTTGCTGTAATCGACGTCATTTGCTCATCGATGCTTTCCTGACTGTGTTTTCGCTTGATCGATTTGAAAAGCTAAGATTACTACCATAAGCTTTTTCACTTCCATCCGGTCTTAATTCCCTTGAATCTACTTTAGATCAGCTGCCCCATGAATCACTACGAACTCATGGACAACATCGTCTTCGAGCATGTTGTCGGGCCTTGCGTCTTCATTGGCAGCGACCTTCTCTGCTTTCTTTTCCACAAACTCGTTTAGGTGATCGGTCTGGGCCAACTCTTCAAGGTGGGACTTAAGAGCCTTGCAGTGCTCGGTTTTGTGTCCTCATTCCTTGTGAAAATCATATCTCAGCGCATTGTTTCTCTTTGAGGTATCTCCTCCCATCTTTTTGGGCCACTTGATGAATCGCTCATCCTTGGTCTTCGCTAGGATCTTATAGATTTGTTCTTTGATGATAGTGTTTACTGCCTGAAATGCTTTCGAAACATCGTTCTTATTTCCATTCTTTGAGCCACCCTTGCCCCCATTCTTGCCTCCTCTCTTTTGGTTTTCGGCCTCGTCGTTGCCCTTGGTAGTGAGCTTAGCTTGACCACTCTCCCCTGCACTGAGGTGGGTCACATCCTCAACTTTGGCATACTTTTTAATGCGATCCATCAAGTCATCGATGGGTGTGGCCTCCTTCTTAGACAGGGATTGGTGCGAGAGGCAAGAGCTCGGTAGGCCAATCTTGAAAGAGGCCATTGCTACCTGCTCTGAGCAGTCCTCGATTTACGAGATTCCAAAGTTGTACTCTTGATTTTACTTCAGTTAACTAAGAGGTGTATGGATATTTGGTTTTCGTTTAATGGAGATCTTATGATTTTTAGTTATCCATGTGTTTATTACTGTCACTCTTTATGTCATTCCACCTGCTCATAATGTAATTAATTATTTGGTTCTCATAAATTTTTTTCCTAGGCCTGAACACCCTAAATATCGTAGTATAGGTCGTCATAATCAGAGCATGGTTAAGGTACTTTAGGGTCACTATGACCCCATTCGATTTTTCGTTGAGCTTTCTTTAAAATTTTAGAGTCTATCTTAGGATTTTCTACTTTTTTGTCATGATGACATGTGTTTTGACAATTTTTGTTCCCGTCTTGATGGATGGCGAACACGAGGAGCAATGAATCGCAGAATGATTGAGGTGAAAAGTATCCATCAAGGAAGCAAGTGTAAATACTTGAGATCCCAATTTTAATTTTTTGAATTGTTAAATATGTTATTGTTTAGTATGAACTATATGTGTATTTGATGGTATGCGTATTAAATTGAATAGTTAAGGGTAGACAAACTATATCATATCACACAGCAGTGGGGCTATGGTGTATAGGGATGGGACAAGTGCCCTACCCAGAAATTTGAATAAAGAAATAAAGTTATAAAACTTTAAGGAAAAATTGCAATAATTAAAAAACATCTTTCTCTCATCATTCACTCACATTACAATGCTTTAGTTTAGGTAAATATATCTTATTGTTTGTTGTTTTGTTTCAGGATCTAATATGGTTAGTTTATTTTTTTTATTGTTGTTTTTAGTGTATGCTTCTTTTTTTAAACCTTTGTGTGATTGAGTGCACCGAATTGTAAAAGCAATGGATCACTACGTTTCAGCCTATAGAAGATTCCATGAAATGGTAGGAGAGTGACCACTTATGTGTGAATATAACTTTGACATTTGATCAAATAGGTGTTATATATAATTAATTTCAAAAATAAGGGTTAATTCAAATATTGTATTATCACAGTCGGGTTTTGTCAATATAACACTTTTAATTATGGTTATCACAAAGGTGTATATATATGGTGTCTATGATTCAATCTCTACTGAAAGACTTTAATGTGAAACACTTTTAATCATTGCCATATAAAGTGTTTATCGCTTGTTTTGAAAAACTTTAATGTAATGAGATACTCTTCCTCTCAATAGGGGGGAAAGAACCTTCTTGAATTACATATTAATTTTGTGAACAGTGAACAACAATAATTCTCGTGGAATACTTCCACTTTGTCTCATATTAACCCCTATAATGATTAATGAAAAATGAAGTACAAAGGATATTTCAATATCAGGTGATTGAAAATGCTATACGCATGTAATTTTGAAAAAAAATGGCCAAATCACATGTACTAGCGGCAAATACATAGGCTAAAATCATTGACCCAGTAAGACAAAATCTAAAATCAGCAAAAATAAATTGGTTGCAATCATGACATGCCTATAGGACCCAACTACTTATGTCCATAGTAGTGAATATCAAATAAAATCATGTTCAAATGACTCTTCAAAAGAGATCATACATAACTCTCTATAAGAGATCCATTTTTTATAGAACTATGGAAGAGGTTATCGACTATGAAACGAAACCGGTCCCTGAAGTGACTATAATGTCCTTAAAGTAGGAAAATACACTTAATAAAAATGGCATCTTTGTGTTTCATACATATAAAAGATAAGGTGGGATCGCCAAAGATGACCTTTGATGACAATTGACTGTCGACTTAGGATATGTAGTTATAAAATGGAAAATACCATGATGGCATAATTTGAGTCTCTATATAAAGGTGTCATATTCAGACCTATAATATAAACCCCAATAGACATTAATGCTAAAGGTTATGAATGGGTTTGTATAAGAAAGAGAAGTGAGAAAATTGTAAACGATGCACGGCCTGTGGCACAAGGTTTTCTGCAGAAACTTAAGATTGATTGTATTAAAACATACATTCCCATTATGACCGTAAATAATTTTTCAATATCTAACTAGATTAGTAACTTTTGAAATATAGAAATGAGACTCGTGAATAATATCACTTCCTATTTACATGGTACTTTAACAAAAAACAAAAATGAATATCCTTGAAGGATGTGATTTGCCTGAAGAGAAACCAAAAAGTATGTACTCGATTAAACTAAGACATCCATTGCAAAGTTTAAAGCAATCCAAAAGGTTACGAGTAAAATATTTTTAAAAAATACTTGTCCAAGGAATGGCTATCCTAATGTTGAAAATGTACACATTTCTAATTATATAAAAGTTTGCTAAATTCTATATCAAAGCATTGATTCGTGAGTCCTTCAATCTACATAGTCTTGAATCATGGTTAGTTGCTTGAGTAGAGTAAGGCTTGTTCATTTTAGACTGGATGAACATTTGGGACTTTGAATATCTACCATGGCATATCTACTTCATAAGAATTTCGTTGTCTAATTGAAGATATATACTTTTGATACTTTTGTTATTGACCGTTGTTGACTATGCACACACTTACACGTTTTTAAAAAATGTTTTTAACAGTATGGACAATTATTTTTCAAATCATGAGACATATGGTGTATAATTTGGGAACATTTTTAAAAAATGTTTTTTAACAGTATGGACAATTATTTTTTAAATCATGAGACATATGGTGTATAATTTGGGAAAAGACTCGATTTTCAATGTGATTTTTTTTTGCAGACTCTCTCAAATGACTTCAAATCGTTTACATTGTCCAAATTGGACGCGTGCACATGACACCATTCATAATGTCACATTTTGACTTGTCCACACGGCCATGCACATTTTTGGCTTAGGTTGTTTATTATCCAAAACGGTGCATAGAAAAAGTCAATTGTGTGCACGAAAGAGCATAATATTTTAAAAATTACTATAAATAGGTATTATTCCTTCCTTTTTCAAATATCTTAATTCCTCATTACCCACTTACATCTCAGAGAGTATTTTTCGAGGTTAAGATCTTTTACTTTATCTCCATATCTTCAAATTCATTTGTTCTCTCCAAATTGTGAGAAAACTAGATTTATACTTAATTTACGGATTGATAAGGAATTTAGAGTGATCTGATTCAGATCAACACTAGCTAAATTTTAATTCAAGACATTTTTCCCTTGAATTGGTCGATCAACACTCCTATATCTAAAAAGGGAGGTGTCTTGTCCTATTAGAGAAATAAAGGTCTGATGAGATTCTAAAAAGGACATTGTACTTCTGGATTCACCTTATGGAGATTAAGGTGGATCTCTTATTGTTAAGGGATGAAAGTCAAATATTCATAGGTAACTACTCGTGAGTGCAGAAATGAGAGATATCTTCTTGCATTGTATAAAACCTTTTTCAAGTTGAATAAGATATTACAGTGCGTCTATATTTTTTACCCCTTGGTAGAGGTCTTTCCTCATAAAATATGTGTTATGGATTGCTTATATGTTATTTTTGCTATTTTGTTCACTTGCATCACACACTACACCTAGATCTCGTGTAGATCTTGTTAAATCCATAAAAATTGAATTAGGTCTTGAAAATCTATTGAATTTTCCTAGATTACCTAATTACAACTTGAATTTATTTGATATGTGCCTAATGTGACTTCAACTATTTGATATATGTGCTAGGTTGATTAAAATTGAGAAGAAAAATTAAATTATCAAAATTTGGTCAAAATTACAAATAACCCTATTCACCCCCTCCCTTTAGGTTTGTTAAAGTTGAACATTTACATTAAACTCTCACATCCTCAATTGGGATCAAATCGTTCGATCTTGTTTTTATTCACATGATAAGAGTTTAGATATTGCTTTTGTTATGTGTCATTTGTGTTAGTTACTCATAAATCTTGTTTTCTTATGAGTAGTTGTTGTTTTGTGATTGATGGAACAATATAGGGATATTAACTCTACTACTTAGCAACCTTATTTTAACGGATCGAATTATTGTCAATTAATGTTAAAATGAGAACTCCATTGATCTAAATAATAAAGGGTATGGATTATCATAGAAAATGGTTGGTCATATTCTATGATCGAAGAGGATGGGGTTAGAGTGAAAAGCTATAAAGTATTATGGGTCGATGCAGAGTTTATGGATTGTAACTATAAGTACGTTCCTTTGAATGCTTTCTTTGCATCCATTGGTACTCAGGAATACAATTTCATTCTCAATTGTGAACTTATTAAAGAGGCTTGGGATATCTTGTGTGTGACATATGAGGGCACTTCAAGCGTTAAGAGATTTAAGTTGTAACACATTGATACAAAGTTTGAAATGATGAGAATGAGTGAAGAAGAGAGTTTTAACAAGTACTATATGATTTTAACTGAAGTTATAAATGCTTCTTTCAATCTCAGTGAGAAAATTCTAAAAAATAAAGTCGTTAAGAAGTTGCTTAGGACTCTAGCTTCTAGATTTAGTACCAAAGTTGCTATCCTAAATAAAATTAGGGACACTGACACATGTATATTAGAATAACTAGTTGGTTCACATCAAATTTGTTACCAAGAGGAGAGTGTAGGTGTGCTTTCACCTGAGAAAGATCTAACTTTTTGGTAGAATCAAAGGAGAGTATGTCATGCAAGAGTGAGGATAAGCCCAAAGAAAATGTTGAGGTGTACATGGTTCTTTTTGTGAAAGATTTATTAAATTCTACAAGAACGATAAAAAGTTTTTCAAAAATGATAGAAAATTTAAGCCAAATCAGTACAAGTCCTCCAAACATATTTCTTATGGAGAGAAAAGTGATTCCAATAATAACAAGAAGAATGACAACGATCATTTCTATGGTTATGGAGGTGTATGACACCACATCAATGTGTGCCCAATACATTTGGGAAAGTTGGAGAAGAAAAAGGAGGTAGACAAGAAGAAAAAGGTCGATAAGGCTAGTTTGATTAACTCTGATAATGGATCTTAGGATAGCACTACTAGTGAGGAAAGTGGAAGTGATAACTCTTTCATAGTGAGACTAGATAAGAGTGAGAAGGATAGTGATGATAGGATGTCTTTAGAGAGTCTCGTGAGAAAGAATATGATCAAAGCTAATAGTAACAGGACTCTTAGTGATTCGTCGTCATGTAGCAGTAAGATTCGTGCACCTTTATTCATGAATCACTTCAGGATAGTGATGATGAAGTGAATGAAATCCATGAGGCCTTTTGAACACTATCAAGAATATTTAAATCTTAGTAGATCAAACATAAAGCTTTTGAAAAAAATGAAAACTTTTCATAGTAAATATGAGGATAAAGATGAAAAGATTGAATGTGGATTAGAACTTAAAGAAAAAGTTGACGTGTTGAAAAAAAACGTGATTCTTTGAAAAAATAAAATGAGACCATTTGAAAGAAAAGGAAGAAATAGAACTTCAAAATAACATTCCAAAAATTGATTTTGAAAATATGAAACGTGAATTGCAACATGCCAAAGAGTTGAAAATTGATAAGCTTGAAAGAATTTATGTTTTAATTAACATTTTGGATAAATCAACCTCAAATCAAGAATGATAAGCATGGCATTGGATATGTGGAATCGGCAGATTAAAAAAAGTTGCAAAACAAATCAAAATTTGAATTTATAGTGTTGAAAAGAAGGATAAGGAACAAATTCCAATAAAGAAATAAGAGGAAAATTATCCTAAAACCAAGTTTGTGATAAATGATAATGGTTGCTCATTTTATGGGAAATCGAATCACATTGGCCATTTTTATTTCAAGAGGAAGAAACTTAAAAGAGTTGAGATGAAGGATCATGAAGCCAAAAATAATTTGAGAAGGAATATTCATTTCTGTTCCTTTTACAAGGTGTAAGGTCACACTAATAAATTTTGTAGGTGTTTAAGGAGAGAGAAACCATAGGTTCATGAATAATAGGAGGCAAGTATTCCACAGGGATCCTATTAGTGAACTTTGGGGTAATATTGGTAATTTGATAAAGATAGTGGATTTTCTAGTAAAAGGTAGAGGTGTGGCTAGAAGGGAGATACCTAGAACTAGATCATTTGCTCAAATTCTAAGAAGTGGGAATCATAATCATGTGAGGAATGTGAGGTGAATGTCAAAGTTTATGAGTGGCTTAACAAGGAATGCTCCAAGGAAAAGGATTAAGGTTGAAGTTCCTCAGAAGAAAATTCTCAAGATAGACGTTGTCTTCATTCCTCCTATTGATCCCAGAGATGTCACACCCTTCGATATCCAGGATATGGTTTTCTTAACATGCCAAGTGTCTTGTTTGTTGTAGGTCCTCTACTAGGACTTCTTGATTTTTTATGGTCAAATCTTTGTGGGTGAGCGCTTTAAAGTCATATTTGGATCATTTTTCATGTTTTGGTGAGAAATTTTAGCATTTACATGCATTTTACTATATGCTTTGTTCCTTACTTGACGCCTTGTAAATATATGCATCATTCTTTTATAAAAATTTCAAAAATAATTTCACCTTGTTTCTTTATGTGATTATGTGATTAAGTCCTTTGATTCATAAGATTTGATGAATAGGCTTAACTTGATTAATGATTAAAATATGATTTTTTAACCATTTTGATTGCAAATGTTGATAATATCAATGTTCAGGTTAGAATTCATTTTAAGAATCATGATAGTCAAATTTGTTAAAATCTTTGGTGTTGATTTCACACCACTTTTGCACTTGCATATCACTTGATGTGTTTGACAATAGTTGTTTTATTTTTCTAGTTCTTGACTTAATCACGATCAAATACCGAGATCTCTCATTAGTTTTGAAAGTTTCTATGGTCCATGTGTGAGATTTGTGTGTTTCGTACTTGTTGGAGTTGAAAAGGACCATTTTATTTTAATTAAGTATCATTGGGTAGATGTCATCTAGATGTGTGAATAGTCACTCAATGACAAAATCCAATATGCTGAAAGGATAGGGATATATATTTTCAATGAAAATTGCAATTTTAGTTTGGCATTAAAAAATTCTAAACAACATATACTTTAGGGATTTTTCTGGTTAGAAACTACCATTTGATGAGATCTTGAAATAATATTGATAGTGATAAAATTAAACATCATTTGTAATTCCTTATGACTTGGTTATGTGTATTCACCTGATTGTGTAAATATATTTGTCATGAATAATACCTTGATTGAAATATGAAGTTTCTTCAATTGATTTATAAAGAATTTTGAACCTTATAAGTTGAATTGATTGATGTTTGTTGTGAATGTGTTATTAATCTATAAATTAAACAATATTCAAAGAAAATTTGTTTGTAAAATCAAATTTACCATGTTATGCCTAATCACTATCACAAATTGTCATTTTAGAGATTGCATATGTATATGTGTGTGTGTGTGTGAGAGAGAGAGAGTTTTAATTTTTTGTGTATTTGTCTCAAAATTGTGCTTTTCAAGCCATACATGAATGATTTTACATGCCTTTGCATTCATTCATATCATATTTTAGAGATTTAATTTTTCGATTTCCATGCTTAGTATTTTTTGGCTTTATTGTTCTTCACTACTTACACTAGTTGGAATCATAAGTCGCTCACACGGTTGCCTATATGCACGGTAAGATTGCCCCATGCACACGGATTTCAGTGTATAAAATAGGGGTTTTGTAATCAGTTTCCCTTTTCACATCTTAACCACTCTAGGGCACAGACCATAGATGAATATCTTCAAAGATCGTATTTTTCTCAGTCTTTTACTATATTTAGAAAGATTTGGAAATAGTTTGGTGTTTTCTCATGTTCAAGCTCGAATTTTTCAGGTCCATTTTATTTCTTCAAGGTTTTACTCTTATAAGTCATCATCATATGTTTTGATTGTTAAGTTGCTTTGTTTAGAGTATATCTATATTGGATTCATAGTCTAGGAGTATGTTTTGGCTATGTGGTTGGTATTTGGGGGATTTTAGGCTTGTACACCTTTGTTGTTTCCATACGCTTTTTTTATATGTGTTTTTATGCTTGTGTGTTAGATTTCCTAACTCTATCGGTAGAGAGAATACACATGCATAGAAAAGAGTGTTTCCACGACACCATAGTGGTCCAGAGGAGACATTTTGTTATAGAGAATAACCACCACATTCATCTCATCGTTCACAAGCCTCGGGAGCCTTTATACCTGTCCCAAATCTTACCACGAATACGTCTAAGATTAGGTTTCCAAAAGATTGTTTTGCACTTTAGGCTAGATTTATGTATAAATTTGTTTGAGCTGAGAGGGATATTAATTTAAAGAATCTCGATCATTGCGAGGAGGATCAGCTTGTGCTGCCTTTGATTGAGGGTCTACATGGTTCATATTTGCTTTGGACACATTCGTCGGACAATGACACACTTATTCATGAGTTTTATGCAAACACGCTTGTGACCTCACCATCCCCGCTTATTTCGACTTCTTTTGTTAGAGGTATTGAGGTTGTTTTGACCAGGGAGGCCTTAGTTCTTATTTAGGTGTTGAGGCTTATGTTCACAATCCGAGTTATATAGCATTCAAAGAGAGTGGGATTACTCATAATGAGGTTTCATCCTTTCTACATGGTTGCAGAATGACATAAGTTTTAAATATTTTTTCTTTAGGATGTTATGATTAAGAAATATTATATATTTCATGTTCTAGTTATTTATAACTCAATGCCTCATTTTCGTTCTCATGATTTTCCATAAAGAGGTTGATGTACGTTATTGCTCATGGTGAGTCAATTGATTATCCCGATCACATTTGGGAGGTTATGAACAGAGCCCATACCAATGCATCACGGGAGTGTTTACCATATGATCATACGATTACTGGATACCTATACTGGTTAGGTTTTCTTAGATTGTACACAAATGATGTTGCTGCTATTCTAAGTCACATTTTAAATTTTAACCCTTATCATTCCTCCATCCATACTTCTCTTTGACCACCTCATCGTACTATATACCCTGAAGGATATTGACACCTGCACCTATACCATTTCTAGCTTTAGCGCCATCACCTATATCGGGTGCACTCTAGGGTACGCGTGAGTTTATGGGGGCTCAGTTTGAATACATAAAAGGCCAATTTAATTGATGTATTCACACATGACTCAGATTTATGACATTTAAATCATAGTCTTAACACGATGGATAGAGAGCATGATAGTCTGAGGACCGATGTCAGATGATGATGATGATGATAACTATGAGTACGCAAAGGAGGAGGAGAAGGAGACTATCTTCACTGGTGATGACTAAAGATTTTCTATCTTATCATTATGTTTTGTATTGTTGAGACATTATAGTACATTTTATGTGGTACTTGGTATTGGTAATTCGTTGTTTGGATATTTGTATCTTTTACTCTTTTGCCTACTGTGGAGTACTTTTGCATGGTTGTTTGGTACATTTGTTTGCTTGTTATGGATTTGTGTTTATTTTATCCATGCTTCGTATAATCTCATTCTAGTTAGATTGTTTTATATCACATTTTATGCTTCACATTCTTATTGATTTATATACTTTATCTTCTAGTTTCTAATTTGAGATCCATCATATGTTATTCATGTTTTTTGCTCATATTCGTGATGATTTTTATTGAGTATAGCATTTTTATAGCATTATTTATTTGACATGATTATCTGCTTTTACTTCGCTAGTTTTGCTTCTTCATTGTGATTAATGTTATGTTACAATGTTATACCCATTATAGATGCCTTTCTACTTATTTGACATTATGTGTCAAAAGAGGGAGACACGTCTAAGATAGGAGATATTTCCATGTTTTTTTCATTAAGGGGAGAGAAACATTTATTTATGGGTTTATAGGGGGAAACAATATTTTTATGAGATGTTTCATGTAGGGGAGCATATACGTGCTATACTTGTTGATATTAAATGATTGTCACTTTATTCATGATTTCATGCCTTATATCATCTATATATCTCATTGATTTTTCAAAGGATTCCCAAAGTGGGGGAGTTACTCTTTGTGCATGCTATTACTTGTGTGATCTTTGTTTCATGTGTTTTAGGTACATACATGTTGATGCGGTTCACACCCATAATTCAGACTCAATTTTGATATGTCATTGATAATTTTGACTCTACGTGCATTACTTACTACTACTCTCATTATATGGATAACGTGTAGTGGGCTTGGTAGGAGTAATCAATAGATTTTTGGGTTTAGGGTTATTGGCATAGAATAACCAAAGGGGTCTATTAAAAATATAAACATTATAAATTATATAAAATTCGGCTAAATTATGTGTCAAAGCATTGAGTCGTGAGTCATTCAAGCTACATAGGCTTGAATAGTCATTTTACATTTAAGTAGAGTGAGGATCATTCATTTTATAGTGCATGAGCGTTTGGAGCCTTCAAGATATACCAAATCTATTATACTTCACAAGACTTCCATAGTCAAATTAAAGATATAACATTTTGATACTTTGTGATTGAACATTATTGGTTATGTACACACTATCACATTTTTAATAAAATATGTTTTTACAAGCTAAACAAGTGTTCTTTAAATCATGATACGTGTTGTGTATACCTTTGGGAAAAGACCTAATTTTTAATGTGCTTTGGTTTGAAGTCACTTTCAAATGACTGCAAACCATTCACACGATTCACTTAGACCCGTGCACGCGACACTGTTCGGGACTGTCACATTTTTCCCCGTGCACATGGCTATGCACATTTTTTGTTTATGTTACATATTGTCCAAAATCGTGCACGAAAAAATTCAACTGTGCACATAGAGCAACAAAATTTATTAAAAATTACTATAAATTGGTCTTTCCTTTTTTTCAAATATTTGCATTCCTCAATAGTCACTTACATATAAGAGAGTATTTTTTTAGGTTGAGAGCTTTTACTTTATCTTTCTATTTTCAAATTCACTTGTTGTCTCCAAATTGTGAGAAAAAACTAGATATATACTTGATCTATGGACTGAGATGAAATTTATAGTGATTTGATTTGGATCCAAGCTAGCTAAAGTTCAATTTAAACTATTCCTTACTTAAATTGGTTGACCAACATTTCTAGATCTAAAAATGGAGGTGATTTGTTCTATTCGAGAGATAGAGCCATGATGCAATTCTAAGGAGGATAGTGTACGTTCTCGTTCACCCTATGGAGCTTAAGGTGGATCTTATCACCAATGGGAAAAATTCCAATGTTCATTGGTAAATACATGGGAGTGTAAGAGCGAAAGGTATTTTCTTTCACTATAGAAAACCTTTTCAAGTTGAATTCATCTATTAGAGTGCTTCAAGGTTTTTTAGCCCTTGGTGGGGTTTATTCCTCATAAATTATGCATTATGGAGTGTTTGTATACTGTGCTTGCTATTTTGTTCACTTGCATCACACAATGCATCTAGACCTTGTTAAATCCTTAAAAATTAAATTAGGTTTTATAAATCTAGTGAATTGCCCTAGATTACCTTAAAACCTCAATTTGTTTGATCCATGCCTAATATGACTTCACCTTATTAATACATATGGTAGGTCGCTTAAAATTGAGAAGGAAATTGAAATTATCAAAAATTGGCAAAAATTTCCAATAAACCTATTCACATACACACCCATCCATTCTAGGTTTGTTAGAGTTGAACACTTAGATTGAATTCACACATCCTCGAATGTTCTATTATGAAAATATCCATGAAATGATATGCTCATGAGGACTTTAACGAAACTTCAAAATCATGAAATAAGGAACGAAAAATGAAATACTTGGGAGTAACTAGTTATTATCTCGGCTAAAAAATCGAGCACAAATTTGGATAAAAACTAATTCATAATTCAAATGCATTGAAAATTCCTCTAATGCTTTAGCATATATTAAGCACCATTTTAGGGTATCCACGATCTCTGGTCTTTAAAAATTAATATCCATATTATCCTAATGTCATGTGTAATATCCTCGTGGTTATAATCTTAAATTATAGTTTTTTAGAGATAAATAAGAATTTATTGAATCAATAGAGAATAGCCCTCTCTAGGTGGCTTACAAAAAGGAAATTAAATCATGATATTGATAAAACTTCTAGGGATAGGAACAAATGAAGAATAAAAACTAATTTCTTTGTGAATTACGCCACGATCGTCTTCAAGATTTGAAAAAATAGAAGCAACTCTTTGACCAGCACAATATCTTGATAACGTGAAAGTCACCTTATTCACTTCTCTTGGACAATGAATAAGGGAAAATTGAGCATTTTCAGAATATCTTTAATGTCCTTGATGGTATTTTAATTCTCCATGGGATAATTTTTTTAAAGGATGAAAGAATATTGAAGATGAATTTGGAATCAATCTCAATATCAATCTGACTATAATTATTCTGCACATAGAAAGTAATACCATCCTTGATAGCTAGAACTTGAACTTCATGGTACAAACAAATTTTCTTACTTTGCTCAGCTGCCTAAATAAAACCTCCCAAGTCATTTCTGATAATTACTCTTGCTCCAACTTTTGAATTTAGATCTCCTGGCCCTCAGCAATTGATATTAATCCTGCCTAATTTTAGTTTCTCTCAATGAATAGAAGACAAGATAGTAGGTCTAGACTTCTTGATTTTGATTTTGAATATTTTCAGAACATCCGGACTTAAATCTTGGGATCCTCCTTTAAAAATAATATTTTATATCACTAATATAAGAAATCACCTTGTCAACAATGATAAAATGCTACATAGGTTGTGAGTCAAAAATAGCTTTGTTCCTACTTAACCAAATCTCCCAAATTATACATAGAGGAATGATAATGAAAAGCCACTTTAAAGAGTCTGAATTATCTGCTTGTATGCACCACTAAATCACTAAGCCATGGACTGAATTAGGAAGATTGGAAATCCCCATAAGATTATTGAAAGCATTCCAGACTTTTGAAGCCATGTGGCCTGTTCTGAACAGGTGATTCAAAATTTGTGTAGTTTGAAGGCAAAAAACACATATATAAGATAACCTAACTCCCACCTTCTGGACTTACTCTTCTATAGGAACACATGAAGATAAGCATTTCTAAAGGATTACAAAAAAATTGGGGGGGATTTTAGCATGTCATATGAACTTAAAAGCCATTGATGAAAGCTTTATAGGACTGGATAAATCATATGCTGAATTAAAGGAGAATCTACCACTATGATTAGGTTTTCAAATTAACTCATTATTTACCCAAGATGAATTAGAAACTACAATATCCTAAACTGATTTAATCCTCTTGAAGCTTTTTGAACCACCAGCAATATCCATATTTGAGTACTTAGGATTCATGAATATATCCCATAAGCTAGTACCTTGTTTAAAATTCCAAGCAAGTTTGATATTAGAAGCATTCAAAACAGTAGACAAATTTTTTATTCCCAAACCACCCTCTTGTTTTAGATAACACAAAGAATCCTATCTAATCCAATGAAACTTCTTACCAAAATCCTTGTTGACACCCCCAAAAGAATGAGCTAATTAAATAATTAATGGATTTTAAGATCAAGTTTGGAGGGTTTAAGACCATTAAGAAATACTTAAGCATAGAGGTGAGAACTGATTTGATTAAGGTAACCCTCCCCCCCCCCCCCAAAGACAAAAACTTAGATTTCCAACTGTGAATTTTAAACGCAATGGCTTGGACGAGAGGATCAAAATAGATGGTTGTATTAATTACTGTTGATGTAAAAAACTAGATTCGATCTAATTAATTAATCACAGATAAAAATGAATAAAAAAAATAAGACAATAGATTTTTAAAGTGGTTCAGCCCTATAAGAATGGTCTACGTCCACTGTTCTTGTATTGCCAATGTGTGCCTTAATATCGATGATGATTACTAGAGATTAATTACCCGCTTATGGGGAGTGTTACAATGTATTTATAGCCTTGGGGCTTTCAGTATGAATAGACAAGATGCCATTGTTTAATAGACATATACATCTGTACAAGAATGTTCATTAAATCCAATGTTCATTGAATGTGCAGCAGTCGCTTGATCTCCCTGTCCAGATGCTCTACACGCTGAGTAGCTCAACACACTATGTAGCTCGTCATGTCTCGATGCTCGGCATGCCTTGTAGCTCGGGGAGCATATGTATTTGCCACATAAGGTGCTACGTGTCTTTATATGATTAATCCACGTCATCTACCTAATTTTCGTATCAACAGAAGCCCCCAATGTTTCACAATTGAGTTTTCATACGAGAGCGTGAAATATTTTATTCGAAAGTTTCTCGAACACCTTTGTATGTATTGATTACTTACAGATCTCCAACACTTAGGATCTTTTCCTCTAGTCTCGTCATTTTAGCGCAAAATGGCAAATTTGTAAATATTTTGAATCTGCGCCAGACGCTTGGGTATTTGCGTCTTTTTCATCATTTAATCGCCGAAAATGCAATTGTCTTTTTTAGTAATCATTTATTTTCCTACTTCCCGAGGCAAGTCATTTAAAAGCGATAGGGAAAGAATCGTCATCTACTTTTCCCCTCCATATTTCTAAACTCTATGTTTTCTCACTCCATTTTTTTTACACTATCTTTCTTTCCATTGTCCACCTTAGCAGATTTCTCCATTTCTGTAAGCATTTCTTCCTTCTTCTTTCTTTGCTTTTAGTCATCATGGTTTATCTTGTCGAATCTTTGTATAAATTCCGAGCCGACTTTGCGATTCCCTCTTGGGTTATTCTAGAAGAACCTCCTTCTCCATCTGATTTATTTTCTCTGGCTGCAGGGCATTGGTTTCCCTCACTTTTCATAGCTGAATGTGGCTTTTTTTTTCCTCCTAATCCCTTGTGTTTGGAGTTTTGCCAATATTTTGATATTGTGCCTGCAAGAGTAGCTCCAATTACATGGAGGGTAGTTAATGGAGTACATAGGTTAAACCAGATTCACGGGGCTCATTTAGGGATCCCTGAAATTATGTTTTGTTATAAATGGGTTACCAATGATACCATATTTTATTTAAAAACTAGGTTTTCCAATAGAGATCTAGTAGTCAATCTCCCCGATGCTAATAGGGACTATTTTGATCATGGGGTGGTGATAAAAAATTGGTAACACCCTCCATTAAAAGGAAATGATGTGTACCAAGGTCCCAGGTGTCCACTTTATGGCAATGGGACAGGTTGTTTTCAATGATTTGATTTAGCTCTGTTTATGTTTGATAAAATGTGTCACTCATATTTATATTTGCTTTTGTAGTTGATAATAAAAGATAGCCCCCAAAAGAGAGCGATATCAATATAAAGGCTTTTAAACTCATCTGGGGTTTGCATCAATCGGTTAACGGGGAGCACGTTAGAGTTTCTTCTTATTTGCTGAGATACAAAAATACCACCTCTTCTTTCATTGCTCGTTCTCTTTCCCCTCATGTGGTAATCGATCTTGATCAAGTACCAGCATCTCAAGAAAGTGTCGAAGATCCTTCTTCTTATTTAGGTGCATCTATTGTTGATTTGATGATGAGGAAGAGGAGAATGCCTGCGTTCTTCGCCAAGGATACTCCTGATACTGAAGGGGCAAAGAAAAGCGAATGGGATGTCCCAGTTGAAGGGACAAAGAAAGTGGATGGTATCTCCTCCAAAGGAATAATTTCACCTGTCAAAGAAGTCGACAGGAAGCCTCCTGCTGTCCCAAAAGAGGCAGCACCTTTGATTGAAGGTGTTGTTGTTGCACAAGAAGAGGCAGCATATTTGATTGAAGATACTTCTCTGAGGATATTAAGAAGAGATCTTGCAGAGAGACCTGTAGAAATTATTTCTCGACCTTCTGATGTTGGGGGTCCTTCCTCGGGGACTAGCGCTCCAACTTGTATTACCCCGAATTCAGCCAGGAGTTTGATCAAGTCTTGGACCATCTCAAATTATCGAGCTGATGGGGATTCCCTTTCACGGAAGAAGGTCGTTGATTTTGCATCTCAACATATCGAGTCAGTAAGTATCATTATTCCTAACACTTCTTTCCATATATTGTATTCGTATTCTAATTCGAGCTTCATTTCTTGTTTCCAGTTTATGACGTGCTTTAATAGTATCTTAGAAAGAGATGAGGCTATTAAGGCTTCAATCTCATCCAGCGGGATTGAAGAAGCTTTTGCTAGGTTGTCTCAAGCCTTGAAGGACGCCCAGAAGAAATACGATGAAGATAATGCTGCCTGGGAAAAGAAGCTTCTATTTGCAGAGTCAGCTCGTGACCAAGCTGTAAATGCCTCCAAGGAGTTAGAGGAAAAAGTAAAAATCATCATTTCTAGCAAAAAAGAAATTTATGTCAAGCTTGAAGAGGCTAAACGGCATAAGAAAGACCTTGAGGAGAAGGTGAGGCTTGTCGAGGAACGTGTTTCTTTTGAGAGGGCGAAGAGAAAGGCTGCGGTGAAGAAATCATTCAGCTCTGGTTGGGAGAAAGGGTGGAATAGAGCCTTGACCTAGATTACTTACCAGATGGAATACACGAGTTTGAAGTACTTCAGGGACGAATGAGTCGCAGCATTAAGAGAGTTAAATTTTACGGATGATTCAGAGTTGTTCCAAAAGCACACTCATGGCCCTCCTCCTACTATTGACGAAGAAGACGAAGATGAAGCTGCATCTGATGAGTCTTCTTTGATACTAGTGGAATAAGTCCCTATTGCTAACGCTCCTCAACCCTCCGAGCAAGTTCAGCAAACATTAAATTCTGTCGAGCAACATCAGATGCCTCCCGAACAACCAACTTCTTCGTCCAAACCTGCTGATGATGTCATAGGAAATAAGGAGAAGGTGTAACATTGCTCGGTTCTTTATTTATGATGTTCTTCTGCTTTTCTTCTCTTTCTTGTAACTTTAGTTGTAATCTCTCTTCTTATGATGAATAAAATGGGTTGTTGTCGTCTACTCTAAATATCTCCTTGACTTTCTCTTGTCTGTCTCATTATTGATGTGTTTTTATTTGTCTTTACTAGTTTATTTCCAGGATGGAACTCTTATCAGCTCATGACACTGAGTTGAGGAAAAAATGTAATGATTACTTCAAAGCGGGTCATGCAGATTTTACTAAGGCTAAAATAATTGTTATCCTTGGATCTGATGCTTCTGAGCGAGCAGTTGATGCGTACCAATACTTGAAGTGTTTACTTAATCATGATGTGGCCAACAACGTGGCTTATTACGAAATGATTGAAGACCTTTAAGGGATGATCGAGGAACTCTATCTTCAGCACAAAACGTCCACTACTCTCTTACACGAAGGTTATGAGAGAAAATACCTACAGCAGAGTACTGACAGGGGCTATGACAAGTTCGTCTCTGCCCATGATAAAAAGGAAAACATGATGAAGCTTGAGATCGAAGAGAACAGGAATATGGCCAAGCTGCTAGAGCAAAAAAATATTGTGTTGCAAGAGGAAGTGAAACAACTCAGATCTGCTGCCTCATCTTGTTTGGGAGCCTTGGTTCCAGTTAACGATGAAGGCTTTTTCTTTTTAGAAATCGAAAATGCTGCCTTAAAAGAGGAGTTGGATATTTTGAAATGAACCGGATCTACGCAGTCTACTCGTGGTAGAGCAAAGCCTTCTACCCGTCGAAGAGCAAGGGATGGTCGGATCAACATTGAAGAGACGAGGACCCAACTAGCTTTGGAAAATCAAGTAGTTCAATTGACGGTGAAAAATCAGGCCTTGGCAGAGATGTCTAAAAAACTTCAGAGTCGTACCGACCAACATTCCGACCAGAGCTCTGCACTGGAGAGTAAAGAAATGTTGGTGAAGAATATCCACGAGGAACTTTAAATATTGACTTATCAATTTCACAAGCAGCTTAGGGAGTTTTGGATGGAGGGATATAATGAAGCTTTATGCCACCTCGATGCTCGGTTGTAACAATCCAACAATAAGGGATACGAACAAGGATGTTTGAATGCCTTATGTGTAATGAAAGTTAATCGAGGACTATCCTTGTGGTATTGGTGTGAGACTGGATTACTTGACTTGCCAGTTCCTCCCTTTAAACTCGATGTCAGCTGGATTCCAGCTCGTGCCATTCCTCAGTGTTAGATCTCTAGGTATCTTGGTGCAAGTAGCTTCGTTCTGCCAATATCTCGATAGGAATTATTCTTTGTAGCTTGGTGCAAGTAGCTGAGGCTAGCCGAGTTAATGCATCAGTCCTGGCATTCTCCAATCTTGGTATCCTAACCAACTGAACTGCGGTGAATGTGGACACAATCTCCCTAGCTCTGGCATAGTATCTTGACATCAAGTCTCCCTTCGGTGCGTACAGCCCTATAACCTGATGTACAATTAACTATGAATCACTAAACATGATTACTTGCTCTGCATGTAATGTTTTTGCCAAACTGAGGCCCACTATCATGGCTTCATATTCGGCCTCATTATTGGAGGCTTTAAATTGAAAGCGCAGAGCGTATTCGACATCCAATCCATCAGGGATGTTAAGAATTATTCCAGCTCCACTTCCTGTTGCGCATGAGGAGCCATCCACATACAAGTTCCACACGGGTATCTCATTATCAAACTCTTTGTCTGATAAGGTTCCCTAAGGAATATTTGGTACTTCCTTTCGTTGTTCTCCACTACTGGATCGTTACCCGATGACGCTTATTGCTCGTTATTCGTCTTTTCTGATGAATCTGCCAACGTTAGTTGCTCGGGTACCATCCTTGATGATCCCATAATGTCCAAGGGTTGTTCTGCGTTAGGCTTTTGCTGGTCGAGGGTATCTGGGTAAGTGAATTCTGCGATGAAATTGGACACCGCCTGCCCTTTGAGTGAGGACCTTGGCTCCTAAACAATATCATACTCGCCCAGTTCCACCGCCTAGTACATTAGTCTTCCGAACTTTTATGGCTTGTGCAAGGCCTGTCTAAGTGGCATATCAGTGTAGACCACTATGGTATGGGCCTGGAAATAAGGTTTCATCCTCCTACTCGCTTCTATTAGAGCTAATGTTAGCTTTTCCAACTTTAGATATCCAATTTCTACTCCTCGGAATGCCTTGCTAGTGTAGTACACGGGTTTTTGTACTCCATCCACCACTCTTATCAACGCCGAACTGATTGCGCTCTCCAAGATAGCTAGGTACAAGTATAATCTTTCGCCCATAATCGGTCTGGATAACAGTGGAGATGTTCCCAAATATTTCTTCAATTTTTGAAATGCCTGCTCGCATTCGTCGTTCCATTCAAAAGTTATCCTAAGGGTCTTGAAGAATGGGAGATATATGTTCGTTGCTCTCGATACAAACCTGTTAAGAGCTGCGACACGGCTGTGAGACTTGGCAGTTCCTTCTTCGTAGCTGGATATCGTAATTCTAGCAGAGCTTTGATCTTGTCTGGATTCGCTTCGATGCCTCGCTGATTCACAATATACCCGAGGAACATGCCTTCTCATACACCAAATATGCATTTCATCGGGTTCAACTTCATCTTATATTTTTCCAATTGATCAAAGGTTTGGCTGAGATCAGCTAGATGGTCGACGGCTTTCTTGCTCTTAGTTAGCATATCGTCGACGTAAACCTCCATGTTTTTGCTGATTTTCTCTGCGAAGACTTATTCATCAACCTCTGGTACGTAGCGCCTGCATTTTTAAGTCCGAATGGCATGACATTACAGCAGTATGTTCCCCTTGGGGTAATAAAAGAAGTACTCTCCCTATCTTTTGGTTTCATCTTAATCTAGTTATAGTCGGAGTAAGCATCCATGAAGCTCAATAACTCGTGCCCCGAGGTAGCGTCCACCAGCTGATCAATTCGGGGTAAAGGAAAGTGATCTTTTGGGCAAGCTTTATTGAGATCAGTGAAATCCACGCACATCCTCCACTTGTTATTCTTCCTTTTTACCATAACAACATTGGCTAGCCAGTCGGGGTATTTGACATCTTCGATAAATTAGGCCTTTTGTAGCTTATCAACTTCTTCTTGGATTGCCTGATTCTTCTTCGGGATAAATACCCTTCTTTGCTGCTTCACCGGCATGACCTCCTTGTTAACATTGAGATCATGGCATAGGAAAGTCGGATCTATCCCTACCATGTCTTCGTGGCTCCATGCAAAAGCTTAATTTTTATTCCGTAGAAACGCCACTAGCTCCTATTTTATGAACGGATCTACGGAAGCGCTGATTTGAGTTGTTCATTATGGTCGTTCATCGTCCATAATGATGTTCTCTGTAGTTTCAACGACTTGTCCCTTCACAAGTTGAGATTCATCTCTAGGGTCCAAAGTCTCCATCTCCGCCTCTTCAGACTCATCCACCTGGTAGGTGGTGGATTCATTCCTCGCCTCTTCCAGTCCTTCCTGCTCGGCAGACGAATAGTAACATTCTCGAGCTACTTTTTGGTCGCCTTTCACAATTCTAACTCCTAAATTGGTCAGAAACTTCAAGCACTGGTGTACCGTGGATGGTACGGCCTCAAACTTCTTCAAGCCTACTCTTCCCATGATTACGTTATAGGTTGATTGGACATTCTTATCCATTATAAAAAAGCGTACTTTTTTTGTTCTGCAGGCAGGTCAGGTGTCCATGAGTATGTCCAACTTGATCGTCCTAAGTGGAAAGAACTTCTCTCCTGTAAATCAGAGGAGGGTCCTGTGATATGGCTCCAATTGGGCTAACTTCAAATTCAAACTATCAAAACAAGGGTAGAACATAATGTCTGTAGAGCTATCATTGTCCACCAATACGCGTGAAATCACTACATCCTTCATTCTCATCTTGACCACTAAAGGATCGTCGTGAGGATATAATACGCCAGCAAGATCATTTTGGGAAAATCTAATAACCAGTTTATCCCTATTCACCTTCCTCATATGATCGTCTTCAGTCAAATTTATACGTTTTATGTAAGAACAAGCTTGAGCCTCAATGAGGTAAGCTTTCCGTTCGGCAGTATGATCTCCTCCCCCTGCGTCGCCACCTGTAATCACATTACATTCAAATGATCCAAAGTGGATGGAAAATACCTCTCGTTCTGGTTTCCTTGGTTTTTTAGGGAGGTCGAGATCGCCCTCTGGATTATCTTCGTGGTTCCTCTTGTTATCGTCTCGTGGTCGGCGAGGAGATTTGGACCTTTATCTTCCTCTTTTGCTAGTCTTCCCACCATTCTGGCGATAGACTAACTTACTCAATTTTCCTCGCCTAATGAGTGCTTCGATCTCGTTCTGGAGATATATGCAACGCTTGGTCGTGTGGTCGTGATCTCTATGAAACTCGAAATATTTGGACTTATCCCTCTCATCGGGGTCTGTCCTCATTTTCTCTGGCCAATTTAGCTCCTCGCTATTCTTGATCTCTTCAAGAATATGGTTTATATCCACCTTCAAAGGCGTGTAATTCCCATACTTCTTCAACTGCTCGAATGCCTCCTTGCCTTTTGGTCGCTTATCGTTCCCATTACGCTTTTGGTCCTTCTTATCCACTATACCTTCAGCCTTGGTCTTTACTTTAGTGCCAGGGTTCTTCTTCGCAGCCATGGCATCTTCGGCATTCATGATCTTGGTTGCCTTTGCCATCATTTCTGCCATGGATTTAGGGTGATCTTTGGCCAATGTATAATATAACTTGTCCGGTAATAGACCACTCATTATAGCTGTTATTGTTGTTATTAAAACGAGTGATGTAGTCCCTGGTACTTTCTCCTTCCTTCTGCCTCACACTCAATAGGTGTGTTACTCTTTCAACTGGCTTTGCTCCAAAGTTAAAGTTTCCTATGAATATCTCTGCCAATTGATGGAAGGTAGCAATCTTTCCCCGAGGAAGGTTGTTATACCATATCTGGGCTGATCCAGTGATGGTTCCTGAGAAAGCCTTGCACCTCATTTCGTCTGGAACTGCCTAGATGTCAGCAGCGGCCTGGTACTACCCTATGTGGAGGTCGGGATCAGTTTTTCCATTATATTTGGGCGTCACTACCGGGGCTTTAAACTTGGATGGCGTGGGAAAATCCACTACCGTCTGCACGAAAGGTGACCCTTGGACAAAAGTTCTTTGGAGAGGATTCTTGGTCTTAGCCATTTCCCCTCACCAGTCTTCCAATCTCTGAATGGAGCCCTTCCACGCATCATTCGAAACTGCGGGCCTATTTTCCTAAGCAACAGAACTCGCTGAATTCTCCTCATGGGATCTTTCATTGCGAGTTCCTGGGTGAGATTGGGCAGAACCTTCCCTTAGATCGGTTGGTCGTTGAGTATTCCTCGACGCAATCCTAGGGGGATTCCCATTCCTCCCATGGCCCAAACGATCAAAAGGGGAGACTCTGCTCAACCTTTCCAAAGCGCTTGTTCGCTCAGGAGTTAAAGTGACATTTGGTCTAGAATTTATAGCTCTGATAGATGAAGTTCGTCCAGGTTGATATGAAGGATCATTGGACCTCTCAGTATGACGAGAGTCACTGCGCCTGGGCTGAGAAACATCTGGTAATAGTGTATGTCTGGTTCTTGAGGATGGCATATGGTTATTTCTCTGAGCGCTTCATTGTTCTGACCGGGCAGGTGATCTGTTATGAGCAGTCTAAATGAGTTGCCGCATAGTTTCTTACTTATCTGTTTGCCCTTGGGCCAAGTTGGCTACTATTCCTGTAAGTTGATCGATAGTTGGAGGAGCAGAGGGATTTGGAGGGCCCCCTGTATTGTTTCGGGTGATAGATTCTGGGATCTCAGCCATTAGTAATAAGTTTTTGGTGAAAGACGCTATGTATAGTCGTTTCCCACAGACGACGCCAATTTGTTGACGTAAAAAACTAGATTCAATCTAATTAATTAATCACAGATAAAAAGGAATAAAGAAAATAAGATAATAGATTTTTAAAGTGCTTCAACCCTATAATAATGGCCTACGTCCACTGTTCTTGTATTTCCAATGTGTGCCTTAATCTCGATGATGATTACCAGAGATTAATTACCCGCTTATGGGGAGTGTTACAATGTATTTATAGCCTTAGGTATTTTAGTATGAATAGACAAGATGCCATTGTTTAATAGACGTATACATTTGTACAAGAATGTTCACAATTATAACCAGTGATGTCTGCAATTTTTATCCTAGAACTAGCAAAGGCTTTAGAACTTATTTTAAAGCAACATTTCTCCTTGTTTATAAGCTGACATGTTTCCCTTTCATAGCTCTCCAAGAAATATATCATATTTTTAAGACTTCTCTTTAAACCCCTGGTGAAAATGATGATGTCATTTGCATAACATAAATGGCTAATCGTAGGACAACTTCTAGGATGAGAGAAAGGAATAATAGAACCATTTGACATATTAGCATCTAAACCTCTACTAAAAGTTTATGTCGTGATTATAAAAAGGCTTGGGGAAATAAGTTCCCCTTGCCTTATACCTCTGTATGGATGAAAGAATCCCATGGATTGACCATTAATCAAAAAAGATAACCAAGTAGAAGATAAGCATCTCCATATTAAATCTATAAAAGCCTCTGAGAATAAAAAATCTCTTTGAGAATTAATAATGAATAGCCATGAATCCCTATCATAGGCTTTAGCCATATTATATTAGAGTTTAATCCTTAGTGTAATACTTGAATATTGAATAGTCCCATGTTTATAATCTTGAATTAGAATTAGAAACCCTTTAAATGATTTATACTCTTGCAAATTAGAAATTTAACCTAATTGCAGGTGAATTTAATTTAATCCCTTGATTACTTGCCTTATGTTGTTGAAAATATAATGCTTAAGTAGTTGGATTAGAAGGAGTACGGCATAAATGTTATTGGCTTATGGTTATTTGTAATTGTTATTTGTCTATGGCGATGGTTGTGGTTGTAAATGGAAGTCGATTGTTTCAATTCATGTAATCCCTAAATTAATTCACACCAATAATTCCTTAACTAATTTATTGTCATAATAGATACATTATCGTGAGTGGTTTGAGAATCCCCTTAGAAATTAATGAAATAACGTAATGCGTGGTTTGGTTACTAGTTTAGAATAGACTGAAGAGTGGGGTTAATGGAATATAATAATGTTATCATAAGTGATAATCTATATCCAAACTATGAAAAAGGTAATAAGATGGTAATTATATTGATTAAAATAAGATGGTTCAATGGAAGTGGTTATGGTGTGTGCCAAGAGAAAACACTCTTACTTGTGTGCGCTGAGGATGAACGATTGTATGTGTGCGTCACGCCAGATGTTTCCTCTTTCGACCACTCTATAAAGATGTGGTGACCAGTCGGCGTGACAGTATGGGCTGGTTTTGATGCATCACATGATTTTATTTATGTTTATATTTCCATCCATGCAACAGAAAGGTGGTCTCCTATTGTGTGATTGGATTTATTTGTGTGTGACACAATTTATTGGTGTTTTCGGTCATGTTAATGATAGGTGGTGTATCAATGTGTGATAATCTTTATGTGTACATACCATGTGTTCTTGAGATGGCCGGGGGTAAGGAACATATGTCGATTACGGTTTACTTAGTTAAGAAATTAATTAATAATTTAAATAATGAGTTAGATAAATGAATTTTGAGGTTCCGTGGAATGTGGGTGATTATCATAGTAGGATAGATAATTGTCACTTGTATATATATAACTTATTTCGAGTTTCTTATATTTGGTAAGTTTTTGGATTTTTATCCGATTTATTAGTGGAAACGCTTCATGTGCTAAGCATGGTCCCCCTAGTAGATTCTAAACTATCTAGCAGAAATCCTCCATCTTCTCCCCTTCCAAACATCATTATTAAGAGAATTGATGCAGGTTCATCTCCATGAAGTACTATCTTTCATTTTTAATCATGTGCATTGAGTATATTGGATATTATTTGGCTTGTACATTGGCATGACACTTGGAATGTATATTTTATATTTCATTTCAGTTGGGATTTGTAGTGAGAATATGTACTGTTACACTTTGAGACTTGTGGTGCATTTGTATAGATATCTCTTATTCAGTTTCAGTTGATAATGCATTTATTCGTTGAGTATTTTAGGTTTATCGAATTGTATTCATATATTGTCACTCGTTTCATTTGTTTCCATACATACTGAGAGTTATATTTAAATTATTGTTACAATTTATATATTTTAACGTTAGTAAGTGATCAACACTAATGTTAAAATATACGGGTTATTACAGTTAGTAGCAGAGCATGGTCTTAGGCCTCGAGGGTTACAAGTCATCTTAGACTTTTACATAGTATTCTTTAATATATGCCTTTATTTTTGCTCTTATTTATTTATCGTTATTAATAGGAATTTATCTTGAATTTCGAATATTGTAGAAGAGGAAAGCACGACCAGTTAGAGCATGTGTGGGATATGCTGACAGCATGTCCCCACCTTGACAGGAAGCGGTAATGCCCACATCAAATCTATAAGGGAAGTATCACTTTATCCCCTATGAGCTAGCAGAGCTCATCCGCCAGTTTGTGGCGTCAGGTTTGGTAGCGGGACGCCATGATAGGTCCTAGTAAGATGTGGTTAATTAGTCAACAGGTTACTTTGACTTGGGAGAAGGTGAGGTTTTATTTTATGAATAATAACCCGCCTACTTATGTTGGTTCCTTGGACTTAGTAGTGGCTTTTCAGTGGTGCTAAGATATTGATCATCATTTGAGGTTATTGGAATGCACTGATGTGTATAGGCAGGTGTTAGAAACTTTTCACCTCACTAGGGACGCACTCCAATGGTGGGAGAATGTGACGACTCCAACGGAGATAGTGGGTTTGACCTATAAGAAGTTTAGGGTTAACTTTAAAGATAAGTATGTTCCTTATTCATTACGGGAACAAAAGAAGATGGAGTTCCTTATTTTGTAGTAGGGATCTCATAGTGTTGTTGAGTATGAGAGGGAGTTCATGACATTGTCCATGTTTGTGCCAGAGGAGGTGAGCGTCGAGCATAGGAAGATGGAGTGTTCATTCAGGGCTTGACAAAACACATTAAGTAGGTGATCAAGGGGAACTCGGCGTATTCCACCTACGTCCAGGTGGTGGATGTAACTTTTATGCAATGTTAGGATCGATGAGAGCATAATAAGAGGAATTTAAAAACGATGGTTTAGTCCAATGAAACCAAAGTAGAGGGTTGTTCATGTGGTGATAGGATAGTTTTTAGGGTCAGCGGGGCCAAGATCAATTACGATGCTTTAGGTCAGGGCAGCAATCGAGTCAGAAGGAGGCATCTTTATCCGCATTTATGGGAGTTTGTTTTAGATGCGATGGTAGGGGACATAAATCTTGAGTATGCCCGAGTGTAAAGACTTAGGGGCATTAAGGACAGGGCCAACTTCAGGAGCAGGCTAATAGGGTTTCAAGACCCAGCAGCCACAGCAGCACCAATATCACCCTCAATAACTCCCAACAACGAGGATGCAGTCGATAGTGGCACTTCTAGAACCCCTAGACACACAATAGAAGCCCCATATTCAGTATAGCAAGGTATATCAGAATGTATAGACCAACTGGAGGATCCAGGGCCCGTTCAGGCAGTGGATAATATGTTTTGTGTTTATAGCACCCTAGATAGAATTTATCAACATTGGAATCACACACTCTTTTGTATTGCGTATTTTCGTGGAGACTTTTGGTTTGTTTCCTATACTATATGATAGGTATTTATCTATAGATACTCCTTTGGTGTGTCGACTCGTATCTTAGAGATGTGTATAAATATTGGGATAAATATTAGTACCCTGCTTGTTGAAGCAAACTTGTTGGTTTTAAATACCCAGTCTTATGATATGATATCGGATATGGATTGGTTAGTTAAATACGAGACACAGATAGACTCTAGGAGTCGAGTGATTCTTTTTTATGATATAGAGCAAGGAGATGTATACAGTGGAGGGTGGTTCCATGACTCACTTGTACTTTCTAGATGAGGAAATGCAAAAGGACATAACTGTTCCCTCATATTCAATACCAATCATTTGGGATTTATTTGATGTATTTGAAGATGTGACAAGGTTGTCTCCAGTTCGAGGGATTGACTTTTTGATTGAATTGGCTCCTGAAACTAATTTGATTTCCAAGGCACCTTATCAGATGGAACCTTTAGAGATGAGATAGTTATGGGAGCAGATTAAACAGTTTTTGGAGAATTAATTTATTTAGCATATCACGTCAACATGGGGAGATCAAATTCTCTTTATAAAGACGAGATATGGTTCACTATGGTTGTGAGTTGACTACCATGAGTTTAACAACGTGATGGTGAGGAACAAGTACCCTCTGTTGAGGATCGAGAATTTTTTTATTAGTTACAATGCGCTTATTTCTTCTCAAAAATAGATTTGCATTTGGGGATATCCTCAGTTGAGGGTATGGGAGGAGGACGTACTAAATACTGACATCTTAACTCATTATGGTACATATGAGTTTTGGGTCATGTCCTTTGGCCTGACCAACACCCTATTCGTGTTTATGGATTTGATGAACTGGGTGTTCCAGTCATATTTGGATCAGTTTATCAAAGTCTTTAGTGATGACATCTTAATTTATTCAAGGATCAAGGAGGATCATGCTGAGCATTTGAGGACAACTCTTCTGACGTTGCAAGAGTATAATTTGTATGATATATTCAAGGAGTGCAAGTTTCGAAAGTGTGAGGTGAAGTTTGTAGTCCATATAATCTCAGAGATGGGATTGTCGATGGATCCAAATAAGGTGTCAGTCGTGTTTGATTGGGATAATCCACGACAGTTATGGAGGTTCGTAGCTTTTGGGGGTTGGTCGGTTACTTTAGGATATTTATTTGATTTTTCCCAAAAATAGCAAGACTGTTGATGGAGTTAACTAGAAAAGGTATACAGTTTGGTTTGACTAAGAGGTATTAGCATGCTTTTGACATTCTCAAGGAGAAATTGACTTCATCTCTAGTTTTGCTCTACCTATGAGTGGACTGAGTATTTGGTATACACTGATGCTTCCCTGTAGGGACTAGGTGAGGTTTTGATATAAGAGGATCATCTAATTTCTTATACATATCGAAAGTTAAAACATATTAATGCTAACTATCTGAGTCATGATTTGGAATTAGTGGCGGTAGTGTTTGCACTACATGTTTGGAGAGATTATATGTAGGGTGAGACGTTCAGGCTCTTAAGCGATCATAAAAGTCTTCAATATTTGTTCACAGAGGAGGACTCGAACCTTAAACAATAACAGTGCTTCCATTTCATTAAGGAATATCAGTTTATAATTCAATATTACCCAGGGAAGTCCAATGTGGTGGCTGATGCTTTGAGTCGATGATCGAGTGGAAATATTATACGCTTCAGTTGACAGATGTGGGTTCTAGAATAACTTGAATTTTCATTAATGGTTCAAAAAATATTTGATTAAATCATGTTTTTTTTTGTGAATGGTAATACCGTGTTGGGATTATTACCTTAATAGTGGTGTGAATGTTTAATTATATGGAGTAATTAAGGTAATGTATTGAGGAGGATTTAATTTGTTTAGTTTAATTGTGATGAGGAATTAATTAAGTGAACTATGCTGGTGATTTAAACTAACATGATTACTAAAGTTATGATTGGGAAATTTGAGAGTGATGCTAAGGTACAAGTTTATATTTTGGGGGTAATTGATTTGAGAATTATTAAGTTAATAGTTTGAATATGATTAGGAAATTAAAGGACTTAAGTTATTTCTACTTAAGGTGAAATTCAAAAAAAGTTGAATTAGTGGTGGTTAAAAGTTGGTAACACTAATTAGTATTCATAATTTATGTAAATATGGCCTTCAGGTAAGGGAAATTATTTGGTTCAGTTAGTTAAGTGTTATTTTCAATGTTAAAATAATTATTTAAGATGAATTAAGAGAAATGAATAATACTTATAGCTTTAACTAAGAGAAAATGTATGGGGATCAAGGCTGGAAGACAAGACTGCAAGCCAGTCGCAGGGGAGGAAACCCAAGTCGTAGTGGTGGGTCATCATGTCATGGTGGTGGAGTAAGGGAAGTGAAGGCGATGGTATACTGTGGTTATGGCTTGTGAGGCCGCGATCGCAGGAGATTAAGAGTGTGGTCGTAATTTTAGCTTATGAAATTTGATCAATGCTCATAATTCGAAACGTGGAAATTAGATTTCTTCATGGGTTGAAACATGTCCCCTAACCTTATCTCTAATCTATTTAAATGAAAGTTTGGATGAGGAAATGGATCCGGAAAAAATCAAGAGAAATTATATCTCCCCTCTCATGATACCTTCCGCCAGTACACACAAATGAAGAGAAATAAAAGGATGGAGTTTGAGGGTGTATAAGGGGTATATTGTGGTGGAAATTTCAAGTACTAATACAAAGAAAAAAATATTTTGGAGAGCATATTCATCTTAGGGAGTTTAGTATCCCCCTTAAGCAACCTCTAGAGGTGCGGGATGCCTTCCTACACCAACCTTACCCATTTTTGGAATACAAATAAGTAGGGGTGTTGTGTTCTTTGATCATTTGCATGATAAAAATGCATTCATTAAATGAAATGCATATTCAAGTAATATGTGAGTATTTTATGTGTTGATAATTTTGTAATACATTTCATGTAAAATAAATTGAATTAAGGATTATACATGAAGTGTGTTTATACATTTCATGTATTTGATAAAAATGAATATCACTTTCTGTCAAGAAAATGGGAATGTGATTTTAGGGGTTGGTTTTGATAATACTATGAAAAATATTATTTTAAAATCCTAGACTTTAAAAAAATGATACAACAATATTATAAATTTTGTTTTAACCCAAAAATTATATAAAAATGGTGTTTTGATAACCAAACTTTCATTAAATTATAGTTTGGACCCAAGACTTTTAAAAAAATGTTATTTGAACCCTAAAAGCGTATTTTATGGGATATTTACAAAACACCCTTGAACTTGAGAATACTTATAAAATAATCCCTAAACCTTTGGGTAATTACAAAACAACCCCAACCGTTTGAATAATCATAAAAATTCTCGAAACTTTGTATAATAACAAATTAAACCCTTGACTTTTAAATAATGCAAAACAACTCGGAGTTTAGTGGAATTACAAAAGATGTCCTAAACTAGTGGTTTAGGGAATAAGTCCTTAATATGAAAATGGTTTTTAAACTTTAACTTTGTAAAAAAATTACAAGGTAACCTCGGAACTTTAAAAAAAAACTATGAAATCAACCTTACAAATATTGTGTTAAATGAATTTAACTCTAAAAAGTTCAAAAAGGCATATATATGTGTTTAAGCATATAAAAGAAATATAACTATAAAGCATAATATGTTTTGCGTGGTTTGGTCATTGGTCGGGTATATAACGTTAAAATGAAAAAAAGGAAAGTTAAAAAGGGGTACTTTTTTAAATACGGGGCAAGCTAGGAATTTTGTTAAAAATAACGATTTGACCACAAAGAAATGGACTTAATGAAAAGTGAAAGAGTTTTCATAAAGGAGTAACCAAGGTAATTTAAGTAGGGCTCCGAGCCCTAGGGTGCGAGTTCGACCTAGACCCAAAAAAACTGGCCAGTAAAGCATGGTTGCAGTATTTATGGTCGAAGATACAACTTCGTAAACATAAACGAGATTCGGTGTACTCTAGGTTAAAAAGAAAATTTATGAAAATACATGGAATTGATAAATTTTGGGTAAAGGATAATTGATTAATAAATGATCGAGTTTTTAAACAACATGGTCCACAATCATGGGTAAATATGTAATAAAAATTTGGTGAACCCCAAACACGACATGAAATCAAGAACCTAATATTTAAAAATGAAAGGAAAAAAATATTATCACTAGGTAAGTTATCCCATATTGGGGTATAAATCCATGTGTAACACGGGTACGTGTAGACCAAAGCATAAAAAGGATAACGAATTAACAATTGGATGCGTGAGTAATCCCAAAGTGAGGGGGACACTCTTAAGACTTGACACATTTATGTGTGAATAGATCCTTTCAAATAATGGATGCGTGACTTAAAATACTATCTTAAGAAATACAGATCGTGTTAATTCAAGTATAAATCGATATTTTGATAGGAAACCGGACTATTTAAATATAGTCCAATAGTATGAATTTCTAAATTAACTATATGGATAATGGTTTATATGCGATTTTGGGAATAAAATGGAAATTTGTTAAGATAAGGGTTAATGGTATTTAATAGGATTTAAAGATAATGTTTTGAAAATAAAATATTGTTAATGCATATAGTGTATAGTAGTTGCATGTAGAGTTTGGATAAAACTATACGAGTTATTGTATTGCATTCGTTATTTCTACCATTTGTTTTCGTATTGCATTTTATTAGGGAGGCCCTACTGGGCATTGACTTACCGCGTTCCATTTATTACAATAGGTTATTCGATACCCCATTTTTCTAGAGCATTTTACAAATATTTCTTTATTATGGTTCTAGCAACTTAAATTACTTGGACCATAATACATTGCCAAATGGATTTCACATTTGTCAATATTATGCTTACATGCTCTGAAATCGGAATTACATGTTTATTTAGTAAATTTAATTAATCAAAATGGACTAGAAACTTTATTTAGTTTATTTCACACCACTTCACCCTTAATGCACTCAGACTGTATCAGGTTGACTCATGGGTAACCCCAAATTCCGAGTCGAGCCGTTATAGGTTCCATTCAGGTGATTGGCGAGTCATCTAGTGCTTTCATAGGGATGCTCATCGTGACTCCAGAGATCATTATGTGAGTAGCTCGGTTACAGGAAAATGATGTGGCATGTAAGGAGAAAATGGGTGATCTTTTGGCTACTACTTTATACCATTGACTCTGATGGTGGATTATGGTATAAAGGGCGCTAGGTGGTACCTTCGGATGAGGAGTTACGTAGTTTCATCATGTAGAAGGCCCATGGATTGCAGTTTTTAGTGCATCTCAATGGGGATGATATGTATTAGGATATGCGAAGGCATTACTGGTGCACAGGTATGAATTGAGACATTGCTACATTTGTTTCCTAGAGAGGTACATGTTAGATGGTGAAGGTGTATCACGAGTAACTGTCAGGTACAATGCAACCCTTACTCATTCTGAAGTGGAAGTGGGACAGCATCTCGATCGACTTCATCAAAGTATTGTCGTTGATGTCATGACTTCATTTGGGTTATAGTGGGCCACTTGATAAAATGTTTCACATTTCTTACATGTCCATATACATTTCACAATGTAGTAGCACGCATGGTTGTATATGTTAAAGTTTCTTTGGTTGCATGGGGAATCTTTGTAAATCATCTTCGATAGGGATCCGACTTTCTATCTCCATTTTTGGGAAGTTTTCACGAGGTTATGGGGATGAGCTTACACTTGAGTACGTCCTATCATCCTCAGACGGATGAACAGACAAAGCGATTGAAGATTTTAAAGGATATGCTTCGTGCATGAGCTTTGAATTTTGGGGTAGTTAAGAGGTGGATTTAACCTTAGTGGAGTTTGCCTATAATAAAACTTATCATAAGTCGATCGTTATGGCACCGTACGAGGTATTATATGGTCGACCTTGTAGATCGACCGTAGATTGGTTAGACTCGTACGAGAGTAGCTTATTGTAACTCGAGAATGTTTAGTAGACGACAAAGAGGATTAAGATACTTCGGGAAAGGATCAAGACTTCCTAGAGTTGGCAGAGGATCAACGATGATTTGGAGATGAAGGGCATACAGTTTCAGGTTAGGGATCAGTTGCTTCTCAAAGTGACACTCGTGAAAGGGCGATGCATTTTAGGAAGAAGAGGAGGTTGTACCCGAGGTATATTGGGCCTTTTATGATCACGAATCGGATTGGGATGCTAGTGTATCGCCTAACACTTCCAGAATATCTAGATATGGTACATAATGTGTTTCATTTATCCATGCTTCATCGATTCTTTCGGGATGAGGCCGCCTATAAGCACATTAACTTAGGGGATATTCATCTAGAGGTTGATGCTTCGTATAGTGAGGAGACAATGCATATTTTATACGTCAGGGTCTACATTTTAGGATATACACCTAGTTCTTATTCGGTGGAGTCACCATAGTGAGTACGATTCCACTACGGATCTAGAGAATACGATGAGGCAGCAGTATCTGCAGTTATTTGAGGCAAGTATGTGTTATTTCTGGTGAATCCTGAGGATGAAGTTATTTTGTTAAGGGCGAAGAATGTAATACACTCTAATTTAAAAAGTAATTTATAAATAATTAATTAGAAAAAATAATTGATTAAATTAAAATATGGATTTAATATATAATTTTACTTGTGAATTGAAGTCAATAAATGAGAATTTAAAGTCAAAGGAATTGAAATGAAATTATAGAGTTTATTTGGTAATTTGATAGAGTTTTGTGGGATTAAATTTAATTGTTTTAAAGTTTTGGGCTCAAATTATATTTATTATAAATTAAATATTGAATTGGACAAATGGGGAATTTGGAGAAAGTCTGAGGATAAGTTGGTCCTTATGCATTACTTAGGAATCAAGTAGGGTTTATAGGTTCTGAAATAAAAAAAAAAACTTTATAGAAGAGAAAAGATGCGTCAAACAAATGGAGAGCCCGAGCCTGGACCATGACCAAAACTGTTAGGCTCACTATTATGGAGTTCAATGACTTGATCGCAGCCAAGTTGCAGCTCGCGTTGCCTTGCTTCTGATGTGTTATACTTATACATTTTTTGTTCATTTAAAAGCTATCAACCGTGATTTTTACTTACCCTCTTCGTAAAGAAACCCAAAATATTCTCTAAACCCTTCCTCAAGAAACCATTTTCATAAACCAAATCAAAGAGACTCTCAAGGATATTTGAAAAGGAGATTCAAGGGAGGATTCAAGTTTTCAAAAAGATTCAAGAGTGTTTCAAGGACTTTATCTCTCCGATTTAAATCAAGTTTTTTATTCATTTTAGACGCAAGTTACTAGACTACTCCCCTCCTTTTATATATACATTTTTTAATTTCACATAAACCCTAATTTTAGGCTTAAAATTAGTCAGTAACCCTTAGGGTTTTGAGATCCATTATGTTGTGACCCTATTTTGATCAAATTAGAAAATGACACAAGTTGTAGATTGAAATTTAGCCTAGATTGATTTATGAAATGTGAAATTGAACCACGGATTAGTAGACATACATACTAGGGTTTGAGATAATAGATGGAATTTATGTTAATTTAAATTAATAATGCATAATTAATATCATATTAAACATTAATTATTGTTGGGAATGCATGTTCAAAGTATAGTTGTACATTTAGCTTCAAATCATGATATGCAACAATTAGAGTTTAATCCATCATGTAAATGCTTCAATATTAAAGAGCCCCGTATTTATTTATCATTTTAAATTATAATTAAAACCCATTTACTTGATATGTGCTCTTGGAAATTAGAAATTTAACCTTATTGTAAATGAAAATGATTTAGGCCCTTGATTAATTTCCTTATTTTGTTGAAAATGGAATGCTCGAGTTGTTTGATTAAAAAGAGTACACGATAAAAGTTGTTAGCTTAAGTTGGCTTGTGGTGGTTGTTGGTTTATAGTGGGGGTTATGGTTGTGGTTGGAAATGAAAGTCGGTTATTTCAATTCATGTAATTCCTAAACTAATTCACGTTAATAATTCCTTAACTAATTTTAGTGTTTTAACAACTACCCTATCTTGACCGAAGTGTATCAGGAGATTTCTTGTTTGGATTTCATTTATGAGGTGTACCACGCATAAAGTCTGGAGACCGGTAGAAGTGAGGACTTTGGGAACCTTAAAATTAATAAATATCTTTTATTATAAGTATTAAATTGTTGAGTAGTCCCATACTAGATACATCCTCATGAGTGTTTCGAGAATCCACTTAGAAGTTAATGAAATAACTTAACAATTAGTTTGGAGACTAGTTAAGATGGCCTAAGGGTGGGGTTAATGGAATATAATAATGGAACGGTAATGATATTGATTAAAATGACATGGTTAAATTGAAGTGGTTATGGGTGTATATCGAGAGAAAACACTCTTACTTTTGTGTGCTTAGGGAGTGTGGTATTATGTGTGTGTCACGCCAGATATTTCTCGTACCGACCACGCTATCATGAGATAGTGCTCAGTCGGTGTGACAGTATGTGGTTTATATGGTAAGTTAATTTGATGCATCACGCGATTTTATTTATGTGTCTAGTTTTGATCATGTGAGATAAATGTGGTGTTCGATTGTGTGGATTTATTTATGCGTCACACTGTTTTATTAATATTTCCGGCCATGCGACTGTCAGGTGGTGCCTGGAACGGTGACTGTCTTTATGTATGCGTGCCGCATGTTCTTGAGATGGCCAGGGAGAAGGGACGCATGTCGATTACGATTTAATTAATTAAGAGATTAATTCATTATTGAAACTATTTACTTGTGTAACTTTGTTAACTTGCTAGGCTCTGCCCCGTCTTATTCTTGGAAACATTTCAGGAGTTAGTGTTGGTCCACGCAAGTAGACTCTCATCTAGCTACCACAGATATTCCATATTCTCTCATTTCCAAACATCATTATCAGCATCATTGATGTAGGTTCATCTCCATGATGTGTTATCTTTAATTTCTAGTCATGAGTGTTGAATATTAGATATTAGTTAGCTTGTATAGTGGAAGGACACTTGGCATGTGTCCGAGCTTATTTAATTCAAGCCCAATGCTTCAGCCGACCAGTCCAGTACGCAGAACAGACTAACCGGCCCAACTGAAAATGGTTATTTTATATCCGTATATATGACATGTGCTTAAATACATGGAGATAGACTAAAATTGGTTACCAAAAATCTTGAATGAGATATTCAAGGACACCTATTAGTTATTTACATGCTTGTAGAGTTACTTGTACAATTCAATCACTTATTTTTACAACTATAAAATGTAAACTATGACCCGGGGCAAAGGGATGTAACTTCGATTATTTGAGAGACACTAATAAGAATACAGTAACCTCTCCTTCGACGTAGGCAAGTTGTCGAACTACGTATCTTTGGTGTTGTGTGTGATCATTTATTTTTCTCATCTCGATATTTCCTTCTAGATTCCTTATTGTGATAATTATTGCAATTACAATTGGCACCGTCTGCGGGAATCGATTATTTTTCCTACGAAAGTAGTTATCGAAAGAAAGCCCTTAATGTCTCACCACAGCAGCAATCTTCCTCAAGTTGGCGATGTGCAAGAAGACCCAGTCCCACCTAGGCTCAGGTCGGAGATTCATCAACCACCAAACCCCAGGTTTTGCCAAGAGAGGCAACCTTCTGAGTAAAGTCAGGTACCACCTAGGTCTACTTAGATCTCTATGATGGTCAACGCTTATGAAGCCAGGATTTAAGAGAAGGAGGAGGCAACACGCCTCTAGATGGAAGAGAATGCTAGCCTGTGTAGGAGACTTGAATGAATGGAGAGGGATCTCCATAGAGATACCATGAAACGCTGTGATAGGTATCCGAGTCCTCAGGTTAGAAACACTCGAAGCCGAGGGATAAGTTATGGATGTGACCAGGATCAATTTGATTGCGGCAGGTCGGAGCGTGATCAATCAAAGATTGCTGATCAGAAAGGCGCCACAGAAGCAATGATCATCAGGATTAGGACATCAAAATTTTGGTTCGTAAAGATATGGATCAACATCCATCCCATCGAGGGGCTAGGTCTACTAGGGATATAGACAGAAGAACTCTCAACACCCAAATGAACTCCCCTTTCTCAAGGGCGATTGAAGAAGAGGAACCCCCAAAGAAGTTCGTCATTACTAGATTTAAGATCTATGATGGAAAGACGGCTCCCATAGACCACGTTCAGCGGTACATGTAGGCGATGACCCTGTGGAGCCACAACGACGTCTTGATGTATTGAATCTTCCCTTCTATCATACATGACATAGCTCAGTAGTGATTCGAGAAGCTTCCACACAGGTCGTTCAAGAGCTTCAAGGCCCTAGCAGAGGCTTTCACATCTCTCTTTATAACCAGCAGCTCCCACCCCAAGAGGATGGATTTATTGCTCACAATAAAGAAAAAGACACAAGAGAGCCTTCGTGATTATGCTAAGAGGTACTGTGAGGTCTTCAATGAAGTGGATTGGTATGCCGACCACATCTCTGTTGCACCAGTCCCTGACAAAGAAATAGGCTGACACCATCAACGACCTCATGGCGCGTATTGAAAATATGCTAAGGTTGAGGACGTGGTTCACTCTACCCCAGGGGACAACGGTCGAGCAAAAGCAAGTAAAGGTGAGACAAAAGTGACACTCCAAAGAAAGGGAACAAGAATGAGGGCAAAAATAGCTCCAAAAATGGGAGCAAGGTTAACCCTTCAAAGGCCTTCCAGGCTATCAACACAGTATTCAAAGAACCAATTTATAAGATCTTAAGCAAGATGAAGGATTAACCATTTGTCAAGTAGCCCAAGAAGATGGGTGGTGACCCAACGAAGAGGAATAACGCACTGAGATACACAATCCACAAGGAAGGCAACCACAAGACAGAGAATTGCAAAGCACTGAAGTCTCATTTGGAAGAGATGGACTAGGCTGGACACTTGAATGAATACACAGAGAAGAAAGTCGATAAGGTTGCAGCCAATGGTGACCAGAAACCGGGCAATATCCTTGCTGACGACATGGGAGAGGAGGACAAATCCAAGGGAACGTTGTTCGGATGGAATTGAAGGTCACTGTTATCATGGAGGCATTCCTGATTGACCCTACAAAAATCCAAGATGGCAAGCGCCAGCGACCAGAGGATGTTGTCTACACCAAACACATTGTCTTCACAGAGGAAGATTTGATTGGGGAGAGGACTCCCCACCATGATGCGCTCGTGATTACGCTCAGAATCGTGAAGTGGAATGTCGACAAGTTGCTCGTAGAACAAGAAACCTCATAAGAGGTGATGTACCTAGATCTATTCCACAAGTTGAAGCTCAACCTAGCCGACCTTAAGAAGGCCATAGTTCCATTGGTCAGCTTCGTGGGGAAAATTATGATGCCATTGGGAAATATATTTTTTTCGATTAGAATAGGAAATGTCTCAAAGTTTGTTGAATTCTTAGTGGTCGACATAGAGTTTTCGTATCATGCCATTCTGGGCAGAGACTGATTGCACGTCATGAAAGTTGTACAATCTACATACCACTAGAAGCTCAACTGTATCACCGACCGGGGTCTGGTCGAGATTCGTGGTGACCAGACCACTGAAAGGAAATGATTCATCATAGCCATTCACTCCCAGAAGGAAAAGAAGAGGGAGTTAAAGGACACCCCAGAGGAAACCCAAGATGGGGGTTACACCGTCTAAATAGCAACTAAGGTACGGCCGACCAGGGGTGGAAGAGGCCAAGATCCATCCCACTAATAAGGTCATTGAAATCCTGGAGGAAGTGGATGCTAATGACAACCTGTCGGATATAAAATTTCTGATCGAAACTACGCTTTCCTATCACAAAAAAAAATTGATTGCCTTCTTGAGAAGAAATTTTGATATTTTGCGTGAGAGACATATAATCTGCCTGGAATTCCTCCCGATGTAGCCTTCCACCGTCTGTATGTTGACCCATCCTTCAAGCTGATCACTCAGAAGGCACACCGAACATCCCCTTAAAAGGCTAAGGTGGTAGAGAATGAAGTTGGATAGCTTCTAATTGTAGGATCCATTATGGAAGTTTAGTTCCCCAAATGGTTGTCCAACCTAGTGGTAGTATGGAAAAGCCACGACAACTGGAGAGTTTGCATTGATTGCATAGACCTTAACAGTCTGCACAAGATTGATCAGTTAGTTGATGCCACGACAACTCACGAGAGGATGATTTTTCTGGATACCTATTCAAGATACCATTAAATTTCTCTCTTCGTCCCCGACCAAGACAAAACATCCTTCATAACCTCAAAACTTATAGAATGCTCGCAGCACTCAATCGCTTCATCTCCAAGTCCTAGGAACGCTACCAACCATTCTTTCAGCTACTAAAGAAGGATAAGGGCCTTACATGGAATGATGACTACTCAAGAGCTTTGGAGGAGATCAAGTCCTACCTCAACAAACCACCCCTGCTGGTGATTCCTGACAACGAAGATCCCATGTACCTCTACCTCTCAGTATTAGACTACTATGTTAGCTCGGCTCTGGTATGTGACAAGGAGGGCGGACAGTACCCTATCTACTATGCCAGTAAAACTCTCCTGGATGCAGACCAAAGCTACATGACCTTTGGAAAAGCTAGCCGACGCACTAGTGGTTGCCTCTAGGAATCTAGAACAATACTTTGAAGCTCATTCAATAACGGTGATCACTTCCTTCCACATCAAAGTTGTTCTTTAAAAAGCCAACCTCTCTGAACGACTGTCAAAGTGGTCGATCGAGCTCAAAAGTTTCGATATTCACTTTCAGTCAAGGACAGCAATTAAGGGAAAAGTCTTGGTCAATTTTATTATCGAATTCACGAGGGACAGACCAATCGACAAATAGATAATAAAGAAATCAACAAATGAGGAAGCGCGGTCCAAGGACTGGACCATATACATTGATGGAGCCTCCAATTCAAAGGGGGCAAGAGTACGGATTGTTCTTGTCACACCAGAAGGCGCGGTCATCGAGCAAGGAATTAGGTTGGGATTTGAAACCTCCAACAATGAAGCCGAATACGAAGCAATGATAACTAGCATGTGCAAGGCCCAACTACAGGGGAGAATTGCCTCAACGTGTTAGATGATTCCAAACTGGTCTCCAAAAAAGTGAGCATGGATTTCAAAGGAAAAAACGACATTACGGCAGCCTACCTTGCCGTGGTAAGAGATCTTATGGACAAGTTTGAGAATGTTCATATTCAGCAGTTCCCCCGAGGGTAAAATAGTCATGCTGATGCTTTAGCAACCCTAAGCTCAGCAGTGGACTCTGATCTCAGAAGGACTATTCATGTAGAGTTCCTCGCCTAGAGTAGTATTGACCAGACAGTGGTCACCGAGCAGGTCCTCCTTATGGAAAGAGCCCCTAGTTGGATGGACCCCATCATTGCCTACTTGCATAAGGACACACTGCCAAATGACAGGAAATTGTCTCATCAAATAAGAGTAAAGACAGCCCGTTTCAACCATAACCCGGGGGAAAACTCTACAAAAGATCTTTCACAAGCCCTTAACTCTAATGCGTCCACCCGTAAGACACCGAGTTCTCAGCCAGCTTTATGACGGTATTTATGGGAGTCACATGGGGGAAGATTATTGGCATTTTTAGAAATCAAAGAAGACTACTGGTGGCCACACATGCAAAGGGATGCAAGTAACTATCTTCGGAGATGTAAAAAATGCCAAAAATTCTCCCTCATAGTTCATCAACCAGCCAGCGAACTAAAATCCTTAACCAATCCATGGCCATTTGCATAATAGGAATTAGATATTATGGGACTACTACCTACCCCACCTGGGAATCGTAAGCATCTGCTGGTCGGCACAGACTACTTCAACAAGTGGGAAGAGTGTAATAACACGCTTTGGAGTACCAAAAACTATCATCACAGACAACGGCCCGCAATTTGAAAGCAGCTTCTTTGATGAGCATGGCATCAAGCATCGTATCAATTCTGTGGCATACCCCCAGAGCAATAGTCGAGCAGAAGGTCCTAACAAAATGATGCTCGACGTCCTGAAGAAGAGGCTAAAAAGAGAAAAGGGTGCCTAGGAAGACGAACTCCCTCATGTCCTTTGGGCCTACCGCACCACTCCTAGGAGACCTACTGGGGAACACCTGCCCGCTTGAAGCAGGTCTCCCTACTATGAGAACCAACTTGGTCGACCAAGGGCTAAACGATGATGCCTTGCGCACCAAACTTGACTTTGTGGACGAACGAAGAGAGCAGGCCATGATTAATCTGGCTTCATACCAGCAGCAACTAGCAAAGCAGTATAACAAGAGAGTCAATCCGAGGAATTTACAGGTAGGGGATTATGTCCTAAATAAAATCCTCGACAGTGTAATAATATCGTCAAGAGAGTCAATCCGAGGAATTTACAAGTAGGGGATTACACTCCACTCTCTCAACGCTAAGTAGAATCGCACTTGGTTACAATAAGCTACTCAGCCTACTTCAACTAAGGAATTTCCTCGCATAGAATAAAACTCCATTGGATTAAAATATGTTATTCAAATTATTTCAATTAAAGAATCTCTTTATGCCGAGAAGGGTTCATAGTAATTACAATAAGTTGTTAAGTTTATTTTAATTACTGGAATCCTCGAGTATTTGTCATAATCAACACAAAAGACCTCATGACTTGCCCCAGTAATAATAAAATACCTACAGGGGATCCTTAGGCAAAAAACCAACCTAGGTTGGTCTCTAACTGTGTTGGTCGCTGAAAACCTGATCGGGCGGATGGCCCATTAACCAAGTGCATTCTTGCCATCATCTCACCTAGGCCTAAGGGAGTGTGACGACACAACCTAAAAGTTAAGGCATATGGAATGATATTGCTAAGGCATATTGGACTGAAAGAATGTTTGACACAAGTTATCAACTGATTTAGTCGGCGAAAGGCCTAAAATGATTAACACTTGTCAGTAATTCATTTAGTCGGTAAAGACCCAAAATGATTAACATTATATACTGACTCATTTAGTCGGCAAAGGCCCAAGGTGAGCGCCAGTTATTATCAAGTTCTCTCAGTGGAGACTATACAAAAGATGTTATTAACTAGATTGAGGGGGTAAATACCCAAAACACACAACAGTTAATAATTAGCTTTCATTCATAACACTTGATAATACAACATTCACATAGTATTAAATTACATGACAGAGTTACAAAAGTAAGTTGACAAAGCACAGGCTGTTTATTGGCAATAAGTCGAAAAATCCGTTATTTTTCTTCGTCGACCATCGTTCGGTTTGGGGATGAACTTATCTTCACTGTCAGGATCCACTTCGAATCCATTAAGCAGCTGGCGAGCGAAGGCGTCTAGAGGAACCCACTGCTCATCCTTCCCAAAAGGAGGTCAACTATAGGTAGGGCGGTCCACCTGGTACATGTGGTACAGTTGGGAGTCCTCGGGTTCTTTGATCACTTTCAGGGCGTTCAGCCACCCATGCCTATATGCACATCTTGTGCCTCCTGCAGTCGCATGGGGACATCCCATTAGCCTTCGTCATAATCATCTGCCAATGCAGCTCGTGGACCCCTCCTAAATAAAAGCTTGAGCCCCTTAATATCTCTTTTCTAGCTGAAAATAATGACGTTTTTCCCCAAAAGTTCGTCCTTTAGCTCAGAGACATTTTTCTTCAAGGCGTCGTTATGGGCCTAAATTAGTTCACCAACCTTGCTTACATTTTTCCTCACAGTAAGTTGGGCCTTCGGGTCAGTTATCTCCTACTGTACAAAGGAGTTGATATCCTCCATGTCCTGGAGGTCATCCTTCAGCTTGACGATCACTTCAGTTTGTTCCTTGTATGCCTCTGTTCTAGCCTTTAATGCCTTGAAAACCTTAATAAAAGCCCGACCAGCTTTCTCGCTCACTTTGGGGCCCATAATCTTCTCAAGATTCTTAGAGGAAGGGAAAACATCCTCTACAACAAGATACAAGAATTGAAAGCAAACACAGAGCATGGGGACAATCAGTAAAGGAAAATTAAATTATTTCATTGATCACCAAAAGTGATGGACAATGGCCATTACAACAAAGAAAATACAAAAAGGGAAGAAGAGATTACAACCCTTGAACATAAGGAAAAAAGAATAATCTATAGATCTCTACTCCTTCATCTGCTCGGTTGATTCAGGAGTCTTCCCCTTAACCGCAGCGTGCTCAGTTTACTCGTCGGCGGCCTCAGTCTAGTCGGAGGTTCCCTCAGCATGGTCGACCACAGGACCGGAAGACACCATCTCTTAGATAACTTGGGGAGGACCTAGATCGTACCACCCGAAGAGCTCGGAGTCAGAAGAAAATCCCACGACATTAATTGCTTGGTCCCAACCCTCCTTAAAGCACGCCTTTCGAGCGTAGGCTATCTGAAGTTCATCATCCTCATATGTTGCATTCCAGCCTTGCTCGTAGCTGGCATCCCTGATGGAAGGGACCTCATCTTCTAATTTTTTTCACCTTCATAACGATCCCATATCTCTCTACGACCAACAGGCTATTGTCCATCTTTATTGAGGCTATTACCTCAACTGTGGACTTTTTCTCCATCTCATAGGCTACCATTTCATCTTGAAACTTTTTCGCAGCTTCAGTTAACTCTAGTACCTTCTTGGCCTGGTCGACAATACCATCCAAGAAACTAGATAAGTCTGCCAGGAACTGCAAAACAAAAACTAGAAGATACGTGAATACTCAAAACACGAATCATCTTTAAAGAGAAAAAGATAGAGAAGAATATTTACCAAAGCCTAGGAAGAGCGAATGGGAAGCTTTTCGATGCCAAGATTCATTGACCTTTCACAATCAGCAGCAAGAACTGCCCCTTTATTAGGTTCGGGGCAATCGACGGGTTCACGGCCACACTTTCGGTTGAAGAGACGGAGGAAAGGGAGGAGGCATTAGTTGGGGCCTCAATAGACTTTTTCTTATTTTCTTTATCCTTTCCCTTCTCCTCTTCTCTCATCTTCTTCCCCCCTTCCTCCCTCTCAGCTTACCTTGTTCTAGGGCCACTGGACCTAGGGGACTCCTCAGACTTCTTCGGGGCCTTGACCCTAGCATACAAAAACATTTGATCATCATCATCATCACCTCCGAGCAGCAGTCTTCTCCTATGAGGATCCATTGGATCTTCTTCCTTTTCTCCAGGGCTAAATGAGTCAAGGACTATGGGTTCAAATCAACCAACATCCTTGTCTGAATCAGAAATATCAGGGATGTCCATAGGGCGAGTGACAAAGTTGGAGGTCGTATTGGTGAACTCAAGAAGATTGGTAGCCGACCAGGGATGCTCGTCGTCGGGTAGTCTATCCTTGATCTTTCAAAACTTCAAAAGGTCATAAACCTTTATTTGGCGGAGCGAAGGTTCCTTGTTCTTATCTCAACTTGCACAGTGACAAAGCATATTTTCATTAGCGATAAGATCAAGTAGAAAGAACAAAAATGCGATAATTTACAGACAAGACTAATTAACAACCTATATGATCCTCCACCCCCCCCCCCCCCACCCACCCACATACACCAGTCAGGGAAAAAAGGGACTTTACACTTCTCTCCCTCAGGAAGGGGAGGATGTTGTCGATTTTTAGCAATGAAACTATAATTCCAAAAACCTTTATTGGAATCAGGAAGATTCACTACCAGAATCATGTTCGCCTTCTACGCCTTTAGATACAAAAGACCATCAGTGGTCTATGACCAAGAATAGCAGAACCTGATCTCAAGGACTCCCAGATTGGTCCCATACAGCTCATTAATTCTATGAACTCCGTTCACTATTCTCCAAGTGTTGGGGGCACACTGAACAAGGACAACATCAAAATAATCAAAAAAATTCAATAAATAAGAGGTTTGGGGAGAAGGTCAAATCCCCTTGGACCATAGCCAGGGTGTGTATACAGCATCCATATATCCCATATTTTCAAGCATGGGGGTACAGACAATTTCCACCCAGTCCAGTATAGATTATTTCTCCCTAAACTCCTCTACAGTTCTACCATCGATAGTATCCATTGAAGATAGAAATTCAAAGGGAGAACAGGGACGGGGGACTTACAAGAAAGGAGCAAAGGACAAAGATCTAAAAATTTGAGGAACTAGCAGGGAAGCTCTGAGAAAACTTTGTGAAGAAGGAGTAGAACACATAAGTGACCGTTGCTTACAATTGAACTTCGTTTGAACTTTGTGCAAAAATGATGAGGAACAATTCCCCGAGAGGATTTTGGCTATTCAGATCCCTGGTCGAATTAATGTGCCCCTATCTTATCCAGGCTATCAAAAGTTTACCATCCATGTCACTTCTAACTCTACCCGGATGAGCGTACCCTCGGCAGTTCTCAAAAATTACAAGAGTGTCATACCGATTTTAAAATGCTTTTAGGCCTTAGGCCCTGATCTCACTTAAAATCTATTGGCCCAACATCTCGGCCCAAAGATTTTAGGGGCAATTGTGGGGGATTATTTAATTCAAGACCAATGCTTCAACCGAACAACCCAGTACACAAAACGGACTGCTCGGACCAACTAAAAATGGTTATTTTATATATGTATATTTTACATGTGCTTAAATTAAATGCATAGAAAGACACTCAAATCGGTTATCAACAAGCTCGGAGAAGATATACAGTGACACCTACGAGTTATCTACAAGCTGGTTGAGTTAATTGTAAAAGTCAATCACTTGTTTTTACAGCTATAAAATGTAAACTCTGACCCGAGGCAAAGGGATGTAACTTCGATTATTTGAGAGACATTACGAAGAATACAATAATCTCTTTGTGGAGATAGGCAAGTTGTCGAATCACGTGTCTTTGGTGTTGTATGTAATCATTCATTTTCTCATCTCAATATTGCTTTCTAGATTCCTTATTATGATATTCTTGCACTTACAACATGTATATTGCATATTTCATTTGAGTTGGGATTTGTAGTGATTCAGTGTATTGGTACACTTTGAGACTTGTGGTGTAATTGTACAGATATCTCTTATTCTGCTTTAGTTGATGATACATTCATCAGTTGAGTATTTGAGGTTTACCATATCATATCCATATATTGTCACTCGTTTCATTTATTTCCGTACATGTTGAGAATGGCATTTAAATTGTTTTTACAAGTTGTATATTTTAATGTTAAGAAATGATTAACCCTAATGTTAAAATATACGAGTTATTAGAGGCAGTTCATGAAGCAAGTATAGAACGAGTAGTGAGATCGTTTATTCAACACATATGAAGCACTTATGACTTCCTCCAAGAACATATGTCACCGCCCCTTACCTATGAAGACAATGGTGCATATGTAACTCAAATTTAAAGATATTGCATCAAAGGAGATATAACCAACACATTTCAATCTTTCTACATACATGAGCCCCTGTAGAGTCCTGCAATTGAAGTCAAATGGATCCAAACCCTCTTCACCAAAATCTTTTTAAACTCAAAAGAAAAATAAAATTGAAGTCACAACTTATATAATGTTTTCACTAAATTAATGTCGAAAGAAACATTCCAAAAGCTTTTGTATGAAATGCCAATACTGCGTTAAACGTGTTTGTTGTACTCTCTTTCCTTTAATTGGGTTTTTTCCCATTGGAATTTTTTGATAAAGATTTAAACGAGATAACATTAAGCACATCCAGCATCGATTTAATGATCACAAAAATTGTACTCTTTTTTCTTCACTTTGAATTTCTCCCCAAGGTTTTTCTTTAATAAGGATTTAATGAGGCAATTATCATTAAATCGTGAATATAATGTACATCCATTGTGGAGCGCTGTAAATTTGGCATTATTGTGGATGTGGATGTTTACATATATTGTTCCCACGTTGAAATATGAACGGATGAGGACCTTTATATTATATAGAGGGGTAATCCACTTTAGTATGAATACACAATGAAATGAAAAGTTCTTTTCCCCTAAATTCTTTATGTGCATTATTCTTCATAGTGCGCACACACACACACACTTCTTTGCAACCCAATTATTTAAAATACTAAGAAATTCAAGGTTTTAACCAAAATTCTAACATAGCCCAACCCCTTGCTTGCTCCGCCTATGAGCGCCGACAAGTTGACAACAAGAGTTGAACTCCCACCACGATAATATCTCTCTCCTCTCTTATCTTTGTTTACTCTTTTTTTATTTAGTCTTTCAATTTGTTCTCCGTCTTATTTTTAATTAGTTTTTTTTTCATTTCAATTTATGTAGTTTTGGATCATAATGGTGGCTTTACATTTGTTTGATTGTTTAGGTGATGTCTGAGGTTGATCGAAGTTACAGATCCTATGTCCTCTCCCTCACTATTCCAATCCTCATTTATTATATATGTTAAAGGGGAGAGTGGATGTAACACCCCATATTTTTGGTGCATTTAATATTTAATTCATTCGGAAATTCTAAATTACTAGTGTGTTGTAATTTTAAATGAATTAATTATGGCAAAATATATTTAAATATTAATCGGGGAGTAAGTGGTTAATATTTAGGGGGATTTAATTACTAAGTGAATAGTAATAATTTATTTACGTCAATTCGAGTATTAATGACGGGGTATGCACTTATCTCAACCGGGAGTCGGTATAGACTAAAAGGGGTGGGGAATAAGTATTTTTATAAATTAATTCGGATGCCAATTCTGAGTGTACAGTTGAATCCGGATGGGCCGAGATAGTTAGAAAAGTGTACCCGGGGGTAGTAAACGGGACACGGGGCGTTTTTAGACATAGTCGGGCCCACACGGGGGCATTTGGGTCACTTGGTCTTGGGCCATTAGGCAAAAAACGGGATTTAGGTTAATTGTTAAATTATAGGAAATAAGTAAACAGTAGGCGTGAGTTTAGAAAAAGGCTAAGTGAGTTAAGGAACCCTAATAGCAGTTAAAGGCAGATTTGGGATCACTAGAGAGCCAACAAGAGTCATCTTCAACCTTGGAATTCATCTCCAAATCAGACACTACGAAACCTAAGGCAAGTGGATAACTTGCAATAGTATTGAATCTATTTTTCAATTCATATTTATGTGATGTGATTGATAAAAAATTCGTTTTGGGTGTTCATGGCATAAACATGGGATTTTGAATACATTAATCTGATTTACGAATTTGAGTAAGGATTCATATAAAACCTGATATTCATAAGTTGATACATATATGGTAGGATGATATCTGGACAATTAGAAACGAATTTGATGAAGGAATTTGGAGTGTAAATGGGTTAAGGGTTAAAGATGAATTTTGATCCAAATTCAGAAATCGTAGTGAATGGACAAATTAATAATGTTAATGGACATTCTGGAGATCCCTAATAAGGTTTCTAACATGTATTAATGCCAAGAGGTCTTGAGGTTACTGGTAGAAGAAACTAGGGTTTGAGAAATTTCGTCCATGGCTGATTGTGTCTTCGCAAAGAAGACGAAGACCTGCTCGATCGATCGATCGAAGGTCTGGGGTCGATCGATCGAAGGTCGGCAGAATTTGGCAGATTTGCCCAGTTATGTATATAAAAGGGAATTTATATAATAATATTTATGTAATTAATTATTGAGAAATTAATACATGAGTTTAAATCTAATTAATCGTGAGTAAAGTTAATTAGGATTTGAGGGAGTTTTGGGGTGACACGTCATGATTAAAATTTTGGGAGTCGAGAATTTAGACTCGGGTGAGGTTATTTCGGGCTACGAGAGTAAGTTTAATTTTATGGTGGGGGCGACACCAAAGGTGACTTAATTAATTGATGTTCGAATTAATTAATAATTAGGGTTGGACCAAAAACTCTTAATAATTTAAATAGGCTTGTGTTACGGATTTATTATATGGTGTAGCCGGGACATTTTATATATATATATACGGTGTGTAATAGTATATATATAGTGTGTGCATTAATATCAGTGATTGAATATTATTATTATATACTCTAGTGCTATAGGGGAGGTTGCGCGTAGTGGATGAATCTCCTAGCTTGAGGAGTAGGGCGAGTATATTCCCAGGTTATAGCGTACGTTATATGGGGTGAGGGGCATCTCACTTTCAGGGAAGGAATATGACCGCCTCCAATCGTATGTTAAACCAAGTTAGTGAGCGATTCTGATTTGGGTAACTAGGTTATGTGAATATACCTAGTGGGATAGCAGTTTAGAGAAATTATATTTTGTGAGTATTTTCACTCGATTGGATATTAGTATTAAATGTTGTTTCAATTATGTTTGTTAATACTGCAATATGATTTAAATATATAATTAGGTAAATAATTATATATGGGATAATTAATACATAGTGAAAAATGTATTATGTGCGTAACAGGTGTGAGTGTTATATGAAATTAAAAAGGGCAATGATTTAATTAAGTTGATGTTTATAGTAACTTAAAAATCATGATTTAAGGTATACTCGGTTAGAGTAGGTTAAATGCAAGGGGTAACATAAGGGTTGGGTCAAGAGAGTACGTCCTAGGTAAATTAAATGAATGCGTTAGTAGTGCACATTAGAGGAGGGGTAAGGAAGTCCTCAAGAGAGTGCGGCACTAACTAAAATATGAAGAGCATGCATATTTATTTATTACTGCAAGTTAATTGTTTGTTAAATGTTTTCAAATGTCTTTGGGTACTAACCCTTGCTATAAAAAATTTTAAAAATGTAAGGACACAAATTTCCAATTGAGTCCATATATAGTTTTGGCTCAATTCCGGACAAAAACATTTATTCATAGGAATGTATTTTATTGTAATACTCTCAAGCCTATGAAGTGTGTGTTGAAGACGTGGCGGCAAAGAATGTAAAGCTTCATCAAAATGTCGATTTTCGTGCCTCGTTTCTACGTCATCATCTAAGGTTCCATGCTCCCAAGGTATGAATGTAATTATATTTATATAGGAGCTTGGAACAAAGTTTATTGGGTGTTAGGTGTAATAAAAACTACATTTTATTTTCAGAAAGAATCGATTAGAACTTTAAAATAAGTATATAAAAGTTTCTAGGCCAAAATCGAATTTTACAAACTTTTTGGTCGTTCGTTAGAAATGTCGTTCGAACGATTTTTTTTTTCGTTCGAACCAGATTTCGTTCGAACGAGTTTTGTCGTTTGAACCAGTTTCGTTCGAACGAGTTTGCCAACGACCCTAAACTGGTCAGTCGTTCGATATGTCGTTCGAACGAGTTTTTCGTTCTAACGAGATTCTAACGAGCCCAGGCTGGTCGCTCGTTAGAAGTCTCGTTCGAACGAGAGTCAAGTTCGTTCGAACGAGACGCCAGGCGGGAACGGTTTTGAGCAGTTTTTTGGCAGTTTTCACCCCATTATCCCACTTGTTTCTTAACTGATTTTTTAAGGCTTTATCAAGGACGGGAATCATTTTTCAAGGTGTATCTTTTTCATACCATACAAACTCCTAGAGAGTATTTTGAGACAAAATTTTTTTAAGGAAAAAGATCATGTTTTGAGTGTTATTCTTTCAAAGAAAAATTCATACACACTCTAGTTTACACCCAATTGTGTTTATCCAAGTTTCTATATTTATATCAATTGCTTGGAGTTTTTGGCACCGGTTTTCTCTACTGAAATCAAGAGACGTTTAGGGTTTGCTTCTACACCCCATCACAAAGAAGAATTTTGTTGAGATTCTACCCACACGAAGAAAGGCTCCATGATTGGGTGACGGTGACCATATAAAGTCCCATCGGTGGATTCCGAGACCGCGGTGGTGTTCCGAGGTTGTCCGCTAGGAAGAGGTTTCTACGAGAAGGAGCGTCGAGGCTTGAGAGGGATCGAGTCAGTCGTTGTAAGTCTATCTGTCTTGTAATTGTAATTTCGTATCTAGTGGACTTGTGGCTAGGGCCGTCCGAGGTTGTTTCCCGTCTTGGGTTTTTCCTCCTACATCTCGGCGTAGTGTGATATTGTTTATTTTATCTTGCTCAATAATTTAGAATCCATGCTTAGGATAATTTCAAGATAAAATTTGGTTTAGTTTATCACACTCATTTAATTTGGGACTTATATTAAATATTGGGTAAATTGGGTTTATTCAAGTCATTTGCAAAAATTGGATTCGCCTAACTTTGGATAATTGTTAATTATGACTTAGGCAAATTCTAGGACTTGAGTTAATTAAAACATGTTGTTGTTAATTTTTGGAAAGTTGAACCATCACATTTACAACGCTTCCGCATCTTCTCTATTGTGTTTTATTTTAAAAAGGAAATTAAATATTTTAATTTGTGATTTTTAAAATCCGGGGGTCCACACGCTTTCAAATTGGTATCAGTGCCAAAAACGATAAATTATTTCGTTAAACGATCTTTTAAATAATTTTTGGCTAAAATGGATTTTTCCCCATTTTCAAAATTTCCTATTTTTGATGGTTCTAACTACGCGTATTGGAAAGCGCGAATGAAATCGGCACTTAAATCTATCGATGAACGTGTTTGGATGTCTGTTGTTACCGGGTACTCCCCACCAACTTACTTAGTTGGAAATGAACGTGTTTTAAAACCCGCCGATAGATGGACCGAAAATGAGTTTAAGCTTGCAAATTTTAATTCCCGTGGTTTAAATGCCTTATTTAGCGCTGTCGCACCGGATGAATTCCGACGTATTATGACGTGTGAAACCGCTAAAGAAGCTTGGGATATTTTACAATTAACTCATGAAGGAACTAGTGTCGTTAAAGCTTCAAAACTCCAAAACCTCACCACTCAATTTGAAACTATCAAAATGGATGAAAAAGAAACTTTTGATAAATTTTATGCTAGACTTTCTGATATTGTTAATTCATCCTTTAACTTGGGAGAAAAAATACCTGACGACCGTGTTGTAAAGAAAATTTTAAGGTCCCTACCCGATAGATTTATTCCAAAGGTGACCGTTTTAAATTCTTTACCCACTTTAGCCTCTACAAAATTAGAAGAGCTTGTAGGTGATTTACAAACCTATGAACTGGATATGTTTCCCTCTAAAAATGAAAAGAAAATCGAAAAGGGTGTTGCTTTAAAAGCCCAAAAAGAGGTTAAACAAGTTGTAGAGAGCGAGAGTGATAGTGACTCGGAAGATATGGCTTTATTTGCTCGTAAATTTAGAAAATTTCTTAAATTCAACAAAGATAAATTTAAAAATGATTTTAAGAAATTTGAATCTTCTAAACATAATAAAAATGAGAAGATTTCTAAAGCCGATAAGATCCCTAAACCAAGTAATGAAAACATCGATAGGGACGAATCTAATAAATGTTTTGGTTGTGAAGGTTATGGCCATAGAGCTTATGAGTGCCCCACTAAACTAAGGAAAGAGGGTAAACGACCCACTGCATATAATGCAACCCTTAGTGATAGTGATAAGGAAGAAAAGCCCGATTCCCCCACTAAGAAAAAATTTGTGGCTTTTATGGCTATTCATGTGAGTGATAATGAGAACTCATCGATTGATGACACGATAGCACATGCCACTTCCAAGGTCATTGTTCATGATTCCCTTATTTTTAATGATAGTGAGAGTGGAGAAGAAAGCGAGAGTGAAAATGAAGAAGAGGTTGATGTGAGTGAACTTCAAAATGCTTTTCATGAATTGTATAAAGAATCTATTAATTTGAAAAGAACTAATTTGAAGTTAGAAGCTTGTTTAAGAAAGAGTGTCAAGGTCGTTGATGATAGTGCCTTAATAGAAGACCTTAGGACACGAGAGAGGACTCTTCGAGAGAAGCTAGAATACATAGAAGGCAAGAGAGATAGCCTTAGGGGTTTAATGGAATCCTTGAAAAAGGAGCTTCTTGCTATTGAAGAGCGAAATGTTTTACTAGAATCTAACATTGTAGAATTGGAAACTAAATTAAAAGATTCTAGTAATGTCAAATTTGATTTGGAATGTCGTTCAGAAAAACTAGATAAAATGTTAGGAACGGTCCAAATTAAAAATGACACTTCTGGTTTAGGCTTCAATCCTTGTAATGAATTTACTCATAATGCCCAAACCAATGTTTTAGGAGAATCAACTAGGAATACTTTTAAAGATCACTCCTTAAGTAAATCTTTTCGACATGTTCTCACTTGTACACATTGTGGTCGAAAAGGTCATCTTAGACAATTTTGTTTAGATCTTAAACGAATTCCTAGAAAATCTCATAGTAAAGTAACCACGATAGCTAACGTTCCTACACCCCAAGATAGTAATTCTTCATTAATTTGGGTTAGGAAATCCGACTTGGTTGCCTTACAAAATAGGGATTTTGATTCTCATTTACTTTCACATGCTTCCTCTCTTGCTAAATCTAAAGGATAAATGTGTTAGTGTTTGCATGCTTTAGCATTTGTACTTCATGCCATATTCATATGCTAAATGTATGCTTGTTTAGTCATTTTCTAGTCATTGCCTTATTTCATCTCACATGCTAGAAATTATGACTTGTTTATCTTTTTGTATTATTTTTTGTGTTTGATTTAACTGCAACATATAAAAAGATTTTTGTTTATCATTTGTGTTTTATTTATTTCATTTATGCTTAATGAAAAATACAAATGATCTTTGTTTAGTCTTTTGAGTATATATCTTTCTTTTTGATTAAAAATGTTAAAAACTCAAAAAGATTTTGTTTGGTGTGTATTTTTGTTTGACACACTTTATGTGGCATATACTTGTGTTTGAATCCCTTCTTTAACGCTCCCACGTGGCTAGAACTTTTGGTTTAGATTTTCAATCCTTAAAATGTTCTTTACCATGCTTTCTATGGAGTAGTTGGATTTTGTATTGTTTAAATGGATTCTATTTCTATATGCCTCTATTCACACATGCACGAGCTCTTTTGAAATCTTAATGTCACATGTTATATTTGAGCTTTTTGGGATGTTCTCCTATCAATCTAGTCATCTACATATCTATGACCTAGGAGGACTAGTGCATGTCAAAATCCGTTGCATGTGAGATTTGTGTGAAAATGAAAACATGATAAATAAAAATGTGCACGGGGAAGGGCTCCGAAAGGATGAATTAAATCCTTTGCAATAGTAAGCCATCGTTTATTGGATCTAAAAGAAATACGTGATCCAAAGGCCTAAAAACAGAATATTTGGCATTAAATAGAAAACAATTGCCAAGGCCTATGTTTGTTTGATATATTCATTCAAAAGTAAAAGAATATATATGCTTATTGAGGGAGAATTGGATGGTATATCAACGGTTTGCACAATGTCCGTTTATCCTAGTTGTCTTTAATGTCATGACTCTATTTGGTTTGTAGAATCATCATCATGCTAGGCTTGTATGCATTGTGTATGTTAGTTCATTGAGTTCAATCTTTATATTGTCACATGAGGTTATATTTAACTGTGATGAAGTTTGCAATCAAATGAGAACTCCGTGAACGTTTTTTAAGTGTTTCGGTCTAAATTTAATTGTTGTTAATTCACACCCCTACACTTCCGTTTCCATATGACACATTTTTGCCATACGAGTGTGCAAACTTATTGTATTTTGTGTCATGTGTGTGTTTATATCTATCTATATATGCACGTACTTATTGGTATATTTATAGTATATATATATATGATATTTGTTTGTCTTTGCCTTGCTTTTATTGCCCATATGTTGTCATGTCGTTTCTTTAAGCTTCAACATTCTGTTTATTAGTTCTTTATCCTTTGCCTATTCCTGAACAAAAAGGGGGAGAATGATGATAGGGGGAGAAATGGTATCTAATCCTATTATTATTGTATCTTAGTTTGGGGAGATTTATCTTAGGGTGAGACGTCTTTCTAAGTAGGTCATGTGGTCATATGTTTTAAAGGGAGAATTAATTTAGGGGGAGTAATTAATGAATTGCATTTAATATTTTGATATTCCCTATGCATTTGATGAGTTTGCTTAAGTGTGCAGGAATTATACTAAAGCGGCATCTTTTAATGGCAAAGCGTTTGATCCTTGGGTTGAGTCAAGTTTGGGCGGGTTTTGTTTTGAGTCTAGTGAGCTTGACGGCCCTTTAGGATTTTTGTTTTGGTTTTTGTCCCGGAATAGCCAAAGGGGGAGATTTGTAAGGACACAAATTTCCAATTGAGTCCATATATAGTTTTGGCTCAATTCCGGACAAAAACATTTATTCATAGAAATGTATTTTATTGTAATACTCTCAAGCCTATGAAGTGTGTGTTGAAGACGTAGCGGCAAAGAATGTAAAGCTTCATCAAAATGCCGGTTTTCGTGCCTCGTTTCTACGTCATCATCTAAGGTTCCATGCTCCCAAGGTATGAATGTAATTATATTTATATAGGAGCTTGGAACAAAGTTTATTGGGTGTTAGGTGTAATAAAAACTGCATTTTATTTTCAGAAAGAATCAATTATAACTTTAAAATAAGTATATAAAAGTTTCTGGGCCAAAATCGAATTTTACAAACTTTCTGGTCGTTCGTTAGAAATGTCGTTCGAACGAGTTTTTTTTTTGTTCGAACCAGATTTCGTTCGAACGAGTTTTGTCGTTAGAACCAGTTTCGTTCGAACGAGTTTGCCAACGACCCTAAACTGGTCAGTCGTTCGATATGTCGTTCGAACGAGTTTTTCGTTCTAACGAGATTCTAACGAGCCCAGGCTGGTCGCTCGTTAGAAGTCTCATTCGAACGAGAGTCAAGATCGTTCGAACGAGACGCCAGGCGGGAACGGTTTTGAGCAGTTTTTTGGCAGTTTTCACCCCATTATCCCACTTGTTTCTTAACTGATTTTTTAAGGCTTTATCAAGGACGGGAATCATTTTTCAAGGTGTATCTTTTTCATACCATACAAACTCCTAGAGAGTATTTTGAGACAAAATTTGTTTAAAGAAAAAGATCATGTTTTGAGTGTTATTCTTTCAAAGAAAAATTCATACACACTCTAGTTTACACCCAATTGTGTTTATCCAAGTTTCTATATTTATATCAATTGCTTGGAGTTTTTGGCACCGGTTTTCTCTACCGAATTCAAAAGACGTTTCGGGTTTGCTTCTACACCCCATCACAAAGAAGACTTTTGTTGAGATTCTACCCACACGAAGAAAGGCTCCATGCTTGGGTGACGGTGACCATATAAAGTCCCATCGGTGGATTCTGAGACCGCGGTGGTGTTCCGAGGTTGTCCGCTAGGAAGAGGTTTCTACGAGAAGGAGCGTCGAGGCTTGAGAGGGATCGAGTCAGTCGTTGTAAGTCTATCTATCTTGTAATTGTAATTCCGTATCTAGTGGACTTGTGGCTAGGGCCGTCCGAGGTTGTTTCCCGTCTTGGGTTTTTCCTCGTACATCTCGGCGTAGTGTGATATTGTTTATTTTATCTTGCTCAATAATTTAGAATCCATGCTTAGGATAATTTCAAGATAAAATTTGGTTTAGTTTATCACACTCATTTAATTTGGGACTTATATTAAATATTGGGTAAATTGGGTTTATTCAAGTCATTTGCTAAAATTGGATTCGCCTAACTTTGGATAATTGTTAATTATGACTTAGGCAAATTCTAGGACTTGAGTTAATTAAAACTTGTTGTTGTTAATTTTTGGAAAGTTGAACCATCACATTTACAACGCTTCCACATCTTCTCTATTGTGTTTTATTTTAAAAAGGAAATTAAATATTTTAATTTGTGATTTTTAAAATCCGGGGGTCCACACGCTTTCAAAAAACCTTTTAGGTGTCCAGCCACAGGGACGCCAGGCTTGACTCTATTCCAGGTATCCGTTGCTACAGCACATGTGAATGTTGCGGGGTTTTTGATAGACGCCTCATTCTTTCATTCGTGTACAGACCCTTTAGCAGTTATCTGAGCATGTCGCTCACATTTCATTTATTAGTGTTTGACTTTTTGAGATTGTCTTCTTGTCTTTACTTGTATTGGATATTTGAACCGATGGTTTATTCGGTTAGGTAATTTATTTGTGGATGGTTATTTCAGTTTACTGTGATTGTGTATTATTTTATGTTCCGCATGAGTTTTATTTAATTAATTAAAAGATAAAAATTAGCACCAGTCTACTTTTCTCACTTAGGTGGTTACTAATTAAAAAGACGACAGTGATGCTAAGAATGATCCAACTGAGAAACATGTTCTAACTTGATTTAGGACTGATCACCCATTATTAATTAAGCGGGGTGTCACAGATGGTATCAAAGCATCAGGTTTTAGTGTCCTTAGGATCTTTGCGGCTTCTACGTTTCAGCATAGCACTCGGTTGTTATAGAGCCCTATTATTAGGACTGTTGATTCATTTTTTCGCTTGTGAGATATCGTACTTCTGCTGTGAATATTTTTGTGCAAATTGTGTACTTATACGATTCAATCTATTTCAGATGCCACCGAGGAGACTGAGAGCGGAAAGGGCTGAGTCTAGGGATGAGGTCAGGGAGGCTCACCAGGAGCCACAGGTACCGCCATCACCACCCCCACCCGAGTTGATTTCCACTACTTAGGTGGAAGTGATAGTGGCACAAGCGGTCGAGACAGCAATGCGAGCTATGGCAGCTCATTTTCCACAGCCCCAGGCACCGCCTCCAGTGGCACCAGCAGTTCAGTCTCCAGTGGGGCCACCATCTTGGCAGAGAGTTAGGGAGACCTTTCAGAAGGGTCACCCACCTAAGTTTTGGGGTAGCACAGATGTGGTAGAGGCTTGTGACTGGAAGAAGAACATTCAGCGCCATCTGCGCATGCTGGAGTCTACTGAGGTATGAAAACAGATGTTGGCTACCTTTCGTCTGTCGGGGGCAGCCTTACAGTGGTGGGAGTCAGTTACCATCGCCGAGGAGCGAGACTTGATGCCGATAGCAGAGTTCTGGGTGCGGTTCGACCGCAAATACTTTCCACCAGCAGTAGAGGCTGAGATGAGAAAGAAATTCAGTGATTTAGTATAGGGTGACCGATCAGTGGTTGACTATGAGGAAGAGTTCACCCGATTGGCAAACTTTGTGCCAAATGAGGTGAGCGATGAGGAGCGGAAGAAATCGAGGTTTATGGACGGTTTAGCCTGGCGGATCAGGCAACATTTGATTGGGAATCCGACGTTAGTGACGTATACAGATGTCGTTAATGTCGCATTTGTACACTGCCAGAATCATCGCTTCCATGCGAAGGGGAGCAAGAGAATAGGGGAGCCGAGCCAACAGGGCAAGGCAGTTACTAGTGGTGACACAAGTAGTACTCAGCAGCAGACGAGCAGTCAGCAGGGGAATCAGGCAAAGAAGTTTAAGCCTGGTGGGTTCCGACCAGGAGGACAGGGGTTCAGGCAGGGGCATCCGGGCCCGAATCAGCAACAGCAGGTTCCTCAGGGCCGTCAGGGCCAAGGGAACAATGGGGGAGGCCAGCAGGGTTAGGGCCAGCCGCGTCAGGGCCAACGACAGGAGGATGGTCAGAGACATTTTTTTTTCTGTGGACAGCCAGGACATTTCAAGAGGGAGTGCCCATAGAGGGGCAGAGGTCAACAGCAGGAGGCCCAACAGGGGCAACGGGGGCAAATATCGCCAGCAGCACCAGCCCCACCCGCCTCACCATAGCAGGGGCAGATGCACTACAGGCGTGTGTATAACGTCCGGGATGTTCCCAATCCCCCAGCGCAGCAAGCACCGCCAGCAGTTGAGGGTATGTTTCTCATCCATGGTTATGAGGGTAGTATTCTTTTTTATACGGGAGCATCACATTCATTCATTAAATTAAATTTTGCTAAACGAGCCGGACTACTAGAGACCACGGGTAGTCTTCAAATGTGTGCAGAGTCGCCAGTAGGCAGCGGGGCTACGATTCACTCGATTTGTCGGGGTGTGGACATTTTGATTGGGAGACTTAGTTTAGCAGCGTACCTCTTAGTGTTAGATATGGAGGGGTACGATGTCATCTTGGGTATGGATTGGTTGGCAGGTTATCGGGCGACGGTGGATTACAACGAGAGGACCATCGTGTTCTCTATTCCAGGGCAGGAGATGTTCTTGATAGCAATGCCGCTACCTGAGGGAGGGTCACGCACACACTTGTATTACATTGAGGAAGAGACCTCAATGGAGGTGGCTATTCCATTGGACTCAATCCCAGTGGTGATAAAATATTTGGAAATTAAAACACCTTATTTAAAATTTCTAAAAATTACATGAAAAGAATTTCAAGAAACTGGAAAATATGAAGAAAAAAATTGGACAAATACTAATAGGTATTTTAAAAATATGATTTCTAGCAAAAATATAGATTTAAGAAAAAGAAATAATTAGACTTTGAGGATGTGTTTCAGGAGATACCAGGGTTGCCACCTAGCAGGGAAATCGAATTTGTGATCGATTTAGCACCGAGGACGAGGCCGATTGCTCGGGCCCCATACCGTATGGCCCCTTCAGAGATGCGTGAGTTGAGAGAGCAGATTCAGAAACTTTTGGGTCAAGGTTTCATTCGATGGAGTATATCGCCATGGGGTGCACCGGTGTTGTTTGTGAAGAAGCGAGATGGCTCACTACGGTTATGCGTGGACTATAGAGAGCTGAATAAGGCCACGATACGGAATAAGTATCTGTTGCCTAGGATTGATGATCTATTTGACCAGTTGAGAGGGGCGTCTTACTTCTCTAAGGTCGACTTGAGGTCAGGGTATCATCAACTACGTATCCGAGAGGAGGATGTTCCTAAGACCACTTTCTTGTCGCGGTATGGATCTTATGAGTTCAGAGTGATGTCATTCGGGCTCACCAATGCACCAGCAGCGTTCATGGACCTCGTGAAGAGGGTTTTCAGGGAGTTTCTTGATCAGTTTATCATAGTGTTCATTGATGACATCCTGATCTACTTGCATACCGAGGAGGAGCACGCAGAGCATTTGCGTATAGTTTTACAGACATTGCGAGATCACCAGCTCTATGCCAAATTCAGTTTGTGTGGATTTTGGCTACGGGAGGTTCAGTTTCTTGGCCACGTGGTGTCAGACCAGGGTATTGCGGTGGATCCGAGTAAAGTATCGGCGGTGAGGGAGTGGGGACAGCCCAAGACACCGACTGAAGTGCGCAATTTTCTGGGATTGGCCTATTATTACAGGAGATTCATCAAAGGATTCTCAAAGATTGCGGGCCCGTTGACGAATCTAACCCGAAAAGGGGTACCTTTCAATTGGAATGATCATTGTCAATTAGCTTTCGACAAGTTAAAGGACAAGTTGACATCTGCACCCGTGCTTGCATTGTCGAAAGGAGGATTAGAGTATCGGGTTTACACTGACGCATCCTTACAGGGACTTGGGGGTGTGCTTCAGCAGGTGGAAAGGGCTATAGCTTATGCGTCCAGGAAGCTAAAGCCCCATGAGAAGAATTACCCCACTCACGACCTGGAGTTAGCAGCGGTTGTTTTTGCTTTGAGGATATGGAGACATTATCTTATGGGGGAGCAGTTCACGTTATTCACGGACCACAAATCACTTCAGTATCGCTTCACTCAGAAGGATCTGAATATGAGGCAGAGGCGATGGCTAGAATTCGTGAAAGACTATCAGTTTGATATTCAGTATCATCCTGGTAAGGCTAATGTGGTAGCAGATGCATTAAGTCGGAGACCGACTGGGAAAATATCAGAAGTCTGGAAAGCGAAGTGGAAAGAACTTCAATATGAGGACGATGTAGCCAGGGCTTGTATGTCAGCATTGTCCATCACACCTGAGATTATTATGCAGGTTATGAGGGCTCAGGCAGAGGATCAGACCTGTCGGGATAGGGTGAGCCAGTTGCTAGCTGAAGGAGTAGAGGGTTACTCGATCAGCTCGGAGGGAGGCTTACGCCTTAATGCGAGGTTGATTGTGCCAGAGGATGAGGAGTTGAGGCACGTTGTTATGACGGAGTCTCATGGGTCGAGATTCGCGGTACATCCCGGTGGAGATAAGATGTATCAGGATATGAGGAGGCAGTATTGGTGGGTAGGAATGAAACAGGACATAGCAGAGTTTGTTTCAAAATGTGCCACGTGTCAGCTCATGAAAGTTGACCATCAGAGACCATCAGGGATGCTACAGCCACTTGAAATTCCCGTGTGGAAGTGGGAGAGCATCTCCATGGACTTCATTACAGGGTTACCGACATCGCAGAAGGGCCACGATTCCATATGGGTCATTGTGAATCGGTTGACCAAAGTGGCCCACTTCTTGCCGGTTCTCACAGACTTTGAGACGATGCGTTATGCGTAGTTGTTCATAGCAGAGATTGTTAAGATGCACAGGGTACCGATAAATATTATGTCGGATAGGGACAAGATCTTTGTGGCCCACTTTTGGCAGAGTTATCAGGAGGCCATGGGCACGGAGTTACGTTTGAGTACAGCCTATCACCCACAGACTGACGGACAGACTGAGAGAGTCAATCAGATGCTGGAAGATATGCTCAGAATGTACATATTAGACTTTGGGGGAGGTTGGGAGAAATATCTTCCTCTGGTAGAGTTTTCATATAACAACTCTTACCAATTCACGATCGGCATGGCACCTCGAGGCACTATACAGGAGACCTTGTCGTTCACCCGCTTGTTGGTTAGAGGTGGGGGGCAACAAGGGCCGGAGATTGTTCAGGAGAAATCTTCCAAGATAGAGCTGATCCGAGGGAGGATTCAGATAGCTCGGGATAGGCAGAAAAGTTACGTTGATGCTTCATGGAGACATGTGGAGTTAGAGGTTGGGGATCAGGTATTGGTCCGGGTGTCCCCTATGAAAGGGGTGATGAGGTTCGGCAATAAGGGTAAGTTAGCACCGATTTACGTGGGACCTTTCCCTATTATCGAGAGGGTGGGGCCTGTAGCCTACAGGCTGGGATTGCCGGAGCACCTTCAGTGGATACACGACGTGTTCCATGTAGCATCGTTGAAGAAATATAGCAGGAGCGAGAGGTCTTTCTGGCACATTCCACTCAAGAAAATTTATTTACAGCCATACATCTCATATGAGGAGAGACCGGTGGCTATTCTGGACCGTAGTGAGCGAAAATTATGATCCAAGATTGTTCCACTAGTCAAAGTACAGTGGGGCCATCACAATGTTGACGAGTCTACCTGGGAGCGAGAAGAGGATATGCGGGAACAATATCCAGAGCTTTTCATCACAGGTATGACCTAATTTCGGGGACGAAATTTCTTTGTAAGGGGGGGAGTAGGTAACACCCCGCATTTTTGGTGCATTTAATATTTAATTAATTCGGAAATTCTAAATTACTAGTGTGTTGTAATTTTAAATGAATTAATTATGGCAAAATATATTTAAATATTAATCGGGGAGTAAGTGGTTAATATTTAGGGGGATTTAATTACTAAGTGAATAGTAATAATTTATTTACGTCAATTCGAGTATTAATGGTGGGGTATGCACTTATCTCAACCGGAAGTCGGTATAGACTAAAAGGGGTGGGGAATAAGTATTTTTATAAATTAATTCGGATGCCAATTCTGAGTGTACAGTTGAATCCGGATGGGCCGAGATAGCCGGAAAAGTGTACCCGGGGGTAGTAAACGGATCATGGGGCGTTTTTAGACATAGTCGGGCCCACACGGGGGCATTTGAGTCACTTGGGCTTGGCCCATTAGGCAAAAAACGGGATTTAGGTTAATTGTTAAATTAGAGGAAATAAGTAAACGGCTGAGGTGAGTTTAGAAAAAGGCTAACTGAGTTAAGGAACCCTAATAGCAGTTAAAGGCAGATTTGGGATCACTAGAGAGCCAACAAGAGTCATCTTCAACCTTGGAATTCATCTCCAAATCAGACACTACGAAACCTAAGGCAAGTGGATAACTTGCAATAGTATTGAATATATTTTTCAATTCATATTTATGTGATGTGATTGATAAAAAATTCGTTTTGGGTGTTCATGGCATAAACATGGGATTTTGAATACATTAATCTGATTTACGAATTTGAGTAAGGATTCATACAAAACCTGATATTTATAAGTTGATACATATCTGGTAGGATGATATCTGGACAATTAGAAACGAATTTGATGAAGGAATTTAGAGTGTAAATGGGTTAAGGGTTAAAGATGAATTTTGTTCCAAATTCAGAAATCGTAGTTAATGGACAAATTAATAATGTTAATGGACATTCTGGAGATCCCTAATAAGGTTTCTAACATGTATTAATGCTAAGAGGGCTTGAGGTTACTGGTTAAAGAAACTAGGGTTTGAGAAATTTCGTCCATGGCTAATTCTGTCTTCGCGAAGAAGACAAAGACCTGCTCGATCGATCGATCGATCGAAGGTCTGGGGTCGATCGACCGAAGGTCGGCAGAATTTGGCAAATTTGCCCAGTTATGTATATAAAAGGGAATTTATACAATAATCTTTATGTAATTAATTATTGAGAAATTAATACATGAGTTTAAATCTAATTAATCGTGAGTAAAGTTAATTAGGATTTGAGGGAGTTTTTGGGTGACACGTCATGATTAAAAATTTGGGAGTCGGGAATTTAGACTCGGGTGAGGTTATTTCGGGCTACGAGAGTAAGTCCAATTTTATGGTGGGGGCGACACCAAAGGTGACTTAATTAATTGATGTGCGAATTAATTAATAATTAGGGTTGGACCATAAACTCTTAATAATTTAAATAGGCTTGTGTTACGGATTTAGTACATGGTGTAGCCGGGGCACTTTATATTTATATATATATATATATACTGTGTGTGATAGTATATATATAGTGTGTGCATTAATATCAGTGATTGAATATTATTATTATATACTCTAGTGCTATAGGGGGAGGTTGCGCGTAGTGGATGAATTCCCTAGCTCGAGGAGTAGGGCGAGTATATTCCCAGGTCATAGCGTCCGTTATATGGGGTGAGGGGCATCTCACTTTCAGGGAAGGAATATGACCGCCTCCAATCGTATGTTAAACCAAGTTAGTGAGCGATTCTGATTTGGGTAACTAGGTTATGTGAATATACCTAGTGGGATAGCACTTTAGAGAAATTATATTTTGTGAGTATTTTCACTCGGTTGAATATTAGTATTAAATGTTGTTTCAAGTATGTTTGTGAATACTGCAATATGATTTAAATATATAATTAGGTAAATAATTATATGTGGGATAATTCATACATAGTGAAAAATGTATTATGTGCATAACAGGTGTGAGTGTTATATGCAATTAAAAAAGGTAATGATTTAATTAAGTTGATGTTTATAATAACTTAAAAATCATGATTTAAGGTATAATCGGTTAGAGTAGGTTAAATGCAAGGGGTAACATAAGGGTTGGGTCAGGAGAGTAGGGCCTAGGTAAATTAAATGAATGCGTTAGTAGTGCACATTAGAGGAGGGGTAAGGAAGTCCTCAAGAGAGTGCGGCACTAACTAAAATATGAAGAGCATGCGTATTTATTTATTACTGCAAGTTAATCATTTGTTAAATGTTTTCAAATGTTTTTGGGTACTAACCCTTGCTATAAAAAAATTTAAAAACCTTTTAGGTGTCCAGCCACAAGGACGCCAGGCTTGACTCTATTCCAAGTATCCGTTGCTGCAGCACATGTGGATGTTGCGGGGTTTTTGATAGACGCCTCATTCTTTCATTCGTGTAGAGACCCTTTAGCAATTATCTGAGCATGTCGCTCACATTTCATTTATTACTGTTAGACTTGTTGAGATTGTCTTCTTGTCTTTACTTGTATTGGATATTTGGACCGATGGTTTATTCGGTTAGGTAATTTATTTGTGGATGGTTATTTCAGTTTACTGTGATTGTGTATTATTTTATGTTCCGCATGAGTTTTATTTAATTAATTGAAAGATAAAAATTGGCACCAGTCTACTTTTCTCATTTAGGTGGTTAGTAATTAAAAAGACGACAGTGATGCTAAGAATGATCCAACTAAGAAACTTGTTCTAACTTGATTTAGGACTGATCACACGGGTTTAATTAGGTGGGGTGTCACAGATGATTAATAAGGATCACCCATGTATCAGTTGACTCTTTGCTGAAGATCATTTGAAACCCCTTCTTGTGACACCCCGCCTACTAAAATACCGGGTGACCAGCCCGTGATCAAAATAAAACGTTGGTCTCATAAGGCACATTCTTAGCATCACTGTCGAAAATATTTTTAAAGTTACTAACCACCTAGTAATTTAAATAGACTGGTGTCAAATTTTATCTTTCCTTAATTAACAACATGCGGAAGCCAAATAATAATTAAACCATCCACACAACCTGATAACTGAATCCAACACAGATGAATAATAAGATGACTGAATCAACTATCAGTTCAACAATAAACTGAAATAATAACCTGGATACACAAGGTCACATAAATAAACTGAATTACCTTATACCGAACTTGGGCAAAATATCGTAAACGTAGTGGAGGCGGTCATATCCCCCCCTCCCAGCGCCCTCCCGAAAGTGAGGCTGGATCATACCCAAAGCGTCTCACCTCGAAAAATAAATCACACAATAAAATAGTAGGCGATATGACCTGGGGACTATACTCTCCCTGCTTCTCAAGCCAGGGTATTCACCCACATCGCGACCTCCTATGATATCACTAAAGGGGTATGTATTCCTATAACTAGCATTCACACCGATATCTATAAAGCACACAAATATATATATATATATATATATATATATATATATATATATATATATATATATATAATCACATTAATCGTATAGATATATTTAATAAAGTCCAACTAACTCGTGCCTAATATCCATAGCACTAGCCTAAAAAATACCCACGTCTATATCTCAACTCGTAATTTAATTAATCTCACATCAATTATTTTGTTATTAAATTAGTGTCACCCAACTACAATACCCAGAGTCACTCATTTAGTCTGTATCTTCACCTTTCAGAATTTGTTACACGAATTCCCACTATTAAGTTTTTAACACCCCTCATTAAATTTAATATTCGATAATTTATTACTTATATCCATAATAAATTAAACCGGCTACTCTGTGCCTAACTCCCGTCACACTAGCCTGAAAATATCCGAGTCAAAACTCCGACCCTTAATTGAATTAACTCCACCTCCATTAATTTCATCAAAGTAGTGTCACTCAACTAAAATACCCGGACTCCCTTACTCGATCCGAAATTTAACCCTTTGAATTTATTTCACCAAATATCTACATTTTAGATTAGCACTCTATCTAAATAAAATGTATCTTAAAATCCGCCTCCTAAGGCCCTAAGTATTTTCTCCCTTTAATTTTCTGCACACTGATTAGAGCCTTAAAAATATCCCAAACTATAACGAGGGCAAAATCGACATTCCAAAAAAAAAACTCATCGTCGTTCAAACGACGTCTGATGTCATTCGAACGAATTTCCAGCGTCATTTGAACGACTTCCCTGGTCGTTCAAACGACCCTCTACGTTTTCCAGCGTTCTTCCTCACGACATTGGTCCTAGTTTTCTACCATTGTTAAAACTTCAAGCTTTTCCTCTTCGAACCCGGAATTCAAACTATTTTTCCCATCACATATTTACATTCAATCATCATACTAATCTTCAAAATCATTAGATTTCTAGGTTTCCCCAATACCTCCAGATTTGGGTGATTAACAGTTTATTCCAGTCTCAACCTAGATTCAATCCTATGGATCTAATTTACACGAGTTCGATTATTGGGTTTCGAGTAAACATTAGATTCTAACAATCCTATATGATAATCCATCATCAATTTCATATTTAATTTGCACAATATGCTTTAATCACCAAAACCCATTTCATATGATAGCCCACTCTCAAAAACGAATTTCTTTATCACACCCACTATGATATGAATCGAAATACTGCAATTAAATTGAAAGCAAGTTTAACTACTTGCCTGGTAAGATTCTTAGGGTCTTATTTCCTTTTATGTATACAAAGATTTGACGAAGAACACACCCATCTTCTTGATTTGGCTCCAAAAAGCTCTCCCAATTTCTCCCTCTTTTCTCCTCTGCAAAACTAGGATTTTCTTATTGAGTTGTGTCTGCCACAAGCCCCCTAATGTTGGTTTTATATTGCTAATCCCAAAATTAACCCTATGGACCAAGCCCAAATGACCCGAACACCCCCGTGTAAGCCCGATTATGCTTAAAAATGCCTTGAGGCCCAATTACTACCTCCAGGTACTCTTTATCGACCAGCTCGACCTATTCAAAATCAACCGTGCACTCAGAATCGTCATTCGAACTACTTTACTAAAATTCTCTAATCTCGACCTCAAATTATGGCACATAAGAATTTTAAAAATAACCCGAATTAATTAAATCTTAATTCACCAAATTAATTAAATCCTCCAAATAAATTAAATCATATATCACCAAATTAATTAAATTATATATCCTCATAAATACATGGTATTACACTTCTCACAAATTTCGAATCTCATTTCTAGTGTAACCAAATTCTTCAAAATTGGATAGATGAGGACTCCGAGTTCCTTCGATTTTGGTAGCCAATCCCACTGAAGAATATATAATGCCACTTTGGAAAAGGAGAATCATTGGTATAAAATTCAAGAGTGAATTAGCAACCCTTGGGGGAGAATAAAATTCTTCCACGACACTACATTCACTAGAGATACGAAGAAATATTCCCCATCCCTCGAAATAGAGAGAAACAACCCCCCAAATGTTCTTAAAGTTCATGTTTTGGAGTCTTCACCACTTTAGCTACTCCCAACAGGAGTGATGAAGTAACCAGCCCATTAATTTTAGAAATTGATGCTATCATAGCCTTAGAAACTTGATCATCATCCTTGCTTTAATCCTACCATATGGAGTCCGCCACATGGATTCTCTTTTTCCATTCTAATCTATTATATGCAATATCATCATTCAAGTTTAATTCCTTCAGTTCTCTCCTAATAATTTCCTCCCAATATAGCTTAGGGTGGCCCCTCTCTCTTTTACCCTCTATTTTCAATAATCTTCCTCTTGTTATAGGTGCATCTACTGGTCTACGCAGCACATGTCCATACCACCTACATCTACTCTCTCTAAATTTATCGCTAATGGGAGCAACTCCTAACTTTTATCTCACGTACTAGTTTTTAATTTTGTCATTTCTAGTAATTCAAATCATCCAGCGGAGTATCCTCATCTCATTAACATGGAGACTTTGTTCATATTTTTTCTTTAAAGCCCAACACTCCGTTCCATATAGGGTAGCTGGCCTAACAATTTTTCTATAATTTTTTTCTTTTAATTTATTAGTTATCCTCTTATCGCATAACAACCCACTTGATTGTCTCCATTTCATCCAACCAGTTGATAATGTAACACTGAACCTAAATAATAAATTTATTAGTTTGGTTTATCACTTTTTCTTCAATCTTTAACATTATGCTATCTGACGCCTCATTATTAAATTTACATTCCATAAATTCCGGTATATTTCTACTGTTCTTAGTCCTTTATAGACTCTAAGGGTTTTCTCCAAGTATCTACTTTCATCGCTAAACGCTCCTTTGAAGTGTCTACTAAAACTATATCATCTGCAAATAGTATATATCATGGGACATCTTCTTGTATGTCCTTAGTAATCTCATCCAAGGCTACGGCAAATAAGTAATGACTTAAGATAAATCCTTGATGTAGACTCACTTTAATCGTAAAGTCATTAGTTTCTCCACATATAGTTTTTACTCTCGTCTTTGTATTATCATACATATCTTCAATAACTTTAATATAACTCATAGGAATTATTTTTATCCTTAAAGCCCACCAAATTATATCATAAGTTTTTTCTAAGTCTATAAAGACCATATATAAATTTTTATTCTTACTTCTACATTTCTCAATTAACTGTCTTAATAAGTAAATAGCTTATGTGGTTGATCGCTTTGGCATAAATCCAAACTGATTGTCCAAACTAGTGGAGTCATTTCTTAATCTTTGTTCTATAACATTTTTCCATAATTTTATCGTGTGATTCATCACTTTGATTCCTCTATAATTACCGCAGTTTTGTACATCTCCTTTATTTTTATACAAATGTATTATGGTGCTTTTTCTCTAATCATCTGGCATGTTTCCTTCTCTTAAAAGTGTATTAAATAAACCTGTTAACCATTTTATCCCTATACTTCCAAGGGTCCTCCATACCTCTATGGGTACTTTATCCGGGTCAGCCGCTTTATTTTTTCTCATTTTTCTTATTAATATTTCTACTTCTTTTTCAGTAATCGGACATACCAGTCCTATATTCGGTTCAGTGCTCTCGACATCTTTTTGGGGATATTCTTCATTCAATAATCCTTGAAAATACTTTTTTCATCAATCTAGAATCTCTTTATCATTGATTAATATATTTTTATTTATATCTTTAATACACTTACTAGACTTATATCCCTTATCAATCTATCTCTATTCTTTGTCAATTTATATATTTTCTTTTCACCTTCCTTGGTGTCTAATTTATTATAAAAATTATTTAGTGCGTTTTGTTGCGCATTTCTAATAATATTTTTTACTTCACTTCTTAACTTCTTATATTTTTCTAAATCTTCTTGATTTTCTCTTTTGCCACTCTTTAAAACTTACTCGTTTCTTTTGTATTATCCTTTACACTTCCTCATTCCACTACCAAGTCCCTTTTTTAATTAATCTTTTTTCTTTGGTCTCGCTTAAAGTTTGCTTACCTATTTGCTCAATAACATTCTTTGTTCTTGACCAAATATTATTAACATTTTCATCCCAATTCCACTTTATATTTAACATAAACTTCTACCTAAATTCTATCTCCTTATATCCTTTTAAATCTTTTCATTTTATATTTTAATAACCTATTTTCTCTTTTCGGTACTTAAATCCTTTAATTGCTAAATCTATTACTAATAGGCCATGTTGATTTGTTAAGCTTTCACCTGGTATAACTTTACAATCTTTGCATGTGTACAAAGTCTCTTCTTCTAAGTAAGCAATAGTCTATTTGAATTTTATTCTCTCCGCTTTTAATGTTATTAAATTATCTTCCTTTTTTTTAAATATGTTTGTTAACACTAGATTGTATGCCTTTGTAAATTCTAAAGATAATTTCCCCTGCTTCATTCCTCTTACCAAAACCACAACCTCCATGTATCTTTGAATAACCATCCCGTTCTACCCCTACATGTCCATTCAAGTCGCCACCTAAAAATATATTTTCATGCGTAAGAATTTGTTATAATACTTCATCCAATAATTCCCAAAATCATTTCTTTATATTTTCATCTAAAGCTCATTGCGGCGTATAAACACTTGTAATATTCACTATTATTTTATCTAAGATGGTCTTAATACCAAAATAATAACTCTAGACCATAAACATTCATGCTCGTAAACAACAATATGCAAAATTTCATGCCAGATAAATAATGATGAAGTGAGAGAAGATTGTAGTAAAGGAAATGGCACATGATCTGAAAATTTTAATCCAAAACTAAAAATAAACTATATCTAGCTTATAGATCAACACCAATCTAATTAGTGTTCAATCAAGATATAGAACAATTTTCCAATTCTAGTTCAAAACCAGCATTAGATGATTCGAGATATTATAGGACAATGAATAAGACCGAATTTCATATTCGTTTGAAGTGTTCTAGACAAAATCTGAAGAAGATAACCGTAGCGACTGATTGAAAATGTTAACGATCTAAAAAAAAATCAGATTTGTTTGAAGTCAGATATATAAAAGATGATTCGCACACACAATACAACAGATTAAAAGAAAAGCCCCTAAAAACCTACAGAATCATTAAGGTCAGATACAAGTGAAAAATTGATAATAAAGTGTACAATGAACCCAACAAACATGCAGAAATTTCCGGCTAAAATCAGTAAACGAAAATGGGTGTTTGATCTAATCAAATGACAAAAATGACGAAATCAGATCTAAACAAATGACGAAAAGACAAAATCGGATCTTGGGTCAAACAGTTCGATCTACTATCTACAGAATGTTTAGATTTCTGAATGTTTAGATCTACTGAATGTTTATAACCCGATTAAACAGTTTAGATCGGGAGAAACTAGACCCAAACCGATTTAAAACCCAAAAATGGGTTTGTGAAACAGATTTAAAACCCAAGATCCAAACAGATATAAAACCCACGAACCATAATGGAGAAACCAAGATCTAAACGTTAGCAGTCTTAGATCTACTGAATGTTTATGATGTCAAAATTGTAGCAGTTGGATCTAAACCAGGTTCGTTAGCAGCCTACGAATCTGGGATGCTCCGATTTCTACAGTCGAGGGCTTGCTTCCGGTGCAGAAAAGTATTCAAGCAGGTTTGATTCTACCAGAAAAATGTGCTGTGTAGCAGGGAAGCAGACACATGATATGGATGACTAGTACGGGTTACTTTCACTAAAAAATATGAAAGTTTCCTTATCTTTGATTCTTGACGACCCAATTTAGATGCCTCTGTAATGAGTGCAAAAAGCTTTCTTCAAGGAGATTGTCAATAGAACTATTATTCCATTATAATTTCACGTGTTACGGTTGGTGATAATAGTTTTACCCAGTTGGTAACTATTAAAAGTTACAATAACGGTTGGTCGATAACTAGCATTCTACCTGGAGTAAAGGGTAGTGATTATAGAGAGATGAATTCTCGATATCCCATTAATCCCCCTTAACAACATCAATGAGCTTAAGTAGCATCTCATCCACCATAATACCGTAGACTGTATTAACACTATATAGTCTAGAATCCATCTCCTCACTTAAACTAGTGGGGGACCTTAGTGAAGCTGTATCATTGCGTAGCACTCTTGTTCAAGTTCGCGAGGTGATGCAGTTTGGTTCCCTCTGCAATAACCAGCTTTCCTGCAACCCGTATAAGAAGGTTTCAACAAAGGTGCCATGAATGAGAGGGTACATTAATGCTAATGATCATATATGTTAGCCTATGTACCTTTACAGATAATATTGTCTCTTACGACAAGAAAAATTGCCAGTTGAGTAATAATGCTATACAAACCAAAAGTTTTACAAGCATCATCAGAACCTTCAGCATTATGGAGACGGGTGAGTAGAATTTTAAATCTACATATTCTCTCAGTACTATCTGACAAGAACCAAAATGCGATGAAGTTATGTTCAACTTTTAAGAACAAAATCAGTATTTCAAGGGGAAAAAAAGATCTACTAAAACTAGACATCAAAACTACAATTGTTTTATTGATATATGTTAAGTGGTGAGGATATAATTCCCTGAGCATGAATGCCACACAAACAACATCAGAATAACTTCAGCGTACGCATAAAGGTACCACCTCAATTTCGTATAGGTGAGGGATCCAACACTCATCTGCAAGAACAATCAAATTTAGCAATATGAAGCAGGACTAATAAATTAGGGTAAACCTAAATGGCCCTTTATGTTGGTATGTCTCTATTGAGACCCTAATTGTATTTCTTGTACCATGAGCCCTTAATGTTTACTACTTGTTCCTAATCAGCCCTTCCGTTGGTAATGTTATAGTTCACGGATTAAATATAATTTACTACTTTGCCGTTAATTAAACCAGCAAAATGACATTTTTGACCTTATTAAACCTCCCAACTTATATTATTTTCAAACTCATTAAGCATTATTTTTTCTAAAATCTGTAAAATTACGATATAAAATATTAGGAGACAATAAATATCAACTTTTTTTAAATGTCTTCTAAATATGTTAAAAAATAAAAATTAATTATTAAATGCCAGTAAATATTAGAATTTCATTCCAATACCCGTGAAATACTAAATATTAAAGTTTACTTAGAATTTATAAAATATTAAATATTTATTTAAAAGTTATAAAATTATAATACTAAATAGTAAAAATTAAGTTGGGAGGTTTAATAGGGTAAAAAATATATATTAGCAAGTTAAAGGGTAGAAAGGTAAATTATATGCGATCCGTTAACTTTAACGCTTTATTTAACGGAAGTACTGATTAGAAATGCGTACTAAATAGTAGGGGCTCAATAGGTACCAAAAATACAACATGGACTCAATAGAAACATTTAACAAACATTAGGAGCCATTTAGGTCATTTATCCAATAAATTAATTCTGCAGCAAATAGGTACAGCCATTTACTTGAGCAGGAAAGGAATAAATACCTTAAAATTGAAATACCAACTGGCTAAAGCAGCACTGCGACATGAATTCAGATTCATTTGTCATCATCTTCAGAATCTGACTTTGCAAAAACTGTTTCAGGCTGTGTTTGAGCATACGCTGGAGCAATGTATTTCGGCTCTTTCACAGCAACATCAGCATATTTGAGGATCGCTTCCCTTGGATCTTCATCCATCCATGTCTCCTTTATCATGCCACCTTGCTGCAATAGAAACTCGGGATTTAAGCCTCTCATGCACCAGATTTGCATCTGTGATATATGAAGGATATATGTGATATTACCTTAAGAAGGTACTGGGTCAACAAGCTTCCCTTGGTTGTACCGACTCTTCCACCATGGCCTGGCCCATTCATGGGAATTTCAGGCTTATGAGACTTGAGTGGATCCTTCAATATTTTCTCGCGTTGACGCTTACGACTTGGCTGATCTCTAAATAGGGGTAGTGCATGAGGATTGTGAACCATGGGTTGAGGCTGAAAATCATCAACGGACTTTTTCCTTGGTGCACGTGCTACACAAACAAGAGCTCCTCTCTCACTGAGGGATGGATCATATAGTACATGAGTTCCTCCTTGTTTCTTATCTCCAGCTGTTGCAAAGACCTATAAAACCAAATAAAGAGAGCTCTAGTAACTGTACTATCTGACTTTATATGCTTGTGTACATAAAAAAGAAGCAAGGGAAAGGAACCAAAAGAACACATCAACTATGTATCAATTCCTAGTGCCTTCAATAATAGAAGATCCCGGAGTACAAATATAAACAAAAAATCAATATCGGGGAATTTCATTGTACCCCAAAATAATAATTGTATTACAACTGCATTTAAAATAAATAAAGATATAAATACATATTATATATACAATCATTATATTTTTGGAACAACAAATATTTCTGACAAAAATACAATCATTATATTTGACTACCACACGTAAAATGAAAAAATATTGGATTTGTGTTGAGACAAGAATGTCATTTGGCATTTACCTGGTTCAGCTTTGGGTGCCAAGCACACTGTACCACACTACATGTAGGAGATATTCCAACTCTCGATACGAGCTCAAGTTTAGCCCTATCATAAAAGCATAGCAACCCACCAGTTGTGCTATCTCTCTCAACAGATGTTCCAGTCAAGAAGAGTTGCTCGTCGGGACTAAATGCAATATTTGTTTGAGCATAATTATTCGGAAGATCCTCAAACACACGAAGAGGTTCCTTCACTTTACGTAAATCCCATGCCTAGCACACATTTATAACTAATGTGAAATAAATAAATAAAACATAACAATATTGTGTAACAGATATTTTAAAATGAAGAAAGAAAACAGTTGGCTTCTCTAAACATCCCGTTACCTTCAGTGAACCGTCGAAGCTTCTTGATAGCAGAATTCTTCCATCACTAGAAAACTTAAGACAAGTGATGTCGTCAGAGTGACTTCCAGAAATATGTATATCTGGCCTACTTCCCCATCCAGGCTTAATATTCCATATCTGTATGGGCATTAAATTTCAAAACAAGTGAAAATTACTGAACAAATCTCCTGGAAAAAAGAAGGCCTATAAAATTTTCCAAGAATAAATTCTAGTTAATCTATGCAATGCAGACATTGGAATTTAGGATCAACACCTGTATAGACCCATCTCCAATCCCACCTGCAATGCATTTTCCTTCACGATCCCAAGCACATGTAGTAACAGGCACTCTTCCAGGCCTTGCAAGTTTTGGTTTAATGACCTATAAAGAGCATAATTGTCTCAATCAGCTTAAAGTAGCCAATTTCCCACTCAACGTATGAGCATCATACCAAAGGCTATGTTATGCACCTACAAAGAGAAAATTTCTTGAATCCCACTCTTATCCTGTAAAGGGTACAGATTTGTTGACCCACTTTCAAAGTGGGTCTTAGTGACCCATTCACATGATTGGTTGGAAACATTAACTGTAAGACCTAGTGTAACTACTTATTTATTATTTCAATGTTTCAAATTAGTACTATAGTATTTTATTATTAGGCCCATTTGTTTGGACTTTAGTTATTAGACTTATTTTACTTTTTACCATCTACTTTGAGACCCTTCCATTGAGTAATATAAATACCATGATGTGGCACCATTATTGGTAAGCCAATACATCACAAAAATTATCTTGGTACCCCAAAATCAAACCCCAGCCAAAAATCAAACCCTAAACCTCTAAATTCACCCCTACCAATCAAACCCTAGAATCAAAATCCTAGCCCTAGGTCTCCACCCTCCAAGCCGACGACCTTTTTAGGTCTGGCCGGCGCCCTTTTTCAGGCCCTTTTTTTCCACTGGCCGGAGTTGTCGTTCAGGCAGCCTTTTCAGACCATTTTTCTGGCCGTTTCCAGTTGATTTTCGCCCGGTGTCACCTGCCTGTTTCAACCATCGTGGTCTGCTGCCTAGAATCGTGGGTTTCCATCTCTATTGAGGGTACATCATATATGTTGGTTTGATTGGGTGAGTGAGTTATCCATTGTTCTTTTTCATTTAGGGTTTATACCCTTTTTTTTAATTTGGGGGTTTTTCTTCCCTCTTGCTGTTGGGTGTTATTCCCATGTAGTAGGCTATTAAATCGCTTTTATGTGATGATTTATTTAGGGTTTATAACTCTTTATGTCGCTAAATTTGATTGGGAAGAACTTGCCAATTTTTGGGGGGACCTATTTGTGTACTTATTGGATTATATTTGAGTATTTTTTGAGCTATTGATGATTTGTGTGGTCCTAAAGGGATGCCCCTACCCCACATACCTACTCTCTTGGACACTCTACTTCTACTGCCACTATTACTCAAAGTACTTCATCTGCTTTTCATGTCAAGGCTATTAAGCCTACTTGGATTTTGGATTTTGGGGCTTCTGATCATATGACTGGTGAGCTATCTTTTTTACTTCTCCCACTACCCCAGTGTGTCGTAGTGTGTGTCTTGCAAATGGTTCACATGCACTTATTCGCAGCAAGGGAAACATCCGTCTCTCGCCTTCTCACTTTATCTTCGGTATTGCATGTTCCCGGCCTCTCTTTTAATCTCATCTTTGTTCGTCAACTCTGCAAAGATCTCAATTGTGTTGTCATATTCTTAACCTCGCATTGCTATTTGCGGGATCTGAGTTCCCAAAGGATTTTTGGCAGGGGATATGAGCGCGATGATCTATACCACTTTGGGATCCTCCTAACTCTGCTACTTTTGTTTCTAGACTCGGAGCCTCTACTTCCATTGAGACCATTGTTTTTTATGTTTCTTTACAAACTTTGCATTTGTGGCATGCCCGTTTAGAACATGTCAATTTCCAGTACTTATGCTCACCTTTTTCCCTCTTTATCTAAGACTTGTAAAGACGAGGTTTACTTGTGAGACATGTGAGTTGTCTAAAAATATTCGTACTAGTTATATTTCTCATATGAGTCGTGCACCTAGTATGTTTGATCTTATTCAATCTGATGTTTGGGGACCCTCACTTGTCACTGCTTTATCGGGTCATAAGTACTATGTCACTTTCATTGATGATTTCTCTAGATATACATGGGTATATTTACTCAAATATAAATATGAGGTGTTACCTTTATTTGTCCAATTCCTCCAAATGATTAAAACACAATTTAACACCATTGTTCGTAACATTCAATCTGATAATGGGGGGAGTAAATTTCTGATGCTTTTCGTTCACAACTTAACCAAAAGGGCATTTTACACCAACTCGCTTGTCCCTACACTCCAGAGCAAAACGGGGTAGCATAATGTAAGAACCATCACTTAATGGGAATGGTTCGCTGCCTTTTATGGGGTATGCATGTTCCTAAATCTTATTGGCACATTGCTCTTCTCATTGCCACATTTATTATTAACCGCATTACAAGCAAAGTTTTAAATGGAAAAACACCTATTCACTCTTTCCTACTGCCCCCTTTTCCCTATATTACCCGGGGGTTTTGGGTGGGTGGGTGGGCTATGTTCAGGATCGGCGACCCTCACGTCACAAACTTGTTGATAAGGCCATTAAATGTATTTTTGTGGGTTATCCTGCCAGGTCAAAAGCTTATAAATGTTATGATCCTCTCTCTCGACGTATGTATCACTCTCATGATGTTATCTTCCATGAGAATACTCCATTTTATGGTAGGCCTGCCCCACCCCCACCTCCACCACTTGAGGAGGTTTCTCCAACGGCCCGCCCTATCCCTTTATTGGATGTGTCTCCCTCTCCTCCTGAGACACTCCCTTTACAGGTCTATGCTCGTCACCCTCGACTACCCCTACCTCCTCCTCCTACGGACTCACGTACTGTTGATGCTCCTTCACCACCCCCACCCCGCCTATTTCTGTTGTTCAGTCCCCCCCTCCCCCACCTATTTTCGGTTTTCAGTCCCGTTATCCCACTCGTGATCGCCGCCTTCTTGCTCATTATGCTAACTCTTGTAGCACTAACCATTCTATTCTCGAGCATCTTTCCTATGCAGATCTTTCAGGATCCTATCGTGCTTTTTTGGGTTGTCTTGACTCTATTTCTATTCCCCAGTCTTTGGCTGCCATGAAAACTGAGATGAATGCCTTGGAAAACAATGGTACTTGGGAGTGTCTCTTCCTCCAGGGGAGAAACTTGTTGGCTGCAAATGGGTGTTTAGTGTTAAATATTTGGTTGATGGCTCCGTTGAGCGATATAAGGATCGTCTTGTGGCACGTGGCTTTACTCGGATTCCGAGAAAAGATTTTGGTGCTGCCTTTGCCCCGGTTGCTAAGATGACTTATGTTCGTCTCCTTATATCTCCTGTCGCCTCTCACTCTTGGCTGTTGCATCAATTAAATTTTAAGAATATTTTTCTTCATGGGGATCTGACTGAGACGATTTATATGGCTCTTCCTCCCGGTTTTCGAGCTGAGGGGGAGTATGTGGGCAAGGTTTGTCGTCTTCATAAATCTTTATACGGGTTGAAGCAGCCTTCCTGAGCTTGGTTTAGTCGATTCAGTGGGGTGATTACCTCTATGGGATTCTCCAAATGCCAGATCATACTTGATTTATTCAACGTCAGCCCGACCACCGATGCCTTATCCTTTCGGTCTATGTTTGCGACATCATTATTAACGGTGATGATCAAGAGGGGATTGCCCAGGTAAAGAAGGACATTGGTGCAGTTTTTTATTCTAAAGACTTGGGTCATCTTCGGTATTTTCTGGGGATTGAGGTTGCGAGATCTCATCATGGGGTTTTCTTGTCACAAAGGAAGTAGGTTCTTGATTTGTTACAGGATAAAGGGATGATTGGTTGTCGTCCAGTCCAGCTTCTACTCCTATGGATCCGAATGTAAAGTTGACTGCCGAGTCTGGGGACTTACTTTCTAAGCCGTCTAGGTATAAGCGTTTGATTGGTCGTCTCATTTACCTGACCAACACCTGTCCTGATTTGGCCTTTACTGTGAGTCTTGTGAGTCGGTTCATGCATGCTCCTCGCACCGCCCATCTTAATGTTGTTTATCATATCTTGAGGTATCTCAAGTCTTCACCGGGTCTTGGTCTTTTCTACGCTTCAAGAGACCAAACGAGTCTCTCTTACTTCACTGATGCTGATTATGCGTTCTACTTCTGACTTCTATACTTTATATGGTTCTCATCTCATATCATGGAAAAGTAAGAAGCAAGGAGTGATTTCTCGTTCTTCCGCAGAGGCGGAGTACCGTGCTATGGCTCATAGTACATGTGAGCTCTTGTGGCTTCGATCAATTTTGGATGGGCTAGGCTTTACTGAGGACAGTCCTTCTGATTTGTTGTGTGATAACAAATCAACCATTATGTTGTCATATGATTCGGTTCTTCATATGAGAACCAAACACATTCAGGTGGATATTCACTTTCTCCGGGAGAAAGTATCTACAGGCATCATTCCCTCATTCGTCCCTTCATCAGCTCAGACTACAGATTGTCTCACCAATGCAATTGGACCTTCTTTACTTCACTAATCTATTGGCAAGCTTCACTAATCTATTGGCACGCTGGGCTTGCTAGATATCTTCGCTCCAACTTGTGGGGGAGTGTTGGGTATCAGATAAGTACTATAGTATTATATTATTAGGCCCATCTGTTTTGAGCTTTAGTTATTAGACTTATTTTACTTTTTACCATGTACTGTGAGACCCTTCCATTGAGTAATATAAATACCATAATGTGGCACCATTATTGGTAAGCCAATACATCACAAAAATTATCTCAACCAATCATGTGAGAGGGTCACCAAGACCCATTGGGTCAACAAATTTGGACTCTCCTGTTAGAATAAGTATCAAAATTAAGAACCAACAATTAAGCTATTATACAGGGAACTTTGTGCCTAGGCGAGCTCGAGGAATAATGAAAGAATGCTCCCTGGGACACAATTACAAAGTCGTGAGCAGGCTTGATTCCATAAGAAGATAATGATTTTATCAAGCAAGTCTTTCATAATTTAAATGCTATTATAAATTTCAGCATTTTTACATATAACAAAAAATGCATAAACCAAAGCTTGTAGCATTTTATACTTTTGAAGGATGGAATCACTCATGATTGATTTTTGTATTGTAGTGGATGCATATTAAGAGAACAATAACCAGATATTGATTAAAGGAGCCAAATTTTGCTCAAATGTAGAATCGCAGAAGAGGGAATAACTTCCAATGTTTTAAAAGGTGAATCGAGGTGCCGCCTCAAGGCAAGGTGGAAGTGAAAAGCTTTGAGGCTGACGCCTCATAGTTGCAAAGGCAAGGCTTGCGATGCCAAATTTGCGTACGCACACGGCCAAACATCAAACTCAATCAGCACTAACTGGAATTAAGCCCTAATAGAGTTCTTCAGCATCGCAACCAAATTTTGAAGCCCCAATTGGAGTCGATCATTGTTAACAGCATACTATGTCAATCGTTTCCACCATACAATCTTCTTGTTCGTTTTTCTCATAAGTTTCGATCTCTGTTTTTATTTGTTTTCGAAGATGTCGATCTCTGTTTCTGTTTCTTTTGTTTTTGTAGATTGTCATTCCCTGTTCTTTTTTATTTATCATGTACGTATACATGTATTCTTATGGATCACATATTTTAATTCAACATGTATTCTCATTTATTTATTCTATATTCTGACTAATTTATATATCTATACATTTAGGCTTCAGCTGTTATAACCATGGATGGGTGTTGGCACTAATGAGGAAAAACACCAACAAGGACCTTATTCGTCTTGCCGTAACTAGATTTTCCACGACCTAATTGACATTACAAAGTATTTAAGGTTTGATGCAAGGTTTGAAGTCCATCTTACGTTTAAAGATTAGGGAGAAAGTAGATGAGCAAACAAGGGAGGACGGGAGGCGAAAAAGATCATTTTAAGAGATACCACTTGTTTTAATGATGTGGCTAATGTAATTGAGACAACAAAGCCTCTTGTTAGTGTTTTGAGGATGACGGACTCCGAAAAGATACCATGAATGGGATTTATCAACGGTACTATGGATAGGAGGAGATAGCAAAAAATTTGGATAATGACGAAGGGGCTTATTTTTATATGCATCGCGATGGCATATTTTTATATCCCCATTTTCAATACGTCAGACTCCAAAATTGAAGAATTGACACTTTTCGTTGAAAAGGTTTTAAGTTTAACTTCTTACTCAGCTTTTACTCTGCTTGTGAACGTTACTAAAGTTGTAACTAACTTATTTTCACTTCACAAAAAAATTATATAGGTGCACATGAAGAAGAGAAACCTCTTGGCAACATCGAAGCTCAACTAACTCATTTTCATCATGTATACTAAAAAGTTAAAAGACAGACACTTGAGGATAAAGGCACTTAAGAAAGATGAGGACCCGTAGGTCATTGACAATTTGCCTTCTGACAGTGAGTGTGTTGCCGAGCAAAACAATGAATGCTAAAGCAATGAAGCGAAAGTATTTTTAAGGGAGGGGCAAGTACACGTAGTCAACAAAGAAAAAGGAGGAAGAGAACAAGTTCAAAGACTACAAGAAAAGGTCAAATTTGTTATTTATACTTGTATTATTTATTTTACTTACTTCAAACAAATATAAAACACAGTTTTAAACTTTATCTTATTATTTATCGTATAAAGGAAAAGGATTGCAATTAGTTGATGAAGAAGAGGAATGGGAGGGTCTCAATTCCGACGAGGATGATAATAGAGCAATTGGATATGCATAAAAATCTATGGAGGATCATCCACTAATTATTACATAGTGATGATATATTTCTAGATACAATGTTTTGTCGTTCGCGTTTGGTTATGTTGATGATGACTATGTTGTGTTTGTTGGTTGTTTTAAATATGGATTTCTTTTGTCATGATGGTACAATATGTATTATGATGGTCACATGAATTATGTCTTATTTTGTAATGAAAGATGATGTTATTATACAAATTAAATGGTGGCGTTGACTTTACACCATTGGTTTTAAATTTAATGATGGATATGCTACATATTTTTTTATTTAATTACTATTTTTGGAGTAGTTTATGTTTAAAAAAATTGAGGCACGCCTCGCCTCAACCCCGCCTCGCGCTTTGATAACTTCAGCACCAGCGTAGTACATTGACCAACAGAATCCTATACATGCTCTTTCGGTTAATTTCCCACCAAGTTCATCCGAAAAAACTATACTGGCTGTCATTAGATCTGTAACTAATAAACTTTTGGAAGTGAAGAAAATGGTAATCCCATTCACTTCTTCTAGGTTGAAGTCAAGGGGGAAATGCATCATATTCTACTCTGCATGCTACTTCATGCATCAGTGTTAATATACCTGCTTTTGACTTGTAAAGTCGTTTATATCCCAAATACGCAGCGACCCATCCTCCGACGATGTTAAAATAGTCTCCCTTGTTTTTGGATGCCATTCCCCACAAGTCAATCCAGTAATGTGTCCTTTGGTATTCTTAAGGTCACGGATATACATGTCCCCTTTCACAAACTCGCCCAAAGTCAGTCCATCACGGTCATAAATCTGAAATGCCAAAAGACAATTTTCAAAACAAAAGGAGAATTATAATTGTAAAAGTAAAAATTGTAAAAGTACCTTAGCTTGAGCTGACCCAGTCACACACAAAAACCGGTCCGCAGTAGGACTCCAACTTAGACTACGAACTTGGTGACCTTCAGATGGTTCAAGCTGTCTAAACGATTCCAAACGGGCATTCATCCCTTGAAAGTCGAACATACGAACTGTGTAGTCATAGCTACCAGAAAGAACTCTAGATCCTGAATGATCAACTGCAAGAGCAGAAACAACCTGCCAAAAACACGACTAAAGAAGTTCAAATTTAACATTACATCAATTCTCCAAAGATTTCCTATTTAACTTCATAGTAATTAATTGCACGACTCTTTGGGAAAACAAGAATGCATACTTGTTGGAGTCTATTTGATGCAAGTACAGCAGAATTAACTAATAAGCATGCACGCAAGAATAATCATAATGAAAAGCTAGGGCAATCTCTGAAAAAATCATATCAAGAATAAAGTAATGTATAGAATGATTACAATGGTTGGCCAAGAGTCTTATATATAACCACTCATAATTCCTAGATATATAGTAACTGAATAAAAGAGATTAAATTAAAAAAGGACTACCTAACAGATAATCCTATCCTAAATAAAGATAAATAAAAAGACTTAATTTTAATTTAAAAATTAAAACTCTCCACCCCTCTTTTCTTTATCCAACCACCAAAATCCAGGAATCCATTGGAACCCACCAGCACCAGTGCACATCACTTTTAAGTTCTTTCTAGATAAAGATAAAGTTCCCTTATATTTTAGTGTTGTGTCAACTTTTGCCCCCATTTACTTGTGCCAGCCTAGTCTACATGATTTTTGCTACACAAAAAGTCAAACAAAGTGTCACAATAGTTTTATCAAGTATCTGAAGCAATGTTTTAAAAGGCCCTAGGCGTATTTTATTAGTGAGGCAGATTGGGGCATAAGCCTCAATTTTACAGGGAAAAAATCAATAATTTTACATTACAAAAATACTGATAAAATTATAAAACAATGTTTCATGGCTGTGATGTTCATTATCAATGGCGCCAACACTATATATATGTAGTGTCATCACATTATTACAAAGAAGGATCATAATCTATGTCACCAACATAACAATTTGTGTAGCATCATCAGATCATTACAAAAGTAATCCATATTTAAAACCATCAACAATAAATATTCCCTCATCATCAATCATTTAAAAAAAAGGTTGTATCATCAAGTTTGTACATGACATATACAAAATTACAGTTCCAACATGATAGTAATAAAAAATAAGGGTTTTTTTACTTAACCCCCCCTTTTTGATAGTGTATTAAAAAAGGCCTAGAAGACCGCCTAGAAGGTAGAAGGTGATGGACTTTTAGTTTTATTTAAAAGATGGTGTTTAATTTAAACGGACAGTTAAAATGCTAAAAGGCCGGTTAATATACGGAAAGGCCAAAAAGTGTTTTTTTAAAGTTGTTTTTATTTTTTTTTACAACTATTTTTTAAGTTGTTTTTTTAGTTATTCTGAATTATTTTACATTTGTTATCCCTATAATCGTTGCATATTATTGTTATTAATGGTTGTTTAGTAGTTTTTTATAAATGATTGGATTTTTTTGTTCTATATTACTAGTTTTTGCTTTTAGTTTTTGCTCGTGTCGTGCTTAACTTCTTTTTTTTTTTTACACTGTCCGGATAAAGGAGGAGGGTTGCGTTAGGTAACTGACAGCCAGCGTCAAACTTTGTCAGATCCTAATGAACATGAATCCTATGAATATACGTGCTAATGCTAGGGCATTCCCCTCAAGCGATGCGTTACGCCTGCCACCGGGTGTCTCGAAAAATAGGCAAGGGACGTTGCGCCTACCATCGGGTGTCTCGAAAAATTGGCAAGGGGCATCGCATCGGCGCCCGGATGCGACGATAAATACGCAAGGGTTCCTGCAACAATCTGAACGTGTGTGGGTAAAGAAGTTAGTCCAGTAACTAGACTTAGGTTAGCACTTTCTTAACTTCCTTTTTAGCCCATTTATATTGACTATGAAAGGAAGTTAAAAGGAAAACAAAAGATTTTAATAACGTTAAGTGTATCAAAAGTGGTGATTCGAGAGTCCTAGTCAAAGATGATGAAATTATGGAAAGATGGAAAAACTACTTTGAGAGGTTATTAAATGGAGATAATGGAAATAGATTAGATATAGAGGAACTTGGGGAGACTCGGAAAAATATATTTTTCCGCAGAATTAGGACAACAGAGGTCAGGATTGCTCTAAAAAAGATGAAAACGGGGAAGGCTTTAGGACCAGATGGTATCCCTATTGAGGTTTGGAAGTGATTAGGGGAGGATGGAGTATCATGGCTTACAAAATTATTTAATGAAATTTTAATGACTAATAGGATGCCCGATGAATGGAGAAAAAAGTGTTTTAGTACCTATTTATAAAAATAAAGGGACATACAAAGTTGTTCAAATTATCGTGGTATTAAATTAATGAGTCATACAATGAAACTTTGGGAGAGAGTAATTGACTATAGATTGAGATTAAAGACAACAGTATCTGAGAATCAATTTGGGTTTATGCCTGGGAGGTCAACAATGGAAACAATCTATTTATTGAGGAGATTAATGGAGAGGTATAGGGAGAAAAAGAAGGATCTTCATATGATTTTTATAGATTTGGAAAAGGCGTATGATAGGATATCCAGAGATATAATATGGTGGATTCTACATAAAAGAGGAGTGACTCGCAGATATATTGATGTGATCAAGGATATGTATGATGGTGCAATGACTACAGTAAGAACATCAGTCGGAGAAAGTAGTGAATTTTCAATTACGGTAGGTCTACACCAAGGTTCAGCATTAAGTCCTTATCTCTTTGCTCTTGTTATGGATGAGTTGACTGGACAAATACAAGATGAGGTGCCATGATGTATGCTATTTGCAGATGATATTGTAAGCAGAACTAAAACAGAATATGTGGAGTGCAATTTTAGTAATAATAGCAGAACAAATGGAGATGTAGTGAAATTGGAGGGTCAAGAGATACCTAGAAATGATCATTTTCGTTATTTAGGATCGATTATCCAAAAAGATGGAGATATTAGTGATGATATTACTCATAGGATTAGAGCAGGTTGGGTTTAGTAGAGAAGTGCTACAGACGTTTTGTGTGATAGGCGTGCATACCTTTGAAGTTAAAAGGAAAATTTTATAGGACAGCCATTAGACCCACCATGTTATATGGGACAGAGTGTTGGGCAACCAAGAAACAAAATGTGCAGAAAATGAGTGTGGCAGAGATGCGAATGCTAAGATGGATTTGTGATAAAAGACGAAAGGATAAAATTAAAAATGAACAAATTCGTGAAACGGTAAAAGTAGTTCCTATAGAAGATAAATGGAGAGAAAATCGACTTAGATGGTTTGGACACGTCAAGCGTAGACCAGTGGATGCTCCTGTAAGGAAGATTGATTTAATTAGCATTGATGGTAATACAAGGGGTAGAGGTAAGCCTAAATTGACTTGGTGGGATATTATAAAAAAGGACATGATGTCATGTGGTTTAACCGAATATATTGCATTGGACAGAATGGAATGGAAAAATAGGATTCATGTAGCCGACCCCAAATAATTGGAAAAAGACTTTGTTGAATTGAGTTGAGTAGATTACTAGTAATTGAATAATTTTGTTAGCGGGTATGCGTATTAAATATAAAAACTGTCTAGAAGGCCCACTAGCCGCCTACAAGCTAAAATGACCTCGGTACTAGTGTTTTTCAGAACATTGCTTTTCAATGTGATATTTGATCGAACCCTCACTTTGCTATTCTCTTTTGACATAAACCCCCTGCACAAGGGGGTTATTTCAAAATATTGCATAAAATGGGGAAGTTTAAGGATGTATTTGACTTTGCCCCTTTTTTATACTGTCAAATTAGACTTAACCCCTGGTCTTAGGGGGAAATTTAAATAATTACGAAAATGAGAGGGCAAGTCAAATTAGGAATTAAAATTTGGGGGTTAAATCAAAATGACCCTAATAATAATAATGTAAGTTGTAACAAATTATGCATTTACATAAATTCTACATATTATAAAATAATAATGACATTATAACATAACAATAACATTGTAACATGCTATGACATAATAATAACACTATGACTAAATATACATAAATAAATAAATAACCGTAAAACAAAAACATAAAATGAGGTTTAAGCCTCAACTGCCTCAATGACTCAATGACTACCTCGATCAATTAAGGCTTCAGCCTCAATCGTGTTCCATGAGGCTTAAGCCTTGAGGCATTTAATCACCACCTCACCTCAGACCAATTTAATAAACAATTAAATGTGCAGGTAGTAAACCAAATTAATCGGAGATCAAGAGGTGGCTCATTATGATTGTTTGATTTAACTAAAATTACATAGTGAAAATGAGGAAAATGTAACGATGCTGATGGAGTTCTTATCAACATCCAACTCACGAGATATTTTGTGTGTATATTCGTTGTAGCAAGTACGTCGAAACACCGGAACAAGCCAATAGTGAGGAACGTCATAAATGGATATTGCATATACTTGTTTAGGCTGAATTGAGGGTGGAAGTGATATTACGTGTTTCTATTCTTACCAGCTAACTAAGCTAATGTTAACCGAACTTAAAATTGTAGAGTCAACACAAGGAGGCAAGTCCATGATAAATGCTAAAAATGTTTAATTCTCCCCATTCTAGTATGTATTGATATAAAGAAAAGTTGTAAATTGGGCATTGATAATAAGGACGTTTAAAGGAAATAACATGTAGTGAGGTTCCAGGTTATGAAAAATGATGATACCTTAGTGTGGCCCTTCAAGACAATCTCATTAGTGAGTGGTAAACGATAGTGATCCTCTTGTTGATCATCTGATTCATCCTCCGTATCAGATCCTAGGAAGCCCATGGGAGGCCGAGGTGGACCAATCGTCGGACCATCATCATCAGTATCAGTATCAGTATCAGTATCCGTATGTGGTAGGGGTGGCCTGGGCGGACCAATCATCTCATCGTTAGCAAAATCGGAGGGATGTGGGGCGTTGTCAATGTTAGAATTAGGTTCATAGAGGTTGCAGGTCTTAGGGTTAGGGTTTTTAACGGTGTGTAGCCATGCTTGGGATGAGGAAGAGAGAGAAGGGAAGTCTTTGTTGGTGTTAGTGTCGGGGAGAGAGGGTTTATCATGGCGACGGGTGGCGTTGTGGATGGTTTCGAGAGGGGTTTGGGATTTCGATTGTTTACCGAATGTAAGAGGGAAATGAGCTCTGATGCCATCGAATATGTCTGCTTCCTCATCCATTTCTGTGTTTATTGATCCCAACAAGCTTCGATTTTGATTATGATACTTGCTAATTTATATGCTCTGCCACTCCCAACGCCCTCGGACAAGACCACCCATCTTGCTCAATGGACGCCAAAACACCCATTACTCTCGACCGCTCACTCCACTTGGTCCAAAGTCGCAAACGTATGAAATCTTTTTCTTTATTTTATTTTATTTTACTAAATATAACTTCAAAATACCACTAGCATAATTTTACTTCAAAACTAGTATGTAGGTCACGCAATCTGTAATCGAACTTATCTAACTGTATTATTTTATTGGTGTAGCCTCTTTCAAACAATATATTTTACGAATGAAAGAAGATTGAAATCTATATTATTATACTTCTAAAACAATATAAAACAAATTTAATGAGTTTCATTTATTACCCAAAAAAAAATCCAAACGTCAACACTAATTACATCCCTCTACCTCCTTTTTTGTTCTCTTCCCAAGCCCCTCTATATACGGTTTACACGCATTTGACATTACAAAGAGAGGAAGCCCTATTTGATGGAATTAGTGTGGAGGAAGCCTCTTTATCTAGCTGTGGATGAATTCCTTATATCTACTATTCGAAGCTTTTGTTGAAGGTATCACTTATGTTGAATTGATCATCGGGATTTTTTTTTTCTCTCCAATTAGTATCTTCGTTTCATGGTACAAAAGAAATAAAGTTGTGTATATGAGCCGAGCATTGAAATTTTTCATTGATTTTACTTTCAAGTTTTGAAATCAATTGCCCTCTTTATATGTGCATATGTAAGTGTATAATCTCTTTGTATATATCTATATTCCTCTGTCCTTGAAAACTAAAAGTTTGCCACTTTTTTATTATAATTATAGAAAACTATATATTTTAATTTTGTTTCGAAATATTAAGAAAACGTATATTTACTCATACGTATATTTTAGTTCATCAAATTACTCGATGCGGTCAAAATCCAATTTTGGAGTTCCATCAAACAATAGGCCATTGAAAAAAAAAAGATATTTACATTTATTATTATTATTATTATTATTATTATTATTATTATTATTATTATTATTATTATTATATACATACATATATATTATTATTATTATTATTATTATTATATATATATATATATATATATATATATATATATTCTTCATTTTCGTGGTTAGATTTAAGCTTCCACACATTTGGAATAATGGCATGAGCGATTTTCATAGTCTGTATTTGTTCTGAATTTGTACAAGTTAAATGTATGTGTTTATATGATTTTTTGTATTTTGAATTTGACCAAGTAGTTATGGATTCTGCTTTTGAGGTTTGTGAATGAAAGAGGCACTGGTATTCCATATTTGTATAAGTTGGCATTAGAAAGCTGGAAAAAAGATTGCTATATAGAAAGGGTGGAATAGTAAATCAAATGTAGTGTGATTTTTTATTTATAAATAGTCATTATTCTCTTTTAATGTTACCTCTCTACTTCTTGGTTTTCTTACAAAATTCCAACCTGTATTTATCCAACTTTTTCCTTTAAAACCAAAGTTTCCTCATATTATGATTGTACTTTATACATAAAATGTATAAGATATACTTTTGTGTGAATGATTATTTTATTTTTTCTTCTGGAGTTATTGAATCAAGAAACTTTAAAAAATTTACCATAGTTTAAACAATGTTTAATTACTCTTAAAAATATAAAAGGTTAAATTCTTCTATAACTCTGACTCTCTCTTTTTCACATCCATTTTCTTATTTTGAGAAGCCAAATAGCTTTCGGGGTTTATAATATGCCCTTGAGTTCATAGACAAATTAATACATATTGTACGAAGGTTCTTAAATGTTTGCCAAAGATCTTCACCTCATTTGTTGAAAGAATTCCATTTTCACGAAGAGAGACTATGATCAATATATAGTTCTTGTACTTTTGGTGTTGAGTCTCACAATTCATCCTATGTGACCAATTGGTACCCAAATGGATTTCTCATACATCAATTTGCCCAAGTGGGGTAGTTGAACCGGAAGAAACAAAAGCTATATGCTAATGAGGAAGGCATGAAGATGGTAAGTAAAGGTTTTTCCATATAACAATTGAGTGAAACTTGAGGAAGAGATGTATAGGTATATCTTTATATTCAGTCACTGAATCCCAATCTTGCTTACATATTAAATGAGTAAGTATTATTTGCTTATATAATTTATATAAATAGAGAAAATGAGCTTTAGCTTTTAGATTCATATCAATACTTGCTATCTTTTTCTCCCTCGTCTCTGAACATTGTATTCTTTTAAAGCAAAAAAATGAATAAATCAAAAATCTCTTAGAAAAAAAAAAGAGTTAATCAAACGTCTTTTAAAACATAAAAGGATGACTCATTCTAGACTCCATTAATTAATCTATCGATCCAACGCAATCTAGATTCAACTAATCTCTTTCTTCATTCTCCACTCAAATCACATTACACAATGCTACTAATAATACTACATCTAAATAACGTTTTATTTATTGAAAAAAAAAAAATTTAAGGTTTTCAATTTTTTTTTGTATAAATAAAAAAAGTTTTTGATTATAAAAATATATATAACGTTGTAATTATAGAAAAATTTATGTTTTTTTTTCTATAAATGTCATAAAGTTTTTTAAACTAAAAACAAATAAAAATATTTATAATTTTTTCTATATAAAAATGTACAGTTTTTTGGAAATTTGTATTAATAAGAAATTATTTTTAAAGTTAAAAATGTTTTCAAAAATGTTTTTAATATAAATAAGAAAAGGTTTTGGTTTTAAAAACATTTTTAACATTTTATTTTTATTTATATGAGAAACGTTACGTTTGTATCTATAAATGTCTTACAATTTTTTTAACTAAAAACAATTAAAAATATGTTTAATTTTTTTATATAGAATACGTACAGTTGTTTTGAAGTTTTTATTTATAAAAAATAGTTGTTATATAATAAAAACATTTAAAAATAATAGACAATTTTATTTATGCAAAACTAAACCTTTTATAATGGTTTTAAGATAAGATATTGAATTTACTATATATACTAATTTTTATACTTATCAAAATATTTATTTATTGTTTTTAAACTAAAAATAAATAAAAATATGTATAATATTTTTTATATAAAATACGTAATTTTTTTTATATAAAATACGTAATTTTTTTTAAAGTTTTTATTTATAAAATAATTCTTAAGTTAAAAAAAGTTTTCCAAATTTCATAATTATTTTTAATATAATTAAAAAAGTTTTTTATTATAAAAATATTTTTAACAATTCATTTATAGAGAAAATTTTAAGTCTGTACCTATAAATTACATAATTTTTTAAAATTAAAAAAATTATGTGTAGTTTTTTTTATATGAAATAGATACAGTTGTTTTGATGTTTTTATTTATAAAAATCAGTTTTTATACAATAAAAATATTTTTAAATAGGGGCTTATACCAAAAAGTCTCTCAAATATTTTTTAATACATATTTAGTCCAAGTTTTTTACTATGTTCTAAAAAGTTCCTCACTACATAAAAAAAAATTTAAAAAGGGCCCCGATGAGGGTCACCGGAGCTCCGGCACTGTAGGGTGGAGTCGGGTGGGGGGTGAATGTTGTTAGTACGGACCTTTAAAAATAAGAAAATATGAGTTAATGTTGGCCGAAGATGGTTGCTTGGGTCGATTTTGATGGGTGCGAGCTGCTGGATCGTAGGCTACTGGAGATATAAGGATGGAGATAATAGAAGTGGGTAGTCCTGTAAATTACGCCGGGAAAGCCCGAAGCCCACCCGTTCGGCCTGCTATTTTCGGGGCGAGAGTTATTTGAGTTTGAGCCGAGCCGAGCTTGAGCCAAAATTTCAAGCCCGAATGAATTTTGGGTCGAGCTTGAGTCGAACTTTGCCAAGCCCGAATTGGGCCCGAAGCCCGAACTTTGAATATATAAATAAATAAATAAATTATTTTATAAAATATAACATATTTATGTTAACTAATTTTAATGTATGAAATATAATTAGTCTTTGCTGTTTTTCATTCTTACCTCCCTTGTTTTAGGTTAATATATTTCATAATTATATACTTTAATTTACGAAATATCAATTAGATTTTGGTGTATACATTTTCTCCATGATGAAAATACAAGAAAAAAATACTAATTCAAACTTGTTTTAACAAAAAAAAATAAAATCGGGCCCGAAGCCCGAAATATTAATGAGCCGAGTTCGGGCTTAAGTAGAAAAGTTTAGTTCGGGCCGAGCTCGGGCTTGAGCGTGGGTAAGGTAGTTCGGGCCGAGCCTGAGCAACCTCAAGCCCGGCTCACCCAGCCCGATTTACAGCCCTAGAAGCGGGTAAGGGGCTATAAGGCGGAGCAGGTGGTGGGTTTCAAAACGGGCAAGAAGTTGAGCTTCCGGTATGGGTCAGAGCTTTTTGGTTTTGGAGGTTGGAGAGAGAAGATAGATTTGGTTAGGAATATGATGAGAAGTTAGTTTAGTAGGTGTGGGTAAGGTGTATGTTAGTAGGGTGTGTGTGAGTGTTTAAATTGCCCCTGAAAATTAAAATAACACTACCTAATATTTATGACTAACTCAATCAATAAAATTAAAAATTAAGTTCTATTAAAATTAAAAAATTAAAATCTTAATCTAAAAAGATTAAAATAAAATAAATATAATAATAATAAAACTAAACTAATAAAAGTAAAAACAAATAAAATAAAATAACTAAAAATTCCATAAAATGCACACCTATATGTGTTCGTGTCAAATTTTAATCCTATGCCAATTAATTTTTTGAAATAATAAAAAATTATTTATTTTCATGATTTTTTTATAGGATCTTGAATGTGAGAATATTATTTATAAAAAAATTCAATTCAAATATGAGTGAGATTATCATGGAAATGGACGAAAAAAACATTAGATTTGTTTACAATTCATTTATTAATACAGTAAAATAATATAAAAATTCATTTATTATTCCAACATGATAGTAATAAAAAATAAGGGTTTTTTTACTTAACCCCCCCTTTTTTATAGTGTATTAAAAAAGGCCTAGAAGACCGCCTAGAAGGTAGAAGGTGATGGACTTTTAGTTTTATTTAAAAGATGGTGTTTAATTTAAACGGACAGTTAAAATGCTAAAAGGCCGGTTAATATACGGAAAGGCCAAAAAGTGTTTTTTTAAAGTTGTTTTTATTTTTTTTTACAACTATTTTTTAAGTTGTTTTTTTAGTTATTCTGAATTATTTTACATTTGTTATCCCTATAATCGTTGCATATTATTGTTATTAATGGTTGTTTAGTAGTTTTTTATAAATGATTGGATTTTTTTGTTCTATATTACTAGTTTTTGCTTTTAGTTTTTGCTCGTGTCGTGCTTAACTTCTTTTTTTTTTTTACACTGTCCGGATAAAGGAGGAGGGTTGCGTTAGGTAACTGACAGCCAGCGTCAAACTTTGTCAGATCCTAATGAACATGAATCCTATGAATATACGTGCTAATGCTAGGGCATTCCCCTCAAGCGATGCGTTACGCCTGCCACCGGGTGTCTCGAAAAATAGGCAAGGGACGTTGCGCCTACCATCGGGTGTCTCGAAAAATTGGCAAGGGGCATCGCATCGGCGCCCGGATGCGACGATAAATACGCAAGGGTTCCTGCAACAATCTGAACGTGTGTGGGTAAAGAAGTTAGTCCAGTAACTAGACTTAGGTTAGCACTTTCTTAACTTCCTTTTTAGCCCATTTATATTGACTATGAAAGGAAGTTAAAAGGAAAACAAAAGATTTTAATAACGTTAAGTGTATCAAAAGTGGTGATTCGAGAGTCCTAGTCAAAGATGATGAAATTATGGAAAGATGGAAAAACTACTTTGAGAGGTTATTAAATGGAGATAATGGAAATAGATTAGATATAGAGGAACTTGGGGAGACTCGGAAAAATATATTTTTCCGCAGAATTAGGACAACAGAGGTCAGGATTGCTCTAAAAAAGATGAAAACGGGGAAGGCTTTAGGACCAGATGGTATCCCTATTGAGGTTTGGAAGTGATTAGGGGAGGATGGAGTATCATGGCTTACAAAATTATTTAATGAAATTTTAATGACTAATAGGATGCCCGATGAATGGAGAAAAAAGTGTTTTAGTACCTATTTATAAAAATAAAGGGACATACAAAGTTGTTCAAATTATCGTGGTATTAAATTAATGAGTCATACAATGAAACTTTGGGAGAGAGTAATTGACTATAGATTGAGATTAAAGACAACAGTATCTGAGAATCAATTTGGGTTTATGCCTGGGAGGTCAACAATGGAAACAATCTATTTATTGAGGAGATTAATGGAGAGGTATAGGGAGAAAAAGAAGGATCTTCATATGATTTTTATAGATTTGGAAAAGGCGTATGATAGGATATTCAGAGATATAATATGGTGGGTTCTACATAAAAGAGGAGTGACTCGCAGATATATTGATGTGATCAAGGATATGTATGATGGTGCAATGACTACAGTAAGAACATCAGTCGGAGAAAGTAGTGAATTTTCAATTACGGTAGGTCCACACCAAGGTTCAGCATTAAGTCCTTATCTCTTTGCTCTTGTTATGGATGAGTTGACTGGACAAATACAAGATGAGGTGCCATGATGTATGCTATTTGCAGATGATATTGTAAGCAGAACTAAAACAGAATATGTGGAGTGCAATTTTAGTAATAATAGGAGAACAAATGGAGATGTAGTGAAATTGGAGGGTCAAGAGATACCTAGAAATGATCATTTTCGTTATTTAGGATCGATTATCCAAAAAGATGGAGATATTAGTGGTGATATTACTCATAGGATTAGAGCAGGCTGGGTTAAGTAGAGAAGTGCTACAGACGTTTTGTGTGATAGGCGTGCATACCTTTGAAGTTAAAAGGAAAATTTTGTAGGACAGCCATTAGACCCACCATGTTATATGGGACAGAGTGTTGGGCAACCAAGAAACAAAATGTGCAGAAAATGAGTGTGGCAGAGATGCGAATGCTAAGATGCATTTGTGATAAAAGACGAAAGGATAAAATTAAAAATGAACAAATTCGTGAAACGGTAAAAGTAGTTCCTATAGAAGATAAATGGAGAGAAAATCGACTTAGATGGTTTGGACACGTCAAGCGTAGACCAGTGGATGCTCCTGTAAGGAAGATTGATTTAATTAGCATTGATGGTAACACAAGGGGTAGAGGTAAGCCTAAATTGACTTGGTGGGATATTATAAAAAAGGACATGATGTCATGTGGTTTAACCGAATATATTGCATTGGACAGAATGGAATGGAAAAATAGGATTCATGTAGCCGACCCCAAATAATTGGAAAAAGACTTTGTTGAATTGAGTTGAGTAGATTACTAGTAATTGAATAATTTTGTTAGCGGGTATGCGTATTAAATATAAAAACTGTCTAGAAGGCCCACTAGCCGCCTACAAGCTAAAATGACCTCGGTACTAGTGTTTTTCAGAACATTGCTTTTCAATGTGATATTTGATTGAACCCTCACTTTGCTATTCTCTTTTGACATAAACCCCTGCACAAGGGGGTTATTTCAAAATATTGCATAAAATGGGGAAGTTTAAGGATGTATTTGACTTTGCCCCTTTTTTATACTGTCAAATTAGACTTAACCCCTGGTTTTAGGGGGAAATTTAAATAATTACGAAAATGAGAGGGCAAGTCAAATTAGGAATTAAAATTTGGGGGTTAAATCAAAATGACCCTAATAATAATAATGTAAGTTGTAACAAATTATGCATTTACATAAATTCTACATATTATAAAATAATAATGACATTATAACATAACAATAACATTGTAACATACTATGACATAATAATGACACTATAACTAAATATACATAAATAAATAAATAAATAAATAACCGTAAAACAAAAACATAAAATGAGGTTTAAGCCTCAACTGCCTCAATGACTCAATGACTACCTCGATCAATTAAGGCTTCAGCCTCAATCGTGTTCCCTGAGGCTTAAGCCTTGAGGCATTTAATCACCACCTCACCTCAGACCAATTTAATAAACAATTAAATGTGCAGGTAGTAAACCAAATTAATCGGAGATCAAGAGGTGGCTCATTGTGATTGTTTGATTTAACTAAAATTACATAGTGAAAATGAGGAAAATGTAACGATGCTGATGGAATTCTTATCAACATCCAACTCACGAGATATTTTGTGTGTATATTCGTTGTAGCAAGTAGCAAGTACGTCGAAACACAGGAACAAGCCAATAGTGAGGAACGTCATAAATGGATATTGCATATACTTGTTTAGGCTGAATTGAGGGTGGAAGTGATATTACGTGTTTCTATTCTTACCAGCTAACTAAGCTAATGTTAACCGAACTTAAAATTGTAGAGTCAACACAAGGAGGCAAGTCCATGATAAATGCTAAAAATGTTTAATTCTCCCCATTCTAGTATGTATTGATATAAAGAAAAGTTGTAAATTGAGCATTGATAATAAGGACGTTTAAAGGAAATAACATGTAGTGAGGTTCCAGGTTATGAAAAATGATGATACCTTAGTGTGGCCCTTCAAGACAATCTCATTAGTGAGTGGTAAACGATAGTGATCCTCTTGTTGATCATCTGATTCATCCTCCGTATCAGATCCTAGGAAGCCCATGGGAGGCCGAGGTGGACCAATCGTCGGACCATCATCATCAGTATCAGTATCAGTATCAGTATCCGTATGTGGTAGGGGTGGCCTGGGCGGACCAATCATCTCATCGTTAGCAAAATCGGAGGGATGTGGGGCGTTGTCAATGTTAGAATTAGGTTCATAGAGGTTGCAGGTCTTAGGGTTAGGGTTTTTAACGGTGTGTAGCCATGCTTGGGATGAGGAAGAGAGAGAAGGGAAGTCTTTGTTGGTGTTAGTGTCGGGGAGAGAGGGTTTATCATGGCGACGGGTGGCGTTGTGGATGGTTTCGAGAGGGGTTTGGGATTTCGATTGTTTACCGAATGTAAGAGGGAAATGAGCTCTGATGCCATCGAATATGTCTGCTTCCTCATCCATTTCTGTGTTTATTGATCCCAACAAGCTTCGATTTTGATTATGATACTTGCTAATTTATATGCTCTGCCACTCCCAACGCCCTCGGACAAGACCACCCATCTTGCTCAATGGACGCCAAAACACCCATTACTCTCGACCGCTCACTCCACTTGGTCCAAAGTCGCAAACGTATGAAATCTTTTTCTTTATTTTATTTTATTTTACTAAATATAACTTCAAAATACCACTAGCATAATTTTACTTCAAAACTAGTATGTAGGTCACGCAATCTGTAATCGAACTTATCTAACTGTATTATTTTATTGGTGTAGCCTCTTTCAAACAATATATTTTACGAATGAAAGAAGATTGAAATCTATATTATTATACTTCTAAAACAATATAAAACAAATTTAATGAGTTTCATTTATTACCCAAAAAAAAATCCAAACGTCAACACTAATTACATCCCTCTACCTCCTTTTTTGTTCTCTTCCCAAGCCCCTCTATATACGGTTTACACGCATTTGACATTACAAAGAGAGGAAGCCCTATTTGATGGAATTAGTGTGGAGGAAGCCTCTTTATCTAGCTGTGGATGAATTCCTTATATCTACTATTCGAAGCTTTTGTTGAAGGTATCACTTATGTTGAATTGATCATCGGGATTTTTTTTTTCTCTCCAATTAGTATCTTCGTTTCATGGTACAAAAGAAATAAAGTTGTGTATATGAGCCGAGCATTGAAATTTTTCATTGATTTTACTTTCAAGTTTTGAAATCAATTGCCCTCTTTATATGTGCATATGTAAGTGTATAATCTCTTTGTATATATCTATATTCCTCTGTCCTTGAAAACTAAAAGTTTGCCACTTTTTTATTATAATTATAGAAAACTATATATTTTAATTTTGTTTCGAAATATTAAGAAAACGTATATTTACTCATACGTATATTTTAGTTCATCAAATTACTCGATGCGGTCAAAATCCAATTTTGGAGTTCCATCAAACAATAGGCCATTGAAAAAAAAAAGATATTTACATTTATTATTATTATTATTATTATTATTATTATTATTATTATATACATACATATATATTATTATTATTATTATTATTATATATATATATATATATATATATATATATATATATATATATATATATATATTCTTCATTTTCGTGGTTAGATTTAAGCTTCCACACATTTGGAATAATGGCATGAGCGATTTTCATAGTCTGTATTTGTTCTGAATTTGTACAAGTTAAATGTATGTGTTTATATGATTTTTTGTATTTTGAATTTGACCAAGTAGTTATGGATTCTGCTTTTGAGGTTTGTGAATGAAAGAGGCACTGGTATTCCATATTTGTATAAGTTGGCATTAGAAAGCTGGAAAAAAGATTGCTATATAGAAAGGGTGGAATAGTAAATCAAATGTAGTGTGATTTTTTATTTATAAATAGTCATTATTCTCTTTTAATGTTACCTCTCTACTTCTTGGTTTTCTTACAAAATTCCAACCTGTATTTATCCAACTTTTTCCTTTAAAACCAAAGTTTCCTCATATTATGATTGTACTTTATACATAAAATGTATAAGATATACTTTTGTGTGAATGATTATTTTATTTTTTCTTCTGGAGTTATTGAATCAAGAAACTTTAAAAAATTTACCATAGTTTAAACAATGTTTAATTACTCTTAAAAATATAAAAGGTTAAATTCTTCTATAACTCTGACTCTCTCTTTTTCACATCCATTTTCTTATTTTGAGAAGCCAAATAGCTTTCGGGGTTTATAATATGCCCTTGAGTTCATAGACAAATTAATACATATTGTACGAAGGTTCTTAAATGTTTGCCAAAGATCTTCACCTCATTTGTTGAAAGAATTCCATTTTCACGAAGAGAGACTATGATCAATATATAGTTCTTGTACTTTTGGTGTTGAGTCTCACAATTCATCCTATGTGACCAATTGGTACCCAAATGGATTTCTCATACATCAATTTGCCCAAGTGGGGTAGTTGAACCGGAAGAAACAAAAGCTATATGCTAATGAGGAAGGCATGAAGATGGTAAGTAAAGGTTTTTCCATATAACAATTGAGTGAAACTTGAGGAAGAGATGTATAGGTATATCTTTATATTCAGTCACTGAATCCCAATCTTGCTTACATATTAAATGAGTAAGTATTATTTGCTTATATAATTTATATAAATAGAGAAAATGAGCTTTAGCTTTTAGATTCATATCAATACTTGCTATCTTTTTCTCCCTCGTCTCTGAACAATGTATTCTTTTAAAGCAAAAAAATGAATAAATCAAAAATCTCTTAGAAAAAAAAAAGAGTTAATCAAACGTCTTTTAAAACATAAAAGGATGACTCATTCTAGACTCCATTAATTAATCTATCGATCCAACGCAATCTAGATTCAACTAATCTCTTTCTTCATTCTCCACTCAAATCACATTACACAATGCTACTAATAATACTACATCTAAATAACGTTTTATTTATTGAAAAAAAAAAATTTTTAGGTTTTCAATTTTTTTTTGTATAAATAAAAAAAGTTTTTGATTATAAAAATATATATAACGTTGTAATTATAGAAAAATTTATGTTTTTTTTTCTATAAATGACATAAAGTTTTTTAAACTAAAAACAAATAAAAATATTTATAATTTTTTCTATATAAAAATGTACAGTTTTTTGGAAATTTGTATTAATAAGAAATTATTTTTAAAGTTAAAAATGTTTTCAAAAATGTTTTTAATATAAATAAGAAAAGGTTTTGGTTTTAAAAACATTTTTAACATTTTATTTTTATTTATATGAGAAACGTTACGTTTGTATCTATAAATGTCTTACAATTTTTTTAACTAAAAACAATTAAAAATATGTTTAATTTTTTTATATAGAATACGTACAGTTGTTTTGAAGTTTTTATTTATAAAAAATAGTTGTTATATAATAAAAACATTTAAAAATAATAGACAATTTTATTTATGCAAAACTAAACCTTTTATAATGGTTTTAAGATAAGATATTGAATTTACTATATATACTAATTTTTATACTTATCAAAATATTTATTTATTGTTTTTAAACTAAAAATAAATAAAAATATGTATAATATTTTTTATATAAAATACGTAATTTTTTTTATATAAAATACGTAATTTTTTTTAAAGTTTTTATTTATAAAATAATTCTTAAGTTAAAAAAAGTTTTCCAAATTTCATAATTATTTTTAATATAATTAAAAAAGTTTTTTATTATAAAAATATTTTTAACAATTCATTTATAGAGAAAATTTTAAGTCTGTACCTATAAATTACATAATTTTTTAAAATTAAAAAAATTATGTGTAGTTTTTTTTATATGAAATAGATACAGTTGTTTTGATGTTTTTATTTATAAAAATCAGTTTTTATACAATAAAAATATTTTTAAATAGGGGCTTATACCAAAAAGTCTCTCAAATATTTTTTAATACATATTTAGTCCAAGTTTTTTACTATGTTCTAAAAAGTTCCTCACTACATAAAAAAAAATTTAAAAAGGGCCCCGATGAGGGTCACCGGAGCTCCGGCACTGTAGGGTGGAGTCGGGTGGGGGGTGAATGTTGTTAGTACGGACCTTTAAAAATAAGAAAATATGAGTTAATGTTGGCCGAAGATGGTTGCTTGGGTCGATTTTGATGGGTGCGAGCTGCTGGATCGTAGGCTACTGGAGATATAAGGATGGAGATAATAGAAGTGGGTAGTCCTGTAAATTACGCCGGGAAAGCCCGAAGCCCACCCGTTCGGCCTGCTATTTTCGGGGCGAGAGTTATTTGAGTTTGAGCCGAGCCGAGCTTGAGCCAAAATTTCAAGCCCGAATGAATTTTGGGTCGAGCTTGAGTCGAACTTTGCCAAGCCCGAATTGGGCCCGAAGCCCGAACTTTGAATATATAAATAAATAAATAAATTATTTTATAAAATATAACATATTTATGTTAACTAATTTTAATGTATGAAATATAATTAGTCTTTGCTGTTTTTCATTCTTACCTCCCTTGTTTTAGGTTAATATATTTCATAATTATATACTTTAATTTACGAAATATCAATTAGATTTTGGTGTATACATTTTCTCCATGATGAAAATACAAGAAAAAAATACTAATTCAAACTTGTTTTAACAAAAAAAAATAAAATCGGGCCCGAAGCCCGAAATATTAATGAGCCGAGTTCGGGCTTAAGTAGAAAAGTTTAGTTCGGGCCGAGCTCGGGCTTGAGCGTGGGTAAGGTAGTTCGGGCCGAGCCTGAGCAACCTCAAGCCCGGCTCACCCAGCCCGATTTACAGCCCTAGAAGCGGGTAAGGGGCTATAAGGCGGAGCAGGTGGTGGGTTTCAAAACGGGCAAGAAGTTGAGCTTCCGGTATGGGTCAGAGCTTTTTGGTTTTGGAGGTTGGAGAGAGAAGATAGATTTGGTTAGGAATATGATGAGAAGTTAGTTTAGTAGGTGTGGGTAAGGTGTATGTTAGTAGGGTGTGTGTGAGTGTTTAAATTGCCCCTGAAAATTAAAATAACACTACCTAATATTTATGACTAACTCAATCAATAAAATTAAAAATTAAGTTCTATTAAAATTAAAAAATTAAAATCTTAATCTAAAAAGATTAAAATAAAATAAATATAATAATAATAAAACTAAACTAATAAAAGTAAAAACAAATAAAATAAAATAACTAAAAATTCCATAAAATGCACACCTATATGTGTTCGTGTCAAATTTTAATCCTATGCCAATTAATTTTTTGAAATAATAAAAAATTATTTATTTTCATGATTTTTTTATAGGATCTTGAATGTGAGAATATTATTTATAAAAAAATTCAATTCAAATATGAGTGAGATTATCATGGAAATGGACGAAAAAAACATTAGATTTGTTTACAATTCATTTATTAATACAGTAAAATAATATAAAAATTCATTTATTATTCCAACATGATAGTAATAAAAAATAAGGGTTTTTTTACTTAACCCCCCCTTTTTTATAGTGTATTAAAAAAGGCCTAGAAGACCGCCTAGAAGGTAGAAGGTGATGGACTTTTAGTTTTATTTAAAAGATGGTGTTTAATTTAAACGGACAGTTAAAATGCTAAAAGGCCGGTTAATATACGGAAAGGCCAAAAAGTGTTTTTTTAAAGTTGTTTTTATTTTTTTTTACAACTATTTTTTAAGTTGTTTTTTTAGTTATTCTGAATTATTTTACATTTGTTATCCCTATAATCGTTGCATATTATTGTTATTAATGGTTGTTTAGTAGTTTTTTATAAATGATTGGATTTTTTTGTTCTATATTACTAGTTTTTGCTTTTAGTTTTTGCTCGTGTCGTGCTTAACTTCTTTTTTTTTTTTACACTGTCCGGATAAAGGAGGAGGGTTGCGTTAGGTAACTGACAGCCAGCGTCAAACTTTGTCAGATCCTAATGAACATGAATCCTATGAATATACGTGCTAATGCTAGGGCATTCCCCTCAAGCGATGCGTTACGCCTGCCACCGGGTGTCTCGAAAAATAGGCAAGGGACGTTGCGCCTACCATCGGGTGTCTCGAAAAATTGGCAAGGGGCATCGCATCGGCGCCCGGATGCGACGATAAATACGCAAGGGTTCCTGCAACAATCTGAACGTGTGTGGGTAAAGAAGTTAGTCCAGTAACTAGACTTAGGTTAGCACTTTCTTAACTTCCTTTTTAGCCCATTTATATTGACTATGAAAGGAAGTTAAAAGGAAAACAAAAGATTTTAATAACGTTAAGTGTATCAAAAGTGGTGATTCGAGAGTCCTAGTCAAAGATGATGAAATTATGGAAAGATGGAAAAACTACTTTGAGAGGTTATTAAATGGAGATAATGGAAATAGATTAGATATAGAGGAACTTGGGGAGACTCGGAAAAATATATTTTTCCGCAGAATTAGGACAACAGAGGTCAGGATTGCTCTAAAAAAGATGAAAACGGGGAAGGCTTTAGGACCAGATGGTATCCCTATTGAGGTTTGGAAGTGATTAGGGGAGGATGGAGTATCATGGCTTACAAAATTATTTAATGAAATTTTAATGACTAATAGGATGCCCGATGAATGGAGAAAAAAGTGTTTTAGTACCTATTTATAAAAATAAAGGGACATACAAAGTTGTTCAAATTATCGTGGTATTAAATTAATGAGTCATACAATGAAACTTTGGGAGAGAGTAATTGACTATAGATTGAGATTAAAGACAACAGTATCTGAGAATCAATTTGGGTTTATGCCTGGGAGGTCAACAATGGAAACAATCTATTTATTGAGGAGATTAATGGAGAGGTATAGGGAGAAAAAGAAGGATCTTCATATGATTTTTATAGATTTGGAAAAGGCGTATGATAGGATATTCAGAGATATAATATGGTGGGTTCTACATAAAAGAGGAGTGACTCGCAGATATATTGATGTGATCAAGGATATGTATGATGGTGCAATGACTACAGTAAGAACATCAGTCGGAGAAAGTAGTGAATTTTCAATTACGGTAGGTCCACACCAAGGTTCAGCATTAAGTCCTTATCTCTTTGCTCTTGTTATGGATGAGTTGACTGGACAAATACAAGATGAGGTGCCATGATGTATGCTATTTGCAGATGATATTGTAAGCAGAACTAAAACAGAATATGTGGAGTGCAATTTTAGTAATAATAGGAGAACAAATGGAGATGTAGTGAAATTGGAGGGTCAAGAGATACCTAGAAATGATCATTTTCGTTATTTAGGATCGATTATCCAAAAAGATGGAGATATTAGTGGTGATATTACTCATAGGATTAGAGCAGGCTGGGTTAAGTAGAGAAGTGCTACAGACGTTTTGTGTGATAGGCGTGCATACCTTTGAAGTTAAAAGGAAAATTTTGTAGGACAGCCATTAGACCCACCATGTTATATGGGACAGAGTGTTGGGCAACCAAGAAACAAAATGTGCAGAAAATGAGTGTGGCAGAGATGCGAATGCTAAGATGCATTTGTGATAAAAGACGAAAGGATAAAATTAAAAATGAACAAATTCGTGAAACGGTAAAAGTAGTTCCTATAGAAGATAAATGGAGAGAAAATCGACTTAGATGGTTTGGACACGTCAAGCGTAGACCAGTGGATGCTCCTGTAAGGAAGATTGATTTAATTAGCATTGATGGTAACACAAGGGGTAGAGGTAAGCCTAAATTGACTTGGTGGGATATTATAAAAAAGGACATGATGTCATGTGGTTTAACCGAATATATTGCATTGGACAGAATGGAATGGAAAAATAGGATTCATGTAGCCGACCCCAAATAATTGGAAAAAGACTTTGTTGAATTGAGTTGAGTAGATTACTAGTAATTGAATAATTTTGTTAGCGGGTATGCGTATTAAATATAAAAACTGTCTAGAAGGCCCACTAGCCGCCTACAAGCTAAAATGACCTCGGTACTAGTGTTTTTCAGAACATTGCTTTTCAATGTGATATTTGATTGAACCCTCACTTTGCTATTCTCTTTTGACATAAACCCCTGCACAAGGGGGTTATTTCAAAATATTGCATAAAATGGGGAAGTTTAAGGATGTATTTGACTTTGCCCCTTTTTTATACTGTCAAATTAGACTTAACCCCTGGTTTTAGGGGGAAATTTAAATAATTACGAAAATGAGAGGGCAAGTCAAATTAGGAATTAAAATTTGGGGGTTAAATCAAAATGACCCTAATAATAATAATGTAAGTTGTAACAAATTATGCATTTACATAAATTCTACATATTATAAAATAATAATGACATTATAACATAACAATAACATTGTAACATACTATGACATAATAATGACACTATAACTAAATATACATAAATAAATAAATAAATAAATAACCGTAAAACAAAAACATAAAATGAGGTTTAAGCCTCAACTGCCTCAATGACTCAATGACTACCTCGATCAATTAAGGCTTCAGCCTCAATCGTGTTCCCTGAGGCTTAAGCCTTGAGGCATTTAATCACCACCTCACCTCAGACCAATTTAATAAACAATTAAATGTGCAGGTAGTAAACCAAATTAATCGGAGATCAAGAGGTGGCTCATTGTGATTGTTTGATTTAACTAAAATTACATAGTGAAAATGAGGAAAATGTAACGATGCTGATGGAATTCTTATCAACATCCAACTCACGAGATATTTTGTGTGTATATTCGTTGTAGCAAGTAGCAAGTACGTCGAAACACCGGAACAAGCCAATAGTGAGGAACGTCATAAATGGATATTGCATATACTTGTTTAGGCTGAATTGAGGGTGGAAGTGATATTACGTGTTTCTATTCTTACCAGCTAACTAAGCTAATGTTAACCGAACTTAAAATTGTAGAGTCAACACAAGGAGGCAAGTCCATGATAAATGCTAAAAATGTTTAATTCTCCCCATTCTAGTATGTATTGATATAAAGAAAAGTTGTAAATTGAGCATTGATAATAAGGACGTTTAAAGGAAATAACATGTAGTGAGGTTCCAGGTTATGAAAAATGATGATACCTTAGTGTGGCCCTTCAAGACAATCTCATTAGTGAGTGGTAAACGATAGTGATCCTCTTGTTGATCATCTGATTCATCCTCCGTATCAGATCCTAGGAAGCCCATGGGAGGCCGAGGTGGACCAATCGTCGGACCATCATCATCAGTATCAGTATCCGTATGTGGTAGGGGTGGCCTGGGCGGACCAATCATCTCATCGTTAGCAGAATCGGAGGGATGTGGGGCGTTGTCAATGTTAGAATTAGGTTCATAGAGGTTGCGGGGCTTAGGGTTAGGGTTTTTAACGGTGTGTAGCCATGCTTGGGATGAGGAAGAGAGAGAAGGGAAGTCTTTGTTGGTGTTAGTGTCGGGGAGAGAGGGTTTATCATGGCGACGGGTGGCGTTGTGGATGGTTTCGAGAGGGGTTTGGGATTTCGATTGTTTACCGAATGTAAGAGGGAAATGAGCTCTGATGCCATCGAATATGTCTGCTTCCTCATCCATTTCTGTGTTTATTGATCCCAACAAGCTTCGATTTTGATTATGATACTTGCTAATTTATATACTCCCAACGCCCTCGGACAAGACCACCCATCTTGCTCAATGGACGCCAAAATACCCATTGCTCTCGACCGCTCACTCCACTTGGTCCAAAGTTGCAAACGTATGAAATCTTTTTCTTTATTTTATTTTATTTTACTAAATATAACTTCAAAATACCACTAGCATAATTTTACTTCAAAACTAGTATGTAGGGCACGCAATCTGTAATTGAACTTATCTAACTGTATTATTTTATTCCCATGTCCCTCTATATACGGTTTACACGCATTTGACATTACAAAGAGAGGAAGCCCTGTTTGATGGAATTAGTGTGGAGGAAGCATCTTTATCTAACTGTGGATGAATTCCTTATATCTACTATTCGAAGCTTTTGTTGAAGGTATCACTTATGTTGAATTGATCATCGGGATTTTTTATTTCTCTCCAATTAGTATCTTCGTTTCATGGTACAAAAGAAATAAAGTTGTGTATATGAGCCGAGCATTGAAATTTTTCATTGATTTTACTTTCAAGTTTTGAAATCAATTGCCCTCTTTATATGTGCATATGTAAGTGTATAATCTCTTTGTATATATCTATATTCCTCTGTGCTTGAAAACTAAAAGTTTGCCACTTTTTTATTATAATTATAGAAAACTATATATTTTAATTTTGTTTCGAAATATTAAGAAAACGTATATTTACTCATACGTACATTTTAGTTCATCAAATTACTCGATGCGGTCAAAATCCAATTTTGGAGTTCCATCAAACAATAGGCCATTGAAAAAAAAAGATATTTACATTTATTATTATTATTATTATTATTATTATTATTATTATTATTATTATTATTATTATTATTATTATTATTATTATTATTATTATATACATGCATATATATTATTATTATTATTATTATTATTATTATATATATATATATATATATATATATATATATATATATATATATATATTCTTCATTTTCGTGGTTAGATTTAAGCTTCCACACATTTGGAATAATGGCATGAGCGATTTTCATAGTCTGTATTTGTTCTGAATTTGTACAAGTTAAATGTATGTGTTTATATGATTTTTTGTATTTTGAATTTGACCAAGTAGTTATGGATTCTGCTTTTGAGGTTTGTGAATGAAAGAGGCACTGGTATTCCATATTTGTATAAGTTGGCATTAGAAAGCTGGAAAAAAGATTGCTATATAGAAAGGGTGGAATAGTAAATCAAATGTAGTGTAATTTCTTATTTATAAATAGTCATTATTCTCTTTTAATGTTGCCTCTCTACTTCTTGGTTTTCTTACAAAATTCCAACCTTTATTTATCCAACTTTTTCCTTTAAAACCAAAGTTTCCTCATATTATGATTGTACTTTATACATAAAATGTATAAGATATACTTTTGTGTGAATGATTATTTTATTTTTTCTTCTGAAGTTATTGAATCAAGAAACTTTAAAAAATTTACCATAGTTTAAACAATGTTTAATTACTCTTAAAAATATAAAAGGTTAAATTCTTCTATAACTCTGACTCTCTCTTTTTCACATCCATTTTCTTATTTTGAGAAGCCAAATAGCTTTCGAGGTTTATAATATGCCCTTGAGTTCATAGACAAATTAATACATATTGTACGTAGGTTCTTAAATGTTTGCCAAAGATCTTCACCTCATTTGTTGAAAGAATTCCATTTTCACGAAGAGAGACTATGATCAATATATAGTTCTTGAACTTTTGGTGTTGAGTCTCACAATTCATCCTATGTGACCAATTGGTACCCAAATGGATTTCTCATACATCAATTTGCCCAAGTGGGGTAGTTGAACCGGAAGAAACAAAAGCTATATGCTAATGAGGAAGGCATGAAGATGGTGAGTAAAGGTTTTTCCATATAACAATTGAGTGAAACTTGAGGAAGAGATGTATAGGTATATCTTTATATTCAATCACTGAATCCCAATCTTGCTTACACATTAAATGAGTAAGTATTATTTGCTTATATAATTTATATAAATAGAGAAAATGAGCTTTAGCTTTTAGATTCATATCAATACTTGCTATCTTTTTCTCCCTCGTCTCTGAACATTGTATTCTTTTAAAGCAAAAAAATGAATAAATCAAAAATCTCTTAGAAAAAAAAAAGAGTTAATCAAACATCTTTTAAAACATAAAAGGATGACTCATTCTAGACTCCATTAATTAATCTATCGATCCAACGCAATCTAGATTCAACTAATCTCTTTCTTCATTCTCCACTCAAATCACATTACACAATGCTACTAATAATACTACATCTATATAACGTTTTTATTTATAGAAAAAAAAATTTAAAAGGTTTTCAATTTTTTTTTGTATAAATAAAAAAAGTTTTTGATTATAAAAATATATATAACGTTGTAATTATACAAAAATTTATGGTTTTTTTTCTATAAATGACATAAAGTTTTTTAAACTAAAAACAAATAAAAATATTTATAATTTTTTCTATATAAAAATGTACAGTTTTTTGGAAATTTGTATTAATAAGAAATTATTTTTAAAGTTAAAAATGTTTTCAATTTTTTTTTAATATAAATAAGAAAAGGTTTTGGTTTTAAAAACATTTTATACATTTTATTTTTATTTATATGAGAAACGTTACGTTTGTATCTATAAATGTCTTACAATTTTTTTAACTAAAAACAATTAAAAATATGTTTAATTTTTTTATATAGAATACGTACAGTTGTTTTGAAGTTTTTATTTATAAAAAATAGTTGTTATATAATAAAAACATTTAAAAATAATAGACAATTTTATTTATGCAAAAATAAACCTTTTATAATGGTTTTAAGATAAGACATTGAATTTACTATATATACTAATTTTTATACTTATCAAAATATTTATTTATTATTTTTAAACTAAAAATAAATAAAAATATGTATAATTTTTTTTATATAAAATACGTAAATTTTTTTTAAGTTTTTATTTATAAAATAATTCTTAAGTTAAAAAAAGTTTTCCAAATTTCATAATTATTTTTAATATAATTAAAAAAGTTTTTTATTATAAAAATATTTTTAACAATTCATTTATATAGAAAATTTTAAGTCTGTACCTATAAATTACATAATTTTTTAAAATTAAAAAAAATTATGTGTAGTTTTTTTATATAAAATAGATATAGTTGTTTTGATGTTTTTATTTATAAAAATCAGTTTTTATAGAATAAAAATATTTTTAAATAGGGGCTTATACCAAAAAGTCTCTCAAATATTTTTTAATACATATTTAGTCCAAGTTTTTTACTATGTTCTAAAAAGTTCCTCACTACATAAATTTTTTTTAAAAAAGGAGCCTCGATGAGGGTCACCGGAGCTCCGGCACTATAGGGTGGAGTCGAGTGGGGGGGGTGAATGTTGTTAGTACGGACCTTTAAAAATAAGAAAATATGAGTTAATGTTGGCCGAAGATGGTTGCTTGGGTCGATTTTGATGGGTGCGAGCTGCTGGATCGTAGGCTACTGGAGATATAAGGATGGAGATAATAGAAGTGGGTAGTCCTGTAAATTACGCCGGGAAAGCCCGAAGCCCACCTGTTCGGCCCGCTATTTTCGGGGCGAGAGTTATTTGAGTTTGAGCCGAGCCGAGCTTGAGCCAAAATTTCAAGCCTGAATGAATTTTGGGTCGAGCTTGAGTCGAACTTTGCCAAGCCCGAATTGGCCCCGAAGCCCGAACTTTGAATATATAAATAAATAAATAAATTATTTTATAAAATATAACATATTTATCTTAACTAATTTTATATGTATGAAATATAAATAGTCTTTGCTGTTTTTCATTCTTACCTCCCTTGTTTTAGGTTAATATATTTCATAATTATATACTTTAATTTACGAAATATCAATTAGATTTTGGTGTATACATTTTCTCCATGATGGAAATACAAGAAAAAAATAATAATTCAAACTTGTTTTAACAAAAAAAAATGAAATCGGCCCGAAGCCCGAAATATTAATGAGCCGAGTTCGGGCTTAAGTAGAAAAGTTTAGTTCGGGCCGAGCTCGGGCTTGAGCGTGGGTAAGGTAGTTCGGGCCGAGCCTGAGCAACCTCAAGCCCGGCTCACCCAGCCCGATTTACAGCCCTAGAAGCGGGTAAGGGGCTATAAGGCGGAGCAGGTGATGGGTTTCAAAACGGGCATGAAGTTGGGCTTCCGGTATGGGTCAGAGCTTTTTGGTTTTGGAGGTTGGAGAGAGAAGATAGATTTGGTTAGGAATATGATGAGAAGTTAGTTTATTAGGTGTGGGTAAGGTGTATGTTAGTAAGGTGTGTGTGAGTGTTTAAATTGCCCCTGAAAATTAAAATAACACTACCTAATATATATGACTAACACAATTAATAAAATTAAAAATTAAGTTCTATTAAAATTAAAAATTAAAATCTTAATCTAAAAAGATTAAAATAAAATAAATATAATAATAATAAAACTAAACTAATAAAAGTAAAAACAAATAAAATAAAATAACTAAAAATTCCATAAAATGCACACCTATATGTGTTCGTGTCAAATTTTAATCCTATGCCAATTAATTTTTTAAAATAATAAAAAATTATTTATTTTCATGATTTTTTTATAGGATCTTGAATGTGAGAATATTATTTATAAAAAAATTCAATTCAAATATGAGCGAGATTATCATGAAAATGGACGAAAAAAACATTAGATTTGTTTACAATTCATTTTATTAATACAGTAAAATAATATAAAAATTCAATATTTTTATAGATGATTTTTATAGTGAGACTACACTTTCTTTAATCAAAACAATCAATTAATAATATTCGTCACATATATTTTTACCCGCGCATCGCGCGGGGTACATGTTAGTTTAAATTAATGTCAAAAGTCATATGAATGACATTCAATAAGTGCAACCGATAATTTTAATTTTGAGAGTACATTATAACTCAATTTTCATTAAAATTACAAATCCTATTCAGAGCTAAAATTATGAGATAAAAATTGTTAATTAGGTATTTTTAAATACATACAGAATACCAAGTTTTGGCATTCAAATTTTAAAGTCCAAATAGATACGTCAAACCATCTCTAAAATAACGTAAGTTCAAATTAAAACTAGCCCCTAACTTATTTAAAGTTGGAAATGTATATCATTAAAATGAATATAAGAGGGAAAGTCCAACAACAAAAAAATTTATAGAGTTTATTTGTGGACAATTTAGCCTAAAAATTATATGCATATTATACTCATTAACATAGAGTTCAGATAAATCAAAGTATAGTTTCGCTATTAACACATAATCCAAAAAAAAAATCAAAGTTTAATACATTACATAGAAAAGTTTTATGCTAATTTATACATGTTACCAAAATTTGTGCGCCTGACGGAACACTTAAAAAAGCTATTAATGATTGCATATGTAATTTAAGTTCAAGTTCACATAACTGATTTTCCCAATCCCGACGCTTTAATTGTTCAACAGAAAGCAAAGTAAGCGAGAACAAACTCAAGTAACATAGAATACACTACACCAAAACTGGCGATTGGTCACGGCCAAAATCCCTGACCAAAACTGTGGGTCGCGGACTTTGGTCGTGACCATTTCTGGCGTGACCATTTTCGTGGGTCGCGGCCCAAGTCCGTGACCAAAAAATGGTCACGGCCAAGAGGGGTCACGGCAGATGGTCGCGGACTTTGGCCGTGACCCATGCCGTGACGGGTCGCGGCCCTTATCCGTGACCCACAACCGTGACAAATTGGTCGCGGCCAAAGTTCGCGACCCCCGTCCGTGACAAAAAAAAATTAAAAAAATTGGTCGCGGCCCTTATCCGTGACCCACAACCGTGACAAATTGGTCGCGGCCAAAGTCCACGACCCCAGTCCGTGATAAAAAAAAATTAAAAAAAAAATGGTCGCGGCCCTTATCCGTGACCCACAACCGTGACAAATTGATCGCGGCCAAAGTCCGCGACCCACGTGCGTGACAAAAAAAATGAAAAAAATTGGTCGCGGCCCTAGTCCGCGACCCATAACCGTGACAAAAAAATAAAAAAAATGGTCGCGGACTTTGGCCGCGACCATTTTTAAGCGCGACAAAAAAAAATAAAAATGGTCATGGACAAAGTCCATGACCATATTTATCTATAGTTTAAAATAAATGTATTTTTTTTGTCCAATCCTAAAATTGGGGGTCCTGTGAGAGCACCGTCGGTTGCTACGAGGTGTTACAAATATTTATTATAGGCAAAACAATAAAAAAAATCACAAATTGCGAATTGAGAATGTTGTTAATAAACAAATATATATACAAACTTAAAAATATTACACGTCTTAATAATTCACAGACCAAAAAAAATTGGGCAGAGTTTCCTCTATTTTCTTGACATTCCAAAACCAGTAAATGAAAAACCTGTTTATTATAAAGCCCGCACGGCTATAAAATTCAACAATCAAATTATAAAAGCCCGCACGGCCATAAAACTAAACAATAAAAGCCTGCACGGCTATAACAAATAAAAAACATTATCCTGAATGTCCATAACATATAAATAATCATCATGTTGTAAACCATTGCCTCCTTCATTTGATCCACGTGCAAAAATCCTACAAATGATAGGATACAAAAAACAAAAATATCGGTAACCAAGTATTTTTACAAAAAATTTAATCAAGCTGAAAAATTGCATATGAGTTAAAATTATCAGTAACCAAGTAGAAATATGAAAATTACCGTCGTTTTGAGAGGTGTTGGTGGGAGGTGTTGGTGCCACCCACGGGAACCGTTTGGGGGCTGTTTCGAGTTTTCACCCTCTAACGTCATTTTTTAAGCCTAAGTCTAGAAATAAGCAAATTACCATCGTACTCTCAAACCGGGAGTCCCGCGGCTGCGGGGTCAGTTCCTACGAGTTACGTTGGTCCCGTGGGAGGTGTTGGTGCCACCCATGGGGCCGTTCGGGGGCTGTTTCAAGTTTTCACCCTCTAACGTCATGTTTTTAAGCCTAAGTCTATAAATAAGCAAATTACCGTCGTACTCTCAAACCGGGAGTCCCGCGGCTGCGGGGTCAGTTCCTACGAGTTACGTTGGCCTCGTGGGAGGTGTTGGTGCCACCCACGGGGCCGTTCGGAGGCTGTTTCGAGTTTTCACCCTTTCACGTCATGTTTTGCAGCCTAAGTCTTGAAATATACAAATTACCGTATTACTCTCAAACCGGGATTCCCGCGGCTACGGGGTCAGTTCCTACAAGTTATATTGGTCCCGTGGGAGGTGTTGGTGCCACCCACGGGGCCGTTCGGGGGCTGTTTCGAGTTTTCACCCTTTAACGCCATGTGTTTGCTTAAGTGTAGAAATACGCAAATTACGGTCGTATTCTCAAACCGGGAGACCCGCGGCTGCGGGGTCAGTTCCTACGAGTTACTTTGGTCCCGTGGGAGGTGTTGGTGCCACCCACGTGGCCGTTCGGAAGCTGTTTCGAGTTTTCACCCTTTAAGGTCATGTTTTTAAGCCTAAGTCTTGAAATATACAAATTACCGTATTACTCTCAAACCGGGACTCCCGCGATTGCAGGGTCAGTTCCTACGAGTTATGTTGGTCCCGTGGGAGGTGTTGGTGCCACCCACGGGGCCGTTCGGGGGCTGTTTCGAGTTTTCACCCTTTAACGCCATGTTTTGCTTAAGTGTAGAAATACGCAAATTACGGTCGTATTCTCAAACCGGGAGACCCGCGACTGCGCGATCAGTTCCTACGAGTTACGTTGGTCCCGTGGGAGGTGTTGGTGCCACCCACGGGGACGTTCGGGGGCTGTTTCGAGTTTTCACCCTCTAACGTCATGTTTTTAAGCCTAAGTCTAGAAATAAGCAAATTACCGTCGTACTCTCAAACCGGGAGTCCCGCGGCTGCGGGGTCAGTTCCTACGAGTTACGTTGGTCCCGTGGGAGGTGTTGGTGCCACCCACGGGGCCGTTCGAGGGCTGTTTCGAGTTTTCACCCTTTCACGTCATGTTTTGCAGCCTAAGTCTTGAAATATACAAATTACCGTATTACTCTCAAACCGGGATTCCCGCGGCTGCGGGGTCAGTTTCTACGAGTTACGTTGGTCCCGTGGGAGGTGTTGGTGCCACCCACGGGGCCGTTCGGGGGCTGTTTCGAGTTTTCACCCTCTAACGTCATGTTTTTAAGCCTAAGTCTAGAAATAAGCAAATTACCGTCGTACTCTCAAACCGGGAGTCCCGCGGCTGCGGGGTCAGTTCCTACGAGTTACGTTGGTCCCGTGGGAGGTGTTGGTGCCACCCACGGGGCCGTTCGGGGGCTGTTTCGAGTTTTCACCCTTTCACGTCATGTTTTGCAGCCTAAGTCTTGAAATATACAAATTACCGTATTACTCTCAAACCGGAATTCCCGCGGCTGCGGGGTCAGTTCCTACGAGTTATGTTGGTCCCGTGGGAGGTGTTGGTGCCACCCACGGGGCCGTTCGGGGGCTGTTTCGAGTTTTCACCCTTTAACGCCATGTGTTTGCTTAAGTGTAGAAATACGCAAATTACGGTCGTATTCTCAAACCGGGAGACCCGCGGCTGCGGGGTCAGTTCCTACGAGTTACGTTGGTCCCGTGGGAGGTGTTGGTGCCACCCACGTGGCCGTTCGGGGGCTGTTTCGAGTTTTCACCCTTTATTGGAATGAACTCAAGGTTAAAACTCAAAGTATATTCGTTCAACGAAATTTGATAAAATATTCATATTGGGACACATAAGTATAATGAATACTCTTACAAAGGGTATTCCAACCCTTTGGGAAGTTTACGGATGGTAAACAATTAGTAATTTCATCTTATTCATTGGTTTCTCGGCCTCGAATAAGTTATGGAAGTGAACCATAAATCTGACTAGTATACGCAAAACGTTCGATATAAGTTGGGAGGGTACAAGATTAAGGAATGAACAGAAGCCCTAGGTGGGTTTGGTTAGTGAAATTCCAATTCCATACTATAAACTATGTTCATGGAAACACGTTTCCCCATCCCGGGCATTTGGGGCCCAATTTGTCTCATTGGCCGGACGAATTAAAAAAGCATTAGGGTGGGCAAAATGCTTACCCCATTTAGTATGTGTTTGTTTGTACATGATTCACAAACTCTTAGGGGTAAATGGATTATTCTTGGAACCAACATATCTAACACAGGAGATCTTAGCAACATGAGAGGTGTTTTGGCCTCTGATAGGTTATTCGGTTTTGATAATAGAAAATGAAGATGCCCCATGTGTGGAACCTCTTTGTTTGATGTGCTCAAGACCAAAAATATCCATGGTCTCCACCTTATTTTACAAATGTTATTAACATTGACATATCTTTTGGTGATCCAGATTAAGGTTATGACTAAAAGGTTAAAGGTAAGCAATATGTTTGTGCAAAGGGCAATGTGTTTGTGAAAAGGGCACTTAGAAGATATAACCTCAAATATAAAAGGGTTTTCATTAAGGAATTAAGATACAAACATGTTAAATCTAGTACAGTCAAATATGAAATTCAGTTGCATATATACTTATGTTGCATATATATGCAGTTGCATATATATGCAGTTGCATATATATGCACTGCATATATATGCACGAACGGCTGCCTCGCCTGATTCGACTCACCATTATTATATTAGGCCTTCTTTGTCTGCGCATTACCCTACTTCCTTAATCCAAATAGCCATAGGAGAAGCTGAGCTAGCTAACCTAAGTCCGTAGCTAAAGTTCTCAAACAAGAGTTCCATTCCCCTTACTCGTATTGCAGGCAAATCCCGTTACTAGTAGTTCTGGTTAGCCCACTTGCCTGAGCACACTCTCAACTTGTAGATGCGCCAATCCCGCCTTTCCCCCACTGCATATATATGCAGCAGTTGCATATATATGCACTTCATATATATACAGTTGCATATATATGCAGCACTGCCTCGCCCCGCCCCCTGCCCCGTTACTAACCCCCTGCATATATATTAGTTTCATATTAATAATTATATATGCAGATATGTTATTTCTCTTTCAGGTGACAATTATTTAAAGTCCTACGTGATACCGGAACCAGAGGCAACCGTAACGGATCAGATGACCGAATATGAGTGTCAGGAGGTTTGTTTTGTAGATCCCACTCTTGGATTCACCCTAGATCAGGTATACTCTCTATTTTATTTTGGATTTTATCACCAATATGCACACACTCACACGCGCACACAAACACACGCACACTCTCACTACATATATACATATATGCATATATGCACACACTCTCACTACATATATGAATACATGCCCCGTCCCCTTCCCCTTCCCCACTCACACACACACACAAACACACACACACACACACGCACACACACACGCGCGTGCCCCCTGCCCGTCCCCTCCCCCTTCCCCACTCGCACACGTGCACACACACAAACATGCACACACGCGCCCCCTGCCCATCCTCTCCCCCCTTTCCCACTCACACGCGCACACACAAACATGCACACACGCACACACACAAGTCGGGAGCGTCGTGACTACACGGTCGGTTCCTACGACTTACATTGGTCCCGTGCGAGATGTTCGTGACTCTTGCGGGACCGTTTTGCGGCTGTTTCGAGTTTTCACCCTTTAACGTCATGTTTTTTATTCTCAAGTCTAACTTTCTGCAAATTTACGCCGTATACTCAAACCGAGATCCTTGTGACTACGCGTTTGGTTCCTACTATTAATATTGGTCCCGTGTGAGGTGTTTGTGACTCTTACGGTACCGTTTGTGGTTTTTTTACATTTTCACCCTTCTAAGGCATGCTTTTATGCTTTAGTATGATTTTTTGCAAATTAATGTCGTACACTCCAATCGAGAGCGTCGTGACTACGCGGTCGGTTCCTACGAGTCACATTAGTCCCGTGCGAGGTGTTCGTGACTTTTACGGGACCGTTTTGTGCTTGTTGTACGTTTTCACCCTTCGATGGCATGTTTTTATGCTCAAGTCTATTTTTTTTTGCAAATTTACGTCGTACACTCTAACCGGGAGCCCCGTGACTACGCGGTCGGTTTCTATGTGTTACATTAGTCCCGTGCGAAGTGTTCGTGACTCTTACCGGACCGTTTTATGGCTATTTTACGTTTTCACCCTTCGATGGCATGTTTTTATGCTTAAGTCTAACTTTTTACAAATTTACATCATACACTCAAACCGGGAGCCCCGTGACTACGCGGTCGGTTCCTACGAGTCACATTAGTCCCGTGCGAGGGGTTCATGACTCTTACGGGACCGTTTTAAGCCTGTTTTACGTTTTCACCCTTCGATGGCATGTTTTTATGCTTAAGTTTCTTTTTTTGCAAATTTACGTCATACACTCAAATCGGGAGCGCCGTGACTACACGGTCAGTTCCTGCGATTTACATTGGTCTCGTGCGAGGTGTTCGTGACTCTTATGGGACTTTTTTGTGGCTATTTTACGTTTTCACCATTCGATGGCATGTTTTTATGCTTAAGTCTATTTTTTTACAAATTTACGTCATACACTCAAACCGGGAGCCCCGTGACTACGCGGTCGGTTCCTACGAGTCACATTAGTCCCGTGCGAGGGGTTCATGACTCTTACGGGACCGTTTTAAGCCTTTTTTACATTTTCACCCTTCGATGGCATTTTTATGCTTAAGTTTCTTTTTTTGCAAATTGACGTCATACACTCAAATCGGGAGCGCCGTGACTACACGGTCAGTTCCTGCGATTTACATTAGTCTCGTGCGAGGTGTTCGTGACTCTTATGGGACTGTTTTGTGGCTATTTTACGTTTTCACCATTCGATGGCATGTTTTTATGCTTAAGTCTAATTTTTTGCAAATTTACGTCGTACAATCAAACCGGCAATCCGTTGGATAATGACTTCTTTTTCTAGTGTTCACCCTAACTATTCTTTGTTCAAAAGTTATCCAAACCCAAAATAATTAAAAAATTGAATCAATGCATATTTAACCTTAAAATAAAGTTCATCATAGGTCTATCCATTACCTGGATATTTTGTTACACCCAACGCCAATCAGAACCTTCTCTATGCCAGCAGCGATGCAATTTCAGATTATGTTTGATAGTAGTTCGACCCCAACATCAATGTATCCTATGACAGTGAAAAAATAATGAATTTTTTGCAAACAGTTATATTCAATTAAAAAAATGGTAGAACCAAAAAATATTTTGCAAACAGTTATGTTCAATAGCGGGACATTACATTTAAAAGTAGATGAAATTCATAAATTAATGTAAAGCGATAATGCAATGTCAATATCATAATAGGATACTAATAAGATTGATGAGGATAAAATAATATTTTGATACTCAATCTTCCTCTAAATCAACTAAAAGATCCTTCAAATTAGGGTTGTCATCAAGAGCTGACTGGAACTCTTTTGGAGCCTTTAATGCGTCTACTTCAGTAGTCATACCCTTTGGTGCATGCACAACAATAGACCAATTGCCATCGTTTATGCACTTCGAGTAGAATACCTTCTTTACATTCTGAAAGGCACAAATAAAAGGCTCGTCGACTATGCGGTCTTTAGTCTTCAGCTTTGATAAATCTACCATAATAAGTTTGGAGTCGGGATCAACTTTGCAAGCATTCGTTGTATCCTCCACCTTTACCCAATCACAATAGAATACGGTTTCTGTGAAATCCAAGTAATCAAGTTCTAGGATTTGTTGAATTATCCCATAATAGGTTAGCACCGTATTCTTTGGATTTTTATCACTTTTGCTAGCGATACAGGTGGTCAAGGCAGAAATTGATATTCCACTATTTTGCGTCAAAAGCTTTTCCTCATATGGATATGAAATGAAATCAAAACGTTGGTGCGGAATTTCTTAAACTCTTTTGCACGAAAACTAGGACCTTTTGCTAGGCGTGCAAGTCTGGAAGAGACATCACCTCTTTTTAGAAGCTGCATTTATTAATGAATTTGTATTAAGGCATATTTTTACCACACATGAATAAATAACCGCACACATAAGATGTGAAAAGTACCTCTTTTAACACCCATGCCCTAAAGTCAGTTGTCGTCCAATTTCTCCTTTGATTTTGGATAATTTCGTTCTCGTACTTCCTACCGAAAAATTATAGAGTTTAGATAATAAAATAAAAAATACATATAATCACAGAAGAAGAATTCAGTAGATACTCACTCTCTCCAGTCTTGGACTTCATCTTGCGATTCGAAGACATGACGAGTTGCTTGCTCGTATTGTAGGTTTGTGAGTTTCACCTCTTTAGGGTTCCCAAACGATAATTCGTCCTCAAACTCGTCAGGTTCCTCTATCACTCGTTATCCACGAGGATTAAACCTCCTCACCTCTTGTTCTGGTATATGTTCCCTAGCGTATAGCAATGATTCCACCGTTACGTATTCTTCAGCAATTGACCCTCCAATATACCGTGTATTCTTTACATAATCTTTGAAGGTTTTCATCAAGCGCTCAAAAGGATACATCCAATGATACCTCACTGGACCACATAATAAAGCTTCATCGCATAAATGCACAAGCAGGTGGATACTGATATCGAAGAATGACGGAGGAAAATATTTCTCTAACACACAAACTGCCTCGGTTAAAGTTGATTTCGCAGCTTTAATGTGTCTTCTGTTTACCACTTTTGCACAAAGTAGGGTAAAACACAAACTGATTTGCATAATTTCCCGACGGAGATCTTTGTGTTCAGAGAAGCAATGCCGAAATAACAACGGGATTAATTGGATGATTACGTGTCAGTCGTGAGACTTGCACTGTTTCAAGTCATTTGCTTGGTAGTTTACTACCCTACGTAAATTACCAGAATAACCGGTTGGAGTCTTCAAGTTGAACAACGTGTCTAAGAGGATCTTCTTCTCACTAGTAGTCAAAGTGAAAGCAGTCGGGGGGATAGAAATTCTTCCTGTCGTTGGATCATTTTTTAACCACAGTCTCTTCTTTATTTTCATATCCTGTAGATCTCGGCGGGCACGCTCGCCATCTTTGGAATGAGATCCACCCAGACATGTTCCTATCAAATGTTCTGCAACATTCTTCTCTGTGTGCATCACATCAATTATATGCCTTACACGATGATCTTTCCAATACGGCAAATCAAAAAATATTGATCGCCTGGACCATAGCTTCGCTTTACTAGGGTCGTTCGGATCCTCCCTAGCTTTACGCTTCAGGTTTACAAACTGGGGGTGTTTGCCTACATACCTATTCCCCGCAGTCGCAGCCACCGCCTTCTCCTCAATTTGCTGACCAGAAAGTCGAATAGGTGTCGTTCTTCGCTCGTGATCGATAGGCAAAAAGTTAGACTTGTCGTTCCTAAAAGGGTGACTGGTCGGCAGAAATCTACGATGACCCATGTAACTCAACTTACCACTATGTTTTAACCAACAGGCTTCAGTTTCCTCCCCACATATGGGACATCCATAATAACCATGAACATTACAACTGGACAAGGTCCCATAAGCAGGAAGATCGTGGATCGCCCACATCACCATTGCTTTAAGTGTGAACTCTTCACCCTTATGAGAATCGAACGTCGTCATGCCTTTATCCCACAACTCTTTAAGTTCTTCGATTAATGGTGATAAGAATATATAAATATCATCACTGGGAGCCTTCGGCCCGGGTATCAACAGAGATAACAATGTGAACTCCTTTCTCATGCATAACGTCGGAGGAAGACTTAAAGGCGCCATAAGAACTGGCCAATAACTCTGACTAGTACTTAAATTACCGGAAGGGTTAAACCCATCGATTGAGATTGCAAGACGAACGTTGCGCGGTTCCTTTGCAAATTCATGGTGTTGTGCATTTGAAATTTGCCAGATGAGTGAATCAACCGGACAACGCATCAAATTCCCACCCACCTCGCATTGAGCATGCCATGTCATGGCCTCCGCTATCCACGGTACAGTAAAAAAATGTTTTAACCGTGGCCCAAGTGGAAAATACTTCAAAACCTTTTGTGGGACTTGCGAGCACTTGCGATTTTTTGCATGTTTGTCATTTTCATTCTCACAAACCATATATCTAGGCTCACTGCATACAGGACATTCATCCTTCTCTTCGTGCTCATTTCGGTACAATATGCAATCATACTTGCAAGCATGAATAGATTTGTATTTCAAACCTAAACCCTTCAAACTCTTCTTCATGGTAGGATAATTGTCTGGTAACATGTTCTCTTTTGGGAGAATTTCTTTAACCCACTTAAGAATTCCGGTTACGCTGTTTCCAAACAAACCAAATTGACTCTTCAAATTATGCAAACCAATCATTGCTATAATACCGAGTGATCTTCATCGCAATCTTTATACAACGGTCTAGCCGCATCGGCTTTCAACCGTATGTATTCCCGATCTCCTAGTAGTTCAACATCAATTTGTTCATTTACTTAGTCATAATGCGCATTATTTGTATCCATAGGTTGGTGGCTTTGTTGGTTTGTGGAGTTCGTAAGCATCATCAATTAAGTCGGTCAATGGACGATGTGTTGGTGAATCATGTACCACTTCTACTCCTTGAGGTTTCGTTACACGGTCGGCTCCCGGTAATTCTTCTGGAACATAAGGTACAACTTTTTCACCATGGTATGTCCATATTATATAGTCTTGACAGATTCCCCACTTTAGTAAATGCAACTCAACAACTTCCAATGACTTATATTTTTCGTTAATACAATGAGTGCACGGACACGGAATCTTCTCACTTTTAAGATTTTTGGAAGCATATTTAACAAATTCATAAACGCCCTTTACATGATTAATTGATATCCGGTTAGTCTCTCCCATCCACTATTTGTATTGTGGGAAATCCATGTAATAATCTTCAAATTTCCGTCTTGTGGTAATAGGTTAAAAAATATTATTACAAATGAAACAGAAAGATTATTCTTACGACTGAAACAAAAAAAATATCATTCCAAACGAAACAAAACCAATATTCTTACAACTGAAACAAAACAAATATCATTCCAACTGAAGCAAAAACAATATTCTTACAACTAAAACACAAAAAATTATTACAACTGAAACGAAAGAAAATATTATTAAATCTTGGCCAACAGATAAAGTGGCTAAGTAATAAAAGATTTTGCATAATTCCTCAATTCCATCCCATCCTCGCTGTTAACGTACACAGGTACATCTCCGCAGCCGTTATATATTTCATCGACCATTATTTTAGCCTCACCCTTCTCCAAAGGTTGGTGATGTACTAGAGTTCCAGGAACCCTGGAGATGAGTATGCACACGCCAACAAACCTCGAATTGCTCATGTCCTTGATATAGTACTCTTCGCTATAGTCACCGTGCGTTGTTGACGATGATCCGAGCCCCATGATTGGCGGAGGTGCAGGGGAGGGGAATGTTGGAGGATGAGGCATTTGAGAGGGGAATGTTGGAGGGGAAGGATGTGTGAAACCTTGAGGAGGCATTGGGGGCCTATAACTTTCAATAAGATTCACAAGTTTCCCAATTTGATTTGTCAATAATCCCAGGGAATTTTTAATCTCATGGACATCCCCATCGGTCTTCAACTGGTGCTCATTTTGGGATGAGATACAATTCTTGACTGAAGAAAGCTCGTCCACAAGAGGTGCAATGTGTTGAAGTTTTGTTTTTGGCATATGTGAGCCAACACCTCTCGTCCTCCCCCTTTTGTCCTTTCCAAAGGTCTGAGTCAGGGCATCATTTTCAAGGTCAAAGTCATCAGTAGGGCTCGAATCTGATTGAGTGCTGATGGCCTCTATTGATTCCAGTGTCTTAGTCAAGTGCAGCGGGAATTTATTATCTTTGTCCCGTCGAGCATGAAGGAATAAGTTGGACCGATTTGGGTTTTTACCGGCATTTGGACCATCTTTTGTCCTACTCTCCCATTCATTCTTCAAATCCTCATATGATTTGGATCCCAGCCTATGGATATCAGTTTTTTGTGCCCTATTTTTTTTGTTTTGCTCCCTCTGGACCAACTTGTTTTCCTTCGCCTCATTCTTCAAAAACTTATTCCATTGGTCCACCGGCATTTCAACATTGGGAGGCACTTTCTCTTTCAAAGCCAAAATATCGGAGCTCGCTGCCTCTTTCGGGAAATGTTTCTTCCGAAGGTTTCTCCTGTATGTCCTCAATCTTTCAGCAACCCGAGATAAAACCTTATTCTTGGAACGGTCAGAAAATGAGAAATGCTTGCAAAGTTGGTCATATATGTCATCTTTGACAGCTTGATCAATAAGGTTCCAATTGTCTGGTCCACCGACTCCCACGTTCATTTTTCCCAGCGACAAACACCGGGCTTTAAAGTTCAGCACGTCATTCCTATCACTCGTCGGGTTATTCCCGAGAATGGAGAAGCCAATAGGCTTCTTTTCATTTGAGCGGGAGGCATCATGAGTGTTGGATTGAGGCGTTAAAGCAACGGGAGTGCTGGATTGGGGCGTAGGAGCACTTGGGGTTGGACTTTGTGAGGAGTGAACCATTGGTGGAGTTGTGAATTGCTCACCCATTGGTGTTGAGAATCCAGGTTCTGCACGAGGTGGTGAACCTCGTTGTGGTGTCACATCGGCACTTGGTACCCTAGGGTTGTTTCCTCTCGACATTATCTACAAAAAATGAAAAATATAAGTGAGTAAATAATTATAATAATATGAAATTATAACTAATTAATCAAGCTTAATTAGTTATATATATATAGATAGATAGATAGATACCTTTTCAAAGTAAGACTTTAGAATAAGTTCAATGTGTCTGATCTCCATCCATTCGGTATTAGTTTTTAAGAACCTATGAATTTTTGCACGTGGCCAACTAGAAGGAAGGGTATCTATGATTGATGTGTAGATGTCAACTCGGAATCCCCTATTTCTCAACTTGTTGGCAAGATTCAATTTTACGTGCATGTGGCGCGAGACATCACAGTCTATGTCAATGCTCTCTGTACGCAGTTGTATCCATAATAGGTGGATTTTTTTTTCCGCCTTCTCCAACAACGTAACCAAGGTCAGGGCTATGTCGGGATTATGCGTGTGAAATATGTTTTGTATAACGTCATCCCAGTTTTCTGGTAGAGAAAATAGAATACGATCGAACAAGTAATCTTGCTGGATATCAAATCCATGATTTATAAGGTAGCTAAATCGTTCGATCTTTTTATTTCCGTACCTATAAATAGGAGTACCCTCTATATGACGCACGCTAATAAAAGAGTTATGTGTGCGGTCTAATTGCAACCTGTCCCACTCTTGTTGACAGTATTTATCACCGTGCCTCATTTTTCCTGAGAAAAGTATACGAGGGCATGAATACGAGTCCTGCTATTAAGGTTTAGGTTTGAAAGTTATGAGAGTTTAAACATACATATACACATAAACAAGACAAGCATATGTGTTATACTTTTTCATAGGCAAATCAAGAGCACACCCAACAAATTTAATAACATATACATTTATCGACACTAGTATCAATTCAATAAATTCAACATAGTATCCAACAACCAAGCCAACAATATCTCACTATAGTAATGTGTACACGTGTTTGCGACTCATATGTAAAAAAAAATCATTTAATTATATTTCTCAAAATAAAAATACACACGCATATTTTGATTAAAAAAAATACACACATATACAATCTAGGGTTTATTGACATAATCTATGCATACACACACATACAAGCTAGGGTTTATTGACATAATCTATACATACACACACATACTATTTAAGGTTTACTAAACCCTAATATTTTTTTTGACATAAATATATACATACACATACATACAATCTATACATACACACACATACACACATACAAACATAAATCTACACATACATACACAAAAATTAGGGCTTTAGTTAGAAATCACGAAATCCAAATGAATCAATACATACCAACTGAAATCCAAATGCAAATCCAATAGAAATCCTAATGCAAATCCAATAGAAATCCAACCGAAATCGCAACTGAAATCGCAGCTCGAAATCGCAAAAACCCTAACAGCAACGAAGTCGGACGTAATAAATGAGAAGCTGGGAATATTTCTTTTTAAGACTAGGCTATGGTCACGGCCTAGAGCCCTGACCCGATGTGCGCGACCCATTAATGAGCATGATTTCTGGCGATTTCGACCTGGTCACGGCCAAGAGCCGTGACCCATCAATGACTTCGATAATGGTGTTTCCAAACTGGTCACGGCCAACAGCCATGACCCATGCGCGCGACCCATCACTTTCTTGCAGAACAATGGGGATTTTTATATGGTCACGGCTATGGGCCGTGACCCATAATGCGTGACCCTTTTCCAACAGCCTTGGTGTTTGAATGATGTATGGTCACGGCCCATAGCCGTGACCCTTAATGTGTGTGTTTTCTACTTCGTCGCGCCCTTAGTCACGGCCCAAGTCCGTGACCCATCCGCGACCAGTTTAGAGGGATTTTTGGCGCCAAACTGGTCACGACCTGGTCACGGATTTGGGCCGTGACCGACCCGCGACCAGTTTGGAGGGAATTTTGGCGCCAAACTGGTCACGGCCTGGTCAGGGACTCGGGCCGTGACCCTCTATGGTCAGGGATTTATTCCGTGACCATTTCCAGAGCATGGATAATTTAATGTGGTAATAAAATTGGTCACGCCAAAAATTGAGTGGGTCACGGCCCAAGTCCGCGACCATCTGGTCGCGGACTTGGGCCGTGACCCACTGGGCGTAACCATTCGCAGGATTTGGTGTAGTGATAATACCAAAGTGTCAAATTAATATTTTTAATCCAAATCACAAAACCCCACAATTCTTGACCAGTCCCCCCCCCTCTCTCTCTCTCTCTCTCTCGTCACATCTAGAGAGAGGGAAGGAACTTCAGTTTATATGAAGTGATAATAGTTTGGAGCTTCAATCCACTATACCTCGGGTCACTGTTTTGAGAAAACCCTACTTTGTCCATCTCCAAACCCTTCAATACAGCCTGATGATCTCCCAATAAACAACCCTCTCGATCCCTCCGCCATGTCCGACTAACACCCATCCACATCGATCCATTTCAGTAACTCCTCCCTTGATGCCAAAGCTACGGCCTTATCCAAATTAAAAACATTATACTATCAAATATCTCTCACATTCGCGATGAAGGGAGAGAATGAGATCTTCCTTATCAGGGGCAATATGATCACGCTTAACATTAGGTCAAAGATAATTCATCCATATCAGCCTACAACTTTTCCCACACCTTATATAGAAAATGGGTGAGTTGTAAAGGTGGATGGTTTTGGGTGATAAGATTTTTATAGAGAAAATGAAAGGAAAGTAGAAATAAAGAGGGATAAGATAAGACATAATGGAAAAGGGTGAGAGAAATGAATTGAGGAGAGAAGGAGACAGCATTTTGGTGGTGTGGTTTTTATTTTCAAATGGTTTAAAATCATGTAATTAAATAATTGTACACGTGTAGCTTAAGTTCACCTTCAAGCTACAACTTTATATATATACATAGATACCACTCAAATTTAATTTTTACTTCATTATATCACACATAGGGCAACCTACTATTTAAAGTGTAAAATTCCATTTTACACAATTTCCTTCCTTCTCTCTACACATCCAAACCTTTAAACTTCTCAACTTTAAACTTCAAAACCTCTCAACTTCTAAAGTCAATAACAAATCATAAACTACAAATTACTCCTATACAGGTTGGTACTCAAAGTTAATATGAATAATGTTTGAAAACCTCAGAAAATAATGTTCGTAAACAGGTTGTTAAACTTTAAAAATCAAACTTGGCCTTGTGCACTTGAAACGATTTATAGTTATTGGTAAACTTGACAAACCAAACCAACTGAAAGTTGTTAAACTTGAATCGCTTTCATAAACAGGTTGATAAACTTTAATCGATTTCATAAACAACGAACGAAACTAACTAATCGTTGAATTTTTTTTTTAAACGAATTGGTTTTTGTAAATTTATGGTTGTTTTTTAAAACGAAAATATGATGATTTCGGGTTGTCTAGAAAGAACCACATTACTGAGGTAACTAGGGTTTCGTTCGGGGTAAAACAAACAAAAATACAACCCAATCTCGTTATGTTTATCACGGTTGAATTTACTCATTTTAACTTAACATCATTCGGGTGCTTTACCCTGAATTGTACAAAATTATTCATCATATTTATGACAAACCAATGTTGGCTTTGTGAATAACTGCATTCAGGAAAAACATCACGAGATGTGATCCCCTATTCGTTAGGTTTCTGCAGAGCTAATGTGAATATTTCGGGGCTAGCCCCGAATGAAGATTGAACATTGTTTGGATCATTTATCTTTGCATGTTAGTTATTAATGTTTATAATTTATTCATGTATATTGGTTATCACGTGTATTAGTTTTTCATGTATGTTAGTTATTAATGTAATTTAGTTATTCACATGCTATCTATATTTGTAATATATTCTTTTATATTAGTTTTTTTTATCTATATTAGTTATTGATGTATTTTAGATATTTACACGTGTTTAATATTTTTACTTTATTAACATGTGACCTCTGTTTTAATGTAGGTCATAAATGAATAAAGTTATATGCTACTCACATTCTAAGAGGAGGTCGGTTACTGCTTCTGAGAGGAAGCGTCAGGAAGAAATTCATGCTTTATCTAGTGCTATAGAGGACCAGGTTTTAATTGGTGCACAAGGCCACGTTGATATTATGTTAGAGGGATATGTTGAGGCTCCTTTAGAGGGCCATGTTGAGGCTCCTGCAGAGTGCAATGTAGAGGGCCATGTGGAGGATCTTGCTGAGGGCCATGCGGAGTCTCCTATAAAGGGCCATATTGATGCTATTGTTGATGTTGAGGCTCCTGTTAATGCTGAGTTAAGCCATGCTGGCCCATCCACTAACCCATCACAAAGACAACACAAGTCGACTATCGCATATAGTAAACAGAAGGTAGCCGATGTCGGATCATCGACCGAGGCATATGGGGGTCCTAAGGAACTTACTCTTTTAAAGCATTTCAAGGACCATGTTGTCTATGGTATATGGATCGAATTAGTGGTATTCACATTTCCTATGGTATATGGATCAAACCCTAACCTTAGACAAGTAGACACATATCTAAACCTTCAATTGTCGTTCGCTTACACCTCCACGATATCTTTAACAAAACCTCTATAAAACTCGGGTATCTCCTTCAGGTACTTCTTGTAAGTGGGCATGTAGTTAGGGCACCATGGGGCGGGGTGTGTGAACTCTGTAAAATAAATATTATTTTTAGGCCTCTAGAAAATACGGTGTTCCTTCTCTATTGATTCCCTCGCGATTTCGAAGACGGGGGATCCCTTTTCGTTGATTTCTCGTATTTTTGATCACGAGTAGTCAGTCTTTGACCCAGCGACCGACCCTTCCCTTGCTTAAGCACGAACGACTCAAATAGCCTCACAACGATAGAACAACCTATGTTCTTCAATTTACGTAACATGGCCCTTAATTCATCTACATTTGACCTTCCCGCCTCTATTTAAATAATTTTAATCTCGGCTCATAATCAACCATATGGTACTTGACTAACTCGGGAACCATAGATAATTTGCACCAATGACTATCCACATCCTCCTAAAGTATAGCCCGACCATCCATTAGGTAGATGACCAACTCATGAGCACAAGGTATATCATAGACATTTGCGCACGATATGGAGGCAAGATTTAAAATCCATGCCAATATTGTCATATATTTTTAGTTCCTTTAGAATTAGGTCAATCGCATAGTGTGAAACTCGACCAATTAGCTTACGCATTAAAGGAAGATTATACGAGCGCTTTATTTTCGGCAATGAATCCTTAAACTCCTTCATAATTTTTGTAACCTACAATTCAATGTAATTGTGCATGCCGACAATCACCTTATCAAAAGGTAGTTGAGAACTCTCCAAGTGTTTCTTCATCTTATTGTGCGCTCCTTCGCACCGATTTGTAGTTAGGTTATCCCGGTATTTTATCATATTGGTCCATGCATGAAGGAAGATCTCCTTAAAATTATACCATGCGTAATCAATGTAGTTTAGAGTGTTGGGGTATGCAACCCAATCCACATGAAATAAGCAACATGATTCGTTGAAATCAGCCTCCGTGGGGGATTCAACCAAATGAACCCAATCTCGTATGATTTTTGTTAGTGAATCGTAATCATGGATTTCCACATTGCGGTGAATATGGAAAGTGCACACCATATATCTTGCCGCGGGGAACACCACCCGCAATGCATTTATGCACGCATACTCTCGATTGGTGATGAAGACAATGGGGAGTGCAAATGGATCGAATATCGCTTTTAATTGGCCCAATGCCCAACGATAATTCTCTTCCTTATCTGTAATTAAAAATGCAAAAAAAAATGTTTAACGTAACCTCCATCTCAAACAAAGGCATCTTGTAACGGTTTGTCTTGGAAGTGCAATCGATAATTACAACCGAGGGAAAACACTTTGCCAATTGGATGGAGTTCGAATGAGCCCAGAATATTTCATCCACCTCTATCATAGAATCATTCATTATATACCAATATACATAGTTTTTATCACCAATCAACTTCACCAACTATTGTATCGTTGTTCTACCCTTCCCATTTGCTAATCCTTAGTTTTCCCTTGACATGGTAAATTATTTTCATTGTTGACACATTATTAACATTACAATATTTTATTATTGTTAGAATGGCGGTTTACTTCACCTCACTCAATGATATATCTTCAAAGATGTTTCTCTCCTCTAAAGTAAAACGCCCAGCATATGGATGCCCAATTAATGATTCTGAAAATTGGTGGTTGTGAACTCCACTTACAACCTGTAACATTTAACTTCAATTATCAAGTGGAATGCCCTTCAACAGAAACGAACAATTTCATTTTCTAGTCACCGTATCCTTGTTCCTATTTTTCTCACCCTGAGTTTTTGTTTTATTCTTATAATTCTTCTCATAATGGTCACGTTACTCCCATCCTCTCTCACATCCCAAATGTAAACGTCCCTTACGCATCTCCGAATGTGCGTTAGACTTGGTAGTTACTATTACTGTTCTAACTTATTGGACTTGCACTTGAGCACAGCCGACCAACACCTGACGGGTGGGAAATACTTTAGAATATATATATATATATATATGTGTGTGTGTGTGTGTGTGTGTGTGTGTGTGTGTGTGTGTGTGTGTGCATTTTAACCCATTTAAATAACTGCATGGATTGTGAGTGATAAAAATATTTGGTTCGCAAAGAAAGTGTCACTGACATAGACTCCTAAAAAAATATTAACTCATTTGTCCTGACAATCGATATTGATTAACGCCTCGTCAAATAATACGGAGTTGAAATCTATGAAAGCATCCTACATAAGTAAGAACATAATTATGTCATACATATTATCAAATGAATTATACATAAGGAATCACACATATTATCAAATGAATCATACATAATGATTAGATATATCCTACATAAGGAGTCATAAATATTATCAAATTAACCATTGTTAGGTAGGAATTCGGCATGGATGTAACAAATCAGGGTATATGTTTTGGTATGTACATGCCGAGTCAGGGTATATATTTTGGTATATACATGTCGAATGAATTTCATTTAAAAAATAGAACAGCGGTTTGGGAGATTTATCCTGAGATTTGACCTCGAACTCGGGGCCCCGATCCCAAACCACGGTTCGATTTTTTACCAATTTTTATTTTTTAAATCCTAAAGAACAAACAAAAAATAATATTAATATGACCTAAAAATTACCTCAAAAATATTATTTGGGGTAGTTTAATTGTGCTTAGTGGTCCCAAACCCATTGGTACCACCATGTATTGTTATTTGAAAGTTTGATAACAAACCCTAGTTATTATGCGAGGATAAAGTTTATGATTATTATTGAAGATGATTGGTGTAATGGGGAACAAAATACAATCAATGCTATTTGATTGTATAGTGTGGACCAAAACCTATTGAATGTTCTTTGAATGAGGACAAAGATTATTAGAGTTTAGTGGGTAGAGTGAGATTGGAGTGTAGTGGGAAGATAGTGGTTAGAGTTAGAAATGTGTGAGAAATTGCATTGAAATTATTGTGTATAAAATATTTATATCACTTGGTGGCCCTTAGTAAAAACATTTTATATTTTGCTTGTGGTATTTTGGAGTAATATTTGGGATGCCCTTGGAGGCACCCTTAAAAAAGAATGTAAACTTGAGGAAGTCGTTATTTTACCAATTTAACATTTCCCCCCTAATTTGCCATCATATCCTACCAAGTATCACATTTATACCTATGTGACGATTCATCAAGACAATACAACTCAAGAGGATTGTTTTTGGAAGGTGAAATACCTAGATAAATGTTAGTGGTAATTCAGGAAAAAATACAAACCAGATTGATTTGACAACAAGCAATACGAGAAAATAGGAATTGATTGATGGCGTGATAAATTGATTTATTCAGTGACTTATAAGTTTTCAAATTTACGTATATTAAGAGATTTCAATCTCCCGTAAATATATTTCGTGACTTCTCATGAATGAAAGATATGAAATGTAAGAAATTCAGGATCTCTCTCTACTCACCTGATACGTCACGAATATTGCATTTATTACCCGTTAACTTATGCATATTTAGCCCCACATCGGGTACCGTAATTGCTATAATTATGCTTATTAATCATACAAACTTCATTTTATGCGCTAACATGTTATTCGAGATATTATTGAGTGTTTATAGGTTTTACGGTGCTTAGTGTAAGTTTCATCGCGTTCTAGTAAAATTTCGTAAAAGGTCGCACATTCAGGGGGATTTTTATAATTTCACACTTCGAGATTTTCTCTCGAAGTATCACGGAAGTTGTAGCTCTCGGGTCAAGCTTCGCGTGACCATGAACGGTGCTCGAATCTGATTCTTAACGAAGGAAGCACGAACCTTTAATCGGAGAAGAATTTTAAGGAATTTAATTTATATTTTATTAATATACTAACAATTTAATTAATGCCCTCCATGTCCCTTTCTCTTTTACCCATTTTTGCAGCAAACTTCAAATACAAATTGCAACTTTGGGTCTGTGCTCAGGTTTTGGCTTTTGCGAAATTAGAGTCTTGGGTAAAAAATTGGAGCATGATTTTCTTACCACACATGCAAATGGGTTTTGGCTATATACTTTATGAAGTTTGGGTTTCATGGTTTTAGCCATTAATGGAGGTGGTGGGTTTTACCATTTTAATGGAGGTGGAGTTTTTTTTTTTTTTGCCATTTAAAAAAAAATGAAGCTTTGGTCTTGGCTATGGCAACCATTATTGGTCTCGGGTTTCCACGCACACACACAATTATAGCAGCGAATTAGTGGTCTCGTCATGGAGCTATAGACATTGCAGGTCCTTTATTCCTCGGCCAAGGTGGACTGTGCAACAAGTGGGTATTGAACGATTTCCATGGCAGCCCTTATTATTTTTGTTGGAACTAGATGGCTTGGGATAAGATTGCAAACCTATAGGTGCGAGGCGAATCGATTCGCTACAAGAAAGTGGTCGAATTTTCTAGCGCCGAATTGATTCGCTAAGAGGCAGTGCTAAGGTCTCCCATTTTTGAATCTATTCGGACTCAGCCGAATCGATTCGGTCATCTGTTTTGCGCCGACCCTGTTTTGCTGCTATTTCCTTTTCTTTGTTCATTTCTATTTCTTTTTCTTTTATTTGTATAATTTAGGACTTATCCCCTAATTTCTTTTCTTTTTCTTTTTTTTATTCATTTTTTGCAACTTACTATAAATACACCACTTAGTGTATTTTTGTAAGGAGATGAGTTTTAATTCATTTTCTCTTAGTTTAGGAGCTAGGGTTAGTTTTATTTGGGGATTTTTGTGGATTGTTTCCCTTCTCCTCCATTTTGTTGTGTATCACCAATTTAATGTAAGTTCCTTCTTATTCCTTGTCTTCTCTATTTATTTATGCTTTGCATTTTATTTTCATGCCTTTTATTTATTTCTTACCTAGTTTAATTTGAGTAATTAATTTATTTCTTATTTTAATTATTAACAGTTGTTTAACTAGATTAACCATGTGTAGTGAGTAGTTATATAGGGTTTTGGTCGTGTGTCCACTATTGATGGGCGTCGAGCTCCGAAAATTAGGTTTTGTGTAAAATTGCATTTAATTGAAACCACGTATATTAAAATTAGAATATTATGCGTTTAACTTTCTTTGTCACGCAACGTTAGTATTTAATGTGATATTATGAATTTAATTCGCTTGTGATCGTTTTCGATTAAATATTTTATCTCGCAACTTTGAATTAAATTTCTTCTTGCGTGATGTTTATAATTAACTAAAAATGCTTGGTTAAATGTTTTCGAAATAAAATTCTAATTATTAGTTGTTCAGCCTATGGAGGGGATGCGATTCTGACTCTCGTATTATTAATATTGTTTAGAGTTAACTTCTTTTATTTTTCCCTTTTTCACCATTTTTAAACTATCACCTTTTACATTTTTATTCTTGAAATAATAAATCGATTATAATCTATACGACATTCCCTGTGGATTCGATCCCTACTTGCCGTTACACTTCCATTTAGTGTACCAAGTTGTGATATTTATTTTGTATAGGTCGTAAACACCCAACGACGTGTTTTAAATATAAAGTTTACACCTCATCAAAATGGCGCCGTTGTCGGGGAGTGTTTTGTTTTAGATTGTAATTGTTTTATTATTTCGTAGTATTTTTTCGTTTGTATTTGTAATCTTTGTTTTAACCTTTTTTTTGCAGGATTTGCACATTTGAGCGCAAAGAAACTTTGACTCTCGGTTATGCACTTTCTTGCTTGGATTCTCCATCTACGAACAATTCGGTAACCATGTCCTATTTTTATAGTTTAGTCGATCATTCTAATGATTCTTACTTTGGGGATAGTTTTCAAGTTTTCCATTTTCAAGAATTTCTTGAGATTGACGGGCATGAAAACATTTATCGGCATGAAAATTATTTTTGGCTGCTGTAGTTGGATGCATTATTCTAATCTAACGACGATTTTTATTTCGATACTTATGAATTTGAAGACGAGTTTCAACCAAATGAGAATTCCGAGGTTCGAGAGACAAGGAAGCCTACTTTGTAAGAAACATTTCTTCTTTTCAACCAAAGTGAGGATAACATTATTAGTACTAGATTGACACTCGACGCACTTTGCAATGAAATTGACTCTTTTTGGTGGAGACTTGTGCTTCACCTCAAATTTTTAAAGAGCATTTAATTGAAAGTCAGTCTTTCTCCCCCGAAATTCAAACTCCTTCCGACTATGAGTTGACTGAGATTGAATTTGGTTCATTACCATTTATGTTTTCTATTTTTGTATCATTAGAGGTACCGATTGATTCCTATGAGTCGGTAGAAAGTTTTAAAACTTATACACCTTTTGCCGACAAGGACTCTTTACCGGGCTTATTTTCCAACATGGATTGTATCCCCATGTGTGCACCACCTCCCATTCCAATTGAAATTTTTTTGGGAGGTGAATCGATTTTTCTTGGACCCCAAGTGTACCTCTCCCCCTTGTTATCCAAACCCCCCATCGTCCCCCAAAAATTTGTAATTGGCGATGGTTCATTTCTTACGCCTTACACATGTCTTCCGTTATTCAAACGAAATTTATATCTTTCGGGAGGCATGTTTTTTTTGGAGGGTCCACCATTAATCTTTCAAAGTCAAATCCCATTTTGGGTTGATCCTCAATTATTTAGACTTCTAGTGTATAGTTAGTGTGAAGTCCAAATAGTAGGTTGTAAATAGTTAAAAAAATTATTCTTTCTTTCTTTAGTATTTCTTTCCTTTTAATTTAGTCTAGTGTAATTAGTTAAACTTTTTATTATTATTTTTTGTTATGGTCGATACTAACTTGTTTTGTAGATTCAATGAACTCGTACTTATCCGGGGATCGCTCCAATTTTGGGTAATATCATTATTTTCCTATCTTTATGTTGTGTTCTTAATGCGCATTGAGGACAATGCAGCATTTAAGTTAGGGGGTATAGGATGTTTTATCCATTTCTTTGTTTTTTCCATGGATTTTATCACATGTTAGTTTCTAAGTATGCTTGTTTAGAAAAAAATGAAAATTTTTCAATTTTCTTTCTTTCTTTTTTCTCTTTTATTGGGTATCTTGCTTTGTTTCCGATGATAAATTTCAATAATTGCCCAATCCATTAGACAACTCAATGATGCATATTCTCGATTTTAGAAGTTATTAGACTTTAGTCCTCAAATCATTGATATTATGAATAACTTCATGAATTAAACATTAATCCCATGAGCACATGCGTTTTTTTTTATTCATTTGGTTTAAGATTTTTATAACTCGGTAATCTTTTATTGCATTGTATACACTTACACCGAGTGAGGCTAGAGACTTACCTTCATCTGTGAGTGTATACACTATTCTTTCATCGTTGAAAACGTTGAATTCGTCGGTAATCTCACTACTCCTTCATTTGATCGTTCATTAATTGAGTTCATTTTTGAAATGTCTTACTTGATCATGATTTTCAAAATTTATTTTGACTCGAGAATTGCGTAAACTTTAGGAAATGATCATAGGCAATCTTTGTTATATCACCAATATTAGCCTTGACCTCATCTTTAATGTTTCCCTAGTCAACCCCTTTGAGCCTAAATATAGTCTTTCATTTCATATCCCCAAAATCCCATAACCAACTCCACATTGGAGTTATAAACCATACATATTACCCTCCATACCTTTGTTTGGAATGATACTTGGGATTGAATGATGTTAGTGTCTTGTGGTTGCAATTAAGCATGTGAGAGTAAAAAAAAGAAGTGAAAAAAAAGAAAAAAAAAAGCCAAAATAAAGACAAAAGAGAAACATGAAAAAGAAGAAAAGAAAGAAAAAGTTTGTATATGTTGTATATAGTATTCAATAATCCTTGTCGCTCTCCAATTTCATATTTAATGCTTGTTATGGAAATCATATTCCAATTTTGAAATTGCCCACAATTTTCCATTATCCCAAATTTTTATCCCCGAACACTTTGAATCCGCACATGTTTCTTTCGTTTCATAACCTTAACCTCAAATCTACATTACAACCCTATACAAGTCCTATGTGATCTTAGGGTGATTTTAATTTAAAAGTTGAAATAGTTTGATAATCTGTGAAAATGCATTTCGCCTCTTTTAATGAGCGGTAGCTTTCATTGAGATTACAGTTTTTCATTTTCAATATAGCGTTATTCATTAGTGACATATGCGCGGCCTAGTTTTCATTTACATTTACTCTTTATGACCGCATGTCCCGTGTATTACCTCCATTTTCATAGTGAATTCATTTGTTGAGTTAATGCCCGGTGAGGATTGACTTATATGCACACTCTAATGTTATCCGATTTATTTAAGTTTTGGCCAAATAATATGCACGTGCTCACCTCCCTCCCACTTTTTAGGTTTCAATTCTATGAATTTCGTTCTATATTGTTAATAACAACGGACTTTTCATGTGAATTCGTTTGCTATGCTAATTACGTGTTTGAAATCTTATTCATTATTGTTGAGTTTGTCGCATGTTGATTGGGCATATTTAGAGGAAACTATATGATGTTTGTGGGTTTCATCCCTGAAAACCCTCACGGCACGACACTCGTCCTCTAGGGTAACCTAGGGGTTTAATGACTTATTATATACGCTAAATGCAATCGTTCGCCCGTGAAAGTGACTTTTATAGATTTTGTATATATCTCTCATGTCTTGTGATTTTCTTATAGTTCTTCTTGCTTTGAATTTAATTAATAGGGACTAGCAATGTCTAAGTTAGGGGGTGTGATACATCACGAATATTGCATTTATTACCCATTAACTTATGCATTTTTAGCCCCCTCGGGTACCGTAATCGCTATAATTATGCTCATTAATCAGACAACCTCTGTTTTATGCGTTAACATATTATTTGAGGTATTATTGAGTGTTTGTAGGTGTTACGGTGCTTAGTGTGAAGTTTCGTCGCGTTCCGATAAAGTTTCATAAAAGTTCGCACATTCAGGGGAATTTTCATAATTTCACACTTCAGGTTTTTTGCTCGAAGCATTCACGGAATTGTAGCTATCGGGTCAAGCTTTGCGTGGCCGTGAACGCTGCACGAATCGGATTTCGAATGAAGAAAATACGAAACTTTAATCGGAGAAGAATTTTAAGGAATTAAATTTATATTTTATTAATATACTAACAATTTAATTAATGCCCTCTATGTCGTTTTCTCTTTTACCCACTTTTGCAGCAAACTTCAAATACAAATGGCGATTTTGGGTTTATGCTCGGGTTTGGATCGAGTTTTGGTTTCTGCAAAATTGGAGCCTTGGGTCCGAAATTCGAGCATGATTTTTTACCACACACGCAAATGGGTTTTGGGTACATACTTTATGGAGCTTGGGTTTCATGATTTTTGGCCATTAATGGAGGTGGTGTTTTTTAGCATTTTAATGGAGGTGGAGTTCTTTTTTTTGGCCATTTTTTTTTGGAAATGAAGCTTTGGTCTCAGCTATGGCTACCATTGTTGGTCTCAGGTTTCCACGCACACACACAATTATAGCAGCGAATTGGTGGTCTCAGCATAGAGCTATAGCCATAGGAGGTCCTTTGTTCCTCGGACAAGGTGGATTGTGCAGCAAATGGGTCTTGGACGATTTCTATGGCAACCCTTATTATTTTTGTTGGAATTAAATAGCTTGGGAGAAGATTGCAAACCCACAGGTGTGAGGCGAATCGATTCTCTACGAGATAGTGGCTGAATTTTCCAACGCTAAATCGTTTCGGCAGAATCGATTCGCTAAGAGGTAGTACTCAGGTCTCCCATTTTCGAATCGATTCAGACTCAGCCGACTCGATTCAGCCCTCTGTTTTGTTCCGACCGTGTTTTGCTGTTATTTCCTTCTCTTCTATTATTTCTTTTTCCTTTTTCTTTTGTTTGTTTAATTTAGGACTTATCCCCTAATTTCTTTTCTTTTTCTTTTTTTATTCCTTTTTTGCAACTTACTATAAATACACCACTTTGTGTATTTTTGTAAGGAGATGAGTTTTAATTCATTTTCTCTTAGTTTAAGAGCCAAGGTTAGTTTTATTTGGGAAATTTTGTGGAGTGTTTTCCCCCTCCTCCATTTTATTGTGTATCACTAATTTAATGCAAGTTCATTCTTCTACCTTGTCTTTTCTCTTTATTTATTCTTTGTATTTTATTTCCATATTTTTTATTTATTTCTTGCCTAGTTTAATTTGAGTAGTTAATTTATTTCTTATTTTAATTATTAATTAGTTATTTAATTAGATTAACCATGTGTAGTGAGTAGTTAAATAGGGTTTGGGTTGTGTGTCCGCCATTGATGGGCGTCGAGCTCCGAAAACTAGGTTTTGTGTAAAATTGCGTTTAATTGAAATCGCGTGTATTAAAATTAGAATATTATGCGTTTAACTTTGTTTATCACGCAACATTAGTGTTTAAAGCAATATTATGAATTTATTCCGCGTGTGATCATTTTCGGTTAAATATTTCATCTCACAACTTTGAGTTAAATTTCTTCTTGCACGATGTTTATAATTAACTATAAATGCTTGGCTAAATGTTTTCGAAATAAAATTCTAATTATTAGTTTTTTAGCCCATGGCGGTGACGCAATCCTAATTCTCGTTTTATTAATCTTATTTAGAGTTAAGTTCTTTTATTTTTCCCTTTTTCACAATTTCTAACCTATCGCCCTTTGCATCTTTATTCTTGAAATAATAAATCGATTATAATCTATACGACACTCCCTCTGAATTCGATTACTACTTTCCGCTACACTTCCATTTAGTGTACCAAGTTATGGTATTTGTTTTGTATAGGGCGTAAACACCCAATGACGTATTTTAAATATAAAGTTTACGCCTCATCATCACCCTTAAGGTTTGATTTATCTTTCTTGATATTCTCTCTTTGTTGCATTTTCACATCAATTTTTGTGTTGGAGCACGAGGCCCCCACTTTTAAAACATCTTTTAAAATTAAATATTAATTTCCTTTCAGTGCGGAATAGGATGGTACAAATACAAACACTACACTACACAACCTACCAATTTTAATTTCTTTCAAATTAAAATTAAACTAAACTAAAAGTGACAATAAAATCAACTACAAATAAATTTTCACTTAAACACATTAACTCAACTCAACTCCTAAAGTTTGCCTAACAGGATTAATTCATTTTGCAAATTAGCCCAAACCAAGTTTATCAAATTAAAATCAATGACTTGCACTAAATTAATTAAATATTACTCAAATTAATTTTAGCACCAACTTAAGCATGAGTAGTGATTAAAACCATATTTTATCTTTTAGTCCTAAGCATGCTTCTAGGTGATATAGCAAGATAAAATAAATCGTAAACCACTACGCCGCGATGTACGAGGAAAACCCATAACGGGAAAAATCTCGGACGACCCCTAGCCTTAAGTCCACTAAGTACGAAATTTTACAAATACAAGACAGATGACTTACACAACTCGACTCGACTTCCTTCAAGCATTGATTTTAATTCCGTACTTACTTACACAACTCGACTCGACTCCCTTCAAGCATTGATTTTAATTATGTACTAAGGGTTCTTTTGTATCAACCTCTGATTAGCCGACAATCCCGGACTCCACCAGGACCTTAGAATCCATCAATGAAGCTTTTGGGAACAACCATCAACCACATATGGTGCCTTTCACTATGTGAGAACGCAGCAGCAAAAATAAGTCTTCTTCTTTTAGGGATGTAGAAGTAAACCCAAACTTCTCTTCTTTGAGGTGTAAAGAAAAACCCGGTGACAAACACTCCAAGCAAAGATATATATGAAGAAACTTGGAATAAACAAATATGGGTGTAAACAAAAGTGTTTAAGAATTTTCTTAAAAAACACACACTCAAAACATGAACTCGTTCATTGTGGAATTAAGCTCACAAAAACTCTCCCTTGGAGATTGTAGATTATGAAAAAGTTGCTTTTGAAAGAGTTGGTTCCTGCACTTAGTAATCCTGAAAAAAGTTAGAGGGGAAAAGTAGTGGGAACATGGAGAAAACTGCAAAAAACTGCCAAAAAACTGTTCCCGCCAAACTCGTTCGAACGACATTTTCATTTGAACGAATTTTTAGTTCGAACAACTTTACTAACGATGTTCCAATGAGAAAAAGGAAATCTCGTTAGAAGTCTCGTTCGAACAACCTGGGAATCTCGTTCGAACGAGATTCCAGTTCATTCGAACGAGGTGTAAGAAAATGGAAAATTCTTTGTTAGCCCAAAACTTTTTATGAAAAGTTCTAAAAAATATTTTATGAGTAAAACAAAGTCGTTAAAACTATTCATAAAAAAATTATAAAATACACCCAATAAATTTTCAAGCTCCTATATATATATATATAATGCATTCATACCTTAGGAGCATTGGAATCCACATGTTGATGATGTCAAACTTGGCACGAAAATCGGTAAGAATATATTCTTCAATTTTTGACCGCTACATCTTCAACATATACTTGTCATAGGCTTGAAAGGATCCAACATGAACACTATCCTATGACTCAAATATTTTTATTCGGAATTGAGCCAACACTACATAAGACTCAATTGGAAATTTGTGTCCTTACAAATCTCCCCTTTTGGCTATTCCGAGATAAAAACCGAATGAAAATCCTAAAGGGCCGTCAAGCTCAACTAGACACAAAACATTCCACCCAAAATAAAAATACAAGCTTGACTCAAAACCCAAGGATGACTATCTTTGCCGATGAAAGTTGTCGCTAGAATAATTCCTGCACACTTAAGCAAAACATTAAACGCATAGGGAATATCAAAATATTAAATGAATTTCAAACAAATACTCCCCCTAAATTAATTCCCCTTTATCAAATGTGATCTACCTAATAAGGTAGCGACTCCCCCTGAGTTAAATCTCCTAAATTAAGATACGATTATAATAGGATTAGATATCATTTCTCCCCCTAAAACTACATAAGGGATATAAATATGGGAAAACAAGTAAAACATGATGATGTTTAAGGAAATAGGATCATTAAGGCATACATGCAACAATAAAATTCAACTAATCCACATAAAAGCATGAATATCAACTATGATGCGATAACAAAAGATATCAATAGATGTATTAATCTAAGCATGTGATAACAAATCGAAATACGCAACAATAATAGATACCAACTATGAATTAAAGCATAAATGGACTAGCTAGCAAGGCAAATACTTAAAAACAAACAATATCTTATATATGCATACTCTAAATATACCAATAATGCACACACACACACACACACACACATATATATATAGAGAGATATAAACTCATAAATGACACAAAATTAAAATAACATGAGTTTTTCACACTCTTATGGAATTAATGTGTCATATGGAAATGGAAGTGACGGGGCGTGAACTAGATACTAAAGAATTAAAACCCAATCACTTAAACATTTTCACGGAGTTCTCATTTGATTGCAAAACTTTATCACATTCAAAATTAGCCTTATGTGACGATATAGATTGAACTTAATGAACAAACAAACACAATGCATACAAGCCTAGCATGTTGATGATTCTACAAACCAATAGAGTCATGACATTGAAAGTACAACTAGGATAAACGAACATTGTGCAAAACCGTTGACAATCCATCCAAACTCCCTCAATATAAGCATATTATTTTAATCTTTTAAATGAATAAATCAACTAAACAAAATAGGGCTTGGCAAATACTTTCTTTTAATGCCATTATTCTTTTAGGCCTTTGGACCACGTATTTTTTTTAGGTCCAAGCAAACGGTGGCTTACTCACAAAGGATGATATTTCCTTTCGGATCCCTTCCCCGTGCACATATCATATATTAAATTTTTTAAACACACAATAAGCTCACGTGCAACGAATTTTAACATGCACTAGTTCTTCTAGGTCACATAATATGTAGATGACTAGATTGGTAGGAGAACACCTCAGAAAGCTCAAATATACAAGTGAAGTTAAGATTAACAAGAGCTCGTGCATGTGTGTGAAAAGGCATATAAAAGCGAATCCATTAAGCAAGTCAAACTTAAACAACTCCATGTAAGCATGATAAAGAACATTTTAAGGATTAGAATTTTAACCAAAAGTTCTAGTCACATGGAAGCGAAAAGATAGGATTCAAACACAAACATATGCCACAAAAGGTGTGTCAAACTAAAATACACACACAAAAAATCTTTTTTGAATTTTTGAGATTTATAAACCAAACAAAAATAACTCAAAAGACAAACAAAAATCATTTTGTATTTTTCATTAAGTCCAAATAACTCACAAAAGTAAAATACAAATGATAAAGAAAATCTTTTTGTATTTTTCATATAATGCAAACAAAAATGAAAGGAATAAAATACAAAAGATAAACATGTCATAAATCTAGCAAAGCATATATAATGAAGAAAGGACTAGAGAGTGACAAACAAACATACAACTAGCATGAATATATAGCATGTAGCACAAAAGCTAGTGTATGTAAAACATGCAAGCAATTACTCATAAGATATAGCAAGTGAAGAGTCGTGTGCAGGCATGCGAGAACCATAAAAAACTAGAAATTTCAAAAAAGGCATATTTTCTGTTTTAGAAACTCAAAAGGACCTTAAACGTAATAATTTAGCGATCCTAGCTCTGACACCACATGTTGGAAATGTAGACCCCCAATTTTAATTTTATAAAAATCAAATATTAATTTCCTTTTAATGCGGAATAGGATGGTACAAATACAAACACTACACAACCTACCAATTTTAATTTCTTTCAAATTAAAATTAAACTAAACTAAAAGTGACATTAAAATCAACTACAAATAAGTTTTCACTTAAACACATTAACTCAACTCAAGCCCTAAAGTTTGCCTAATAGGATTAATTCAATTTTCAAATTAGCCCAAACCAAAGTTTATCAAATTAAAATAAATGACTTGAACTAAATTAATTAAATATTACCCAAATTAATTTTAGCACCAACTTAAGCATGAGTAGTGATTTAAACCACATTTTATATTTTATTCCTAAGAATGCATCTAGGAGATATAACAAGATAAAATAAATCATAAACCACTACGCCGCGATATACGAGGAAAACCCACAACGGGAAAAACCTCGGACGACCCCTAGCCTTAAGTCCACTAAGTACGAAATTTTATAAATACAAGACAGATGGCTTACACAACTCGACTCGATTCCCTTCAAGCCCCTGACGCGTCTTCTTGTATCAACCTCTGCTTAGCCGACAATCCCGGACTCCACCAGAACCTTGGAATCCACCAATGGAGCTTTTGGGAACAACCATCAACCACACATGGTGCCTTTCACCATGTGAGAACACCGCATAAAAAATACGTCTTCTTCTTTTAGGGATGTAGAAGTAAACCCAAACTTCTCTTCTTTGAGGTGTAGAGAAAAACCCGGTGCCAAACACTCCAAGCAAAGATATATATGAAGAAACTTGAAATAAACAAATATGGGTGTAAACAAAAGTGTTTAAGAATTTTCTTTAAAAACACACACTCAAAATATGAACTCTTTCATTGTGAAATTATGATCACAAAAACTCTCTCTTGCTGTAGATTATGAAAAAGTTACTTTGAAAGAGTTGGTTCCCGCACTTAGTAATTCTGAAAAAAGTTAGAGGGAAAAAAGTAGTGGGAACATGGAGAAAACTGCCAAAAACTGTTCCCGCCAAACTCGTTCGAACTACTTTACTAACGATGTTCCAGTGAGAAAAAGGAAATCTTGTTTGAAGTCTCATTTGAACGACCTGGGAATCTCATTCGAACGAGATTCCAGTTCGTTCGAACGAGGTGTAAGAAAATGGAAAATTCTTTGTAAGCCCAAAACTTTTTATGAAAAGTTCTAAAAAAATATTTTCTGAGTGAAACAAAGTCGTTAAAACTATTTATAAATTTTTTATAAAATACACCCAATAAATTTCCAAGCTCCTATATTATATAAAATGCATTCATACCTTAGAAGCATTGGAATCCATATGTTGATGACGTGAAACTTGACACGAAAATCAGTAAGGATATATTCTTCAATTTCTGACCGCTACATCTTCAACATACACTTGTCATAGGCTTGAAAGGATACAACATGAATACTATCCTATGACTTAAATATTTTTATCCAAAATTGAGCCAACACTACATAAGACTCAATTGGAAATTTGTGTCCTTACAATTTGAGATTGTGTAAATAGGGCTTTAGGTCGTTTGGGTTTCTGACCAGTGGGAGTCTGTGTAGATATTGGACAAATGAGAAAGAATTTGACTTTATGAGATTAAATTGCGACGGGTGCTAGGTATTATGGTCTTTGACTTGCTTTGGTAATCTCGCTGGACATTATTCATCAACAAGGACAAAAGAAAAATGATTAGAGACTTCTAAGCAAGGGTTTTTCATCCACTGTAGTCTTTTACACTGCTGATTTTTTTTTATTTATGAAAAAAGATTTGTATCTCTTAATTCATTAGTGTCGAGTATTGTCATCAATGTATTTGGTATTGTCTTCCAGAAATAGAATTCACCACTCAACGAATTTAGCGCAAGGCAATCAGGTTCAACTAGGACGCTATGTTTTTCTCTTGAGAATTTAAGGTGGTAATACTATATATCGCAAATAGTATAATTTAAATAGGCATCTAAAAAAAATTTCCTCGATTTCCTCAAACTACTTAAAACTAATTTATTTATTTTTAGTTTGGCATGCTGTATAAAATTTCTGGAATCCTGTATTTACACAACAACGAAATAGAAACTAAATTGAGATTTAAAAAATTCTGATTTTCCCGACTAGATGTTAATATAATTTTTTTGAAAATACATTCCAAAAAAGTTGAGAGTTTTTAAAAATAATATAAGATGTATATGTATATGTTTATATTTATTTATGTTTTATTTTTTATTTATTTGATTATGAATATAATAATGATGCAAAAAAAATTTAAAAGGTCTAGCTTAAATGTTTGTTGAGGGTTAAATTGTTCCTCCACATGGACCACCGAGATGGGGATACCAGTCCTCATAAACATCCACCTCAAGGCTTCTCATATACTTGTTTGGCCGCAGAGATACTTGGTCAGCCAACTAGCCGATCAAAACTATAAAGGAGAACCATCAAAGAGGGGAAATGTCACTCACATGGGAGCTACCAACAACCATTCCACATGTGCATTTGAAGATCAACAGTCTCATTTATTGTATATAAGTGTAAATGCTTGAATATATAAAATCATTCCATACCTTGGTTTCCTAACCACTATAAATAAATTATCTCCCTTAGCTCAAGAGACACAAGTCAGCACGAGCAAGATTGCACTCAGTTTTATGTAACTACCCCCAACTACAATATCATAATCGTGGATGTACTCTTTTTCCTTAGCCGAACCACATTAAAAACTTTTGTTGTCTTGCTTGCATTGCTTAATCTTTATATATATCTATTGGTGATTATAGAATTGGTACTATCAGGATAAGATTATATTTATACTAATTTTAGACATAAAAAAATTGGCATCGTCTGTAGGAAGATATAGTTCTCTATTAGCTCTATTCATTAGTTCACCTTTGAGTCCTTATTGAAGGATGACTGATATTCCAGAAAATAGCTTGTGGCTCGGGGTAATACTGTCACTTCGTCTGCTCCACCTAGTGCATCAGATCTCTAAGGAATCTTAATCAACCTTGCTAAATGGAAGAGGCAGTGCAGGAGACGGTGAGGAAATTACCCCAATCACTACATACCAAGTCTATAGTCGCTCCATCCCATAGAAGGGAAATGACGCCTCTTCTTCCTAGAAGTGAAAGAATTAGATATTCCAAGTCCTCGCGTGACAGGTCTTATCACCCAGGTTCAACTTCTTTAATCAGATCCACTGATCACTATGATAGTTGGTCTTACATTTATGAACGACTAAGCCCCTGGAGAGGTTGAGCAAGGCCTCCGCATTTGATTATCTTAGCCCCATGAAACTATAGGATATCACAAAGAGCCATTAAGATCGTGCGAGCATCGATAAAGATCACTTAGGTCTAGAGCAAGTATCTGAGGATCCACGCATGCTGAGCAGACTTTTCAGGAAGATAGTTCAGCATAAATGCGTGGTAGAGTTGCGAAAGTTGTATCAATCATATCTAAGCCAGAAGATCACTCTTGGAAGGGATCAATACGGAGACTGAAATATCGTCTTGCAAAAATGGCCAAGACTAAGAATAGTCTACAATGAAGTTTTATGAAGGGATCTCCATTCATTCTAGCCATTGTGGATTTCCCTACACCTTTCAAATTCAAGCCACCAGTAGTCACTCCTAAGTATGATGGTAAGACTGATCATATCCTCTATATTGAATAGTACCAGGCTGCAGCTGATATCTATTATGTTCCTGATGAGATGCGTTGCTGAGCTTTCTCAAGTACCATCACTGGATTAGCCCAGATATGGTATAACAATTTACCCCGAGGATAAATTTCCAATTTTTTCATCAGTAATTTCTATTTTGGGGCAAAGTCAAGCAAGAGAGTATCCCATTTGTTGAGTGTTCGCCAGCGACCAGGAGAAACTACTCGAGAGTATATTACTTGCTTAAATAATGAGAAGTCAAATGTGGTAGATTATGAAGAGAAAACTGATATCACTGCCCTAACTACAAGAAAAAACACATTTCGCAACACATAAATTATGTCGCGAAATGTATTAATTATGTTGCAAAAGACATTTCGCGACATAAGACTGCATGTCGCCCCCGTGTCGCAGTAGCCCTGTCTGGGAATGTATTCCGCGAGATACATATCGATGTCGCGGAATGTATATACCAATCGCGACAGGATACAAGTCGCGAAATGTATATTTATTAAAATATACATTAATATTTATTTTTTATATTAAATAATACCTTACCTTTCGCGACATAATGACATGTCGCGGAATATAGTTCTTTACGCGACATGCCATGCATGTCGCGGAATGTCATTCTTTACGCGACATGCCATACATGTCGCGTAATGTCATTCTTTTGGCGGCATGCCATACATGTCGCGAAATGTCATATTTTAGGTGACATAATAAACTTGTCGTGAAATGTCATCTAATTAGGCGACAGTGTATGTCGATAAATGTCATTTATAGTGCCACTAAAAGTCATTATTCAGAATATGATTTGATTTTTAGCAACACCCACGTTATGTCGCTAAAAGAGATTTTTTTCCAATAAATAATTCCAAAAGATGATTGCAAGCTGCATATATATAAATTTTTACCATGATATAACCTGTATAAATATGCATCCAAACTATCACATAAAATGACGCCATATTCAATTCTACAATTCTTCGTTATAAGACATTTCATTCCATTCAAATGAATATGATTACAACAAATGTTCAAAATAACACCAACTACAAAAATAATACACATTTCGCTAGAAACTTTGAGTCATCCAATCAACTAGCCCAATGAAATCCATCATCAATCTATGACAAGAAACAAATAAACACGTGTTAACCATAATTGAATCACGTAATATGGAAAAAAAAATCTAATTTTATCATAAGTGTGCATCCTTTTCCTGTTTTTGATAGTCGTTTTACATTTTCGCGTCTCGATGCTTAACTTTCAAATTCGGGTATGCTTGAATTAATCAATTTAGAACATTTCATAATTTTAGAAAATTTTGACAGAGTTTCCTTTGTTTATTCACGAAATCCAACCCGTTTTAACATTTAAAATCAACTCGGAGATATCAACAAAAGCCATAAATAAATAATCAACAAAGCCCTTCCAACAATGGTCTTACTTTAGTTACACGCTCCACCCCCAGTTCTCAACATGTTTCCTAAACTTATGTTTGAGTTAATCAATTTTAAACGCTCAATAATTTCAAAAAAAATCGGTAGAGTTTCCTTTGTTTATTCAAGAAATCCAACATATTTTAACATTTAAATAAACTCAACGACATCAACAAAATCCATAAATAAATAATCAACAAATCCCTTCCAACAATGGTCTTACTTTAGTTACACGCTCCACCCCCAGTTCTCAACATGTTTCCTAAACTTATGTTTGAGTTAATCAATTTAAAACACTCAATAATTTCAAAAAAAATTGGTAGACTTTCCTTTGTTTATTCAAGAAATCCAACTTGTTTACATTTAAATAAACCCAACGACATCAACAAAAGCCATAAATAAATAATCAATAAATCCCTTCCAACGATTAAACATAAATAAGCTCATAAATAACTCAATCGATAAAAAGGTTTACACGCTGGAAGCTATTTTAGGTTTTCACCCATTAACGACATGTTTTAAGCCTAAGTCTAAATTTTTACAAATTATCATCGTATTATCAAAACGAGAGTCTCGTGACTACGCAGTAAGTTCCTACGTGTTACATTGGTCTCATGTGAGGTATTCGTGCCTCTTACGGGATCGTTTGGGCGTTGTTTTGGATTTTCACCCTCTAACGTCATGTTTTATGCCTAAGTCTAAATTTTACAAATTATCATCGTATTCTCAAACTGGAAGTCCCGTGACTACGTGGTAAGTCCCTACGTGTTAAGTTTGTCCCGTGGGAGGTGTATGTGCCTCTTACGGGACTGTTTAGGTGCTATTTTGGGTTATCACCCGCTAACGGCATATTTTTAAGCCTAAGTCTATATTTTTACAAATTATCATCGTATTCTCAAAACGAGAGTCTCGTGACTATGCAGTAAGTTCCTACGTGTTACATTGGTCTCGTGTGAGATGTTCGTTCCTCTTACGGGGTCGTTTGGGCATTATTTTGGATTTTCACCCTCTAAAGTCTTGTTTTAAGCCTAAGCCTAAATTTTACAAATTATCCTTGTATTATAAACCCGAGAGTCTAGTGGCTACGAGGCAAGTTTTTACATGTTACGTTGGTCCCGTGGGAGGTGTTCGTGCCTCTTACGGGACCCTTTAGGCATTGTTTTGGGTTTTCACCCACTAACGACATATTTTTAAGCCTAAGTCTAGATTTTTGCAAATTATCGTCTCGAAATGAGAGTGTTGTGACTAGGCGATAAGTTCCTACGTGTTACATTGGTGTCGTGTGAGGTGTTCGTGCCTCTTACATGGTCACTTGGGCTTTGTTTTGGATTTTCACCCTCTAAAGTCATGTTTTAAGTCTAAGTCTTAATTTTGAAAATTATCCTCGTATTCTCAACCCGAGAGTCCCGTGAGTATAAGGCAAGTCCTTACGTGTTAAGTTGGTCCCGTGAGAGGTGTCTGTGCCTCTTACGAGGCTGTTTAAGGGTTGTTTTGGGTTTTCAGCCTCTAACGGCATATTTTTAAGCCTAAGTCTAGATTTTTGCAAATTATTATCCTATTATCAAAATGAGAGTCTCGTGACTACGCGATAAGTTCCGACGTGTTACATTGGTCTCGTGTGAGTTGTCCGTGCCTCTTACGGGGTCGTTTGGGCGTTATTTTGAATTTTCACCCTCTAAAGTCATGTTTTAAGCCTAAATCTAAAATTTAAAAATTATCCTCGCATTCTCAACCCAAAAGTCTAGTGGCTATGAGGCAAGTTTCTACTTGTTACGTTGGTCCCGTGGGAGGTGTTCGTGCCTTTTACGGGAACCTTTAGGCGTTGTTTTGGGTTTTCACCCGCTAACGGCATATTTTTAAGCATAAGTCTAGATTTTTGTAAATTATCGTCGTATTCTCGAAACGAGAGTTTTGTGACTACGCGATAAGTTCCAACGTTTTACATTAGTCTCGTGTGAGTTGTTCGTGCCGCTTATGGGGTCACTTGGGCGTTGTTTTGGATTTTCACCCTCTAAAGTCGTGTTTTAAGCCTAAGTCTAAATTTCACAAATTATCCTCGTATTCTCAACCCGAGAGTCCCATGACTATGAGGCAAGTCCATACGTGTTAAGTTGGTCCCGTGGGAGGTGTCTGTGCCTCTTACGGGGCCATTTAGGGGCTGTTTTGGGTTTTCATCCTCTAACGGCATATTTTTAAGCCTAAGTTTAGATTTTTGCAAATTATCATCATATTCTCGAAACGAGAGTCTCGTGATTACGCGGTAAGTTCCTACGTGTTACATTGGTCCCGTGAGAGCTGTTCGTGCCTCTTATGGGGTCGTTTTGGCGTTGTTTTGGATATTCACCCTCTGAAGTCATGTTTTAAGCCTAAGTCTAAATTTTACCAATTCTCCTCGTATTCTCAACTTGAGAGTCCCGTGACTACGAGGCAAGTCCCTACGTGTTAAATTGGTCCCGTGGGAGGTGTATGTGCCTCTTACGGGGTCGTTTAGGGGTTGTTTTGGGTTTTCACCCTCTAACGGCATATTTTTAAGCCTAAGTCTAGAGTTTTGCAAATTATCGTTGTATTCTAAAAATGAGAGTCTCGCGACTACGCAACAAGTTCTTACGTGTTACATTGGTCTCATGTGAGCTGTTCGTGCCTCTTACGGGATCATTTGGGCATTATTTTGAATTTTCACCCGCTAAAGTCATGTTTCAAGCCTAAGTCTAAATTTTGCAAATTATCCTCATATTCTCAACCCGAGAGTCTAGTGGCTATGTGGTAAGTCCCTACGTGTTACGTTGGTCCCGTGGTAGGTGTTCGTGCCTTTTACGGGGCCGTTTAGGGGCTGTTTTGGCTTTTCACCTTCTAACGACATATTTTTAAGCCTAAATCTAAATTTTTTCAAATTATCATCGTATTCTCGAAACGAGAGTCTTGTGACTACGTGGTAAGTTCCTACGTATTACATTGGCCTCGTGTGAGGTGTCCGTACCTCTTACGGGGTCACTTGGGCATTGTTTTGGATTTTTACCCTCTAAAGTCATGTTTTAAGCCTAAGTCTAAATTTTGCAAATTGTCATCATATTCTCAAATCGACAGTCCCGTGACTACTTGGTAAGTCCCTACGTGTTAAGTTTGTCCCGTGGGAGGCGTATGTGCCTCTTCGGGGCCGTTTAGGGGCTGTTTTGGGTTTTCACCCATTAACGACATATTTTTAAGCCTAAGTCTAGATTTTTACAAATTATTATCGTACTCTCGAAATGAGAGTCTCATGAATACGCTGTAAGTTCCTACGTGTTACATTGATCTCGTGTGAGGTGTTCGTGCCTCTTACGGGGTCGTTTGGGAGTTGTTTTGGATTTTCACCCTTTAAAGTCATGTTTTAAGCCTAAGTCTAAATTTTGCAACTTATCCTCGTATTCTCAACCCAAGAGTCTAGTTGCTATGTGGTAAGTCCCTACGTGTTATGTTGGTCCCGTGGGAGGTGTTCGTGCCTCTTATGGGGCCATTTAGGGGCTGTTTTGGATTTTCACCCTCTAACAGCATATTTTTAAGTCTAAGTCCAGATTTTTGCAATTTATTATCGTATTCAGTAAACGAGAGTCTAGTGGCTATGAGGCAAGTTTCAACATGTTACATTGGTCCCGTGGGAGGTGTTAGTGCCTCTTACGGGACCCTTTAGGCGTTGTTTTGGGTTTTCACCCGCTAACGACATATTTTTTAAGCCTAAGTCTAGATTTTTGCAAATTATCGTTGTATTCTCGAAATGGGCGTCCTGTGACTACGCTGTAAGTTCCTACGTGTTACATTGGTCTCGTGTGAGCTGTTCGTGTCTCTTACGGGGTCGCTTGGGCGTTGTTTTGGATTTTCACCCTCTTAAGTCATATTTTAAGCCTAAGTCTAAATTTTGCAAATTATCATCCTATTCTCAAACCGGCAGTCCCGTGACTACGTGGTAAGTCCCTACGTGTTAATTTTGTCCCGTGGGAGGTGTATGTGCCTCTTACGGGGCCGTTTAGGTGCTGTTTTGGGGTTTCACTCGCTAACGGCATATTTTTAAGCCTAAGTCTAGATTTTTGTAAATTGTCATCGTATTCTGAAAACGAGAGTCCCGTGACTACGCTGTAAGTTCTTACATGTTACATTGGTCTTGAGTGAGGTGTTTATGCCTCTTACGGGGTCGTTTGGGCATTGTTTTGGATTTTCACCCTCTAAAGTCATGTTTTAGGCCTAAGCTTATTTTTATTGTTGTATTTAGGCCGCAATATGCCCCTATTTTGGGCCAAAAGAAGCCCTTATTTTGGGCAGAAATTAACTGCTATTTTTTGGCAGAAAACAAACTGTTTTTTGCCCCCGTTTTGGACTATTTATGTTTTTTTGGCGTATTTATTTGGGCCATTTTGCTAACGTAATTAGTTGCTATTTTTCGCTACATTTTGGTCTTGTTTTGACCTATTTTTATTGTTTTATTTGGGCAGCAATATGCCCCTGTTTTGGGTCGAAATAAGCCCTTGTTTTGGGCAGAAATTAACTGCTATTTTTGGGCAAAAAATAAATAGTTTTTTGCCCCCATTTTGGCATATTTATGTTGTTGTTTTCTGGCCTATTTATTCTGGCCATTTTCAAACATAATTAGTTGCTTTTTTTCGAAGCATTTTGGCCTATTTATTTGAGCCATTTTGCTATTTAATGCTGCAATTTGTGAAGAGAAGTTGAGATTTTGAGACTAACCATGTTTCATTTGCATTTTGATAGGCACCTGATGAACTCTCTCTGCCATGACTTCTCGAAAGTGTCCCATTTTGCTCCAACAATGTCATTAAATTTTAAAATCTCCTATTCTGAGCAGCGTTTAGTTCTTCAAGAGACGATTTCTTATCTTTCAAGTTTCTCAACTCTTCATTATGAGATCGGGACTGTGCTATGACTATTAAAGTGTTAGAGGTCTTTGGACCGACACCAAATCCTCTCATATATCCCGACTTCTTACCAAGTACCTCAATTGCTATCTCCTCCCGTGACATCGGAACTGCGCCGGGCTCCTTTAATCTCGCATCTAGCTTTAGAAACTCATCCTGTCATTTTTTAAATAAGTATATATATATATATATATATATATATATATATATATATATATATATATATATATATATATATATATATATATATATATATATATAAAACAAGGTTTGCCTTATTAAACACCAAAAAGGATAAAAGAGGGAAATAACCGAAACATATATGTGTCTCCTTGCACTTATCACTCATACAATCATTCTTTCTCTTACTCCAATGAGATGTCTTAAAGAATTCCACAATACCAGGTTTCACTCCGGTTTCATGCTCCTAAATTCAAAAACAATCCATGTAAGAATATAATCATAATAGTTGATGATGCGTGTGAAACATGTCTAATATTCACAATATAAAGAATATTATTGTGACACGTAAATTGAAATCGAATTTAGTAAGGCTAAAATCAAGTTGAGAACTATATAATAATTTAGAAATTAATAAATGCATCACCTAGATTGACATCGCAGCTACAAATGATGGTGATCCGCATGCATGGTTCCAAGGCAAATGTGCACGTGCCTTTTTGTTTTGGTCTGACCGCACCTTAAAACATAAATAGGAAAAGTTATATCAATCATAATTTGTTAATATTATGATGGTAGTACAGTATTCACATTGAAGAAAAAATGTAAAAGTTGTGTGTTGAAAGTTATTAATCATAAATAGTAAAGGTTACCAAAAAAGCCTTATCAGCCCAAGTGACATCAAACATGTAATCACAGTCCTCTTTCTTAACCCTTGGATATGGTTTGATTTTGGGATCAACTCCATCCTCCATTAGTTGTGAATAATGTGCATGCATCTTGCTCTTCCAATCACGGTATCTACTCTGACACTTCCTATTAATGGAAAATCTAACATCATTGTCATCATCATAATCCTCGATATCAAACTTATCCTTTAATAGTAATATCGACCCTTCATAAATATTATATAAACATTATTTTAAATGAATTTATAATTATATTGAAAAATACCCAGACTCTCTGAATTATTAACTCCTTTATCGAGGGATCGATTTCATCCCAACAGGAGACGTTTTGAAGTGGGGTGACATTTTTTTATCTCTATGCCAAGTTGTTGTGCAAATATAGGATCATGTAATCCCACTGGTGCTCAATCACTAAGTGGGACCTCAACTTTAAGCTTCCCATATCAGCGCACAACTTTCTACGATATTTTTCCTACGGTAGGCCCCCTTACACGTTTCTTAGTAGGAGCTTTTAAAACAAGCGAACACATTATATATTGACAACATTAAATTAAATTAACATGTTGTATCCATTACCTATGGGTGCGAAAGAATGCAAAGAGGTATTAAACACTGCATGGGTTACAACCGCCTCAATTGTGGGTGTGGAAGAATGTGACAAAGTATTAAACATCACATGGGATGCATCTGCCCCATCCATGGGTGTGGAATAACGATGTGATCTTCTAAGAGGGGCCATGAATGAAACATGACAAACAATATATAATCAATAATTGGTTATGACATTCATAATAATTTCCAGGAGTACGTGTTTTTAGAGTTTTACTTTAATATGAGTGATAAAATCGAATTTAAATACACTTTCTAACATAAGATACCCTCTCTATTTGAGGATAAATACACTCATTATGGGCATCGTCTTCGACATCGTCAAAAGGTATATACTCATCGTCGTCCTCACTCACATTTGCTATTTTTTCCTTACCTGAGGTCGCCTGCTTGTTCTTCTCAACCACACTCCTTAAAGAATTTGCCAAATGACACACCCCAAGAGCAGTCATTCTCATTTTAATATTTGCAATATTATTCAGTCTTTCTTTCTCATACGCTGACACCATATGGGTCATATATCCAGGTTTGACCCATAATTTTTGTTTAGGGGGCATTTTGCAACTACTAAAACAAAAGTGAAATAAACTTGCATTATAAATAAAACACGAGACCTTGATTAAATCAGATAGTATAAACTAAATTACAAAAAGGAGAAAACGCATAAACAATGACATAAAATGTAAACATACAACATTGTTAAGAACATTTTCCATTGACTAAACACGAGTTACAAGACTACATGTGACTATCTATATCAAGATCAGAATCAAAATACATTTGCTCGTCACCCTCTTCCTCATCTCTATCCGTTGCAATCATTTCATCCTCGTCGTCATTATACTCTCTAGTCAGTTCCATAATTTTATCACTTGAGATAGTCTCGGGATTAGCATTAGTCCTATGATGTTGAACATTGCTACCCTCAACGAGAATTGAGATAATCCCATCGGTTTCATCCTGTTGGATCATTAGGTCCAAAAGATTCATCATCCTCTAACTCTGGTAATCCCAGGTTCTCCGGTGTTGGACCCGTTGTACGACTTGCCAATGTTCACCTAATTTTGTATCATTAACATAAAAGGCTTATTGCACTTGACTTGGTAAAACAAATGGATCATCTTTATACCAACGACTTCGTACATCAATGCTTGTGAAATGTGCATTTGTTTGTATTATTCTCGTACTACCGGTGTTGAATAACTCACAATGAAACAAAACAATTTTATGCCCGTAAATGTATGTCATTTCCCAAACTTTGCACAAGTAACCATAGAAGTCAATCGCACATCCCTCGTGTTCCCCCTTAGATACCAACCCACTATTCTGATTTCTACGATGATTCTCGCGGTCTCTAGTATGGAATTTGACTCCATTGCAAATGCAACCTGAATAAAGATTCACTATCACATTGGGACCATTTGCTAATGACCCGAGTTCATTAGTTGCTTCTTGAGATCTTTGCATTCATAATAGATTCATCTGAGAAAAAACATATATAATGTGTTACATGTTCATGTTAAATGTTAATTGAATATATGTAGATTCATTTAAATATCTTACTCGCTCTTTGAACCACTTCGAAAATGTTTGACGTTGTATTTGAGTTATGTCATGTGCACTTTGATTCTTTAGTAGAAGATTTTTGTGCTCCCTGTTTAATGAATTTTTTTTTATATATATTAAAAAAATCTTTCAAGTTGTGCATGTGTAATTAATTTGAATATACTCTAAATACGATTCAACCTCATCGGTGTTATACAACACAAACCACTTTGCCATATTAAGCTCGTTCTCAGACACATTGGCAGCTCTTGTAATTTGTCCAAAAGGACGAACATTTTCAATGAAAATCGTCAACCCTGGGCCACATTCACCACCATCCTCCTTTCGTTCTTCTCTATTAAAAGCAGTTTCGACGTGAGTAAGGTACACTGAGCAAAAATTTAAACACTCTTTAACAACGTAAGCCTCAGTAATGGAACCTTCTGGTCGAGCTCCGTTGGATACGTACTCTTTCAGCGTTCCAAGAAACCTTCACAAAAACACTTTTAAAGTCAATATTACATATGTAAAATAATTGGGAAAAATATCTCCAAATCCGTAATAAAACTTATTAATGTAACAATTACCTTTCAATTGGGTACATCCACCTATACTGCACAGGACCTGCAAGCTTAGCCTCGCGTGCTAAGTGAACCATAAAATGAACCATCACATCAAAAAAATCAGGAGGAAAAATCTTCTCCATCTTGCAGACTATCAGAACTATTCGTTCTTCTAACTTCTCCATATCACTCTTCACTAGTGTCTTGGAGCACAACTCCTTAAAAAAATTACCCAACTCAGAAAGAGTAATATAAATATTCTTAGGGAGGTCCCCTCGCATCCCAATGGTAAGAATTTGTTGAAGCAGTACATGGCAATTATGACTTTTTAGGCCCGTTAATTTACCAGCTTTTGTGGTCACACATTTCGAGATGTTCGCAGCATAACCATTCGGATACTTGACCGATTTCAGGAATTCATAGAAACCCTCTCTTTACTTCGGGGTCAATGTATATGCCGCTATAGGCTTGATAAAGGATCCATTGAGACAGTTTTGTAGATGCAATTATGTCCTTATGCCCATATCTTCCAAATCAAGACATGCCTTTTCAGTGTCTTTGTTCTTCCCATCCATGTTCAGTATCGTTCCCATCAGATTATCGCATATGTTTTTCTCTATGTGCATAACATCAAGGTTTTGATAGGGCTTAAGTTTCTTCCAATACGGGAGCTCAAATAAGATTCTTTTCTTTGTCTAATTCAATTCTGTTTGATCACGAGGTCTTTTCTTATTATTTGGATGCTTCCCAAACTTGACATCTGAAAGGCGATCCAACTGACTAAGTACCTTTTCCATCGATAATTCCATGGATTTAGTTCGATGCTCAACCTTATCGTTAAAGGCCCCACTCCTTCTCCAAGGGTGGTTATCTGGTAAGTAACATCTATGGCCCATGTATCCAATCTTACTTCTCAAGCATTGAGATAATGAATCCTCGTTACAAGGAGGACAAGCAAGATAACCTTCTGTGCTCCACCCAGACAAGTTACTGTAGCAGGAAAGTTATTTATCATCCACATTATAGCTGCGTGCATTCGAAAAGTTTCTTCACGAGAGGAATCATAAGTTAATACACCATTTTCCTATAAATTATTCAACTCATCGACCAACGGTTGCATGTAAACATCGATATCTTTCCCTGGGGCCTGTGGCCCAGGAATAAGTCGAGACATCATGAAGAAGGGATCCTTCATGCACTTCCAGTGTTGCATGCTAAGGGGCATAAGTATCATGGGCACATGCTATAGGAGATTCTCATGTTCCCAAAAGGGTTGAATCTATCGGTGGCCATACCTAGCCTCACATTTCGAGGCTCATGAGCAAACTCGGGATAATTTCGATCAAAGTCCTGCCATACCTCACTATCAGTCGAATGCCTCATGATCCCATCATCCACGCGCTTATCACTTTGACATCTCATGTCAACAGCTATCTTCCTCGACATGTACAATCTTCGCAACCTCGGTGTCAAAGGGACGTAACGCAGGACCTTATGAGGTATTTTTTTTACCATTCCCATCATTAAGTTTATATCTGGACTCCCCACATACCGGACATTATTCTAGATTAGCATTATCTTTCCAAAAAAGTGCATAATCAGGTTTGCATGCATGGATGGTCTCATATCCTAAGCCTAAGTCACATAAGAATTTCTTGACTTCGTAGATTGACTTTGGAACCAAATTCCCTTCCGATAAAAGTTCCAACAATACCCCCATTAGCATATCGAATGACTTGTTGGTCCACATTCCACTTACCTTCAAATGAAACATTGTAATAACTAATTTTAACAAAGTATACTTCTTGCAGCCTGGGTACATCTCACATTGTGCAGCCACCAACAGTTTTTTAATGTTTTGCACCTCCTCCTTCTGCGCACCATCAGTCGCCTCACCTGTATCCGATCCCCCCCAATCACGATTCATTTAAGCCCCCTACAATAGTCTTCCATTAAGCCGGGAAGCTCATCCCCATCATCTTCGTTGTTGTCTGTTATTTCATTATCACTCTCATCATCTAATACATGGGTTTGACACTCGGGAAAAGATTCCCCGCGGTACACCCAATTCTTGTAAGATTCCATTATCCCGTGTTGGATTAAATGATTGTTCACCACTTCACCACCATGCCAATATCGATTCATACATTCATTACACGGACAACGTATAGTACCATTATTGCTCATTTTGGTCATTGCAAATTCAACGAAAGCGCTCGCCACGTCACGATATTGCTTACCTAATCTTTGCTTAAGAGTCATCCAACTCTTGTCCATCATACCTATTGTACCAATAATTAATAAATTATTTAACCACGATTAATTATTTTACTACATTATTGTTCGAACTAAAACACAAAAAATACTAATTAAAATACTATTCAATAATGTGAGGCTACATCCCGACAACGATGATTAAAGAGTGGATTAAAAGATACCATTTAAATAGAAGGTTACACTTATTCCAAATAGCATATTCAAACAAGTTTGTATTGATATTTTTTTTAAATAAAGCTTACTTAAGATTATACTATGTAAACTATGTCAAACTAAGGTTGCACTAAACAAACCAATGCTCAAAGGTTGTGATAACATTACACACTCAATTTTAAACGAACCACCGATTTTAAACGGACTCACTAATTTAGACTAATTAAATATTTGCAATAAAAAAATATACAATTTATTTTATGATTTTAATTGAAACAAATTGCATGAAAATTTGAAATCACATAACCACTAAACATTTACAGCTATCTAATAATTCCAACACTAAAATGAAACTCCAACAAAAATCCGTTCCATCAGTGTGTTGTGGGGAGCTTAGATTAAAATAATTTAGATGGTTTCTTTCAAAAACTGCAAAGTTCAGGGGATTTTTGCACTTTTCACTTATTTTTGTATTAAATGATTCGTAATTTCACAAAGATATGCATAACATAAACATGATAATTTTCAAAGATATGCATAACATAAATATGACAGTTTTTCAGTTCAAACACGAAGGGAGCCACCACAGGCCTAGTTGGGGCTAAAGCCCCACATAACTCTAAAATTATGTTTTTACTTTTATACTATGAAGTCTCCCAAATTCTATAATTTGTTTGAGTACCACATCATTTAATTTTTGGGCTTTGTAAATTTAGGACATATTGTAATATGTATTTTGGAAATAGGACAACAAACACTTTGTTTCAATTTATAGTCCCTATTTTTGAATAAAGCCGCTGGCACGAACCCATATCCATAAAACGTCAACCAATAACAGCATGCCACGTCAGCCGGTAATTTAAAAATAGGGATTAAAAATGAAAACAAAATGTTTGTTATCCTATATCCATAACCAATATTATTTTAAGTCCTAAAAGTGAATAATCTATTTAATTTTCTTACCCAATAGTTCCCTCGGCTCATCAATTTGTTTCCCATACCGACTTATCTTTCCATTAATTCTCCCCTTCACTATGAAAAATCTTTCCTTAAAGTCCCTGACATTATTAGATAATTGTTAGCTGATTTGCCAACTTGCTTAGGGAAGATTAATGGTTTCTTTTTATCTTCTTGCAAATATGCTTTATAGCAAAATAAACTTGAGAAATTGTTTCGACTTTTTTTTGGACTCCAATTAAAAAAAACGTGTACTGTTTTTTGTAATTACCACAAAACTATTTATTTCACATTTTCTATAGAGTATCTTTTTTAAAAGAGCACATAGCCCCCTCTTATTAGTAAGTCTGGCTCCCTTCCTTGTTCAACTACTAACCAAAAAATAAAATCTCAGATTGATCTAACAGAAAATGAACTCAAATACATCCATAAATATTCAAATATTCACATAATTAAATCTGAAGATTGACATATTAACACTAAAAATACCTTGATTCGAGTGCTGATTTCGTTTCTGTCCAAAGTGGTTGAAATGGAGTTTTGGCTGATTCCCTTTTCGTTTCTGTCCAAAGAGGGGTTTTGGCCGGGGAGAGGGCTGAAGAGTTATGGGTCAGAGTTTTGAAATGCGAAGTTGGGTTTAGACTGGCAGCGGATTGGTTCGAAGTTGGGTTTTATCGGTATGGGATAGATGCGATGGATTGGGGATGGTCTCGAGTAAAAGAGGTTCACAGGTGTTTGGGTATAGAAAGGTTGGGGATGAACTCCGACGAGTTAGTGGCTACCAGGTCGGAGATAGGGGACTACCCGGTTCACCTGATCGGATCGTCAGTCTTGGTGACTGGGTGAGGGGAGAGAGACGAGATCGGGGGAGAGAGAAAAGTGTTTTTTTTTTGGGGGGGGGGGGGTTGTTTCTTACGAGGGAGTTTAGGTGATGTTTGAGAGGGAAAATAGTATTTTCGCTGAAAAAAAAAGAAAGGGAAATAAATTTTTTGTTTTTATTTTTTTTAAATTAAATTTAATTACATATCGCGACATGCTTATGATGAAGCTGAAACTAGTAAGCATTTCGCGACATGATACACATGTCTCCAAACTTGAGTGATATTTTCACGACATACAAGACATGTCGCCGAAAGTAGGAAACCAAATCCGCGACATCCTATTGATGTCGCTTAATGTAAATGACATGTGGGGGGAAATGTTAATAGGGAGCCCACCAAAATAATAACTTTTTGCGACACAAAAACTATATATGTCGCCAAAAGTATACCCTTTGGCATCACGAAAACACTAATGTCGCTGAAACATGTCGCGAATTCTATTTTTTCTTGTTAGGGCTAAACACCCTTCGCTTCTATTTTGGAGCAAAGTCAAGCAAGATAGTAGCCCATTTGTTGAATGTTCGCCAGCGACCAGGAGAAACTACTCGAGAGTATATTTCTTGCTTAAATAATGAGAAGTTAAATGTGGTAGATTATGAAGAGAAAACTGATATCACTGCCTAATGAGTGGACTGCTTCCTGAGAAGTTGTACTATGTGTTAGCAAAAGAATCTCGTAAAATCATGATGGAGCTGATGGCAAAGGTTGGTAAGATCGTGAACGTCGAAGAAGCTATGGCTTCCAAACAGCACCCGAGACGAAATCTGACGTCCAGAAAAGCTTGGATAAGAAGGAACAAAAAGATAAGAAAATCAAGAAGCCTAAGAAGTATAAAGAGTATACCCCACTTACCATAGGTGTGCATCACATCATGAAGGAAATTTAGGGGCAGTAAGGACATGAAATGGTCTGGAAAATTAAAATCGCCACCTAACTGGAAAGATAAATCCAAATATTATGATTTTCATAATGATCACGGGCATGCCACTGGCAGCTGTATTACCTTGAAAAATGAAATTGAATCTCTCATTCGCCGAGAAATGTTGACCAAGTTTGTTGATCATACAGAAGGTCGGGACTCTAGAAGGATGTCAAGATTACCTTGTAAAGAATGAGATAACAGTAAAAGAGGTCAAAACGATGACTCTTAAGATGATCCATACCTTTCAGAGAAAACTCGAGGACCAGAACTTGATATAAAGATGATATGGAGGAGACGCTAGAGGTGGAGATGAAGCTGCCAAAAGGAAGGCCTATTTAAATGATTTCAAAGCCTGTTCCTACATTCGACAGATCAACCTATCATAAGAGGTGGATGGTCGGCCTAGAAAGATTAATAAGGATAAGTTAGTCATTGGCTTCTCAAAAAATGATTATCAGGGGTGCTTTACCCTCACAATGATCCATTGGTTATCATCTTCAGGGTACATGAAGCAAGGATTGCATGAATTATGGTGGATAATGGTAGTTCAGATGATGTTATGTTCATTAATTGCTTTCACAACATAGGGTTACGAGATGGCAAACTAAAACCATATCATAGGCCCTTAGTTAGTTTCTATAATGAAAAGGCTTATCCTTTGGGAACTATCAACCTGGAGGTGTTGATCGACACTTGGCCAGCGAGCAAAATTGAGAAAATCCATTTCTTCGTCCCAGATAAGAATATTCAGTCGGTTTATAATATAATCCTCGGTAGAGTCAAATTGAAAAAGTTTGAAGCAGTATCATACAATTCATCAGTGCCTGAAGTTCCCCACTCATTATGTTGTGGGGGTAGTAAAGGGCAACTAGGTAGAGGCCATATAGTGCTGCTATACTTCAGCCGACCAAGATGAGTTAAAGAAAAACACCACCACTAACCAGATTGATACTTTAGATCCAGGGGAAGAAGATGATTTGGTTAACGGATAAGCGGTGGAAGGTACATAAACAATAATATTGGAGGATGAAAAACCAGAGAGGAATACCCAGATCGGCTCAACCCTAGCACCGTCCCTCAAATTATAATTAATCACATTCTTTAAAGAGCGAAAAATGTATTTGTCTGGACTCTTGAAGAGATGCATGGAATCGATCCGAACTTTATATGCCATTAGTTTAATATAGTCAAATACACTAGGGCGATCAAGTAGAAGCGAATGTTGTTTAACCCTAAGAAGAATGTAGGTATCCAAGAGGAGATGGACAAATTGAAGAAGGCCAAACTCATAGAAGATGTCAAATACCCAAATTGGTTGGCTAACGTAGTGATGGTAAAGGAGAATAATAATAAGTGGCGTATGTATGTATATTTCATTGACCTCAATAATGCATGCTCAAAATATTATTTTTTTGCCAAGGATTGATCAATTGGTAGATGCTAGAGCAAGTCACGAGTTACTAAGCTTTATGGATGCCTACTCTAGTTACAATCAGATCGAAATGAAGCCTGATGATAAAGAAAGTACATTATTTATCACCTGCCGAGGTACTTACTACTATAATGTTATGCCTTTTGGGCTTAAAACCGTTGAAGCAAAATACCAAAGAGTGGTAAACAAATTTTTGAGGAGTAGATTGGAAAGAATATAGAGGTTCACCACTACTGCTTTCCCGACCACTTACGGGAGAAAAATTATATTTATATTTGGCTGTATTAGAATATGTTGTCAGCTCGACATTAGTTCAGCTAGAAGATGGAGTGCAAAAACCAGTATATTTCACCATAAAATCTTTCAGGGGAGCAAAAATCAGGTATCCACATTTGGAAAAATCAACCCCTGCTATTATTGAAGCTTTAAAGAGAATGAAGCCCTATTTTCAGGCATATACCATAGTGGTTTGTATAGACTTACCTCTGGGCCAAGCGATTCACAAACTAAAGAAATCGAGGAGATTAATGGCATAGACAGTTGAGCTAGGAGAGGATGTAATCCTTTATGAGCTTAAAACCTCGTTGAAGGGGAGAGACGGTCATGAACCCGACTTTACCTACCGAGCAGACTTCTTTAGAAGAGAGCTCAGCTCCAAAGCAAACTACATTGACCGCCGACCAACCTAAGACATCAGCTATGCAAGAGATAACACATCGATATAATGAACAGAGCAAGAAGTTACTTAAACAAGGAGTATTATATGAAGGGAATTTTGACGACGACGTTCCAATTTGGAAATTTTATGTAGACGGGTCTTCGTGCGTTACTAGTAGTGGAGCAGGGCTTATTATCAATACCCCAGACGATATAGATGTGGAGTATGCCCTTTGTTTCAAATTTCAAGCCTCTAATAATGAGGCAGAGTACGAAGCACTAATAATAGGCTTGAAGTTAGCCTTATTCTTGGGAGCCGAGCAAGTCATCGCACATAGCAATTCCCAGTTAATTATCAACCACGTGATTCAAGTATATGGGGTCAAGGAAGATATCATGATCAAGTATTTTTCCAAAGCTGCCGAAGTCATCTCCAAGTTTTCATTAGTAAAGATGATCAAGATACCAAGGGTGGATAATGCCCGAGCAAATGCACTTGCTCGATTAGCCTCAACGATCAGGACGGAGCTTAGAATAACCATCCCGATAGAAATCCTTGCACATGGAAGAATAGATGCGGAAGCTGTCAATTTTATCTCTTTAAAATTAGGACCTTCATGAATGGATCCTATAAAAAATTACACTAATAAGGGTTTACTACCTACCGATCCATAAGAGGCAAGAAAGTTGAGATACAAGGTAGCCAGTTATGTGATAGAATGAGGAATCTTATATAAAAGAGGATACATTATTTATCTACTTTGGTGTGTACACCCAACCGAGGTACCCGATTTAGTCAAGGAAGTGTATGAGATTCGTGTGGAGCTCATTCAGCAGGCCGATCGTTAGTGGGAAGAATATCTTTGCAAGGATTCTACTAGCAGACCATAAAAGCCAACTGTATCTCCTTTGCCAAGAAATGTGATGAATGTCAAAAGTTCGCCGCAATCCATTGAAGACCATGGGTTGTTGATGATGCTGGAAATAGCACCACCAGTCAAGGTGTTTGTATGCTCAAACTAGTGATAACAATGGCAGCATATGAGTATACTATATATATATATATATATATATATAAGAGATCATGGTGAGGAGAAGAGGATGAACACCGAAATATAAGTGGTTCAGCCAATCAGGCCTACATCCACTGTGCAAGTGTGTGATTAATATCACTGTATGAGGGCACTAATGGCCATGGATACAATATCTCAAGCTTTCTCTCTCTATTGTATATTTGGACAGAGTTTCAGCTAGGGTTGCCAATTTCGGACCCCTTACAAGGTAGAGGATGACCTCTATATATAGTGCCTGGGGGGTGTAATGTACCCCCCAAGCATGCAATGGACATGTGCATAAGGATCGAACCAGTATGAGAATGACACCTGGTTGATCTCATGTAGATAATGATGACCTCAATATTCCCCCATGTGAGGGGAATGATTCAGTTATAACTGATTGTGTACACGTGTTCCCACCAATACATATGCTGATAAGGGCTCGACCATTTGTGAATGGTCCCAACCTCGGCCTGGAAGAGGACGAGGTGGTGACCTTGGCTCAGTGGGAGAGCTGAGGTAAGGCATGTTGAGCCATGACGTCGTCCTGGGCCGAGGTAATGGGCGTAGCAGGAATCTCGGCTGATCCTCAACCGAGATCCGTTATGATGATGGGATGGCGACCTCGGCCTGAACCAAGCCGAGGTTATAAGCCTTGAATGACCAGATGGATATCCGCCCCTATGGATTACGAAGACCTCAGTTGCCGAGGTATCTAGTAACGTCAGCCATAGCTGACCTTGCTTAGGACGAGGTCGTTGGTTGTTGATCTAAGGCCCTTCCAACATCGGCCATCTCCATGGCCGAGGTTGATGTCTCTGAGCCGAGAGGGTACATTTTGGGCATATCAATTACCCCTAGCCCTTAGTTACCTGTGTGATCAGGTGCCTAAAGGGTATATTTGCCCGAGGTTGGACTTCCTTAGGTGTTAATACCTTTTTGACAAGTGTCAGCTGCTGAAGTGGCTAGCGTGCCTGACAAGTGATGATTGCAGTCTTTTGGGCTCCCAAGGCAATGATGGGCATTGGGACGCGTGTGGGGCTGTTTAGGGTTAAACCCTCATTTCTTTTCTCTTTCTTCCCCACTTCTTCATTTTCTCGCCTGAAATTTTTTGCTCTTTCTCTCTCTCTACCAGAACTCATTTAGAAGTACATTGGGTGGATTTCCTTACCAACTCGTCCTCCCTTCTCATCACATTCCATCAGGTACCAACCATCATCCCTTCTTTTTTATTTTTTCCTGTTTTGTTCCTGTTTTTTCTTTACATTTTCCGGGGAGTTCTTTAAGTTTTCCGACCATCACTTATGTTTTCAGGTGGCCCTGGTCCTTGTTGTTCTTGGTTGTTTTTTATTCAAAGTCGATAGTTTGATCCTTAATCCAATTGCCAATCCTGTTTATTTAGAAGAGTCACAAGTGTAGGGTCTGCCTCATATGCTCAGACCCCTTTACTAACTCTTAGAGGAATTCCCCTCTCTTAGGGAGAAGACCTTATATAAAATTAGGCAGATAGAAAGAGCCCAAGATGTGGCTCGTAGGGCAGAGGCATTCCCCCTCAGACCTATCTTTCCACCCCTCTGAAGGTCATATACCCTAAGCCAGCCGAACCAGTTAAAACAGCAGAGGTCCCAGTTGAAACTACCCCCATGTCTGAGTTTGAGTCTTCTACCTCAGACCCTATGTCTGTGGACTCTTTTCAAGAGGCTATGAACTTTTCCACTCAGCAGGATCAAGTCCCTGATCAAGCCGAGGTTTCTAGTCGGGACTCGTCTCACAAGAGTTCAAGCACATCGCGCTCTTCCTCCGACGTTGAGGTTGTAGGACCTAACGTTGCTGTTCCACCAATTCTTTCAGCCATTCCCCTGTTGGCTATCACAGGAGCTGAGTTCGCTCAGAGGTTACCAAGTGGTCACCCATCGTCTGCTCAAGCCGACGTTGAACCCGATGATGATGATGATGATGCTGAGAGCGATGTTGACACCTATAAGGCGGCCGAGATAGAGAGCACTGTCACCGAGCTCGACCTTCTTGCCTTTAGGCATCTATATTCCATTATCCCTTCCATAAAACTCAAGAAACCTCTGAGGGAAGAGAGGGCTTTCGGTGACCGAGATGGTGAGATCTGCCTGTATGAGCAGATGTCCAAGTTAGGATTTCGTCTGCCCATTTACCCCATCATTAGGGCCATACTTTCCTACATCAACTTAACTCCTTCTCAGTTATCCCCCAATGTCTGGTGGGTGATAATTGGAGCTATAGTTCTATGGAAGGCAGTCCACCATTTAGACCTTCCTGTACAGGTCTTCACCGGGTGCTACATCCCTTCCTCTGCTAGGAATCATCCAAGCTATTACCATTTCTTAGCTCGAAAGTCAACTAAGAAGATGTTACAGGTCACCCAAACTAGTAACCATAATTGTAAGCCGCGGTATTTCTTTGCCTCAGGGGCATGGGAATTTGGCCTTTGTGTCCCCTCTTCGAACTTAGAGCCGGGGATACCCGTGAGATGGGGCAAGGTGTTAATGGATGCCAGGGCCGACCCTGGGCTAAGCCAAAATAATCATCAAAAGGTAAAAGATCTTCAAGATCAGGGGGAGCATGGTCTGTTGGTCAGGTTCGAACACCTGATGACCCCATACTATCTCTCTGAGACTGGGCTTGGGGGTAGTCCTCTGACAGAACTCCGTAAGTGCTTATTTTATTATTTCAGCAAGTTAAACCTCTGATTTTTTTTATGTCTCTGATCTTCTAACTCAGACCTTTCCATTTGCAGAGTGCCCTGAAGGCATTTTGGACGAAGTCTGGGAGATTTCGGCCCCAAGTCTCACGAAGCTGGTGAAGAAGGCAGGTTTGAATGCACCCCCTCCTCCTCCACCGAAGAAAAGTGTCGACACGTCCAAGGCCGATGCTGCAAGAAAGAGGAAAACTATAACCACCTCCCCTGAGGATAAGAGGAAAAGTAAGGCCGAAAAGGCCATCCCTATATCCTCTGAAGATGCATTGGCTGCCCGTTTGGAGCAGCTAAAAATTAATGATAGCATAATAGGGCATAGTTTACAAGCGTTGGATGCCATCGGCTCTACTATGATCGACGCTGACAAATGCTTTTGTCTCTCTATGGACACTCCTCTGCTGGTTGAGTTTGGCCTTCACAGGTCCATTCAGGTATAACTTTGGATCTTAGTTTAATTCCGAAGTGTAACCTCTATTTGGATTTTGAACTTATACATTTGATTTCTTGATTTGCAGGGCCTCGTTTTTATGCACCATCTTGCCAACTGGACTTTGAAGAAGTTCCCCCTTATCGAGAAAGGCCAAGAGGCCGAGAAGGTGCAAAGCTCCCTGAATGTAGAGGTAGATAGTTTGAAGTCTGCCTTTGAGGGATCTGATAAGAAGGTTAAGGAGTTAGAGAAAGAGATCTCCAAGCTTAAAAAGGACCACACCATTGCTCTGAAGGCCAAGGACGACGTTCTCCAGCAAAAAGTTGATGCTGCAGTGAAGGCAACCCTTGAGGATGCTTCTGAGGGGATCCTGGCTGATTACAAAGTCTCTGATGAATTCATCAGCTTTGGCTTTGAATACCTCGAAAGAGGTATTAAGGCCACTGGAAAATGGGCGACTGCAAAGGAGAAGGAGTCAGGGAGCTTGAAAACCTCTGACTTCATTGGTCTGGGTTTTGGCAATCCTCAATTTGCCCAGGCCCTTCAAGAGGTTGAAGAGGAAGATGCTGCCCCTGCAGAGACTGCACCTTTGGATGTTACTGAGACTGAAGGCGCCAACCTCCAAGATGATGGGGCCGAGGTGACCAACATCGGTTAGGGGAATGAGGCCGAGGATGCCAATACTGTAGCTACAAACCCTTAGGCCTTTTTTGTGAAGCTTTACGTAATTCTCTGATTTTAATTTCAAGATGTAACTTCTGATTGTAAACTCAGTTACCTTGTATCTTGTATAACTCTTAATCTATATTAACTTCTGATACATGCTTCATTTCCTTATTTGTTGAGTGTTCTTTAAATGATTTTCTTTGTCATGCAATGTGTATTTAGGTCTGAGGTCATCCAAGTATGATGTCTGACCTCAGACCTTGTCACCAAATGATGATGTTATAAGGTTTGAGGTCATCAACTAATATGTTATCCCCATAAATAATTTTCACCAAATCATGATGTTAGGGGTCCGAGGTCATCCAAGTATGATGTCTGACCTCAGACCTTGTCACCAAATGATGATGTTATAAGGTCTGAGGTCATCAACTAAGATGTTATCCCCATAAACAATTTTCACCAAATCATGGTGTTAGGGGTCTGAGGTCATCCAAGTGTGATGTCTGACCTCCGACCTTGTCACCAAATGATGATGTTATAAGGTCCGAGATCATCAACTAAGATGTTATCCCCATAAACAATTTTTACCAAATCATGGTGTTAGGGGTCTGAGGTCATCCAAGTGTGATGTCTCACCTCAGAATTTGTCACCAAATGATGATGTTATAAGGTCTGAGGTCATCAACTAAGATGTTATCCCCATAAATAATTTTCACCAAATCACGATGTTAGGGGTCTGAGGTCATCCAAGGATGATGTTTGACCTCAGATCTTATCACCAAATGATGATGTTATAAGGTCTGAGGTCATCAACTAAGATGTTATCCCCATAAACAATTTTCACCAAATCATGATGTTAGGGGTCTGAGGTCATCTAATGATGATGTCTGACCTCAGACCTTGTCACCAAGTCATGATTTTAAGGGTCTGAGGTCTTCCAAGGATGATGTCTAACCTCATACCTTGTCACTAAATGATGATGTTATAAGGTCTGAGGTCATCAACTAAGATGTTATCCCCATAAACAATTTTCACCAAATCATGATGTTAGGGGTCTGAGGTCATCTAATGATGATGTCTGACCTCAGAACTTGTCACCAAGTCATGATGTTAAGGGTCTGAGGTCTTTCAAGGATGATGTCTGACCTCAGACCTTGTCACCAAATGATGATGTTATAAGGTCTGAGGTCATCAACTAAGATGTTATCCCCATAAACAATTTTCACCAAATCATGATGTTAGGGGTCTGAGGTCATCCAAGGATGATGTCTGACCTCAGACCTTATCACCAAATGATGATGTTATAAGGTCTGAGGTCATCAACTAAGATGTTATCCCCATAAACAATTTTCACCAAATCATGGTGTTAGGGGTCTGAGGTCATCCAAGTGTGATGTCTGACCTCCGACCTTGTCACCAAATGATGATGTTATAAGGTCTGAGGTCATCAACTAAGATGTTATTCCCATAAATAATTTTCACCAAATCATGATGTTAGGGGTCTGAGGTCATCCAAGTGTGATGTCTGACCTCAGACCTTGTCACCAAATGGTGATGTTATAAGGTCTGAGGTCATCAACTAAGATGTTATCCCCATAAAATTTTACCATTCGAGCACAATGAACCAAGTATTGACACATGAACTAATCTTCTCATTAATAATACCTTTATAAGATGATACATTTACATGAAAGCCCTGGTAACAACATATGTAATACTTTTTTAGATGATCAGCATTCCAAGGGTTGGAGAAAGGTTCCCTTACGAGGTTTTCTAGCCTGTAGGTCTCGGGTACAACCTCCTTAATCACTTTGTAAGGGTCATGCCAATTTGGGTGAAGCTTGTTTGCCTTCTGTAACGTCTTCTTCAGCACTAGGTCTCCTACAGCTATGGGTCTTGATTTTACCCTTTGATTATAGAATTTTGTTGTTCTCTGTTGGTAAGCTGCCTGTCTAACTTCTGCGTCTTCCCTTCTCTCTTCAATCAAGTCTAGGCCGAGTCTTCTCTCCTCCCCATTTTTCTCAGGGTCATAGGTCTAAACCCTATGAGTAGGGAGTCCTACCTCTGTTGGTATGACGACCTCTGATCCACGTGATAACATAAACGGGGTCTCCCCCGTTGGTGTCCTAGCCGTTGTTCTGTAGGCCCATAGCACAACATAAACTTCTTCAGTCCATCTTCCTTTAGCTTCTTCTAACCTCTTCTTGATCCCGTCAAGGATCGTTCTGTTTGTGACTTCAGTTTGACCGTTTGCTTGAGGTCGGCTAGGAGAAGAGAAAAATTGCTTTATCCCGACTCTTTCACAGTATTTTTCTAAGGAAGAATTCTTGAACTGGGTTCCGTTGTCCGAGATGAGGGTGTTTGGGAGGCCATGTCTGCATATGATGTTTTTCCAAATAAATTAGAAGGTCTTTGGCTCTGTAATCGTGATCATTGGTTCAACCTCTACCCACTTGGAGAAGTAATCAATGGCGACTATTAGAAATCGGTAGTTATTTACAGCCCTTGGCAGGGGTCCTACTAAGTCAATTCCCCATACTGAGAATGGCCAAGGGGAACTGATTGACATCATAGGCTGATAAGGTTGATGTGTGATAGTGGAGAATCTCTGACATTTATCGCACCTCTTTACGTAGGCTGCAGCATCTTTGGCCAAGGTCGGCCACCAATATCCTTGCGTGATAATCCTCTTTGCCAAAGGTCTCCCTCCTATGTGACTGAAGCAAGAACCCTCGTGTACCTCCTGTAGGATGTGGGGAACTTCTATGGGATGAACGCATCTGAGGAGAGGTGATAGGAATCCCTTCCTATACAGGACATCTCCTACTATTGAGAACTTTGCAGCTCTGCACCTCAATTTCCTCCTCTCTAACTTTGACGCCGGTAGCACCCCCTCTCTGATATATCTGATAAGGGGATCCATCCATGAGTCCCATAGGTTCAAATTTAGGCAAGGGTTACTGACCTCTTCTTCTTTAATGGTTGCTCTGGGCAGGATCTTAACAGGGACTGTCCTTCTAATATCTGTCCTCGTTGCCGAAGCTAGCCTTGCTAATGCATTTGCATGACTGTTGTTTTGCCGAGATATTCTCTTTATTTTTTCCTCTTCGAAATCTTTTAATGTCACTTTTACCCTCTTCGGGTATTTGGCCATCCTTTCGTCCTTGGCCTCATAAACCGCCAACACTTGGTTAACGACCAATCTTGAGTCACTGTGAAGGAGGAGTTGTCTTATCCAAAGGGTCCTTGCCAAGAAGAGGCTTGCTATCATTGCCTCGTATTCTGACTCGTTGTTTGATGCCTTAAAGTTAAACCTCAGGGCATATTCGATATTGGTACCATCCGGGGCTGAGAGTATCATCCCCGCACCGCTTCCACTTTCGTAAGAAGACCCGTCAACGAAGAGGCTCCAGATGTCTTTATCTGATGAGAAACCCCCTTCTAACATGATTTCCTGCCTGAAGAGGTACTGATCTTCCTCATTCTCGGCTACTCCACCTATGGCTCTCTTGGATACTACCTCTTCTTGATCTTGGAAGACGTTGCTGTTCGATCCCTCAGCAGTGTCTAGATTATTCTCAACCTCTGCCTCTCCCCATGTGAACTCTGCGACAAAATCTGCCAGTGCCTGGCCTTTGATGGCCGTCCTAGGATGATAAGTAAGGTCATACTCCCCCAACTCAATGGCCCATGTCATCAACCTGCCCGACTTCTCCCGCTTATGGAGGACCTGTCTTAGTGGGGAGTCGATGAGGATGATCATAGAATGGGCTTGAAAGTAAGGCTTCATCTTCCTAAAAGCATGTATCAGGGGGTAGGCTAACTTTTCCATCCGAGGATAATTTTGTTCAGACCCTTAAAGGGCCTTACTATTAAAATACACAGGCCTTTGGACCCTAACGTCCTCCCGCACTATGGCTACACTTATTGCCAATTCAGAAACTGCTAGATAAACGTACAACTTCTCACCCATTACGAGCCGAGATAAGAACAAGGTAGATCCGAGGTAGGACTTTAACTGGTCAAAAGCTTCCTCACACTCTTTGTCCCACTCGAAGTCCTTTCTAAGCACTTTAAAGAATGGAATACATTTGTCCGTCGCTCTTGAAACAAATCTGTTAAGCGCAGCCACTCGTCCAGTAAGCCTCTCAATGTCCTTGATACTCTTTGGTGTCTTCATGTCGAGCAAAGCCTTGATTTTCTCGGGGTTCGCCTCTATTCCCCTCTGATTGACAATGAATCCAAGAAATTTCCCGGCTCCTACCCCGAAGACACACTTCACAGGGTTGAGTTTCATTCTATATAGGTCCATGGTATCGAAAGTCTTTTCCAGGTCTGCAACGTGGGTGCTGGACTTTAAGCTCTTTGTTAACATATCGTCGATGTACACTTCCATAGTCTTGCCTATTTGGTTTTCAAACATCTTATTCACAAGACGCTGGTATGTTGCCCCCGTATTTTTTAATCCGAAGGGTATAACTTTATAACAATATGTCCCTTTGTCAGTGATGAAGGCTGTCTTCTCTGAGTCATCGGCATCCATGAAAATCTGGTTGTAGCCTGAGTACGCGTCCATGAAGCTCCTGAGCTCATGTCCTGCAGTTGCATCTACCATTTGGTCGATCCGAGGTAAGGGACAACTGTCTTTCGGGTAAGATCTATTCAGGTCGGTGAAGTCTACGCACATTCTCTATTTTTCGTTGGCTTTGGGCACAATGACTTCATTCGATAGCCACTCCGGATATACGACTTCCCTGATAAACTTGGCCTCTTCCAACTTTTTGACTTCTTCCCAGATGACATCGTACTTCTCCTTAGAGTAGATTATTCGTCTCTGTTTGATTGGCCTAGCGTCCTTAGTCACATTCAGTTTGTGGCACATCACCTCAGGGCTGATGCCAGGCATGTCCGCGTGACTCCAAGAGAAGACACTCTGCCTCTTCCTCAGGAAGTTTATCAGTTCTTCCTTGATTTATGCCTTTAAGGCTTTACCGACTTGGACGATTTTTTCTGGATTGTCCTCATTGAGGACGATGGATTCTACCTCTTACGCGGCCTCTCCTTTCTTCAACTTCGTTTCATCTCTGGGGTCAAGTGTATCAATGTTATATGTGGTAGTTGCTCACTTATGAGCCTCTCTCTCTTTAGCTGAGTTGAAGTAGCATTCTAGTGCTATGGTCTGGTCACCCTGCACTTCCTCTACCCCATAGGGGGTCGGGAATTTTAGCATCTGGTGGACCGTCGATGGCACAACCTCAAACTCCTTAAGGGCTACTCTTCCTATGATGAGGTTATAGGCCGAGACGAAATTTTTGTCCATAACAAAAAAATTGATCTTCCGGGTTAACCTTTTAGCCCACTCATCGCCCATTCGCACGTCCATCTCATATATGCCCAATGGATGGACCTTTTCACCGCTGAACCCCATTAACGGATGATGATAGGGTATCAGCCTAGCTCTGCTAAGGCCCATGCTTTTGAAGCAGGGCCAGAACATCACATCTGCAGAACTTACTCCATCTTTAAGAATTCTCTGCACCTCACATCCATGAATTCTTGTTATGATCAACAAAGGGTCATCGTGTGGAGCTAGGATGCCTTTGAAGTCGAGTCGGGAGAACCCAACTATGAGAGTGTCCATGTCCACCTTCTTCCTCTTCTGCGTTGTCTCGGAAGACGTTAGTTTACCACTTCAAGTTTGGCCACTGACTTGACCTTTGCCACATGAGCCTTCCTGTCAGCCACTTCAGAACCACCCCCCGCAAGTCCTCCGCATATGGTGTTAACACCAAAGGAGATCATACCAACCCTCTTCACTGGGGTGTTGTCGTCTTTTGGTGGGAGGTCTGGATCGTCCTCATCATCGTCATCCATACCATCGTCTCTTCTTGCTGTGGTATCGTCGCGGCACCTGTCTTGTCTCTTCTTTTTGGGGTCATCTCTCCCCCTTTTAGGAGCCTTGTTATCAATGTACTTTCTCAGCTTTCCTGATTTCAACATCTTCTCGATCTCATCCTTTAAGGCGAAGCAATTGTATGTTACATGACCATGGTCTTGGTTGAATTCACACCATAGGTTCTGGTTCCTCTTATGTGGAGGAGCCTTCAACTTCTCTGGCCATCTTAGGGGTCGGTCATTCTTGATCTCATTAAGGATGTGTTCGCAGCTTACAGTAAGAGGGGTATAACGTGCAAACTTGTCATCAACTGAACTCTTCTTTCCATCTTTCTTTCTTTGGAATTTCCCGCTGCTACCACCATTCTCGTCTTCATACTTAGCGGCTATGGCCTCTTCAGTGTTCATGACCTTCCCCGCAGTTGCTAATAGCTCCACCATGGACTTTGGAGGGCCTTCCACAAGTTTCCACAACAACTTCCCTTTCTGAAGACCTCTTATGAGGGCGGTCATGGCAATATTCTCTTCGTAATCTTCAACCTCAAGTTTTTCTTTATTGAACCTGGCGATGTAGTCTCTTAGGCTCTCGTGCTTGCCTTGGTTGACATACAACAGATGGGTGGTCTTCTTTTGAGGTCTTATCCCAAAGCAGAAATTGTGAATGAACCGTTCAGCTAAGCCCTTAAAGTTCTCAATTGAATTCTTTGGAAGAGAAGTAAACCATATGTGCGCAGCTCCCGTCAGAGTCCCGGAGAAGGCCTGACATTTTATCTCATCTGGTATTGAGTAAATGTCCGTCGCTGACTGGTACATCTCAATATGATGTACATGATTGGTGCTACCGTCATACTTGGGAGTCACTATAGGTGGCTTGAACTTGGATGGGGTAGGAAAGCTCACTATCTTAGCCACAAACGGAGAGCCTTATAAGAAACCTCTTTGCAGTGGATCCCGACTTTTGATGAGGTCTCCTATCTTATCCTCAAGACGTTGGATGGAGTTATTCCATGGTTTTATAACGTCGGCTTGGCCGAGGTTATCCCCAGCCACCTCCAAGGGGTGGATTGAGGGTTCCCCAGCCATATCACAACGTCTGCTATTGACCTCTTCTTGGTCTCTTCCTCGTCCCTGATGAGGCCGCCGTTGCCTCTCTGCCCCTTGTGAGCCCACTACACTCCTCGACCTTGATGACCTTTATCTTAGGTCATTTACGGGGCTGAGCCTTTCAAAGGCTGACCCTCTGGTCAGTCGATCAAAAGCTGATCCTCGTTGTTGGGATTCTCCACCTCTTCTGCCTCCACAACCTTGGCTCCATTGGATAAGACGAACTGTATTGTTCGAAACCTTATACGGCTCCCAACAATCTTTCGGGACATATTCTGCCTCTAGATCATCATACCTATCCTCAGGGTAAGGGTTTCCTTGCCTCCCCAGGTGCAAGCGCCTGGGATCAGCAACGTCCCTCCTCCGCTGGGGGGTAGGGTGATCCTTTCGCAGTGCCTGAGGCGATCCCCTGGCTTCTGGGTGGGCCTAGACAACCGTCGGAGTAATCATCTCCGGTGAGACTCCAGGTGGCCTCATCATATTTTGACTGAGCTGTGCGAATTGCTCCTGCATGGCTTATTGAGTTGCAGCCAAAGACCTCAAGGCTGCAGCCACCTCCGTTATTTCGGACTGAGGCGGTGCCTGGCTGGAGCTAGGCCCACCAGCTCCAGGCGGCGGAAGAGGTGGTGATAATTCTGGTGCCATGTGTTAGCACTAAAGAGCTGGTGTAGTAGATGAGATTAATACCCTACAGGACCTCTTTCAATGGTGAAACAGCTCCATGCAAGGGGAGAGATCTGGTTCACCACCAGAGTCTCCGGCGAGGTTAAGCAACAAATGAGGAAGAGATGGCTTCTCGTTCCCACAGACGGTGCCAAAATGATGATACTGGAAATAACACCACCAATCAAGGCGTTTGTATGCTCAAACTAGTGATAACAATGGCAGGATATGAGTATATTATATATATATATATAAGAGATAATGGTGAGGAGAAGAGGATGAACATCGGAATATAAGTGGTTCAGCCAATCAGGCCTACATCCAATGTGCAAGTGTGTGATTAATATCACTGTATGAGGGCACTAATGGCCATGGATACAATCTTTCAAGATTTCTCTCTATACTGTATATTTGGACAGAGTTTCAGCTAGGGTTGCCAATTTCGGACCCCTTACAAGGTAGAGGATGACCTCTATATATAGTGCCTGGGGGTGTAATGTAACCCCCCAAGCATGCAATGAATACGTGTATAAGGATCGAACCAGTATGATAATGACACCTGGTTGGTCTCATGTAGATAATGATGACCTCAATATTCCCCCATGTGAGGGGAATGATTCGGTTATAACTGATTATGTACACGTGTTCCCACCAATACATATGCTGATAAAGGCCCGGCCATTTGTGAATGGTCCCAACCTCGGCCTGAAAGAGGACGAGGTGGTGACCTTGGCTCAGTGGGAGAGCTGAGGTAAGGCATGTTGAGCTGTGACGCAGCCTGGTCCGAGGTAATGGGCATAGTAGGAATCTCGGCTGATCCTCAGCCGAGATCCGTTATAATGATGGGATGGTGACCTCGGCCTGAACCAAGCCGAGGTTGTAAGCCTTGAATGACCAAATGGGTATTTGCCCCTGTGGATTACGGAGACCTCAGTTACCGAGGTAGCTAGTAACGTCGGCCATGGCCGACCTTTCTTAGGTCGAGGTCATTAGTTGTTGATCTAAGCCCCTTCCAACATCGGCCATCTCCATGGCCGAGGTTGATGTCTCTGAGCCGAGGGGGTACATTTTGGGCATATCAGTTGCCTTAACTCCAATCACTTCTCTATGGTCATTTTCTATATGGGGACTTAATTTGGCCGGCCCACTATTGAAGGCAAAAGGAAGGTTCAAATACTTAATGGTTATAGAGGATTACTTCACAAAATGGGTAAGGCTGAACCATTGGTCGGCATGCCCTATGAAAGAGTCTTCCAATTCATTTGAAAGAACATCATATGCAGATATGGGATACCATATGCCTTTATCACTAATCTTGTCACTCAATTTGATAATCAGAAGTTTGAGGAGTACTGCATTCAGTCCAAAATTTAAAAACTTCACTCTGGCCTAGGACATCCCCAGTGTAATGGCCAAACGGAGGTAACTAACAAAACATTACTTGATGGACTGAAAAAGAGACTTGATGATGTGAAGGGTAACTGGATCAATGAGTTGCATAATATTCTTTGGGCCTATGATAACACGCCAAGAACAGCTACCAAAGAAACCCCTTACAGGCTTGCTCTTAGGACTGAGGCAATGGTGCCAGTGAAAGTAGGTCAACCCACTCATAGAGTGTTAAACTTTGATTCCCCAAAAAGTGATCTCATGAGAAGATTGTATCTAGACTTAATTGAGGAAGTAATGGAGGATGGTGTACTTTGAATAGTTGTTTATCAACAGTGAAAGGCTCGATTCTTCAATAGGAGGGTGAAGTCGACCGATTTAAAAAAAAAAGATTATGTTCTTAAAAAAGTAATCCAGAAAGGAAATAAGTTGGAAATAAACTGGCATGGTCCTTGACGTATCTTGATACTCGTTCGACTATGAACCTCTCATTTAGAAACACTTAAAAGGGAATAATTCAAAAATCCATGGAACGCCAATCATCTTCAAAAATTTTATCAGTAGCCTTATTGGGAATTTGATGTGATTATTTCAATCATTATAATAAAGTTATGATTTCCTATCAATAACACTCCCTTTTTATGTTCTTTTTTTTTCGGGAATGGGCGATGATAATTGTCTCTTCTTAAAAAATTATAAATATTAGACTTCATGTATAACTTCATCTTTGACAAGTCACGAATAAGAAGTTCCAAAACTTCACGTATGACCTAAAGTCAAGAACACGAAGTTTTACCAGGCCTAATTAAATTCAAGAAAATTCTAGATTCCTAAAATATTTGGTCGCCAATGGTAACTAATGCAAACACTTAGCTCCAAGAACAACCAAGATTCATTTTACCTAAGTGCATTAGTAGAACCTAAGGCCCAACGACTCAAGTTCTCACTTGATAACACATAAAACAGTCAAGAAGGTTAGTCGGTTACACAACCGATCAACTAATCAAAATCTTAATTGTTGACAAAGTTAAATACATAGACAAAACATGTATACAAAAGTAAATCTTTCTTATTCCAATGCTAATAATTTCAGCAGGATAATACAAGGATAGTATTATAACATAAATAGTCATTATAAGGAAAAATAAAGCCATTAGAAGTCAATCCATAGGTCCTTTTCCCTCGGCCTTATCCATCCCAATAGGAGGAACATAAATGGCAGAAGGAAGAGTAGTGGTCTTGAAATTCCTCAACCTATTGCAACAACTTGTGCTCGGCCAATCTAACAAATAAGGAGGACGGATATTTGTATCTTCACCATGTAGACCATAGTCGTCTAGGTATTTTCTTACTAGGATCTGAGGAATAACATTAGTCGGGACCCACTCAGAGTTAATACTGAAACGAGGGTCAGGATAATCCAGCATACCAAAATCATGCCAATACCCGAATCGATCTTTATGAGGCACCTTTAGCATTGACAGTACATTCAACTATCCTCATTTATAACCTTCTCGACAGGCTTATTCAAGTTCATCCCCCATGTGTGTTATAGCCTCATTATATCCATCCATCCAGATAACTTTAGATTGCATGTGAAAATGGACTTCTTGATGGTCTTTTCTTCTTTGAGCAAGGCTATTTGGTCGGCTAATGCCTTATTAGCATTTTCTTCATCTTCAGTAGGTCGAGCAACCACTATTTGTTTAGACGACTGACCAGGCTTACTATTCTTCAAACTCTCTGATTCTTTCATAAATCGAGCATTTTCAATTTCTAAAAATGATGCTCCTTCATTTGAACTTATGAAGACTTCTTCAAACTCTATAATTCATAAGAGTGTTATTTTCTTGCTCCAGTAGTTTGTCCACTTCCCGAGGACTTTCTACCTCTCAGTTCAGTAAAAACTCCTTCTGCCTGAAGGCCGAAGAAATTATTAGGAGTTTTTTTTTATCAAAACCATAACCAACACTTAGAGAATTATATTTATCTTCATAGTCGGAGTTAAGCATAGCCAATGAAAGGTTACGATCATCCCGCAACTGCTTAATTATCTCATAATAAGCTGCATTGTTGGCCATTGCCCTATCGAAAAGACCATGCAAATGAAAGTAGGCCTCCGTAACTTGGTTTGAAGCATCAATGTCAAGCAACACTTCTAGCTTGGCCTCAGTCAAACTTTCTTGCCCGACTCCAAAAAGTCTTATGCTTTGTTTAAGCGAGTCACTCTCAGCAGACACTATTGTAGCCATTATATAATTGAACTGAAAAATAAAAGTAAAAGAACAACAATCCAGCGGAATTGTGAACAAGTATTATTAAGGGCAGAATCATCGATTCAACCAAACAAAAATTACATTTATCACCAGGAAAAGGTCTTACAAGGGGCTGTGTCCTTATAATAAAAATAGAATAAGTAAAATAAAAACAAACGTCATCCAATAAAAACCATAAAATAAGTGTTATCCATCAGCCTAAGAGAATTGCACCTTCTTTTTGTCCTTGGTTATCTCTTCTGGGACCTCGACCTCAATAACATACCAGTAAAGATTCCCATGTTCCCTCTTAATCGTCCACTTTTTCTTCTATGTTGGGTGGGGTGCGAGGGTCATGTCTCTGAAAAAAGTCAGAGTCTGCAGTTGTACTGACCACCTTTATGGCGCTTATCTAGCCATCTTTAAAGGAAACTTTCTTTATGTATTCTATCTGGACGACAGCAGCAGCGAAGGCATTATCCCATCCTCTATTGAAGGCATAATATTTGTCCTTCCTGTGTTGAGCCTTAAGCTCCAAAAGTTTCTTCTTGTCAACAACAGCCTCCACAACTAAGTTAGCAACTATTTTCTTGCTTGTCTTCACCTTGTCCTCTGCTTACTCTAACTTCCCTTGCCATTTTTTCAAATCCCTCTCATAGGCCTCTTTAATCATCAAGGGATTCATTTAAGCCTTGGAAGACTTCCTCTACACCAACCGAGGATGACCTCAGTTTGTCATCCCTTATCAATAGTTGGTCACAATCGACCAAAAACTGCAAAATAGTACAACAATGTGATTATCATATATTATTAAGGATAATAGAAATTAATGAAGGCAAGTACATGATTAACAGTTAACAGAGCAAGGTTTTTATTGAGCCTTTCCAGCAGTCTGGCCCTAGACATCGGAGTAGTAGCTAACCTATCTGCAAATAAAAATCCCGAATGAATCAAACCCCTGGCCAAACCAGGGTTCATTGCCACAACGATAGATTCAGCAGCAGCCTGGTCAGCCTGGATCTTCAGTGCCAATTTTTGCTGAGGAGAAGGACCTCTTTTCAATCTCTTAATTTGAGATTTAGTATCTTGAGTTCCTCAGTAGTGATAAATATTGGCCTTTTTGAACCACTTTCACCAGCAGTGGATTTCTTGGATGGGGAAGACAACGGTTCAGACATTAGGTTAGGGATCATTCACTTTTCCATATATTTTGTAAATGAAGTTGGGATGGTGGCAATGTCAAGTGAGTCGAAGGAACACTACGTTCCTCCGAATGCAAACTCTCTCTCTTCCAAAGGGGATCTAGAAAATGTAGCTGAGGAAGTTGAAGCACGTATTTCTTTAAGGTTGATGGGGGCTTGTGGTATGTCTTATGTAGGTCGGGCAACAAAAGATGTAATTGAACTCTTTTATTCCAGCAGAACTGATGTTGACCTAGGATGCTCTTCTCCTAGTCTCTGATGTTTTGACCAAAGAAACTTTAATTCGTCAAAGTTGACCTTCGGGTCACGAGGACACTTATTTTTCCTTTCCTGTGCAGAAAACCAAGTACAAATCATTAGTGAGCATACTCTCAAACAGTTAACAAGTACAAAAGAAAAACGGTTCAAAAGAATTGATGACCTATGTATGCCCTTCCTAGGGGCACTTAGGACTAGGCCTGTAAACGGATCGGATTCGGATCGGATCAGGCAAATCCAAATCCATATCCGTTTATGTTAAGCGGATTAGGATCCGATCCGTTTATTAATCGAATCGGATTAGGCAAATTCAAATCAATATCCGTTTATGTTAAACAGATTCAGATCCAATCTGATTATCCGTTTATGTCAAACTTGATTTGCAACATTTTTATTTTCAACTCTTATTTCATAAATTTATTTTGCAAATGTTCCAAAAAAACATATAATAAAATAAATAACTATTATAATATATATTTAAAATATTATTAAATACAATATATATTAATTAAAAATATATTGTATATATATATATATATGAAAAATATTAATCGGATCGGATTATTAACGGATCGGAGTATATGAAACCAAATTCGCTCCATTTAATAAACGGATAATCGGGTAATCAGATAATCGGATTTTAGGCATGATCCATATCTGCTTAAATGGATCGGATTCGAATTTGGATAAAATCCGATCCATTGACAGGCCTACTTGGGACCAGTATATCTAACCCCCTCAGGAAGGGGCCATATTGTCAGTTCTTGACCACCACTCCATAATCCCAATAGTCTTTATTGGAATCTGGCAGGTTGACTATTAAAGTTCTATTAACTTTTCTTGTCTTCAAATAGTAGGTATTATCTCCAGTAGTTCCCTACTTATAACATACAATAATTTTGTAATTCCTATGTGGGTTCCATGAAGTTCATTTAAGCGAGTAACCCCATTCACAACTCACTAAGTGTTGGGATCTACCATAGCTAGGACCACATAAAAATGTTGGTAGAATTAAAGAAATAATTGGATGGGTGGGAAAGTCATCCCACACTCTGTAATAAACAGTGTGGGAATCCAATGCCCTTCATTTAAAGTAAGAATATCTAATGGTCCGTCCTCTACCTCCATATTTACCCAATTTGGGATCTTTCTCCTTTCCCTAAACTCTTCTAACGAGCCTTCGTCAACAATATACACCATTTTTACGAAAGTAACAAAGAAAAAGAAAAGGAGAATAAAGGAATCTTACAGATTTCTCTAAATAGCAGAAAACTCTTAAGAACTACAAAGAAAGCTTGAAGGCACTAAGAAAAAAGTTTGAGTTCGAGGGTCTGAGGTGAAGATAAATGAAGGGAAATCTTCATCCTATTATAGGTACAGTGGATTCCCCTTGAAGCTTGGGAATGGAAATGATTAAATGAACCAACGATTGAACTCTTTAAGGATGCAAGCATCCCAAAAGGGCAGAAAGACCAGCGTACCCTTTGGTGGTTCATTGTTTTTCAAACTATTCACAAAAATGCCACAACACTGATATATACCTATAAAAAATCACAAGTTTTGAAGGTCGGTCGCCGACCTCCACTATTTTTGGGTGTTGAACAACTTTTTAGATTAAATACTCCATACTTTCACTAAATCATCAAGCATGGAGCATTGGGGGATTATGTTATGAGCTAAATTCTTTCTCTATGTGGACCACTGAGATAGGGACAGTTATCCTCATAAACATGCACCACAAGGCTTCTTATATACTTGGTCGTCTCCAAAGATACTTGGTCGGCCAACCGGCCGACCACAACCAGGAAGGTGAATCATCAAGTAGGGGAAAGGTCACTCGCATGAGGGCTACCAACAACCATTCCACACGTGCATTTGAAGATCAACAATCTCATTTATTGTATATGGGTATAAATGATTGAATATATAAAGGCATTCCATCCATTGATTTCCTAACCACTATAAATACATTATTTCCCTTATGTCAAGAGACACAAGTCAGCACGAGCAAGATTGCACTCAGTTTTATTTAACTACCCTCAACTGCAATATCATAACCGTGGATGTAGGCTTTTTCCTTAGCCGAACCACATTTAAAAACTTTATTTATCTTGCTTGCATTGCTTAATCTTTATATATATTTATTTGTAATTATAGAATTTGTATTATTAGGCTAAGATTAGATTTATACCAATTTTAGACATCAACAATGTCCATCTAAATCAATAGTTTTGTAAAAGACTGTTACATATAATCCTGCTAAAATAAATTATTGTTTTCAGAGTTCACTACACCCAAGACTTTAGGCATTTGGTATGCAACTATAAATGAAAGTTTGAGTAGTACTCCACCATGACCAACCCAATTTGAGTCCAGTCACATCAGGAGAAGTAAATTCAAAAGTCATTTTAGAAGAAAGGTGGAAGCGTGTGAAAATAAGGGAAACCCATTAATAAAAAACATTGAAATTCTTTTAACAAATGAAATAAATCAACTACATAAATATAGTCATTTTACCATTCAAGGATAATGTCTTGTGTAAGTAATATTTAAAGAATAAAAAAAGGTGATATCATGATTAAATGCTAAGTTTTGACATTTACCTTCATTATGCACTTGCTGAGAAAATTCACCTTCATTATTTTATATAGTTACTACCATAAAATATTTGTTTTTGTCTTTTTGAAGTTCTTTTTTATGTATGAAGCTTTTATTATATTCTACGATTTTTTTAAAATCATATGATTGGTAGCTCGATTTATTCACGCGTATATAGTTTACGAATCAAGTACCTCTTTACCCTTTCTCTATATATTTACATATATATTAATCATTTGTGACACCCATTCCACACGTGCATTTGAAGATCAACAATCTCATTTATTGTATATGGGTATAAATGCTTGAATATATAAAGGCATTCCATCCATTGATTTTCTAACCACTATAAATACATTATTTCCCCTATCTCAAAAGACATAAGTCAGCACAAGCAAGATTGCACTCAGTTTTATTTAACTACCCCCAACTGCAATATCATAACCGTGGATGTAGGCTTTTTCCTTAGCCGAACCACATTTAAAAACTTTTGCTGTCTTGCTTGCATTGCTTAATCTTTATATATATTTATCTGTAATTATAGAATTGGTATTATTAGGCTAAGATTAGATTTATACCAATTTTAGATATCAACAATGTCCATCTAAATCAATAGTTTTGTAAAAGACTGTTACATATAATCCTGCTAAAATAAATTATTGTTTTCAGAGTTCACTACACCCAAGACTTTAGGCATTTGGTATGCAACTATAAATGCAAGTTTGAGTAGTACTCCACCATGACCAACCCTATTTGAGTCCAGTCACATCAGGAGAAGTAAATTCAAAAGTCATTTTAGAAGAAGGGTGGAAGCGTGTGAAAATAAGGGAAACCCATTTACAAAAAACATTGAAATTCTTTTAACAAATGCAATAAATCAACTACATAAATATAGTTATTTGGGCATTCAAGGATAATGTCTTGTGTAAGTAATATTTAAAGAATAAAAAAAGGTGATATCATGATTAAATGTTAAGTTTTGACATTTACCTTCATTATGCACTTGCTGAGAAAAGGCACCTTCATTATTTTATATAGTTACTACCATAAAATATTTGTTTTTGTCTTTGTGAAGTTCTTTTTTATGTATGAAGCTTTTATTTTATTCTACGATTTTTTAAAAATCATATTATTGGTAGCTCGATTTATTCAGGCATATATAGTTTACGAATCAAGTACCTCTTTACCCTTTCTCTCTCTATATACATATAAATTAATCATTTGTGACACCCCGCCTAATTAAATACAGGGTGATCAGTCCTTTATTAAATTTAAAACAGGGTATCCAGTTGGTTCATTCTTATCATCACTGCCGAACACATTTAATTACTAATCACCTATAAGTTAATTAAGCTGATGTCAAATTTTTAATCATAATTTAAACATGCACTATTCTAAAAGAATAACTAAACCACAATCAACATTTAAATATACAACATATAAATGATGAAATGAATAAATAAATAAACAGAATAGGACTGGAATAAACCCATCCAGCCTAAAAATCCAATACAATATTCCATAAACTGAAAAATTAGTCCAACAACGGATGAGACATGAATAATAAAACCATTATCTATGAAAATATCTAAACAAGGATGGGTGACATGCCCTAACTGAAATGAGTGTCTCATATGAAAGAAATAATAAATGTGGAGGTGTCTACTACCGAGATCCAGTAACTTCCACATCAAGTACAACACGTTAAATGAAAGGAACTCTTATGCTTGGCGTCCCTGTGGCCGGGCACCTAAAATAGTTTTACAAAAAATTTTTTTGGAGAAAAACGGGTCAGAGCTCGAGTAAAATAATTTAAAACATTTTAGCAAGTATTAAAAATACATAAATACCGGATGTTATGTACATGTTAGTCCACGTGATCTCGCTTGAGAATCCTCACCTCTCAACTAATGTGCACGCCTAACGTATATTTCTAACCCGTCCTAGTTATGCTACCCCGCTTAACTACTTCAAATCAGGTATAGTTTTATATGAATTGACTCGTTGTGTCACCCGTATCACCCGTACAATACTTTATCGAATTCTTTGTATCAAATAACCGATTATAAATTTCTCGATTTATAATTAAGTTCTTACGTACATGGGTTATTTTAAACATCACTGACTTTCCTTCTACTAAGCAGACATAGTAGAATATGTTATCAGTATATATATATATATATATATATATATATATACTGCACCCTTAGGCTGAGACCTCCTGGTGCATGCATACTCTGCTATCAAGTCCCAGTATATCACACACTACTCGAAGGACTATAGGTTCAGAATCTCTCACAAACCATATCAAACTAAATCATACATATTATAGGCGAGCTGTAATACCCCGTAATTTTATTGATTTTATTAATTAAATTAAATAGGATAATTATTTAGAAATTAATCCGAATTTAAATACTAGCGATACGAGAGTTGGTATTTGATTATGATAATTATGTTGAATATTACTAAGTGAATATGGTAATATATGATTAATGAATTTATTAATATTGTAGTGAGTTATAAATACGACAATTTTGAAAATTAAGTTGGGACGCGCGCGTCAGTCGCGTCAGGAATCAATTTAATGGATTTTAAAGTAAATTATATTTATATCATCCGTATGGTCATTTTGAGTACGCCAACGTATCCGGAAGGGTCGAAATAGTCAGAAAACACTAGCCGGGGGTTTAGTTTGGGTCCGGGGGCATTTTTAGGCCTAACCGGTAACCCGGGAGGGTATTTTAGCCATTTTGATTTTTAAGGAATATTTACCCACGAAATTTAAACTTAGTTTATCAGCCAACTCTTAGGACTCCTAGGGTTTTCACAATCAAAACTCATCAACGGCAGTTAGAGAAGATAAAAGGAAGTTCCCAAAGGAGAAAACCACCCTTAGAGGCCAGTACACCACCACCACCACCACCGGTTAGATCGGAAAGAGGGGATACCTTCCGTACCATCTTCTTCAAAGGATAAGAACATCGAATTTTCTAGGCAAGTGACTTAAGTCATTAAGATTCAGCAAATAATTTATCCATGATAGTTTAGGATTTGATAATTCATGTAAATATTGAAATTCATGAAATTTGGAGATGAAACCTAAATTTTGGGTAGGATTTATATGTACTTTCGATTCTGGAAATATCTAATTAACGAAATTATAACCCATGCATAGTTAATCAAAAATTTACATGGTGTTATATGAAGATCTTGAAGAAAATAGGAGAAATAGGGTTTTTATAAAAAAATATGTGATTTGATCCCAAAAACGGTTAATCATTGTTGGTTTAATGACTATAATACGTTAAAGTTTATGCATATATGTTGGTTTGATGATTAGAATACTTGGTTGGGAGTTTGGGATGTTGTAATGGATGATTTGGGTCTAAAATATTGAGAACCCGTAACTGTTAATGGAAATTCTAGGCAGATACCTGTTCGATCGATCGATCGACTCAAGAATGTCGATCGATCGATCGACCCCTTTCCATCGATCGATCGACCCTTCTGATTTTTGTAAAATTGTTCCCTTTAAGGTTTGTCGAATCCCAAACTTGTAAGAAATTATAGTGTGACTTATAAACTATTGTGGGACTTGATTGAAGTCATCAGGATCGTAATTAGTGCCCGGAATATGTTATACCGTATGGAATTTAATGGGATTGTTAGGGTTGCTTACCTAGGGAGGTACAGTTAGAAATTACTTAAATTGAGAGCGAGTTTGAGTGGATGATGATGTAAGGTTAGGACCAGTAGCAGAGGGACTTTAAATACTGAGATAACCTTAGAGACTAGCGGGGGACTTAGTAACCTATTTGGTATAGGGTATGTACTCAGAGTTATACGTCAAGAATTATCGTGCTAAACCTATTATGTAGAATAAATGAGACGATGTTATTATATGTGCGAGACATATGATATGGGGCTGGAATATACCTGTACTAAAATTATTATTACCTAAGTTGTGTGAATACTTAGTATATGAATGATTGTGTGTATGACATACCTACCATACTTGCTATCACGTGAGGTTAATTTTCGAGAAAGGACCGTCTTATCTTTGTGTGCCTTCAGGGGGATTTAAACTGGTACCTTAAGGATATAGAGAATTGAATGACTTATTTGTGAGTTGATAAGTCAGCTAACCATGGAAGCGTAGGTATGTGTGTGACTCACGGGTATGTGAATTATGTTCGCCTCCAATATGTGTGATTTTGTTTATTGAAACGGTTCCTGAGTGATTCGAAATGCGTAGTCCTTATGTACGTGATGTAGTGGGATTCGATAGCAGAATATGCGCGCACCGCAACTTAGCCTAGGGGTGCCATATTTGTATATATAAGCTGATAATGATATACTTGTACTTGTAACTGGCTCACTGTTAAATTGTGAATGTGAATAATAGAGTATTTGAATGGGATTAAAAATATGAGAATCCATATCGTAATTGATGTGATAATATGATTTATGTAAAGGTTAGTTATACGCATAATATATTAGAATGATACGAATAGACCCTTATATTGTAATGTGAAGACAGGAAGTGGTACAAACTAGTTAGTTAGTGGCATAACTAGGATGGGTTAAGGGTTTACGTTAGGCGTGCATATTAGTTGAGGGGTGAGTAACTCATGCGAGAGCACGTAACTAACATATATGTAATATTTACTGTTTAATGCAATTAAACACTTGCTATATTTTTAAACTGTTTTCACCTCGGGCTCTGACCCGTTTACTTGTAAAGGTGTCCAGCCACAGGGATGCCAAGCTTAGGAGTTCCATTCCCTTGACATGCTGTAGTTGTTGTGGAAGTTATGGGATCTCGTTACTAGACGCATCCACATCTATCCTTGCTTCTTTTGGGAGTCATTATCCCAGTTAGGGCCTGTTTCCCATTCTATTCAGTGACAACAGTTTTAGACTTTCATTTTATTTCAGTCTTAGAATTTTATTTATTCAAACAATTGTACTTGGTTTGTTTACATTGCTACTACTTTATTGGAGTGTTTACTCATGATTTTAGTTATTTCATATTGTTTATTTCCCTTATGAGTTAGTTTATGTTATTATTGGATGATGATTTAAATGTCTTAGTTGTTGGTTATTTTAAATAATAAAATTTGGCACTTCACTATTTTAAATATTAGGTGGTTAGTAATTAATTTAAATGTTTTCGACAATGATGCTATGAACTGAACCAACTTGACATTTTATATTAATTTAAATAAAGGAGTATCTACCTGGTATTTAATTTGTCGGGGTGTCACAGGTGGTATCAAAGCATCGGGTTCTAGAGTCCTTCGGATCTGTACAAATTGTTATGTTTTCGCGTAGCGTCATTTGATATAGAGCCCTATATTTTAGGATTATTGTACTCTTTTGTGTATCTTACGTTCTTCAGTCATTTTGAGATATTAACTGTGGACTTATAAGACTTCTCTCTCATTTCAGACGCCTCCTCGACGTGCACAACGAATTTCCAGGGGTGCCCATCCCGAGCCTCAGCCTGCACCAGTCCAGGGTTCTGTAAATGCTACTGAAGTTGCCGCCATTGTAGCCCAGGCGGTAAATGCCGCGTTAGCAGTTGTGCAGCAAGTACCACCTCAGGCACCGGTGGTAGCCCCAGTCCAGGCTCATGCATTCCCGTCTTCTTAGGAATGAGTCCATGATGCCTTTCAGAAGGCGCACACTCCGGAGTTAGTAGGGAGCTCCGATGTTGTTGTATCGAGCCAGTGGAAGAAGGACATACAAAGACACTTGAGGATGTATGAGTGTACATATGTGCAGAGGCAGATACTAGCGATGTTTAAACTAGTACGAGCAGCATTGCAGTGGTGGGAGTCTATTACCACTACCGAGGAGAGAGATGTGCTTACTATTCAAGAGTTCTGGGTGCGGTTCGATCGTAAATACTTCCCCTGAGTAGTTCAGACAGCGATGAGGCAGAAATTGATGAACCTTAAAAAGCAAGGGAGGATAGTGGTAGAGTACGAGGCTGAGTTCACCAATCTTCTAAACATAATCCCCGATGAGATCCCTAATGAAGAGAAGAAGATCTAGAAGTTCATAGATGGGTTAACGTGGAGGATTCATCAGCACCTACTAGGTAATCTCTCGTTGGACACTTAGTCAGATGTGGTGAATGCAACTCTACTTCACTACCAGGATCACCGCTTTCATTTGTTATAGGGTAAGTGAGCAGGAGAGTCCAGCCAACAGGGCAAAACAGGGGGTAATGGTGCCAACGGGGCACAGTCAACTCAGGTAGGGTGATCAAAGTTCCCAGCAGGGGGATTCTAAGAGATTTAGATCAGGAGGTTTCATACACGGCCATGGAGGTTTTAGGTATGGCCATCAGGGCCAGCAGCAGTTTCAGCAGGGCTAGAATGTCCAAGGTAGGGGTGGTAACTACCATCAGGGCCTTGGGCATCCGGGTCAGAGAGGAGGAAACTTTGCAGGGAAATATTTCATATGTGGAAATATTGGCCACAAATGCCAGGAGTGTCCTAAGAGGGGCAGGGCCCCGCAGCAGGGTGCTCGACAGTGTGACACCCCGCCTAATTAAACACCGGGTGATCAGTCCTTTATCAAATTATAATCAAGGTGAACGGTTGGTTCATTCTTAGCATCAGTGCCGTAAAAATAACTTTTTCAATTACACACCATAAATAATTAAGCTAAGTGTCAAAACCATTTTAGACATTACTTTCCAAATTTTATTTTAAAAACCAACATTTAAAACTTAAAGGAAAAACATCCTGACAATAATAAATCCCAAAGTGTAAATACTGGAAATAAACGAATCACAATATCTAATAAAACAACTGAATAATGAAAAAGGCGACACATGCCCAACTAGATAAAATAATGCTAGGTGTGGAATTAAAAAAATGAGATCGTCTAAGTAAGAGGCCTGCAACTCCCACCTAAGTTGCAGCGCGTTCCTTCCAAAGGATCCTATGCAAGACGCCCCTGTGGCTGGGCACCTGTAATATATACATATATATACAAGAGAGGAGAGATAACAGTAAACGGGTCAGAGCCCAATGGTAAAACAGTTTAAAATTTTAGTTTAGCAAGTATTTAAAATGTTTACTGGCTAATGCAACAACATATTAGTAACGACACTCTCTTGAGAACGTCTCACCTCTCTTCTAGTGTGCACACCTATCGCACTAATCTTCCCAACAGTTTAACTTATTTTATCTTAAGTTACTCGTAAGATTTCAAGCTGATGATTTCAAATGTTAAGGAGGTTAATCTTATTTAACAGTACAATTCTTACATAAGCCTTATTTGATAATAAAGTTCCTCAGTAATATATCATACTTTCCAAACACTTATTCCCAAGTTGAAATAATTATTCTTTTCTTACATACCATAATCACAGCAGGTAGTTCCCAAATTCCAGATTTAAATATATATATTAAATACTCATATAATATATATATATTCTAACAGCACCCCACATAAAATCTATGGTGCGGGCTTACTCTGCTATCCAGTCCCAGTATCACTCGTACTAAGGGAAATACTAGTTCGGAATCACTCTCGAACTGTATTAACACAAAACACATACAAAATGAGGCGAAACATAGTTCCAAGTCACTAAGAGGATAGCACATACCCTCACGTCTCTTAGGACCGTCTGACTATCGATCCGATAGCCTGCACCAAGGATTCCTATCTTCTAGGGTACGAGTCAATATCCCCCATAAAGGTCCCATCGAGATAAGACTGTCCCAACGCGATAACCTCAGGGATAGCAAGTAGCGCAGGCATGATTTTTACACATATATAAAATATATGATCAATCACAGAGACATATAGATCTATAACTATTCACATTCATAAGTTAGGTACGCCCACGACCCAACATTATATTATTCCATTCTTAGTGCATTTTTATTCGATTATTTCTTATAACGAACTTATTCGTTTTTATTTTCGAAATTTAATTTATTCCAACTCACTTCTCATCTCTCGAAGTATTTTCTTTAACTAAGTACAAATTCAGTAGGCCCTCACTTACCTTCTAATCCAACTCCTAGACATTTCGATTATTAAGTCTACACACGTTAAATTTCTTAGGTATGAATCTTTCCCGTTTACCCTTCATTTTCCGATTTCATTGAAGTTCCACTAAACGGGGTTTACCTTGACCCTACTGGTCCTTTTTATGTTTCATTATGTCCTAATAACATTAGTCAAGATTTATTACGGATTTAATTGGATTAAGTCAACGTAAGGAAAAATCCAGTTTTTCTCAGGAGGGGTCGATCGATCGATAGAAAGGGGTCGATCGATCGAACCGTCGATCGATCGAAGCTCTTGGCTCGATCGATCGATCAAGCAGGTATTGCGAAAACGACAGAATACCAGTTACGGGAATTATCATCCAAGATCATCCAAATCCAAGTTTTTAACTCCCAAACTCCCATAAATTTTATACCACAATCATTATAAACCCAAATGAACAATATTCTACGTAAGGCATGTGAGTTTTCATCAAGTATCATGGATTAAAAGGGCCAAAATTTAAATAATTCTCAGGAACCCTAAAAATTTCTTTAACTTAATTCTTCTCATTATTTTTCCAGAATTTCTACTTCTAACCCAATGTAAATTCGTGGTTCAACCTCTACATGTGAAGGGAATTTCCAGAATGATGTTTATATCTCTACAACACGCGATTTCTAACCTCCAACATAGGTTTTCTTTCATAAAAACTCATCCTAATCAACCCTAAACTAATATGAATGAAGCATTAACTAAATTAAGGAAGATAAATACTTGCCTGGGAATTTTTGTTTCTGATTTGTTGATGAAATCAGTGTGGTGGTGATCCTTGTTGCACGATCTAACGTTTGGCGGTGATGGCGGTGCAAACGGAGGGGTTTTTGGCCTATAACTCCTTGGTAAGCTCTTCCTTTCCTTCTCCAATGGCCGTTTTTTGTTTTTGGTTGTGTTAACCCTAGAAGACAACCCTAAGCATCTGATATAACCTAGAAAAATTCGTAGGTTTCGCAAGCCCAAAAATATAAAATGCCTAAAACGTCCCGAGGCCCAAACTAACCCCCCGGGTACATTATTTTGACTATCTCGACCCTTTCGAACACTTTGGCGCACTCGAAATGACCATACGGGTGACTTATAATTTATTCACTTTTATTAATCAAAATTTATTCCTGACACGACACGGGCGCGTCCCGACTTAAATTTCCAAAATTGTCATTTTATTCACTCGTGACATTTAATAGAACCAATTTTATATATTACTTTGCTCATTAGTAATATTCAACAAGTTTCCAATAATTACTAACTCTCGTCACGTTAGTAATTAAAAATAATTAATTTCATGATTTATATTTAATTAATAACTCACATCAAATTTAATAAATCCCCAAATTTAGAAAGCATAAAAATACGGGGTATTACAGACAGGAGCCCCAGAGACAGATGTTTTTCGCCGCCCTCCCAGCACCACCACAGATGCCAGTGCTGCCACCTATTCCAGCGGTCCCAGCTCAGCAGGGGTAGCTCCAATATGGTCGGGTTTATAACCTTCAGCAGACCGCAGTCCCGTAGAATCCACCCGCGATTGAGTGTATATTTTCTATTCAGGGGACTATGGGGCGTATTTTATTTGACACGAGAGCCACATACTATTTTATTGCCATGAGGTTTGCACGCACTATGGGATTATTAGATACCGCAGAGAGCACTGTCACTTGTGTAGATTCATCGTTGAGTAGAGGTTCTGTGATTTCCTTTATATGTAGAGGCGTGGGTGTAGAGATTGGGAGATTCACTTTACCTGCCGACATGCTAGTATTAAATATGTCCGAGTACGATGCGATTATTGATATGGATTGGCTAGTTACGTATAGAGCTATGATTGATTATTTTAATAGGAGTATTATTTTTTCCATTCCCGGTCAGGAGATGTTCCTAGTGGCAATGCCTCGTCCTGAGGGAGGTTCGTCCACCCACGTGTACTACATAGAGGAGGAGACCTCTAAGGAGGTGGTGGTACCACTTGATTCGATTCCATTTTTTAGGGAGTTCGCTGATGTATTCTCGAATATTCCGACATTACCTCCTAGTAAAGAGATAGAATTTATTATAGATTTGGCACCAGACACTCGGCTAATAGCCCATGCACCTTACCTTATGGCTCCAACGGAGATGAGGGATCTCTGGGATCAGATAGAGCAGATGTTTGGTTAGGGGTTTATTCGTAGGAGTACTTCACCGTGGGGTTCTCCTGTGTTCTTCGTTAAGAATAGGGATGGATCTTTGAGGTTGTGTGTCGATTATCGGGAGTTGAATAAAGTCACAATACGGAATAAGTATCCGTTGCCCTGAATCGATGACTTATTCGACCAGTTGAGAGGAGCTGCCTTCTTCTCAAAGATTGACTTGAGATCGGGATACTATCAGTTGCGTATCATGGAGAAGGATGTCTCGAAGGCTGCCTTCTTGACGAGATATGGTTCCTATAAGTTCAGGGTTATGCCTTTTATCCTGACCAACACCCCATCCATGTTTATGGACTTGATGAATAGGGTGTTCAGAGAGTTCCTGGACCAGTTCATCATTGTCTTCATTGATGACATTCTAGTTTACTCCCAGACTGAGGAGGAGCATGCCGAGCACTTGAGGCAAGTTTTGCAGACACTATGTTAGCACGAGTTGTATGCAAAATATGAGAAATATGGGTTTTAGCTGAAGGAAGTTCAGTTTTTGGAGGACATCATTTCTGACAGGGGGATATCTGTTGACCCGGGGAAGGTATCAACGGTGAGGGAGTGGGGATAACCCATGACACTGACAGATATACATAGTTTCTTGGGCCTAGCGGGATACTACATGAGCTTTATTCGGGAATTCTCGAAGATAGCGGGTCCATTGACGCATCTGACTCGCAAGGGGGTGACATTTATCTGGAGTGATGCCTGATAGTTGGCTTTTGACGAGTTGAAAGACAAGTTGATCTCAGCACCAGTATTAGCATTGCCCAGGCCGGGAGTGGAGTATCTAGTTTACAATGATGCGTCCTTACTAGGACTTGGGGTGTACTGCAACAGGAGAGTCAGGCTATAGCTTATGCTTCCCATAAGCTTTAGCCTGACGAGAGGAATTACCCCACCCACGACTTGGAGTTAGCGACAGTCGTGTTTGCCCTTAGAATTTAGAGACACTATCTCTTAGGGGATAAATTTCGCTTATTTACAAACCACAAGTCCCTACAGTACCTCTTCATGTAGAAAGAGCTGAATATGTGTCAATGTCGGTGGCTCAAGTTTGTGAAGGATTATCAGTTCGATATCCAATACCACCCAGGGGAGGCTAACGTGGTAGCAAACGTATTAAGCCGTAGGCTAGTAGGTGAGGTGGCCAAGGTGTGGAAGGAGAAGTGGAAGGAGTTTGGGCACCAGGACGCCGTGGCCTGATCATTCATTACTGTGATGGCAGTTACGCCCCAAATCATTACGAAAGTAGTACAGGCTCAGGCAGCGGACCCGTTCTGTCAGAGTCAGATAGTACAAAAACTAGCAGAGGGGGTCGAGTCTTATACTATTGGTTTAGATGGGGTATTACGATTTAATGGAAGGTTGGTTGTCCTGGAGGGGTAAGATTTACGACACGAGGTGATGATAGAGTCGCACGGTTCACGATTTGCAGTACATCCTGGTGGGGATAAGATGTACCAGGATATGAGGCGACAGTACTGGTGGAGCAGGATGAAGAGGGATATTACCGAGTTCATTTCGAAATGTGCCACTTGTCAGCTAGTAAAGGTGGACCATCAGAGACCGGTAGGACTTCTACATCCATTAAAGGTTCATATTTAGAAATGGGAGAGCATTTCCATGGACTTTATCATGGGGTTACCTACATCGCAGAGAGGTCACGATTCCATATGGGTAATCATGGATCGATTGACCAAGGTTGCTCACTTTCTTCCAGCTCGGATAGACTACATTACGTGACAGTACGCCCAGATATTCATAGATGAGATAGTGAGACTCCATGGGGTGCCTCTCAATATCGTGTCTGACAAGGACAAGATATTTGTGTCATGATTTTGGGAGAGTTTAGAGGAAGCTATGGGAACGGAGTTGTGATTGAGTACAACCTATCACCCACAGACTGATGGGCAGACCGAGCGGACGAATCAAATATTAGAGGATATGTTGCGTATGTGCATCCTCGACTTTGGCGGAGGTTGGGAGCAGTATCTTCCACTGGTGGAGTTTGCTTACAATAACTCCTACCAGTTCACTATTAGTATGGCTCCATTCGAGGTGCTGTTTGGTAGACCTTGTCGTTCCCCAGCATGTTGGCTAGAGGTGGGGGACAACAAGCTACTTGGGCCGGAAGTGATTCAGGATACTTCGGCGAGGATAGAGATGATACGGAGCCATATTCGAGTTGCTCAGGACCGACAGAAGATTTACGCCGATGCCAAGAGGTTCTTTCAAGAGTTCAATATGGGGGACCAAGTGCTACTTTGAGTGTCCCCTGTAAAGGGGATTATGCATTTTGGGAAGAAGGGGAACTTGGCGCCCAGATATGTGGGGCCATTCCTTATTATCGAGCGGATTGGGCCAGTTGCGTATAGACTTGGGTTACCGGAACACTTACATAGGATCCATGACGTGTTCCACATTTCCTCATTGAGGAGATTTCTTCGAGATGATTTGGCCCATACTCACATTGCTTTAGAGGAGATTGATCTACAGCCTCATAGTTCCTATGAGGAGGGGCCGATCGCTATTCTAGACCGTAGCGAGAGGAAATTGAGGTCAAAGATAGTGCCGTTAGTGCGTGTTTAGTGGCGGCATCATAACGCCGAGGAGTCTACCTAGGAGCACGAGGATGAGATGCGCGAGCATTATCCAGAGTTATTTTTGCCAGGTACTTTTTATTTTCGAATTTCATGACAAAATTATGTTATTAGGGGGAAGTACGTAATACCACGTAATTTTATTGATTTTATTTAATGGGATTAATTAAATTAAATGGGATAATTATTTGGAAATTAATCCCGATTTAAATACTAGCGAGACGAGAGTTGGTATTTGATTATGATAATTATGTTGAATATTACTGAGTGAATATGGTAATATATGATTAATGAATTTATTAATATTGTCGTGAGTTATAAATACGACAATTTCGGAAATTAAGTTGGGACGCGCACGTGAGTCGCGTCAGGAATCAATTTAATGGATTTTAAATTAAATTATATTTATATTATCCGTATGGTCATTTTGAGTGCGCCAACGTGTCCGGAAGGGTCGAAATAGTCAGAAAACACTAGCCGGGGATTTAGTTTGGGTCCCGGGGCATTTTTAGGCCTAACCGGTTATCCGGGAGGGTATTTTAGTCATTTTGATTGTTAAGGAATATTAACCCACGAAATTTAGACTTAGTTTATCAGCCAACTCTTAGGACTCCTAGGGTTTTCACAATAAAAAATCACCAACGACAGTTAGAGAAGAGAGAAGGAAGTTACCAAAGGAGAAAAACCACCCTTAGAGGCCAGTACACCACCATCACCACCACCGATTAGATCAAAAAAAGGGGATACCGTTCGTACCATCTGCTTCAAAGGATCAGAACATCGAATTTTCGAGGCAAGTGATTTAATGCATTAAGATTCAGCAAATAATTTATCCATGATAGTTTAGGATTTGATAATTCATGTAAATATTGAAATTCATGAAATTTGGAGATGAAACCTAAATTTTGGGTAGGATTTATATGTAGTTTCGATTCTGGAAATATCTCATTAACGAAATTATAACCCATGCATAGTTAATCATAAATTTATATGGTGTTATATGAAGATCTTGAAGAAAATAGGAGAAATAGGGTTTTTATAAAAAAAATATGTGATTTGATCCCAAAAACGGTTAATAATTGCTGGTTTAATGATTCTAATACGTTAAAGTTTATGCATATAAGTTCATTTGATGATTAGAATACTTGGTTGGGAGTTTGGGATGTTGTAATGGATTATTTGGGTATAAAATATAGAGAACCCGTAATTGTTAATGGAAATTCTGGGCAGATACCTGTTCGATCGATCGATCGACTCAAGAATGTCGATCGATCGATCGATCCCTTTCCATCGATCGATCGACCCCTTTTATTTTTGTAAAATTGTTCCCTTTAAGGTTTGTCGAATCCCAAGCTTGTAAGAAATTGTAGTGTGACTTATAAAATATTGTGGGACTTGATTGAGGTCAATAGGATCGTAATTAGTGCCCGGAATATGTTATACCGTATGGAATTTAATGGGATTCTTAGGGTTGCTTACCGAGTGAGGTACGGTTAGAAATTACTTAAATTGAGAGCGAGTTTGAGTGGATGATGATGTAAGGTTAGGACCAGTAGCAGAGGGACTTTTAATACTGAGATAACCTTAGAGACTAGCGGGGGACTTAGTAACCTATTTGGGATAGGGTATGTACTCGGATTTATACGTCAAGAATTATCGTGCTAAACTTATTATGTAGAATAAATGGGATGATGTTATTACATATGCGAGACATATGATATGGGGCTGGAATATACCTATACTAAAATGATTATTACCTAAGTTGTGTGAATACTTAGTATATGAATGATTATGTGTATGACATACCTACCATACTTGCTATCACGGGAGGTTGATTTTTAGGAAAGGACCGTCTTATCTTTGTGTGCCTTCAGGGGGACTTAGACCGGTACCTTAAGGACATAGAGCTGTGAATGCCTTATTTGTGAGTTGATAAGTCAGCTGACCATGGGAGCGTAGGTATGTACGTGACCCATGGGTATGTGAACTATGTTCGCCTCCAATATGTGTGATTTTGTTTATTGAAACGGTTCCAGAGTGATTCGGAACGCGTAGTCCTTATGTACGTAATGTACCAGAATTCGATAACAGAGTATGCGTGCACCGCAGCTTAGCCTAGGGGTGCCATATTTGTATATATAAGCTGAGAATGATATACTTGTACTTGTAAATGGCTCACTATTAAATGGTGAATGTGAATAATTGAGATATTTGATTGGGTTTAAAAATATGAGAATCCCTATCGTAATTGATGTGACAATCTAATTTATATAAAGGTGAGTTATACGCAGAATATATTAAAATGATACAAATAGAACCCTATATTATAATGTGAAGACAAGAAGTGGTACATGCTAGTTAGTCAGCGATATAACTAGGATGGGTTAAGGGTATACGTTAGGCGTGCACATTAGTTGAGGGGTGAGAAACTCATGCGAGAGCACATAATTAACATGTATATAATATTTACTGTTTAATGCAATTAAACACTCGCTATATTTTTAAACTGTTTTCACCTAGGGCTCTGACCCGTTTACTTCTAAATCTATTTTTCTTGTAAAACATTTTTAGGTGTCTAGCCATAGGGACGCCAAGCTTAGGAGTTCCATTCCATTGACATGCTATAGCTGCTGTGGAAGTTACATGATGTCATTTCTAGACGCATCCACATCTATCCTTGCTTCTTTTGGGAGTCATTATTCCAGTTAGGGCCTGTTGCCAATTATATCCAGTGACAACAGTTTTAGACTTTCATTTTATTTCAGTCTTAGTATTTTATTTATTCAGATCATTGTACTTGGTTTATTTACATTGCTGCTACTTTATTGGAGTGTTTACTCCTGATTTCAGTTATTTCATATTGTTGATTTCCCTTATGAGTTATTTCATGTGATTATTGGATGATGATTTAAATGTTTTCGTTGTTGGTTATTTTAAATAATAAAATTTGGCACTTCACTATTTTAAATATTAGGTGGTTAGTAATTAATTTAAATGTTTTCGACAGTGATGCTATGAACTGAGCTAACTTGACATTTTGTATTAATTTAAATAAAGGAGTAGCTACCCGGTGTTTAATTAGTCGGGGTGTCACACGAGCATAGTTCCAAGCCTACGGGATATGTACATAGCTACGTACCTGTTGATGTAAAAAACTAGATCGCTCTAATTATTTAATCACAGATAAATAAATAAGACAAAGATTTTTAAAGTGGTTCGGCTAGGAATGAAGCCTACGTCCACTGTTATGTTATTGCTGAGTGTTTGTGGAATTCTTGATTACAAGTTCTCTCAAGAAATTCCGGTCCCCTTGAATGGGTTTGATACAAGGTATTTATAGCCTTGAGGCTGTACATGAAAGGTTCAATACATTAAATGATATACATATGAAAGGGTAATACATTTAATACAGCGTGTGCGTCAAGAATATAAGTATTCAATGAATATCTGAACTGTTGATTATCTGGCAATTAATGGTACGACCGAGGTGCAGCTCGGACCGCCATAGCTGCTAGCTGATCAGGAGTACCTCGGAGAACTAGAGTACCTCGGTGCGCTGGAGTTCCTCGGTGTATCCTCGTTGCTCGGAAAGAAGCATGGTTGGTCGGGAAATGAACTTCCTCGCTGCTATCGTGCCACGTAGATTGACACGTGTCTTCGTATTATTCGTCCACATCAGCATATTAATTTTGGTATCAACAGAAGCCCCAAATGTTTCATATTTCGAACTTAGAGGAGTATGGAACATTCTTTCTCGGTATATGGCGATATTAAATAATCTTCCTGGGTTTCAGGAACATTGTATTCAAATTTCCTTCTTATTTCGCAGTTTCCGCCTTTTTTATAAGCGCTTCGATCTTTGTGCAATTTTTGTCCTTTTAGCCACCGGAAGTTCAGTAGTTTCTTTTTGGTAATCATTTCTTTCGCCGCTTCCCAATGCAAAGTATTTAAACTTCTTTGGTAACCATACCGTCGTCTACGTTTTCCATTTTCTGCATTCAAGCTTTCTATTCTCTTCTTCTCTTGTGCGTTCATCCTTGTTTCCGTTCGTTGTCAACACACCTCCTTTCTTTCTCTAAGATCTTCTTCCTTTCTTCTGTATCTCTTTTATTCAATATGGTTTATATTGTGGAGTCTGTTGAGAAATTCCGTTCTAATTTTTCCATTCCTTCGTGGGTAACTCTAGAGGTTCTTTCTGAGCCTTTAGATTACTTTCGATTGGCTGAGGGACATTGGTTCCCCAGTCTTTTTGTTGCTGAATGTGGTTTTTCCTTTCCACCAAACCCATTATGTCTTGAGTTTTGTCAATATTTTGATCTTGTTCCTGCAAAAATAGCCCCCAATTCATGGAGAATAATTAACGGGGTGCACAAATTAAATCTAACTCATGGGACTCGTATTGGGATCCCTGAAATTATGTTTTGTTATAAATGGGCCACTCTAGATAATATTTATTATTTAAAAACTAGGTATCTGAATAGGGCTCTTGTAGTTAATCTCCCTGACTCAAATAGGGATTATTTTGAGCATGGGTTGGTCATAAAAAATTGGCAACATGCGCCTTTAGCTGGGGATGAAGTATACAACGGTCCCAGATGCCCCCCATATGGCAATGGGATAGGTTTATTTTTCATTTTATTTTACTTATAAACTTATGCTTTCATCATGTTTGATAAAATGTATGACCGATATTTCATTATGTATTTATTTGCAGTTGATAGCAAAAGAAAAACTCCAAAGGAATCAGAAGTGAATATTAAACATCTGAAACTTATCTGGGGTTTGCATAAGAACATTGCAGACGAACACATCAGATCTGCCTCATATTTGCTACAGTATAAGAGTTACACAACCTCTTATACTGCTCGCCCTGTTGAACCAGCTTCAACACCAGAAGGTTCATCTTCAGACTCTCATATCCCCTTATCTCAGAGAATGGGCAAGAAAAGAGCTCCTCCTGCTTTATTTGATGAAATTTCCTCTGCTGTTGGAGCCAAGAAAGGCAAAACTGATGTCCCAGAAGGGACTAAAAAAGTAGATGCTAGGTCCTCCAAAGCTGCCGAGAAGCCCCAGTGGCCCCGAGCAAGAAAAATGCTCCTGCAGATGTAATTACAATCTCCCCGACCAAGACCTCTCTGGTTGAAGGTTCTGACCGCCCGTTGAAGAGATTGAGGAAATCATCCTTGGTTACTCCGGCTGAAACTGCCTCTTCTTTACCTGCTAGTGGTACTGATGTTCCAAACATCATTTTTCCAAGCTCTGCAATGAGCTCGGTCGTACCCGAGGTCCATGGTCTTGATGAAAGAATTCCTAGGGATACGCTGACATCCCGAGCTGCTCGTCACCTTGCTTCAGTAAGTTTCTCATACTTATGATTTCTCTTTCTCCGAAAGCTTGCATTTTATATTGACTTCGCTATTTTTCTCATCTTTCAGCTGGTGAATTGTTTCAATAATATTGTGAAGAAGGATGAAGCTATTAAAGCTTCAAGCTCCTCGTCAGGTGTAGAGGATGCTCTGTTGGGTTTGACCCAATCTTTAAAGGAATCTCGTCAACAATATATTGACGAAAAAGCTGTTTGGGAGAAGAAATTAGCTGCGGCTGAGGCTGAGAAGGTGAAAATGGCCGAAACCTCCAAGAATTTGGAGGAGAAAGTAAAGGGTTTAGAGGTTAAACATCAAGAATATGATGGCCAGCTGAAAAAGGCAAATGAAGAGTTATCTACCTTGCAAGATATCAAGGTCAAAAAAGAGGAATTGGAGGTGAAACTCTCCTCGGAGAGATTGAGGAGAAAGGTCGCAATCAAGAAACATTTCAGTGCTGGTTGGGAGAAAGGATGGGAGAGAGGGATAGCTGCAATGACATCCCAAGTCCAATATGGGAAGTCAAAATACTTCCATGATGGCTGGGTAGCTGCTCTACAGGAGCTGAAGATCCAAGACGATTCTGAGCTATTCCAACAACATCTTCCTGGTCCTCCTCCACCAATTGTGGAAGAAGAAGAAGATGAGCCTGCCTCAGATGAGTCTTCTATGGCTATGGGTGACCCAGTCTCTGCTTCTTAACCCTCTATCAACGAGGACGTTTCTTCCATGCCCCCTCCTCCCGAGAAGATTCCTGCTGATCAAACCGTTGTTACCACCGAGCAACCGAGCTCCTCGTCCCAGCCTCCCGAGAAAGTCTTGGGGTACAAGGAAAAGGTGTGAAGTTGTTCGGTATCATTTCTATATTTCTTTACTTGTAATCGAACAATGTAATTTTTTGATGATCTAATAAAATACATCTTCGTTTCTCTTCTTTGTTGATACTCTGTCTGCTCTTATTTATTAATTCCTGCCTCCTCTTCTTTATTAGTTTTTGGCCAGAATGGAATTGATATCTGCTCCTGATACTGAGTTGATGCGACAATGCAATGGATATTATAAAGCTGGTCATACAGACCTGAGTGTATCAGAGATTGTCGACATCCTTGGTCACGATGCCTCAGAACAAGCAGTTGAGGCTTACCGGTATCTGAAGGATTTGCTTGATAGATCTGTGGCCAATAATGTGGCGTATTACGAACTGATCGAGGAACTTCATGATTCCATAAAGGATCTTCAAAATCAACACAATGTAACAATGGCCTCATTGCACGAGGATTATGAAAATAGATATCAGCAACTCTCTTCTGAAACAGGCCATAAGAAGATCATTGCTGGATACGATATTAGGGAAAGGACCTTAAAAGGTGAAGTTGAAGCTTGCAGGCAGATTGCCGAGATCCTGGAACAAGAAAATAACAATTTGCAGAAAAAGTTGGCTCAATATGAATCTGCTGCCTCATCTTCCACTGCATTAGTACCAGTTACTGATGAAGGTTTCTCATTCTTAGAAGTCGAAAACGCCAAGTTAAGGCAAGAACTGGATGACTTAAGAAGATCTGCTGTTTCTAGAACTGCTCGGGGACGAGGAAGAGGTTCTCGGGGGCGAGGAAGAACTGTCGAGGAGCAAAGTTCTCCAGTTGCTTCTCGGAGCCGATCAAGAGTTCTCAGTCGCAATGTTGAAGAGGCTCGTACCCAATCTACTTTGGAAACTCAAGCATTCCAGTTAAACGTCAAAGATCGGGCCCTATCAGAAATGTCCAAGAAGAATCTATCCTTGGAAGATCAACTTATAACGATGAAATCTGCTCTGCATAACAAGGATCTTTTTGCCAAAAGCCTTCATGAACAATTGGATAGATTAACCTTCCAATTCCATAAACAGCCAAGGGAATTCTGGATGGCAGGATACAATGAAGCCCTTGTTCATCTGGATGCTCGTATTGAACATGCCAACAATGAGGGTTACAAGCAAGGATGGTTGAACGCACTGGGTGTGTTAAAATTGGAGCAAGGGCATTATTTATGGGATTATCATGCTCCATCATTATTAGACTTGCCTGTACCACCTTTCAAATTGGACATGGCATGGATCCCAGCTCGTTCCATTCCTCGTAGCTTGATTTCAAAGTACCTTGGTGATTACAGCCTTCATTCTCAGGTTGAATTGTCTCGTCCTGAGCATCTCTTGGATACACCTTCTGTGATGAACGTTAGAATGCTCAGGGATGTTAATTTCATTAATTCTCCTCTTTGCCTAGAGGATCCTCCTGCTGGCGAGGAGCCTGTTTCAAAAAATAAAGGAAAGAAACCAATAGAATAGGTTTTCAATGTAACAGTTAGTACATTTATGTAACTTGTAATTTATTCCAGATTTTTAATGAAAAGAATTTCATTTTCTGTTTGCCAATTTTGCTATTGTCTTGTGTTTATCAAACACCTTTATATTTGTGCATATGTATCTATGTATTTAAAAAGATGGCAATATCGCGCTATTTATCAACCAACTTAAAAATTTACAAGTATCAAGGTTGATCAATAAAGTAATGAATGTAAATTGTTCAAACTGTTTCCAACCAACCAAGGTGGGTAAATAATGTTTGTCGACCAACTACAGTTGATGGGTTTTTATCCCCGACCAGCTATACTTGGTTCAATTATAAAAATGCGTCCGACCAACTAAGATCAATAATTTGTCCTCGTTGACCAACTACAGTTATTGGGTTTTTATCCCTGACCAACTATACTTGGTGTATTTTTTGAATATTTTGTTCTTCAAAGAACTCTTTGTAATAATATTACCTCCCGACCAATCATAAGTTGTAATATGAGAGTATATTTTTATCTTACCAACCGTAATTGATCATGCTGGTGTACACCTTTTAACCAAAGGAATATTTTTTGGCTCCTTGGAGCTTTTGGCTACTTATAGCTGTCCTCCTAACCAAAGGAGGTTGGCTCCTTAGAGCACTTTTTGGCTCCTTAGAGCTGTCCTTCTATCCAAAGGAGGTTGGCTCCTTAGAGCACTTTTGGCTACTTATAGCACTTTTGGCTACTTATAGCACTTTTGGCTCCTTAGAGCTGTCCTCCTAACCAAAGGAGGTTGGCTCCTTAGAGCACTTTTGGCTACTTATAGCACTTTTGGCTACTTATAGAACTTTTGGCTCCTTAGAGCACTTTTGGCTACTTATAGCACTTTTTGGCTCCTTAGAGCTGTCCTCCTAACCAAAGGAGGTTGGCTCCTTAGAGCACTTTTTGGCTCCTTAGAGCTGTCCTTCTATCCAAAGGAGGTTGGCTCCTTAGAGCACTTTTGGCTACTTATAGCACTTTTGGCTACTTATAGCACTTTTGTAGTGTATTACACTAGTATTCCCCGAAAAACTTTCAACAGAAAGAAAATGGTGAAACATCCTCGTTTTATTCATACTGAAGGAAAAGCTTTACATTTTACATTACTGATAATACTTGCGTAGGTGTTCAGCATTCCACGCATTCTTAAATTCTTCTCCTTCTAGAGTTGCTATTCTGTAAGTTCCTGGACGAAGAACCTCTGTAACTCGGTAAGGTCCATGCCAGTTTGCTTCCAACTTATTTTGCTTCTGAATGACTTTCTTTAGCACATAATCCCCTTCTTTTAGGTCACATTTCTTCACCCTTTTGTTGTAAAACAGAGCTGTACGTTGTTGGTAAGCAGCATTTCTAATGGATGCCTCTTCTCTAACCTCCTCGAGCATATTCAAATCCAATCTCCTCATCAAATCACTGATCGTAGAGTTGAAATTCAACACCCTGTGTGTCGGTAGGCCTAACTCGGCAGGTATTACAGCCTCACTTCCAAATGCCAGCATGTATGGTGATTCTCCAGTTGCTGCTCGGGGAGTTGTTCGGTAAGCCCACAAAACTGACTGTAGCTCATTAATCCAATTTGCTTTGGCCTCACTTAGCCTCTTCTTCAATCCATTTAATAATGTTCTGTTCGTCACCTCAGTCTGTCCATTGCTTTGGGGATGGCCTGGTGCTGAATGAAACTTCAAAATGTTCGACTGATGACAGTAGGCAGTAAATTCTTCATTATCGAATTGTGTTCCATGGTCTGTGATAAAAGCATGTGGGAGACCATATCGACAAATGATATTCTTCCAAATGAACTGATATACCTTCTCGTACGTCATATCAATTAGTGGTTCAGCCTCTACCCACTTAGTAAAATAATCCACTGCAACGACGAGGTACTTGAATCTTCCTCGGGTGGTCGGCAGTGGTCCAACCAAATCAATTCCCCACATGGCAAATGGCCAAGGGGAAGTTATTGGTGTTAGCAATGCTTGTGGCGTTCGTCGGATGGAGGAAAAACGTTGGCACTTCTCGCACTTCTTAGCATATGCTATACAATCAGCCCTCATCGTCGGCCAGTAATATCCTTGTGTCATCACCCTTTGCAGAAGAGTCCGACTTGCTACATGAGCTCCACATGATCCTTCATGGATTTCTTCAATCAAATTTTTGACTTCTGATGGATGCACACATCTCTGCAAACCTGCCATAACTCCTCGTCGATACAAAACACCATTAGTTTGTACATACCGAGCAGCTTTATACTTCAGCTTTTTGGCAGTGAGCTTATCCTCCGGTAGCACTCCTTCTTCAATGTATGCCTTGATAGAATCCATCCAAGATGGTCCTAAATCAAGGGTAATAATTTTCACCATCAGGTCTTCCTCTATGCTCCGACTTTCCAGTACTTCAATTGGTATTGTCCTTCGCATCTCAGTGCGCGTAGCTGATGCTAATCGGGCCAATGCATCTGCTCTAGCATTCTCCATCCTCGGTATTCTCACCAATTGAATGGCTTCAAAGTCTGCCAATAATTCCATCACTTTTGCATGGTACTTCATCATTAATTCCCCATTCACTGCATATATTCCTATCATTTGATTCACAATTAATTGAGAATCACTGAAAACAATTACTTGTCGTGCCTCCATGACTTTCGCCAAACGAAAACCTGCTATCATAGCCTCATATTCAGCCTCATTATTGGAAGCTTTGAATTGGAATCTCAAGGCATACTCCATGTCAATATCATCTGGGGTGTTTAAAACAATCCCTGCTCCACAACCAGCTGTGCAAGATGATCCATCTACATATAATCTCCATGTAGGTACCTCGTCTTCAAATTTCTTGTCTGTCAGAGTTCCTCGGCAAAATACTTGTAATTTTCTTTCATCATCCCCTGCTATCTTTCTCTTCTCCTCTGTCATCTGTTCGCACCCTTTTACCAACCTTAGTTGGTCTGGGTTTGAACATGATGATTCTTATACATCCACAAGTCCTTTTACCAACCTTGGTTGGTTTGGACCCGTGTCTGCTGATCCTGTATCGTCCACAGGTAGGTCAGCAAGCACCTTTTGCTCCTCGGGGGTATCAGGGTATGTAAACTCTGCTATAAAATCTGCTACATCTTGCCCCTTTAATGATGATCTGGGTTCGTACACAATATCATATTCACCGAGTTCTATTGCCCAATACATCAATCTTCCTGACTTTTCTGGCTTGTGAAGGGCTTGTCTTAATGGCATGTCGGTATACACTATGATGGTATGGGCCTGGAAGTATGGCCTCATTCTTCTACTTGGTTCAATTAATGCCAATGCCAATTTTTCCAGCTTTGGGTATCTGATCTCTGCACCTCGGAAAGCCTTACTTGTGTAATAAATTGGCTTCTGGACTCCATTCTCCAATCTGATCAACGCTGAGCTAACTGCATTTTCTGATACTGCCAAATACAAATACAGCTTCTCTCCAGTTATTGGCCTAGACAACAACGGTGGGGCCCCCAAATACTTCTTCAAATCTTTAAAGGCCTTCTCACATTCATCAGTCCACTCAAAACTTTTTCGCAGTGTTTTGAAGAACGGGATGCATTTATCAGTTGCTCGGGATACAAATCTGTTGAGAGCTGCAACTCGTCCGGTAAGACTCTGTACTTCTTTCCTCGTCGTTGGGGATCGCAGCCCTAAAAGAGCTTTGATCTTTTCTGGATTTGCCTCAATACCTCGTTGATTGACGATGTATCCGAGGAACATTCCTTCTCGTACTCCAAAGGTACATTTTGTCGGGTTGAGCTTCATTTGGTATTTGTCCAGTTGATCAAAGGTTTGGCTTAAGTCAACTAGATGATCAGTAGCTTTCTTGCTTTTGGTGAGCATGTCGTCGACATAGACTTCCATATTGCAACTGATTTGTTCGGCAAAAACCTTGTTCATCAGCCGCTGGTACGTTGCACCTGCATTTTTTAAACCAAAAGGCATAACATTATAACAATAAGTTCCCCTTGGGGTAATAAAAGAAGTACTTTCCCTGTCTTCAGGTTTCATTTTGATCTGGTTGTAGCCAGAATAAGCGTCCATAAAGCTGAGTAGCTCATGTCCCGAGGTAGCATCCACTAATTGATCAATTCTGGGCAATGGAAAATGATCTTTTGGGCACGCCTTGTTGAGATCAGTGAAATCAACACACATTCTCCATTTGTTGTTCTTCTTCTTTACCATCACCACATTTGCCAACCAATCTGGATATTTCACATCTTCAATGAATCGGGCTTTCTGGAGTTTCTCGACCTCCTCTTGTATGGCCTGGTTCTTCTCGGGACTAAACACTCTTCTTCTTTGCTTCACAGGCTTGATCTCCTTATTCACATTGAGTTCGTGACATAAGAAGTTTGGATCTATTCCTGGCATGTCTTCATGACTCCAAGCAAAAGTATTCTTCCTGTTTCTCAAGAAAGTTATCAACTCCTGTTTTATTGAAACATCCAACGACGATCCTATCTGAGTTACTCGTTCAGGATGCTCGTCGTCCAGGATAACAATTTCTGTAGATTCCACCACCTGCCCTTTTACGAGTTGAGATTCATCCCTAGGGTCAAGAGTTTCAATTTCTGTACCTTCCTCCACTTGGTAAGTAGTAGTCTTTTTCTTTGACTCTTCAAGTTCCTCTTGCTCGGCAGACGAATAATAGCATTCCCGAGCTACTTTTTGATCACCTTTCATAATTCCAACTCCAAAATTCGTTGGGAATTTCAAACACTGATGTACTGTAGATGGAACTGCCTCGAACTTCTTCAATCCAACTCTTCCCATGATGATGTTGTAGGCTGACTGCACATTCTTATCCATCACAAAGAAACGTATTCTTTCTGTTCGACAAGCAGGCCAAGTTCCGATGAGTATATCCAACTTGATCGTCCCAAGTGGAAAAACTTTCTCGCCAGCAAAACCCAGAAGGGGTCTGTGATAAGGTTCCAATTGAGATAATTTTAAATTCAAGCTATCGAAGCATGAATAGTACATGATGTCTGCCGAACTACCATTGTCTACTAACACCCTTGAAATGACCACATCCTTTATCCTCATTTTGATCACCAAAGGATCATCATGAGGGTAAAGAACACCTGCCAGGTCGTTTTTTGAAAAACCAATCACTAACTTCTCTTTGTTCACCTTCCTCGGACGATCATCCTCGGCTAGATTTATTCGCTGAATATATGAACAAGCTTGAGCCTCTCCGAGGTAAGCTTTTCTTTCTGCATTAAGGTCTCCTCCTCCTGCATCTCCTCCTGTAATAACATTACAATCAAATGACCCAAAACGTATGGAAAATACCTCTCGTTCAGGCTTCCTCGGCTTCTTGGGAAGATCAGGGTCATCATCTAGATCATCTTCATGGTCCCTCTTCTTTTTCTCCTCTGCACGACGAGGAGATCTAGATCTCTCTATAGTTCTGTCATCATTCTTCCTTTCACCTCGGCGATCTACATACTTTGACAACTTTCCTCTTCGGATGAGTGTTTCAATCTCGTTTTGAAGGGCTATGCAATTTTTTGTCATATGGCCATGATCTTTGTGAGACTCGCAATATTTGGCCCTATTCCTCAGATCGGGATTTGTCTTCAGTTTCTCTGGCCACTTGATTTCCTCGCTATTCCTGATTTCTTCCAAAACATGATTAATACCCATTTTCAATGGAGTATAATTATCATACTTCTTTAGGACTTCCAAGTCCATCCTGTTATTCCTGGGATGCTTGTCACCACCATTACCTTTCTGATCTTTTTTCTTTGACTTGTCAATCTCCACCTTGATCTCTTTATCCATATTCTTCTTCGCAGCCATAGCCTCCTCGGCATTCATGATTTTGGCCGCTTTAGCCATTAACTCCGACATAGTTTTAGGTGGATCTTTGGCCAAAGTATATTACAGCTTATTAGGCAGCAAACCACTCATCAAAGCAGTGATCGCTGTCTTTTCTTCATAATCTACGACTTCCAACTTCTCGTTATTAAAACGAGTTATGTAATCTCTAGTACTTTCACCTGATTTTTGTCTAACACTTAACAAGTGTGCTACTCATTTTATCGGCTTCGCCCCAAAGCAAAAATTGCCAATGAACAATTCGGCTAATTGAATAAAAGTTGAAATCTTACCCCGAGGAAGATTGTTATACCATATCTGTGCAGATCCGGTAAGAGTTCCCGAGAATGCCCTACACCTCATCTCGTCGGGTACGGCATAGATGTCAGCAGCAACTTGGTATTGTTCTATATGAAGTACAGGATCTGTCTTTCCGTCGTACTTAGGGGTCACTACTGGTGCTTTGAATTTCGATGGTGTAGGAAAATCCACAATGTCTTGCACAAAAGGTGTCCCTTGAACAAAAGTTCTCTGTAAGGGGTTTCTTGATTTAGCCATTTCGCCCAGTCTAACCTCCAACCGCTGAATGGAACCTTTCCATGCTTCATTTCCTTCCTCAGGCCGCTTAGTCCGAGCAACTGAGTGTTCTGACGTAGCTTCCTGAGATTTATCTCGACGAGTAGCTGGTCGTGATTGTGCTGATCCTTCTCTCAAACCTGATGGTGGCCGAAAACTTTTCGACGGAGCTCTAGGTGGATTCATATTCCTCCTTGGTCCTAATCGACTGAAAGGAGACGCCCTGCTTAATCTTTCCAAAGCGCTGGTTCTTTCCGGAGAGAGTGTGACACGTTGATCTGTATCCGTAGCCCGTATCGATGATGTTCGCCCAGGTTGATACGTAGAATCAGTAGACTCCCCATTGCGATATGACCCAGTACGTCTGGATTGTGATTGCCCACGATCACTCCTATACCCTGAATAGGTAGGTGCACCGCCTTGAAGAGTTTGAATGAGTTGCCTTACAGATTCTTGCATGGCGGTTTGTCCTTGAGCCAGATTTGTCATAATTCCAGCCAGATCTGGAGGTGCAGATGGATTTGGAAGATTTCCAGTATTTCCAGCATTTCGATTACTGGATTCGGGATTATCTGCCATTGATAACAAATGATTTGTGGTGAAAAACGATTGCAACAGTCGTTCCCACAGACGACGCCAATCTGTTGATGTAAAAAACTAGATCGCTCTAATTATTTAATCACAGATAAATAAATAAATAAGACAAAGATTTTTAAAGTGGTTCGGCTAGGAATGAAGCCTACGTCCACTGTTATGTTATTGCTGAGTGTTTGTGGAATTCTTGATTACAAGTTCTCTCAAGAAATTCCGGTCCCCTTGAATGGGTTTGATACAAGGTATTTATAGCCTTGAGGCTGTACATGAAAGGTTCAATACATTAAATGATATACATATGAAAGGGTAATACATTTAATACAGCGTGTGCGTCAAGAATATAAGTATTCAATGAATATCTGAACTGTTGATTATCTGGCAATTAATGGTACGACCGAGGTGCAGCTCGGACCGCCATAGCTGCTAGCTGATCAGGAGTACCTCGGAGAACTAGAGTACCTCGGTGCGCTGGAGTTCCTCGGTGTATCCTCGTTGCTCGGAAAGAAGCATGGTTGGTCGGGAAATGAACTTCCTCGCTGCTATCGTGCCACGTAGATTGACACGTGTCTTCGTATTATTCGTCCACATCAGCATATTAATTTTGGTATCAACAGTACCCATATGTCCATCAACACTATCATTCTCTCAGATAGCCCGTACCAAGGTTCTATGTTCTGAGGTACAAGTCAATATCCCCCCAATGGGCTCATCAGAATAAAATTGTCCCGATGTGAAAACCTCCAGTGATAGCAAGCAGCGTAGGTATGTCCATTTCACATAATAATTCATATATTAGGTATTCACACAACCTATGTAAATATATACTCGGTATAGGTAGGCAGATAACCTATAACTCGTTCCATACGTAGTTTATATATATCTCATATTTCTTACATATTATTTATTTATCGTAATACTTCTCATCGTATAGATTCGAGTATTTCCCTTTATTCCCGAGGTTACCAAATGTCCCTTAAGTTAGATAAGTAGTTGTCTCTCTCACATTCTGGTTTAAATCCCAGTTTCTCCGGTTTCTCGAGACACTATAAAATTCTCCAAATTAGATGTTTATTTAACAATTATACCTAATAAATCTTAAATCGAAAGACCCCTGATGTGTATGAGTCTTTTACCTAACATTGGCCTACTGATATTTTAAATAAACTCTCTTTATATTTAAAATTTAATTCAGAAGTTAATTCGGTCGTCTCCCACGAATTCTAGACATAACGGGAACAATTTGTTGAATTTTGGGGAGCCGAATCGATTAGCTTAAGGGAGAATCGATTCGCCCCGAATCGATTTGGTCTTGGCCAAATCCATTTGAAATGGTTCAACGGTCTTTTTCTCCATCACGCAAATTCGTTTTCCATATTTTCCTCAATCAAAGTTTTATATTTCTTTCCGAAATTCATATCTAAGTTTCCCAATCATTATATATATATATATACATATGGACGATTTCTAACGTAACATCATCATCAAAACATCATAAAATTTTCTCAAGAATTGATTTTTCTCATAATTTTTCAATAAACCCTAGGCTTGTTTTGTTCCATGTTCATACACCAAAAAATCTCAGATTAAATCCATTTTTCCATTTTTGTATGATTCGAACTTGTTTTCTAAACACGTTATAATTCAGTCTACATGCAAAAACCTACCCAGATTATATCTTTCATTCTCCAAAACAAATCAAATCATGGAATAATCATATGAAATTTATCCTACACTAACATGGACATCACATCCTACATAGATTTTGCAAGATAGATACTTGCCTTAATTGTGAAGTCTGATTTTTGCAAAATTGGTGGTAGAATTTATGTTCTTCTTCCTCCGATCTATGCTCCGGTGATGTTGGTGGTGCAAAAGGTGCAACAATAGTGCTTCTGGACTTGGGGAGTGCCTCTCCTTCCTCATCTAATGCCTCTGTAAGTTTTTTTTTACAGATTTTAAACCTAATGGCCTTAACGTAACGTTGATATACACCCAGAAATTTTCGTAGGTTTAATTCTCTCAAAATTTTCATAGGCTAAAATACCTCTCCGGGGTGCCGGTTTGGCCTAAAAGTGCCTCGAAACTCGAACTAAACCCCCCGTTATAATTTTTTGACTATCTTGACCCTTTAGGACACATTGGCGCACTCGAAACGACCATTTGGATGACTTAAAAATAAATTACCTTCTATCTCATTAAATTGAGTTCTGACACGACTGACATGCGAGTCCCGACTTAATTCTTGTAACTGTCATTTTTTTCACTTGCGACAATTTTAATAAATTCATAATCACATATTATTTTATTCACTAAGTAATATTCCATATAATTCACATCAATAAATACTAACGCTTATCTCACTAGTTAATATTTATTTTAACCCGAATTAATTATCAATTAATTTTCCATATTTAATTTTAATTAATCGCACATTTAAAAATCATTAAAAATACGGGGCGTTACATACTTCCCGCCTTATAACGGAATTTATTCCCGAAATTCGAAAAATAAAAGTATAATTGGTAAGAACAACTCTATATATTTTTTGGGCATCTCATCCTCGCGGTCCCCTGTAGACTCCTCAACATTATGATGTTCCCACTGGACACGCACAAGTGGAACTACCTTCGACCTTAATATCCTCTCGCTATGGTCTAGGATTGCCACCGGTCTCTCTTCACACGGACTATCAAGTTGTAAGTCAATCTTCTCCAGCGCAATGTGAGTGTGGGCCAACTCATCCCGGAGATACCGTCTCAGCGAAGAAATATGGAACACATCATGAATATGATGCAAGTGTTCCGGTAACCCAAGTCTATATGCAACTGGTCCAATATTATAGGAAATGGCCCCATATACCTCGGTGTCAACTTCCCATTCTTCCCTAATCTCACCATCCCCTTCATAGGAAATACTTGCAGTAACACCTAATTCCCGACATTAAACTCTCAAAAGAACTGCTTGGCATTAGCTAGCTTTTGTCTATCCTGGGCTACCCGTATACGACCCCAAATCATCTCAATCATGGCCGTAGTGTCCTGAATCAACTCTTGCTAGAGTAGCTTGTTGTCCCCCACCTCTAGCCAACAAGCAGGAGAAAGTAAAGGCCTACCGTACAATGCCTAAAATGGAGCCATACCAATCGTAAACTGATGAGAATTATTGTACGCAAACTCCACCAGTGGAGGATACTTCTCCTAACCTCCCCAAAAATCAAGGGCACACATACGTAACACATCCTCTCACATCCGATTCATCCTCTCAATCTGCCCATCAGTCTGCGGGTGATAGGCTGTACGTAATCGCAACTCCATACCCATGATCTCTCGAGAACTCTGTCAAAAGTGAGACACGAAGATTTCGTCCCCGTCAGACACGATATCCAGTGGCACCCCATGAAATCTTGCTATCTCAATTATTTCATTCTTTTATTCCCGTTATATCTCTACTAACGGTATCCTTCAGTCCGACGGCCTTCCCATACCGTCCCATCTAGTGACTAATTCTCTTTAGTCATCACACATCAAAATACTTCATCATTAAATCTACCAATTCATCTTGGTGTCTACACAACACTTTGAGATTTCGTTCCTTTTTGTAACTATTATGAGCCTCTCTACTCACGTGTAACACCCCGTATTTTTATGATATTAAATAAGTATGAGATTTATTATTATTGTTGGATTAATTAAATTAAAAGGTGAGAAATTAATTTGTTGATTAATTAATCAGGATTAAAATAATTACTAACTAGCGTGCCAAGGGTTAATACTTATTGATGAAAATTTATTGAGTAGTAATGTGTGGATATGTAATATGGAATTTATGAATTTTATAAATTGTCGAGAGTGTGAAATGTGACAGTTCGGTATATTAAGTCGGGACGCGCGTGTGAGTCATGTCGGGACTAATTTAATGGATTAAATAAGTTAATTATTTTTAAGTAACTCGTATGGTAATTTCTAGTGCGCCATTGAATCCAGAAGAGTCGAGATAGTCAGAAAACTTTACCCAAGTGTTTTATTTGGACTCCGGAATGTTTTTAGGCCTAACCGGCACCCCGTAGGGGTATTTTTGTCCTTTGAATTTTTGCGGAAATATTATGGACGAAAATTATGAAATTAAATATGAATGTACGTGAGTTATCAGTTCTAAAGCTACGAGAGAGAAAAGAGAGAGGCATAGAGGAAGGAAAACGGAACCACATGAGTTCTTGGGGCATAACTCAAGAACTCACACCAAAAATCTCACCAAAGCATAGATCGGGAGATGAGGAACGCACCTATACCAATATCACTAGTGGATCATACCTTCAAAATTGAGTCAAGTGTTTATTACTTGCTTTCTTTTAGCACCATTTATGTTCATGTTAGTGTAAGATTGTAGAAACCATGTTTATACATAATTTTGGGGAAATTAAGGAAGTTAAATTCTTAATCTGGTATGAAATTGAGGATAGATTGACTTATCAATTGATGTAAAGGAAAAACCATGATGTTTTATGTTTAAATGATGAACTAATTTGTAAGTTACATGTTGTAACAACCCGCCTAATAAGATACCGGGCGATCACTCCAATATTAAATTAAAACAGGAGTTTCATATGGATCATTATTAGCATCACTGTCGAAAATCCAATTAATTACTAATATCCTATTAGGTGGCCGTTAAAAACTTTTATCTAACTACTCTTTTTAGCGCACAAATTAAAACATTCACAATTAAATGCGTAATGAACTGAAATGGAAAAGAAAGGAACTAAAATAACCGAACACTCGGTCCAAATAATACAACCATATCGAATGCTGTACTGAAAGAGTAAATAAATGCAATTGAGCCTTTGGCTCGAGTGTTTATACAATATCTCCTATCTAGAGTACAAGGAAAGAAACGTCTACCGATAACCTGCAAGCATCCACAGCTACTGCAGCAGACGTCTGACTCGAAAGAGTTTCCATCCAGGCGTCCCTGTGTCTGGACACCTATATATATACAATATAGAGAAAGAAAGGAGAGTAGACAAACGGGTCAGAGCCCGAATGTTTAGAAAATATTTTGCAAGTGCATAAATGCTTTATTTTTATAAAAATAGTTTTATCTCATATTTAAATTGGTATCGCACTCTCGTGAGATACCCCTCACCTCTCCTCTAACAGTGCACTCCTAGCGCATCCCTAAAACATCCTAGTCAAGCTACCCTGCTAAACTAGTCTAATACCCAACCACTATCTATCCTAGATAGTCACATAGATGTACTAAGGGCTAAACTTCACTTTAATCTCGACGCTATGCCATGTTCGTGCGTGGGGTGTCTCGCGAAGCGAAATCCAAACAAGGAACCCCCCCGATACACTACTATGCAGCAAGGTCGATCTTTGAGATCCGCCAGTCCCTCAGTACAGAAAGATATATAATATATATATACCATAGATATTTAATAATAAGCGCACTAAGGATTAAACTTCTCCCCAGTCTCAACACAGTGCCATATTCGTGCGTGGGGTGTCTCGCGAAGCGAAATCCAAACAAGGAACCCCCCCGATACACTACTATGCGGCACGGTCGATCGTCGGGATCCATCAGACCCTCGGCACTCGATTTATACTTATACATATATTTACAATATACTTCCGGGTAATATAATTATCACCCGGACTGAGGCTTTCCAAATCAATTGTATCTTTATAATACACGTCCGGATCTGTCTCCCGGACTGAGGTGTATTCTATACACAAAGTATTTATAAATACTTATTCTTTTCATTTCAAAACTTTCATTTCCCTTCTCATATCCAGGAAATGTATTTAAAAGCCAATTCATTATCATGAATTGCTTTAATAAATCATATACCTTTTAAAAGCCAGTTTTATTATCATAAAAATGCTTTTCCTTATCAAAATATCCCATTTCCCTTTTTATATTAAGGAAATGTATTCAAAGACATTTTCATTATCATAAAAATGCTTTGATCATAACATATGCTTCCACATCCCTTCTTCCATCCGGGAAGTGTTACCGAAGCCACTTTATATATAACCCATTTCCCTTCCTATATCCAGGAAATGTAATTAAAGGAAATCCATTATTATGAATTGCTTTAATAAACGCGTTCTAAGACCGCCCGTCCGGATTTCTCCACTGAGCGCGCCCCTAAATGGTTATCATCTTCCAGGGCCTCCAAGACAACCTGGGATCCTATATCGAAACACGTCGGGAAGCGGCCATGAGCCTGCGTGGTAGCCAAGACCACACCCGGAATCTCCCTACCCCCGCAGAAAAATATACAACCATAAGCGCTCCCATGGCCTAGGACTATATCCACCCTGCATCATTAGCCAGGGGGCTTCACCATACGAACGCAACTTCCCTTATGATAGCAATTTAGAGAGGTGTGTATCCTCAATTTTATTAATTATGAAAATCATTTATATTTCCATTTTGAAAATATTCATTTATATATTTTCAAAATCATTTCCATCATTATATATATATACCTAAAACACACAGTATATACATATCCTATATATTCTTCCTAGAATATATATATAAACGGCCTTAGTGGCCTATAGCATCTAACGATGATAATAATCCCAAAGATTCCCTCCGAGAATCATAATCATGCATTGATAGTTGCATGATTCTAAATCCAAAGTATTTCTTACTTTAATAATCACTATATACCTCGATCCTATTCTAAGGATTTATTGGATATCTCCAATGATACTATTCTTCTCTAAGTGAAGTATATATTATATATATATATATATATCCCCAAACTATTCCAAATTGGTAATTCAACTCCCCATACTCTTAAAGGGAGAAAACTAGAAATTCTGACCTAAGCGAATCGATTCGCCCCTTTAGCGAATCGATTCGGGTGGGCGAATCGATTCGGTTCCCAATCCGAATCGATTCGGAAAGTATTCTGCAAACAGGTCTGTAAATGGCGAATCGATTCGGTCTGTACCCGAATCGATTCGGCCCATTGCAGAAACCCAATTCCTCTTAGGCGAATCGATTCGGCCTGTACCCGAATCGATTCGGCCTGTTCGAGGGTCACAGTTTGGGCGATTTCTCAAACTCCAAAATACCCAAAAATCAATCCAAATTCATTTCCGGGGTTTCTAAACTACCCCAAAAATTATCCCGAACATCTACGACATTAATTCTAGCCGTAATTTTTCCAATTCCCGATTTGATTTCCGAGTTGGTACTTTCAACCCGGAGCTATCATCTTGTAAAAATCATATCAAATCGTAGAAAATTCAGAAAAATACGCGGTCGGCGCCCACGCGACCGTATCGAAAAGATCTACAACTTTCGTGTTTTGGCTGAAAGCTAAATCACTTCTTTTCCTGGCCAAAAATGCCCCCAAAGGTGACGGGTTATTATTCATCGTCACCTCCGAGGAGATTTCCGCCATTAAAGCTTCTCCCAAGCTTTTGTCGCCTCACCCAACGTCCTACAACCTCAACCAACTACAACTACACATATATTAAGGTTTCTAAATATCCTAGAACCCCAAACCACCAATTAATTTGGATTAAAACCTAAGTTCCACAAATTGAAATATTATTTGGGGTTTAATTGTTTTAACTCCCAAAAACCCGTTTTATCCACGATAACCCACCCAAAAACCATTAGGGTTTGTTTATACCAAACTACGGTATGAGATATTTATGCAAAAAGATAAATAAAGCAAGTAAACACTTGCCTCGTGGATAAAATCCGACGACCTCGAGTCGAATCCGACGGAGTTTGGCCGGAGTTCCCATTTCTCCTCCTCTTTTCTTCTTCCTCTCTCTCTTCTCTCTCTTTTCTTCTCTTTTCTTTCTCTTTTCTCCCTCTCCTTCTCTTTTTATAAGAGAAAAGGGTTTTAAACCCTTAAAACCCAAAAACGACTCGTTTACCCAATTACGAGTTACTTTTACCTCTAAAATTACCCGAAACTCATTTTCGTCCATCGGACACTCTCTTCCGACTATCTCGGACATTCTGAGAATTATGGCGCAGTCGAAATTCCCATCCGAGGTACTTGACCGCAAATCGCTATTCCAACCCAAAATAAATAAATGGGGGTTTTCCAATTAAAAATCTTACCTCGTGTCGTTTTTCTCCACGACGACATATAATTAAAATATTTCGACCTATATAGTCCCAAAAATAATCACAACATCCTTAGAAAATCATTCAATCCTCGAAAATCCCAAGAATTACTATTTAGTAAAATTCCCCAAATTCCAATTTATATCCAATTATGGAATTTAATCGTCTCCAAAAAGGACGGGTTGTTACACATGTTCTTGGGTTGGAGATTTATGAACTAGGGTTCTGATTTGTTAAATTGGGAATTTTGGATTTTATAGATGAATTGTGATGATTTAATTCTTCTAAGTTAGGGAAAATCATTTATACATGTTAGAACATTAATTAGGATTTATGTTTTGGTGTTTGGGTCGAGAAATTTAGAGGTTTTAAGACTGAAATTCTAAGGTAGACAAAGCAGTAACAGGAAAACGCAGTAGGTCTGGCCAAACCAGAGAGACCTCAATCTCGTTCGAACGAGATTGAGTCTGGTTCGAACGAGAAAGTATGTCGTTCGAACGACATCAGGTTTCGTTCGAACGACAGTTCCAAATCTGGAAATTTTTTAATTCAATCCAACTTCAGTTACACGATTATTTTGAGTGAGGGAGAACTACCAGTTGAGGATTTGTAGTCCAGTGCAGAAGTTATTAAGAAATATTCCTAGGATAACACTTTAATATTCAGATAGGTGAAATAGCCTTGGAAAATTCGAGAGAGTGAATAATCGAGTTAATTGCATAATAAGTAGTAATGAGAAGAATACAAACATATGGAAAAATGTATGTATGGGTTGGGTGAATACCTGGACTTTAATAGGACGTGAGAACACCTATTATTATTATTATTATTATTATTATTATTATTATTATTATTATTATTATTATTATTATTATTATTATTGTGTGTATAGCATACCTACGTTACTTGCTATCGGGAGGAGGTTTCCGCGCATTGTATAGTCTTATCCTGGGTGACCCAATGGGGGGATATTTGACTTGTACCCAAAGCATATGAACTTCGATACGTGCTATCTGAGACGTAGGATAGATTCGACGGCTGAATGGGAGCATAGGTATGTGCATGACCCATTTGGCTGGTGAGTATGCTCGCCTCCAATATTTTTGCTATGAGATTTATGGTTCGTGAGAGACGCTGAACCAATTGTCCTTTACGCAGTGAGTGATGCATCGGGACACGATAACAGAGTATGCATTGAGCCAAGTGGTCCTTGTAATACCCCACATTTTTTATGATTTAAATAATTAAGGGATTATTTATTACAACGGGATTAATTAAATTTAAATGTGAAGAATTAAATTGTTAATTAATCCGGATCCAATAAAAATAAATATTAACTAGCGTGCTAAGGGTTAATACTTATTAGTTTAATATTACTGTGCGATATGTAATATGGAACTATACACTTTGATAAATTGTCAAGAGATAATAATACGACAGTTTAGTAAATTAAGTCAGACGCGCGTGTGAGTCATGCCGGGACTAAATTGGTGGAATAAATATATCAATTATTTTTAGTAACTCGTATGATGATTTCGAGTGTACCGTTGAGTCCGGAAGGGTCGAGATAGTCGAAATAGTATACTCGGATGTTTAGTTTGGGTTTCGGGGCAATTTTAGGCCTAATCGGCACCCCAAAAAGAGCATTATGGTAAATTGGATTTTTAGGTCTAATTAATGGACGAAAATTAGGACTTAATTTATCAGTCAAAACATTTGCATTAGGGTTAGAAAGCTGGAGAAAGTAAGAACGGCCATAGGAAGTGTGAGGGAAAGCTTTTGCCAAGAGAAGAGGGCTAAATCGATATCACCTTGCACAACCACCACCACCACCGTGTAGATCGGAACGAGGGGAACACACCCATACCAACAACATCCAGAAATCAGACTACTCACTCAAGGCAAGTGTTTATAACTTGCCGTATTTCGGTATTAATTTGATTCATGTTAGTGTAGGATTGTTAGGATTATGTTATAGGTTATAAAAATGGTGAAATTGATGAACTTGAATGTAGAAATAAGTTATGTGATTTATTAGATTGAAACCCTTAATGTATGAAGACTGGAATTCACGTTTTAAGGAATTTATATGAAGAACAAATCTGGAATTAATGGCTTCTTGAACATGTATTGGAAGAACTAGGGTTTTGATAAAATTAATTTGGGGATTTCACGTTTTATGAATGATTCGTAATAAATTGATGAATCTAGGATGTTAGAAATCATGTGTTATTGATGGGTTTCGATGTAGAATTGTTTATTTGGAGTTTTGGGTGTTGAATGAGAAGGTTTGAGGTTAAAAATGGTGGAAAACGCTGGAAAAATCTGGGTAGGGGACGAACAGCGAATTCTCGCGCGAAGTCGCTCGAAGTCGTTCGAGCGAGATTGCATCCCGCGCGAAGTCGTTCGAGCGAGAGTGAAGTTTTGATAAATTCTTTTAGGGTCCAGTTTTAAGTTTATTAGTTAGAAATGAGAAATATATTTTCTAATAATAAACTTAAGTAAGGCAGAATTTTGGAAGAAGTATGAGGGACTAAATACTTTAATGAATTCGGTACGGAGAGAATATACCGTAGAAATTACGAGAGGGATAATAATCCAAATAACTATTACTGAACGTTGAAATTAAGATGCATAAGAGAAGCATATATGTAGGTGAGGAAATACCTATCTATTATAATAGGACGTGTGTATGCCTATTATGTATTATTACTATTAAAGGCACTAATGGGTGATAACCCGGGGGTGCAAGGACCTTATACTTATAAGTGTACTAATGGGTGATAACCCGGGGGTACAAAAACGTATTGGAAGTGTACTAATAGGTGATAGCCCGTAGGTACAAGATTATTTAATTAAGTGTACTAAAGGGTGATAACCCGGGGGTACATAATGTTGATTAGGTGCGCTAATGGGATATAGCCCGGGGGTGCAGTATCATGTTATACATATATATATATATAGGGCAGATGTGACTATATGTACATATGTATGAGAGTTGTGAATTATCTAATGTGTATAGTGATGAATGTGAGTATGGAAATTAGTTAAGAAAATTCTAATCGAATACTTGAATTACTATGAAAATGGAGAATGTATTAATTAGTTTTTTCGTCATAGGCTAATTGAATAACGTATTGTATGGGCGATACAGGCTTACTAATAGTGAGGGCAAATACTATTAGGATGGGTTCAGATTAGTTATATTGGGAGTTATAGCTAAGAAGAAAACTTAGATACGCGTTAGGCGTGCACAATAGAAGAGAGGTGAGAATCTCAAGAGAGAGCTCAAACTAACATGTACTTGATACTTGCTTTACTGCAAATTCTAAATACTTGCTTAAACAAATATTTTTACACATCGGGCTCTGACTCGTTTCTTGCATTTTCTCTCTCCCTTGCTATATATATATATATGTATTATAACAGGTGCTCAGCCACAGGGACATCAGACTTAGAGTTTCGGATTGCGTAACATGCTGTAGCTGTTGTGGGAGCTGCAGGACTTTGTTTAGACACTTCGATTATTTCATGCCTATTCGTTATGACATTTTCTTTAGGGCATGTGTCTCCCCTTAGTTAGACAGTTTCAGAGATTATGTTTACTATATTTCTCATTTATTTTCATTTGGATTGATGGCTACTATTGTTTTGGTTTAGAGTTTTGAACTGGGATGTTTTTATCCAGTCTTATTTATTTCAGCATGCGATTATGATTCAGTATTTGTATTAATTAATTGTGCGTGGATGTTTTATATTAGATTACTCGGTTTGGTAATTATATGGTTTTTAATTAATAAGAAAAATGTTTTGACACTTGGCTTAATTATATTAGGTGATTAAATAAGTTATTGCGTTTTCGACAGTGATGCTAAGAATGAACCAACCGAACATTCTGTTTTAAATTTTATAAAGGACTGATCACCCGATATTTAATTGGGCGGGGTGTCACAGTCCTAACCAAGGGGCGCAGGATTTGTATGTATATAAGTGTGTATATATATATATTTGAATGATTCTAATGTGTGAAATTAGCAAACTTATTAATGTTGGTAAGTAAAGTGATTTCATTGGATAAAAGATTTACTATCAGAACAATGAATGTAATATACGGTTAACTGGAATAAATGATCTTAATATCGCATTGTATGGGCGATACGGGTTACTCCTTTGAGATATATTTAGAAGTATAAGTCTATGATCTAGTTGGGAACATTATTGATAACTAGGTTAGAATAGATGTACGTTAGGCGTGCACAAGTGGAGAGGTGAGAATATCATGTGAGAGTTCGAAACTAACATGCACATAATAACTGCATTATTGCAGTTTTAAATACTTGCTAAAACAATTATTTTTACAACTCGGGCTCTGAACCGTTTCTTGCTATTCTCCTCTCTTTTGCTATATATATATATATATATATATATATATATATATATATATATATATATATATATATATATATATATATATATATATATATATATATATATATATCTGGTGCCCACCCACAGCGTTACCAGACTTAGACGCGTGGATCATTTAGCGAGCTGCAGCGGTTGTGGGAGTTGCAGGTCCTTGCATTAGACACCTCTATCAGTTCTTTCTGCTCCTTTTTCAAACATTTCTCTTAGGGCATGTTTCGCCCATCCTCAGTCATTTTAATTGAGATTGTAGTCAGTTTACGTTAGTCGTTTATTTCTGTTACACTTGCGGATTTTATGGTTTGTTGATTTTAAACTTGGAACTGGAATGTTTTATGTCTGATTTATTTTAGTATTTGATTCATGTCCAGTACTTATTATATTCTTCTGGAATGTGAGTAGCTTATATCTTAAAGAATGGAAATTCATTAACGGATTAATTGGGTATAATTAAATGGGAAAATGGTTTGACACTTAGCTTAATTATTCATTAGGTGATTAATAATATTACATGTTTTTGACAGTGATGCTAAGAATGAACCCACCGAACATTCTATTTTAATTTTAGTAAAGGACTGATCACCCGTTATTTAATTAGGCGGAGTGTCACATCACGCCGAACGTATTCCCTCTACTGGGGAAAACCCTAACACCCCCATGTGTCAACTCCCTTATTCATTTTCTCTTATTACACATATATTTCCACTTATTTCTAAAGTTTTGAACATTATGTTGTACCTAGTACCCCTTCACTAATGGTACTAGTCCGACTGTCTATACTCCACCATTCAAACTAGTGATCATTTGGTTCATGGAAGATATCTGTAATCATGCCCGACTATTCACGTCCAACCTTTTCGTCTTCAGTTGGTTCTGACGTAACCCCCGTCATATTACCCTTTTGCACAGAGTAGCTCCCGATTATTCTTGAAAATCTAAAATGCACATTCCATGTACTTTTCAACACTATAATCACTCCTTTCTGTCTACTCTTCGATTTCTGGTGACTCGCTTCCCTCTCAATGCCACTACATTCTCTTTGTCTCATTTTACTTCAGTTTTTAATTTTCTCATGCGTCTATATTTATTTGATAACTTTCCATGTTTATTCCTCGTGAATGATACGATAAATCTCAACTAATTAGAGCCCCATACACCCTATGTCCCGTGCATTGCTGCAAAATTTTACTAAATGTAATAGACTTGTGTTAAATTAATTTTTACGCACTTAGCATGACCATACGATAAATTTATACTCGATTACCCTACTAATTGCAGCTTAATTATTCTCTAGGTTGCCTCACCAATATATTCGTGGTGTAAACATTCTACATTGGTCTTCACTCCCGTATTATTCGTCTCTATTGGCCTTAAATGGTAATATAACTATCATATCCCAGTTATAATCACATATACGTATAATAACTAGGGTACTAAACTCATATCCTAAAGACCAAACTTCCCCCAACTCCCAACGTTCGCTAGTTTCATGCGTGGGATGTCTCGCAAAATAAAATCCAAATAAAGAACCCCCTGATACACTACTCTCTAATATTGTCGATCGTCGAGATTTGTTAAGTCTCCAGTCCATAATATGTACCCCCAAAGTCCTGTCTGCTACATTAAAAGTCTACTCGTCCACTCTCATGTCACAAAAGATGATATACAACACGAGGCTCTTACTATCTAAAGTTCTCAGCACTATATAAATAACGAGCTACATCTATTCGCTCGACAAAGAACATAACATATACTGAATCACATTAGTAAAAGTCCCTATGCATCGGAATTAAATATAACAATACAACATACTCACTGAAGTCTATGATACAATATAATTTATATATATAGACTCAACCCTCTTTCAGGTGATACCTCGCAAAAAAATTTTAAATTTTCCCGCAATAACGATTACGATAGTCTTATCACACAATTTACTACCGTTCAAACCCTCGGTATCCATTCACTACACAACATAATAAAAATACGTTATCCTCCCATAACACTCAAAGGAGAAAAAATCGTTACATAATATAAAATTTTCTCTTAGTGTCCACACCTGCTCCTCCCCACAGGTGATACAAAAAGTCTCGCTACCCAACGGTAATTATATACATAATAACGTTGATACCGCCAGGGCACCCACCTAACCCGACTCACACTTGAGTTTTACTGTTAATAATGAGATATTATTATGCCCCCATGTCACTTAATCCTAATCCCATTCTCATAGGGATAAAATAGAATTTATATCTCCATTTGTAATCTACCTTGCCTAGTCAACAGGTCCCTGAGCATCACTCTCGTACCGAAATTGACCCATGACTTACTGCAATGGTTGTATATATAGGATTTCATCCTTTAGTTCCCCTTGCTTCGCTTCAGCAATCCTTCTTGACGTGGTCCCTCTCTCTACGACTGTAACGATTGCCAGATAAAACTCTCCTGCCTCTGGCCCTGACCCTACTGTCCTTCCCCGCCATTTCCTCACCTGATGACCCTGAGGAATGGGAATACTGTTGAGGACCCTGTCAGTCCTACCCGATCTCACCACTCTTGAGTTGGTAACCTTCGAACTTAAATTTCTTAGTTTGATTTATCCGCTGGAAATCCCATTCCTGCTGCTATTTTGTCCCACTGGCAACGGTCCCATTTACCTTCCCAGTCTAACTGGTATCACTATCTTGTTATAGATAAATTTAATACAGGTGTTCCTACTCTCCACACATTGGACGCCTTTCTGTGCCATTCCCTTGTCTCTGGCCTCACTGGCCATGTCGAGGTATCCTTCCCTCGGATAGGGTGGTTTTGGCCTCGATTGATACCCCCATTTTTCGTTGGGCTCCGCTGAACCTATGGAACTCGTTGTTGATCTCGGTGGCCCTGGTCATTTGGTTTGAGTTCAATTGATTCGAATCATTTAAATGGGTTCCCTACTGGGTATGACCTCCCGTGGTGCTTCACTATCACCATAAAATCCAGTCCTACTTTTCAACTAGATGGAAGATCTTACGATAAAATCTCACCTAAATATCTTGTTATTAATTTATCTCTCCATGGTTCTGGTGGCTAACTCCCATCATTACTACTCTGCTCCTCTGATAAAAAATAATTTCACTTGAAATTTAATCTTGGGCGTCGCTGCCTTCCAACCTACATAATTGCCCTTGGATTATCCTTCCATTGGCCCATCACACTTCCTCTTTTCTCGGAATTCTTATATGCGACTCTTCAAAAGAGTCCATCTGCCTCTCCCCTACCTACTATGCTGGGTGAGTCTGTTATCTATGACAATGTTTGGGGAAGCTACTGCCCCCTGAGTGATTATCCCATTGTCATCTATCGAAACAATAATTATGGTGACTTCCATCGTGATCACCGTTCCTGAATATCCCATGGCTTCTGTTGAGCCTTTCCTCCTGTAGTCCTTCTAACAACCCTTGCTCGTCGTCCTATATTGTTCGATCTATGAAGCCCAATTGAACTCGCATATGAATCCTATAACTAAATTTAATAGTAGAAGAACGTAGGTCGCATACGTAGAGGAATACAACAATCCTATAATAAAGATCTATTTTAAAAAATACTAAGCTGAAACATGAAAAGATGCACAAATCCTAAGGACTCTTGAACCCGATGCTCTTATACAATCTGTGACACACCGCCTAATTAAATACCGGGTGATTAGTCCTTTACTAAATTTAAAACAGAATATCCAGTTGATTCATTCTTAACATCACTGTCGAACACATTTAATTTCTAATCACCTGTTATTTAATTAAGCGGATGTCAATTTTAATCTTAATTTAAACATGCAATATTCTAAAAGAATAACTAAACCACAATCAACATTTAAATATACAACATATATATGATGAAATGAATAATTAAATAGAATAGGAGTGGAATAAACCCATCCAGCCTAAAAATCCAATACAATAATCCATAAATTGAAAAGTTAGTCCAACAATGGACGAGACATGAATAATAAAACCACTATTTTTGAAAATATCTGAATAAGGATGGGCGATATGCCCTAACTGAAATGAGTGTCTCATATGAAAGAAATAATAAATGTGTAGGCGTCTACTATCGAAATCCTGTAACTTCCACAGCAGCTACAACACGTCAAACGAAAGGAACTCCTATGCTTGGCGTCCCTATGGCTGGGATCCTAAAATAGTTTTATAAAATTTATTTTGGAGAAAAATGGGTCTGAGCTCGAGTAAAACAGTTTAAAACATTTTAGCAAGTATTTAAAATGCATAAATACCAGATGTTATGTACATGTTAGTCCACGTGTTGTCGCTTTAGTATCTGTACCTCTTAACTAATGCGCACGCCTAATATATATTTCTAACCCATTCTAGTTATTCTACCATGCTTAACTAGTTCTAATCAGGTATAGTTCTATATGAGTTGACTCGTTGTGTCACTCGTGTCGCCCATACAATACTTTATGGAATTATTTATATCAAATAATCGATTATAAATTTCTCGATTTATAATTAAGTTCTTACGTACAGGGGTTATTTCAAACATTATCGACTTTACTTCTACTAAGCACACAGAGTAGAATGAGTTATTAGTATACATATTTTCATCACTATATATATATACTGCACCCTTAGGCTGAGACCTCCTGGTGAATGCATACTAGGCTATCAAGTCCCACTATATCACACACTACTTGAAGGACTATAGGTTCAGAATCTCTCACGAACAATATCAAAATAAATCATACATATTGGAGGCGAACATAGTTCCAAGCCTATGGGATACACACATACCTATGTACCCATATGAGCATCAATACTATCATTCTCTCAGATAGCCCGTACCAAGGTTCTATGTTCTGAGATACAAGTCAATATCCTCCCAATGGGCTCATCAGAATAATATTGTCCTGACGCAAAAACCTCAAGTGATAGCAAGTAGCGTAGGTATGTCCATTACACATAATAATTCATACATTAGGTATTCACACAACCTATGTACATACATATTCGGTATAGGTAGGCACATAACCTATAACTCGTTCCATACGTAGTTCATATATCTCTCGTATTTCTTACGTATTACTAATTTATCGTAGTACTTCTCACCGTATAGATTCGAGTATTTCCCTTTATTCCTAAGGTTACGCAATGTCCCTTAAGTTAGATAAGTAGTTATCTCTCTCACATTCTGGTTTAAATCCCCGTTTCTCCGGTTTCTCGAGACACTATAAAATTCTTCGAATTAGGTGTTATTTCACAAATATGCCTAATCAATCTTAGACCGAAATACCCTCTAATGTGTCTGAGTATTTTACCTAACATTGGACTACTGGTATTTTAAATAAATTCTCTTTATATTTAAAATTTAATTCAAAAGTTAATTTGGTTGTCTCCCACGAATTGTAGACATAACGGTTACAATTTGTTGAATTCTGGGGAGCCGAATTAATTTGCCTAAGGGCGAATCGATTCTCCCCGAATCGATTTGGTCTTGGCCGAATCCATTTGAAATGGTTCAGGGGTCTTCTTCTCCAACACGCATATTCATTTTCCTTCTTTTCCTCAAACAAAGTTTTATATTTCTTTCCCAAATACATATTTAAGTTTCCCAATCATTTTATATATATATATATGTGTGTGTGTGTGTGTGTGTGTGTGTGTGTGTGTGGATGATTTCTAACGTAACATCATCATCAAAACATCATAAAATTTACTCAAGAATTGAATTTTCTCATAATTTTTCAATAAACCCTAGGTTTGTTTTCTTCCATGTTCATACACCAAAAAATCTCAGATTCAATCCGTTTTTCCATTTCTTTATGATTCGAACTTGTTTTCTAAACACGCTATAATTCAGTCTACATGCAAGAACCTACCCAGATTATATCTTTCATTCTCCAAAAACAAATCAAATCATGGAATAATCATATGAAATTTATCCCACACTATCATGGAAATCACATCCTAAATAGATTTAGCAAGATAGATACTTGCCTTAATTGTCAAGTATGATTTATGCAAAATTGGTGGTGGGATTTGAGTTCTTCTTCCTCCGATCTATGCTCTGGTAATGTTGGTGGTGCAAAAGGTGCAACAATAGTGGTTCTAGCCTTGGGGATTGCCTCTCCTTCCTCCTCTAATGGCCTCTGTAAGTTTTTTTGCAGATTCTAAACCTAATGGCCTTAACCTAACGTTGGTATACACTTAGAAATTTTCGTAGGTTTGATTCTCTCAAAATTTCCAAAGACTAAAATACCCTTTCTGGGTGCCGATTTGACCTAAAAGTGTCCCGGGACCCAAACTAAACTCTCGGGTAGACTTTTTTACTATCTCGGCCCTTCCGGATACATTGGCGCACTCCAAACTACCATTTGGATGACTTAAAAGTAAATTACTTTCTATCTCATTAAATTGACTCCCGATACGACTGACATGCGCGTCCCGACTTAATTATTGTAAATTATCGTAGTTTTCACTCGCGATAATTTTAATAAATTCATAATCACATATTACTTTATTCACTAAGTTATATTCAATATAATTCACATCAACAGATACTAACCCTTATCTTGCTAGTTAATATTTATTTTAATCCGTATTAATTATCAATTGATTTCCCATATTTAATTTTAATTAATCCCACATTTAAAAATCATTAAAAATATGGGATGTTACATCATTTGTCATACTCTTTAATCGCATTACTTATTTCAACAATTTCAAATCTAATATTCATATCTACTCTCACATTTCCATCACTGAAAATTAGATTATGGGGTTGTGAATAACTTTTATTTATAATTTATTAAATTTTTATTCCTATTATAAATAAATGAAAACTTCATCCACATGGTATTATACATTTGAAGTACATTCAATGGATATATACTTGCATTAGAAAATTGTTCAAAATCTACATCAAATGCAGCGCATAAAGGAATTCTAATTGCAAGGTTGACCGTTTTATTGCGCAAAAAGTAGAAGAAGTTGCTGAACAAGCACAAGTAATAAATGTTAAAAGTAACAAATTTTAGATCTTCGCTCATCTAAACTTTGGTTCGCTCTGAAATTCTACATTTGGTTAATCTTTTGTGTTCTTCATTTTTAATAATTTCTCCTTGTTTTATAATTGAAATTAAATAATGTTCAAATCGTATTTCTATTCATCCGGACATGGATTTATTTTGATTATAATATTTTTAACGTATTTACCAATACAACATACCATTGATATGAATTTTTCAAGAGGTAATGAATGTCGGTAATTGAAATGCCTTGTTTTCGACTTTCTATACTTAAATTGACTACTTGGATTCGTTTGCACGTGCACCGCACGTGTGCACACCTGGGGTACCCCTATTCAAAGGTGGCGCTAAACCCATTTTTTACTCCATAATACCACGAGAGTTTTTTTTAATGGTTACCACATACTATATATATTTTTTTAACACTCAAATTGGACCCACTATCATTTTCCCTCCTAAACCATTTTCCCTCTCAAGCCAATTTTCTCTCACTCAAACCGTATACAAACATCTCATTCAAACTCTACACAAATTTTACCAAGATACTATCATGAATCTTCATGTTATAACTTGGGATAGTGATCATTGATGCTGAAACCACATCATAATTAGGGTTTTAACAAGTTAAAGTTACCATAACCAGGGTTTGTAACCATTTGAAGCTATAAAACATCATTTTAAAATAGTCAAAATAATCTATTTGGGATAATTTTTGCTGCACAAAAATGGTTTTTCTATTGTTTTCTAAACCTACAAAAATTAAACCCAAAGTTCTAAATTTACAGTGTCGGGCTCTCGAGGAACACGCAAAAATTCTGGGCAATGATCCTGAATCAATGTAAGAATAATTTTTGTCATTTGATATTAATTTTAGGGCACTACCTTTGAACCCTAGCTATATACTCGTGATAATTGACCTGACCCAAAATAAAAATATATATATAAAGAAAAGAATTCACTCGTGATAAACACCCCGAGTACATGTCAACAAAAAAATTTGCTCCTTAAAAACTCAATCAGGGGTGTGTACCCCGAGTCATTATCCTTGACTCGTTATGTGATGCCATAGGTTTTGTTATTTAGTCGATACCTTTATCCCGAGATGCCGTGTATTTTTTTTATAATGAAACTTGTTCGATTTTCCAAGTTGTTTATTATATAGGATGAATTCAAGTAATTATAATAAATCATGCAGGATTTTTTAATCATATAGGATGCTTTCATGGATTTCTACCCTGTTTTATTTGAAGATGCGTTAGTCGGTGGTGATGGTGAGAACAAAGTCGATGATGGTGCCCTTAGAGTCGATGTTAGCGCGATTTTCTTTATCGATCTGGTTTTTTGATTATTTCACCTCATGAACTATTTTGTACATTAAACTTATAAGTCGATGTACTAACTAATTGATGTTTATATTATAAGGTATTTACCACTCGTCAAGAGTTGGTGGACTGGGCTCAAAATAAAGCGCGATCGATTTGTACAGTTATTGTAACCACCAAGTCTGGTGCAACTTTAGCAATGCAAAATGGACGTTTACATTTGGGTTATGAGAGAGGAAGGTAGTACCAACACCATTATGAAGTCATGGTGAGAAGAATCGAAAGAGAAAGACAACTACTAGAATGTACTATTGATAATTTCTATTGAAGTGCATTTCTCTTGATAATGGCAACTGGATATTACAAGTTATAAATGGAGTTCACAACCACAATTTGCCCAATAAACTAGTTGGGCATCCATACGTCGGGCGTCTTATCGCATATGAGAGAAAAGTTATTGAATAGATATCGTTGAGTGGTGTGAATCCAGTCGCAATTCTAACAATGATAAAATGCCTACATTTTAGTAATGTGTTAACGATAAATACAATTTATAATGCCAAGTCAAAGCTAAGGATTGAAGAACATGAGGGGAGAATTGCGATGCAACAATTAAATAAATTACTTATCGATAAACATTATGTCTATTAGTATTGAGATAATGAGTCCAATATGAAGGTGGAAGACATATTTTCGGTTCATCCAACCTCCATTTTATTATAAAAGTATTTTCCCTTAATTATCATTATCGATTGCACTTACAAGACGAATCGATACAAGATGTCTCTATTTGAGATAGTTGGTCTAACCACATGTGAATGAACTTTCAATAATGCGTTTAACTTTTTAGTAATAGAGAAATAAGAGAACTACCGGTGGGCTTTAGGTAGGTTGAAAACTTTATTTGATCCATTTACATTCCCCAATGTATTTATCATCGATCATGAGTATGCCTGCATAAATGCATTACGGGTGGTGTTCACCGAGGTTAAATACATGTAGTGCACTTTTCACGTATCCCGCAATGTGGAAAACCATGCTCGAAAAGATATTCACTATGAGGATTTATTAAAAAGATTTTTGAGAGATCGCGTTCATTTGGCTGAATCCCCAATAAAACAAGATTTTGACAAATCTTGGTTATTATTCCATGTGGATTGGGTGGCATATGCCAACACTCTAAAGTATATTGATTATAAGTGGTATAACATGAAGGAGACCTTCATTCATGGGTGGATAAATATAATAAAACACCGCGATAATCAAGTTACAAACCAATGTGAAGGGGCCCATGGATTAGTCTTTGACTCCATGTTTGTCGGTATGCACAATCTCATTGAATTGAAGGTTATAGAAACAAATAAGGACTTTGAGAATTCGTTACAGAAAATTAAGCACTCACATAATCTTCATGTGTTACGCGAACTCATAGGTCGAGATTCACATCATGCAATGGACTTAATTCGTGATGAAATAAATAAATATAACAATGTTGGCATGAATTTTAAATCGTGTGACCATGTATTGCATAATGTCTATAGGATACCTTATGCTTACTAGTTGGTCATTAACCAAATAGAGGGTCGAGCTACACATTGGGCGAAGTTAAATGGTCATTAGCACAAATTAACTATGGTGCCCGATTTAACCAATGATCATATGGTTGACTATGAGCTTGAAATGATTTTATTCAAATAATGGCGGGAAAGGTCAATCGTAGATGAGCAAAAAGCCATGATACATAAGTTGAAAGACATAGTGTGTCCCTTTACTACGAGGCTACTTGATTCATCCGTTCTGAAGCAAGGGAAGGGTCGGTCGCAGGGTCGAAAACTAATCACTCGTGAGTAAAAATACGAGAAGTAGATGAAAAGGGATTCGTCTTCTTTCGAATACAACATGGAATCGATCAAGAGGGAAATTCGTGTAGTTCATAGACCTTCAAAGAACACTGATTTTACAGAGTTCATGTTCCCAGTCCTGTGGTGCCCTAAGTACACACCCACGTACATAAAGTACGCGAAGAAGATACCGGAGTTTTAGAGGGATTTCGTAGAAGACATTATGGATGTGGTTATGGATAGTAATTGCGTATTTAGATGCATGTCTAGATGTTTGAGGAAGGGATCTGAGAGTGATGGGTAGAGAGGTGTGAGAGGGTATTTAATAGACAAAGTCCTTGAAAATAATGACTTTTACATAAAATGTTTTGGGAGTTGGTTTTCGAATACTGTTATAAATTTATTAGACAACTATACTAGCCCGTATAATATTAAGTCTTGAATGCTTATGTCAGAGTGTGGTTACCTTATGGCTGAGGCGTACAACTCTGTGTGTGTCTTTATATCACCGAGACAGTGCCTTATATTTCTAGCCATGAGAAATGAACAGGCAAAATTTCATATGTTCGTGCAGATGGCTCATGTATGTGGGAATTATTTTATCATATTGAAGTTGAAGGATGGTTGTCCATTGCCATCGGTTTCATGTTACTAGCATAGTAAAGCCTTGCCTAAAGCCAAGTATTAGATTGATATATATGCTCATCGGATTACTAAATTTGAGAAGATTTAACCAAAGAATGTAGCGACATGTGATGTTTCGATCATTATCAACTAATGAGGGGTATTTTGTCCTTTTTGTACACATGTGACTAAATGTGTAGGTAGGGAGCGAGGGGTGTATTGCTGTTTTTGTACACATGTAACTAAATGTGTAGGTATGGAGTTTGGGGATATGTCAATATCAAATCTGATTTGTCTTTCAATATCATTATGTATTCATAGTTCCATTATCTTTCATGTGGATTTGGAAAGTTGTGGATTTGAAGTAACCTTATGGATTTGCAAAATTATGGGTTTGAACCAAATAATATATGGATTTGCAAAGATATGGATTTGAACCAATCTTATGGATTTGAAAAATTGATATGAACCAAATTTATGGATTTGAACCAAATAGTATATGGATTTGAACAAACCTTATGGATTTAAAAAGTTATGGATATGGACCAAATAGTATATGGATTATAACCAAATAAGTTTTGTTCAAGGCGAGTTAGTCGAGTATTAAGCCTTCACTCATTATGATCATCCATAACGGTGGATTTTTTCACTTTTTGAAGACATTTCATTCGTTGGGTGTATGACGGGCATTAGACCTTCACTCGTTATGTTTATACCGAGTGATCATCCCGAATCAGGTATAAACATTTCAGAAGTTAAAAAAACATATTTAAAAATCAAACATATATAAACAACCAGCCAACATACAATTTAAACTTTAACAAAAATTATAAACATATATAAACTTAAACCAATATACAATTCAAAAAGACAACAAACATATATAAACCAACCAGCCAACCAACATACTAAAACAACATTTCCCAAGTTCACAATTTCAAACTTCATTACAACAACCAGCATTTTCCAAGTTCAAAAGTACAAAACTTCAAACTTTAAAACTTCACCCAAATGTATTCCATCCCAAGACCCAATTAGATCCATCTTCCTTTTATTTTCTCTACTTGTCATTTTAGCCCCTCTTCCTTTATTGCCTCTTTCTTCCCATTGTCCCTTTCTTTTCCCTTGTTCTTTTTTCCCTTTTTCCCTTTTCTTATTCCTTAGAGTTAATATGACAACCCGCCCCGGTTACTATCAAAAGAATTTGGTATGCTTGTTGATCCCACCTAAGTAATGTAATCGCATCCACTGTATCGCCTTCTTCAATGTTCTTCGCAAGCAACCCTATCACTCTACGAATTTCATCGGCGTATTGAACAAAATTTATGTATGAGAAATTATAAAATTAACAAAATCATAATGATAGTCTGTAATTATTCTTATTAGTGAAGTTTTCCATGCATGGTACTGACAATAGTCGGGGTCCTAGACTATCGGATGTGAATACGTCAAGAACCACTTGATGTAAATCTCGCTAAAGTCCCACGGGCATGTAACCAATATCGAACGCGACTTCGCCGATAATAAGTGGTCTTGCCCATTTTCTCAATACTATTTTTTAATGTCAAGATTCATATTATATTCTGTAGCTTTATTTCCCCTCTCATCTCTTATAGGGTGCATCAGGTCTTGGGGCATCACTTGTAGACGTCCTAATTGCCTAGGAACTCATTTTGGATAGTAAGGCTCAGCAACTTCGAAGCAAATGATGATGCCACTATAAAAAAAAAACTCTTTGAATGGGTATGCATACCTCCCATCCTTATAAGTATCCCAAATAACTTATACAAAAAACATACAAATATGGTTTAAATAATCCCAAAGGTACCGTGAATGCATTTTTAATAAGTTCTTACCAGATCATCCATATAAATAGCTTACATTGCTTGTCACCAGATCGTCGAGATGTTCTTTGTATTTCATGAGTTGTGGGAATTCATTTTTTCTGAAGCTAATTGCAATGCCCAACGCATAATTCTAAGTATTATTTTGTCAAAATCCATATTATAACATGCCCCCAAGCTGGTAAAGTTCTCATAAATCCATGACTACATCAAAAAAATACTAATTATTAAATGGAATTGAGATATAAATAAATATTACGAAATACTGATTATTGTTACTTGCAATAGGGATAAACAACCACTCATTTTCTTAATACTCTACCTTGATGCAAGGCCAAGTTATCTGTACAGGTGAGCAAGGATTACCATGCCCCACGCAAGTCGGCCCACCTTTTTAATATTCTTTGATACTCGCAAGTAATAGACAAAGGTCTTATTTTTGGCCTAATTGGGGAATATGGTGCATCCAAGCATATAGAGTATGTAGGCCCTAACATATTAATATTTCTCTTTGTCAGGGGAATTATCAACTTTAGATTTTTCCTAAAAATTCGTAATGATCCAATTCATTCGGACAGCATATTCGTCAGTGCATTATTTTTTAGCATCGGCCTTGCTCATTCCCAAACACTTGGTCACTAAATAAATCACGCTCGATAATTTATTCTCACCGAGAATTGTAATATTTGGGTTGGATATAGAATTAAAAACTACCGGGACTTGAAATATTTGGGCTACATCATCCAGCGTGGTGGTCGTCTCCCCCAATGGCATGTGAAAGGTACTTGTCTCCGAATCCCATCGCTCAACGAACGCTGAAAACAATGCGTAATCGATATAATGATGGTTGTATTTGATGAAGCCCATGCGATTTGTCTTCTCCGCCCTCTTAGGAATGCCTTTACTCAAATTTTTCAAAGGCCATTTGTTTATCTTCTCTAATACCCCATATTCTCAGTTTTTATATAAATATTTTTAAATGAATTGTCATAATTATTTGCAAACTTTATTTGTGAATTAGAAAATAATTACATGAGATATTATGGATTTTAGTGAAATTCTATAAATAGCATATGTAATAAATAAAGTGTGAAATATATTTATATAAAGTTATTTTAGTTAGAGAAAATTTATATGGAATTGAATGAATTTTTATTTGACTACTTTTAAATTAGTTAGTAATCGACATGTTAGAATATTTCACATTTCATATATTTTTGGGCATGGTAAGGATACATTAAATATGATAAAAATATTAATTGTTCCTTATATATATTAAATTAGAAAAAGATGAATATTAGTTTTTTGGTAATTGATAGTGAGAAGTATGCCTAATTTGACCTAAATTGTGAAATTATGGAAAATTGAGCGAGGAAGGTGAGGAGGTTGATATGTGAACGACTTTGTAATATATTTTATGGGTTTATTCTGATTAGAAATAGTAATAATGAAATTATGAAGAATATTAATTGTCATGTAATCAATTTAGGAATTATGGCTCATTTAATATGACATTAATGGGGGGATTTGAAGGGTTAATGGGTAAAATGAGGGGAGAAAGAGTAGGCCAGGAATAACATATTTTTAAAGGTTTTAGGGTTATTTTTAATCTACTTACTGATTTATAAATGTTTGTTAGGGATCGTAGCATTTGGACACCTTTTAGTGAGAGAATTAAGAGAGAAAATAAAAGAGAAAATAAAAAAAAGAGTTGGGAAGTATGTTATAAAATGACATATTTCAGAATAAAATGAAGAGTATTCTTATAATTATTTACAATAAAAGATTTGAATGCTTTTTAGCCCTTTGATTCAGCCTTTTCAACCTTTACGGTTTAAGGTAGTTTCATTCTCTCGTGGTTTATTTGCATACTACTCATATTCAATCATGTTTGTATATGTGATACATGTTTATTGTGAATTTTATATTTTATAACTTCGTATATGAATATTCATCTCGTTGCATACATGCTGTATTAATTGTTTTCATGTCGGGGAGTGGGTTTAGCGTAAATAAAATTGATTCATGAGCATGTTTGGGATTATAATTTTGGTAGACAATTTATACTCAAATTGTGGAAATTAATTTACATACTGATTACTGGAAGAATGAGTATTTTTAATTGTTAAAATTATTGAAGGATTAATAGGAATCCCTTAGACAACCCACTAGGTTGATTTTTGGGCTATGTTTTTATTTCGTATCGGATGAACAAATGTCATGGACTCGATTTTGATGGTTATGCTAATATGGGAGGTTATGCCAAGGTTGTGATGGTAGGACGATAAGGATATGCCCATCGTGCCTTTATTATTTTGATGAGATGGTTGATTAGTATTTTTTTAGTTAATGGATTGTTCGGAGGATAAGTAACAAGAAAGTATAATGAGAGTCCACACCGTCTCGAGAGAAGTGAGGCTGGGATTTGATGTTTAGGCTCAAGATTTGTGTACAAACATTGTGAGTAAATAAGACTGATTATTGCTATATTAGGATCTTATAATGAGTGTCATATTGCATAAACTTGATATATGTGTACACACGATCATGTTTAGTGCACTTGGAGTAGTTATACGAGCTACTCAGTTTCCGGATCAGCCCCACGGTTTTGTATTTGTATTTCAGGTATATACATATGTTGGATTCATTAAATATATTTAGATTTTGGGATGCATTGGGTTGTTTAAAAGTCGTGTACTTTTTTTTAAGAAAGTTGTGTTTTATTTTTTGCTATAAATTGTAAATAAGACTTTGACTATTAATGAAAAATTATTTTGTTTTGTTTATTTATAAATTATTAGTTTAGCTTCGGCAAATGGTATATTTTAAATGATATTTCTTTTAAAAATGTTCAATTTGGCATGCATTTTAAGTATTTTTTTTAAATCACAAGTATTACAAGTGGTATCAGAGCTTTAGGTTACTCGTATTCTCGGGCTCAGAGTTATCGGTTCGTTATGTGTACGTTGCGTGAGCTTTAATTTTTCCCGTAAGAACAAATTTCTGGTCGAGTCAATTTATTTTTAATTATCTTAATTCTTGATAAAATATTTGAGTCATAGCTTAGACTTTGGATTGTCGAACTTCTAAGCCTATGCCATATTTGATGAAGATGTCACGACCAAGCTTTAAAGTTGGATATACACCGTGTCGTGCTTAGTGCCAAGTTTGTCTTCATGTTTATTGAGGATCTCATAAGGTATGGATGCATTTTAAATTTGGTCCTTGGATATTTTTCAAGGGTGTTTTATTTTTGAAAAATATTATTTGGAACTTTTTTTAAAATGTTTTTTGAAGATTTTTTTTTATTTCATTTTGTTAGAACGAACTCTAACCTCGTTAGAACGAAATTCAATTTTCGTTAGAACGAAGTTGGGTTCTCATTCGAACGAACTTGGAATCTCGTTGGAACGTGCATTTAACAAACATCAATCGAGTTCTCTCTGTTTTACATAACTGATCTTATTAGAAGCTCGTTAGAAGTTCATTAGAATGAAAAAGGGTTCTCGTTTAGGGCTGGAAATGGGTCGGGTTTGGGGAGGATTTGTCAAAACCAAAACCCGCCTTACGAAAAAAATAATTAGCCCGCCCCATCCCATGACCCGCGACGGGTATAATTTTTATACCCCGGACCCATTTAAGTATGAGGTCCCTGAACCCGCCCCGCCCCGTTTATATTGTACGGGTCGAAACCTGCCCCGCCTTGTCTCGCCCCGTGATTTAAATCCCAAATACCCAATCTACCTGTTCTGTATAACCAAATACCCAATCTGTTCTAACCAAATACCCAATCTATTCTACCTATTCTAACCAAATACTCAATTTGGTTACAGCCGAAATATATAGAACAACCCAATGTACGAACCAAATATACAAACAAACGAACAAATATACGAACAGATATATTAGAACTTAAACCAACTAAACATTTAAACATTTTATTAGAACAAATATATTAGAATAGATATACGAACAGATATATTAGGAATTAGAAGATAACAAATATATTAGAAGAGAACATGAGAAAAAATAGGAGAAAACCTTCCGACGGAGGTTTTTCTAGGCCGACAGAGGTTGCTACAAATCGTCGGAGGTTTCTAAATACCCGCGAGGCTGCGAAGACGGTAGGTGTGGCGGTCCGGTGGAGGCTACTATCAGATTTAGAGAGAGTGAGATGAGAGTCTTAGAGAGAGTGAGATGAGAGTCATTTTTTAAGGGTACATGAAATTAGGGCTTTATGGGTTTATATATATAGGTGGTAAGAAGTGTAATTAGATTAATATAAAAGGGTATCGAAGTCTTTTCAAATATTAAACGGGGCGGAGCGGGGCTGGTAATTTTTTACTAAATCCAAACCCTCCCTGTTTAATAAATGGGATTTAAAAAAAATCAAAGTCACCCCTATAAATTTAAACGGGTTTTTAACCCGCCCCATTAGGGGCGGAGCGGGGCTGGAACCTTGTGGGACGGGTTAAATTTCCATCCCTATTCTCGTTCGAGCTAACTTTGTTCTCGTTGGAACAAAAATGCCTTATCGTTCGAATGAACTATACAATCGTTTTCGAATGTATTTACCGCCTTAAAATTCGTATTTTATGATTTATAGGCATGTTGGACTCAAAGTTTTAAAGAACTTTTGGTAAAAATCATTTCCCTACCCATTTATAAAAGTTCCAAAACCATAGTCTCACCCTTTATGTTTAAAGATCCAAGTTTCAATAATCATATGCTTTGAGATATTTCGGTTTGGCACCAAAGTTTATTTTCATTCATCTTTAGAGAACTTGTTTCATGCGGTGGACTCTGTACTTTATATTTACATACGGTGGACTCCGTGTTTGGGGTGTTGCGATGAAGAAGTGGTGGATTTTGTATTCCAATCCGTAGATGGTTGATGAGCCTCATCGGTGGATGTCGAGGCATGTGTGGATTTGTGCATTATGGCATCTTGTGTGAGTGGAGTCATGTGTTGCACCGTGGATAAGATGTTGAAGATAGAAGAGCGTCAAGGCTTACGAGGGAGGCGAGTCGTTGAGTAAGTCTATAGTTTAGTCTTTGTAAAACCTTATCATAGTGATCTTTTTGGCTAGGTCGTCTGAGGTTTTTCTCTTTGTGATTTTCCTCGTACATCAGGGTGTTGTGGGTGATTTATTTATTTTATGTAGTTATAACCTAGATGCATATATTAGGTTAAAAATATATAATTGGGTAAATCGATTTTTCACAACAAAACATTTTAATTTGGTGAACAAGTTTTATTAGGTTTAGTTTGTTTAAACTTTTGATCTTTAAAATAGAAAAATATAAAAATAGACTTTTTTGTTTATTCAGAATATCCCTTGCTTATTATCACACGTATTTTAAATTGGTATCAGAACTATAACACCAAGTTATTGTGTTTAGATCCCGTATTCTTTGGCATGAGTTTTGGTAATTTTGATAGTATTAGAACCCCGACGTTTGATGGGTCGAACTATACATACTGGAAAATGCGCATGAAATCATCACTTAACGTGATAGACGGGCGAGTATGACAAGCGATAGTTAATGGTTGGACTCCACCTATTACTTTAGTTGGAGAGAATGGGATACCTAAACTCGTAGAATCATGGAATGAGGTTGAGCATAGGTTAGCAAACTATAACTCTAGAGGTTTAAATGCTCTGTTTTGTTTGGTCATCCCATAGGAGTTTCGTCGTATTATGACTTGCAAACTGTCTAAAGAGGCTTAGGACATACTCCAACTCACCCATGAAGGAACAAATATTATGAAAGCTTCCAAACTCCAAAACCTCACCACTCAGTTTGAAACCATTAAGATATTAGAGAGTGATACTTTTGATGAGTTATATGCTAGACTGCCCGACATTGGTAACTCGTCTTTTAACTTGGGAGAGAATATACTCGACCACCGAGTAATCTAGAAAATCTTAAGGTCTTTGTCTAAAAGATTTAATTTAAAAGTGATGATTTTGATTTTTTTGGGTACTTTAGATTCTATAAAACTTGAAGAGCTTATAGGTGACTTACAAACTTATGAGTATGACATGTTTTCCTCTAAGATTGAGAAAAAGAAAGATAAGGGCATTAATTTGAAAGCCCTAAAGGAGAAAACACATGTTTCGAATTATGAGTCAAATATCGAGTCCGAGGATATGGCCTTGATACCAAATAAATTCAAGAAATTTCTCAAATTCCATAAGCAATTGAAAGATGAAAAATGGTTTCAGAAAAATATTCACAACAAGGCCGATCATTCCCCTAAGAATCATAGGGAGAACATTAAGAGGGATGAGTAAAAAATATGTTATGGTTATGAGGGTTATGGCCACAGCGTAGCCGAGTGCCTCACTAAACTAAGGAAAGAGGGAAAGAAACCAAAGGTGTATAATTCCACCCTTAATGATAGTGATCCGGAATAGGAATCTGATTCCCCCATTGAACGTAATTTTACCGCGTTCATTGCTAGTCATGTGAGGCTTAATGAAGAATCTTCCCATGAAGATATTCCTATACATGACACTTCCGAGGCCATATTTTGTGGATCCCAAGTGAGTGATGGCCGAGAGAGTGCAGATGAGAATAAGGATGAAGAATAGGAGGAGGATTGTGAAATTCAAGTTGCCTTCTGCGAGTTGTATGCCGAAACGTTGAAAGTACAAAAGGCTAACTTGAAGTTGGAATCTAGGTTAAAAAAATGTGCCATACGAAATAAAAATAGTGTTTTGACTGGGGATTTTAGGGCACGTTGGAGGACTTTTCGAGAGAAGCTAGAGTATGTTGAAGGTGAGAGAAATAGTCTTCGATGTTTGGTGGAGGCTATGAAAAAAGTGCTTCTTGAGTTTAAGGAGTCTAGGAGTTTACGCGAGTTGAGGACATTTGAGCTAGAAGAGATTGAGAGATTCGAGTATAGGAAAATTTGATTTGCAATCTAGGTTAAAAAAAGTTAGATAAGATGTTAGGCACCGTCTAAATCAAAGAGGATAAGTACGGGATTGGATTCGATGATCAAAATGCTTTCGCTATCCAATCCAAGGCCATGCATTTAAGAGAGTTGAATAGGAACATTAGGAAAGGTCATCCCTTATATAACACCCCTCGCCATGTTTTCACTTGCACTCATTGTGGTATGAAAGGTCACCTTGTGCATTTTTGTAATTATCGTAAAAATGGTCCTAAAAAGTCTAAGATTAGAGTCACCAAGGTTCCCAAAACTCGAGATCATCTCGTTACACCTACATGGATTAGGAAATCCAAATTGGAGGTTTTACATATTAGACTTGTTGATTCTCATTTGCTTGCACATGATACTTCCCATGCTATATCTAATGATTGATTGTGTTTCGCATATTTACATACACTAGTTGTGCTTCATGATATATGTTTGCTAGTTGTATGTTTTTTTATCTCCTGTATTTCATTTTTGTCTTTTATTGAGTCATATTGAAAATATAAATTTTGTTTATCTTTTAACTAGTTTGTCTTCAAATTGGTATTTTCTTTTAAAATTTTTTAGAAAAACTCAAAAAGATTTTTATTTTTGTGTATTTTAGTTTTACGCATTTTCTATGGCATATTGGTGTGTTTGAATCCAATTAATTTCGTGCTTTCCATGTGAATATGACATTTGTTTACAATTGTTAATACTTAGATTGTTCTTAGTCATGCTTACATGGAGTTGTTTCGAACTTGATTCTTTAATGAATTTGCTTTGTATATGCTTCCATACACTTGCACGAGCTTTTTGAATGTTAACTTCACATGTTATTGTGGAACTATATGAGATGTTCTCACATCAATCTTGTCATATGCATATTTTATGACTATAGGGGATTTATGCATGTAAGAACTATTGCCCATGGGATTAGTTGATTTTATTTAACAATATGAGGGCACACGAGAAAGGTATATGAAAGGAGCAAATCTCCGTTATGGGAAATCCACCATTGGCAAGAGCCTAATGAAAAGATTAAAAGGAATAAAAACAGAAAAATTGCCAAGTCCAACATGTTTAGGTTGTTTGATTTTCAAAAATGATAACTTCAAAAGAATTGAGAAAAAAAAACATGTTTTATGTTTATCTTTTGAGGGTGTTATAGTTGTAGATCAACGGGTTTGCACAATGAATCGTAATTATATTTATTTTTTTATGACGCTATTGATTTGTAGAATCATCAATATTCTAGGCTTGTGTGCATTGTGCTTATTTGTTCATAGAGTTCACTTTATCTTATTAATTGAGGGTAAATCTTAGTTTGATAAATTTTTGCGGTAAAATAGAACTCTTTGAACATATTTTAGTGTTTGGGTCATAATTCATTTGTACCTAGTTCACACCCATTCATTCCATTCTGTATGTTTGGACACATAGATACTATGCTAGTGTGTAAAGCTTATATGTTTGTGTCGAGCTTTTGTGGTTGTTTTATATATATATATATATATATATATATATATATATATATATATATATATATATATATATATATATATATATATATATATATATATATATATATATATGTCGGTATTTCTTTTGTATATTTTGCATATGTCATATCCGGTATAGTTTGTTTTGAGTCTTGGTAGTTAGAATTTAATCCATGTTTGCTATATGCTTTATCTTTGGATTTTATTTGACATGCTATATGATTATTTCGATATCTCTCATTGTGTGCTTTGAAATTTCATATCTCATATCTATAATTTCAAAATCAGTATCATACTTCATTGTTTATTCACATTGGTATCGTTTTGTATCGGTACTGATATTAATTAATCATTGTTTAGAATATATGTGCTCGTGTAGCCATGTTGAATTTTTGTGGCACTTCATAATGTTGTATGATTTAATTTCTTCATACCTACTTATCTTGGTCTCACATATTCACATATTTAGGGGGAGATTTAGTTTATAGGGGATAAATATATTTATGCTTCCTTACTTTGTTTATTCCTGAACAAAAAGGGGGAGAAATGGTATATTTTCTTTCATGATTAAGACATCTTTATCATAGGGAGAGACGTCTTACCTAGGTTGAGATTGTTTTAATCATTGTTCAAAGTTTATTCTTATGCAAATTTTATACTTACTATATTCTATTTTCATTTGAAGTTGTGTTTAGGTGTGCAGGTTTGCGACATACAATAAAGTTTTCAAGCGTGCAAAGCTACTAAGAGTTTGTGTCTGTCGATCGCCTGTACTTGTTTCCTTTTGGGGTTTGGGATTGAGTATTTTTAGAGAGCTTAACAGCCCATAGTTTTTTTATTTTGATTTTGTCCCGGAATTGCCAAAGGGAGATATTTATAAGGATAAATTTTTAATCTACTCAATTTATTTGTAATTAGATTAATATCGGACAAAACATTTGAGTCATAGGTTAGACTTTGTATTGTTCAACTCATAAACCTATGACATGTTTAATAAAGATGTAGTCACCAAGCTTCAAAGTTAGATGTACATCGTGTTGTGTTTAGTGCCAAGTTTTTCTTCACGTTTATCAAGGATCTCGTAAGGTGTGGAGCATTTTGAATACGGTTCATGAATATTTTTTAAAGGTGTTTTGTTTTCGAACAAAATTATTTGGAACTGCTTTTAAAATGTTTTTTGAAGAATTTTTTTGGTTTCAATTCGTTAGAAGAAAATCTGACCTCGTTAGAATGAAATTCAATTTTTGTCAAAACGAAGTTGAGTTCTCATTCGAACGAACTTGGAATCTTGTTAGAATGTGCATCTAATGACCATCGATCGAGGCCTCTCTGTGTTACAGAGTGGATCTCGTTGTAAGCTAGTTGGAAGTTTTTAAGAACGAAAAAGGGTTCTCGTTCGAACGAGCTCTATTCCCGTTAGACTGAAAATGCCTTCTCATTCGAACAAGTTCGTCGTATAGAAATTTGTGTTTTACTATTTATAGGTATGCTGGACTCGGATTTTTGAAGAACTTTTAGCAAAAATTAATTCCCTACCTGTTTACAAAAGTTCCAAAATCTTAATTTCACCCTTTATGTTTACATATCTAAGTTTTAATATTCATATGCTTTGAGACCTTTTGTTTGGGCATAAAAATTTATTTCTCTTCATCTTGAGAGTACGTGTTTCGTGTGGTAGACTCCATACTTTTCATTTGCATAGGGTGGACTCCATGTTTATGGTATTGTAGTAAAAAAACGATGGATTTCGTGTTCCAATTCGTAGAAGGTTGCTGAGCTTCATCGGTGGATACTGAGGCGTGCGTGGATTCATGCATTGTGGCAACTTACATGGGTGGACTCTTGCGTTGCACTATGGAGGAGTGGTTGAAGATAGAAGAGCGTCAATGCTCGCGAGGGAGATGAGTCGTTGAGTAAATCTATTGTCCAGTCTTTGTAAAACCTTATCATAGCGATCTGTTTGGTTGGACCATCCAAGGTTTTTTCCCTTTGTGGTTTTCCTCGTATATCGACGTGTTGCGGATGATTAATTTATTTTATCCGCTTATCATCTAAATGCATGTTTTTGGTTAAAAAGATAAAATTGGGTAAATCGATTTTTCACAACAAAACAATTTAATTTGGTGAACAAGTTTGATTGTGTTTAATTTGTTTAAAGTTTTGATCTTTAAAATAAAAAAATCTCAAAATAGACTTTTTGTTTGTTTGGACAATCCCTTGCCTATGAGCACACGCATTTTCATTTCCATATTAATTGAATGAAAGAATAAGTTTTAATGAATTTAGAGGACAAAATTCTTTTTGTACGGGGAAATATTGTAATACCTCATATTCTTGGGATTTATTTTAAATATTATTAGATGAATTATCATAATTATTTACAAATTTTATTTGGAAATTAAAAACTAATTATGTGATATTTTATGGATTTTAGTTAAATTATATAATTAGTATATGGATTCAATAAATAAAGTGTAAAATATATTTATATGAACTTATTTTAGTAAGAGAAAATTAATATGGAATTAATTGAATTTTTATTTGACTACTTTTTAAACTAGCTAGTAAGTAACTTGTTAGAAAATTGCACATTTCATATATTTTTTGGGCATGGTATGGATACACTAAATATGATGAAAATATTAAGAGTTCTTTTTAAATATTCAATTATAAAAAGAAATAAATATTAGTTTTTTGGTCATTAATAGTGACAAGTATGCTGAATTTGACCAAAATTATGGAATTGAGGAAAATTTAGTGAGGAAGGTGAGTAGGTTGATATGTGAATGACTTTGTAATGTATTTTACGGGTTTACTAGCATGAAAACCCCGCGATGCGGGGTCATTTTTTAACGAAATTATTTAAATGTACAACAAAAATACCAAAAAAAGTGTTTTCGAAATCACAAAAAAACTTTTTATTTAGTGAAAAATAAATTATTACGTGAAGAAATTTCTCAAATATAATCCTAAATGATAAATGAGGTATAAAAAATTTGTCGAACATTTGCCCAGAAAACTACAATAAAACCAAAATTTTTAATTTAACTACTAAAGCAAAAGCATAAAAACATCACTGATTGAAGCAACAACTCCAGAATTTTAAACATCACCAAGTGTAACACTACTTTCCCTTACACTTGAAACTAGTAACATTTGATGGTTTGGGATATTTGTTCCTTTAGATGCGATGATACTTTGAACACAATATATATATATATATATATATATATATAATAAAGTAGCAAACTTATGTATGTGACAAGTTGAAATGATGATGCCATTGGATGAATTTTTTCCTGCATTTCCTCTTTTGCCCCTTAAATTTTGGATTCCACCTCATTTTCCTTCTAAAATATTCCTGTGATTCAAATCTAAAGGGGATATTAGTAATCTGCACACATCAAACCCTACGCACCTCTCATTCTCTCTCTCTCATTCGATGCTTCACCATATGCTACCTACCCATTTCCTCATTTTCTCCATCTCAAATGAACCTCCCCTCCAATCCGTAGTCACTACCTCTCCCTTATCCTCCTTCAATGTCTATAGATCGGAACCCGCGACATCCGCCTCCTTCAATGTATGATTATTTTGTAGATTTAATTTTATGTTTAGTTTGTTCGTTTGATATTTAGGTGTTTCATTTGTGTTGGTTGATATTACTATTGTTGGGGTTTCAATTATATTTTTGTAGGTGTTTAATCTCACACACACACGGTCCTTTTGTTTTCAACACCCTAAACTTTGGGACTGTTAGTATGTTAAACATTTACCACATCTTTAGTTTTTAAAACCCAAATCTTTAGGTATTTTGTGTCTATTTTTGTTTAGCCAGACATTATTTTGAGATTTTTTATTTATTTTTATATTTGTTTAACGATCCGTTTGGTTAAACAAGTTTTTGTGTTTATCGATCTGTTTGGTTAAACAAGTTTTCAATATTATTTTATATTTTTGTGATACTTGGTACATGAACTTGAGTAGTACTCTCTTTCACAAATTTCATATGGAAAACCAATTAGTATTTTGATTTGGTATTATTTTTCCACAGATTATGGTGTTGGGTGTTGCCCTCACACTCATAAATCACAACTGGAGTGATTTCTACCAAAGTTCGTATTTATGAGATTACCACACCCTTTGTTTTTTATTAACTAACTTTGTATATTATTTTCATCAAAGTTTTTATTGAAATGTGATGTTTTCACTAGATCTGAAAATATCGTTCTTGGAAAGCATTCTAATTTCGTCTTTATGATTAGTTCATTTCATTCATGATTCTTTTCATCATTGCAATGAAACGACTTTCTTTCAATTGAAATATTCATTGTAAAAGTTATAAAACGACTTTCTTTCATTTGTTGAACGAATTTCTTAATTCCTTTATGAGACAAGTTTAATTAATTTGTTTTTCTTTTTTCTTGAAGGTTCGTGGCCCGAAGTGTGAACTTTAGAAACACTGAGAGGTAATTTCTTAACTTTCCGTAGTATTTATGTTCATATTTTCCATTGTTCAATTACACTTAAACCGAAATGTGCGATGTTGTCTTTCATGTCAGGCATCGAAGCACTTTAGGATTGCAATGAGGAAGAGACAAAGAGGAACTGTTATAATAGATAAAGCATAGAGGCCTAGTACTAGGTCCTGGGAAGGAGCATATAAGTCTGGGCTAATGTGTACGTTATTGAGGTCATAGATGAATTTAAAAAATTGGAGGTTATTTGTAGTTGGAACTGACTTTAGGTTGTTTCATAGTCCGTTTTGTAATGTGGCATAAGTTTTTCAATTCTTCAATTTAGCAGGATTTATTTGGTTACTATAATAAATGGAAGGTTCCTAATTTTGTTTCGAAGGTAATTTATATATGTATGACTAGATTTTGTGTTATCTTTATCATGATGATTCCCTTTCTATCTTTGTGGTGGTTTTTATAACGCTCCTTTCAATGTGTTCTCTTTTTTATTTCTTCCCATTACAGATGGTGCCTTAAAGAACGTGAAGGAACAAAAAATGGGTATTGAAAAAGCAAAGGCATTGTTAGATGATCTCATAAAAAAAGCAGGTGATTGCGCCTTCATTAACAGTGGTTTTGCAACGCAGCTTGAAAGACAAGGTGCCTCTATTAACGACTCTCTTTGGAGTGATCTTTGTTTGATAAAAGATCCCAATCTTATCAAAAGGGTTCATTTGGAATATTTTGAGGCGGTGTAGATATATTGATGATATCTTCATATCAGGCTATTATTCCAAGGTTTCTATCCCAAATACTATTCATTGAAGAAGCGGAGTTGCTTCTGAAAAGGAATAAAATTAGCTGTCGATTGGCAGTGACAAGTTCTAGGATGCTATGAGAAGGGTCCCTGGAAATGATGGGATACTGTGAGAAGGGTCCATGGCTATAATCGTGTTGTGGTTGCATCGTCTATTAGAAGCTACGGTGCTTATCTTGCTGATGGCTCAGAATATAGCGGGTATTATGGATCACATGTGAATTTAAATGAGCGGACTTGGTTTAGGGACCGGCTTGATTTTGTAAGATCGCCTGTGTAGGATCAGTTTTATATAACTTCCATGAATTTTAGTGTGTGTATAATGTAAATTTAGGAACCGACTTGGTTTGCTTATTATTATTTTTTCTATGTTTTTGGTTTTCTATTATAGGTCACCAATGAATGGGATGAAGCCCACTACAAATACCGCAAATATCCATGGCCCAGGTACACGGCATATGGCCCAAGCCCAAATCCGAGAAGAAGAAGCACATAATCAGCAAGAGGATCAGGCTCACTAATGCTCATCTTCCTGAGCTGTTCCAGAAACTTAATTTTCCCAGTACTTATGCAAATGCAGTACTTATGCAGTACTTTTCCAAATGCAGTACTCAAGGTGCAAATGCATTACTTTGCCAGTACTTAAGGTTCAAATCCAAATGCAGTACTTATGCAGTACTTTTCCACACATTGTTACTTACGTTGAAATACTCATATAAAAGTAGCTGGTTACAATACTATTAGACATTCTTGGTAATTATTGCCTTATGTATGCCATTGGGGGATGGATTAATGGTTGGTTCATGTGTTTTCGATAGTTATTTTAATTTTTCCAAAAAAAAATTATTATTGGCCTAATTCACTCCATGCTTTAGAGACAACATTATATTATTTCTTTGTTTCCTCTATTCAGTGATGCCCCGTTCTATTATTACTCTATTTCCTATAGATATTCTCTACTAAAAGTATAGATACGTTGGAGGATATTTACAAGTGTATATTCAAATCCCACATTTATATTTATTCTTTGTTAACATGGGCATTAAAATAGAACTGGTATATCCATAATTGAAGACAAATTTTGTCCTTACAGTAACCGATGCATAACTTTACCGCTCTTATGAATACTTTTATTTTTGGCAGGTCATGTAAAGATGAAAAGAAGGAAAATTAAAACAAAAATTGAAATCGCAATCAAATGGGAGAAAGTGGAGAATCATCGGAGTCGTTGTTCTTTAGAAATATATCATGGTACAACTATGATATATTTAAACATTAATAGTTTATAAAGTATCGAATGCAATTCCTTTTCATCCATAAAACTTGAAATTTGGTTTAGTGAATTTTCATATGTTTATTTTATTTTTACTATCCTGAAAGACCATGACTTTTTAGACTCGAGTGACTGTCAAAACATATTGTTCTAAGCAGACGCCAATGCAAGTTGCAGGTTCCTGCATGATAATTTTTTATAGGCACGACAATATAACAAGTTATAATGATACTCTTACTCACACAGTGTTATATTTTAGGTACAAGTAGAGCAGAGCAGAACCTGATGATGTCGTAAGAAAAGTGGTTGCAGATGCATTGATACCCACAGCATCTGCTCTTTTCTCTCTGAAGGGTCAAACATTGAATTCAAGTATCATGCCACTATGGGATATTTTACTTGAAGTGAATGATTTAAGTCCATCCACCAGTAGTGGAATGAATCTTCAGCAGAAATATGTTCTCAGGAATATATTCATGAAATTTTAGTTTAGGTGTCATTATAAAATAATTAATGAAATTGTGACATTTTAGTTTAGGTATCACAATAATTCTTCAATATATTTCTTATATTTTATCACGATTAATTTTGCAGGTTGCTCTCCTTGCTAAAGATATTGAAAGTTGATACGAGAAAAAATGGTTGAACATGGTGATACATAATTCAGTTTGTGAAAAGGTAATGTTGCTTCCTTAATTTTAATTCAGTACATGATGTATTAGCTTTATATAGTTTTTAATGTATTGACAATTCAGATATTTGTCTAATTCATTACATGATGGAGTGTAATGAACACTTGGTGCAACAGATTCTATCCTTGAAGTTTTATACGATGCTGAAAGGTATTCATGTTGTTAGTTCATCATCTGGGTTTGTTTCCAATCGCTTAAAATCCCATGGAAATTATGGCCTCTATTTAATTCCACTCTTATCTAGAAGATCAATTTTAAGAAGAGTGTTTTCAAGGAAATGTTCATCGGTATTCGATGTCGGTAAACTTCACAGATTCTATCGTTGGCCTCGAATGTCCAAAAATTTCAACTCTCTCTTATCATCTTGAAAACTTTGTGCTTCTTTTATACTATGCTGGAAGCTATACATATTGTTGGTTCATCGTCCGGGTTTATTTCGAACCGGTTAAAAGCCCATGGAAATTATGGTCTCTTTGTTATTCCAGTCTCTTCCAGAAGATCAATAGCGAGAAGAGCTTTTATACGAAAGTCTTCACGAGTTTTCGCTTATTCTATTTCCAAGTCAAACTCAGATGTGACCTCACATTCTTTGTCATTATCAGTCACAATTCGGTCAATTATAAGCACTCTGAAGATTATTTTTTGTTTAACTTTTATAGCCATAGATTAACTGTTATGCAACCTTTAACTGTTGTAGCCACAAATTTAACTGTTATGCAGCCTTTAACTGTTATAGCAAAAAATTATGCATCACTCCAGTTCAATTTTCATATCACTCTCTCCCATTTGTTTCGTATAGATATTTCAATCTTTGATTGATCATTCCACGATTCAAAACCTGGTATGCTCTCATGAAGAATGTCTCTGATCCTTCCCAAATCAGGTATGCTCTCATTCCACGATTCTATCCATTTCACTGCATTAGTATATATTTTCCTTAATTTACCGTTGTTTTTAAACTAAAATTGCAAAGAATACATACCATTGATGTTTTAAAACGTTCTCTTCTATTACTTTGAAAGTTCTCTGTTGAATTTTATTCTATTTTATATTCAAATATGTATTTTTTGAATTATCTAATTTGTATATTTTTAAATGTATAGTTGTCTCAGTTTTCATACCTTTTCTCATCAAAGTGATTTTATATTTATAGTTTGCAGTATTAAGTTAGAAGTTGATAGTCTTTTCCTTCTTCCAAGAGTTTTTAAAAAGGTGTGGCCTTATTATATTAATCCCATCTTATCCTTCATTCAACGAAATTTTGGTTTTGATAATTTTCTTATTTGAATTTGTATAAGAGATTTGTGGATTTATGTACTTTTTAGGTTTACTATTTGTTTTTAGATTTCAACATGTAGTTTAACAATAGAGGCTGCATAAAGAGTAATTTTTAGATTTCAACACATTTCAATTCATTTTTGGTTGTTTCTTTTCCATATGCTACAGTTGTGAGTTATTGTAAATGCATTCCTCTATTATGTGTTCATTACTTCTCCGAACATTGCAATTTATGATCAACTAATGCATAACTGTTAGTATTTTTTTTCTTTAAGAGTGAGAGATAATGAACTAAAATACTTCAGTGTAGATTGTGTACATAATGTATTTCGCTGTTAGCAAGTTTTAAAACTATTAAAGGTATATTATCCTACTTATCTAGAGATGGTTATTGGTACCTCTTATGTATCTTTATTTACAATATTTTCCTACTTATCTATAAATGAAATTATTTTCCTACTATTAGTTTATCGTTAGTTTGAAATGTGTTTTTTTTTGTGATGATTTCAGGAATTTGGAGCTATTTTTATCTTAATCTACCTTGAAATCCATGCTTGATGATGATAGGAGTCACAAGTAGAAGATAACTAGTGACTATTAATTTGCGACCCAAAACAGCCATAGATAGAGCCTCTGGATTACTTCAAGTATATATACTTCCATGAATGGAAATACGTGTATGAAATTTTGTAGACTAAATTTGTACCTTTAACTCAATTCGTGGAAATAACACTAATCTTTATGCATGATTCAATAGTTAGAAAATTTTATGTGTGCCCCAATATGTCATGATACCATTTGCATAGCAATTGAAGAGTGGATTGGGGATGCCAATAATGTATGGTTATATTAGTATTGCCGTTGAATTTATTATTTTTCAAATAGGGTGGAAGGTCTTATAAATAGAGGAAATTTTGTCCAAATTTTAAAAAGATTCATGACGTAATACTTTGAATAATTATTGTCGTGCCTTTAGGCTGCACGACTTTTTTAACATTACATCATCCATATTAATCTTTGTGAGTATTTTTCCTTCTCATATCAATAAATGATTATCTTTGCTACCATGTTGGGGGTTTTAAAATTGTATTGATATTTATTTGGCATTAGTGTGTTGACATGAGTGAGGTTTTAGATTTGCTTTGCTGCCATGAACTACATGGCTCAGCGTATGAATTTCTTGACATGAGTGTGTTGACATATGTTTTTAGTTCAGCGCATTCGCGTAGTTGCGTACTTTGAAAATTTTGCCATTTTACAATTATCAGCGTGCCTTCAGGCACGGACATACCCTAATGTGTGTGTGTGTGTGTGTGTGTGTATGATTTTGCCTTCACATAATGTCACAATTAGACATAATCTCTCGTTTTTCAAATTATTGGACTTAATCCCCAATATGTAAATAATTTGGTTTATACCACCTTATTCATTGACTTGCTTGTACCTTAAATACAACATTATCTCAAAGCTGGCATTGTATAACAACCCAATAACAACAAAGTAATTTGTTGACTTAAACATTTTATTTATTAACCTTTTCATCAGTCTTAAATTCTATTATTTTCAACATAGTTAAGTTCTCTCTCATAGCACAAAAATATAACTATAATCGAAGAAGACAAAATTTCATTGACCCTTTACAAATTTTTCTTGTTATTGGTATAGACTATTTTTTCCACTGACATTTTTATTGTTTTAGTGCTATTGATTTTTTTGGTTATATTAGTACTTTTTTTTGTTGTTAAATTGATTACTTTTTTTTTACTTTCTTTTGTTATATCTCTACATACTTTTTCCCCTATCTTGCTATTTATAGTGTTTTTTTATATTATATTGGGATTAACTTTTTTTTCGTATTATATTTATACTAACTTTTTTAATGTTATATTATTTCTGACTATTTTCTAAGAACATCTATACTACTTTATACTTGGAAAGATAATCTGTACTAAATTTTTATTCGTTAAATTTATTACAACAACCAAAACGATCCTCTACCCATTTAGGCATCCTCTCCATGTTTGCATCAATTAATGGATTGATTTATCACCATCCATATCATAAAAAACAAAATGAAATATTATGAAAAATATCACAACAAAACAATAATAGGAAATTCAAAAACCAAAAATGCAGTATAAAATCAGGTAAAGTATAAATCCAAATTAAAGATAATTAATTTACAATTCAGAAACAAAATGTGTAAGATCCAAATCTTCACGCATAAAGATATTTTGCAACAAAAATTATGACTTGAAATGTTGTGTAAATTTGATTTTAAAACCAGGAGTACTTATTGATGATATTTTGTCACACAAAAAAGATATTTTGCACCATAATTATATTTTTTTAATAACTAATCAAAGGAATTTCGTGCACACTATCCAAGCACTACTCCCTAAAATTCTAAAGAGAATCATTTGGATTTATAAGGAAAAAGGTTTGCAGCAATATAACAAAAAGAAAGTTAAAAAAAAGTCTTTACCAATATAACAAAAAAAAAACAGTACTAATATGTACAAAAATTAATAGCATTACAATTGCCATAGCACTCGCAAACCACAAAAAAACTCAACATATATATATATATATATATTAGTGGCCCAAGATATATTTTTTTTATTTCAGACGGTAAGTCTAATTTAACATAAACGTCAAAAAGTATTATCTGTAACTGAGAGTTTTTATCCATTTGAAACATAAATTCCATCCATGGGTAAATTTGAACCTCATCGTTCCTTTCCCCTCACTTGAAAATCTCCATCTCCATATGTATGATGACCTCCAATCTTTATAAAAACGGGAAGCAGCAACGGACAAGTCTTTCCATGATTGACGGGTTCCAATCGAGGGTCGGGCTTAGACTGAGGAGGGCCTGGAGTACCCCTAGACGAAGGGGGAGAGGTTTTCCTCCTCTTCTTTGAGATTCACTTACTCTTACCATTTCTTCTTTTCAGCACAACATATATGGGTATGAATATATATATACAGATGTATAAGAAAGAGGGAAGGGGAAAGGTTGCAAGAGGGAAGGGCAACATGTGATTTTTTTCCCTCTCTTTTTGAGAGGTGGGTGTGACACCCCGCCTAATAAAATATCGGGTGATCAATCTTATACCAAATTAAAACAGGAGTCTCATATGGTTCATTCTTAGCATCAATTACTAATACCCTATTAGGCGCTGGCGTCAAAATTTTATATTAACTAATCTTTTTAACCAAACCATTCAAATAAATCAATCACAACAGTTATATACAAGGGCTAAAATGAAATAAAATAACCGAACAATCGGTATAAGATAATACAACAAAATCGAATGCTGCACTAAACAAGCATTAAAAGAATAAATGAATATAGTTGGCCTACCAGCCCGAATATTACTACAATGCTTCCTATCAAGATTACAAGGATAAAAGTGTCTACAATAAACCTGCATGCATCCACAGCTACCACAGCAAGCATCTGACTTGAAGGAATCATCATCCAGGCGTCCCTATGTCTGGACACCTACTATATATACATATATAGCAAGAGAGGGGAAAATAAAGAAACGGGTCAGAGCCCGAGTTTGAAAATATTTTTCAAGTGCATAAATGCCATATTTTTAAAATATGAAATATCTCATATTGGTATCGCACTCTCATGAGATACCTTTACCCTTCTTCTAATAGTGCACATCTATTGCATACCTTTTAAACAACTTAGTTAAGCTACCTCGCCTAACCAATATCTTCCCCCATCCCCTAAATTTCTCATAACTATCACTTACCCAACATGGTATAATATAGGTTATACCGTAAGCTATCACGTAAGCTTTTACCTGATATCATCATCATCAATGTGCTACATATATAGTTTTTGTTCTATATATATAACTATACCGTTCATGAACCGTAACTTTCACTAATTTAAAATACCATTTTCACTTTAGTATATAAAATCCCGTATATATATAGTTCTCACTTTAATATACGAATCACAATTTAAATCCGGATATAATCTCCCGGGATGAGAATGAATCCTTATTCATTTTACTCTTTACATCAGTTAAAGCTATATGATATCTCGTCTTCATGTACAAGCAATATACTATACGTAACAAGTATAATTATACCTATCACAATCATAAGTATAATAACCATCCCATCGAGCTATAACTTGAGGATGCAGTCTCGTAGTGCCTATCCGAATCCGGGTTTACTCACTCAACCACGGTACTAAGCCAGACTCACTCATGGTCATGGTAAAAATACACAACGGTGGAGGCGGTCATGTTCCCTCCTGCAAGTGGAATACACACATCACACTCGTATACGGGACAATATGACATGGGGATATACTCTCCCTGCTCCTCAAGCCAGGGGATTCACCCACATCGCGCAACCTCCCTGCATCATACTAGAGAAAATATATAATCTGGCTGTTCTAACCCTACATCCTTGAAAGCCTGTGGCACCAGCCTCTAAGATACAAATATATTAATCACACACAGTTATATTTATATTCATCTCGTATCATATATATACCGTAACAACTCTCGTATATATAATACGCATCACCTCTCAACACATATGGCTATAATTGCCAGACTCTCATAGCGATAGCCAATAACTCCAAATATTCCCATTCGTAATAGTATATAAGTATTCGCACACTTACGATACTAAACTTATAAGTATTCTCTTACTTAATACATAACTCGCACCTTAATCACTTGTAAGGATTTTATATATATATATATATATATATATATATATATATATATATATATTCCCGAATATTCCAATTCGTAATACATAAATAAGAAAATTACCTCCACAGGCTTGGTCATGGATAAAAAAAAACAGGATTAGCAGGGCGAAGCCTTGGACTCTCAAAAAATCCTCTAACCTAGCCGACTTTCTACCTAGCCATCTCAAACCCTAGCAGGGGTTTGCATGGCTTCTCTTCCCTCCCCTTGTGAAAGGGAGGGCATGCAAACTTCATTTACCATTCATTCCTCCTCCCCACCCATCGCTGAACCTATCAATACCTCTAACCCTACCCATGCACCCTTCAAACCCAAATCATTTGCTGATGTTGTTTGTTCAAAGAATGAGTCTTCAATCATTGCAGATGATATCCTCATTCAAAGGGGAACAAACTTTAATGTTTGAAGAATCCACTCTCCAAGAAATGGCAACTCCTTTCAAATATTCCATTGTTGGCAAGTTTTCACATGGCAGACCTTCCATAGATGTTATTCGTAAGTTCTTTTCTTCTCTCCAACTCAAAGCCTCGTTCAATATTGATCTGGTGGATCAAAAACATATCTTCATTCGTCTGGAACATGAAGAGGATTTTCATTGGTTTTGGTTGAAAGATACTTGGTTTATTCATCGATTTCCTATGCAGACTTTTAAAAGGGATATTGATTTCCATCCACATAAGGAATCTTCTACTGTACCTGTATGGATTCTGCTTCCCCTTCTTCCTATACACTTGTACAATAAAAATGCCCTATTCTCTATTGGACAAGTTGTAGGAAAGCCTCTCAAGATTGACAGTGCTACTGACTCCATATCCCGTCCAAGTGTGGCCAGAATCTGTGTGGAATTAGACCTTAAAAAGACTCTTCCATCGAGGGTCTGGTTAGGTAACAAAAATAAAGGCACGGGCTTTTGGCAGCTTATTGTGTATGAAGATTTGCCTCTATATTGCTTCTTTTGTGGTAAGAAAGGCCATGAGCAAGAGAAATGTCATTTTAAGAAGGAGATGGGAACAAGTATGTCAAATGGAGTTCAAGTGCACAATCAAAAAGGAGAGCAACAGAGATCGGATTCAACAAAAGAATGGGTCATAAAGTCATTTGGAAAGCAAATAGCAAATGTCAATACTGTTCAACAAGAAGTCATAGAGGAAGAAGATGATGTTGAAGAAGGAGAAATAGCAGAGAAAGGAATTCCATACCCAAAGAAGATAACACAAGCCCTAATTTCCTCATTCTTTAGAAAAATTCCAAATAAAAAACATAATCCAAATGCAAAGCCTCCCACAAGTGTCCAAAATTCTATTCCTTCAGATTCTGAAGAAACCACAACAAATGAGCCTGAAGATGTCTTAAGTAAAGATACTGAAAGTGCTAGCAAAATAAATGATCTGTCAGATACAAGCCAGATAAACTCTAAGGAGGATCAAGGGGATACAGAGGTGCCAGTAAGTGTGATGTCTCAAAAAGCAGTAGAGGAAAAACTACTAAGTCAGACAGCCAGGTTGAGAAGGAAAATAATAGTCCTCTAGGTGGAACTGCAGAACAAGAAGGCTTTATTACTGTTAGCAGAAAGAAAAAGACTCCTCTCAAAGGAGGGATAAAGGTGGACTCAGGTAATAACTCTATGAGATTGTTAAGTTCACACTCAAACTCCAAAATCCCTAAAACTTCTAAATGTTAGCTGCATTAATTTGGAATATTAGGGGGATCTCGAAAAAAGGTGCTTTACGAAGACTTAAAAGACTAAAAAATGTCCATAAAATTCAAGTTTTGGTAGTTTTGGAACCAAAGAAAACCTTTGAGAATATAAGAAGATTCATGTTGAAGTTGGGCTTCTGTTCTTGTCAAGCCAACCAGAATAGCAAGATATGGTGTTTTTTTAGAGAAGAAATTCAGTGGGAAGTTCATTCTGATATGCATCAGTGCATCTCTTTTAAATTCAGTTGGGAAGGTAATAATCAATTAGTGTTGTGTAGCTTTGTTTATGCAAGTTGTATTAGAAATATTAGAAGAATGCTATGGGACTATCTGACTGCAATTGACCATGACTCAGCCTATTTAATTGGTGGTGACATTAATATCATCACAAATCACATTGAGAAAGCTGGTGGAAATCCTGTAAATATTGGAGCCATGCATGAATTCCTTGAGCGTATAAATAATAATGGGCTTGTTGATGTAGGTTATAGAGGTTCTAAATACACTTGGCATAACAAACAAAGTCCAGAAAATAGTGTTTGGTGTAGGTTGGATCGAGTGCTAATGAATAAAAAATGTCTTGAATTGGGTTTCGTTTGGGAAGTCCAACACCTAAATAGAAGCATGTCAGATCATAATCCCCTTCTCCTGACTGGAGAGGGGATAAATTTTATGCCTAAAAAATCATTTAAGTTCCTAAATTTGTGGACTGAGAAGGAAGACTGTATTAACATAGTCCGATCCACCTGAAGAGAAGTGGAATGCTATAATCCGATTGTGGCCATGATGAAACTAAAAGCTATAAGGGGAAATCTTAGTAGTTGGAGTAAACAAGCTTATGGAGATATTTTTAAAGCTGCTAGGGATGATGAAGACCAGCTTTTACAAGCAGAATTGGAGTTCGAAAATGACCAATCAGAGAAAAATAGGGAGAAGTTATTTCAGATCAATGCCATTAGTAATCAAAGTCTGAAGATTGAAGCAGATTTTTGGGCCCAAAAATCTAAGGATACATGGATAACAGAAGGAGATAGGAACTCAGCTTTCTTCCACAGATGTGTCAAAAGCAAGCAAAGGAAATTACTCATCTCTAGAATAAGAAAGAAGGATAGCACTTGGGCAGAGACTAAAGAGGATATCCAATCAGAAGCAGTTCAATATTTTTCGGAAATGTTTCAATCTGAAGAAAAAAGCAATTCGATAGAAGAAGAGCAGTTTCTAAAATGTGTCCCTCAATCAGTGGATGAGCAAATGAACAAGAGTCTAATTGAATGGCCTAATTTAGAAGAAGTAGAGACAGCAGTGAAGGGCCTTAATGCAGCCAGTGGTCCAGGTGTTGATGGTTTCAATGGCTATTTTTTCACCTTCTTCTGGGAGGATATCAAAATGGATGTTCTCAAGGTTGTTCATAGTTTTTTTGCAGGTTATTCCCTCCCAAAGATGATTACCTCCACTAAAATAGTTTCGATCCCAAAAAAGGAAAACCCTCAAACTTTTAATGATTTTAGACCAATCAGTATGCAAAACTTTATCAATAAAATATTCTCTAGAATATTGAATGATATAGTAGCTACTATTCTTCATAAAATCATTTCTCCTTCCCAATAAGGTTTCATTAGAGGTAGACTTAATACAGAGAATGTTTTATTGGCCCAAGAATGTCTTTCTAGAATTCATAATAAAAACTTTGGAGGTAATATCTTATTGAAGATGGATATGGCTAAGGCTTACGATAGAGTGTCCTGGTTTTTTCTTATTAAAGTCATGAGAAGGATGGGCTTCTACGAAAGATGGTTGGATATGGTATGGAGATTGTTATCCAATGCCTGGTTCATAGTCTTGATCAATGGAGAAAATGCAGGCTTCTTCAAATCTTCTAGAGGGTTAAGGCAAGGGGACCCTTTGTCCCCAAGCCTATTCATCATAATAGCTGATGCTCTCTCTAAAAACCTGGAAAAACTTATGACTAATCCCTCTTATGTGGGATATAAAATGCCACTTGGCAGCCCCTGTTTTAACCATTTGTCTTTTGCAGATGATATCGTCATATTTAGCTCAGGATTGAGGAGGGAACCTATACAAATAATGAAGGTGTTAAGTCAATATGAACAGGTGTCAGGCCAACTCATTAACAAATCCAAAAGCTATTTAGTGGTATCCAAGAAATTAAGTTCAAGAATTGTTAACAAACTGAAGGAAATCACTGGAATGCAGGTTAAAGAATACCCAATCACCTATCTAGGCTGCCCAATTTTCAGCGGTAAAAAGAAGATCATTTTCTTTGAAGATTTAGTTCAAAAAATCAAGAGTAAAATTCAAGGTTGGAATGCCAAATGTTTGAGTACAGGTGGTAAATTAGTCCTCCTCAATTCAGTTCTTTCCTCCATCCCAATGTACCTGTTATCAGCTATTAGTCCTCCTAAGGCAATTTTCAAAAGAATAAACTCTCTTTTCTCAAAACTCTTTTGGAGTTCCAATTTTGAAGAACATAGGCATCAATGGTGTAGTTGGGATTTGATTGCTAAACCTATTAACGAAGGTGGATCGGGTATCAGACATCTTAATGATGTAAACTCATCTCAAAGTATGAAGTTGTGGTGGCATTTTAGAACTCAAAACTCCCTGTGGTCAAAATTTATGCAAGCAGCCTACTGTAGGAAACATCACTCGACAATTGCTCTAATGAGGGGGGGGGGGCAAACTTGGAATAGAATGTGTTCTATCAGAGACAAAGCAGAAGAGTATATGATGTGGCTTATAGGGGAAGGTAAAATCAATGTTATTAAAGATAATTGGGGCATAGCTGATTGTAAGAATGCTACAGAAGTCGAAGCAGGTCTTTTAAAAGACTTTTTGTTTCCTGGAAGAAAATGGAATAAGGAAAAGGTTATGAATTTCTTCAAGCCAGACATTGCTCCCAGATGCTAAATTATCATGAATTTTTCCCCAACAAACCAGACACTCTGATCTAGAAGCCATCTACTTCCGGATCTTTTTCCACCTCTTCATCTTGGAGTCTAAGTAGAACTAGAGGAGTTTCAAGCATGAGCACAAAATTTATATGGCATAGCTCCCTCCCAGTGAAAATATCAGTGTTTATGTGGAAACTCATGAATAATCTGCTTCCTTCAGATGAGAAAATCAAATCTATTGGGATTAGAGGTCCCTCTAAATGCCAATGTTGCTCGCGACCGTAAGAAGAAACAACTGACCATATTTTCTAGAAGGAATACATAGCAGACTCAGTTTGGGATAAAATTACTAAAGAATATGGCATTCAAAGAAGTAAAGGTCGAGGCTTCAGAAATCAATTATTTCAATGGTGGTTGTATGGGGTCAAATTATACCATGGTGTCTCTATTATAGTCCCTGCCATAGTTTGTTGGTGCTTTTGGTGTTTGAGAAAAAAATGCAAGTATGATGAAGGCAGACCTAGTGTGTCTACTATTCTTTTTCAAATCCATCTGCAGATTCAATCAAATTCAGCTCCAAAAATTTCAAAGGCTCTTAATAAGAGGTTGCAGATCAAATGGGAATTTCCCCCATCGGGAGTTCTAAAGTTAAATGTTGATGGCAGTTCTGGAGGGAATCCTGGCTTGGGAGGAGGTGGAGGTATTCTTAGAAATCATTTTGGGGATATGGTTTGGGCTTTTAATTTTCATTTTGGAGAAGTTACAAATATGGAAGCAGAGGCTTTAGCGCTTCTGAAAGGTGTGGAGTTATATAAGGATTTGTCAGATTATTATCTCATTATAGAAAGTGATTCAAGAATCCTTGAAGATTGTCTTACTAGCAAAAGTTCTAATCCATGTAGAATTAAATGGCATGTTCACAAGATTCAGAGTATTCTAAAGGGATTAAAGTTCAAGATTGTTCACATCTACAGGGAGGCAAACCAAGTTGCAGACTTCCTTGCAAAATTAGGCAGCTCTCAACTGACAAACACTAGTTCTCATTCTATAATTGACTTTCCTAAGGATCTAAAGGGTTTAATTAGAGTGGAAAAGTGGAGTTTTCCTTCATTTAGGAATGTGTAAAATCCATTGGTGCAAAATATTCTTTATAGGTTTCTATAAGCTTGCTTTAATTTCCTCGTTCATTTATTTCATTGTAAGGGTTCTATGTTATAAAGATCCTCATTTGCATTTTCAGTCTTCTTTTTCCCTTGTTTCTTCCAAGGATGTAAGATATTTAAAAGAGGCAAGTTCTTCTACTCCTTATGAATAAATTGTAGTCCTTGAAAAAAAAAACTTAAATAAGTATACTATCGACTTCTCTTAATCCCGTAGGTATCGCATCACCTATAATAATCGTCGTTCATAGACGTACATAGCCGTTCAAACCTCGTTGGCCCATCCTAAATTCCATCCTAATCACATCATAGGATTTACTCAAATGCATTCATCCCATATGCATTCTATCCGCATAAATACCTCTACACACTTGCCGAAGACCTCTCTCTCGAATGTTGCTCGACCCGAACATTCACTTGGCCCGTCCCCCGGATTGTACACTAAATTAATCCAAGGTTATATCTTTCCTCTCATGTTTTACTCACCCTCAAAACCATCATCTAGGAGTCCTAATATCATAACTAGAATCTCCCATTTTAATCTCCAACCAATTTTAGCCTTAATTATCCCAATATCAGGTTTGATTTCTAACTAACGATTTCGATCTCGGACAACCTTCCGTAGAAAATTCATTATAAATTAAAAAAAAATCAGAAAAATACGCAGTCAGTGTCCACGCGATCGTATCGAAAATATCTACAAACTTTATTTTTTTACCAAGAGCCGAATCAATTCGCTTCATGGCCTAATCGATTCGAAAAGGACGTTGAGTTACTATTCATCATATTCTCCAAAATCCCAAATATCAACCCAATCTCCATTCTTATGGTTTCTAATCTCAACCAACATCACCACAATCATCCTAACACTAATTTATAACTAACACAGTAATTTATTTGTGGTATTAAAACATTTCTCTTAGATTTAAACCCTAAAACCATTAAAGCCCTCATTTTATCATTTCTCCCATTTCTACACTCCATTATAGTGGATTTAACACTAGAAATCATTAAGAATTTACAATACATCAATTTGTAAACTCATACTCAAATTTTTCAAATTCATTTTAAGGGTTCTAATCCAAAATTATATAGTTTACCAACTTTAATATGAGATACACACACTCAATTAAATAAAGCAAGTAAACACTTGCCTTGTAAATAAAATTCGGCGACCTCGAGTCGAATCCCGCAGAGTTTGGCCCGGAAATCCCTTTCTAACTTCCTTTCTCCTCTCTCTTTTTCTTTCTTTCTCTCCCTCTCTCTTTCCTTATAAGGGATAAAATAAGGGATTGTCCCTTATAAACCCAAAAATGACTCGTTTACTCAATTGCGAGTTCCTACTAGTCCAAAAATCCCCGGAACCTAAACAGTGTCCCCAGATACTCTATTCTGACTATCTCAGCCATTCCAAAACCAACCGTGCACTCGAAATCTCCATCTGAATCACTTATCTAAAATTCACTAATTAAACCCAACTCGTCTCAATACGTGTTTTTCACAACGTAAAATAATTCTCGTCACTTTACCCAGTTGCGACATGTCATAAAAACATTCCAACTCATTTATTTAGTCCCAAAAGTAAATGTAACACACATCGCTAATAATATAATACTCATAAATCCCAAAATTACTATTCACAGTAATTCCTCTAATTACCAAATTATACCCACTTATGTAATTTAAATATCTATAAAAGTATGGGGTATTACATACTTCCCCCCTCGCAACGTAATTTCATCCTCAAAATTCAGATATAAACCCTCCTAGGATCGTTAGTCACACTATGTCCTAGTACGCCGAAGTCACATGGTACTAACACAATGGTACCCACCTATCTCAAGGCTTATACTCTAACACATTAGCTTAACAACAAGGTTAACCTAAATCTCTATATTCTACAACACTACTTCGGTCGTAAGGTTGACTCTAACAACGTCATATGGAACGTGGCGCTTCTATAACTGCATATAATCACAGCTCTAACATCTCGATCCCATTGGAGATCCTCTACTCTAGGCGTCCCCTCATCTATATCAGGATATATAATTTCCCTCAAAAGGAAATTACACTAACGCTTGTCTATTCCCGCCAGTCTTCTAGTTTAGTTTGGGCGTGCTACCTCTTATTGTACCTATACAATTGGATTATCGTGTGCCTCCTACGACGCTCAATCCAACCCACAACTGCTTCAAATCATATTCTTCATCTTTATTTACTACGCCCCTCCTATTTTGGATAGTATAGAAAACCAACTTACCAAGGTTCCCATACACCTTTTAACCCATGCCTATCTGCACAACCATTGTAAATGTCTGACACTTAACACTCTTTAAAAAAAAATGGACCTCACTTCCTCAGCCAGGTACTAACACTTGGGTATTCCTAACCTGAATAATTCAAAATTCAATTCTTCCTATACTTGGAAAAACAATCCTTCTTAAAGTTAACCAACCAATCTTCTCGTGGTTAACTCACTATAATCTTCCTAAAACAGCGCTACATGCCCCACTGGCCTTACTTCCTAATAACCCTACGATCGATGTGTTTCCTACACACGTAAAATGAGTATTTATACTAACTATATCCCAAGAGTCCAAGACCTTTCCTAACGATATTAGCTCGGTTTCATGCGTGGGACATCTCGCAAAGCGAAATCCAAACAAGTAACCCTCTCGTTACACTACTACCTTGCATCGTCGGTCATCAAGATACAACGGCCTAAGTCACACAATCGAAACTTCCAAAATCCTATCTCGCAACCATACTAACATACTTCTACCACTATGTCCTTCCATCTTGGCAAAATGGAAAGTCTAACTAATCGGTGCGCCTACTCTCAGCAAAATTGTTATGAACAACATACCCAAAACATACTTCCTCTGAATTTGACTTCTATTCAAGGCTTGGCTATAAGCCTCAAATTAATTTCCTTTAGCTTTCCTCACCAACATACTTGCGGTGAGAGAAACATTTCCAGTGCTTTCCCACAACACATCTACTTTTTACTATCCCCTAATCATCACGTGACTCTCGTCTAATTTATCATCAAAACTAACATCCTAGCATACAATAACATCTCTCCACTCCCTATGTCGTTAAGGTTCATGCGTGGAGTGTCTCTCAAGCGAAATCCAAACAAGGAACCCCTCTGATACACTACTACTTAACTTTGTCGATCGTGGAGGTATGTCAGCGTAAAACATGTAAAGTACTAAATACTGCATACCTTAGACTATATCTATAAGTTCCCCATGCACTAAAATCATGCTAGTGAAACATCTACTCACCGAAGTTCCATCTAACATATAATAACGGCGGGTTCAACCTGTATCCAAGTGATATATCGCATAAGCAACCAGTTCCACCCTGGAATGGAGAATACGATAGTCTTGCAATCATTAGCCTGCTATCGCTCTGATCATCCACAAATACATTACACTTACAATAGTACTATATTCGTATAACACACACAAAACGAGCAGCACAAACCAGATATAAAGTTAAAATATCAACACCCGTTTTCCTAACGAATGAAGAAAATAGAACCCCGCTACCGCAGAAAAACATATAGACATACACTATATAATGTTACCGATAGCGCCACGAAGCTTGAATTACACACACGAATCCAGGGCTAATAAAATAATGTGACGCAATCTCATCGTATAGAATATACCTCCCTCATCCGAGGTGAAAATCATAACAACATTCTTTCCAATTACCCTGGCTACTCCAAATGGTTCCCAGATACAGTACACTTGTCTTAACCGAACCAAAAACTACTTTAATCAATGCTCCATCCAAGCATTCTACTCTTCTCCTTTAACTCCTACTGGGCAAGGACTAACCGTGTGGTTCTACACTCCACCTCACCCTATTCCCCACCTTTGTCCACCCTGACCATGTTAAATTATTAATATCTCGAACACTAATAGCCTCGATCCTCATAATCATCCTCATAGTTCCCTTAGCTCCTCCGACTAAAAGGAAACATACTACCGGCCTCAACTGCCCTGTTTCAATGAATTCTCGGGCGAATGTCCACCCGTGGGGTTCCACGAACACAAATTCACCATAAGTGTTAGCAACACTTACTAGTGAGCCTATCATTCCACTGAAGGACTCTTTCTTCATTGTACCTACCTTGCTTCGGTACAAAGTTTCCTTAACCATATAACTCTTTATTCACTGTCGGCCTCTGATCGATCCTCATGTGAATACTTGAGAAATTGCATTCTCTTCATTTCTGATAAATCAAAGGAACTCGCGATAAAAACCATCCATAATATCCCTCTATGAGCAAAACATCCTACTCCCCCGAATATGGTGACAACCGTTCCCACTAATTCGACATTGCCCCCACGAGTGAAGAATTTTCCTCGAATTTTTCATATCTGGGTATTTCCATACCCTACTCTAAGCCCAAGCTTCTGAGCCTTATACTTTTACGAAGTAATGCTACACTTCCTCCGCATGACTTAACTTTAACGTATGGTCCTTATCAAAGACCCTTTAAAACTTTTTCCCAATTTACTTAACTGGGTAATTCAAAGTAGCACCACTCTCTATACTACAACGGTACTTGGATAAATATAACTACTATACTTTAATAGTCATTTTAGCAATCCACAAAAAATCCATAACAGGAGTGACCTATGTTGCGATCTTCATCCTCGACTTCAACTTATAACTCTAACTAAGCCCCGCCTCCTGTTTCCCTCATCACGGCCTCCCCTAGTCGCCCTTCATCAATCAGCACACGAATCTCGAATGAGCGCGCAAAAGATTTACTATAATCTTACATAATGGCAGGAGAACGAAATATCACAAGAGGAATCAACAATCCTAATCATAAGCCTATATATCAAATTGAAAGCAACGCTGAAAGCGTAGTACGTTCACATAGATTCCTAAGGACACTTGAACTTAATGCTCAGATACCATCTGTGACACCTCGCCTAATAAAATACCGGGTGATCAATCCTATACCAAATTAAAATAGGAGTCTAATATAGTTCATTCTTAGCATCACTGCCGAAGACCAATTTAATTACTAATAATCTATTAGGCTGACATCAAAATTTTATATTAACTAATCTTTTTAATCAAACCATTCAAATAAATCAATCACAACAATTATATACTCGGACTGAAATGAAATAAAATAACCGAACACTCGGTATGACATAATACAACAAAATTGAATGACGCACTAAAAAGGCGATAAAAGAATAAATTAATACAGTCGGTCTATCGGCCCGGATATTACTAAAATGCTTCCAATCTAGATTACAAGGATATAAGCGTCTACAATAAACCTACATGCATCTACAACTGCCGTAACAATTGTCTATCTCGAAGGAATCATCATCCAGGCATCCCTGTGTCTGGACACCTAATATATATACATATATAGAAAGAGAGGGGAAAATAAAGAAATGGGTGAGAGCCTGAGTTTGAAAATATTTTGCAAGTGCATAAATGCCATATTTTTAAAATATAAAATCTCTCATTTTTAAATTGGCATCGCACTCTCATGAGATACCCCTCACCCCTCTTCTAATAGTGCACACCTATCGCATACCTTTTAAACAACTTAGTTAAGCTACCCCGCCAAACCAATCTGTTCCCCCATCCTCTAAATTTCTCATAACTATCACTTACCCGACGTGGTATAATATAGGTTATACCATAAGCTATCACTTAAGCTTTTAGTTGATATCATCATCAATGTGCTATATATATAGTTCTCGTCCTATATATATAACTATACCGTTCATGAACCGTAACTTTCACTAGTTTAGAATACCATTTTCACTTTAGTATATAAAATCCCGTATATATATAGTTCTCACTTTAATATACGAATCACAATTTAATTCGGATATAATCTCTCGGAATGAGAATGAATCCTTATTCATTTTACTCTTTACAGCAGTTAAAGCTATATGATATCTCGTCTTCATATACAAGCAGTATACTATACGCAACAAGTATAATTATACCTATCACAATCATAAGTATAATAACCATCCCATCGAGCTATAACTCAAGTATGCAGTCTCGTAGTGCCTATCTGAATTCAGGTTTACTCACTCAACCACGGTACCAAGCCAGACTCACTCATAGTCATGGTAAAAATACACAACGGTGGAGGCGGTCATGTTCCCTCCTGCAAGTGGAATACACACATCGCACTCGTATACGGGACGATATGAGCTGGGGATATACTCTCCCTACTCCTCAAGCCAAGGGATTCACCCACATTGCGCAACTTCCCTGGATCGTACTAGAGAAAATATATAATCTGGTTGTTCCAACCCTACGCCCAGGAAAGTCTGTGGAACCAGCCTCTAAGATACAAATATACCAATCACACACAGATATATTTATATTCATCTCGTATCATATATATACCGTAACAACTCTCGTATATATAATACGCATCACCTCTCAACACATATGGCTATAATTTCCAGACTCTCATAGCGATAGCCAATAACTCAAAATATTCTCATTCGTAATAATATATAAGTATTCGCACACTTACGATACTAAACTTATAAGTATTCTCTTACTTAATACATAACTCGCACCTTAATCACTTTTAAGGATTTATATATATATATATATATATATTCCCTAATATTCCAATTCGTAATACTTAAATAAGTATACTATCGACTTCTCTTAATCCCATAGGTATCGCATCACCTATAATAATCGTCGTCCATAGACGTACCTAATAGCCGCTCAATCCTCATTGGCCCATCCTAAATTCCATCCTAATTATGTATTCAACCCATATGCATTATAGCCGCATAAATACCTCTACACACTTGTCGAAGACCTCTCTCTCTAATGTTGCTCGACCCAAACATTCACTAGGCCCGTCCCCCAGATTGTACACTAAATTAATCCAAGGTTCTCTCTTTCCTCTCTTGGTTTACTCACACACAAAACCATCATCTAGGAGTCCTAATATCATAACTAAAATCTCCCATTTTAATCTCCAACCAATTTTAGCCTTAATTCTCCCAATATCAGGTTTGATTTCTAACTAACGATTTCGATCTCCGACAGCCTTCCGTAGAAAAATCATTATAAATTCAAAAAAAATCATAAAAATACACGGTCGGTGCCCACGCGACCATATCGAAAAGTTCTACAAATTTTATGTTTTGACCAAGAGCCGAATTGATTCTCTTTATGGTTGAATCGATTCGAAAAGTACGTTGAGTTACTATTCATCATCTTCTCCAAAATCCCAAATATCAACCCAACCTCCATTCTTATGGCTTCTAATGTCAACCAACATCACCACAATTATCCTAACACTGATTTATAACTAACACATTAATTTATTTGTTGTATTAAACCATTTATCTTAGATTTAAACCCTAAAACCATTAAATCCCTCATTTTATCATTTCTCCCATTTCTAACCATTTCTACACTCTATTATCATGAATTTAACACTAGAATTCATTAAGAGTTTACTATAAATCAATTTGTAAACTCATACTCAAATTTTCCAAATTCATTTTTAGGGTTCTAACCCAAAATTATATAGTTTACCAACTATAATATGAGATACACACACTCAATTAAATAAAACAAGTAAACACTTGCCTCGTGGATAAAATTCGACGACCTCGGGTCGAATCTGGCGGAGTTTGACCCGAAAATCCATTTCTACCTTACTTTCTCCTATTTTCTTTCTCTTCTCTCTTTTTCTTACTTTCTCTCCCTCTCTTTTGCCTTATAAGGGAGAAAATAAGGGCTTGTCCCTTATAAACCCAAAAATGACTCGTTTACTCAATTGCGAGTCCCTACTAGTCCAAAAATCCTCGGAACATAAACACTGTCCCCAGATACTGTATTCTGACTATCTCATCCATTCCTAAACCAACCGTGCACTCGAAATCTCCATCCGAGTCACTTAACTAAAATTCATTTATTAAACCCAACTTGTCTCAATACGTGTTTTCCACAACGTAAAATAATTCCCGTCGCTTTACCTAGTTGCGACATGTCATAAAAACATTCCGACTCATTTACTTAGTCCCAAATGTAAATGTAACACACATCGGTAATAATCTAATACTCATAAATCGCAAAATTACTATTCACGATAATTCCTCTAATTATCAAATTACACCCACTTATGTAATTTAAATATCTATAAAAGTACGGGGTATTACAGTGGTGTTGATGTGAAAAATTAGATTATCTCTAATTAATCAATCACAGATAAAAATAAACAAGATAAAAGATTTTTAAAGTGGTTCAGCCTTAAAGGAATGACCTACGTCCACTGTTTTGTTATTGCTTACTGTTTGGGAATTCTCAATTACCAATTTGACCAAGAAATTCTGAGTCCCCTTACAATGAGGATGATACCATGCATTTATAGTCCTCAGGATGTAAATGTGAAAGGGTAATACATAGTTGTCCAATAGGCGTATACATCTATATGATAATAATGAGCATTTAATGCGCAGTCGATTTGTTGATTATCCGGACATTAATGCTCTGTACGAGATGCAGCTCGGACCACCTAAGTAGCTCGATCTTCATGAGTTGCTCGGTGCAGTAAAGTTCCTCGGAGAGCACCTGTTGCTCGGAGTGTCTGAGTTGGTCGGGGAGGTTGAATTCCTCGAAGTCAAGGTGTTGTTCAGAAATGTTTGTAAGTGCCATATAGATTGACACGTGTCTCCACTTAACCGATCCACGTCAGCAGACTAAATTTGGTATCAACAGAAGCCCCCAATGTTTCACAGTTCGAGGTTGAGGAGTGTGGAACATTCTTCTTGAAATATGGCGGGATTAAATAGCCATCCTGAATTTTAGGAGTGTTTTCCTTGTATTTAATTTTCCTTTCAAATTCATAGAATCAGACTTTTTGAATTTTTCCCACTGCTTTGGTCTCCGTGCCTTTTTTATCCTTTTAGCCGCCTGGAGCGTAAACGTCTTTCTTTGTAATCATTATTTTTACCCCTTCCCAAGGTAAGGTATTTAAGCGTTGCAGAAAATCCTATCGTCTCTTACTTTTTCAAATCTGTATCTTTGAGCTCTCCATTTCTTCTCCATCTTTTGCGTTCATTCCTTCCATCGTTTGTTATTAACTGATCTACCCTTTTTCAGTAAGATCTTCTTCCTTCTCTAATATTTTCTTTGTTCATCATGGTTTACCTTATTGAGTCGCTTGATAAATTTCGTTCTGATTTTTCTATTCCTTCCAGGGTCATTTTGGAAGAACTTTCTGGTCCTCCTGATTATTTTCGTTTGGCTGAGGGACATTGGTTCCCCAGTCTCTTTGTAGCCTAATGTGGCTTTTCTTTTTCTCCAAATCCCCTGTGTTTGGAATTCTATCAATATTTTGACGTGGTACCTGCAAAAATAGCCCCCAATACATGAAGAATAGTTAATGGAGTCCATAGGTTAAATCAGATTCATGGAACCCGTTTAGTAATTCCAGAGATTATGTTTTGCTATAGATGGGCTGTCAGTGATAGTACTTTTTATTTGAAAACTAGGTTTTTAAATAGGGCTTTAGTTTTCAATCTCCCAGATGCCAACAGGGATTACTTCGAGCATGGGGTTGTTAAGAAAAATTGGCAACATGCTCCATTAACTGAAAATGACGTATATCAGGGTCCCAGATGCCCTCCCTATGGCAATGGGATAGGTTGTTTTTATTTTATTTAGTTTTTGAAATCATGTTTTCTTTATATTCGATAAAATGCGTCACTGATATTTTGATTTTTATTTATTTGCAGTTGACAGCAAAAGAAGGTCTCCAAAGGAGACAAAAGTTAATTTAAAACATCTAAAACTTATCTGGGGTTTGCATTAAACTGTCGCTGACGAATATATCAGATCAGCCTCGTACTTGTTGCAGTACAAGAGTTACACCTCGTCTTTCACTGCTCGTCCAGTGATAAGTAACATAGAACCAGCACCAGTTCCTGAAGGTTCTTCTCCTGAATCTCATATTCCTCTTAGTGATAGAATGAAGAGAAGAAGAGCTCCTGCCCTCTTCGATAAGTTTGCCTCTACTGCTGGAGAGGCAAAGAAAAGTAAGTAGGATGTCCCAGAAGAAGGGATAAGACAAATTGATGCACCTCCTCCAGCTGCTACTAAGAAGGTTGTCGAGAAGCCCCCTGTGGATCCAAGCAAGATTGCAGCTGTTTCCCCTCCTAGCGAGGTTATAGTTATATCACCGCCCAAGACGACAGCCTTGGTCGAGAATGTTCCTGCTCCCATGAGGAAGTTGAAGAAAAGCTCCTCGGATAAAGTGGCTGAATCCATTTCTCAGCCTCTAACTGCTGGAAGTGGTGTTCCCACTTTCGTTGCTCCGAGCTCTGCCATGAGCTCTGTGAAGTCTTGGATTATCCCTGAAATCCAAGGTCTTGAAGACATTCTTTCCCGGGATAGGGTTACCACCTTGGAAGCTCAACATATTGCCTCAGTAAGTATTACTAATCTAAACTTTCATTTTTCAACATTATGTACTTGCACTGACTTACAATTGTTTTCTTTTTCCAGTTGGTAACTTGTTTCAACACCATTTTGAAAAAGAATGAAGCTATTAAAGTTTAAAGCTCCTCGTCAGGTGTGGAGGAAGCTCTTGTAGGTCTGACACAATCATTAAAGGATTCTCGTCAGAAGTATGACGAAGATAAAACTTCTTGGGAAAAGTAATTAAAAGCCACCGAGCAAGAGATAGATAAAGCTGTTGAAGTCTCCAAGGGTTTGGAGGAGAAGATAAAAGACTTGGAAAGTAAGAATAAAGATCTCGAGGGGAAACTCCAAAATGCTGGAGAGCTTGAGGCCAAATTCAAAGCTGCTGAAGAGGAGTTAGGCAAACTCCGTGAAGCGGATCGCCAGAGGGAAGAGGCAGAAAAGAAATTAAAAGATGCCGAGGCACTTATGACTGAGAGGGTTTCCTCAGAGAAGGCGAAGAGGAAACTTACCGTTAAGAAGTCCTTCAGTACTGGCTGGGACAAGGGTTGGAATAAGGGTTTGGCTGCCATGATCTCACAAATGGAGTATGGCAGCCTTAAATATTTCAGGGATGGTTGGGTGGCTGCTCTGAGAGAGATGAATGTCGATGAGAATTCAGACCTATTTCAGCAACACATTCCTGGCCCCCCTCCTTCTCCCGAGGAAGAAAAAAAAGACAAAGCTGCTTCCGAGGAATCCTCTATGGTGATCGGAGATCAGATTTCTCATCCTCCGGTTGTCCAGACCTCCTGCGAGCAACTTCAACCAACTAGCATTTCAACCGATCAATTTACGACACCCTTCGAGCAACCTTCTATGCCATCCGAGCAACCTACCTCTTCGTCCCAGCCTCCCGAGAAAGTTTTAGGAGATAAGGAGAAGGTGTAGAATTGTTCGGACTTTTTCTCTTTACTTTTTTGTTAAATGTAACTCCGGGCTATGTACTTCTTTTATGATGTAATAAAATTTGAAGTTTTTGGTTGTGCAACTTAACTCCCTTTTTCTTGCTCTGCTTTTATTCTTCTTGCTCTGTCTGCATTTTATTGATTCTTTTTATCTATTTTCTTTACTAGTTTATGGCTAAAATGGAACTCTTATCAGCCCATGATACAAAACTGATGAAAAAATATAACGACTACTTCAAGGCTGGCCATGCTGACTTGAATGAATCTCAAATTATCGATATCCTCGGTCCAGATGCTTCAGAGCGAGCAGTTGAAGCCTACCAGTATTTGAAATGCCTGCTCGACCGTGCAGTTGCTAATAATGTGGCATACTATGAGATGAGTGAAGATCTCCAGGGTACCATCGAGGAACTTCAACAACAGTACAAAGAGTCTACTACCCTTCTGCATCAGGGATGTGAGAAGAAATATCAGCAACTAAGTGCTGATAAGGGATATGATAAGTTGTTTGCTGCTTATGATATAAAGGAGAGGACTTTGAAGACCGAGGTTGAAGAGCATAGGCAGATCGCCAAATTGTTAGAGCAGGAAAATAATAATTTGCTAGGAGAGATATCTCAGCTGAAATCTGCAGCCTCTACCTCGGGAGCCTTGGTTCCTGTCAACGATGAAGGTTTTTCTTTCTCGGAGGTCGAAAATGCCAATCTGAGAGACGAATTGGAAACCTTGAAGAGAACTGGTCTTTATACCTCTGCTCGCGATCGAGCAAGAGCTTCTCGGGAACGAGCAAAGGCTGCTCGGGTTACTATTGAAGAAAAAAGAACTCAATCAGCTTTAGAGAATCAGGCCTTCCAGTTAATGGCGAAGAATCAAGCATTAGCTGAGATGTCCAAAAAGATTCTGAATCTGGACGAGCAGCTCTCTGCACAAAAGTCTGCCTTGGAGAGTAAAGAACTTTTAACGAAGAACCTCCACAAGCAACTGGAGAGGTTAACCTATCAATTCCACAAGCAGCCCAGAGAGTTCTAGATGGCTGGTTATAATGATGCCCTCTACCATCTAGATGATCGGATCCAAAATGCAAATAATTAGGGTTACAAGCAAGGATGGTTGAATGCCTTGGGTGTGTTGCAGTTGGAACAGGGTCACTATTTGTGGGATTACTATGACCCTGGGTTGCTCGAGTTGCCAGTGCCACCTTTCAAACTGGATATGAGCTGGATTCCTGCTCGAGCCATTCCTCGATGTCTGATTTCAAAGTATCTCGGTGACTACAGTCTTCATTCTAACTTCGAGATATCTCACCCCGAGCACTTACTTGCTCGACCATCAGTAATGAATGTCAGGATGCTCAAAGATCTGAATTTTATAAATTCCCCCTATGCTTTAGATGATCCTCCTGCTGGTGAAGAACCTGTTTCAAAAGCAGAGGGGAAGAAGCCAATAGAATCGGATTCTTGATGTAATAATTTCTCATATAATATGTATTTCGTTTCTCAATGTATTTTGTTCTGGATTTAATGAAAAACTTATAGTTTTCTTTGCAATCTTAATTGTCATTGTCTTTGGAAATATTTTGTAAGACATTTCTTATGAATGGGCGTGTATATCTGTTGAAAAGATCAACATATTTTGTGCTATTTTAAATTGTCGACCAACTAGAGTTGGTGAAAATTTATTGTTGACTATCTGAATTAATGATAATTATCTATCGACCAAGCAGAGTTGGTGATATTTTATTTCTTGACCAACTATGGTGGTAGATTTAAAATGTCATAAGTATCAAGAAATTTATCATTTTTTAATTTTAAGCCCTGAAATGACTTTCATTTGTTTACCCAACTGTTTTCGACCAACCGGAGTTGGTGGATTTTGTTCTCGACCAACCTTAGTTGGTAGATTTTTATTCCCGACCAACTTTAGCTGGTGGATTTTCTTCCCAACCAACCGTAGTTGGTGTTTCTGGGAAATTTTTATTCCCGACCAGTCTTAGCTGGTGGATTTTCTTCCCAACTAACCGTATTTGGTGTTTCTGGGAAATTTTTCATTCCCGACCAACTATAGTTGATGGATTTTCTTATTCCCGACCAGCATTAGCTGGTGGATTTTCTTCCCAACCAACTGTAGTTGGTGTTTTTGGGAAATTTTTATTTCCGACCAGCCTTAGCTGGTGGATTTTCTTCCCAACCAATCGTAGTTGGTGTTTCTGGGAAATTTTTCATTCCCGACCAACTATAGTTGGTGGATTTTCTTATTCCCGACTAACCATAGTTGGTGTTTCTGGGCTTGATGCGTAGTGGGTAGCACTAGTACTCCGAAAAAATTTCAACAAAAGGAGAGAATTGGGCGAAATATCCAAAACTTTATTCATATCGAAGAAAACTGCATTACATAGAGATTAAATTACTGATAATATTTGCGCACATGCTCTGCGTTCCATGCATTTTTAAATTCCTCTCCTTCTAAGGTTTCGATTCTATACGTCCCTGGTTGAACAACTTATGTTACTCTGTAGGGCCCATACCAGTTATCTTCCAGTTTGTTGTGCTTTTGAATTACTTTCTTTAGCACATAGTCTCCTTCTTTCAGGTCGCATTTCTTGACTCTCTTGTTGTAAAACAAAGTTTTCCGTTGCTGGTATGCAGCGTTTCTGATTGCTACTTCTTCTCTAACTTCCTCGAGCATATCCAAATCTAATCTTCTCATCAAGTCACTGATAGGAGAGTTGAAATTCAGCACTCTGTGTGTGGGGAGACCCAGCTCGGCAGGTATAACAGCTTCACTTCCAAATGCCAGTATATATGGAGATTCCCCTGTGGCTGCTCGTGGAGTAGTACGATAAGCCCATAGTACAGAATGCAGCTCGTTGATCCAATTTGCCTTTGCATCATTTAATCTTTTCTTCAAGCCATTCAGCAGTGTTCTGTTTGTCACTTTAATTTTTCCATTGCTTTGAGGATGGCCTGGTGCAGAGTGGGTTTTCAATATGTTCGACTGATGACAATACGCAGCAAACTCCTCGTTGTCGAATTGGGTTCCATGGTCTGTGATGAATGCATGAGGAAGACCATATCTATAAATAATGTTCTTCCATATAAATTGATACACTTTGTCATATGTCATATCGATAAGGGGCTCGGCTTCCACCCACTTAGTAAAGTAATCCACTGCGACGACGAGATATTTAAACCTTCCTCTGGTCGTTAGAAGTGGCCCGACCAAGTCAATTCCCCACATGGCAAATGTCCAAGGGGAAGTAATGGGTGTCAACAATGCTTGAGGAGTTCTTCGGATAGTGGAGAAGCGTTGACATTTGCCACATTTTTTTGCATAGGCTATACAATCTGCCCTCATGGTCGGCCAATAGTATCCCTGCGTCATTATCCTTTGCAGAAGTGTCCGACCTGCTACATGAGCTCCACAAGACCCTTCATAGACTTCTTCGATCAAGTATTTCACCTCAGTGGGATGTACACATCTCTGCAAGCCAGCTATAATTCCTCGTCTATATAGAACACCATTGGTCAACACATAACGAGCAGCTTTAAACTTTAGTTTCTTGGCTGCGAGTTTATCAGTTGGCAAAGACCCTTCTTCAATATATGCCCTGATGGGATCCATCCAAGATGGTCCTAAATCAAGGGTAATAAAGCTCATAATCAGATCTTCATCTATGCTCCGACTAGCCAAGACTTCTATTGGGATTATTCTTCGTAGCTCGGTGCGTGTGGATGAAGCTAACCGAGCTAAGGCATCTGCTCTGGAATTCTCTAATCTTGGTATTCTAATTATCTGTACTGCCATAAGACTTGATAAAATCTCCATTGCTTTTTCATGATACTTGATCATTAATTCTCCTTTGGCTGCATATACCCCCAATATTTGATTCACGATTAGTTGTGAATCACTGAATACGATGACCTGCTCTGCCCCCATAGTTTTTTCTAAATTAAGACCTGCAATCATAGCTTCATATTCAGCCTCATTATTAGAAGCCTTGAATTGGAAGCGCAGAGCATACTCCACATCGACCTCATCCGGGCTGTTCAAAATAATCCCTGCCCCACAGCTTGTAGTGCAAGATGAGCCATCCATATATAGATTCCATATAGGTACCTCGTCTTCAAATTTTTGATCGGACAGAGTTCCTCGGTGGAATATTTGTTGCTTCCTTTTATCCTCCTCTAGTACTTCTTGCTGCTCGTCGACCATCTTCTCTTGCTCGCCGACCGCCTTAAGTTGATCGGGGGTTAAATTTGATGATCCTGTAACATCCACAGGTTGGTCGGTGTGCAGCTTTTGCTCCTCAGAGGTATTAGGATAGGTGAACTCTGCTATAAAATCTGCTACCGCTTGCCCTTTTAGCGACGATCTAGGCTCATAAACTATGTCATATTCACCAAGTTCTACTGCCCAGTACAACAATCTCCCTGATTTTTTCGATTTATGAAGAGCTTGCCTCAATGGCATATCAGTATACACAACTATGGTATGAGCTTGGAAGTACGGCCTCATTCTCCTACTCGCCTCGATCAATGCTAGTGCCAACTTTTCCAGTCTTGAATATCTGATCTCTGCTCCTCGGAAGGCTTTGCTAGTGTAATAGATTGGTTTTTGCACTCCATCCTCCATTCTTATCAATGCCGAGCTAACTGCATTCTCCGACACTGCCAAATATAAGTACAATCTTTCCCCCATCACTGGCCTAGATAATAGTGGAGGTTCTCCCAGATATTTCTTCAATTCTTGAAAAGCCTTATCGCATTCGTCATTCCATTCAAACATTTTTTGAAGTGTTTTGAAGAATGGGAGACATCTATCTGTTGCTCGTGATACAAATCTATTAAGTGCTGCAACTCGCCCAGTGAGACTTTGTACTTCCTTCTTCGTCGTTGGAGATCGTAGTCCCAATAGAGCCTTGATCTTCTCTGGGTTTGCTTCAATTCCTCGTTGGTTAACAATATACTCGAGGAACATGCCTTCTCGCACTCTGAATATACACTTGGTGGGATTCAGCTTCATTTGATATGTATCTAGTTGATCAAAGGTCTGACCTAAGTCAATTAGATGGTCAGCAGCTCTCTTGCTTTTTGTCAGCATATCATCAACATTAGCTTCCATATTGCAACTGATTTGTTCTGCAAACACCTTGTTCATCAGCCGCTGATATGTTGCACCTATATTTTTCAAACCAAAAGGCATAACATTATAACAATAAGTTCCCCTAGGGGTAATGAAAGAGGTACTCTCCCTGTCTTCAGGTTTTATTTTGATCTGGTTATAACCAGAATAAGCATCCATGAAGCTCAACAACTCGTGTCTCGAGGTAGAATCCACTAATTGATTAATTCGGGGTAAAGGAAAATGATCCTTTGGGCATGCCTTGTTAAGGTCGGTAAAGTTTACACACATCCTCCACTTGTTGTTTTTCTTCTTCACCATTACTACATTTGCCAACCAGTCTGGATATTTGACATCGTCAATAAAGCAAGCTTTCTGGAGCTTCTCGATCTCCTCTTGTATGGCTTGGTTCTTCTCGGGGCTGAACACTCTTCTTCTCTGCTTCACTGGCTTGATCTCCTTATTCACATTGAGCTCGTGACATAAGAAATTTGGGTCTATTCCTGGCATATCCTCATGACTCCAAGAAAAAGTTTATTTTCTGCTTTTTAGAATAACTATCAATTCCTATTTTAGTGAGGCATCTAACGACGAACCAATTTGAGTTGTTCGTTCCGGGTGCTCGTCGTCCAAAATGATATTTTCAGTAGCTTCCACCACCTGACCTTTCACGAGCTGCGACTCGTCTCTAGGATCCAATGTTTTAATCTCCTCACCTTCGTCCACTTGATCGGTAGTAGTCTTTTTCCTAGATTCTTCCAGTTCTTCTTGTTCGGCAGATGAGTAGTAACATTCCCAAGCTACTTTTTGGTCACCCTTCACAACTTTCACTCCAAAGTTGGTTGGAAATTTCAGGCATTGATGTACATTAGATGGTACTGCTTCGAACTTCTTCAATCCTACCCTTCCCATGATGATATTGTAAGCTGATTGGACATTCTTATCCATCACAAAGAAACGTACTCTTTCTGTTCGACAAGCAGGCTATGTACCGATGAACATATCCAACTTGATCGTCCCAAGTGGAAAAACTTTCTCTCCAGCAAACCCGAGGAGGGGCCTGTGATAAGGTTCCAACTAAGACAACTTTAGATTTAAACTATCGAAGCATGAGTAGAACATGATATCCGCTGAGCTACCATTATCCACCAGTAATCTTGAGATTATTACTTCCTTCATCCTCATTTTGATCACCAGTGGATCATCATGAGGATATAGTACACCTGCGAGGTCGTTCTTGGAGAAATCGATGACCAGTTTTTCTTTGTTCACCTTCCTCGGGCGATCATCTTCAGCTAGATTTATTCGCTGAATGTATGAACAAGCTTGATCCTCATTGAGGTAAGCTTTCCTTTTCGCAGTAAGGTCCCCACCTCCTGCATCTCCACCTGTAATAACATTACAATCAAATGATCCAAAACGAATTGAAAATACCTCACGATCTGGTTGTCTTGGTCTCTTGGGGAGATCGGGGTCGTCTTCTAGATCATCTTCATGATCTCTTTTCTTATTTTCTTCTGCTCGATGAGGAGATCTAGACCTCTGTCTTTCTCGATCGTTGCTTTTTCTTTCATTTCTTCGATCAACATACATGTCTAGCTTTCCTCGTCTGATGAGTGCTTCGATTTCATTCTGGAGAGCTATGTAATTTTTGGTCATGTGACCATGGTGTTTATGGAACTCGCAATATTTGGCCTTATTCCTCTTGTCAGGATCTGTCTTCATTTTCTCAGGCCAGTTTAGTTCCTCGCTGTTCTTGATCTCTTACAGGACATGGTTTATGTCTACTTTCAAAGGAGTATAATTTTCAAATTTCTTCAATATTTCCCATGATGGATTTGCTTTTGACTGCTTGTCACCGCCATTGTTCTTATGTTCTTTCTTTTTAGCCTTATCAACCTCCACCTTGGTTTCTTTGGTGTCCATATTCTTTTTCGCAGCCATAGCCTCCTCGGCATTCATGATCTTGGCCGCTTTTGCCATTAGTTCTGACATGGTTCTGGGTGGATCTTTGGCCAAAGTATAGTACAATTTATTGGGCAACAGTCCACTCATCAAAGCAGTAACTGTTGTCTTTTCCTCGTAATCAATAACTTCGAGCTTCTCGTTATTAAAACGAGTTATGTAATCCCTAGTACTATCGCCTGTTTTTTGTCTAACACTTAACAAATGTGCCACTCGTTTAACTGATTTTGCTCCAAAACAGAAATTTCCAATGAAGAGCTCGTCCAGTTGAAAGAAGGTTGAAATCTTCCCCCGAGGAAGATTATTATACCATATTTGTGCAGATCCGGTAAGAGTTCCCGAAAATGCCCTGCATCTTATCTCGTCTGGCACGGCATAGATGTCGGCAGCAGCTTGGTATTATTCTATATGAAGGACAGGGTCAGTTTTTCCATCATATTTAGGGGTCACAACAAGTGCTTTGAACTTCGATGGTGTGGGAAAATCCACAATTGCCTGTATAAAAGGTCTCCCTTGGACAAAAGTTCTTTGTAGAGGATTCTTGTCCTTAGCCATTTCCCTTAGTCTATCCTCCAACCTTTGAATAGAGCCTTTTCATGCATCCTTTCCCTCCTCGGGCCTATTGGTTACAGTAATTGATCGTGTTGAAGTCGCTTCCTGGAATCTATCATGTCGAGCAACTGGTTGTGATTGGGCAGAACCCTCTCTTAGATCAGATGGTCATCGAAAGTTTCTCGACATAGCCTTAGGAGGACTTTTATTCTTCCTAGGGCCCAATCGATCAAAAGGACAGACCCTACTTAATCTCTCCAATGCACTAGTCCTTTTTGAAGAGAGAGTGATGTGTTGTTCAGTATCTGTGGCTCGTACTGACGAAGTTCGACCCGGTTGATAAGAAAAATCATCAGATCTCTCAGTGCGATATGAATCGCTCTGCCTAATACGCGAAGAAAGTAAACGGGTATTTCTTTGAACACTTCGCTGTCCTGAATGGGTCGGCGCTCCACCTTGGATAGTTTGCATGAGTTGTCGCATGGTCTCTTGCATGGTCGTCTGGCCTTGAGCCAAATTGGCCATAATTCCAGCCAGATCTTGGACATTTGGAGGAGCGGATGGATTCGGGGGGTTTCCAGCGTTTCGATTACTGGATTTAGGATTATCAACCATTGGTGATGAATTATTTTGGTGAAAAACGATAATTACAGTCGTTTCCCACAGACGGCGCCAATCTGTTGATGTAAAAAATTAGATTATCTCTAATTAATCAATCACAGATAAAAATAAACAAGATAAAGGATTTTTAAAGTGGTTCAACCTTAAAGGAATGGCCTACGTCCACTGTTTTGTTATTGCTGACTGTTTGGGAATTCTCAATTACCAATTTTACCAAGAAATTTCGAGTCTCCTTACAATGAGGATGATACAATGTATTTATATCCCTCGGGCTATAAATTTGAAAGGGTAATACATAGTTATCCAATAGGCATATACATCCGTATGATAATAATGAGCATTTAATGCGCAGTCGATTTGTTGATTATTCGGACATTAATGCTCTGTACGAGATGCAGCTCGGACTGCCTGAGCTGCTCGAACCGCCTAAGTAGCTCGGTCTTCATGAGTTGCTCGGTACAGTAAAGTTCCTCGGAGAGCACCTACTGCTCGGAGTGTCTGAGTTAGTCGGGGAGGTTGAGTTCCTCAAAGTCAAGGTGTTGTTCAGAAATGTTTGTAAGTGCCATGTAGATTGACACATGTCTCCACTTAACTGATCCACGTCAGCAGACTAAATTTGGTATCAACAAGTGGGAAGAAGTTTTAATTCTTTTTCAATACCTGCTTACCGTATGGGAGTCCTGTAATTAAAGAAAGAGCTACGTGTAACTTTATTAGGATTTCAAGATTCAACTTTATATATATACATAGATTCTTATTATAAATAGTAATAATGATGTTATGAAGAATATTAATTGTTATATAATCAATTTGGGAATTATGGCTCATTTGATACGACATTGACGAGGGGATTTGAATGGTTAATTGGTAAAATGAAGGGAGAAAGAGTAAGGGCCCAAGGAATAACGTATTTTTAAAGGTTTTTGGGTTATTTAAAACTTCCTACTAATTTATAAATGTGTGTTAGGATTTGTGACATTTTGATACCTTTTAGTGAGAGAATTCTACGGAATTAAGAGAGAAAGGAAGAGGAAAAATGAGAGAAAACAAAAAGAACGTGGGAGGTATGTTATAAAATAACATATTTCAGAATAAAAGGAGGAAGATTTTGATAATTATTTATGAGAAAATATTTGGAAACTTTTTTGGGGCTTTGATTAAGCATTTTCAACTTTTACGATTTAAGGTAAATATGTTATCCTGTGATTTGTTTGCGTACTACTCATATTCACTCATGTTTGTACATGTGATACATACTTCTTGTGAATTTTATATTTTATAACTTCGTATATGAATATTCATTTGGTTGCATACATGCTGTTTGTATTTTTTAATGTCGGGGAATGGGTTTAATGTAAATAAAATTGATTTACTAGCATGTTTGGGATTAGAATTTTTATAGACAATTTATACTCAAAATGTGAAAATTGATTTATATGTTGATTATTAGAATAATAAGTATTTTTAATTGTTAAAATTATTGGAGGATAACTAGGCATCCCTTTGCAAACTACCTGTGATACGAGGTGTGCTTTTTGGGTTACGTTTTTGTTTCGTATCGGATGAACAAATATCCTGGACTCAGGTTTTGACGGTTGTGAAAATATTGGCCATTATGCGAAGGTTGTGATGGTAGGACAATGATGATACGCCCATCGTGACTTTATTATTTTGATGAGATAGTTAATTAGTATTTTTTCCAGTCTATGGATTGTTCGGGGGATAAGTAACAAGAAAGTAAAACAAGAGTCCACACTGTCTCGAGGGAAGTGAGACGGGGATTTGCTGTTTAGGCTCATGATTTTTGTAGAAACATTGTGATTAAATAAGATTGATAAAGGTTATGTTGGGATCTTATAATGGGTATCATATTGCATACATTTGATATATGTGCACGCACGATTATGTTTAATGCACTTGGAGCAGTTATACGAGCTATAGAGTTTTCAGGTCATCCCCTCCATAGTTCCATATTTGTATTTCAGGTTGATACATATGTTGGATTCATTAAACATATGTGGAGTTTGGGATGCATTGAGATGTTTAAAAGCTTTGTACTTTTTTTTAGAATGTTGTGTTTTATTTTTTGTTGTAATTTGTAAAAGAGACTTTGAATATTAATGAGAAAAGAAATTATTTTCTTTATTTTTAAATTGTTAGTTTAGCTTCCACAAATGGTTTATTTTAAATAATATTTCTTTAAAAATGTTCAATTTGGCACGCATTTTAATAATTTTTATTTTTAAAATTTCATAAGTATTACATCTTCGTCTAAGGATTTAAACATAGCAAAGGCCCTCGTTTAACCTACCATACAATATCACAAAAATGATTACTAAACAAGCAAATATGGTAAATTTTTAAAAGTTAAACTACAAATATGATTACAATTGAACCAGTAAATTTCCCAAATGCAACATGGTCCTTGAAGTTCTTGAGGAGTGTAAGTTCATTGGGTCCCCCATAATCACCGGTCTTCACAACTAAAGCTGACTTCTTTTTACTAGATTTTCGGATATTCGATGGGACAACATCAATAGACGGTGGAATATCCCTATAGATATGCTCATCAGATAGATCAGACTCAACTTTGAGATATCCCCATGGTTATCCTCCTTATGAATATCATCCTCAACATCATCGTGAATATCATCTACATCCCCATGGCGATTCTCATCCACTACATCCTCTATATGTGCAACCTCCTCAGGCGCGTCCGAGCTCACACCAAGCGACAAGGCACGTAACTCTTCCCGTCACTTTCTCTCTGAATGAGTAACTAGCTTCCTTTTCGAATTGGAATAACATATTATATTCTCCATGTTTTAACCCGCATTAAAATCAAATATACAAAAGAAGCTTTAAAAATAAAGAACTATACTACATGACGTCATTTACACCAAATATATTGGAATAACAAATCATAAATTAAGAACCTATATAATATAAATCTACACACACACACACACATAATCTTTAAATAAGTATTATGATACATGAAGTAATTTATAAAAGTTAAAATATATAGTAATTTACAAAAGTTAAGAAATGAAGTAAAAGTTAAGATATAAAGTATTATTTTGGGGCAAAGATGCCGAGTAAAAGCTGAAACTCGGGGGAAACAACCCGAGTAAAGTAATATAACTCTCGACAAATGTAACAAACAAAATATTTGATTTAAGCCTAACCTCGTTCTGCAAAAACGTTATGAAACAAACATTAATACTCGTGGTTATAACCTTAAAAAAAGCCTTTGCATTATCCCCAACTCATTCGTCCCAAACATGACTAATAAGAGTCATAAAATTAGGTTCATAATCCCGGATGAGGCCCTAATTAATAAACACAACCAGTTCGGGGTAGACCAGTGAAATTTCATTCTTTCTTTATTGTCGGGTCGTCGAATTACTGTTTCATTCTACTTAGGGCCCTAAAGCGAACGAAGCTACTTGAATTAGGCTCGTGTTCGTTAGGAAAAAATCTTGTTCGAGACAGGTTCGTAAAATAAATTATTCAATCTCGAATTCGACATTATCACCTACATCAATAATTAACTAGTGTAAAATAACAAAGTTACTCAAGATCGACTCATGTTTGTTTGCTTAAAAGATCATTTGATCTCAGTTCGTAAGATAAATGAACTAAGCTTGAACATATTTTTAGGCTAGTTTACATTGACAAACGAAGGTTGAGCAACCTCAAGCTCGGCTCGACTCACCCCTGTTTCTACATAGGGTTTTGTATGCAACTTTTATTCAACAATGGGTTTTGTTATTTATTTAACTTGGTTCGTTATATGCTTTTTATACAAAAACAACAATGTTTTATTTATTATATATTTAACTTGGTTCGTTTTTTAACATATAGGTTTTATAACATGTACGGTTTACAACAAGATATTATAACATGTAGGTGTTTGGTAGTTAACAAAATTATAAACAGATGAGTATTATAACTTGATTGAATGTGTGTTGATGATGATTTAATGTTTAACTTTGAATCTTTTGAGGTTTAGATGTTTAGAAGTTGAGAGGTTAAGATCTTTAGAGAGGAGGGAAAGGTAACAAATGGAAATTTTGAAGTTTAAATAGTTGGTAGCCCACTTAGTGGTATAATAAAGTGAGAAATGGGTTTGTGTGGTATTATGGAGTATCCTTAGCGATCGCCTATACAAATAGATCTAACGACTAATCTCTTTAAAGTGTTAACTACCAATAAAATGATTGCGCTAATGCATAATGGCATTCACGCAACTCATCATCTCGGTAGTGATCCTAGGTAAAAAAATAGTTTAGATTGGGTTGTATTTAATGCTTGACAACAAAATGAAATAGGAAAGTGGATGTGATAGAAGAATGTGTACTTTCTATCAACTCCTCGTATTGGTTTAGGAAGCCTTGCTTGGTTATATGCAATAAATACAGAGCATGAGGTTACTATTATAAAGTACTAGGGATGTTCCGACAGCATGTGAAAGAGCTCACACAATGTTGTGGTATGGAAATGACGATTGAGCTTTACCTTCTCATAACGAGGCTTTTACGAGGTTTTGTCTCCATTAACCAGAGGTATCAACCTTAACAATGCAGAGCTATATGGAATTATTTGTAGCTTAAGTTACACACATAAAGATCCATTTTTTAACCAAATTTTATCTTGATTAATAATTAGGTGTGCATGCAAAATAAAGTTTAAATTAAATATCCAACCCACATAATCAAACCAACCCAAACATAAGAAATTTTGATAAAGATCCTTTCGGGAAAAACCTATATTCAGAACTCTAAAAGAGTTTGACAAATATGATGACTTATAGACTACTTAGAGTTCCATTTAATATAATGCACATGTCTTAAAATCTTTTACATAAAGTGATGCAGTCCAGTAATACCCATAGGAAGAAGCTCTTTCCTCGATATCCACCGATCAGTTTCAGGATACAAAATTATTTCTTCTTCAACGGTAGAGTTACAACTCCACAATCAACCGTAGATACACCTTTATAAGGGTTTGATGTCGTGTATGGAAATCGGGTTTGACAATTTAAATGAACCATATTTAGGGATGTATGATTTGTATGAAATAAAAATATGAAAACTTTTTGGTTCATGTATTGTAATCGATTTTTGCCAAAAGAGTTACGTAAAACAAGCCAAAAAAATCATTTTAATAGAAAAACACATTTTTTAAGGTGGCAAACTCAATCGAATGAAAATAGGACTTCATTCGAACATAAATAAGGTTTTATTCTAACGAGGTTCAATCTCGTTTGAATGACATGCCTAGGCCCTTCGAACGACTTTCCAACGAAATTGGTTCTGTTAAATAGAAAGTTCTCGTTGGAAGCTTGTTAGATGATTGTTCCAACGACTTAAGCATTTTGTTCCATTGAAATAAATCCTCAATCGAACGAGAAGCAAGTATCTTTCTAACGAGATTACAATCTCGTTCTAACGAACCAAAAAAATTATTTTTCAAAAATTTATTTTATTAAAATGCCTCAATTTTAAAACAAAACATCACAGAATAAAATTGCATAAGTTTAAGTTAGAAACCTAAAACCATATACCTACAAGAAAATGATCATGATGATTCCAACGAATTGAATTTAAAAAAATGATGCTCGTTCACTAACATGTCTTCAAACGATCTAGGAGGAAAATGCAGATGTAGTGTTCGGTTTGTAATTTTGGTTTGTAACAGGATACACCAAAATAACTAAGCTATGAGCAGTTATAAATTATATCCTTACAAACCCTAGAAAAGGGGACTACTAGCCCCATGACGAACTTATGATGCGGTATGAGGGGAGATCAAGTTATGGTGTATGACTCGTTGTTGAGTCTTAGACTAGAAGGTTGAGGTCATTTAACATGTATTTGGATCTCGACTTAAGGTATACAACCTTTTATTAAAGCTTGAGATTGAAAATTGCACTTTAAATTATCAAATATAATCCGACAATAATATTATTTTTCCATATATACCCTTAATAAATATCAAGATACAATCAACAACAAATTCTAAAATTAACCTTCACTGTTTATCCAATGCAACAATCCAATCAAAATTACCCTCATCTCTCTCTCTCTCTCTCTCTCTCTCTCTCTCTCTATATATATATATATATATATATATATATATATATATATCGTCAATAACCCCTTTTGGAACCACAAAAAATGTTTTGACCAAACTTTAAAAAAAATCACAAAAAGTGAGTTACGAACAAGATGTTGTGTTCATAAAATTGGCAATGAACAGTGAATTATTTTCATAAATTAATGGTTGACTGTTCCAAGATAATTTTAAAATTTCATATATAAAATTCTGAAAATGTAAAAAAACCATTGGAGAGAAACAAAAAAATTAATGTCTTGGTTTCCAACATTTCTATTGTCTTGGTTTACCCAACATCGTAGTTTTTCAGTGAAGGTTTTTACCTAATATAGTTTCCATAAACCACATTTAAAGTTGAACCAGCATAATGAAAAAATTAGTTTTCCAATGAAGGGGTTTTACGCATTATAATGTCTATAAACTGCATTTTGTTTACAAAGTTAAATATTGCCCACAATATATAATCTCCGATGTATAATAGCAATATTGTATTTTGGATCGAATATAAATTTTAAAACTATATTGATGCTCAGATATATAGTTTTGATATCCGAGAGTTGAAGAATTTCATTATTTTAAAAAATGGGGCGATGAAGAACAATAATGATTCAAAATATAATGCGCAGATACTACACTTCGCTCAAAATGTATTTGCCGAAAGTTTATATTTTACTTACATATTAAACCCCACAATTAGTTCCTCCCCAATTCGATTTCACACCAACATCTTCATATGATTTTAAACATGAGTCCAGGTCTTCCATAAACATAAAATAATGGGGGTGGGGGTACATTTTGGGAAGAGAATAGAAAAAAAGAAAGGAAAAATAATGAAGATGTTTCTTTTTTGGCAAATGAATATTATATAAGTATGTGATGAATGAGATTTGTTGGTTTTAGTTAGGAGCTTTAGTTGGTTGTTGTGGACACCTCAAAATTTTATGCGTGCATCTCATTCGCGTAATTGGACTACGCATGAACACATTAAAGTCCCAGAGAATACCCAAGATATTTAGGAAAAAATACCAAAAGACACCTAAGTGTCATCCAAAAATCATCTAATGAATTGCAGGAGATAAAATTTTATGAATAAGGATGTGGTAATCGACCTCTTAAATCGTGCGACTAATAATTTGATTTAACACAAACTTGTTTGGTTTAGGCAATCATTACGCGCGACTAATCAAGTGATCAACCGCACGGATAAACATCATTAATTGTGCAGCTAATCATAGTCAAAATTTAGTTATAAATATAACAAGCATACAACCCACGTGATGCGTGTGAAGCACCTTATACCTTTGACTTACTTAAGTCTATAATGTATAAGTGTTCATCTAATTTGGAAATAGTGACAAAATTTGTTGTCTAACCTAGAATCCAAAGAACCTCAGACTTGTTCACTCTATAATCCTCTTCAATGATCCAAACAAGGTAAAAATTGAATCACACTACACATATTAGAAGTGCATACATGTGTATATATTGCTCATATTGATTGTGCGTTAAATTCCCCTTAAAATGTTGTTTTAATAATTTTTTGGGAATTTTTAAACATTTTTAAAATAATGTTTTCTTTAATAAAAGTGTGTTTATAAACTTTGTGGGGTTAAAATGCTATTATGAAAAATTAGTTTTTCATTAGAATGTTTGATTGGGTAGAATATCAATGCACCAGAGACTTTAGGGTGTTGCATGTAATTACTTTAGACGCGCGTTTGCCAGCCAATGAAATGCCAACACTTGTCATGCTCTTGTTATCTCATTTGTGTTTGTTTTGTGAGAGAACTGGCAGGTATATTGTGGATCATTAGATCAAACGTTATCTATGGCCTGCATGTGTTTAAAGCCTATCTATGTGTTATCACTATGGACCAATCACCTTCGTTTTAACCACCGCTATTTTACCACCCTTGGATCAAAGTCAATATAAGGAAGACTGAATCTCAACCGTTGATTGCTATCAGCGATCCAGAACCTTCCTTGGCTCCTATATAAACCCTCTCATTCTCAGCATTTTAAGACTTTTGGCAGTCGGCCAAATTGAGAGAAGAAAAGAGAGAAGAGAGAAGTGAGAGAGAAGAGAGAAAAGAAAAGAGAGAAGAGAGAGAAAGGGAAACTGAGTTAGAAACCCTAACCCTAACCCTAAACAACTTCAAACCATCTTCAAACCTTCGTATATTCAAAACCCCAAACACAACCTTGAGTGTTTGAGAGAGAGATTGGTGTTACTGGTTTGATCGTTTGTATCTGTAATCTCTTGATCTGTGATCTTGTTACCAACTTAGACATTTTGGTGAGATATGTATTTCATTTTCATAGAAATCTTAGATCTACACTATTGCATGTTATATATCACTAGATCTGCATATTTTTTTCTCGTTTTAAGAAAATATTTGCTGATTTAGATCTGTAAATGTTTTATGTTTTCTGTTCTTGTGAAACTTAACCTTGACCTAGTTAGATTCTCACTTGGAGGTTTTCAATCTCGAAAATCTTTTCAAAACTGAGATTGATTAAGATCTTGACTGATTTTGAAGCAAGATATCCGTGGAATCTGGGATAGATTAAAAGGTCAAAAGTTTTCAAGTTTTGTAAGAAAGAAAGAAAAGAAAATCACAGCATATAGTCTTTATATGTAATTTTTTAGGACTGTCTGTACAAACTAAGTGTGTGTGAGTTCATGCATGTGGATAGAAATCACATCACAAACACTTGACACACTACCACACTGAAAGTGTTGGGTATAAGATCAAAGATTATTGAGTCGACGAAAAGAAAGCTAAAGCAAAGTGGAAGTTATCAAACTGGAAGAACATCATCCACAATCAGATCTACAAGAAGTTAGAAGGACACCAAGTGGGGTATATTCCTAAACTTAGAATAGGCTGAGTTGTGTGCATGTATGTTGTATTGTTTGTAACTGTTATTTGTTTTTAGTGGATTTTTACTTTCGTGACTTAGAAGTCACCGTGGATGTTTCCTCTATTGGGAGAGGTTTTACCACGTTAAAAATAGTGTGTTTTGATTATCTTCATCTCCTCATCTCATTCTATAGTGTGCTGATATTTTGAAATTATCTTAGTTTTAAAACTGATTACAAAGTCTTGGTTATTCTCGAACATAAGTTTTAGTAAACACATCTTGTTGTTTATCATTTTTATTTTCAAAAGAAAAGGGTTTCTTCAACAAACAACTCGGAGTTGCTTATACAGTTTAATCATTGTATTAAACGGCATTAGTAACGTTTTTCAATTGGTATCAGAGCCCTGTAAGCTTTTATTTCAAAAAGGATCTTGTGTTTCTAAAATCGTTTTCTAAAAATCCTAACTACAGACGAGAAGAATGAAAGGTTTGGTAATCTGTCCAGACCTCCACTCTTTGATGGAAACAACTTTTCTTACTGGAAAGTAAGAATGGTTGCCTTCATCCAAGGGACTTTAGGAGATGATGTCTGGGACATTATTGAAAATGGATATACTTATCCTATTAAACCAGCCACTGAAGGAAGTGATGAGAGGGTAAAGAACATCTTAAGTGAGTTTACCCAAGAGGAGAAAACACTTTCTCGTAATAACAATAAAGGCAAGAATGCCATCTTTATGTCTATTAATGAGTATGAGTTCAAGATAATCTCATCTTGTGCCACTTCCAAGGAAGCTTGGGACACATTAATCACTGCCCATGAAGGAGACTCAAGAGTTATAGCTGCTAAAACTCAAATGCTTACCCAGCAGTACAACTCTTTGATTATGTCTGACTCTGAGTCTTTTGATGACTTTTATATGAACCTAACTGATATAGTTACTAAGTTTCATGCTAATGGTATAACATATGATAGGAATGAGATTGTTTCTAAAATACTAAGATCATTACCACAAAAGTTTGACAACAAGAGGTATGTTATTCAGGAGATGAGTGATCAAAACCTCACCCCTGAGTTACTCAGTAGCAAACTTAGGACTGTGGAAATGGAATTAGACTTTAAGAAATAATTAAATCAGTCTCAAAGAAAACAGCCCAACTCTAACTTGAGTTTTTCCTCTAAGATATCTAAACTTGAGACTAATTTGATCAACTGTGACTCTGATGAGGAGTGTGATATAGACAAACTAGATAATCAGATTGCCTTAATGTCTAAACAATTTAAGAAAATTGTTAAATTTAGAAATAAAGAGGCATCTAAACAAGGCAAGCCTAATTATCCAACTGTGTCTAATCCCAAACCTCATGAGAGAGGTCTTGACAAACATCCTAAGGACAACAACTTCAGATCTAACAGAGACCTTAAAAAGATTGAATATTTTAGATGTGGGAAACTAGGTCACATTGCTCACGATTGCAGAGTTAATCTGAATAAAACCAAAACACACAATAGAGCCAATGTCTGTAAAACTTGGGACGATTCAAGTGACTCTGATGAAGAGGAACTTGAGTCATCTAATGTATTTGACCCTTGCATGTCTTTTTTTGCTAAGATCATTTACAATGATGATATGCCTCTGTGTGATAATGATACCTCTACTCCTGCTTTTGTGAATACTGCTTTGACTGGCCTAGATGCCTTGTTATCTGAAAATGTTGCTAGCTCTAGTTCCGTGTGTGTGAGTCAAAGTGATCTCTATAACGACGATGTAAATGGGTGCGTGAGTACTAAAACTGAATCGTTAGGGGTCACTACACACACTTCACTTAGCGACTCCGACACAGATGACCTCCCAGATATTCATACTTTGTATGCTAAAACCCTTAAAAAAGGCACTAGACTGGAGAAGACTGTTAGAGACCTGACTAAGAAATTAGATGATCTAAGTCTTATTGTGAAGCTGAATGTCGAAGAGTACACTAACCAATGTCTGACACATCAATCTGAAATTGAAACTTTTGATCAAAAATTAAAAGAGTTGACTAAAACTAATGAAACCCTGGAAATCAAATACAAGGGAACATTATTAGAACTGGAAGAAGCAAAAACAAAGACAGCAACTGTTTTAAAAAAAAATTCTAAGTTTGAAAACAATTCAAATTGTTTCACTGACTTTGTTGTTGACTCCAAGACCAATTCTGATGATAGAACCGGTATTGGATTCTGCCTTAAGAATAAACCACAAACTAAAAATCTTGAACCTATTAAGTTTGTGTCTGGGGGCAAAAGACCAATCGAAACATGTCCAGATTTTCATTTTATTAAAAAGGAATATGATCAAAAGCAACAACAGAAAGACATTGGAGAGTCTAGTAACTCTAAGGCTGACAGTACACTTGAGACTAAATACGTCTGTCCTTTGATCAGAAAGCCTGAATCTACCTTTAAAACCATACCTCCTAGGAATAAGACTTCTCAACAGAATCCTATCAAACCCATCTTTAGAAGTTTCCCTAAGGAAGTACATCCCTCAAGCAATCAATATTGCTCCTACTGTGACGTTTATGGTCATTCTTTTGAAGGTTGTTATGCTAGGCGTCTAAACACCCCTGTGTACAATAATCATGTTTACAAGAACTTTAACTACTATAGGCAAAATCGTAACCATTATGTCTGTAAGGACACAAATTTCCAATTGAGTCCTCTTATAGTTTTGGCTCAATTCCGGACAAAAACATTTATTCATAGGATTTTATTTAATTGTAATATTCAAGACCTATGAAGTGTTTGTTGAAGACGTAGCGGCAAAGAGTATAAAGCATCATCAACATGCCTTAGTTTATGTGCCTCGTTTGTACGTCATCAACTTAGGTTCCATGCTCCCAAGGTATGAATGTATTTATATGTATATAGGAGCTTGGAACAATTTTTATTGGGTGTTAGGTGAATTAAAACTGCATTTTATTTTTCAGAAAGAATCCATTAGAAACTTAAAAAATAAGTATATAAAAGTTTATAAAAGTTTCTGGGCCAAAATCGAATTTTTCAATCTTTCTGTTTGTTCGTTTGAAATGTCGTTCGAACGAGTTTTTTCGTTCGAACCAGATTTCGTTCGAACGAGTTTTGTCGTTCGAACCAGGTTCGTTCGAACGAGTTTTGCCAACGATCCTTACTGGACAGTCGTTCGATATGTCATTCGATATGTCGTTCGAACGAAGGTTCGTTCTAACGAGGTATCTAACGAACCTCTAACGAGCCCAGGATGTTCACTCGTTAGAAGTCTCGTTCGAACGAGAATCACGTTCGTTCGAACGAACTTCCAGCGGGAACAGTTATTTGGCAGTTTTTTGCAGTTTTTCCCCACTCCTCCACTTGGTTTTCAACCAACATTTTTCATGCAATATTATGTGCGGGAAACACATTTTCCAAGACAACTTTTCCTAACTTTTCCATTCCATATCCAACTCTTAGAGAGAGTTTGAGAGAAAATTTATTTAGGGAAAATGTTCAAGTTTTGAGTGTTAAATCTTTAATGGAAAATTCTTACACACTCTAGTTTACACCCATTGTTGTTTATTCCAAGTTCTATATATACATATCCTTACTTGGAGCTTTTGGCACCGATTTTCTCTACCGAATTCAAGAGACATTTCGGGTTTGCTTCTACACCCCATCACAAAGAAGACCTTTGTTGAGATTCTACCCGTTTGGAGAAAGGCTCCATGTTCGGGTGACGGTGACCGTTTAAAGTCCTATCGGTGTATTTCGAGACCACGGTGGAGCTCCGTTGGTTATCCGCTAATTGGAGGTTGATACAAGAAGGAGCATCACGGCTTGAGAGGGTTCGAGTTTAGGAAGTAAGTCTTTTGTCTTGTATTTTGTAATACCGTTTTTAGTGGATTTGAGGCTAGGGCCGTCCCGAGGTTTTTTCCCGTTAGTGGGTTTTTCCTCGTATATCGCGGTGTAGTGTGACCTTGTTTATTTTATCTTGCACAATAATTTAGAACGCATGCTTAGGATAATTTCAAGATAAAATTTGGTTTTACATTCACACTAATTTAAATTGGGACTTTAATTTAATATAGGATTAAATTTGGTTTATTCAAGTCACTTGCATTAATATGGTTTCGCCTAACTTTGAATAATTGTTAATGATGACTTAGGCAAATTCTAGGAATTGAATTATGTTGTTTTAATTTGTTTCTCATGATATTAAAACCCGGCCTTGTGTTGTTTTGTTGAACCATCACATGTATTCAACGCTTCCGCATCTATTTGTTTTAAAAAGGAAATTAAATATATTTTAATTTGAGATTATTATTTCAAACCCGGGGATTCTCCAACTTCTGGTCTTTCAATGTCCTTCCAAGACAACCTGACAAGAACTCTAACTACAGGAATAGAAAGACCAAAACTAAGAGTTCATTTAAGAGAAAGGCTCCCAGAAACTTTCCTAAACCAAAAGCTCAACCTTTCCACAAAAATCAGTTTGTTGCGCCAAATGTTTTTCGACAAAAAGCTGCTTCTCGAAAATTTTATCAAATGAGAGCAAACTTGCGCAAAATTAAAACTAGAGCTATTTGGGTTAGAAAAGATGATCTTTTACCCCAAATGAAGTGTAAGATTGTTATCACTGCCTTAAAGGCTGAACACACTTCATCTGGTTGGTATTTAGATTCAGGATGCTCCAAACATATGACATGAGATGAAACCAAACTCGTAAACAAAACCAAATTTGCTGGAGGTAAAGTAGTTTTTGGCGACGGAGTTTCATCCCAGATCAAAGGTAAAGGAATCCTAAAAGAAGAGGGAATGCCTGTTTTGGAAAATGTACTTTTAGTTAAAGGCTTTAAAGCCAACCTCCTAAGTATATCACAATTTTGTGACTCAGACCATACTGTTACCTTTTCAAAGAACAATTGCAAAATTCTAAATGATAAAGGTGAATGCATCATTACCGGATTTAGAACACCTGACAACTACTATACTGTCAAGACTAGTTCTGAAACCTATAACATTGTCAGAATGGATGACAATGAAATTTGGCATAATCGTATGGGTCACCTAAGTTATGATATCCTTGGTAGATTGTCTAGTCAAGAGATTGTTAGAGGAATTCCTAAAATTAAACCTATTTCCAGTGTTGTCTGTGGTCATTGCCAGGAAGGAAAAATAGTTAAGACTTCGCATAAAAAAGTTAAAGACATTCTCACCTCTAGACCTCTAGATATCATCTATATGGACCTTATTGGTCCCTCTCGAACTGTTAGTCTTTGTGGACACAGTTATATCCTAGTCATGGTTGATGATTTTACACGATTCACTTGGGTTGCCTTCTTGAAATATAAATCTGACACGTTTCAGACATTTTTGAAAATTTTACTAAGAATTGAAAATGAGAAGGACACACAAGTCAATCGCATTCGTAGCGATAGAGGAGGAGAGTTCATAGACACGGGAATAGTTGAATATTGTGACTACAACGGTTACAAACACGAATTCAGTGCCCCTAAGACTCATCAGCAGAACAGTGTTGCCGAAAGGAAAAACCGAACTCTTCAAGAGATGGCACGTGTCATGTTGCATGCCAAATCTCTACCTAAGTACTTCTGGGTAGAATCTATTAGAACTGAATGTCACATCATTAATCGGGTTTACCTTAGGAAAAACACTAAACAAACCTCTTATGAGTTGTGGTACGGTAAGAAGCCTAATCTGAAATATCTAAGAACTTTCGGAAGTTAGTGTTACGTCTGTAAATACAGAGAACATTTGTCCAAATTCGAGATGCGTGGAGATAAAGCCATTTTTTTAGGTTACTCTCCAAACAATCGTGCATATCGTATATACAATCTGTGTACTAAGACCCTTTTGGAGTCGATAAATGTAATTGTAAGCGACACTACTGTTGAAAATAAGATATCTGAATCACCTATTGTGGTTGAATCTGAATCTGAAAATGATTTCAAAAATGATTCACCAGAAATAGATGACTCATTACCTATTGAGAGTCCAGAAGTACCTGGCTGGGTCTCTAAAGATCATCCCATTGACAACGTGGTCGGTAATATTAATGAGCCTGTCCGTACTAGATCCCAGTTAAGAAATTATGCTAATTACGCATGTTTCATCTCCCTTGTGAAACCGAAAAATGTTAATGAAGCATTGAATGACGCACACTGGATTTCTTCTATGCAGGAAGAACTTTTATAATTTGTCATTCACGATGTCTGGTATCTTGTACCGCGGCCTCAAAACAAAAATGTTATTGGCACACGTTGGATCTTTAAGAACAAATCTGACGAAAATGGGGTAATCCTTAGAAACAAAGCGAGACTTGTTGCTCAAGGTTACTCTCAAATAGAAGGGATAGATTTTAGCGAGACATTTTCCCCTGTCACTCGTCTTGAATTTGTTCGACTTCTTTTCGCCATAGCGTGTCACTTAAAATTTACACTATCAAATGGATGTCAAGTCTGCCTTCCTCAATGGAATTCTATCCGAAGAAACGTATGTAAAACAACCCAAAGGGTTCATTGACCCAAAATACCCAGACCATGTCTTTCGTCTAAAAAAGGCTTTGTATGGCTTAAAATAAGCTCCTAGAGCTTGGTATGAACGACTATCCAACTTTTTGTTGGATAAGGGTTTTAAGAGAGGAGGAAATGATCAGACCCTCTTTGTCAAACATTTTGACAAAAACATTATTATAGCCCAAGTCTATGTAGACGACATCATCTTTGTGTCTACTTCAACATCTGAAGTTAAATCCTTTTCTGCTATTATGCATAAGGAGTTTCACATGTCCCTTATGGGGGAGCTACAGCTTTTCTTAGGATTTCAAGTAAAATAGAATTCTGATGGATTATTTGTCTCTCAAACTAAGTATGCCTTAGATCTTGTTAAGAAGTTTGGTTTAGATAATGTTAAAGTTGCCAAAACGCCTATGAGTACTACTGTTAAATTATGTAAAGATGAAAATGGAAAGTCAGTTGATTCCACACTTTATCGTAGTATGATTGGTAGTCTACTCTATCTAACTGCCTCACGACCAAATATAATGTATGCTGTATGTCTGTGTGCTCGTTTCTAGAATAACCCTAAAGAGAGCCATTTATCTTGTGTAAAACGTATAATAAAGTACATAAAAGTCACTCTTAATCTTGGACTTAGGTACACTAATGATACTTGCAACACCATCATAGGGTATATTGATGCTGATTGGGTCGGTTGTACTAATGACAGTAAGAGTACCTCAGTTTCCTATTATTATGTCGGCAATAATTTAGTAGGTTGGAGTAGCAAAAAACAGAATTGCACATCTTTATCTACGGCTGAGTCCGAATATATAGCAGCAGGAAGTTGATGTGCTCAATTGTTATGGATAAAACAAATGTTAAGCGACTATGGGATTAAAGAAAATCAGTTACAATTGTATTGTGATAATCAAAGCGCCATTAACATATCTAAAAACCCGGTTTAACACTCGCGAACTAAGCATATTAAAATAAGACATCACTTTATACGCGAACTTGTTGAGACTAAGGAGTTAGAAATTCATTACCTACCTACTGATCTGCAACTTGCAGACATGTTCACTAAACCTCTAGACTATAACAGATTTTTGTATTTGCGTAATTCTATAGGTATGGTATGTGCTGATTAATCTCTTAAGACCGTAATTTTTTACCCTTTGTCCATTTGAGATAAAATGGGGGAGAAATTTGAGTCTTACGGGTTCAATGTTTTGTTCACATTTCATCTAAACTGCTTAATCTTAGTGCATATTTGCAGGAACCTCTTCTACGGTTTATCTACCATTTCTTCCTAGTGTACAAATTTGTAAATAGTTGAGTTATGTAATTTTTGACTTTCTAGGAAATGGGTAGATAGTATATTTTGTATAGGACTAGGTTTTATTTTTTTGGTTCCCTAAGAGTTTAAGCTAACTCAAAGGAGATTTTATCTCATATTTCCAAAGGGGTATATTGAAGCACCTTATACCTTTGACTTACTTAAGTCTATATTGTATAAGTGTTCATCTAATTTGGAAATAGTGACAAAATTTGTTGTCTAACCTAGAATCCAAAGAACCTCAGACTTGTTCACTCTCTAATCCTCTTCAATGATCCAAACAAGGTAAAAATTGAATCACACTACACACATTAGAAGTGCATACATGTGTATATATTGCTCATATTGATTGTGTGTTAAATTCCCCTTAAAATGTTGTTTTAATAATTTTTTGGGAATTTTTAAACATTTTTAAAATAATGTTTTCTTTAATAAAAGTGTGTTTATAAACTTTGTGGGGTTAAAATGCTATTATGAAAAAATAGTTTTTCATTAGAATGTTTGATTGGGTAGAATATCAATGCGCCAGAGACTTTAGGGTGTTGCATGTAATTACTTTGGACGCGCGTTTGCCAGCCAATGAAATGCCAACACTTATCATGCTCTTGTTATCTCATTTGTGTTTGTTTTATGAGAGAACTGCCAGGTGTATTGTGGATCGTTAGATCAAACGTTATCTATGGTGAAAAGACAAGACTATGTGATAATTGATTAACTTCGCAACTTTCTAATATAGCACACTTATTTAATTTCAGCCCCTAATCATTCATCTAAGGTGCGTGTGTCAATCGATAAACAAATAAAGCATGTGACACAAAAAATATGCTGAGACACAGAATTCAGGAAAAAAACCCTTTCGGGTAAAACCTTTATTTCACTACGAATATACAAGCCGCAACTTACAATTACATAGAGAAATCTGCAATGGATCAACGCGCAGCCAACCCACAAAGACACGCAGTCTTGAACTCAACAAGAGAATACACGCAGTACCCTCCAAGGACTCGCAGCCCAATACAACAAAGGAAGAACCGCAGCTCTCCTCAATGACACACAGCCATAAAACTTTGTAGAGACTCCCTCAGCAATGACACGCAGCCCTCGGTTGCAAAGATCTCCCCAGAAAGGTGAACAGTAGCAAAGCTTGTGTTCTAGGGTCAAAAAGATTCACAAAAGTAATTGGGATTTTTGTGTGTGAATCAAAAAGATGTTTGGCACATCAAAAATTGAAGTCTTGTTGTGTTTGTACTCTTAAAAACGTTTTCTCAAAGACTTGAAAAAATATACCACCGAAATAGTTATATATATAGGAAATATGAATAGGTGGAAAAATATCACACGGATCTGATCGAGTTTATCCCAGGAGGACCGGTCCGGCTTGGAGGCGGATCGGTCCGACCTCGGATCGATTCTTTTAAAATATGGCTCCATCGGTTTGCATTCGATCCGGGGTCTACTGGACCTTGAGCAAGGCGGATCGGTCCGGGTAGAGGGCGGACCGGTCCGGTTGCGGATCGGTCCTGTTGAGGGGCGGACCGGTCCGATTTCCCAGAAAAATAAAAAAACTTTTAAAAGTCTCATTTTGCTTGAAAAAACTTACTTCTTATTTTTTATAAAAAACATTTTATAAAAATTTCCCAATACTAAATATGAACTTTAAGGAACGTAAAAACAAAATTTTACCAAGTTCATTCTCGCAGAGGCTATGCTGTTGAAGACGCTTTGATATTCGGATCCATTGATGTAGATGCGATCTTGAGTTTCTTCAACGGTGTAACGGCGTACGACATACAAATTGATAATGGACAAAAATGTCCTTACAAATGGCCTGCATGTGTTTAAATCCTATCCATGTGTTATCACTATGGACCAATCACCTTCGTTTTAACCACTGCTATTTTACCACCCTTGGATCAAAGTCAATATAAGGAAGACTGAATCTCAACCGTTGATTGCTATCAGAGATCCAGAACCTTCCTTGGCTCCTATATAAACCCTCTCATTCTCAGCATTTTAAGACTTTTGGCAGTCGTCCAAATTGAGAGAAAAAAAGAGAGAAGAGAGAAGTGAGAGAGAAGAGAGAAAAGAAGAGAGAGAAAGGGAAACTGAGTTAGAAACCCTAACCCTAACCATAAACAACTTCAAACCATCTTCAAACCTTCGTATATTCAAAACCCCAAACACAACCTCGAGTGTTTGAGAGAGAGATTGGTGTTACTGGTTTGATCGTTTGTAGCTGTAACCTCTTGATCTGTGATCTTGTTACCAACTTAGACATTTTGGTGAGATCTGTATTTCTTTTTCATAGAAATCTTAGATCTACACTATTGCATGTTATATATCACTATATCTGCATATTTGTTTCTCATTTTAAGAAAATATTTGCTGATTTAGATCTGTAAATGTTTTATGTTTTCTGTTCTTGTGAAACATAACCTTGACCTAGTTAGATTCTCACTTGGAGGTTTTCAATCTCGAAAATCTTTTCAAAACTGAGATTGATTAAGATCTTGACTGATTTTGAAGCAAGATATCCGTGGAATCTGGGATAGATTAAAAGGTCAAAAGGTTTTAAGTTTTGTAAGAAAGAAAGAAAAGAAAATCACAACATATAGTCTTTATATGTAATTTTCTAGGACTGTCTGTACAAACTAAGTGTGTGTGAGTTCATGCATGTGGATAGAAATCACATCACAAACACTTGACACACTACCACACTGAAAGTGTTGGGTATAAGATCAAAGATTATTGAGTCGACGAAAAGAAAGCTAAAGCAAATTGGAAGTTATCAAACTGGAAGAACATCATCCACAATCAGATCTACAAGAAGTTAGAAGGACACCAAGTGGGGTATATTCCTAAACTTAGAATAGGCTGAGTTGTGTGCATGTATGTTGTATTGTTTGTAACTGTTATTTGTTTTTAGTGGATTTTTACTTTCGTGACTTAGAAGTCACCGTGGATGTTTCCTCTATTGGGAGAGGTTTTACCACGTTAAAAATAGTGTGTTCTGATTATCTTCATCTCCTCATCTCATTCTATAGTGTGTTGATATTTTGAAACTATCTTAGTTTTAAAACTGATTACAAAGTCTTGGTTATTCTCGAACATAAGTTTTAGTAAACACATCTTGTTGTTTATCATTTTTATTTTCAAAAGAAAAGGGTTTCTTCAACAAACAACTCGGAGTTGCTTATACAGTTTAATCATTGTATTAAACGGCATTAGTAACGTTTTTCAGCGTGGACGAATACAAATTAAAATTAAGGACAGCCATTATAAAAAATAACTTTCAACGCGAATGTATTGTCAAGTTTTTTACATAACAGTTATTTTCTACAACCATATATTAGAAAGTGAAGTATATCATCTTATTTTAACTGTATACATTTAGTTAATGAATTCAATGCCTTATGAATTATTATTCAATTAGATTAAATGTACTATATAAACATAAATTAAATATTTGAAAATTAAGAAGAAATGATTTATTAAGGTTCAATTAAGTAACGATTATGGTGCTAATATTAGGGAATCATTAACATGTGTCGTAATTTCTATTTGGTTTTAATGAATTATAAACATGTACTTTCAATAAATAATAGTGAAAATGTAATGAAAGAAAATGACAAATTACAGTATGTGTAGCCTTTTTTCAATAATTAGTATTACAATGATACTCATATATATATATATATATAGTTCTAATACAACTAAAATATTATAAACATTATAACACCTAAATAGAAATAAATATATTGTGTAGCTTTCAAAGTGGTCGTCTACTACATTGTCAGTGGTGTGTTGTGTGGACATCCAAATTTCTTTGCACACTTTTATCCACTTCCTCATACTTAAATAACTAATTAAGTAACCCTTTCATATTTTAAAGACTAAAAATAAAGATAAACAGATCTCTTTACATTTCAAATCCTTTGGGCTACCATAAAATGAAACCCAATACGTCATCCAACTGCTCCAAGCTTAATAACATCTTTGTAAATATATTCCTATGAATGATTTAGGGTTATGAAAATAATCTGATCGGAAGTAAAATGTTCTTTACAAGAATTGAATCCTAACATTGTTTTGCCATCGTTGTCATCTGCCATATCTTTACCACCTAGTGTGGTGGTCGTCGGTTACAATGCAACATGCCATGTCGTTTGAACAGCGTCAATCAAATTAAACTAAAAAATTAGTAGATAAGTAACTCAATTGTTTGAGGATTAAACAGATGGATATAAATGAATTATACAATGCAAATAGACACCAAAAGTTTTATATTAAATTTGAGTGAATAGGAAGATAAGTTATGATAAAAACCTCATTTAAGTCGATCAGGGGAGGGGAAAGAACTTTTCTGTGCAAAGACGACCTAATATGGAGTTTAAAAATGAATTGAGAGGATATGACGCATGAAAGAAGAGTTATTATCGAGTCCTCCTTTTTATAATAGTTAATAGATATGTACTAATGGATTTGGGACACCAATGGGATATCACAATTCATGATATCTCTCAGATGTGGATTCCTATGGAATATGATATCATATATGTTCACACAATGATTGCCTAACTTGCGAAGATTTAAACCCAATAAACTCGATGCACCTATAAGAATCAAAGCAACAATTGTTTGCACATTTTAATCCTCATAGTCCCCGTAATTAAGATATATGAATCATTTGAAAATGATATAAGATTGTGAAAGTCTAATCTAATCAGATTCTAGACTTGAATATCACCCTTGTCCTATTCAACACAATCTTGATGTACCAGCTGGATCCTTTTTAAACAATCAGGCAAGTTCTTTATCCATCAGATAGGTTTTCATAGTCAAGATAAACTATTAAGATCGTACTCGCAACTTTATCAATAGGATATCAACTCCCTATCTAAGTTATGAACTGTTCAACTGAACTATAACGGGAATTTCGATCTTCTGTTATCAGATCGAACTCAACTCACCAAAATCCGTAATAATTTCAATTGACTGACATTTATACAATATATTTAAAATAAATATAAGGCATTCTCTCAACCATGATTCTCATTTCAAAATGAACTTGGCTCACCTTTATTAATAAATAACCGTCGTGTATGGTTTTAAGAATAAAACCCCAACATGCTTAACCCTCCTCCCACCACTACTTCCATCACCCCTTCTCCTGGAGTGCTTTAACCTCTTACAAGTGGTGTGGAAGGCACAATCTTGATCAAGTTCACAAATAAGTGGGAACGATAAATCTTCATCAACCTTACTCGAATACCAACATATTATAACATCAAAACTAGTCTCTACATTACGCCAAAAATTGGAAATGGTCACGGTCTAAATTTGTGACCAAGGTGGTCACATTCTAAATTTGTGACCACATAAAAAATTCTATGACCAAGGTTGTGACCAAGGTAAGGTGAGATATAAACGTGGGATTGGTCGCGGTTCCAGACCGTGACCATTATGGTCACGACTCGAGACCATAACTAATCCATGATCCTTTAGGCATCAAAATTCTCCCCAATTTTTCCAAGTTGATGGTCATGATTTTGGACTGTGGCCAAGCCGTGAACAATCCATATAAACTATAGACACAATTTTGAACTGTGACTGACATTTAATTCAAAATGGTTATGGTCCAATGGTCACGGTTTAGGACCGTGACCATGAGACAGTGATACATGGGGTCATGGTTTGCAGTCGTGACCATTCACTAGGACCCGTGACCATATGATTAGTTACAAAAGGGATCACGGTATGGAACCATAGTTGTGTATTGAGTATAAAAAACTAGGTTTTGAATTTCATTTCACACCAATCTCTCTCTTGCTCACAACGCACAAGTACTCTCTCTCAGCGATCATCTCTCTCACTCTCTGTACATATATTTGTGTGTATTTTTATGTATATATATATATATACTGAAATACACACACACCAACATAGATAAATACACACACACACACACACATATATATATATATATATGTTGTATATACACACCAACATAGATAAATACACACACACACACATATATATATGTTGTATATATATATATATACTGAAATACACACACACCAACATAGATAAATACACACACACGACATATATGTGTGTGTGTGTGTGTGTATTTATCTATGTTGGTGTGTGTGCATTTCAGTATATATATATATATATGTTGGTGTGTGTGTGTTGGTGTTTGTCTTTGTGTGCATATATTAATGTCTAGTGTGTGCTGGTGTTTGTCTTTATGTGTATATATTAATGTCTATGTGTGTGTGTGTGTGTGTGTGTGTGTGTGTGTGTGTGTGAGAAATAATTTTAAAACACTTCAGAATTAATGATCATTGCACCCTTAAGCACTTTAGATATTAATGTCTAGTGTGTGCTGGTGTTTGTCTTTGTGTGTATATATTAATGTCTATGTCTCTCTGTGTGTGTGTGTGTATAAGAAATAATTTTAAAACACGTTAGAAGTAATGATCATTGCACCCTTAGATTATCGATACTATAACAGTAAGACACTTGTATTGAGCACATTTACAATTGTGTTGATCTTATATATATAATGATCTCCTATAACTTTTCATGGAATTTTTAAAATAAATTCTCAAATAACCATGGATGAAATCTTGAAACCAAAATAGGAAGAAAATATATTCAACTTTAGTACTTATTCCCTATGGGTTGTATGGGTCGCTAATATTGGGATGATCTATTCAGGTGTTATTGTGTTGAAGGATTGTGACTATGAGTTAGTTAATCGATATGGGATAAACCTTATTTGTTATATTTCCATTAGTGAAAGCCAACATACTCAGGAGATTTAATAGATTGAAATGGAAACCTCAAATTCACTCTTAAAAGTTATATACATATGAAACTGGGTATAACACATGCACGTATATATATGTACTTTAACTCAATCTCACATATGTATACAGTCACTTACACTCGTACAAGTCAATACTAAAACTAAAAAGGAAATTATTCGTGATAAAATGAATATATAAATACAAGAATTCCTATAAACACACACACTTAGACTCGCACAAATCAACATTAACATATTTTTTCTTGTTCCACGTACGCATGCAATTGGAGAACAATTATTGAAGCTCAACTGATTATAGATGATTTCTTTATTCAGGTAATTTTACTTATCTTATATTTTATGTAACATAGTCTTATATATAGTTATAACTACTTAGTTAACATATTTTCGTCGTGTTCATCCCTTCCTTAAGTGGTTGTTGTTTGGGTGAGTATAAATTGGTGGACGGACGTACACATTTGGTGGACACGTAGTAATTTTAGGATTAATTCAAATTAAATGAACTTAAATTTGAATTTCATATACTATGCGGACGAATATTATTTCATATATCTATTTGGTTAACATGTTGTGGTCGTGTTCACCCCTTCCTTAAGAGGTTGCAATTTGGGTGAACATAAATTAGTGGAAGGGCTTGCACATTTGATGGACACATAATAATTTTAAGATTAATTCAATTAAAATGAAATTAATTTGGATTTTTTTATATTATGTGGATGAATATTAATGCATATAGTTATTTGGTAACATTTTGGGGCCGTGTTCACCCCTTCCTTAAGTGGCCGATGTTTGGGTGAACAAAAATTGATGGAATGGCTTGCACATTTTTGTGGACACATAGTAATTTTAGGATTAATTTAATTGAAGTGAACTTAAATTGGACTTGTTGTTTATGATTGATCAGTTGGAAGACAATAATTAACTTAGGATTAATTAGAGTCGTTACCTCCGGGACTCATATTCACACCCTCCTTATATATAATTTCTCAAGAAATTTGAGTAATTGTAACAATTACATTCAACAAGTGTACGACAGGTTGCAATTGGACTGCACTAAAACTTCTTTTATTAGTGCGCGACATATAGAGGGAACTCCTATTTACAAGTATGGTAATAGGAAAATTAAATAGTTTAACTCCCTTACAAATCGTGGAGTTGATCTCTCGCAAGCGTACCTTTTTTATCGTATTCTGTTGTTCTTGGCAGAATGCTAGGATGAGGCAGTGGAGAATATATTTCTCCTTTATAATTCCGACAAGGCACAGGCATTACTGATAATGTTAGAAAAGGCAGAAAAAATATTCATCCATTGTGGATACAACTTCGTAAAGAGATCATTCACCCAGATTGTGACATCTCTCAACATATGCACATTAAAAGTGAGCTTACAAATAAATTTAATAAGAAAGAATTTTGATTTCCTGTCACAAAACTTTATACTTCAATCATAGATACGCTTTCGTCCAGTTGGTTGTGTGAAAAATTTCATAAATTTTTAAAAACTAATATCAATTGGATGGAAATCATACATAGTTATTGAAAAGGTATATGCATATATATAGTAGTAAACTTGATTGTCGTACATTAGTTGCTAATTTTTTTATTTATAGGTAATGTCGAATGAGATCGGAGATAATCGGCCAAATAATGGAACACCTCCAACTCGATTCTCTCATATACCCCTACCTCAATTCTCATCACCTGTGGGTTAGAAATACTTTACTCCGTCAATGGTTTAGTCTACCACTCCATCTCCAAGTCATCAAATTCAACAAACCCCAATTAATCCCCCACCCCTCCTTCCGCTGCCGAGGAATCCCAAGCAAATGATAAGAAGCCCATTACTTTCTACGATTTTGAGAATCCTACTGGTAAAAAAGAAGACATCCAAATTTTCAAAGATGATTGCGGGCATCGGGGCCCAGACAACTGGAAAAAAGTTGATCAAGCCATAAAGGATGATGTGTGGGAACAACTTTGCAAGAGTTTTGCATTCTCACACGGTTCGAAGGCACGAGTTCTTTCCCGAGTTAGTGAACATATGTAAACCTATTGGAAGAATTTTTTCCCGGAGGGGGAAGTAAATTTTGATATTTTGGTATTGAAAGAAAAAGTTCCCCCAAATGTTTAAATCCCCATCGACCAATGGAACAACATCTTAGATAAATGAGTCCCATAAGGATAAACTGACTGAGAGGGAGACAAATAAAAACAACGGGGCATAAAAAGTTGATGCCCACCAACTTGGGGAAAAATAATATGATGATTTGATGGTTAAATGGGTGAACAAGACAAAGGGGACCCCAGAAGAATTGCATGCTCGATGGGATAAAGCGAGCAACAAATTCTAAGGAAAATTGGCCCCGACTCCCATGAGTTTGAATTTTATAAATAAATAAACATATATATCATAGTCCTAAATATAATATTATGCTATAGGTGAAAAACGAGTTAATGGTCCATCTATATGTAAAAATCGTAAATTAAGTCACACACACACACATACAAGCCAAATCCTATTTAATCTAAATTTTATCTTGATTAATTAAGTGAACTTAAACATGCAAGATATTGAAACTAAATAAAAACAAATAAATAAACCAAAAATCTGAAGATAGGAGATGGGGAAATAATCCCTTTTACGGCAAAACCTATATTTCAGCACTGTTATAACTAGGTATATCCCAAAACGACACGGGCAGACTGATAAAACTTGGACGCCACTAAGTAACGTATTTGTGTCTTCAATCCTTGTCATCAAAATACAATGATATAAATTCGATAATGCTCTACAACAAGATCCATTTGCCTCTATTTCAAATGACCAGCCTCGGGAATTAATATTCATATCTTCAACAGTGAAGAATTAACTCCATAAGGTTATGAACAGTAAATCTGTTATTTTAGGGTTTGATAAAATGCTCAACAAATCTTCCAAGGGGTTTGGATTTGGAAAAGCAAGGTGTTAAAATAAACTAGGGTTTGGAGACCTTTTGGATATGTATGGGAAAGTGTTTTCGCCAAATGTTTTGTGTAGCATTGATCAGAAGACCCTTTTTTTTAAAATACGATTTTTGAGGTGGCATAAATTTTGAGGACACTTGTTCGAACAAAAATAAGGGTTCGTTCGAACGAAAATGTTAACTCATTCAAACCAAAATAAAATTCGTTCAAATGAACTACCAATCTCGTTCGAACCAGCTTCAAACAAGCTTCAAATGATATTAGTTCTGCTGACATAAAAATCTCGTTTGATGTTAGTTTAAAGTTCGTTTGAATGAACTTTCAATCTCTTTCGAACGAATACTTAAAGTCGCTCATACGACTTAAGAAATAAAATATGTTTTCTTTGAATATAATTTTGAAATCATTCCTCAAAATTTTTATAAAAATAACTCATCAATAAAATGTTTACACGTAATCAAAACCATATAGCTTCTTAACTGATTGAACTCAGGATCTCAAACTTTTTTATCCTCGATTGTTGCATTCGGTAGCTAACTTGTCTTCACTTGAACCTCTTGAGAATGTACATGATGATAAAGCTATAATGGAATATGCCAAACTTAAAAACGGGATGAGAAATTATAAATCTTTCCCTTACAAATCTCCCTTTGGTTATTCCGGTACAAACCACAAAAACCAAAGAAAATGATAACCCCTAAGACAAGTTCAATTAATCTCTCTCCCGAACACGAAAAGGAAAAGACACTTGCGACATTGTCTTCAACTAAAAATCTTTATCGTGTATTCCATGAAATTATCAAGGTAGAAAAACCCTACACACATGAAGCAAATAAAATATATGATGGATGGAGTTTAAAAAAAATGCAAAAACTCCCCACCTCAATATGTTCTCCCCCTTTTTGTACATAATAAACAAATGATTATAAGCTAATCTTGAAAAGTTAGTATCACCAGAATCAAAATATGAAATATCATCACAAAGAATAGTCAATTAAGCATATGCGATGAAACTTCAACAAACCAACAAACCTTTTTAATTTTTTTTTGAAATTTTTGAATACATAAATATACATATAACTACAAATACAAACAGTCACACCACAGAGTAGCACGAAAATATCTGAATCATGGAAATGGAATGAAATTGCGTGAACTTAATGCATGGGAAAGTCAACATAGGCATACATAGAAAATGTGCACGAAATCAAAGAGTTATTCCTTAAAGACAAAACTCAATTTAACATTTGGTGTAAATGTTGAACGAAGTGAAATTAACTAAATTCATACAAAATGTCATGAATTTCAATGCTTCTCAAATCAATAACGCCAAACGATTTAATATTTTTAAAAGAATTTTATTGTGCAAACCCACTGATCTTCAACTTATAACACCGTAAAAATCTCACATTTTAAGCATAAATTCTCAAATTTTTTGAAGGAATCATGTGTATTAAGCATTAATGAAACAAAAAATTGGCCTTGGAACATCTATTTTTAAGTGCGGAAATCATCTTTTAGGATCATGCCAGTGGTGGACTTTAGCGTAAATGTTGGAACACTAGTCCCCCAAATTTAAAATTCTTTAAAACTAATTTCCTTAAAGTGCGGAATATGATGGTTCAACACAACACACACAACCTTCAAATTTTAATTTCTTCCAAATTAAGATTAAACTAAACTAGAAGTGAAATAAAACTACTCAAACATTAATTTTCACTTGCACATAATTAATTCAACACAAGTCCTAAAATTTGCCTAACATGATTAATTCATTTTTCTATATAGGCGAAACCAAATTTTATCAAATTAAAATTAATGACTTGAACTAAATTAATTAAATATTACCCAAATTAATTTTAGAACCAAATTAAGGATGAGTAGTGATTTAAATCATATTTAATCTTTTAGTCCTAAGCATGCATCTAAGTGATATAGCAAGATAAAATAAATCATAAACCACTACACCGCGATGTACGGGAAAAACCCAAAACGGGAAAAATCTCGAACGACCCCTAGACTTAAGTCCACTAAGTACAAAATTTTGACAAGTACAAGACAAATGACTTACTCAACTCCACTCGACTCCCTTCAAGCCCCTGACGCGTCTTCTTGTACCAACCTCTGCTTAGCCGATAATCCCGAACTCCACCGAAACCTTGGACTCCTCCAATATAGCTTTTGGAACCCGTCAACCACACACGGTGCCTTTCACCGTATAAGAACGCCGCAGCAAAAACATGACTTATTCTTTTATAGGAAATAGAAGCAAACCCAAACTTCTCCTTCTTTGTGGTAGAGATGAACCAATGGTGCCAAAACAAACTCCAAGCAATAGATGTATATGTAGAGATACTTGGATAAACAGAAGAAACTATGGGTGTAACAACATGTATTTTATAGGAATTTACTTTAAGTTTTAACACATGAAAACATGGACTTTTCTGTAGCACCCCGTAATTTTATTGATTTTATCTAATGGGATTAATTAAATTAAATGAGAATTAATTAAAAAGTAATTTGAATTTAAATACTAGCGAGACGTGAGTTGGTATTTGATTATGATGATAATGTTGAATATTACTGGGTCAACATGGTAATATATGGTTATTGAATTTATTAAAAGTGTCGCGAGTCATAAATACGACAATTCGGGAAATTAAGTTGGGACGCGCGTGTTAGTCGCGTCAGAAATCAATTTAATTGGATTTAAAAGTAAATTATATTTTTGTCATTTGTATGGTCATTTTGAGTGCGCCAACGTGTCCGGAGGGGTCGAAAGAGTCAGAAAACACTAGTCGGGGGTTTAGTTTGAGTCTTGGGGCATTTTTAGGCCAACCCGGGAGGGTATTTTAGTCATTTTAATTTTTAAGGGATTTTGACCCATGAATTCTTGGCCTTATCTATCAGCCAAAATGAGGGCCATTATCTGCCAAAAAGTAAAAGTGGGCAACGTGCGAAAGAGGAGAAGTTACAGGAGGGTTACAAAGCCATAACCACCACCCACCACCACTTTTCGCCGGAATTGTAACCGGAGAGAGGGAGAGAACCAGCCTTTAACATCACTAGCGGATCAGAAAATCAATTCCAAGGCAAGTGATTTGATTTCATTAAGTTTCAGTGAATAATTTATCCATGATAGTGTAGGATTTTATGATAGCCATGAAAAATGATTAAAACTCGTGAAATTTGGAGAAGAAACCTAAATCTTGGATAGGATTTACATGTAGTTTAATTCTGGAAGTAATTCAGTAACAAAATCATAACCCTAGATGAATTAAAAACGGATTTAGGAAGATAAATATGATGGTTCTTGAAGAAAATAGAAAAATAGGGTATTTATGCTAATATGAAGATTTGATCCAAGAAAGGCTAATTGTTGATGATTTAAAAGTTTTGGAACGTTAAAAATCATGTAATTAGGTTGTATAATGACCCCATATACTTATATTAGGATTTCACATCATGTAATGAAGTTTTGGGACAAATCTGGGACTGAAAAATGAAGAAACCCGTAGCCTCACCTGCTTGATCGACCGATCGACATTCATAGGTCGATCGATCGACCATCAATCGATCGATGCTCAGGATTGATCGATCGATCCCCCCCCCCCCCCCCCCCCCAGAAATGATGACTTTTTACCTTTTTGATTTTAAGTGTTTCCAACCATCGAACGTTATAGTTGGGAATTATGTGAATACATTTGGACTTGAGGGAGAACAGTAGGGATATATTTGAAGCCCAGAACATATTAGAATTTGGTTGGAATGTAGTGTTGAATTTATGAAGGTTCGACGAGTAATTTCCTATCTTATGATGCAATAACATGATAAAAATTCTTCGGAGTGATAAGTTAGAATTTGGGAGATAAATAAGTACTTAAGAGTACTGAATTAATATGTGGGAATAGTAGGAGACTTAGTAACCTCTTCGGTTAGGTTTTAAGTACCCAAACTATACGACGTGCGAAGTATCGGCGAAATATATTATATATCATCCAAAATTATAATAGTGAATGGATTGGACTAATGGCATAGGGCTGAGAACATACCTTTAATAATATAACAAGTTATCTAAGTTGTGTGAATGCTTAGTGTATGGATTATTGTGTGTATGACATACCGCGTAAGTATGTGCATAACCCATGGGTATGTGAACTATGTTCGCCTCTAATATGTGTGATTTTGCTTATTGAAACGATTCCTGAGAGATTCGGAACACGTAGTCCTTATGTACGTGATGTACTGAGATTCGATAGCAGAGTATGTGTGCACCGCAGCTTAGCCTAGGGGTGTCGTATTTGTATATTTGTGCTGAGAATAATATACTTGTGATTATAATGGACTCTTTGTTAAAGTGTGAATATAAATTATTGAGACATTTTGAATGGGAATTAAAATGAGAATTTCCTATCGTAATTGTTATAAATTAATCTTATCTGTGAAAAGGTGAGTTACACATAGGATATGTTAGAACGATGTGAATAGACCCCTATATTATAATGTGAGGACAGGAAGTGGTACAAACTAGTTAGTTGACGGCATAACTAGGATGGGTTAAGGATATACTTTAGGTGTGCACATTAGCTGAGGGGTGAGGAACTCATGTAAGAGCAGGTAACTAACATGTATATAATATCCACTGTTTAATATAATTAAACACTTGCTATTTTCAAACTATTTTCACCTCGGGCTGTGACCCGTTTGCTTTCAAATCTATTTTTCTTGAAAAAACTTTTAGGTGCCCAGCCACAGGGACGCCAAGCATAGAAGTTCTAATATGTTGACGTGTTGTAGCTGCTGTGGAAGTTACATGATCTCGTTAGTAGACGCCTCTACATTCTGCATTTGAATCTATTTTTGGGTCATTCATCTGTTAGGGCAGGTCGCCCCTTTCCATTTAGAGACAGCTTTCTCATACTTTCAGTTTCATTTCAGTTTTGGAGTTATTTATTTATTCATACTTTGTATTGGGTTTTATTCAGTAATTGGATTATTTAGGGGAGTGTTACTCCAGACTTATTTATTATTCCATTATTATTTCCATTGTGATTGTGATGTGGATATGTTATAGTTAGCTTACAATCTAATCGGTTGCATGTTAATTTAATTTAATAAAATTCGGCAACTCACTTTTTAAATACTAGGTGGCTAGTAATTGTTTAAAAATATTTTCGACAGTGATGTTATGAACTGAACCAACTTGACATTTGGTATTAATTTGAATAAAGGAGTAGCTACCCGGTATTTAATTAGTCGGGGTGTCACATTTTGGTTGGAAGAATTTTCTCTCAAAAGCTCTCAAAGTGTGTTCAAAAGTCTTAGAAAAATTCTGTCCCGAAATTGGTTAAATTATGTCAAAATAAAGTGGGGACAAAGTAGTGGAAAAGTGTCAATAACTGCCAAAAACTGTTCCCACCAGAAATCTCGTTTGAACGACCCTTCTAATGATAATCCAGTAAAAAAATGAAAATCTCGTTAGAAGTTCTCGTGTGAACGGCCTGGGAATCTTGTTTGAACGAGATCCCAGATTCGTTCGAACGACTTTACAGAAAATATAAAACTTCATTTTAAGCCCCAAAACTTTTATGTAAAGTTCTAAAATAATATTTTCTAAGTAAACAAAAGTCGTTAAAACTATTAAGAAAAATACACCCAATTAAAATATTCCAAGTCTCTACAAATATATATAGCGTTCATACCTTATTGAAGACTTGAAATATGTGATGTTGATGACGCATAAACGAGGCACAAGAAACTGGCAATTGATGTCCACTTGAAATGTTGGCCGCTGTGTCTTCAACTACTTTAAACGTCATAGGCTTGAAAGAATGTACTATGAACATCTAACCTACGACTCAAATGTTTTTGTCCGGAATTGATCCAACACTACATAAGACTCAATTGGAAATTTGTGTCCTTACAGTAAAGAAGGCTGCTTCTTTCGTAGCCCCTTTCCATTGCCTAAACATAAATCAATTTTTTGATAAAAAAATCCAAGTAATGGTTGTTACATGAACAATTAGTTCCTAGTACATTTGGTTCGATATTAAGCACGATTGATATGAGAACATCCTATTCGACATATGGCAAGCAAGCACAATGTTCAAAAGTTCATGCATTGTGTGAAATCAAGGCGATATAATGAGTCTAGCGTGAAGTAAGTAATCAACAAAGAACAACGCAATGTTAAACATGCATATTTAAGTACACAAAAGAAACGAAGCCAAGTCTCATAACAACATGAGTGAGTCACATGAATGTATGAAATGTAATTATGATTCGAACATCTTAAATGCACATCCATATATGGTATAAAATAAAATACAAAAATCTTCTTGAATTTTCTTATCAAAAATATTATAAAATGAAAATTTTCGAAACTTTTTCTAAAAGAGAATAAAGTCTTTGGGGATTTTTCAGTATATACACATAAGAATAGAATTTAGTAATAGGGACAAAACATAGAAGCATGAAAATCACCCTATACTAGAAGAAATACCCGAACTCAATCAATGCAACAAAGGTTTAGTGAAAATGTCGACCAATTAACGTTCGGTACTCATGAAGCTTAAGGAAACGATCTTTTCCTCAACAAGATGACGAATAAAGTGCTCCCAAATCGTAATGTGCTTCATAGGGTAATGTTAGAATGGGCTATGAGAAGTGTGGATTGCACTCGTATTATCACAAGAAATAGTCATTGTGCATTGACTAATCCCACAATCTTTATATTTGTTTCATCTTATAAGAATTATGTGCAGCAATTCCCGACGGCGATGTACTCGGCCTCTATCGTGGATAAAGAAATGGACTTTTGCTTCTTGCTCACTAATGAGACAAGAGCACTCCCAAAGTAAAGTCATTCACCCTATGTGCTTTTAAAACTATCAACATCCCCAACCTAATCGACATCCGAATAAGTCAATAAACGATCATCGGTATCAGAAGAACACCAAATGCCATAAGAAAGAGTTCAACTCACGTATTTGATTATATGTTTAAGTTCAAGCAAGTGTGACTCTTTTGGGATGCTTGGTAATGCGTATAAACTCAAACACTAAAGGCGATATGAAGACAACAAACGGTCAGGTAGAGGATACTACTTATCATACTCATATAAAGTGTTTGCCCTACATCTATGCCTAAAGTGTCTTTATTAAGCTTAGTGGAGGAACTTATGGGTGTGCGTAAGTGATTAGCAGAGTCTAAACCAAATTTCTTCACTAAGTCCTTAACATATTTAGATTGAGATATAAATTTCCTATTATGGAGTTGACGCACTTGGAGACCTAGAAATAAAGTAAGTTCACCACACATGCTCATCTCAAATTCACTATTCAACTCTTCCTTAAAAGTGTGAGCATGTGGGGAGCACGTGGATCCAAAGACTATGTCATCCACATAGACTTAGGACGCCAAGATATCACCACCCTCTATCTAAACAAACAACTTGATATCAACTCCCCCTCTCTTGAAGACATGGGCTAAGAGATAAGAAGTTAGCCTTTCGTTCTAAGCACGAGATGGTTGTTTTAAATTATAAAAGGCCTTATTTAGATTAAAAAAGCGTGCCCTGAGTGCTTTAGGTCTTCAAACCCCATTTGTTTGTTTTACGTAAACCTCCTCCTGAAGAATTCCATTAAGGAAGTCCCTCTTGACATCCATTTGGTATAGCTTAACCCGTAGAGGACATGCTATGACGAGTAGTAAGAGGACAGAGTCAAGCCTAGCAATGGGATAGAATGTATCATCAAATTATACACCCTTAATCTGTGTGTAATCTTAAGCGACCAACCTAGACATATTGCGAATAATGGTACCATTATCATCCTTCATGTTCTTGTGTTGCCACTTGGTACCGATCATATTAGTCTTTCTAGTGTAACACCCCGTATTTTTATGATTTTTACATATTGGATTAATTAAATTAAATATGGACAATTAATTGATAATTAATCCGGATTAAAATAAATATTAACTAGCGAGATAAGAGTTAGTAGTTGTTAGTGAGAACTTTATTGAATACTACGAAGCGAATAAAGTAATATATAATTGTGGATATGATTGTGAAATGATATAAATTGTCGCGAGTGAGAAATACGATATTTACAATAATTAAGTCGGGACGCGCGGGTCAGTCGTATCGGGACTAAATTAAAGTAATAGAAGTATATTATTTATAAGTAATCTGAATGGTCATTTCGAGTGCGCCATAGAGTCTGAAAGGGTCGATATAGTCAGAAAAGTCTACCCGTGGATTTAGTTTGGGTCCTGGGGTAATTTTAGGCCTAACCGGCATCCCGGGAGGGCGTTTTGGTAATTTTTGTTTTTGGTGATTAATTAACTACGAAATTAGAAGAAGTAATATGTTAGTTACGTAAGGGATATTAGGGTTATCATTCACAAAATCCAAGGGGGAGTTACAGAGGAAGAGGGAGAGCTAATTCTAGGAGTCTAAAGCGAATAACAACCCTCTTGCACCACCGAGACCACTACCGCATAGATCGAAGAACACAACCATACCAACTACACCAATGGATCAGACCTTCACTTTTAAGGCAAGTGTTTAAACTTTCTTAATTTAAAGCAATAATGTAACCCATGTTAGTGTCAATTCAATCTGAATATAAATATGGTGTTTATTTGATGAAATTGGTGAGTTAGAGTAACTAATTAGAATTTGGACATAATTAGGTTGAAATTTTCATGTATGTAGATTAGGAATCACGAATTTAGAATTCATTATGATGAACGAATCTGAAAATTTTTGTATTCTGTTTCAAAATTTACTAAGATTTATGCATGACTTAATGATCCTAGATTGTTAGAAATCATATAAACATATCAGAACATCGATTATAATTGTTGGATTGGTGTTTGGGATGATTATGTAGAGGTTTCAGTATCATTAATGGTGGGAAAACGTAGTTTCAGGAGGTAGAGGTCGACCAGATCGGTTCATTTTTCTACAGGACCGGATCGGTTCATTGTTCAGCAAATCCGGATCGGTCCATTTTTCAGTAGATTTCTATAAAGGCCGAACCAAACCGATCATTCAGGACCGGATTTGTTCGTTTTCTGGCAAATTTGTTCTACCGTTATTTTGTGACTCCTTATGATATGTTAGTAGTATAAAAGTGGGATTAACTACCTGTGACACCCCGCCTAATTAAATACTGGGCGATCACTCCTTTATTAAATTAAAATCAAGGCGAACAGTTGGTTCATTCTTAGCATCACTGTCGTAAAAATAAACTCTTTTCCAAATTAACACCCTACTTAATTAAGCTAAGTGTCAAAACCATTTTTCAACATTTCAGACCAGTTTTATTTTAAAGAAAATTTATTTATTTAATTAGTAACAACATTTTTCAATAAGTGAGAATCATACAACAATAATCCTGGAACATAATCCGATTACTTTAAACATTCAACATTCAAAGTCCCAACATTTAAAACTTAAAGTAAAACATCCATACTGAAATAAATCCCATAGTAACAGTACTAGAAATAACTGAAATACAGATGTCCCAATAAAACAGATAAATAGTGGAAAGGGCGACACATGCCCAATAAATGAGTATGATAGATGTGGAATCAAGTAAACGAAGTCGTCTATACAAGTGGCCTGCAACTCCCACCTAAGCTGCAGCACGTTCCTTTCAAGTGATCCTAAACAAGACGCCCCTGTGGCTGAGCACCTGTAATACATACATATATATACAAGGGAGAGAAAGAGAAAAAGAAACGGGTCAGAGCCCGTTAGTGTGTTTGATTTAAAATACGTTTAGCAAGTATTTAAATTGATACAGGCCAATGTAACAACATATTAGTGCGACACTCTCTCGAGAAATTCTCACCTCTCTTTTAATGTGCACACCTATCGCACTAACCTCCCCAACGGTTTGTATTATCATTTATCGCACTAACCTTCCCACGGATTTAACTTATCTTAGCTTACTCGTAAGATTCAACATTTACGATTGAATTGTTTAAAAAGGGATATTTCAATTAGTAACCCAAGTTCTCATTTTGACTTTATTAATCAATAAAGTTTTCCAATTTCATATTATACTTTCTCAAACAAGTATTTACAATTAGAGTCATCAACCATGTCCTACATATCAAATCACAGTAGGCAGTTCCAGATTTCAGAATTTCATATATATATTAACTACTCGTATAATATATATATATATTATAACAGCACCCCAAATAAACTATGGTGCGGCATACTCTACTATCCAAAGCCCCATATCACTCATATTAAGGGGAATACATTCGGAATCACTCTCGAATTGTATTAACATACATACACAAACAATATTGAGGCGAAGCATAGATTTCAAGTCTCTAAAAGGATGGCACATGCCTGCGTCTCTTAGGAACGTCTGAACTATTACGTCGATAGCCTGTACCAAGGATATCTATCTTCTAGGGTATGAGTCAATATCCCCCATAAGGCAACATAGGATAAGATCGTCCCAGCGCGGCAACCTCAGGGATAGCAAGTAGCGTGGGCATGATTTTCACACATAGATAGTATATGCATACACAATCATATAACTATACTAATATTACCATATCAATAATGGGTATATTCTCAATTCCCATAATTACGACTTTCATATTTATTTCTCATTATTTAGTTATCACGTATAACCATTCACATCTTATTTTAATTTGAGAAACTTTTCCACTTACTACATAACGCTCATGGATTCTATCCTCCCAAGTATAAAATTCAGTAGGTATACACATTTGTCCCAAAGTAACTCTCTTACGTGTCTCTCTCTTTAAATCATAAATTCACCGACCCTTATGTAATTATCCCAAAATACAATCTTTACCCGACATCAAGGGTCCCAAAATCTATTCACATGTCCTACTGGTCTTCCCTATCTCCCAAAATATTTAATTGAGGATGTCCAAGAATTATCTCACGATAAATTTAATTTAACTCATTTAAAAAAAAAGAATAGGAGTCTGCCAGGAGGGGTCGATCGATCGAGGTCTGGGGCTCGATCGATCGAACCTTCGATCGATCGAAGCTCTGGGCTCGAACGATCGATCAAGCAGGTCTGCGAAATCTGCAGAATTGCAGTTACGGGTTTCATCTCCAAACTTACACCAATTCCATATTTTCTAATCCCAATCGCCCCAGAATTGATACTACTAACCTTATATCATCATATCAGGTATTTTCAACGTAAAACATGTCAATTTACATCACTAAACGTGGATTAATAATGCCATAATTCATTTAAAACTCAAGAACCCTAAGAATCTCTAAATCATGTTTCTAATTTGTTTTATCCCAGAATTTCCTTCTTATAATCATCAAAATTTGTTTGTTAATTTCCTCTACATGGCAAGGGTTTCCAGAATCATCATATAAACCAATACTACATGGATTTTCCTATCACAAATTGGGTTTTCTTCCATATATTTCATTCCTAAACATTCCTAAACTAATATGGAAATTGCACCAACGAAATAAGCAAGATAAACACTTGCCTGGGATTTTCGACGTTCTGATTTGCAGATGTTTTTGGTGTGGTTGCGTAGCCCGTTGCGCGATCTACGCGTTGGTGGTGGTTGTGGTGCAAACAGATGACTTATGGGGCCTTGGATTACCTTGGAAGCTTTCTTATTCCCTCTCCTATGGCCGTCACTTGTGTTTGAGTTTTCTAACCCTAGCTGACTAACCTAAATGGCTGATATATGTTTCTGATTTTCGTGGGTTTAATTGCCCAAAAAGGTGAAATGTCCAAAACGCCCTCCCGGGGTACCAATTAGGCCTAAAAACGCCCCGAGACCCAAACTAAACCCCCGGGTACACTTTTCTGACTATCTCGACCCTTCCGGACGCGTTGGCGCACTCAAAATGACCATACGGACAACTTATAAACTATTCACTTTTTATTTATCAATAATTAGTCCCGACGCGACACGGGCGCGTCCCGACTCAAATTTCCAAAATTATCATTTTATTCTCTCGTGACATTCAATATAACCAATATTACATATTACTTTGCTCATTAGTAATATTCAACAAATTTCCCATAATTACTAACTCTCGTCACGTTAATAATTATAACATAATTAATTTCCGGATTTTTATTAAATAATTCACTCACATTAAATTTAATAAATCCCCAAAATTAATATAGCATAAAAATACGGGGTATTACACTACTGTAAAAGATACTTGGGATTATGAATCTCTTAACATGAGGTATGATAGAGAAAACAATCGTAATTAAATAATATCGGGGGTATAGTGAGAGGTATACCGCATACGAATATGTATTTAGGTTGTGTATACCTACTAATTGGAATAGGTTGCGTGAATACCTACATGATTGATTTACTATGTGTATAGCATACCTATGCGGCTTGCTATCGCGGGAGGTTATTTAGGAAAGGGGGCAGTCTTATCCTGATGAGCCCAATTGGGGGGATTTTAGATTTGGTACCTAAGAACATGGAACCTAGGTACAGGCTATCTATGAGAATGATAGTGATGACGGTCATATGGATGCGTAGGTATGTGCATAACCCATATACTTGGAACCATGCTCGCCTACAATACGTGTGATTTGTATTTGGATGGTTCGTGAGTGATTCTGAATCATTAGTCCTTACTTGGTACGAGATGTACCGGGACTTGATAACATGAGTATGCATGCACCGCAGCTGAGTCTAGTGGTGCGATTTTAGTATATATATAATAATATTGTGATAGTTATATATATATGCTTGTATTATTATCTATTGTGTGATTATTGTAGATAAAGAAGATGATGAATTCTTAAACAACTTTTGTGAAACTTATATTCGGGGTAGTATATATAAGAACAATGCCTAGTAATAGTGCAGGGGGACTTCGGGATATTATTACGGATGATAGAAAGATAGTTTATATCTACAAACTATTTAGATTAGAATTATTGTCTAGAGTAGTTTAGCAGTATGTTAGGCGTGCACATTAGTTGAGAGGTGAGAATCTCAAGTGAGTGTGCAAAAATCTAACAAGTGTCTTATATTTGCTTTACAGCATCTTTAAATTACTTGCTAAATTATTTTAAAACCTTTTACACTCGAGCTCTGACCCGTCTCTTCCAAAAATCCCTTTTCTTGCGTATTCTTTTAGGTACCCATCCACATGGACACCAAGGTTAGACCATTGGATATTTTGACGTGCTGCAGCTATTGTGGAAGTCACAGGTCCTCGCATTTAGACGCCTCTACTTCTATCTTTTTTGTTCTAGTATTTAGACTTCTCAGTTAGGGCATGTGTCGCCCATTCTCAGTTTATTTATGCCAGGGGAACATTGTACTTATTCATTTCAGTATTTCCATTTCAGTTGGATCTATTATTATTGGTTTGGATTTAATTTGACTGGGACGATTATTCCAGTTTATTATATTTAGTTGGATGATGTTTATCCCTTAGTTATTTATGCATAAAAATGGGGAATGTTTTAATAGTTTAAATTAATGGATTTAAAATACTTCAATAAAATATTTTGACACTACCTTAATTAATTATTAGGTGGTTAAAATGAATAATGTTTTTCGACAATGATGCTAAGAATGAACCAACCGGATATTATGTTTTAAATTTTATAAAGGACTGGACACCCGATATTTAATTGGGTGGGGAGTCACATCTAGGTCATGGGACTAATTCTCGAGAATCGTTCTTTCGAAATTGAAGCAATTCTTATTGCATAACTCATATCCAATCCCCATCCTTGAATGCTTCTTTCACATTCCTGGGCTCTATTGTTGAAGTGTATCAAAAGTATCTAACCACATTCCTTAGTTGAGCGCGAGTCTTGACACCTAGTGTAGGATCACTAAGTATGTCGGTAGGGTCATGACTCTTTCTAACCTAAAATAGTGGATCCTCTATACCAAGAGCGAGATCCACTATGGTAGTGTGGGGAATAATGAGAAGGTCAGCAAGGGGTGCATTGCTCTCACACGCAAGACCATGATTAATAAACGTAGTCATCGCATCATCTCTAATTATAACGTTTATCGATTCCATGAGCTTAGATATTTTAAGGTTAATGTTGATGTAAAAAATTAGACCACTCTAATAATTCAATCACAGGTAAATAAATGAGACAAAAGATTTTAAAGTGGTTCAGCCTTATAAGAATGGCCTACGTCCACTGTTGTTTTATTGCTGAGTGTTTGGGAATTCTCAATTACAAGAAATTTCGTTCTGGATCCCAAAGTTTGGATTCAGGATTCGATCCCTCACAATGAGGATTGTACAGTGTATTTATAGCCCTGAGGCTGTAATGTGAAAGGGTAATACATTTAATGATATACATATGAAAGGGTAATACATTTAATGCCCTCTTTGCTTATGCGTCTGAATGATAAGCATTTAATGAACCAGTTGAACTGTTGGTTATCCAGCGATTAATGCTTTGTTCGAGATGCAGCTCGGACCGCCTGAGCTTCTCGGTGCTAATGAGTTCCTCGGAGAGGTCCTGTTCCTCGGAGCATAAGAGTTCCTCGGAGAGTTCTTGTTCCTCGGTGCATAAGAGTTCCTCGGATCGTATGATCATCTCAGAATTGCTTGTTGTTGCCATGTAGATAGCCACATGTCCTCATATGGTTGGTCCAAGTCAGCAGACTAAATTTGGTATCAACAGAAGCCCCCGATGTTTCATAGTTCAAAATTTGAGGAGTATGGAACATTATTTCTCGGAATACGGTAGCTTTAAATAGTTCTTCCTGATTTTTAGGATCACCTCCCTTGTATTTATTTCTCCATCTCAATTCGTAGAATCATGCTTTTTGGACTTTCCTGCTCGCTTCGTTTCCCGCGTCACTTTTTGCCTTTTTAGCCGCTGTTGTTCGCTTTGATTCCCGCGCCAATATTTAATGCCTTTTTAGCCGCCGGTAACGTAACTGTCCTTTTTATCATCATTACTTCGCCAGTTCCCAAGGCAAGGTATTTAAACTTCACAGAGACTTCCATCGTCTTCTATCTTTTCAAATTTTCATCTTACAGTTTTTCATCGTCTTCTACTCTCTTGTGTACTCATATCTTCCATCGTCCGTCGTCATCAGCTCTACTCTTTTCCTATAAGATCTTCTTCCTTCATCTTTATTTCTTTATTCACCATGGTTTATCCTGTTGAGTCTCTTGAGAAATTTCGTTCTGATTTTTCCATTCCCTCTTGGGTCGTCTTGGAAGAGCTTTCTGAGCCTTCCAACTATTTCAATTTGGCTGAGGGACATTGGTTCCCCAGTCTCTTTTTTGCTGAGTGTGGATTTTCGTTTCCACCAAATCCTCTGTGTATGGAATTTTGTCAGTACTTTGATGTTGTTCCTACACGAATAGCCCCCAACACATGGAGAATAGTTAATGGGGTGCATAAATTAAATCAAGTGCATAGAACTCGTTTAGGAATTCCAGAAATCATGTACTGCTATAGATGGCCAGTTAATGATAATATTTATTATTTGAAAACTAGGTTTATAAATAGGGCCTTAGTAGTCAATCTCCCTAATGCCAACAGGGATTATTCTGAACATGGGGTTGTTGTAAAAAATTGGCAACACCCTCATTTAACCGAAGATGAAGTTTACCAGGGTCCCAGATGTCCTCCTTATGGCAATGGGATAGGTTATTTTTATTTATCTTGAAATCGTATTTGTTTTGTGTTTGATAAAATGTGTTACTGATAACAATGTCTGTTTATTTGCAGTTGATAGCAAGAGAAAGTGCCCAAAAGAAACAGATGTCAATATAAGGCATTTGGGACCTATCTGGGGTCTACACAAAAGGTTTGCTGACGAGCAAATTCGATCAGCCTCTTATCTGCTCCAACACAAGAGCTATACTTCTTTCACTGCTCGTCCAGTGATCAGTGAAGCAGAGCCAATACCACCCTCTGCAAGTTCTTCACCAGAATCTCACGTTCCGTTGAGCGAAAAGATGAAGAAGAGAAAGACTCCTGCTCTGTTTGAGAAAACTGCCTCCGGTTCTGGGGAGGTAAAAAGGGTCAAGATTGATGTCCCAAAGGAGGGGACAAAGAAGACTGGTGTAGTTCCTTCAACTGCTCCTGCTAAAGTCTCCGAGAAGGTTGCTGACAAGCCCGCAGTGGCTCCGAGCAGCTCTGCTGCTCTTGGAAAGGTGATTGTGATATCACCGACCAAGGATTCTTCTTTGGTTGTACCTGTTCCCCCGAGGAGACTGAAGAAAAGCTCCTCGGTTAATTTGGCTGACGCCACCATTCAGCCCCCTGCTGTTGGGACTAAGGTTCCCACATCTGTTCCCCCGAGCTCTGACATGAGCTCGGTAAAGTCCTTGACCATTCTCGAGGTGCAAGGTAATGAAGATAACCTTACTCGGGATATGGTTACTTCTTTGGCTGCTCGTCATCTTGCTTCAGTAAGTACCTTTACTTTGAACTTTTCATATTTTCCTTTGTTATTTCTCATATCTGTTTCTGACTTTGCTTTCTTTTTCTGTTTACAGTTGACGAGATGCTTCAACATAATCCTCAAGAAGAATGAAGCAATCAAGGCTTCTTGCTCCTCGTCCAGTATGGAGGGAGCTCTGGAAGAAGCTAATAAGTCCTTGGAGGAATCTCTCCAGAAGTACACTACTGATAAGGCAGTCTGGGAGAATAAACTTGCTTCCTCCAAGGAGGAGAAAACTCGGGTTGCTGAGGCCTCCAGGGATTTAGAGGAGAAAGTGAATGCCTTGGAGAAGGCTAATAAAGAGCTTGATGTGAAGCTCAAGGCTGCAGAGGAGTTTGAAACTAAACTCAAGGATGCTGAGGAGAGGTTGTTCCAACTCCAGGAAGTAAATCGGCAGAAGGAGGAAGCTGAACAAAAATTGAAAGCTGCTGATGTTTTGCTGTCCGAGAAGCTCGCCTTGGAGAAGGCCAAAAGGAAAGCTGCCGTGAAAAAGTCCTTCAGCTCTGGCTGGGGCAAAGGTTGGGATAAGGGATGTGCTTCCATGGTCTCTCAAGTGGGTTATGGCAGTGTAAAGTATTTCAGGGACGAATGGGTTGCTGCCCTTCAGGAATTGAAGGTCGACGAGTCATCCGAACTCTTCCAAAGACACATCCCTGGTCCCCCTCCTACTCCAGAAGAATTAGAAGAGGACGAAGCTACCTCTGAAGAATCTTCAATAGTAATGGGAGAGAATGCCCTAACCAGTCAACATGATGTCGAGCAAGGAGATTCTTCTTCCGAGCAACAGTTGGTGCTCTCCGAGCAAGTCACAATTCCCTCCGAGCAACCTGCCTCCTCTTCCCATCCTCCCGAGAAGGTTTTGGGAGATAAGGAAAAGGTGTAGTGTTGTTCGATTTTCTCTTTCTATTTTTCTTCTTTGTCAAGTGTAACCAAGATCTTTGTAACTCTGCACTATGATCTAATAAAATTTGAGTTTTCCCCTCTATACGATTGTTTCTTTTCTATTTGTACTTTGTCTTGATCTTCTTTTTGATGATTGTCTTTTCTTTCTCTGCTAGTTTCTGGTCAGGATGGATATGCTATCTGCCAATGATAAAAAACTGATGCAGCAATGTAATGAATATTATAAGGCTGGTCACACAGACCTGAGTGCATCAGAAGTTGCCGACATCCTTGGTCATGATGCTTCAGAACAGGCAGTCGAAGCTTATCAGTACCTGAAGTGCTTACTTGACCGAGTTGTGGCCAATAATGTGGCTTACTATGAAATGATCGAGGATCTTCAATGTACCCTAGAAGACCTTCAGAATCAGTACAAGGAATCAACTGCCCTGTTGCATGAAGAGTATGAGAAGAGGTATCAGCAGCTTTCTGCTGAGAAGGGCTACGAGAAGCTCATCGTTGGGTACGATGTCAGGGATAGAACCCTAAAGGGTGAAGTTGAAGCATGTAGACAGATTGTCGAGCTGTTGGAGCAAGATAATAACAATTTACAGAAAGAGCTAGCACAGTTGAAGTCTGCAGCCTCTTCTTCAACAACTGTAATCCCAGTGACTGACGAGGGATTTTCATTTTTAGAGGTTGAGAATGTCAAATTGAGGCAAGATTTGGACACCTTGAGGAGGTCGGGCACTTCCACATCTCCTCGGGGACGAGCAAGAGCTTCTCGGGGTCGAGGAAGAGCAGTTCGGGTTCTTATCGAGGAACAGAGGACAGCATCTACCTTAGAGAATCAGGCCTTCCAACTAAAGGCGAAGAACCAGGCGTTATCTGATATGTCAAAGAAGATTCGAGATTTAGAAAAATAACTCTCTGCAAAGATATCAGTGTTGGAGACTAATGATCTTTTTATCAAAAGTCTCCACAAGAAGCTTGAGAGGCTAACGTATCAATTCCACAAACAGCCCAGGGAATTCTGGATGGCTGGATACAACGAAGCATTATTCCACTTGGATAATCGTATCCAGAATGCCAATAATGAGGGCTACAAACAAGGCTGGCTGAATGCCTTAGGCGTGTTAAAGCTCGAACAAGGACATTATCTGTGGGCCTACCATGATCCCGGGGTGCTCGACTTGCCTGTGCCACTGTACAATCTGGACATGGAATGGATCCCAGCTCGTGCCATTCCTCGGAGTTTAATTGCAAAATACCTCGGTGACTACAATCTTCATTCTCAAATCGAGGTATCTCATCCCGAGCATCTATTAGATCGACCTTCTGTGATGAACTTCAGGATGCTGAAGGATTTGAACTTCATCAATTCTCCTCAGTCTTTCAATGATCCACCAGCTGGCGAGGAACCTGTATCGAAAGCTGAGGGGAAAAGACCAATAGAATAGGAATTTTTAATGTAACCGTTAGTATACATATCAATGTAATTTTCATTTTATCATCAATGTAACTTGTAATTTATTTCGAATTTAATAAAAACTTTCATTATTGCTTGCAAATCTTAATTGCTATTGTCTTGTAAATTCCAAACATCTTACATTTATGCATATCTGTTAAAAAGATAATAATAGTGTTGTTCATCGACCAACTTAGTAGAAAAGTTACAAGTATCAGTAACGTTGCTCGATAATAAAGTAATAAGTATAAAAATGTTTAAAATTTTTCCAACCAACCAAGGTTGTTAAATTGTGTTCGTCGACTAGTTATAATTAGTGAGAGTTTATCCCCGACTAACCATACTTGGTAAATTTTTGTCTTTTTCATAAAATGTGTCAATAAATTCTCCTCATCGACCAACTAAGTTGGTACAGTTTGGAATATTTTCTCCTCGTCGACCAACTATGTTGGTACAGTTTGGAATATATTCTCCTCGTCGACCAACTAAGTTGGTACAGTTTGGAATATTTTCTCCTCGTCGACCAACTAAGTTGGTACAGTTTGGAATATTTTCTCCTCGTCGACCAACTAAGTTGGTACAGTTTGGAATATTTTCTCCTCGTCGATCAACTAAGTTGGTACAGTTTGGAATATTTTGTTGAGTAGTCTGCCGAGCTTTGCCGAGTAGTGCATAGCACTAGTATTCCCCGAAAAAATTTCAATAAACAGAGAAACTTGCAGAATATTTTCATTTTATTCATACTGATGGAAACTTTGTTACATATACATCACTGATAATACTTGCGCAGATGCTCTGCATTCCATGCATTCTTAAACTCTTCGCCTTCTAAAGTTGCTATTCGATAGGTTCCTGGTCGAGCAACTTCTGTAACTCGGTATGGTCCATGCCAGTTTGCTTCCAGTTTATTATGCTTTTGGATTACTTTCTTCAACACATAGTCTCCTTCTTTCAGGTCGCATTTCTTCACCCTCTTGTTTTAGAACAAAGTTGTTCGCTGCTGGTAAGCAGCATTTCTAATGGTTGCTTCTTCTTTAACTTCCTCGAGCATGTTTAAATCCAGTCTTCTCATTAAGTCGCTGACAGTGGAATTGAAATTCAGTACCCTGTGTGTTGGGAGGCCCAACTCTGCAGGTATGACAGCTTCACTTCCAAACGCCAGCATGTATGGTGATTCTCCAGTTGCTACTCGGGGAGTAGTTCGGTAAGCCCAAAGTACTGATTGTAGCTCGTTGATCCAGTTTGCTTTCGCACCATCCAATCTTTTCTTCAAACCGTTCAGCAGCGTCCTGTTTGTCACTTCAGTTTGACCATTGCTTTGAGGATGGCCTGGTGCTGAGTGGACCTTCAAAATATTTGACTGATGACAATAGGCGGCAAACTCTTCATTATCAAATTGTGTCCCATGGTCTGTGATGAAGGCATGAGGGAGACCATATCGGCAAATGATGTTCTTCCAAACAAATTGGTACACCTTCTCGTATGTCATATCAATGAGTGGCTCAGCTTCTACCCACTTAGTAAAATAATCCACTGCGACGACGAGGTACTTGAACCTTCCTCGGGTCGTTGGCAGTGGTCCAACCAAATCAATTCTCCACATGTCAAATGGCCAAGGGGAAGTTATGGGTGACAACAATGCTTGTGGAGTTCTTCGGATGGAGGAAAAGCGTTGGCACTTGTCACATTTCTTGGCGTAGGCTATACAATCTGCCCTCATCGTCGGCCAGTAGTATCCCTGCGTCATCACCCTTTGTAAAAGTGTCCGACCTGCTACATGTGCTCCACAAGACCCTTCATGGATCTCTTCAATCAAATCTTTCACCTCGATGGTATGTACACATCTTTGCAAACCTGCCATAATTCCTCGTCTATATAAAACACCATTAGTTAATACATACCGAGCAGCTTTAAACTTCAATTTCTTGGCTGCAAGCTTGTCAATTGGCAATTCTCCCTCCTCGATATATACCCTGATGGGATCCATCCAAGATGGTCCTAAATCAAGGGTGATAAAATTCATCTTCAGATCTTCATCTATACTCCGACCAGCTAACACTTCAATTGGAATTGTTCGTCGTATCTCGGTGCGAGTAGCTGATGCTAGTCGAGCTAGGGCGTCTGCTCTCGCATTCTCCATTCTTGGTACTCTGACCAGCTGAATAGCGGCAAATTCTGACAACAACTCCTTTTCCTTTGCATGATATCTGATCATTAATTCTCCTCTAACTTCATATACCCCCATCATTTAGTTTACAATCAGTTGAGAGTCACTGAAGATCATAACTTGCTGCGCCTCCATAACTTTTGCCAAATTAAATCCTGCAATCATGGCCTCATATTAAGCCTCATTGTTGGAAGCTTTGAATTGGAAACGCAAAGCGTATTCCATGTCGACCTCGTCTGGAGTGCTCAAAACTATCCCCGCGCCACATCCTGCAGTGCAAGATGAGCCATCTACATATAGCCTCCATATAGATAACTCATCTTCAAATTTTTGATCAGTTAGAGTTCCTCGATGAAATATTTGCTACTTCTTTTCATCCTCCCCGGATTTTTCTCACTCCTCATCGATCATCTTTTCTTGCCCTTTTACCAACCGAGGTTGGTCTGAGCTCGAATTTAATGATCCTGTAACATCCACTTGCCCTTTTACCAACCGGAGTCGGTCTGAGCCAATGTTTATCGATCCTGTAACATTCACAGGTTGATCAGCGAGCAACTTCTGCTCCTCGGGGGTATCAGGATAGGTGAACTCCGCTATGAAATCTGCTACAGCTTGCCCTTTTAGTGATCACCTTGGTTCATAGATTATATCATATTCTCCGAGCTCTATTACCCAGTACATCAATCTCCCTGATTTCTCTGGTTTATGAAGGGCTTGTCTCAATGGCACATCGGTGTATACTACTATAGTATGAGCCTGGAAGTACGGCCTCATTCTCCTACTCGCCTCAATTAGCGCCAGTGCCAATTTCTCCAGCCTTGAATATCTGATCTCTGCTCCTCGGAAGGCCTTACTCGTGTAGTAAATTGGCTTTTATACTCCATTCTCCACTCCCATTAATGCCGAGCTAACTGCATTCTCGGATACTGCAAGGTACAAATACATTTTTTCTCCCATCACCGGCCTGGACAACAGTGGAGGTGTTCCCAAGTATTTCTTCAAGTCTTGAAAGGCCTTCTCACAATCATCATTCCACTCAAAAGTTTTTCGGAGTGTCTTGAAGAATGGGAGACATCTATCAGTTGCTCGTGACACAAATATGTTAAGTGCTGCTACTCGTCCTGTGAGACTCTGTACTTCCTTCTTCGTTGTTGGAGATCGCAGCCCTAATAAAGCTTTGATCTTTTCAGGATTTGCTTCAATGCCTCGTTGATTTACAATGTACCCGAGGAACATGCCTTCTCGTACACCAAAGACGCACTTCATCGGTGTTGATACCAAAATTAATGTGCTGATGTGGACGAATAAGATGAAGACACGTGTCAATCTACATGGCGCAATAGCAACGAGGAAGATCATTTCCCGACCAACCGTGCTTCCTTCCGGACAACGAGAATACACCGAGAAACCCTATCACACCGAGGAACTCTATCATCCCGAGATACTCTAAGTACTCCGAGGAACTCTTGATCAACAAGCAACTAAGGCGGTCCGAACTGCATCTCGGCCGTATCATTAATTACCAGACGGACAACTGTTCAACTATTCATTATATTCTTGACGCACACGCTGCATTAAATGTATTACCCTTTCATATGTATATCATTTAATGTATTGGACCTTTCATGTACAGCCTAAAGGCTATAAATACCTTGTATCATCCTCAATTCAAGGGGACCGGAATTTCTTGAGAGAATTTGTAATCAAGAATTCCACAAACACTCAGCAATAACATAACAGTGGACGTAGGCTTTATTCCTAGCCGAACCACTTTAAAAATCTTTGTCTTATTTATTAATCTGTGATTGAAAAATTAGAGCGATCTAGTTTTTTACATCAACAGATTGGCGCCGTCTGTGGGAATCGACTGTTATTATCGTTTTTCATAAAAGTCATTTATCACCAATGGCAGATAATCCAGAATCCAGTAATCGAAATGTTGGAAATACTGGAAATCATCCAAATCCATCTGCATCCCCAGATCTGGCTGGAATTATGACGAATCTGGCTCAAGGACAAACCGCCATGCAAGAATCTATGAGGCAACTCATTCAAACTCTTCAAGGCGGTGCACCTACCTATTCAGGGCAAAGGAGTGATCATAGGCAATCGCAATCTAGACGTACTGGGTCATATCGCAATGAGGAGTCTAATGATTTTTCTTATCAACCTGGGCGAACTTCATCGATACGGGCTTCGGATACAGATCAACGTATCACTTTCTCTCCGGAGAGAACTAGCGCTTTGGAAAGGTTAAGTAGAGTGTCTCCTTTCAGTCGGTTAGGACCAAGGAGGAACATGAGTCCACCTAGGGCTCCATCAAGAAGTTTTCGACCACCACCAGGTTTGAGAGAAGGATCTGCGCAATCGCGACCAACCACTCGTCGAGATAAATCTCAGGAAGCTACGTCAGAGCAATCAGTTGCTCGGACTAAGCGGCCCGAGGAAGGGAATGAAGCATGGAAAGGTTCCATTCAACGGTTGGAGGATAGACTGGGAGAAATGGCTAAGGCGAGAAACCCCTTACAGAGAACTTTTGTTCAAGGAACACCTTTTGTGCAAGCCATTGTGGATTTCCCTACACCGTCGAAATTCAAAGCACCCGTAGTGACTCCCAAGTACGATGGAAAGACAGATCCCGTACTTCATATAGAACAGTACCAAGCTGCTGCAGATATCTACGCTGTCCCCGACGAGATGAGGTGTAGAGCATTCTCGGGAACTCTTACCGGATCTGCACAGATATGGTACAATAATCTTCCTCGGGGTAAGATTTCAACTTTTGTTCAGTTAGCCGAGCTGTTTATTGGCAATTTTTGTTTTGGAGCAAAGCCGGTAAAGCGAGTAGCACACTTGCTAAGTGTTAGACAAAAATCAGGTGAAAGTACTAGAGATTACATAACTCGTTTCAATAACGAAAAGTTGGAAGTCATAGATTATGAAGAAAAGACAGCAATCACTGCTCTGATGAGTGGTTTGCTGCCTAACAAGCTGTATTACACTTTGGCCAAAGATCCACCTAAAAATATGTCGGAGTTGATGGCAAAGGCGGCCAAAATCATGAATGCCGAGGAGGCTATGGCTGCGAAGAAGAATATGGATAAAGAAGTTAAAGTGGAGGTCGACAATTCTAAGAAGAAAGATCAGAAAAGTAATGGTGGTGACAAATATTCCAAGAATAACAGGATGAAGTTGGAAGCCCTAAAGAAGTATGATAATTATACTCCATTGAAAGTGGGTATTAATCATGTTTTAGAAGAAATCAGGAATAACGAGGAAATCAAATGGCTAGAGAAACTGAAGACAGATCCCGACCTGAGGAATAAGACCAAATATTGCGAGTTTCACAAAGATCATGGCCATATGACCAAAAATTGTATAGCCCTTCAGAACGAGATTGAAACACTCATCCGAAGAGGAAAATTATCATGAGAGGAAGAATGATGATAGAACTAGAGAGAGATCTAGATCTCCTCGTCGTGCAGAGGAGAAAAAGAGGAGGGACCATGAAGAGGATCCAGATGATGACCCCGATCTTCCCAAAAAGCCAAGGAAACCTGAACGAGAGGTATTTTCCATACGTTTTGGGTCATTTGATTGTAATGTTATTATAGGAGGAGATGCAGGAGGAGGAGACCTTATTGCAGAAAGAAAAGCTTATCTCGGAGAGGCTCAAGCTTGTTCATACATTCAGCGAATAAACCTGGCCGAGGATGATCGTCCGAGGAAGGTAAACAAAGAGAAGCTAGTGATTGGTTTTTCAAAAAACGACCTGGCAGGTGTTCTCTACCCTCATGATGATCCTCTGGTGATCAAAATGAGGATGAAGGATGTGGTCATTTCAAGGGTGTTAGTAGACAATGGTAGTTCGGCAGACATCATGTATTATTCATGCTTTGATAGCTTGAATTTAAAATTATCTCAATTAGAACCTTATCACAGACCCCTTCTGGGTTTTGCTGGCGAGAAAGTTTTTCCACTTGGGACGATCAAGTTGGACATACTCATTGGAACTTGGCCTGCTTGTCGAACAGAAAGAATACGCTTTTTTGTAATGGATAAAAATGTGCAGTCCGCCTACAACATCATCATGGGAAGAGTTGGATTGAAGAAGTTTGAAGCAGTTCCATCTACGGTTCATCAGTGTTTGAAATTCCCAACGAATTTTGGAGTAGGAATTATGAAAGGTGATCAAAAAGTAGCTCGGGAATGCTATTATTCGTCCGCCGAGCAAGAGGAACTTGAAGAATTACAGAAAAAGACTACTACTTACCAAGTGGAGGAAGGCACAGAAATTGAAACTCTTGACCCTAGGGATGAATCTCAACTCGTAAAAGGACAGGTTGTGGAATCTACATAAATTGTTATCCTGGACGACGAGCATCCTGAACGAATAACTCAGATAGGGTCGTCGTTGGATTTTTCAATAAAACAGGAGTTGATAACTTTCTTGAGAAACAGGAAGAATACTTTTGCTTGGAGTCATGAAGACATGCCAGGAATAGATCCAAACTTCTTATGTCATGAACTCAATGTGAATAAGGAGATCAAACCTGTGAAGCAAAGAAGAAGAGTGTTTAGTCCCGAGAAGAACCAGGCCATACAAGAGGAGGTCGAGAAACTCCAGAAAGCCCAATTCATTGAAGACGTGAAATATCCAGATTGGTTGGCGAATGTGGTGATGGTAAAGAAGAAGAACAACAAATGGAGAATGTGTGTTGATTTTACTGATCTCAACAAGGCATGTCCAAAAGATCATTTTCCATTGCCCAGAATTGATCAACTAGTGGATGCTACTTCGGGACACGAGCTACTCAGCTTCATGGATGCTTATTCTGGCTATAACCAAATCAAAATGAAACCTGAAGACAGGGAAAGTACTTCTTTTATTACCCCGAGGGGAACTTATTATTATAATGTTATGCCTTTTGGTTTAAAAAATGCAGGTGCAACATATCAGCGGTTGATGAACAAGGTATTCACCGAACAAATCAGCCGCAATATGGAGGTCTATGTCGACGACATGCTCACCAAAAGCAAGAGAGCTGCAGATCATTTGGTTGACCTGAGTCAAACTTTTGATCAACTGGATAAATACCAGATGAAGCTTAACCCGACAAAATGTACCTTTGGAGTACGAGAAGGAATGTTCCTCGGATACATCGTCAACCAACGAGGTATTGAGGCAAATCCAGAAAAGATCAAAGCTCTTTTAGGGCTGCGATCCCCGACGACGAAGAAAGAAGTGCAAAGTCTTACCGGACGAGTTGCAGCACTCAACAGATTTGTATCCCGAGCAACTGACAAATGCCTCCCATTCTTCAAAACACTACTAAAAAGTTTTGAGTGGACTGATGAATGTGAGAAAGCCTTTCAAGATCTGAAGAAGTATTTGGGAGCCCCACCATTGTTGTCTAGGCCAATAACTGGAGAGAAGCTGTACTTGTATTTGGCAGTATCAGAAAATGCAGTTAGCTCGGCGTTGATCAGATTGGAGAATGGAGTCCAGAAGCCAATTTATTACACAAGCAAGGCCTTCCGAGGTGCGAAAATCAGATACCCAAAGCTGGAAAAATTGGCACTGGCATTAATTGAAGCAAGTAGAAGAATGAGACCATACTTCCAGGCCCATACCATCATTGTGTATACCGACATGCCGTTAAGACAAGCCCTTCACAAGCCAGAAAAATCAGGAAGATTGATGTACTGGGCAATAGAGCTCGGTGAATATGATATTGTGTATGAACCCAGATCATCATTGAAAGGGCAAGCCGTGGCAGATTTTATAGCAGAGTTCACATACCCTGATACCCCCGAGGAGCAAAAGATGCTTGCTGACCTACCTGTGGACGATACAGGATCGACAGACACAGATCCAAACCAACCAAGGTTGGTAAAAGGACTTGTGGATGTAGAAAAATCATCATATTCAAACCCCGACCAACTCCGGTTGGTAGAGGGGCGCGAACAAATGACCAACGAGGAACGAAGGATACCCGGGGATGATGAAAGAAAACAGATGATATTTCACCGAGGAACTCTAACAGATAAGAAATTTGAAGACAAGTTACATACATGGAGATTATATGTAGATGGATCATCTTGCACGGCTGGTTGTGGAGCAGGGATTGTTTTAAATTCTCCAGATGATATTGACATGGAGTACGCCTTGAGATTCCAATTCAAAGCTTCCAATAATGAGGCTGAATATGAGGCTATGATAGCAGGTTTTCATTTGGCGAAAGTTATGGAGGCACGTCAAGTAATTGTTTTCAGTGATTCTCAGTTAATTGTGAATCAAATGATGGGAATATATGCAGTAAAGGGAGAGTTAATGGTGAAGTACCATGCAAAAGTGATGGAATTATTGAAAGAATTTGATGCTATTCAATTGGTGAGGATACCGAGAATGGAGAATGCTAGAGAAGACGCATTGGCCCGACTAGCGTCAGCTACGCGCACCGAGCTGCGAAGAACAATACCAATTGAAGTACTAGAAAGTCGGAGCATAGAAGAAGATCTGACGGTGAAGATTATTACCCTTGATTTAGGACCATCTTGGATGGATCCTATCAGAGCATACATTGAAGAAGGAGTACTACCGGAGGACAAACTAGCTGCCAAGAAATTGAAGTATAAAGTTGCTCGGTATGTGTTAACTAATGGTGTTTTGTATAGACGAGGAATTATGGCAGGTTTGCAGAGATGTGTGCATCCATCAGAAGTCAAAGAATTGATTGAAGAAATCCATGAAGGATCTTGTGGAGCTCATGTAGCAGGTCGGACCCTACTGCAAAGGGTGATGACACAGGGATACTACTGGCCGACGATGAGAGCTGATTGTATAGCCTATGCTAAGAAGTGTGACAAGTGCCAACGTTTTTCTTCCATCCGAAGAACTCCGCAGGCATTGTTGACACCCATAACATCACCTTGGCCATTTGCCATGTGGGGGATTGATCTGGTTGGACCACTGCCGACGACCCGAGGAAGGTTCAAGTATCTCGTCGTGGCAGTAGACTATTTTACTAAATGGGTGGAAGCTGAACCACTAATTGATATGACGTACGAGAAGGTGTATCAGTTCATATGGAAGAGTATCATTTGTCGGTATGGTCTCCCCCACACTTTCATCACAGACCATGGAACGCAATTTGATAATGAAGAATTTGCTGCCTATTGTCATCAGTCAAACGTCTTGAAGTTTCATTCAGCACCAGGCCATCCCCAAAGCAATGGGCAGACTGAAGTGACGAACAGAACATTACTAAATGGGTTGAAGAAGAGGTTAAGTGAGGCTAAAGCAAATTGGATTAATGAGCTACAGTCAGTTTTGTGGGCTTACCGAACAACTCCCCGAGCAGCAACAGGAGAATCACCATATATGCTAGCATTTGGAAGTGAGGCTATGATACCTGCCGAGTTGGGCCTACCAACACATAGGGTGTTAAATTTCAATTCTCCGATCAGTGATCTGATGAGAAGGATGGATTTGGATATGCTCGAGGAAGTCAGAGAAGAGGCAGCCATTAGGAATGCTGCTTATCAACAACGAACAGCTCTGTTTTACAACAAAAGGGTAAAGAAATGTGATTTAAAAGAAGGGGATTATGTGCTAAAGAAGGTCATTCAGAAGCAGAATAAACTGAAAGCAAACTGGCATGGACCTTACCGAGTTACAGAAGTTGTTCGACCAGGAACTTACAGAATAGCAACTCTAGAAGGAGAGGAATTTAAAAATGCATGGAATGCTGAACACCTGCGCAAGTATTATCAATGATGTCAAATGTAAAGCATTTCTTTCATTATGAATAAAACGAAGATGTTTCACCATTTTTCTTTCTGGATGAAAGTTTTTTGGGGAATACTAGTGTAATACACTACACAACAAAAGTGCTATAAGTAGCCAACCTCCTTTGGTTAGGAGGACATGCTCTAAGGAGCCAAAAAATACAGCTCTACGGAGCGAAAGTGCTCTAAGGAGCCAACCTCCTTTGGTTAGGAGGACAGCTCTACGGAGCAAAAGTGCTCTAAGGAGCCAACCTCCTTTGGTTAGGAGGACAGCTCTACGGAGCAAAAGTGCTCTAAGGAGCCAACCTCCTTTGGTTAGGAGGACAGCTCTATTGAGCAAAAAGTGCTATAAGTAGCCAACCTCCTTTGGTTAGGAGGACATGCTCTACGGAGCCAAAAAATGCTCTAAGGAGCCAAAAGCTTTAAGGAGCCAGAAAGTGTACACCAGCAGGATCAACCACGGTTGGTAAGATAAAAATATACTCTCATATTACAACTTATGTTGGTCGGGAGGTAATATTATTACAATGAGTTTTTTGAAGAACAAAATGTTTGAAAAATACACCAAGTATAGTTGGTCGGGGATAAAAACCCATCAACTGTAATTGGTCGACAAACATTATTCACTCACCTTGGTTGGTTGGAAACAGTTTGAACATTTTTACTCATTACTTTATTATTAAGTGATCGAGAAACATTACTAATACTTGTAACTTTTTATTAAGTTGCTTATTGAACAATAATATTGTTATCTTTTTAACAGATACATAGATACATATGTACAAATATAAATGTGCATGATAAACACAAGACTAACAAAATTGGCAAACAGAAAATGAAAATCTTTTCATTAATCTAGAATAAATTACAAATTACAAGAAGGTACTAAATTGTTACATGGATATTACTATTCTATTGGTTTTTTGCCTTGTGCTTTAGAAACAGGTTCCTCGCCGGCAGGAGGGTCTTCTAGGCAAAGGGGAGAATTGATGAAATTAACATCTCTGAGCATTCTGATGTTCATAACAGAAGGTGTATCCAAAAGATGCTCAGGACGAGATAATTCAGCTTGGGAGTGAAGGCTATAATCACCAAGATATTTTGAAATTAGACTGCGAGGAATGGAACGAGCTGGAATCCATGCCATATCCAATTTGAAAGGAGGTACAGGCAGGTCTAATAATGATGGAGCATGATAGTCCCATAAAAAATGCCCTTGCTCCAACTTTAATACACCCAATGCATTTAACCATCCTTGCTTGTAACCTTCATTATTAGCATGTTCAATGCGAGCATCCAGATGAACGAGAGCTTCATTGTATCCTGCCATCCAGAATTCTCTTGGCTGTTTATGGAATTGGAAGGTTAATCTGTCCAATTGTTCATGAAGGCTTTTGGCAAAGAGATCTTTGTTATGCAAGGCAGATTTCGTTGATGCCAGCTGATCTTCCAGAGACAGATTTTTATTGGACATTTCAGTCAGAGCACGGTCTTTTACTTTCAACTGGAATGCTTGAGTTTCCAGAGTAGACTGAGTACGAGCTTCTTCAACATTTTGGCTGACTCTTCCTCGCCCCCGAGAACCTCTTCCTCGTCCCCGAGCAGTTCCAGAAATAGCAGATCTTCTTAAGTCCCCCAGCTCTTGCCTCAGTTTGGCATTTTCGACCTCTAAGAACGAGAAGCCTTCATCAGTAACTGGTATTAATGCAGTAGAGGATGAAGCAGCAGATTCATATTGAGCTAATTTCTTCTGCAAATTATTATTTTCTTGCTCCAGGATCTCGGCGATTTGTCTACAGGCTTCAATTTCACCTTTTAGGGTCCTCTCCCTGACATCATACCCAGCAATGATCTTCTTGTGGCCTGTTTCTGAAGAGAGCTGCTGGTATCTATTTTCATAATCTTCATGTAACAAAGCCATTGATTCGTTATGTTGATTTTGAAGATCCTCTAAGGAACCATGAAGCTCTTCAATCAACTCATAGTAAGCGACATTGTTGGCCACTGCTCGGTCGAGTAAAGCTTTCAAGTACTGATAAGCTTCAATAGCCTGCTCTGAAGCACCGTGACCAAGGATATCAGCAATTTCCGATGTACTAAGATCTGTATGACCAGCCTTATAGTATTGATGACATTGCTGCATCAGCTCGGTATCATGAGAAGAGATCAATTCCATTCTAGCAACAAACTAATGACAAGAAAAAGACAACAATCAACAAAAACAAGTTATCAACAACAGAGATAAGCAAAGATATATTTTATTAGATCATCAAAAAGTTACATCGTTCGATTACAAGGAAATACAGAAAGGCTACCGAACAACTTCACACCTTTTCCTTGTCTCCCAAGACTTTCTCGGGAGGCTGGGTCGAGGAGCTCGGTTGCTCGGTGATAACTACAGCTTGATCGGTAGGAATCTTCTCGGGAGGAGGAGGCATGGAGGAAACGTCCTCGGTGGTAGAGGGTTGAGAGGCAGAAACTTGATCGCCCATAGCCATGGAAGACTCATCTGAAGCAGGTTCATCTTCTTCTTCTTCCACAATTGGTGGAGGAGGACCAGGGAGATGCCGTTGGAATAGCTCAGAATCGTCTTGGACTTTTAGCTCTTGCAGAGCAGTTACCCAACCATCATGGAAGTATTTCAACTCCCCATATTGGACTTGGGACGTCATTGCAGCTATCCCTCTCTCCCATCCTTTCTCCCAACCAACGCTGAAATGTTTCTTGATTGCAACTTTTCTCCTCGACTTCTCCGAGGAGAGCTTCACCTCCAGTTCCTCTTTCTTAACCTTAATATCTCGCAGAGTAGATAATTCTTCTTCTGCCTTCTTCAATTTATCATCAGATTCCTGATGTTTAACCTCCAAATCTTTAATTTTCTCCTCCAAATTCTTGGAGGTTTCAGCCATCTTCATCTTATCAGCCTCAGCCACAGCCAACTTTTTCTCCCAAACAGTTTTCTCCTCGATGTACTGTTGGCGAGATTCCTTCACAGATTGGGTTAAACCCAACAAAGCATCGTCAACATCGGACGAGGAAGTGGAAGCTTTAATAACTTGATCTTTCTTCACGATGATATTGAAGCAGTTCACCAGCTGAAAGATAAGAAAAACAATAGAGTCAACACAAATACAAGAATTCGAGAAAAAGAAAGAAAGACCAAAGGTATGAGAAATTTACTGAAGAAAGATGGCGAGCAGCTAGGGATGTCAGTGTATCCCTAGGAATTTTTTCATCAACCCCGAGAACCTCGGGTATAACTGAGCTCGTTGAAGAACTCGGAAGAATAATTTTTGAGACACTACTACCACCAGTGGGTAGAGAAGATGTAGTCCCAGCAAGATTAACTGAGGATGATTTCCTAAATCTCTTCAAAGGACGGTCAGCAGCATCAACCAAGGAAGAAGTCTTGGTCGGAGAGATGGCAATTACATCAGCAGGAGCATTTTTCTTGCTCGGGGCCACTGGGGGCTTCTCGGCAACTTTGGACGAACCAGCATCTACTTTTTTAGTCCCCTCTGGGACATCAATTTTGCCTTTCTGGGCTCCAACAGCAGAAGAAGTGTCACCAAATAGAGCAGGAGGAGCTCTTTTCTTGCCCATTCTCTGAGATAGGGGGATATGAGAATCTGAAGATGAACTTTCTGGTGTTGAAGCTGGTTCAACGGGGCGAGCAGTATAGAGGTTGTGTAACTCTTATACTGTAGTAAATATGAAGCAGATCTAATATGCTCGTCAGCAATGGTCTTATGCAAATTCCAGATAAGTTTCAAATGCTTGATATTCACTTCTGACTCTTTTGGAGTTTTTCTCTTGCTATCAACTGCAAATAAATACATAATGGAATATCAGTCATACATTTTGTCAAACATGATGAAAGCATAATTTCATAAGTAAAATAAAATGAAAAATAAACCTATCCCATTGCCGTATGGGAGGCATCTGGGACCGTTGTATACTTTGCCAATTTTTTATGACCAACCCATGCTCAAAATAATCCCTATTTGAGTCAGGGAGATTAACCACAAGAGCCCTATTCAAATACCTAGTTTTTAAATAATAAATATTATCTAGAACAGCCCATTTATAACAAAACATAATTTCAGGGATCCCAATACGAGTCCCATGAGTTAGATTTAACTTGTGCACCCCGTTAATTATTCTCCATGAATTGGGGGCTATTTTTGCAGGAACAAGATCAAAATATTGACAAAACTCAAGACATAATGGGTTTGGTGGAAAAGAAAAACCGCATTCAGCAACAAAAAGACTGGGGAACCAATGTCCCTCAGCCAATCGAAAGTAATCTAAAGGCTCAGAAAGAACCTCTAGAGTTACCCACGAAGGAATGGAAAAATCAGAACGGAATTTCTCAACAGACTCCACAATATAAACCATATTGAATAAAAGAGATAGAGAAGAAAGAAAGAAGATCTTACAGAAAGAAAGAAGATGTGTTGACAACGAACGGAAACAAGGATGAACGCACAAGAGAAGAAGAGAAAAGAAAGCTTGAATGCAGAGAATGAAAAACGTAGACGACGGTATGGTTACCAAAGAAGTTTAAATACTTTGCATTGGGAAGCGGCGAAAGAAATGATTATCAAAAAGAAACTACTAAACTTCCGGCGGCTAAAAGGACAAAATTTGCACGAATATCAAAGCGCTTTATCAAAAAGGCGGAAACTGCGAAATAAGAAGGAAATTTGAACACAATGTTCCTGAAACCCGGGAAGTACATTTAATATTGCCATATACCGAGAAAGAATGTTCCATACTCTTCAAAGTTCAAAATATGAAACATTGGGGGCTTCTGTTGATACCAAAATTAATGTGCTGATGTGGACGAATAAGATGAAGACACGTGTCAATCTACATGGCGCAATAGCAACGAGGAAGATCATTTCCCGACCAACCGTGCTTCCTTCCGAACAACGAGAATACACCGAGAAACCCTATCACACCGAGGAACTCTATCATCCCGAGATACTCTAAGTACTCCGAGGAACTCTTGATCAACAAGCAACTAAGGCGGTCCGAACTGCATCTCGGCCGTATCATTAATTACCAGACGGACAACTGTTCAACTATTCATTATATTCTTGACGCACACGCTGCATTAAATGTATTACCCTTTCATATGTATATCATTTAATGTATTGGACCTTTCATGTACAGCCTAAAGGCTATAAATACCTTGTATCATCCTCAATTCAAGGGGACCGGAATTTCTTGAGAGAATTTGTAATCAAGAATTCCACAAACACTCAGCAATAACATAACAGTGGACGTAGGCTTTATTCCTAGCCGAACCACTTTAAAAATCTTTGTCTTATTTATTAATCTGTGATTGAAAAATTAGAGCGGTCTAGTTTTTTACATCAACAATCGGGTTCAGCTTCATTTGATATTTATCTAGTTGATCAAAAGTTTGACTTAAGTCAACTAGATGATCTGTAGCTTTCTTGCTTTTCGTCAGCATGTCGTCAACATAGACTTCCATATTATCACTGATTTGTTCAGCAAAGACCTTATTCATCAGCCTCTGATATGTCGCACCTGCATTTTTTAAACCAAAAGGCATAACATTATAACAATAAGTTCCCCTAGGGGTAATGAAAGAAGTACTCTCCCTGTCTTCAGGTTTCATTTTGATCTGATTATAACCAGAATAAGCATCCATGAAGCTCAGCAACTCGTGTCCCGAGGTAGCATCCACCAGTTGATCAATTCGGTGCAGAGGAAAATGATCTTTTGGGCATACTTTGTTGAGGTCGGTGAAGTCTACACACATCCTCCACTTGTTGTTTTTCTTCTTTACCATCACTACATTGGCTAACCAATCTGGATATTTTACATCTTCAATGAAACAAGCTTTCTGGAGCTTCTCGACTTCCTCCTGTGTAGCTTGATTCTTCTCGGGACTGAATATTCTTCTTTTCTGCTTCACAGGCTTGATCTCCTTATTCGTATTGAGCTCGTGACATAAGAAGTTAGGATCAATCCCAGGCATATCTTCATGACTCCAAGCAAAAGTTTATTTTCTGCTTCTAAGGAAAGTTGCCAATTCCTGTTTTAGTGAGGCTTCCAATGACGAACCTATTTGAGTAGTTCGTTCAGGGTGTTCGTCGTCCAGAATGATATTTTCAGTAGCTTCCACCACTTGACCCTTCACGAGTTGCGACTCATCCCGAGGATCCAAGGTTTCAATTTCTGCACCTTCATCCACTTGATAAGTAGTAGTCTTTTTCTTTGATTCTTCCAATTCATCTTGCTCGGCGGATGAATAATAGCACTCCTGAGCTACTTTCTGATCACCTTTCATAACTCCTACTCCAAAGTTTGTTGGAAATTTTAGGTATTGATGCACTGTAGATGGTACAGCCTCGAACTTCTTCAACCCTACTCTTCCCATGATGATATTGTACGATGACTGGACATTCTTATCCATCACGAAAAAGCGTATTTTTTCTGTCCGACAAGCAGGCCACGTACCAATGAATATATCCAACTTGATCGTCCCAAGTGGAAATACTTTTTCGCCAACAAAACCGATGAGGGGCCTGTGGTAAGGCTCCAGTTGAGATAGCTTCAAATTTAAACTATCGAAACACGAGTAGAACATGATGTCTGTCGAGCTACCGTTGTCGACTAACACTCTTGAGATCATTACCTCCTTCATTCTCATTTTGATCACTAGTGGGTCGTCATGAGGATATAGAAATCCTGCAAGATCATTCTTTGAAAACCCAATGACCAATTTTTCTTTTTTCACCTTTCTCGGGCAATCTTCCTCGGCTAAATTTATTCGCTGAATGTACGAGCAAGCTTGAGCCTCTCCGAGGTAAGCTTTTCTTTCTGCAGTAAGGTCTCCTCCTCCTGCATCTCCTCCTGTAATGACATTACAATCAAATGACCCAAAGCGTATTGAAAATACCTCTCGTTCTGGTTGCCTTGGTTTCTTGGGAAGATCGGGGTCATCATCTGGATCATCTTCATGGTTTCTCTTCTTTTTTTCCTCTGCTCGACGAGGAGATCTAGACCTCTCTCTAGTTCGGTCGTTGTTTCTTCTTTCGCCTCCCCGATCAACATACTTTGCTAGCTTTCCTCGTCTGATGAGTGTTTCAATCTCGTTCTGAAGAGCTATGCAATTTTTGGTCATATGGCCATGATCCTTATAGAACTCGCAATATTTCTCCCTATTCCTCGTGTCAGGGTCTGACCTCATTTTCTTTGGCCAGTTTAACTCCTCGCTGTTTTTAATTTCTTCCAGGACGTGGTTGATATTTGCCTTCAAAGGCGTGTAATTATCAAATTTCTTCAAGTCTTCCCATGACGACCTACTTTTAGAATGTTTGTCACCACCATTGTTCTTATGCTCTTTCTTCTTAGCTTTATCACCTTCCCCCTTGGTTTCCTTGGAGTCCATATTCTTCTTCGCAGACATAGCCTCCTCGACATTCATAATCTTGGATGCTTTTCCCATCAGGTCCGACATGGTTCGAGGTGGATCTTTGGCCAAAGTGTAGTACAACTTGTTTGGCAGCAGTCCACTCATCAAAGCGGTAATTGCTGTCTTCTCCTCATAATCAATGACTTCGAGCTTCTCGTTATTAAAACGAGTTATATAGTCTCTAATACTCTCACCAGCTTTTTGTCTAACACTTAACAAATGTGCTACTCGTTTAACTGGCTTTGCTCCAAAGCAGAAATTCCCAATGAATAACTCGGTCAGTTGAAGAAAAGTTGAAATCTTACCCCGAGGAAGATTATTGTACCATATCTGGGCGGATCCGGTGAGAGTTCCCGAGAATGCCCTATATCTCATCTCGTCTGGGACAGCATAGATGTCGGTAGCAACTTGATATTGTTCTATATGAAGGACAGGGTCAGTCTTCCCATCATACTTGGGAGTCACAACAGGTGCTTTGAACTTTGATGGTGTTGGAAAATTAACAATATCCTGGACAAAAGGTGTTCCTCGAACAAAGTTTCGTTGTCAGAGGGTTCTTGGCCTTATCCATCTCCCCTAATCTATCCTCCAGCCTCTGAATAGACCCTTTCCAAGCATCATTTCCTTCCTCGGGCCTATTTGTTCGAGCAACTGATCGCGTTGAAGTGGCTTCCTAGGATTTATCATGGCGAGCAGCTGATCGGTCAGCAGATACATCTCGACGAGTAACTGGTCGTGACTGGGCAGATCCTTCCCTTAAATCTGATGGTCTTCGAAAGCTCCTCGTGTAATACCCCGTATTTTTATGCTATATCTAATTTGGGGATTTATTAAATTTAATGTGATGATTTATTTAATAAAAATCCAGAAATTAATTATGTTATAATTATTAACGTGACTAGAGTTAGTAATTATGGGAAACTTGCTGAATATTACTAATGAGCATAGTAATATATTATATTGGTTATATTGAATGTCATAGGTGAATTAAATGACTATTTCGGAAATTTAAGTCGGGACGTGCCCGTTTCACGTCGGGACTAATTATGTTAATTAAAAAGGGAATATTTTATAAGTTATCCGTATGGTCGTTTTGAGTGCGCCAACGCGTCCGGAAGGGTCGAGATAGTCAGAAAAGTGTACCCGGGGGTTTAGTTCTGGCCTCGGGGTGTTTTTAGGCCTAATTAGTGACCCGGGAGGGCATTTTGGTCATTTTACAAAATAGGGTAATTAAACCCACGAATTTCATCCATCCTTAGCAGCCATTTAAGTCAGCCTTTTAGGGTTAGAACATTCAGAACCCTAGAACGACCATTGGAGAAGAGAGGAGAGAGCTCTCAAGGTGATTCAAGGCCCAAAACACCACCGATTGCACCGCCGTCACCACCAACGCGTAGATCGCGAGGAGGAGAACGCAACCACACCAATATCAGCAGGAAACCAGACCTCTGAAATCCCAGGCAAGTGTTTAACTTGCGTATTTTCGTTGGTGCAATAATCATATTAGTGTAGGAATGATTAGGAGTATAATCAATGGAAGAAAACCCCAATTTTTTATAGGGATTTGCATGTAGAAATCGTTATAACCATATTCTGGAAATAATATGTGAAGTAGATGATTAACCCACGAATTTGTGATGTTATGTTAGAAGGAAATTTTGGAGAAAACTGATTAGAACAAAAGTTAAGAAACCTTTAGGGTTCTTGATTATTAGATGAGATTTTAGGTTGTTTAACCATGTTTAATGATGTATACACGCATGCTGAACGTTAAAGATATCTGGAATTATATTAGTATGTTAACAGTAAACTTTTTGGGCCGATTAGTGTTGGAAAATATGAGTTTTGATGAAGAACTTTAATCAATCCCGTCACTGTAATTTCTGCAGAATTTTTGCCCAGACCTGCTTGATCGATCGATCGAGCATAGAGCTTCGATCGATCGAAGGTTCGATCGATCGAGCCCCAAGCTTCGATCGATCGACCCCTCCTGGCAGACTCCTATTCCTCTTGTTTATTTACTTAAATTAATTTATCGTGAAATAACCTTTGGGCATTCTAAATAAAAGGATTTGGGAGATATTAAGGACCAGTAGGGTATATGGATAAATGTTAGAACCTTTAATCTTCAACAAGTATGGTAATTATGGGATAGTTACTTTAGGTTGATAGATTTATAATTTAAGGGTGAGGTACGTAAGAGAGTTATGTTGGAATTAAATAAAGTCCCTTACTGAATTTCAGATTGGTGAGGATATAAACCATGAGTATTAGGTAATGAGTGAGAAAACTCTTCGAATTAAGGTTAGAGACGAAACCTTATACGTAATCATAATAATGGGAAATTACGGATAAATGTTGTGACTATGGGTAACGGGAGGAACCTATATTAATATGATGAATGGATATATTTATATGATTGTGTGTGCATATATTATATACATGTGAAAAACGTACCCTCGCTACTTGCTATCCCTGAGGTTACCGCGCTGGGACGATCTTATCATGTGTTGCTTTATGGGGGATATTGATTCGTACCTTAGAAGATAGAGATCCTAGGTACGGGCTATCAGATTGATAGTCGGACGGTCCTAAGAGACGTGTGGGTATGTACTGACCTCTTGGACTTGGAATCTATGCTTCGCCTCAACGTTGTTTTGTATATGTTAATACAGTTCGAGAGTGATTCCGAACTTGTATTTCCCTTTGTGTGAGCGATACGGGGATTGGATAGCAGAGTATGCCCACACCATAGTTTAGTTGGGGTGTTGTTATTTATATATATTATCCGAGTAGTTAATATATATGAGGTTATATACTATAAACTGCCTACTGTGATTTGATAAATAGAACATGGTTGTTGACTCAAATTATTAAATACTTGTTTTGTGAAAGTATGAGAAGACACTGGGAAACTTTATAATTTAATGAAGCTAAAACGAGAGGAGTGCTACATATTGAAAGTAACTTTTTTTTAAAACATTGTCATCGTTAGGTTTTGAAAACTTAGGAGTAAGTCAAGATAAACTAAATTATTTGGGAAGGTTAGTACGATAGGCGTGTACATTAGAAGAGAGGTGAGAATTTCTCAAGAGAATGTCGAACTAATATGATTTGCATTGGCCTGTATCAATTTAAATACTTGCTTAACGTATTTTAAAATCAAACACACTTTCGGGCCCTGACCCGTTTCTTTTTCTCTATCTCTTTTTTGTATATATATGTATATTTTCAGGTGCCCAGCCACAGGGGCGTCTTGCTTAGGATCCTTTAAGAAGAACGAGCTACATCTTAGGTGGGAGTTGCAGGTCACTTGAGTAGACGGCTTCTATTCTTGACTCCACTCCTATTACTCTCATTTATTGGTCACGTGTCGCCCTTTTTATCATTTCATTTATTGTTGGGATTCTTATATTTCAGTTATTCCAGTATTGTTTTATGGGATTTATTCAGGATGGTTTATGATGTTTAGTTTTATTATGTTGACATTCGATTGACGAATGTATGGTTTTGTTTTAGTTCTTCGTGGTGTGATTCAATATTATAGAAATGTTATTTGGTATAAGTAAATCTTTTCTTTAATTAAAATTTGGAAGTTTGTATGAAAAATGTTTTTGACACTTAGCTTAATTATTTAGGGTGTTAAATTGGAAAAATTATTTTTATCGACAGTGATGCTGAGAATGAACCAACTGTTTACCTTGATTTAATTTAATAAAGGAGTGATCGCCCGGTATTTAATTAGGCGGGGTGTCACACCTCGACGCAGCATTAAGAGGACTTTTGTTCCTCCTAGGGCCTAATCTATCAAAAGGGGAGGCCCTGCTTAATCTTTCCAATGCGCTGGCCCTTTCTGGGGAGAGGGTAACACGTTGTTCAGTATCTGTGGCTCGCATTGATGAAGTTTGTCCTGGTTGATAAGAAAAATCTTCAGATTCATCATTGCGATATAAATTAACACGCCTAGTGCGCGTAGAAGGCGCACGGGTATTTCTTTGGATGTTTCGTGATCCGGAATGGGCTGGTGCACCGCCATGGAGGGTTTGGATGGATTGTCGCATTATTTCTTGCATGGCGGTCTGGCCCTGAGCCAAATTTGCCATTATTCCAGTCAGATCTGGAATGATTGGTGGTGCAGATGGATTTGGAGGGGTTCCGGCGTTTCGATTACTGGATTCCGGCACATCAGCCATTGGTATTGGATTGTTATTGGTGAGAAAACGATATTACCAGTCGTTTCCCACAGACGGCTCCAATCTGTTAATGTAAAAAATTAGATCACTCTAATAATTCAATCACAGATAAATAAATGAGACAAAAGATTTTAAAGTGGTTCAGCCTTATAAGAATGGCCTACGTCCACTGTTGTTTTATTGCTGAGTGTTTGGGAATTCTCAATTACAAGAAATTCCGTTCTGGATCCCAAAGTTTGGATTCAGGATTCGATCCCTCACAATGAGGAATGTACAGTGTATTTATAGCCCTGAGGCTGTAATGTGAAAGGGTAATACATTTAATGATATACATATGAAAGGGTAATACATTTAATGCCCTCTTTGCGTGTGCGTCTGAATGATAAGCATTTAATGAACCAGTTGAACTGTTGGTTATCCAGCTATTAATGCTTTGTTCGAGATGCAGCTCGGACCGCCTGAGCTTCTCGGTGCTAATGAGTTCCTCGGAGAGGTCCTATTCCTCGGAGCATAAGAGTTCCTCGGAGAGGTCTTGTTCCTCGGTGCATAAGAGTTCCTCGGATCGTATGATCATCTCAGAATTTCTTGTTGTTGCCATGTAGATAGCCACGTGTCCTCATATGGTTGGTCCAAGTCAGCAGACTAAATTTGGTATCAACAGTTAAGAACCCTATAAGATCTTCTAAACATTGAATACCCTACAAATATTCCCTTATCGCTTCTATAGTCAAACTTCCCTAAGTGCTCTCTATATCTAATGATATAGCAAGGACTATCAAAAACTCAAAAATATGATAGGTTGGGTTTCTTCCCCATCCACAACTCATATGGAGCGTGAAGTGTGTGTGGATGAAGATCGACCGTATTCACCATGTGGCATGCAGTGTTAATCTCCTTCGCCAAAAAACATCTAGGCATGTTCCTACCAAAAAGCATGGATATATCCATCTCTTGAATTGTTCAATTCTTCCTCTCAATAATGCCATTTTGGTGAGGAGTACGAACGGTCGAAAACTCATGTTTGATACCATCTTCATCATAAAAACTATCAACACCGTTTTTTATAAATTCAGTGCCATTGTCACTCTGAATTCGATTTATAGTGATACCGTGTTGATTATGAAGAACACGACACTTGGTTATTCAAAACTCAATAACATCATACTTTTCTCAAAGAAATCCAATGATGGAATATCTCAAAAAATCATCAATCATAACTAAAAATATACTCCTTACCACCAATAATATATGTAGACCCATAAGATCCATGTGTATGAACTCTAAAATATGGGAAGCGGTAATAGTATTTAACTTCCTATAGGCAATTTTTATTTCTTTCCCTTATTGGCAAGGACCACGAAATGATGAAGCTGGTTTTCTAAGTGATGGTAAGCCATGAACTAGGTCTTTTTTAACTAAATCTTATAAGATCTATAAAATTACTTGACCTCACCCAGGAGGGGAAGAATGTGACGGAGTACGAGGAGGAGTTTACTAAATTAGTTAACTTGGTACCAGCAGAGGTGCCCATTGAGGAGAAGAAATTCAGATGTTCATGGATGGTCTGACCTGGAGGATTCAACTGCATCTTCTGAGTAACCTTTCCTTGCAGTCCTACACAGATGTACTTAATGCAACTTTTTTACACTGTCAAGACCACCGCTTTCATGTAAAGGTGAGCAAATGTGGAGGGGAGTCCATCCAGCAGGGCAGTACTGGTGGGGGTTGTGCCAGCGGGGAACAATCAGCTCAGGGGAAACAGAGACAGGGTGAACAGGGTTCCCATCAGGGGGATTCTACTAAGCGATTCAGATCAGGAGGCTTCCGCAAGGGACAGGGAGGTTTCAGGCATGGACAGCAGGGACAATAGTAGTTTCAACAGGGCAATCAGGGCCAAGGGAGAGGTGGCAACGTCTAACAGGGTCGGGGCCAGCAGGGTCAGAGAGGAGGAAACTTTATTGGTAGGTGCTTCATTTGTGGCAACACTGGTCATAAGCGTCAAGACTGTCCGCAGAAGGATAAGGCCTCGCTGCAACAGCAGGGTGCTCATTAGGAGCCCCAGCGATTAATATTCCCAGCCTCTCTCCCAGCTCCAGCGCCATTTCCATCTTTGCCTGCCGTTCCAGCAGCCCCGATTCAATAGGGACAACTTCAGTATGGGCATATTTATAATGTTCACCAGGTAGCAGCTCCACATAATCCACCCGGAGTTGAGGGCATATTTTTTATCCATAGGTCTATGGGGTGTATTTTGTTTGACATGGGAGCCTCACACTCATACATAGCCACTAGTTTTGCAGGGACCACAGGGTTGTTAGACACAGCTGACAGTACAGTGACTTGTGTAGACTCACCACTGGGTAGTGGGTCGTTGATTTTCTTTATATGTCGGGGTATAGGTATAGTTATTGGGAGTATTATTTTGTCTGTCGATATGCTTGTTTTAGACATGTCTGAGTACGATGCTATTATTGGAATGGATTGGCTAGTCGCGTATAGGGACGTGATTGATTGCTTTAGTAGGAGCATTGTTTTTGCTATCCCTGGTCAGGATATGTTTTTAGTGGCGATGCCTCACCTCGAAGGAGGATCATCCACTCACTTATTTTATATAGAGGGGGAGACCTATACGGGAGTTGTGATTTCCCTTGATTCGATTCCAGTTGTTCGTGAGTACGCTGATGTATTTCAGGATATAACTGGACTACCACCGAGTAGAGAGATAGAGTTCGTGATTGATTTATCATCGGGCACACGACCGATAACTCGTGCGCCATACCGTATGACTCCTATAGAAATGAGGGAGCTACATGATCAGATTGCGCAGCCATTGGGACAGGGTTTCATCCGGAGGAGTACCTCATCTTGGGGTTCCTCAGTTCTCTTTGTGAAGAAGAGGGATGGATCCTTGCAATTATGTGTGGATTATCGAAAGTTGAATAAAGTCACGATACGGAATAAGTATCCATTACCTCGAATCGATGACTTATTCAACCAGTTGAGAGGAGCAACATTCTTCTCGAAGATAGATTTGAGATTGGGATACCATAAGTTACATATGGGAGTTGGTATTTTTTTGGCTCATTTTAGTCTTTCAGTGTAGTCGCACTTTTGTAAATATATGCAACTTTTGTGAAGTGAAGCATTTCAGGGGTACGCTTGTCATAAACATGTTGGGCAACGAACCACTGTCAAAATATAGCGGTAGATACTTTTCATCATCATCATTTTTGGAAAATTATGTAGACGTCATTTTGGCTTATAAAACTTCATTTTCCCCCTTCGTTCATTTCATCTTTCATTCAAAAATCTCTTCCTTTATCCCTCCAAGTTCTTCTACCATTTGTGAGAGACGTATTCTTCTTTTTCGCTATATGAATTCATTTTTTTCTCCTCATTCCTTTGTAATTCTTTCCTATTCCTGCTAAAATATTATTTACATTGTTGATGAGAGTTCGTTAGCAGTTTTTAAGGCTATGAAGAGGATCCTTACGTGGGTAAAAATAAAATTTCTAAATGGGTCCCATGACCTTTGTGTTATGGCTGTGGGTAATTGGTGAAAAACGTCACTAATGCCGTTTAACACAAGGTTAAACTGTATAAGCAACTCCAAATGTTTGTTGGAGAAACCCTTTTCTTTTGAAAATAAAAATTATAAACAAGATTTGTTTACAAAGAAACTTATGTACGAGATTAATTAAGATTGTGTAATCAGTTTTAAAACTAAGGCAGTTTCAAAAATTCAGCACACTTAAAGAATGAGGTGAGTAGATGAAGATAATCAACACAATGATTTTTAACGTGGTAAAACCTCTCCCAACAGAGGAAACATCCACGGTGACTTCTAAGTCACAAAAACAAAAGTCCACTAATAACAAAAATCAGTTACAAACAACACAACATGCAAGCACACAAATCAACCTATTCTAAGTTTAGGAATATACCCCACTTGGCTCTTTCTAACTTCTGATAGATCTGATTTGTTGATGATGTTCTCCGGTTTGCTAACTTCCTTTGCTTTAGCTTCTTTACGTCGACTCAATGATCTCAGATCTTAAACACAACACTTCCAGTGTACTAGTGTGTAAAGTGTTTGTGTAGTGAATCCTATTCACATGCATGAACTCACACACACTTAGATTTACAAACAGTCCTATACAAATTACATATAAAGTCTATATGCAGTGATTTTGTTATTTTTCTTTCTTACAAAACTAAAAACCTTTTGACCTTTAAATATAACCCAGATTCCACGGAGATCTTGCTTAAGAAATCGATCAAGACCTTTCTCAATCTCTTTTGAAAATATTTAGGAGATTGAAAACCCTCCAAGTGCGAATCCAACTAGGTCAGGTTAAGTTTTGTAAAAACAGAAACTATAAAACATTTTTAAAACCAAAACAGAAATGATTTTCTTAAACCAAGTTGAAAATATGCAGATCTAGTGAAAAATGTAACATTCAGAGTATAGATCTAACGTTTCTATGAAAAAGAAACTAGATCTTCACTCTAACGTTTAAGTTGTGTACAAGATCAGAAATCACGAGGTTACAGCAACAATATGAACAAACCACTCTCTCTCTCTCTCTTTCAAACACTCAGATTGTGTTTGGGGTAAGGTTTATTTGAAGGTTTGTTTCAGAGACGAAGTGTTTAGGGTTAGGGTTTGGTTTTGGCTAACTGTTTCCCTTTCTCTCTCTTCTCTCTATTCTTTTCTCTCTTCTCTCACTTCTCTCTTCTCTCTCTTATTTTTTTTTCTCTGGAAGACGAATGCCCAAAAGTTCTCTAAGGCTGAGAAGTGAAGGGTATTTATAGTGCCTGGGGAAGGTTCTGGACGTTCGAGGCAAATCAAAGGATGAGATAAAGTCTTCAAAGGTTTGACTTGATCCAATGGTTCTTAAACAGCGGTGGTTTAAAACGATTCTAATTGGTTCAAATGGATAGCACCGGGATTAACCAAGAACGCATGCAGACCCTTGATAAGAAATGATCCAACGATCAACAATCATCCATCCAACCCTCTCACATAAGAAACACAAATACATTAACCCGGAGGATGACAAGTGTTGGCTGGTTATAGGCTCTCACACGCGCGTCAAAATAATTACAAAACTTCACCCTGAAGTCTCTAGCGCTTTGAGATCGTACCCAACCAAACAATTCAGTGAAAAAAGAAGTTTCTAAAATAGTAAATTAACCCCAAAAACTTTATTATCCCATTTTATTAATAAAAACAATTATTAAAAAAATGTTTAAAAAAAGTTTAAAAAGATTTAAAAATTATTTAAAATTCCCAAAAAATTATTAAAGCTCCAAATCAAGGGGAATTAAACACACACTCAATTTTAAGTAATATGAACACATGTATGCACTTCTAATTGTGTGTTGTGTGATTCATTTTATACCATCATTGATCTTTGAAGAGGATTAGAGAGATAGGTTCTGAGGCTTTTTGGTTTCTAGGATGGACTACCAATTTTGTCAATATTTCCAAATTAGTTGAGCACTTATACAATGCAGACTTAAACAAGTCAAAGGTATAAGGTGCTTTAATCTCCCCCTTTGGAAATATGAGACAAAATCTCCTTTGAGTTAGCTTAAAACTCGTAGGGAACAAAAAATAAAACCTAGTCCTATACAAAAGATTCTATCTACCCATATCCTAGAAAGTCAAAAATTACATAACTCAACTATTTACAAATTTTTACCCTAGAAACGCTAGACAATCAGAAGAAGAGATTCCTGCAAATATACACACTAAGATCAAGCAGTTTAGATGAAATGTGAACAAAAATGAACTTCATAAAACTCAAATTTCTCCCCCATTTTGTCTCAAATGGACAAAGGGTAAAACTTAAAGTTTTAAGAGTTTAATCAGCGCATACCATGCCTATTGAATTTCACAAATACAGAAATCTGTTATAGTCTAAAGGTTTAGTAAACATGTCTGCAAGTTGCAGATCAGTAGGCAGGTAATGAATTTCTAATTCCTTAGTTTCAACAAGTTCACGAATAAAATGATGCCTTATTTTAATATGTTTAGTTCGCGAGTGTTGAACCGGGTTTTTAGATATGTTAATGGCGCTTTAATTGTCACAATACAATTGTAATTGTTCTTCTTTAATTCCATAATCGCTTAACATCTGTTTGATCCATAACAATTGAGCACAGCAACTTCCTGCTGCTATATATTCGGACTCAGCCGTAGATAAAGATGTGCAATTCTGTTTTTTACTACTCCAACCAACTAAATTATTGCCGACATAATAACAGGCACCTGATGTACTTTTACTATCATCAGTACAACCGGCCCAATCAGCATCAGTATACCCTATGATGGTGCTACAGGTATCTTTAGTGTACCTAAGTCCAAGGTTAAGAGTGCCTTTTATGTACTTTATTATACGTTTTACACTCAATAAATGGCTCTCTTTAGGGTTATTCTGGTAACGAGCGCACAGACATACAGCATACATTATGTCTGGTCGTGAGGCAGTTAGATAGAGTAGGCTACCAATCATACTACGGTAAAGTGTGGAATCTACTGACGTACCATTTTCATCTTTGCTTAATTTAACGGTAGTACTCATAGGTGTTTTGGCAACTTTAGCATTCTCTAAGCCAAATTTCTTAACAAGGTCTAAGGCATACTTAGTTTGAGAAACAAATAGACCATCAGAATTCTGTTTCACTTGAAATCCTAAGAAAAGCTGTAGCTCCCCCATAAGGGACATGTGAAATTCCTTATGCATACTAGCAGAAAAGGATTTAACTTCAGAGTTTGAAGTTGACCCGAAAATGATGTCGTCTATATAGACTTGGGCGATGATAATGTTTTTGTCAAAATGTTTGACAAAGAGAGTCTGGTCATTTCCTCCTCTCTTAAAACCCTTATCCAACAAAAAGTTGGAAAGGCGTTCATACCAAGCTCGAGGAGCTTGTTTTAAGCCATACAAAGCCTTTTTTAGACGAAAGACATGGTTAGGGTATTTAGGGTCAATGAACCCTTTGAGTTGTTCTACATATGTTTCTTCGGACATGATTCCATTAAGGAAAGCAAATTTTACGTCCATTTGATAAAGTGTGAATTTTAAGTAACACGCTATGGCCAAAAAAAGACAAACAGATTCAAGACGAGTGACAGGGGCAAATGTCTCGCTGAAATCTATCCCTTCTATTTGAGAGTAGCCTTGAGCAACTAGTCTAGCTTTGTTTCTAAGAATCACCCCATTTTCATCAGATTTGTTCTTAAAGATCCAACGTGTTCCAATAACATTTTTGTTTTGAGGCCGAGGTACGAGATACCAGACATCGTGAATGACGAATTGCAAAAGTTCTTCCTGCATAGCAGAAATCCAGTGTGTGTCATTCAATGCTTCATTAACATTTTTCGGTTCCACAAGGGAGACGAAACATGCATAATTAGCATAATTTCTTAACTGGGATCTAGTACGAACTGGCTCATTAGGATTACCGACCACGTTGTCAATGGGATGATCTTTAGAGACCCAGCCAGGTACTTCTGGACTCTCAATAGGTAATGAGTCATCTATTTCTGGTGAATCAGTTTTGAAATCATTTTCAGATTCAACCACAATAGGTGATTCAGATATCTTATTTTCGACAATAGTGTCACTTACAATTACATTTATCGATTCCATAAGGGCCTTAGTACGCAGATTGTATATACGATAAGCACGACTGTTTGGTGAGTATCCTAAGAAGATGGCTTTATCACCACGAGTTTCGAATTTAGACAGATGTTCTCCGTCTTTACAGACATAACACTGACTTCCAAAGGTTCTTAGGTATTTCAGATTAGGTTTCTTACCGTACCACAACTCATAAGGGGTTTGTTTAGAGTTTTTCCTAAGATAGACCCTATTAGTGATGTGACAGGCAGTTCTAATGGATTCTATCCAAAAGTATTTAGATAGGGATTTAGCATGCAACATGACACGTGCCATCTCTTGAAGAGTTCGGTTTTTCCTTTCAGCAATACCATTCTGCTGAGGAGTTTTAGGGGCACTAAATTCATGTTTGTAACCGTTGTAGTCACAATATTCAACTATTCCTGTATCTATGAACTCTCCCCCTCTATCACTACGGATGCGATTGACTTGTGTGTCCTTCTCATTTTCAATTCTTAGAAGAATTTTCAAAAAATTCTGAAACGTGTCAGATTTATGTTTCAAGAAGGCAACCCAAGTGAATCGTGTGAAATCATCAACCATGACAAGGATATAACTGTGTCCACATAGACTAACAGTTCTAGAGGGACCAATAAGGTCCATATGGATGAGATCTAAAGGTCTAGAGGTAAGGATGTCTTTAACCTTTTTATGCAAAGCCTTAACTATTTTTCCTTCCCGGCAATGACCACAGACAACACTTGAAATAGGTTTAATTTTAGGAATACCTCTAACTATCTCTTGACTAGACAATTTACCAAGGATATCATAACTTAAGTGACCCATACGATCATGCCAGATCTCATTGTCATCCATTCTGACAATGTTACAGGTTTCAGAACTAGTCTTGACAGTATAACAATTGTCAGGTGTTCTAAATCCTGTAATAATGCATTCACCTTTATCATTTAGAATTTTACAATTGTTCTTTGAAAAGGTGACAGTATGGTCAGAGTCACAAAATTGTGATATACTTAGGAGGTTGGCTTTAAGGCCTTTAACTAGTAGAACATTTTCGAGAACAGGCATTCCTTTTTCTTTTAGGGTTCCTTTACCTATGATCTGAGATGAGACACCATCACCAAAAACTACTTTCCCACCAGCATATCTGGTTTTGTTTAGAAGTTTTGTTTCATCTCCTGTCATATGTTTGGAACATCCTGAATCTAAGTACCAACCAGATGAAGTGTGTTCAGCTTTTAAAGCAGTGATGACAATGTTACACTTCATTTGGGGTAAAAGATCCTCTTTTCTAACCCAAATAGCTCTAGTTTTAAATTTTGCGCAAGTTTGCTCTCATTTGATAAAATTTTCGAGACGCTTTTTGTCGAAAAACATTTGGAGCAGCAAACTGATTGTTGTGAAAAAGTTGAGCTTTTGGTTTAGGAAAGTTTCTGGGAGCCTTTCTCTTAAATGAACTCTTAGTTTCGGTCTTTCTATTTCTGTAGTTAGAGTTCTTATCAGGTTGTCTTGGAAGGACATAGTTGTTACGATTTTGCCTAGAATAGTTAAAGTTCTTATAGACAGAAGTATTGTATATAGGGGTGTTTAGACGCCTAGCATAACAACCTTAAAAGGAGTGACCATAAATGTCACAGTAAGAGCAATATTGATTGCTTGAGGGATGAATTTCCTTAGGAAAACTTCTAAAGATAGGTTTGACAGCGTTCTGTTCATAAGTCCTATTTCTACGGGGTATGGTCTTATAGGTAGAATCAGCCTTTCTGATCAAAGGACAGACGTATTTAGTCTTAAGTGCAGTCTCAGCATTAGAATAACTAGACTCTCCAATGTCTTTCTGTTTTTCTTTTGATCAAATTCATTTTTAATCAAATGAAAGTCTGGACATGTTTCAATTGGTCTTTTTCCCCCAGACACAAACTTAATAGGTTCAAGTTTTGTATTTTGAGATTTGTTCTTAGGGCAAAATCCAATGTCGGTTCTATCATCAGAATTGGTCTTGGAGTCAACAACAAAGTCAGTAAAACAGTTTGAATTGTTTTCAAACTTAGAAAACTTTTTGAAAACAGTAGCTGTCTTTGTTTTTGCTTCCTCCAATTCTAATAATGTTCCCTTATATTTCATTTCCAGGGTTTCATTAGTTTTAGTCAACTCTTTTAATTTTTGATCAAAAGTTTCAATTTCAGATTGATGAGATAGACACTGGTTAGTGTACTCTTCAGCATTCAACTTCACTATAAGACTTAGATCATCTAATTTCTTAGTAAGGTCTCTAACAGTCTTCTCCAATCTAGTGCCTTTTTTAAGAGTCTTAGCATACAAGGTATGGATATCAGGGAGGTCATCTGTGTCTGAGTTGCTAAGTGAAGTGTGTGTAGTGACCCCTAACGATTCAGTTTTAGTACTCACGCACCCATTGGCATCGTCATTATCGAGATCACTTTGACTCACACACACGGAACTAGAACTAGCAACATTTTCAGACAATAAAGCATCTAGGCCAATCAAAGGAGTATTCACACAAGCAAGAATAGAAGCATCATTATCACACACAGGCATATCATCATTGTAAATTATCTTAGCATAAAAGGACATGCAAGGGTCAAGTTCATTTGATGACTCAAGTTCCTCTTCATCAGAGTCACTTGAATCATTCCAAGTTTTACAGACATTGGCTCTATTGTGTGTGTTGGCTTTATTCAGATTAACTCTGCAATCGTGAGCAATGTGACCTAGTTTCCCACATCTAAAACATTCAATCTTTTTAAGGTCTCTAGTGGGTCTGGAATTGTTGTCCTTAGGATGTTTGTCAAAGCCTCTATCATGAGGTTTGGGATTAGACAGAGTAGGATAATTAGGCTTGCCTTGTTTAGTTGCCTGTTTGTTTCGAAATTTGAAAATTTTCTTAAATTGTTTAGACATTAAGGCAATCTGATTATCTAGTTTATCTATATCACACTCCTCATCAGAGTCAGAGTTGGTCAAATTAGACTCAAGTTTGGGTATCTTGGAGGCAAAACTCAAGTTAGAGTTGGGCTGTTTTCTTTGAGAATGATTCAATTGTTTCTTAAAGTCTAATTCCATTTCCACAGTTCTAAGTTTGCTACTGAGTAACTCAGGAGTAAGGTTTTGATCATTCATTTCCTCAATAGCATACCACTTACTATCGAACTTTTGTGGTAATGACCTTAGGATTTTAGAAACAATTTCATTTCTATCATAAGTAATACCATTAGCATGCAACTTAGTGACTATATCAGTTAAGTTCATGTAAAAATCATCAAAAGATTCAGAATCAGACATGATCAAAGAGTTGTACTGCTGGATAAGCATTTGGGTTTTAGCAGCTTTGACTCTTGAGTCTCCTTCATGTGCAGTGATTAATGTGTCCCATGCTTCCTTAGAAGTGGCACAAGATGAGATTCTTTTGAACTCATACTCATTAATGGACATAAAAATGGCATTCTTGCCTTTATTGTTATTTCGAGAAATGGTTTTCTCTTCTTGGGTAAATTCACTTAAGATTTTCTTTACCCTCTCATCACTTCCTTCAGTGGCTGGTTTTGTAGGATAAGTGTATCCATTTTCGATAATATCCCAGACATCATCTCCTAAAGTCCCTTGGATGAAGGCAACCATCCTTACTTTCCAGTAAGCAAAGTTGTTTCCATCAAAGAGAGGAGGTCTGGACAGATTACCAAACCTTTCATTTTTCTCGTCCATAGTTAGGTTTTTCAGAAAACGATTTCAGAAACACAAGATCTTTTAAAATAAAAGTTAACAGGGCTCTGATACCAATTGAAAAACGTCGCTAATGCCGTTTAACACAAGGTTAAACTGTATAAGCAACTCCGAATGTTTGTTGGAGAAACCCTTTTCTTTTGAAAATAAAAATTATAAACAAGATTTGTTTACAAAGAAACTTATGTACGAGATTAATTAAGATTGTGTAATCAGTTTTAAAACTAAGGCAGTTTCAAAAATTCAGCACACTTAAAGAATGAGGTGAGTAGATGAAGATAATCAACACAATGATTTTTAATGTGGTAAAACCTCTCCCAACAGAGGAAACATCCACGGTGACTTCTAAGTCATAAAAACAAAAGTCCACTAATAACAAAAATCAGTTACAAACAACACAACATGCAAGCACACAAATCAACCTATTCTAAGTTTAGGAATATACCCCACTTGGCTCCTTCTAACTTCTGATAGATCTGATTTGTTGATGATGTTCTCCGGTTTGCTAACTTCCTTTGCTTTAGCTTCTTTACGTCGACTCAATGATCTCAGATCTTAAACACAACACTTCCAGTGTAGTAGTGTGTAAAGTGTTTGTGTAGTGAATCCTATTCACATGCATGAACTCACACACACTTAGATTTACAAACAGTCCTATACAAATTACATATAAAGTCTATATGCAGTGATTTTGTTATTTTTCTTTCTTACAAAACTAAAAACCTTTTGACCTTTAAATATAACCCAGATTCCACGGAGATCTTGCTTAAGAAATCGATCAAGACCTTTCTCAATCTCTTTTGAAAATATTTAGGAGATTGAAAACCCTCCAAGTGCGAATCCAACTAGGTCAGGTTAAGTTTTGTAAAAACAGAAACTATAAAACATTTTTAAAACCAAAACAGAAATGATTTTCTTAAACCAAGTTGAAAATATGCAGATCTAGTGAAAAATGTAACATTCAGAGTATAAATCTAACGTTTCTATGAAAAAGAAACTAGATCTTCACTCTAACGTTTAAGTTGTGTACAAGATCAGAAATCACGAGGTTACAACAACAATATGAACAAACCACTCTCTCTCTCTCTCTTTCAAACACTCAGATTGTGTTTGGGGTAAGGTTTATTTGAAGGTTTGTTTCAGAGACGAAGTGTTTAGGGTTAGGGTTTGGTTTTGGCTAACTGTTTCCCTTTCTCTCTCTTCTCTCTATTCTTTTCTCTCTTCTCTCACTTCTATCTTTTCTCTCTTATTTTTTTTTCTCTGGAAGACGAATGCCCAAAAGTTCTCTAAAGCTGAGAAGTGAAGGGTATTTATAGTGCCTGGGGAAGGTTCTGGACGTTCGAGGCAAATCAAAGGCTGAGATCAAGACTTCAAAGGTTTGACTTGATCCAATGGTTCTAAAACAGCGGTGGTTTAAAACAATTCTAATTGGTTCAAATGGATAGCACCGGGATTAACCAAGAACGCATGCAGACCCTTGATAAGAAATGATCCAACGATCAACAATCATCCATCCAACCCTCTCACATTAGAAACACAAATACATTAACCCGGAGGATGACAAGTGTTGGCTGGTTATAGGCTCTCACACGCGCGTCAAAATAATTACAAAACCTCACCCTGAAGTCTCTAGCGCTTTGAGATCGTACCCAACCAAACAATTCAGTGAAAAAAGAAGTTTCTAAAATAGTAAATTAACCCCAAAAACTTTATTATCCCATTTTATTAATAAAAACAATTATTAAAAAAAAATGTTTAAAAAAAGTTTAAAAAGATTTAAAAATTATTTAAAATTCCCAAAAAATTATTAAAGCTCCAAATCAAGGGGAATTAAACACACACTCAATTTTAAGTAATATGAACACATGTATGCACTTCTAATTGTGTGTTGTGTGATTCATTTTATACCATCATTAATCTTTGAAGAGGATTAGAGAGATAGGTTCTGAGGCTTTTTGGTTTCTAGGATGGACTACCAATTTTGTCAATATTTCCAAATTAGTTGAGCACTTATACAATGCAGACTTAAGCAAGTCAAAGGTATAAGGTGCTTCAATTGGTTACCCTCCATATTTATTACTGAGAGCGAGGTCATTTTTCCCCCCAGTCATTTTTTTTTTTAATTATGTCAATACTTTGATGTGGTCCCTGCCTAAGTTATCCCAAATACTTGAAGAATCGTGAATGGGGTCCAGTGCATTAATAAGAAGTATGGGACTCATATTGGGATTATAAAGTTAATGTATTGTTACCATTGAGGCACCACTAATGAGAACATTTATTATATAAAGACACGGCAATCAAACAGGGCCTTAGTAGTGAATTTACCTGATTCTAATAAAGATTATTGGGATCATGGCTTGATTATGAAGGATTGGTAATTTCCTCCTCTTTCGGAGGGTATTGTGTATGATGGACCAATATCCCCTCAGGGAGGTCGAGGGATAGGTTAGGACACACATAAACTTAAGATATCTATGTCTGATTAACACTTTCTTTTCTTTTGCTAGTTTTGTATTTTCTTTTTTTTTGGGGGGAGAAGAAGAAGAAGAAGAAGAAGAAGAAGAAGAAGAAGAAGAAGAAGAAGAAGAAGAAGAAGAAGAAGAAGAAGAAGAAGAAGAAGAAGAAAAAAGTTTCCTCGTACTTTCGAAATCAATTTTGCTGATTTAGAAATCGTGTGGTTTATCCAACAAAGGCTTTAAACTAAAGACCATCCTAGGTCATCCTCATTTCTGCTCAGATATAAGATCACCAATACTTATTTTATGGACAGACCAATTGAGGAGATACCACTTGCTCCCATTCCTTTAAACGACCCGAAGCCTCTACAGCTAAATCCTCAAAACCGAATTCTGAATCCTCTTATTGAACATGAAATAACTTTTTAGTATAAAGTACTTCTTCCTCCTTTAAACCTCTCGACGTCATGACAGGATCCTCTAATATCCCTTCAAATGTGATGTTGAAATGTAAGATTCCCAACCTCCTTGCTGGGGCTAGGTTGCCTCCCCCCGTGAGCAAGAAACCTAAAGTTGAAGGGTCCAGCAGCCCCTCCTTATGGATATGTCTCCTGCCAATGATCATGAATCTCTTTTTAAGAGGATCATAAAGGACCCACCTCCTCATATGGAGATTATTGGAAAGAAACCAGTTGACAAGGCTAAGGTTATTGCTCAATCTGTTATAGTGCACCTTGAGCTTGCTCGCAATTTAATCAGTGCCAGAGTCCTCCCTTACAGAGTCCTCCCCGCCAAGGGTTCTTGAACTGCTCTCCCTTTAAGGTTTTAATTCTTTAAGTCCCTGGTCGGACAACAACATAAATTTTTTACGGACCATACCAGTTAGGCTCCAACTTATTCCTTTTCTGAATGACTTTCTTCCGTAAGTAGTGTCCCCCATTTAGAGAGCTTAGTTATACTCTTTTATTATAAAATCGAGCAGTGCACTATTGGTATGCCGCGACCCGAAGTATAACATGTTCTCTTAATTTCTCTGCCAGGTCTAAATTTACCCTTCTTATTAAGTCGTTCTTTGGTGAGTCAAAATTGAGAACACGGTGACTTGGTAAACCAATTTCTACTAGGACTACTACCTCTATTCCTAAGGCTAACATATAATGAGTCTCACCCGTTGTTGTTCTCGGTGTTGACCAGTAAGCCCAGAGGACACTTTGGAGTTCATTGATCTAGTTTCCATTTAGCATTGTCTAGTCTTTTTTTTATCCCGTCGAGCAGTGTATTGTTTGTTACATGTGTTTGTCCGTTGCATTGTGGATGATCAGATGAATAATGTAGTTTCTAGATTTTAGATCAAATGCAGTAGTCTTTGAATTCCTAATTATCAAACTGTGTACCATGGTCGGTGATGAAAGCATACGACATTCCATAATAGCAAGTGATGTTCTTTCATATGAAATGGAAGACCTTTTCATATGGCATTTCCACCAAGGGCTCAGCTTCCCCACACTTGGTAAATTACTCTATAGAGATGACCAAGTATTTAAACCTGCCTCTGGTTTTGGATAAAGTTTCGACCAAATATATTCCCCACATTGCGAATAACTAAGGAGATGCGATTGGCATAAGAGAAGCCCCCAGACTTATGACGGTGTGTAGGTATGCTCGTATTGGATCCATCCATAATGGCCCCAATTTTATCTCAATTATTTTGATAATCCTATCATATTTATTCCGATGAGAGAGAATTTCCACTGGAATTATTCTTTACGACTTTATCCTTATAGCGGACGCCAATTGGGCAAGTGTGTCTGCTCGGACATTTTCTGACCTCAAAATTCTGATCATATTGGCCGTTGAGAATTTTTCTAACCACTCTTTGGTTTTGGCTAAGTATTTTGCCATAGACTCCTATCTCGCCTCATAGATTCCCAGAATTTGGTTTAATTTCAGTTGAGAGTCACTTTTCGACACTAAGAGACGACACCAATCCAAATCTTGCTATGGGTGCTTCATATTCAATCTTATTATTAACGACCTCAAATTGGAATATAAGTGCATATTCCACATCAATGTCATCTGGCGTTGTAATGATTAAACTTTCTCCACTGCCAGTTGCACAAGATGAACCATTTATAAACATTATCTAGACACGAGGGTCTTATTTGAAATCTCCCTCAATTAAGTTCCCATAATCAAATATTTTTTCATATGTTCCAAGTTATGAGCAATTTCTTACTACTTATTCGATAACCCTGGGATCTCAGTACCCTGGTTGACAGGTCTAATGACTGGGCTATCTCCCATAGGAGTCTGCTCATTTGATGGACTGGTAAGCTCTCTTTTGAAGAAGTCTGCTCGGTCTGCTTTGGGATTGAACTTGCTTCCATGGAAGTATGTTTTGCACCTAAGCTTTCTTTCGAAGAAGTCTGCTCGGCGAAGGTTTCTTCATATGTGAATTTAGCTATAAAATCTACCACGGCTTGGCCATTGATGACTGATCTAAGTTCATATTTGACGTCCTTTATGAAATTTGCTTTCTGCAATTTTGTAAGGACATAATTTTATAAGTGTCCGGGGTAGAATTTAGGAATTTTCTGTTTTTTCCTAGATCACAGTTCATATGTCTTATACCGCTACATTCGGCACGTCAACACGATCATCCTCGACGACCTGTATCCGAATTCAATGCATCCACTTTCTTCACGTGCATCATTCTACATGCAACGTGCTGCTCAGCTCATTCCCACTACTCCACTACGCTTTATCAGTAATATGTTTTATTGGAGCTTTAAATATTTACATAAATATTTGGGAAATATTTTTGAAAATTATTTTTGAAGTCTGGGTTAATTTTTCATCAAAAGCATAATTTTTCTAAGTGTAGAAGCGAATGGCCTCGATCGACGAGATCGCTCGAGCGACTTTGCAAGTCGTTCGCGCGAGATAGACATGTCGCGCGATATCGTTCGAACGACTTCTGTCCTTCGTTCGATCAACATGCTATCTCATTCGAACGAGCCACCGCCTCGATTTTTGTATAAATATCTGATCTCCTTCTACACGTTTTTTCAAGTCTTTCTGCAAACTTATATTCTGCGAAATCTGCCCAGAATAAAGACTTCACCTTTTAAGGTTTTCTAAACCTTTTTGATTCACAAAACCATTCCCATATATGTGTGTGAATCTTTAAACGTTCAAGAAGATCGTTTACTCATCTGGAGTACTTTGTGAGGAAGCCGCTCTCTTCATCACTATTGCCCTACTGGAAAAGGACTGTTCCAGCCGCCGACATCAGAACCGACACCCGAGGGTATTTCTGTGTCACTGTATTTTCATTGTAATCCGTTGTAAGCCGTTCTCTTACAAAAATTATTGTGAAAATAAAAGGTTTTGCCCCTTTGAGGATTTTTCCTCATATTTGTGTTCTTGCATGTTTCATCATCATATTTAATCACATATAGATGCATGTTTAGGACTTATGTGGTAAAAAATGTGTTTAATTAAATAACTTCCTTAGTTGAACGCAAGCGCACTCTCCTTCAAATTGGTATCAGAGCCAGTTACACAAATTTACCGTGTAATTTTCCGCAAAATTTTTCTAAGATATCAATTTTCTGAAAAATTGATTTTTGAAAACGAGTGTGTTCATAATGGAGAAGTTATATAATAAAATGCCAGTTTTTGACGGGACAAACTATGCATATTGGAAATCCCGCATGAGATCTGCATTAAAAGCCATTGATGAACGTGTCTGGATATTGGTTGAAATAGGGTGGACACCTCCCTCCGTCACTCTTGAAAACGTGACCAATTTAAAACCTGTCACTTCTTGGACTGAAGAAGAATTTAAATGGTCATCTTTTAATTCTAAGGGTTTAAGTGCCATTTCTGGGTCTGTCACACCTGATGAGTTCAAACGCATAATGACGTGCACCACGTCAAAAGAGGCATGGGATGTTTTACAACTCACCCATGAAGGAACTAATACTGTGAAAGAGTCTAAATTGCAGAATTTGACAACTCAATTTGAAACCATTACCATGCATGAGACTGAATGTTTTGATGATTTTTATGCTAGACTTTTTGACATTGTTAATACTAGCTTTAATCTTGGTGAACATATTTCTAATTCTAGAGTTGTTAAAAAGATTCTTCGTTCTTTGCGTAAGCGTTTTATCCCTAAAGTCACTGTGCTAAATTCTATAGGTAATTTAAATACGCTAAAATTGGAAGAACTTGTAGGTGATTTGCAAACATATGAAATTGATATGTTCCTTAAAACTGCTAGGTCTAAAGATAAGGGAATTTCACTTAATGCCCAAGAGAGAAAGAGTAAGGGGTCGGCTAGAAAGAGGGTAGAGTCATCTAGAAAGAGAGAGACTGACACGTCAAATTCTGATTGTGATTTTGACTTAGATGATTTGGCTCTTTTTGCAAAAAAATTCAAGAGGATTCTCAAATTTAAGAAAAATAGCAATTTTAAAGATAAAAAGAAATTTGAGAAAAATAAGTTTGAAAAGAAAAATGAAAAAGATTTTAAAGATCCTCCTAAGAAAGAAAGTGAGAGATGCTTTGAGTGCGACGGTAGGGGTCATAGAGCCTTTGAGTGTGCCACACGTCTAAACAGAGAGAAAGGGAAATTTGTCCTTAATGCTACCCTTAGCGACGACAGTGAGGTCTAGTCGGTGGATTCTGGAGTCGAGTCACCGCATGAGTGTAACTTCACCGCATTCATGGCTAGTCATGTGAGCACTTCTAGTTCTCCTCACGACGATGAGGATGATGCTTCACAGGGACACCTCGACAGTGAGAGCGATGTGAGTGAGGGGGAGGATGACACAAGTGAGAGCGAGAGTGATATTCAACGCGCCTACCCTGAGTTGTATTCTGAGTCATTTAAAACTAAAAAGCGTAACAAAGCGTTAGTTCTTAAGATCACCGCCTTAGAGGAAGATTTAAGAAAAGCGAGAGAGAGAGAGTCCTCCACCTGCACCACCCTGAGAGAGAGAGAATTTGCTTGTGTTGAGAAAGAGAGTTTGTTTAGAGAGAGAGAGAGTAATTTTAAGAAAGAGAGAGGGGACTTGACTAAACAAGTGGCTATTCTTACGAGTGAGCTTCATTCCTCCATGGAGACTCGAAAGAAACTTGAAGCCTTGTTTCTCAGATTACTCATGATCTGGAGAGAGCATGGGAAGTCAAGGTACAAATCGAGGACAGATCTGGGAAAATGGGAAAGATGCTCCTCGGCCCCGCTTTAGGTTTTGGTGATAGGCAGGGAATTGGTTATGATGATGCATCCTCATCCCAAATTGCACCTGGACCAGTTCCTGAGTTTACTACGACTCCTTATGGCCATCGTCAAAAACCTCACAGGAGAGTTCGACCAAGAAAAGCAAAACAAGGTTCGCATTTGACTGTGTTCTTTTGTACTTATTGCAAAAGAAAAGGCCACCTCAGGGAGTTTTGCTATAGCATGGGTCGGACACGACGTACTACTGCTCCACCTCAGCATACTGATGATTTTACCAGTCTGAGACAGCGAGTTGAGTTCTTAGCTGCCACGTCTCAGAGTTTGATGGAGGAATTTCGATGGATGTCTTTGTCGTCAATGAATGCTTCCCACATTCCAGCTAAAACCAACAACAACAAAGGCAAACAAAAGGTCACCTCTTCTTGGGTACCTAAGAAAGATAAAAAGGCTTTTGTTGTTCATGTTGCTCTTAAAGCACATAATACCTCACAGTGGTATTTTGACAGTGGGTGCTCCAGACACATGACAGGTGATGCCTTATTTTTTACGACTCTTGAGGATTATCAGGATAGCAGAGTCACCTTTGGAGATGGGAGCAAGTCTAGCATTATAGGATGTGGTACTGTTGAGTCACCTGGATTTCCTAAGCTAGAAAATATTTTGTACGTCAAAGGTTTGAAAGCAAACCTTCTCAGCATTAGCCTGCTGTGCGACGCTGACTTTGCAGTAAAGTTTGACCGGGACGCTTGTAAGGTCTATAATCAAGCCGGTAAAGTTTTAGTGCAAGGGGTGAGGACAAAGGATAATTGTTATGGGACTGAGCCCACATCCTCACTTGTCTGCAACAGCGCCACGATCACGCCTATGGATTTGTGGCACCAACGTCTAGGTCACGTAAACATTAGAGATCTCACTCGCTTAGCTAAAAAGGACCTAGTACGTGGCTTACCATCTCTTGGAAGGCCAACTTCGACGATTTGTGGACCCTGTCAGTTGGGAAAATAAATTCGTAGTCCCCATAAGAAGTTGCATTCCATTACCACCTCTCGTGTTCTTGACCTTATACACATGGATCTTATGGGTCCTAATCGTACCGAGAATCTGGGTGGTAAGAGGTATATCCTCGTGATGGTGGATGATTTCTCGAGGTACTCCATTGTAGATTTTTTAAGGGAGAAATCTGATGCTGTTTAGTTTTTAATGACCAAGTGTCGTGTCATGTAAAATCAACACGGAGTCACTATTAACAGGATACGTAGTGACAACGGCACTGAATTTAAGGAAGCAAAGGTAGATTTGTATTGTGATAGCCTTGGGATCAAACATGAGTTTTCTGCTGTGAAGACTCCTCAGCAAAATGGGATTGTTGAGAGAAAGAATATAACGATCCAAGAAATGGCTAGATCTATGCTTCTAGGTCGTCATGTTTCTAGGACATTTTGGGCAGAGGCAGTGTCTACTGCATGCCACACGGTGAATAGGGTTTACCTGCGTCCACACACACTTAAGACGCCTTATGAATTGTGGACAGACAAGAAACCCAACCTGACATATTTTCGTGTTTTGGGGAGTAAATGCTACATCCTACGGGATAGAGAGCAATTAGGAAAGTTTGACTCCCGGAGCGACGAGGGAATATTGCTAGGATATTCATCGAATAGCAGAGCGTACCGGGTTTTTAACCTGAAGAGCTCTAAGGTTATGGAATCAATAAACGTCACAGTGCAAGATGACGAACCTTCGACGGCTATTGATCCTAACCTACAGTGTGAGGATGAGGACTTCTCTGAGAGTGACTTACTTGTCCCTCACCCACACTCTGTGGACCCTACTCCTGTGTTAGTGGACACTCCTGCTTGGGTTCACAAGAGTTATGACCCTTTTTCCATTGTTGGTGATCCCACTCTAGGGGTCAAGACTCGTGCTCAACTAGAGAACGTTATTAGTCACTTTTGCTACACGTCCAAAGTCGAGCCCAAGAATCATAAAGAAGCACTCAAGGATGAACACTGGATATCTGCTATGCAGGATGAGTTGCTTCAATTTAAAAAGAATAATGTCTGGGAACTTGTCCCCCGACCTAGTGAAACTAATGTGATAGGTGCCCGGTGGATTTTTAAGAATAAAATGGATGAAAATTGTACCATAATCAGAAATAAAGCTAGGTTGGTCGCTCAAGGCTACACACAAATAGAGGGTGTAGTCTTTGGGGAGACATTTGCTCCTGTTGCGAGGCTTGAGTCCGTCCGCTTACTACTCGCCATCGCCTGTCATCTGTGCTTTAAGTTATATCAGATGGATGTCAAGAGTGCCTTTTTAAATGGCATTCTACAGGAGGAGGTTTACGTGGAACAACCAAAAGGGTTTGAAGACCCTAAGCACCCGGATCACGTCTACTATTTGAGGAAAGCCTTGTATGGTTTGAAGCAAGCACCCCGTTCTTGGTACGAGAGGCTTACTTCTTATCTCTTAGCCCGTGGCTTCAAGAGAGGGGGAGTTGATATGACGTTGTTCGTCAGGAGAAATGACGGTGCTATTTTGATTGCCCAAGTCTATGTGGACGACATAGTCTTTGGATCCACGTGCTCCCAACATGCTCACCACTTTGAGGAGGAGATGAAAAGTGAGTTTGATATGAGCATGGTTGGTGAGCTTACTTTCTTCCTTGGTCTCGAGGTTCGTCAGCTAGAGAATGGGATGTTCATCTCCCAATCCAGGTATGCTGGAGACCTAGTGAAGAAATTTGGTTTAGACTCCGTTAAGCATGCATGTACACCTATGAGTACCACTACCAAGCTTAGTAAGGACACTTCAGGCAAGGACGTAGAGCAAACCTTATATCGGAGTATGATAGGTAGTCTTCTCTACTTGACTGTCAGTCGTCCCGACATAGCCTTTAGTGTTGGAGTCTGTGCACGATATCAGGCGTCCCCAAAAAAGTCACATTTACTTGCTCTAAAATTTATTATAAAATACGTGAGTGGGACTCTCTCATACGGTATTTGGTATTCCTTTCATACTGATGACCGTTTGTCCGCCTATTCAGATGCCGATTGGGCCGGGGATGTAGATGGTTGTAGGAGCACTTCTGTTGGGTGTTTTTATTTTGGTTCTGCTCTTGTCTCCTGGCTGAGCAAGAAGCAAAATTCCATCTCTTTGTCCACTGCGGAGGCTGAGTATATAGCCGCCGAGAGTTGTTGCACGCAACTCTTGTGGATGAAGCAAATGCTGGAGGATTATGGGATTTCACACGACACCATGCCCATTTCCTGTGATAACACGAGCGCGATACACATATCCCGCAATCCAGTCCAGCATTCATGCACAAAGCACATCAGGATACGTGAGCACTTTATACGTCAGTTAGTTGAGGAGAAAGTCGTATCCCTGAGTTTTGTTCCCATCGACCGTTAGTTAGCCGATATTTTCACGAAACCTTTAGATGCCCTTAGATTTGAGAGTCTTAGGAAGTCTTTGGGGATTTGCACAGTTGATTGAGGGGTTGGACTATGTCTAGAATAGGATGCTTTTTCATGGTCATATCATATGTTTCCTATTGCTAGTCTGTTTTATATGTACCATTGCTTTATTGTACAGCTATTTATTTATTCTTTTGCAAATTCCAAAAAGATTTTCTTTTATAAAATTTTTATAAAAGCCCAAAAAGATTTTTGTATTTTTTATACACCTTTTATGGATGAACATTTAAGATAGCCAAGTCACAAATTCATTCCATTTATTCTTGTGACTATTTGATAGAGATTTGAGACGCTACATCATTTCATCCATGTGCCTTACATTGTATGGAGTCTTTGAGATGTAATTAGTGATATTTTCCTACATGTTTGACTCCTATCTTCTTTATTGCACACATGCACGACATTATTTGATTATTGTACTTGTCTATCACATGTTGGCTTGAGTGTTTCCATCTCAATTCTGTCTATACAACTTGCAATATGCGATAAAACTTGACAAGATTGGAATGCATGTAAAAACCGTTTTTTTTGTGAGACTGAGTGTTTGTTTATGAACGGGGAGGGGCTGCGAAAGGTAATTCTCTTCTTTGCGCAAAAGCCACCGTTTCAAAGGACCTAAAAAATGGAGGAATTTTATTATCTGGGGTCCAAAGAGGTTAAAAGAGCCCGAAAAAAATTTAAAGGCAATAAAAAGCAATTCATGCCAAATATGGGCCAATTAAATTTCACCTTCAATTCTCCAAAGTTTGAGAATTTAGAAAGCCTCTATTCAAAATTAATATCTGAGGGAGTTTGGTTGGAGAATATAAACGGGTTTGCACTTCCTTGAAAGTCCTGAAAAAGCATGAAATAGTTTTGGACGTTATTGGTGTGGAAATCACTTTGAGTTTTGATTTGTTGATTTGATTGAGTCAATGTCTTATATTTCCAACTTTTTACACCAAAGGAAGACTTTGAGTTCATTCGTTAGGAGTATCCGATATTCATCGTGCACATATGTCATGTTTGTATGCATTGATTTTCCTATCGAATCTGATCACACCCCTTCATTTTCGCTATCATTGACTTGGTTGTTTTTGTGATCTTTCATGGTGTGATTCCTTGTTGTATACTATGTGTGAAAAATTTTGAAAAATATAAAAATAGCAATTTATTCCCGCGTGTCATTCTCCATGTGCATTCATTTCTGCTTCTCATATTTGTCTATTTGGGGACATCATAAAAAAGGGGAGAAGAATTATGGGGGAGAATTGTTTTGGTGTTTGGTTGATTTATGAATGATCTGCTTAAGCTTAATTGATCATCAATTTTTGCATATCATTATATTTCACCCTGTTGCTTGTCACGGGTATTTGCTTTATCTCATGCGTGTAGGTACATCATTGTTCATCTTTGGATTGCACACCCTGATGAGAAAAGCTTTGAAAGTTTCTAAAGAGCTGAAGATTTGGGAGACATGTCATTTAGTATTCTCAGTTTGAGGGTTTAATGGGGATATTATCTTATATGTCATTTGATTGCATAATTCGGATTTTTTATGTATGTACCGGCATAGACATAGGGGGAGATTTGTAAGGACATAATTTTAAAAATGTCCGGGGTATAATCTAGGAATTTTCTATTTTCTCCTAGATCATAGTTCATATGTATTATACCACTACATTCGGCACGTCAACACGATCATCCTCGACGGCTTGTATCCGAATTCAATGCATCCACTTTCTTTACGTGCATCATGCTACATGCAACGTGCTGCTCAGCTCATTCCTACTACTCCACTACGCTTTATCAGTAATATGTTTTATTGGAGCTTTAAATATTTACATAAATATTTGGGAAATATTTTTGAAAATTATTTTTGAAGTCTGGATTAATTTTTCATCAAAAGCATAATTTTTCTAAGTGTAGAAGTGAATGGCCTCGATCGACGAGATCGCTCGAGCGACTTTGCAAGTCGTTCGCGCGAGATAGACATGTCGTGCGATATCGTTCGAACGACTTATGTCCTTCGTTCGAGTGACATGCTATCTCGTTCGAACGAGCCACCGCCTCGATTTTTGTATAAATATCTGATCTCCTTCTACACGTTTTTTCAAGTCTTTCTGCAAACTTATATTCTTCGAAATCTGCCCAGAATAAAGACTTCACCTTTTAAGGTTTTCTAAACCTTTTTGATTCACAAAACCATTCCCATATATGTGTGTGAATCTTTAAACCTTCAAGAAGATCGTTTACTCATCTGGAGTACTTTGTGAGGAAGCCGCTCTCTTCGTCACTGCTGCCCTACTGGAAAGGGATTGTTCCAGCTGCCGACATCAGAACCGACACCCGAGGGTATTTCTGTGTCACTGTATTTTCATTGTAATCCGTTGTAAGCCGTTCTCTTACAAAAATTATTGTGAAAATAAAAGGTTTTTCCCCTTTGGGGATTTTTCCTCATATTTGTGTTCTTGCATGTTTCATCATCGTATTTAATCACATATAGATGCATGTTTAGGACTTATGTGGTAAAAACTGTGTTTAATTAAATAACTTCCTTAGTTGAACGCAAGCGCATTTCTCCACTTCTTCTTGCACATCCATGTTCTTCTCCTGGATGAAAATACATCATTTTGATCTGACTGACTTAACATCTTTGACTATGCTTAACTCGTGATAAATAAAATTCGAATCAAATCCTGGCATGTTTTTGTGACTTTAAGCGAATACACTTGTTTGCTGCCTTAAAAAGTGAATCAAATCTCTTTTGAGGTCAGGATCAAGTGATGAACCGATACGAGGCGTTCTTTTCGGATGCTTGTCATTCAAGACAATCGACTCAATTTTATGGATGGCAATGGGGTGTGTTTGGGGCTGGTTTTCACAAATCCTAACCCGCCCCATTTAATAAACGGGGAGGGGCGGGGTAGTTTTATTTAAATTTAACTTCTAACTCGTATTTAATAAACGAATCTAAGCGGGGCAGGGCGGGCGGGGTGGAGATTTAAGTGGTGGATGATGAGCTCATGAGTTGATCATGGTCAGCCACTCAACGACGAAGATCAAGAGATAGTGTGTGTGTGTGAGCTAATCAAGAGAGAGAGAGAGTAAGTGGTGGGTTATTTTTTGGCGGTGGCTTGTGTGTGTGTGTGTATATATATATATATATGGTTTAATTATAATTAACATACATATAAAGGGTATTTATGTAGGCATAAGTTAATGGGGTAGGACAGGGTGGGGATATTTTATTTATATTAACTCCCGACCTGCCCCATTTAATAAACGGATTTTATTTTAAAATCCATACCCGCTCTTAATTCATTAATCGGGTTTTAAAATCCGCCCATTAGGATCGGATCGGGTCGGGTCGGGCTGGGCTCTTGTGGTTCAGGTTAAATTACCATCCCTACTCAATTTCCTCAACAACCTGCCCTTTGACCACTTTTTCCTCATTTCATGGATCTATCATTTTGATCTAGTAGGTCGTTGTCAGTTTCTTTTTCTCCTCCTGGTCGATTGAGGTGTAATAACACTCCTTGACTTTCGCCTGACTTCTTTTTACTACACCGATCCCATAATGAGTGGGGAACTTCATGCATTGGTGTACGATGGAGGGAGCCACTTCAAATTTCTTCAGCCCTACCTGTCGAAGATAAGGTTGTATGCTGATAGACGACTTTTTGGTATGTCGTCGTTGTGTAAAGCTCCTCTAATAAAAAATCCCAATTACTTACAAAAGTATAACAAAATAGAATATAGTGGTAAGTGAGGTATCAATCCAAATCAAGGGAGTGAAACAAAGGAGAAGCTCATGCAATTCAAATTTATTTAATTTCTTTTTTGACTTTTTGCTTTTTCTATTTTTTTTTATGTTTTTCAATATTGAAACAATTTTTGTCATGAGGGTGAAATAAAACTATACTAAATCAAAGATCTAAAGACTAACTAAAAAGTGTGATGAAACATAAGTGAAATAAAACTAAATAAAAATGTAAAATATGAGATGAGTGAGAAAATAAAAGTGAGGACTAACAAGGGATAGGATGACACCATATATTCTAGTTAATCAAAATTAATTAATTCATTAAAATTAATTATTTCAAGTTGGTATCAAAATCACAAATCAACACTCGTTGCAAATGTAATTTTAATAATAACATTTTAGAAAATTAAATTCAACACTGCTACAACTCTTGAAAATTATATCTAAACATCATTAAATAAATCATCCGCTGGGATCAATTTGTTAGATTAGTTTAAATCATGAAAAAGTAACATAGAGTTGAATTTCAAAGAAATAAATTCACATTTTAGAAAAACCTATCTCTAGTTGATTCTAAAATGAAAAATAAGACTAGAAATTCAATTTTCTCTCGAAAATCATTTACCCTCTCTCGAGGCATAAATTAAAATGTAAGAGTGCAAAGTTAATCATCAAAGGGACATTTAATTTAAATAAACTAATTAAAATGGGATTAACGTCAAATAATGGGATCACTCCACCCCTTGAAGGGGTTTCTAGCCTAACATGGAGATAAAACACAACAAATGTAATATTATCAACAAACTAAGCATGAATTAAAAAAAAAACAGAGATAAGAGAACAAATCTTAAAATCAAGTCTCCTTGAATTGCAAGTTGAATTCCAAACTCTTCAATACAATCCAAACTCTCACAATCCCTAAAGAAAAATTAAAATTTTTTTATTTATAATGCTCTTTCTCTCCCTATTCTTCTCTCTAAGGTTTTCTATCTACAATGCTTGTTTTTGTTAAATGGGCCTTCTTTTATATGGCTTATAGATCTAGGGGTATATTGGGTATGGTAATAGTGCAAGGGGGTGTGTGAGGTATTGGGTGAGGGATATTTTAGGAAATGACATATAAATGTGCATGTGGGAGAGATGTTGGGGGTATTTTTGGGATTAAGGGTTAAAGGTGGGTTTAAAAGACATGTGGGTTTTTTGGGATGTTATTTACATGATAGTGCAAGAGACTTGTGTGCGTTTCAAATGGGTTTAGCAACTTTGGTATGGGGTATGGGTTTGATTGTTGGTTTGCAAAAGGGTTGGGTCATGTAGATGGGAATCGGGTTCGCAGAAGACCCAATAGGGGTAGCAGATTGTTGGGTTAGGGGCTACCATGGTTTCAACACGGTTTTGGGTTTCGGGTAGCATAGGGTCGCGTCGGGTCATGGGTCGCTGGATTGGGGTTATCCATGGTTAGAGGTTCGAGTATGGAGGCTTCCTGGTTCGCGGGTTTCGGGTAGTGTGGGTTCGAGTAGGGAGTTCTTATAGAGGGTCGCGATCGGGTTGGAGTTTGGGACAGAGGAGAGGTATAAGGTCGGTCGGTGGCTGAGTTGTGGGGTCGAGTTGCGGTATTACTGGCGGGAACGACTCGGGTTGAAGAGGGTTTGGGTCGAAATTAGTTTGGAATTTGCAGGCGCCCGGTTTGCAAGGTGGTACTCCGAGTTTTGTGTATAGATCGTGGGAGTCAGGGGGTGATCGAGATGTTGCCAGGTTTGGTCGGGTAGCCATGGTTGGATATGAGTTATTGGGTTATGGTGGTAAGAGAGAGGAGATGGGTAAACCCGACTTGGTATTTGTTTGGGATTGGAGATAAGGTGTTGGTTTGTTAATGGATATTTAGGAGAGAGAGAGGGTGTTGGGTGGAGAAGATGAGTAGGGGATTGGTCAGGTGTGAGTGAGTGTGTAGGTTAGTACGGAATGGTGTGTGTGTGTTTGTACCTAAAAAAAGAAGTAAAAATTAAAATTATATAAACTAAAAAAATTAATAAAAATAAAATCTTAACTAAGAAAATCAAATTAAAAGGAAAATAAAAATAAAAATAATAAAACTTATTAAACTAAAAAGACTCTAAATAAAAAGAAAATAAAAATAAAAATTAAGAGTCTATAAAAACTAAAAACTAAATCAAATAAAACTAAAAAATAAATTCCTAAAAAAAACTTATCCTAATAAAAATAAAATAAAAACTAAAAATCAAAATAAAACAACACTAAATAAAAAGAAATATGAAAAATTGCAAATAATCATAAAAATCTAAAATAAATCCTAAAAATAAAAATAATAAAAAATAATAAAAGTACAAAATCAACACATATAGGGTTCGGGGTAGGTTTAGGTTCGGTCTGGGATAGGCTAAGGTTACAGGATTGGTGATTTAGCCACATTTGAACTGCAAATTGCCTTGAAATAGAGTTTTTGACACCGCAACCGCAATCAAGCCTGCACAATAAACAATTACATGTATAAGACCCAATTTTATCGAGAATTAATAATTAAAATATGCATAATCGGGGTATAAGAGAGTACCAGAATCAGCGGCTAATGAAGTGGACAGATGAAGCCAAGATGAACCTGAATAAGTGATAAGATAAAAAAAAACGTACAAGTCTATAAACATGATAAAGCATTGGGTGATGTGAAACACCACCCCCAAACAGGATAAGACTCATACGCATAAATCGCGGGCTGCCTCCCGGTAGCGCTAAGTTTAATGTCTTCACCCATACTGAACCATTCTCACCCTAAAGATAAGATCTAGGAAAGTGCGGGGCGGCATAAAAATTGGGTGATGAGAATCACCCCCAAACAAGACTGAAGCGTTAGTTTTGTTGGATAAAGGCTACGAGGGTCAATGCATTTGTATGGCAAAGTGCATCACACGATGTAAAGCATCGGTGGACCAAGGGCGGATGGGTATTAGGGTAAGGGTGGGGGTGAATAGGCATCGATCATGGGCCTTATTGAGTCAAAAGGTGAGGGCAACAAGGGACCTATAAGCATGATGCTCAAGCTGGATGGGGAGGCGAAAGGGTTTGGAAAATGAAACGGGGTGGGGATCATAGAAAACACTTGACCGTTCTATAAATGGATGATGATAATGGTTGCACCGTGACACGCCATGAAGCTTTCGATGGGAAAAATCAAAATCACAAGTAAGTGGTGGGCATGGGGTAACAAGCTCGGAGTCATGGAAGTGGAGAGTGGCACCACAAATACTCTCGTGAACGGTGGATGGCTTTAGGTTAGGATCCAAAGATATGGATGGGAACATACAAGGTATAATATTAAGATCCAAACCAGATGATGGGATGGAAGGGACAATGGGTGGGGTAAAGGGTGTATCGGGTGCGATAAAGGGTTAGGAAAGATGATCCAACTCAAGAGTGGGAGACACACACTCCGCGAGAGGAGTAAGGAGTGTGGTATCTAAAGATGGATTGGTCAACTTCTCCATAAGAATATCACCAATAATTGTGGTGGGTGGTTCAAATGAGGCATCAAGATAAGAGATAGAGGAATCACTAGAAATATTGGGCTAAAAGGGAGCCATCATAGTGGGACGGGATCCATATCCGGAGAGGTAAGAGACATCTCGAATTAAATATCAAGAAAATGGTGAGCACTCGTAGCCGGAGCTAACCTATTACAAAGTGGTTCCTAGGGAACACATATGGTGGGCTTAATAGGTGTAGACTCGGGCATCTTTTTGGATTCGACGGGAAGGAGAGTGTAAACCTCAATGGTGGGTTAATTTGGACAAAGCGGGATTTGATCAGTCTCACGATCTTCGAATAAATCAACAAGTGTCAACTTGAGGCCCGGACCACAGAATGGTCTCAACTGCGAGATTCTCTGGGTGATTGGGTTGGTCACGCTCAAAATCAGTGTCACAAGATGAGACAACATCATCCCACGTGGGATCAATAATGGGTGAAGATAAGGGAATGTCCAACTCGGTCGCACACTCAAATTCATTTGAGCGTTGTTCAAGCCTTTAAATAGCTTGAGTTTGAATTTAAGTTGCTTGCTCTTGCTTGAGGATGAACTGTTATAAGAGGTTTTTGAGAGCGGAGGTGGATGATGGTGGGGAAGTGATGGTTGGTGGTGGGACAATGGTGGATGGGTGAGGTGGAAACAACACACTAGTATCATGACTAATCGGAGAATACTCATAGGAAGTGTGGGGAGCGCGATCAAGTGCGTCATGCACGCGAGAAGCAGCTCCGTGAGAGACAAAAGGCTGATAATTATTGGGTGCAAAGTGAGGGAACTGATCGGGAATGGGTGCACTTGGTTACCATGACGACTCTTGGAACGTGTGAGGATCCACAACATCAGGTTAGGATTCGTATTGCGTGGAAGGGTGATCAAGCCTCCACGAATAGCTTGGGTTCTCACGCCACTCGGGATTATATATGTCATGATAATAGGCCGAGGTGGGTTTCGAAACAGGGTCATGTGGATACACATGTTCCGTGGTGGATTCATATGGATATGAAGAGTATGGACACTCACGGGGGAAGTCATTGGTTAGAAAGCATGATGTGCACAACGAAGCATTTGACGCGTTGATACCAATCATCGAAGGCGATGAAATATGAGGTGGATGCGTGGAGTACGCACGAGTATCAACGAAGTGTATGTGAGAGTTAAAGCCACTAAGTAAAGTGTGGAGGTTCGACTCGGGCTCAACGTCAAACATGCTTCTAGAGAGTGGAAAATGGCCAAAATACACTCATAAAGGAAGTTCGTCGGCCATGACGAGAGAAATATTTTTAAAAAATTTTTTTTAACTGTTTTTCAAAAGGAAAGAAAATATTTTTGAATTTTTCTAAAAGTGAAAGAAAGAAAATATTTTTGGATGTTTAGAAAAATAAAGGAATAAAATATTTTTGGATTTTTTGGAAGAAAAGAGGGGGAAAATATTTGGACTCTTTAATTTTGAACGAACTCACTATAATCGACTACCGAAAAATTGAATTGAACACACACAAGTCAAGGATAAATACCAACTAATACATAACCAATTTGTATCTTCAAAATTAGTGAAAGAGAATTTTAATTAAGTCCGCGGGCGATAAAAATAACGGAATTTATCTTTGTGATCGCGTTTGCAAAATGTTCTCCTAGTGGGATAGCTAGTTGATTGATTTTAAAATTAATGATAGCTAGGGTAGCACACAATTGGTAAGCGAGTGAGTCGGGTGATGAAATCCCTTCTCGTGAATGACCGGGTGTAGGTCTTAATTGATTAATTCATCACACACATTCAAAAATAAATGCGATAATTAAAATCAAATAAGAGCATGTAGTCACACACAAAAATTGACTCGCTGACAGGAGAGGCGCGAGGGTTTAGAAATGTACCTCCCACAGTTTTTACACCGTGGGCTGATGAACGATTTGAGTCGACCGGGGGGAGATCTCTCCTATCTCAGTCGGCTCCGGGAGTCCTACCGACCCAAGGTAGAGAGGCTTCTAAATCTTCGTCTTTGGACGCTCTCTCTCTACTTTGTCCGGTTTTCCTATCACGCTTTTCTTTGTTTTTATTACAAATTGAAATGAAAAGAAAAATAATGGTGTCTTCAAGCACCGCAATACAAGCCAAGTAATAAAATAATCCTAATACAAGCCTTCGGAAAAAATGAAAAAGGGTACGAAAAATGAAAAGTGCAATACAAATGAATCACAATACGGGAAATCCTCTCAAGTGCTTCAAGCTCCAAAGATTGGCAACGCCGCTATTTGATAGATGGTTTTTTGGTATGTCGTCGTTGTGTAAAGCTCCTCTAATAAAAAATCTCAATTACTTAAAAAATTATAACACACTAGAATATAGTGGCAAGTGAGGTATCAATCCAAATCAAGGGAGTGAAACAAAGGAAAAGCTCATGCAATTCAATTTTATTTAATTTATTTTTGAACTTTTTTCTTTTTCTATTTTTTTTTATGTTTTTCAATATTAAAACATTTTTTGTGATGATGGTGAAATAAAACTATACTAAATCAAAGATCTAAAGACTAACTAAAAAGTGTGATGAAAAATTAGTGAAATATAACTAAATAAAAGTGTAAAATATTAGATGAGTGAGGATATAAAAAAGAGGACTAATAAGGGATAGGATGACACCACATATTCTAGTTAATCAAAATTAATTATCCCAAGTTGGTATCAAAATCACAAATCAACTCTCGTTGCAAATGTAATTTTAATAATAACATTTTAGAAAATTAAATTCAACACTCCTACAACTCTTAAAAAGTACGTCTAAGCATCATTTAATAAATCACCCGCTATGATTGATTTGTTAAATTAGTTTAAATCATGAAAAAGTAACATAGAGTTGAATTTCAAAGAAATAAATTCACATTTTAGAAAACCTATCTCTAGTTCGATTCTAAAATGGAAAATAAGACTAGAAATTCGATTTTCTCTCGAAATTTATTTACACTCTCTCGAGGCGTAAATTAAAATCTAAGAGTGAAAATTTAATCATCAAAGAGACATTTAATTTAAATAAACTAATTAAAATGGGATTAACATCAAATAATGGGATCACCCCACACCTTGGAAGGGTTTTCAGCCTAAATGGAGATAAAACACAAAAAATATAATATTATCAACAAACTAAGCATGAAAAAAAAAATAGTAGAGATAAGAGAACAAATCGTAGAACCAAGTCTCCTTAAATTGCAAGTTGAACTCCAAACTCTTCAATACAATCCAAACTCTCACACTTTAATCCTCATAAAATTTCTAAAGAAAAATAAAAGAAATAAAAATAATATTTACAAAGATGTTTCTCTCCATATTCTTCTCTAGGGTTTTCTCTCTACAATGCTTGTTTTTGCCAAATGGGCCTTGGGTCTTCTTTTATATGGCATATGGAGCTAGGGGTATATTGGGTATGGTAATAGTTCAAGAGGGTGTGTGAGGTATTGGGTGAGGGATATTTTAGAAAATGACACACAAATGTGCATATGGGAGAGGTGTTGGGGGTATTTTTGGGAATAAGGGTTAAAGGTAGTTTTAAAAGACATGTGGGTTTTTTGGGATGTTATTTGCAGGATTGTGCAAGAGACTTATGTGGGTTTCAAATGGGTTTAGCAACTTTGGTATGGGGTATGGGTTTGATTATTGGTTTTCAAATGGGTTGGATCATGGAGATGGGAATCGTGTTCGCAGAAGACCGAATCGGGGTAGCAGCTTGTTGGGTTGGGGGCTACCATGGTTTCAACACGATTTTGGGTTTTGGGTAGCATAGGGTCCCGCCGGGTCATGGGTCATGGGTCGCTGGATTGTGGTTTGTCCATGGTTAGAGGTTCGGGTATGGAGGGTTCCTGGTTCGCGGGTTTCGGGTAGTGTGGGTTCGAGTATATATCTCGGGTAGAGGGTTGAGATTAGGTTGGAGTTTGGGACAAAGGACAAGTATAAGATTGGTCGGTGGCCGAGTTGTGGGGTCGGGTTATGGTATAGCAAGCTGGAATGGCTCGGGTTAAAGTGGGTTTGGGTCGAAATCGGTTTGGGGTTTGCAGGCTCCCGGTTTGCAAGTTGATGCTCCGAGTTTTGTGTAGAGATCGTGGGAGTCAAGGTGTGATCGAGATGGTGCCGGGTTTGGTCGGGTTGCCATGGATGGATATGGGTTGTTGGGTTATGGTGGTAAGAGAGAGGAGATGGGTAAACCCAACTTGGTGTTTGTTTGGGATTGGAGAGGAGGTGTTGGTTTATTAATGGCGGTTTAGGAGAGAGAGAGGGTGTTGGGTGGAGAAGATGAGTAGGGGATTGGTTCGGTGTGGGTGAGTGTGTAGGTTAGTATGGAATGGTGTATGTGTGTTTGTACCTGAAAAAAGAAGTTAAAATTAAAATTATATAAACTAAAAAAAATAACAAAAATAAGTAAATAATAAAAATATAATCCTAACTAAAAAAAATCAAACGAAAAAGGAAATAAAAATAAAATAAAAATAAAAATAATAAAAGCTATTAAACTAAAAAGACTTTGAATAAAAAGAAAATAAAAATAAAAATTAACAATCTACAAAAATTAAAAACAAAATCAAATAAAACTAAAAAATAAATTCCTAAAAAAAAGACTTATCCTAATAAAAATAAAATAAAATCTAAAAATTAAAAATCAAAATAAAATAACACTAGATAAAAAGAAATATAAAAAATTGCAAATAAATCCTAAAAATCCTAAAGAAATCTAAAATAAATCCTAAAAATAAAATTGACTCAAAATAAAATTCTAAAAAATAATAAAAGTACAAACTCAACACACACGGGGTTTGAGGTAGGTTTAGGCTCGGTCTGGGATAGGCTCGGGTTCTATGATTGGTGATTTAGCCGCATTTAAACTACAAATTGCCTCGAAATAGAAATTTTGACATCGTAAACGCAATCAAGCCTGCACAATAAACAATTATACGTATAAAACCCAATTTTGTTGAGAATTAGCAATTAAAATACGTCTATTCGGGGTATAAAATATACACTTTTGGGTGCTTATCATATGCCGAGTGGACGTTCTTGTCTAGGACAAAAAATAGATCTTCTATGTCCTATAGGTGGGCCACTTGCCGATCATAACTTTTGACTCAATTATTCCCAAAGTATATACCTTTTCTCCTAATAAGTCAATAAATGGTCGGTGATAGGCTTCAAGCTTGCTCCCCCTCAATCTCAAACTTTTGAAACAATTATAAAACATAACGTTAGCGGAAATACCATTGCTAACTAAAATTCTCCCCACCCTGATTTACCATCATAGAAATGACCAGTGGATCGTCATGTGGATATAACATGCCATACATGTCATCTTTAAAGAAGTCGACCACAAGGCGATCTTTGTTTATCTTCCTATGATGAGTGTCCATGCTGAATGTCGGGTTGACCTGTCTGATATGAACACATGCCTTGCCTAATTGAGATTGGCTTTTCTCTCTGCGGGCCATCGCCTCTTCCAACTTTACCTCTTGCAATGAAGTTATATCCCAAAGATATCATCTTTACCTTATATACAGGTTCCTTGGGCCTTTTGGGCAGATCCGGTTCATCCTCAAAATCATCATCTCTGCCTCGTTTCTTCTCATCAGGTCCTCTGTATGGAGATTATGATCATCTTCAGGGATTCTGTTCGTCCATTTAATCTATTCGTCCACCTTTATCCATAAATTTTGATAATTATCCCCTCTAGATTAGATTTTCTAACTCGTTCTTTAAGTCTACGTAATTATCAGTATTATAGACGTGGTCCCTATAGAACTCATAGTATTTGCTCCTATACCTTTTGTTGGTTGGGGCTTTCAGTTTATCGGGCCACTTTAGGTTTTTGGTTCCACGAATTTCTTTAAGGATATAGTGGATGTCGATGGTCAAAGGAGTATATTCGTCGTATATCTTTAGTTTGTTACCCTTTTTGTCTTTCTGCTTTTTCTTCTTCGAGCTTTTGCTGGTGTTGGTTTTGGAGCTACTAACCTCTTTAGCAGCCAAAGCTTATTCGACGTTCATGATCTTCCCGGCTTTAGCTAATAACTCAGTTATTATCTTATGTGGTTCTTTAACAAATGCCCAGTACAGCTTACCCGATGGCAGACCACTCATTAAAGTCGTGATGGCTATTTTCTCATCGTAATCGATCACATTTAGCTTTTCGGGTGATGAACTCTCGAGTCGTCTCGTCGACCATATATCAAACGTTGAACATAAGAGTTACCCTCTTGTTGGGTTTAGTTCTAGAGCACAAGTTAATGACAAAGAGATCAACCAGTTGTTAAAATCTTGAAATATGCCCTCGCGATAGGCCATTATTCCAGATTTATGCTGATCCAGTGATTATAACTCGACAGTGCATCTCATCTGGGATTGAATAAATATTGATAGCTGCTTGGTATTGCTCTATGTGTAACACTAGATTAGTGTTTCCATCATACTTCGAGTTTACCACCGGTGGTTTGAATTTTACGAATGTGGGATAATCCACAATTAATGGGGTGAATGGGGATCCTTTCACAAACACTCTGTGCAAAGGATACTTTAATTTACCGATCTCCCCAGGTGATCTTCCAGACTCTGAATTGATCCTTTCCAGGATTGGTACTCCTGTTCGTCCATGGCTGCGACAGTGCTTAGTCGACCGCGACTTTCTACCGAAGTCTCTTTCCGAAGAGTCTGTTTGACGTGCGTCGACCTACATGCTGCAACCCTAGGTCTAGTCGAACATTCTATCCTAATAGCATCGGACCTCGAGTCCTCTTCATACTATCAAGATCCAATGGAATCTCTAAGATGTTGCCTCCTCATTGCTAGTGGACCTAGACGATCAAATACATAACTTTTGTTCAACCTTTCCAGTACGTTAGGTCTTTCTTCGGAGAAGGTTTGTTTGTTATTAAAATCAATTGTTCTTAGAGACGAGGTACCTTGCCTATCGCTTCGAGATCCAAAATATCTAAACCTTCTTTCTGCTTCCTATGATCCCTTACCTAGCCTTCTTGGATTTTTTGTAACACCTGAACGCGATATGTACATTATCCTCCCAGGTGAGGAACTAAAGGTGGCATTTTTACCCTCCTACCTAGACGTTCGCCCCCTATCGGGTTGGCATATTCCCCTCCAGGTCTTCCTTGTCCATCCTAGAGTGTTTGCGTCAGCTTCTTAACAATTTCTTGCATTGCCTCTTGGCCTTTAGCCAAGCTTATCATAAATCCTTATATATCCCCCATTCCCACAGGGGTTGAGGGTGGAGTTGCTTCGTTTGCATGAGTGATCTCCGGATCTTCTCCCATTTCCAAAGAATGCAAATAGTACGTCCACATTCACGGTTCGAGGGTTTATGAGTAGGAGGTGGCAGGAAATAACAAAGCACCAATTTGTTATCGTCTAAAGATGGTATAGGTATTTTACGGATCTTAGCCGATTAATACCAATAATAAATTATAACAAATAAAGAGATTAATAACTTATATTTGAGAGAAATGAGAGACATAGAAAAAAATAGGAGATTGACGTGGTTCAACCCAATGAGTGCCTACATCTACAGTTGTAGTGTTGTTTGTATTAACCATGGAAGAATGAATATATTCTATTAAGAATCTCTTTAGGATTTCGTGTATGGCTGTTATGTTGAATCTTTTTCAAATGCCCTTGTTATACGTCATTGGGTGCTATTTATAGGTTGATTTAAGAGAGAGAGAGAGAGAGAGAGAGAGAGAGAGAGAGAGAGAGAGAGAGAGAGAGAGAGAGAGAAGTGGAAGAGGTGGAATGCCTTTACAAATTAAACAGTTACACCTTTCTACATTCTAGGAGATGGCTAATGATGAGCTCACCATGATTAACTGAAAGGAATAACCCACGTGTGGGTGATGGGAGATGTACATATTCACATATGTGGTCCACATGTGTGTTTGGTGAATAATAACCTTACTTTATCTTAGTCGTCCACTCAAGCGACCAAGAATATTTTTGAGTCGACCAATGAGATGACATGCTGACCACGTTCAGTGAATAAGATGAGCATTTTTTTATAGAAGGTGTCACAATACCATTAGTCCATGTCATATTTCATATTTATGATATAACAATAACAAATACATAGAAAATTCCATAATCGCATACATGCAGATTCAAAAGAAGAATTAAAAAATGTTAAACAAGCACTTATATTTTGACCCATTGTTGAAAATATGACCTAAAAAAGCCTTCAATGCCACCCGAACCTTGATTTTTGCTATTTTTTTTATTTAAACGGGGGTTACTAATGACGTTGTAGGTTTTTTATGCAAAAATAAGAGCATGGGTATGATGTGGTAAAAGTTATAGAATATACGTGAAATGAATAGCCATGAGGGTAATTTGGGTACACATATAAAAGAAACTCACGACCCTCTAACGAAGTAACTAATTTCAATGCACAGACTAATAAAAGCCAAAAATCGGGGTTATGTCTCATAACCTATTATGAGACTGGGTTATGTCAAAATGGCCTTAGTTTAATCTTGTTAAATGTTTAGAACTGTTTAGATTTGTTATATAATTGAGTTAATATGTTGATACACGTGACTAGCTTTATATTTTTGTGGTTCAATATGTTTCTAATGATCAATCTCGTAATTAAAAATAACACTTATTAAACACATGCTGAAATCAATGATTTAACCCTTATTGTGATGATTTGATCTAGGTAATGATCATATAATGTCAGTAACATATCTAGGATCACTTGGGAATCACATTTGTGATGTTTAGAGACTTATTATAGGTTAAGAAAACAGTTTAGATGTGATCTGGTATGAAAAAAATCGAGAAATTGAATTATGGGATAAAAATTGTGATACAATGTCATTTTAGAGAGGACCTATTTTGGAAGGCCAGCTTGAGCCAGCTTGGACACTGCTCGAGCTAGCTCTGGGAAATTTTTATTATTTATTATTTTTGTTTTCCAAGGGAGTTTTGGGCATGACTATTTTCGAGTGACTTTCAAAGGACTTGTAGTGCGTATGTATAGTGAATAATGGAATTTTAATAGGCGAGGATACCTATGGATAAAGGGATAATAAGTGGTGAGATATTAAAATGATTCGTTGTTGTAAACCTATATATATATTGGATGGTTATGCTTTGTGTGTTGTTTGTAGACATACCATGGATGTGGTGGTATTCGTGGGGAGTGTATTGGTGGGGATTTGATGAGATTGTTTACTAGATCGAGTACTACATCCCCGACTGATGATGCAAGGTGCATGTAGGTCTATATTCAGATCATACATCCACTTGATCAAATGTCTCGCGAGTGAGAGATATAAGAGGCTCAAATTATCATGTAATCTTGGTATGTGATTATATTGTGATGTGACGATGTAGTGAATTCTCTTTTTCATAAATTGTGTATGTTATGATATCCGTTAGGAGTGGGTCCTCCTACGAATTGACCCGATAGAGGCACGAGAAGGTCCACGAAGGTTGGAGACTTTGTGATATATATATATATATATATATATATATATACTTGTCTAATGGCGGACATATTCATATAATGATTTGAATCATGCTACTACTCTTAATGTGATGTGATTATTGTATTGATGTGATTATTGTATTGATTACGATGTAATATATGATTGATATTCTCAAAGCATAGTTAGACTTATGTTACGATGTTAGAGCCTTAAAGTGATGCGTGTACCTTATTTATTAGTTTCAGGACTGGGATTCACACGTTGTAGCTATGTCTAGTGTAGTTGGATGACTAGTTGCGATATACCTTAGTACAAGTAGGATGAAATATCTTCAATGTGAGTGCCGATGGGATGTTGTGAGACATAAATAAGTCGAACTTAATATTGTTACATAAATTAAGATATTTTTTTGCTAATTGTGGGATCTAATCCGTGTTATTTTTCTTAAAATCCTTTTCAGGTGTTCTTAAGTCAGAACAACAGGCTGAGCAATCAAAATTATATTCAATTGATTATTCAACTATCTATTTTTTAGACCAGGACGCTTATTTCATTTCAGTATATCATTTGTATTAGACTATTTAGTTATTGATTTATTTTAAAGTTTTTATTTATGGGCCCTTGGTGTGTTTTCAAAGTTGTTTACTAATTTAATTCCGAAACATTCAGTATTGTGGAGATTCATTTAGATTTTTGATTTAGTTTTGGAGACTCTTTATTTATTATCTCATTTTATTCACATCGTTTATTTGTTATTGTGCATGGTTTAGTTTTATTTACTTCGTCATTGATGCTGAGAATGGTATAAATTCTTTGATGTCCCTTATCTTCATTATTGAGGATTGACCACTTGATATGTGTAAAATAAGGTGTGGTACTTGTCGATTTCAATTTTCTTGGATTTTTTTTACCAAAATAGGAAAATTTGGAATACTTAAAACTTTCATAAAAATCATAAATTGAAATAAAATCATAAAATTTAGAAATTTTGAAACACTTTATGGATTTTTTTTCAAAATTTGGAATACTTAAAACTTTCATCAAAATCATAAATTAAAATAAAATCATAAAATTTTGAAATTTTGAAACACTTTATGGATTTTTTTTCAAAAACTTGAAATAACCTAAACAACATATCAAAAATAGTATAAAAAATATATATTTTCAAAAATTAGATATTTTCCCCATAAAATTGGATCGACATAGTTTCGAGAAGATCGATTTGGAAAAATTTGAAAATTGAAAATTCAACATTAATTCTGATTTTGATCCGATTTTTTCTCAAAGAAATAAAAAAAATCAGGAAATCAAAATTTCAAACATTATTCTAAAATTGAAAAAAATCGAAATGAATTTCGGATAATTTCGAAGTTCTAAAAAAAAGAAAAAAATACACTTACACATAGATTTGACAATGGATCGTGTCGAGTCGTGTTCGTGTCTCAACGAACGACTTTTTTATTGCGTGAAAAATCATACTCAGACATGACCCATTACCTTAAGGTGTCTTGTCGTGTTCACCCGTTTTGTATATGGATTTATACATTAGTCCAATATTAAATATAAGACTCATTTATTCATTAACATTGCTAAAACTCTCATTAAGTAATATTGAGTATGAATATATCCACATTAAGCTACAAATTGGAACCGCCAATAATATTTTTTATTTAATCAAATTAATGAATCTTAATGGGTATTAAGCCCTTATTTGATGCGCCGGATAACGATGTAGGATAGGATAATGGTTATCCCGTTTTAACGGGATAAAATAAGCCCACCTGATTTTATCCCGCTAGATGTGAGATAAGACGCTTACTTGTGATAACTTATCTCACTTGAAATTCCATTCCATTCAATACAAAATATGAGATGAAATAACTAAGGATCCGTTTGGTTGCCATGTTTTGCCATGAAAAATGCCAAAAAGTTGGCAAACATGAAAATTTGTCAATTTTTTGACTGTTGGTAGCACAATTTGTCGTGGCATTATTTACCAATGTACAACACCCTTTATGCATAAGGTGTTGACAAACTTTGCTTACCTATTTGAGGGAGAAATAATTGCTAACAAATTTGCTAACTTCTTAAACGGTTTTAGTATTTTAAAAAATAATTTAAAAACTGTTTTAAATAATTAAAAAAATTGTTATGAATATTTACAAACTCTTTTGTAATGTTTTAAAAATTGTTTTTAATATTACAAAAAATTGTTAAGAAAATATTTTACAATTTTTTTAAAAATTGTATTATAAAAATATTGTAAAAACTTTTTTTTACCTTTTCAAAAACTGTTTTGAATATATTATAAAAATTGTTTTAATGTTTAAAAAATAAATTTTTTTTAAATAATTAAAAAAGCTGTTATGAATATTTAAAAATTGTTTTGTGATGTTTTAAAAACTGTTTTTAATATTATAAAAAATTGTTAAGAAAATATTTTACAATTTTTTTACAAAAACTGTATTATAAAAATATTGTAAAAATTGTTTTTAATATTTTTAAAAACTATTTTGAATATATTATATAAAATGTTTTAAAAAACTGTTTTAAAAACTATTTTAAATAATTAAAAAAACTGTTTTGAATATTTTAAAACTGTTTTGTAATGTTTTAAAAACTATTTTTAATATTATAAATAAATGTTAAGAAAATGTTTTACAAATTTTTTATCAAACCATATTATAAAAATATTATAAAAACTATTTTTAACATTTTTAAAAACCGATTTTAATATATTATAAAAATTGTTTTAAGCTTTTTAAAAACCGTTTTAAATATTTAGAAAAACTATTTTCAATATTTAGAAAACAGTTTTGTAATGTTATAAAAACTGTTGTTAATATTATAAAAAAATGTTAAGAAAATGTTTTACATTTTTTTTAAAAACTGTATTATAATAATATTGTAAAAACTATTTTAAACATTTAAAAAAAAAATTCAAGAAAATGTTATAAAAAATGTGTCATTAAAATATTTTTTTGTCTAAAAAATTTATTTTTACTTCATTTGGTTGTTTGATAGCCTAATGCGAGAAAAACAAAATTTGTATTGGCAAAGTTTGCCATAACAAATATTACGATGAAAAAATTTTCCATGACAATATTATCATGACATGTACTAAAAGGATTTTAAAGGCTCGTATGACAATTCAATTCCAAAAGTTGGAATTGAAATTAAAACCTTAAGGGTCCGTTTGATAGCACAAAAATTCCAAGGCAAATTCCGAAAAGTTGGAAAATTCTGGTATTTTCCAGCTTTTAGGCTGTTTGATAGCCTTAATTTGCCCTGGAATTTGATTTCTATGTACAACACCCCTTAAGCACAATTTGCCACCTTAGGGTGGAATTCAATTCTTTGGGGGGGGGGGGGGGTCAGGTTTTGTTTGCCACCTTTGGGTGGCAAATCACTTAAAACCATTTTTTTATAACTCTATATATTTCATAAATATATAAATATATATTGTTAATAAATATATAAATATATATATTTCGTATATTTTAATATATATTCGTATATTTTATATATTTTAGCACATATGTGTATATTGTGTATATTTCGTATATTTATATATATTTCATATATTTTTATATTTCGTACATTTATATAATTTATATAATTCATATATTTTAATATATATTTATATTTCGTAAATTTTGTATATTTCATATATTCCTTATATTTTATATATATTATTTACAAAATATATATTCATAAATACATAATATATATATGTATATATTCATATTATATATGTATATATTTTGTAAATAATATATATTTAGTATATAATATATATATTATTTACAGAATATATACATATATAATATGAATATATATGTATATATTATGTATTTATGAATATATACATATATATAATAATGTATATTATATATATGTATATATACAATATATATGTATATATACAGAATATAATATACATATATATTATATATATGTATACTAAATATATATTATTTACAGAATATATACATATATAAATGTAAATATATATGTATATATTTATATATATGTATATATGTATATATGTATATATTTACAGAATATTCAGTATATATGTATATATTTACAGAATATTCAGTATATATGTATATATTTACAGAATATTCAGTATATGTATATATATATTTTTTATATATGTATATATTTACATAATATTCAGTATATATATAATTTTTTATATATGTATATATTTACAGAATATTCAGTATATATATATAATTTACATATATATGTATATATTTACATAATATATACATATATATATATATGTATATATGTATTCATATATATGTATACAGAATATACAGAATATATGTATACATATATATGAATACATATATATATATATATATATGTATATATTCTGTAAATAATATATATTTAGTATATTCATTATATAATATAATATATGTTCATATATTCATTTTGTACATTATTAAATGTACACAATCTATTAAATATACAAAATATATGAAAATATAATATATTTAATAGATTTTGTATATTTAATAGATTTTGTACATTTAATAATGTACAAAATGAATATATGAATATATATATTATATTATTTGCGTAATATATATATTCCGTAAATTATTATTAATTTTCGAAAAAATATACTAAATATATGAATATTCCGAAAATTAATAATAATTTACGGAATATTTATATTCCACAATTTATATTAATTTTCGGAATATATATATTCCGCAAATAATATAATATATATTCATATATTTTGTATATTTAATAATATATATTTATCTTATATATATATATTCCGTAAACAAATTTTCCACATTTATATCTATTTTCCAGCTTTTGCGTTTGATAGAAAATGTGGAAAATTGATGATTTTCCAACTTGTACCAAACAGACACAAGTTAAAAAATATTCATTTGCCTTGGAATTGTTTGTCCTGGAATCATTGCATTTTTCCAGTTTTCTATCAAACAGACCCTAATATTATTTGAAATTCCATTCCACTTCCCATCAAATATGAATGAAATAACATTATTTTGTGTCACATTCTTATCATACGCATCGCATGAGTCCAAAGGATGCACTTATGACAATACATGTATGTAGTCAACACATTCCATTGGGCTCATATTTTTTTATCGATATGTTGAACGTGGACATGTGGTGGAAACGGAGACGTGGCGCGACGACTAACACTAGCCATGCATGTGATGTGAACCAATATCCTCACTCGCTTCAATGGAGCGTGGTAATTAGAGTGCCGTCCTACTCTCCACGCACCAGTGGTGTTACTTATTTTGTCCTCCTTCCAAAGGCAAACACACTTGAAACCAGCTCCAATTTTTCTCTCGCATCATCACTCAATGTATGTCACAATCTCTCAAATTCATATATATAATGGAGGGATGATGTTTGATATTATGTTTGGTTTCTGAAATTGGTACTAGGGAGGGTGGCTTGAAGCCAATGGACGCCGAACAACTCAGAGAGAACGCTCACAAGATGGTAGATTTCATTGCAGATTACTACAACAATATTCACAAATTTCCTGTTCTCAGCCAAGTTGAGGTTCACCCATATCTCTCCACTCTTCATTTCTCACAAATTCGTTTCTTCGGTTTACTTATTATATCATTCATCGAAGATCTTGTTGGAAATCTTATATGGAAAGAACGAAAAAATTAATTAATTTATGCAAGTCACGTTCTTTTAGGTAAAATTTCACCCAATCCGGTTTAGAAAGAACCGTGAGTACACTACGGGGTTTATTGAATATGCCTTAAGTATACAATGCAGTTAAGGATACAATGCACTGTATGAACCGTTGTTTGATTCAAATTATATACTGTTTGATCAAACCGAGAATACTTTGAATTTGTAATTTGATAATGCCAAAGTATAGAGGACGGAGAGAGGAGAAATCAACAATTTTCGGTGTTCAAAACTGTGTTGAACTGTGTTGGATCGTGTCTATTTGAAATAAATTCAGATTAGGCGTTCCATCGTAAGCCAATGGACACCTCCTTACACGAAACGCTACGAGTTCATCTAACGGCTCAAATCAAGTCGTTTCGAATTTTAAACCTTTTGATCGGATCGTTCAATCACAGCCGTTGATCTGTTTTACTCTGTTAAAAACTTTAGGCTCCCACGCTCCAAGCGACGATGCGAAGTGTCAAGTGGTCGTCAAAGCGCGCAATGCGCCCTAAGTGGCACAACCGCCCTTTCGCGCGCCGCGTGTCGCACTTACGCGCGCCGCATGTCGCGATTGGTGGTACTTAAGTACCACCGCAATGCGTGGGATCATAGTTTTTATTTGACTATTCAACTAAGAATCTTAGTTGTCCTTTAGTTGATATACTACCACTTTTTGTGGTATTCTTCCAATGTGGGAGCACTTTACTAACTTTGACACCCATTTGCTCATGTTTCTTTCTTTTTAAAATAAAACCCAAACTAAGTTTAAAAATAAAACATCAATAAACATAATAAAATTAACAACTAAATATTATATTATATTAAATGTTGAAATTTATCCAACATTCCCCCACCAATTTCAATATCCACAAGAAAGGATACAAATGATCGATTACAAAAACAATAATAGAAAACTTTTTGCACTATTGTTGAAATCTAGTACATAAATGAGAAGTGTCTTTTGGACTTGAACTTCCATATAGTATAAACAATTCAAAGCTTCATCAAGGTGCTGTGGTGAACGTATCTTGAACCAAAGACCCTTTGAGACGAGCCGAAACTATCACACATATCGATTTCTGAGTTTAGAAGTGTTCTTTTAGCATGCACATTTATGACCCCGTGCTAATCCTGATTTCACGAGTGCTTTAGGATCGGTCTTGATTCCAGAGAAAACGGTCACACTTTCGACACTCGTATAGGTAAATCAACTTTAGTGATTCTGCGAGTCACACTGATACGATTTATTAAGAAGTAACCTTCACCCTCTAACATGCAGAAAACCAACACTAGGCACATAGGAATGGAACTTTTGCATAAAATATTCCTAGTGTTCCATAACTATAATTTAACTTCTTTGTACCACATTGAACTCTAACTTTATTTTCAAGATATGAGTTGGGTTCCCATTAAATATAGTTGTGTTATTTAATAGACCTTAGTCCCATTCCTTTTGAGGTGATATATACATCTCCCTAACAAGAGCTTTAGTCAGAGGATCTGCTAAATTCTTGTTCGTTTTAACACAGTCGACTGTAATCACTCCTTCCTTAAGTAATAGTCTTATAATTTGATGCCTTAGACTAATGTGTTTAGATTTTCCGTTTTAGGTTTTGTTCGAAACTTTATAAATTGTGGCTTGATTGTCACAACTTATCATAATAAAAGGAGATGACTTTTTCCATAAAGGAATATCATATAGCAAATTTATAAGCCATTCTGCTTCTTTACATGCATCTGCTAAGGCTATAAATTCAGATTGCATTGTTGAATCTGACATACATGTTTATTTCTTCGATCCCCAAGAGACAGCCGCTCCTCCTAGCCTAAAAATCCAACCAGTAGTTAACTTGGATTTTGATTCAAGATTGTTCCAGCTTTAATCACTATATCCTTCTAAAACAGATGGATATCCTACATAATGTAAACCATAATCCAAAGTCCTCTTCAGGTATTTAAGCACCCTAGAAATTGCATTCGAGTGCTCTTGTCCTGTATTACATGTAAATCTACACAAGACACCTACTGCATAATCAATGTCTGGTCTAGTGCAATGCATGACATACATTAGACTTCCAATAATACTAGCATATTTGGGCTGGTCCATAGTACGCCCAGTATTTTTTATTAATTTGGTACTAGGATCCACAGGTGTAGCAACTGGCTGAAGTTCAAAATGATTATATCTTTTAAGAACTTTATCAATATAATGAGATTGAGATAATGCTAAAGAATTATTCTCTTTCACAACATATTGATTCCTAAAATAACATCAGCGTCTCCAAGATCTTTCATATCAAATTTTGATGATAGAAACCTTTTGATTTCTTCAACATGTTTGAGACTAGACCCAAATATTAACATGCCATCCACATATAAGCAAATAATAACACCAACACCGTTTTCAAATTTACTATATATATATTTTTCAGCATCATTAACTTTATATCATGGGATATTACAATATTTTCAAACTTCTCATGCCATTGCATAAGAGCTTATTTAAGGCCATAAAGAGATTTAACCAGTTTACACACTTTCTTTTCTTGGTCAGGCAAAACAAACCCTTCGGGTTGTTTCATATAAATCTCTTCTTTGAGTTTGAATCACCATTTAGAATCGCAGTTTTGACATCCATTTGATGAGTTACTAAATTATGAATAGAAGCAAGAGATATTAATATCCTAATGGAAGTGATTCGAGCAACAAGAGCATATGTATTAAAATAATCAATTCCATATTTTTGCTTATAGCCTTTAGCAACCAATCTCGTCTTAAATTTATTTATAAAACCGTCCGAATTTAATTTCCTTTTAAATATCCATTTGCACCCAATAGGTTTAGCCCCAGGGGGCAGATAAAAAATAACCCAAGTTTGATTTGACAAAATTGAGTTCATTTCATCATTGATTGCTTATTTCCAAAAGACATCATTCCTAGATATTACCGCTTCATGAAATGTTGTCGGTTTATCTTCTATATTAAGAACAAATTTAGTTTTATTCTTAGTTTTATTTAAATCCCCTTCAACCAAATAAATAACAAAGTCGGGCCCATATGTTTTTTTAGTTTAATGTCTTTTACTCCTTCGCCGTTCAACGTCATCCTTTGTCTCTGAAGAAGATATAGGTTGTGAGATTTCTTCTGAAAATGAGGAGTCAATAATCGGATTATTATTTTCTAAACCTTGATTCAAATTACTACACTTTGTTCGATGTTCAAAGAATTGCACATCTACCAACTCAATCATTTCTTGAGTTTCAAGATTTAAAAATCTATAAGTCATACTGTTAATAGAGTATCCAATAAAAACACATTTGTAAGTCCTATTTCCTAGTTTAGGTCTTTTAGGTTCGGGTTTTCTTACATAAGCAAGACATCCCCAAACTACAAGACGTCTAAGATTAGGCTTACGATTAAACCATAATTCGTATGGTGTAATATCCTTGTTTTTCAATGGAACTCTATTTAAAATATAACATGCAGATAAAATCGCTTCTCCCCACATAGACAAAGGTAAGCCAGAATTTATTAACATTGCATTTACCATTTTAACTAAAGTCCTATTTTTCCTTTCCGCTGTTCCATTTTGTTGTGGCGTATAAGGCGCCATAACTTGATGGATTATTCCATGAGTATTACAAAATTGTATAAAGTCACTCGGGTAATATTCACCACCCCTCTCGGATCGTAAGACTTTAATTTTCCGATTTTGTTGAGTTTCAACTTCTGCTTTAAAAATTAAAAATTTATCGAAAACTTCATCTATACTTTTAAGCAAATATGTATATGTATATGGGGGGCATATTTAGAGTAATCATCAATAAAAGTTAAGAAATATTTATTTCCACCACGAGTCATATTACTCTTCATATCACATACATCACTATGAATAAGATCAAGCATTTCGGATGTCCTCTCAACAGATTTAAACGACTTTCTTGTTTCTTCGATTGCGCACAAATTTCACATTTAGCAAAGTTATCAAATTTACAATCCGAGATTAGTCATATTTTTAATACTTTTATAATTTACATGACCTAATCTACTATGCCATAAAGAAATTAACTCAACGATATAAACAGAACTAATATCATTGATTACATTAATTTTGATCATGTCGTTATAAGAGTACCTTTTGCCAATAAATTGATCATTCTTGTATAAAACAAATTTATCAGACTCATACACAAGTTTGAAACATCTCTTATTGAGAAGGTCCCCAGACACAAGATTTTTACACATATCACGTACATGAAGTACATCAATTAGGGTAAGAGTCTTTCTAGAGTTAATTTCAATTCCATTGTGCCTTTCCCAACTACATTGGTGCGAATATTATTTGCCATCTTAACTTCTTTTCCATCAATTTCTTGATATGTTTTGAATAAAGAGCGGTCTTTGCATATGTGGACCGTTGCACCGGTATCCAGCCACCATCCACTTTCATTTTCAATGGAATTTGCTTCGCATACAGTAGCAATAAGATCTTCAACATTGTTGGTTTCCTTCGACCCGTGTTTTTCCTTAAATGCCTTCTTTTTAAGACGACATTCTTGAGAATAATGGCCCGGTTTGTCACAGAAGAAACATTTGGCCTTCTTTTTCTTATTTGCACCTTGGTTCTTTAATTTTGAATCATTCTTTGCTTTCAATTTTGAGTGTTTGGTATTCTTGGACTTTTGATCCTCAACCATATTGGCTTTTGAATGACCCTCACTTTGTTCATCCTTCTTTTCTCGAATACGAGAATCATCTTCAATACGAAGGTGGCGAATAAGGGATTCCACTGTGTAGGTCTTTTCATCATGATTAATTTTCTTCTTAAAGCCGTTCTAAGAGGATGAAGTTTTGAAACAATCACCCCTACCTGAAAGTCATCTTGAAGATTAATTCCAGCGGCTTTAAGGTCACCAACAATCTGTTGGAGTTCATGTGCTTGTGCACCGACAGATTTATCATTACTCATTCTAAAATTCATATAGTTTGAAATCAGAAACTTACGGTTGCTCGCTTTCTCGTTTTTATATTTTGTCTCCAATGCCTTCTATAATTCCTTTGCCGTCGGAATCATTCGATGAGTTTTATAAACAGTTTGAGGCAAAGCATTGAGAATGTGTCCTCGACACATAAATTCAACTTCTTTCCTCTTCACACGCTTTTGCTTTATTTCTTCGGGTCCGGGCCCGGGAATTTGCTCAAGGTTGCCATCTAGATTGTATACTAGTTTAAGTGATGTGAGGAAGAACATAACTTTCTCTTGGGTGAAATTTTCGCCATCAAATAGATCGAGTCGGATTAAGTCTTGACTCATGACTTGGATTGATTGTGCCACTGTTCCTTCCATTTGAAGGGAGTACTAATATAATTTTGTTGCCTAAAACTGTTGGATATCTTCTATGGAAAGAACGAAAAAATTAATTTATTTATGTAAGGCACGTTCTGGGAACGCTATCTTTTAGGCAAAATTTCTCCCACTCCGGTTTAGAAAGAACCGCGAGTACACTATGGGGTTTATTGAATATGCCTTAAGGATACAATGCAATTAAGGATACAATGCAATGTATGAACTGTTGTTTGATTCAAACTATGTATTGTTTGATCAAACCGAGAACACTCTGAATTTGTAATCTGATAATGCCAAAGTATAGAGGACGGAGAGAGGAGAAATTAGCAATTTTCGGTGTCCAAAATAAAGTCCTGAAACTCTTTTTATAGCCATTTTTGTGACCGTTCTTCAATAGTCTCAACTCTTCATGTAGCAACTCAGCAGCCGTTGGATCGTGTCTATTTGGTAGATTCGATCTAATGGTTCAGATTAGGCATCCCATCGTAAGCGAATGGACACCCCCTTACACGAAACGCTACAAATTCATCTAACGGCTCAGATCAAGTCGTTTTGAATTTTAAACCTTTTCATCAGATCGTTTAATCACAGCCGTTGATCTGTTTTACTTTGTCAAAAACTTTAGGCTCCCACGCTCCAAGCGACGATGCGAAGTGCCAAGTGGTCGTCAAAGCGCGCAATGCGCCCTAAGTGGAACAATCGCCCTTTCGCGCGCCGCATGTCGCACTTACGCGCGCCGCATGTCGCACTTACGCGCGCCGCATGTCGCGATTGGTGGTACTTAAGTACCACCGCAATGCGTGGGATCATAGCTTTTTATTAAGAAGGACCTTCACCCTCTAACATGCAGAAAACCAACACTAGGCACATAGGAATGGAACTTTTGCATAAAATATTCCTAGTGTTCTATAACTATAATTTAACTTCTTTGTACCACATTGAACTCTAACTTTATTTTCAAGATATGAGTTGGGTTCCCATTAAATATAGTTGTGTTATTTAATAGACCTTAGTCCCATTCCTTTTAAGGTGATATATACATCTCCCTAATAAGAGCTTTAGTCAGAGGATCTGCTAAATTCTTGTTCGTTTTAACACAGTCGACTGTAATCACTCCTTCCTTAAGTAATAGTCTTATAATTTGATGCCTTAGACTAATGTGTCTAGATTTTCCGTTGTAGGTTTTGTTCGAAACTTTATAAATTGTGGCTTGGTTGTCACAACTTATCATAATAGAAGGAGATGGCTTTTTTCATAAAGGAATATCATATAGCAAATTTATAAGCCATTCTGCTTCTTTACATGCATCTGCTAAGGCTATAAATTTAGATTGCATTGTTGAATCTGACATACATGTTTATTTCTTGGATTCCCAAGAGACAGCCGCTCCTCCTAGTCTAAAAATCCAACCAGTAGTTAACTTGGATTTTGATTCAAGATTGTTCCAGCTTGAATCACTATATCCTTCTAAAACAGATGAATATCCTACATAATGTAAACCATAATCCAAAGTCCTCTTAAGGTATTTAAGCACCCTAGAAATTGCATTCGAGTGCTCTTGTTCTGGATTACATGTAAATCTATACAAGATACCTACTGCATAAGCAATGTCTGGTCTAGTGCAATGCATGACATACATTAGACTTCCAATAATACTAGCATATTTGGGCTGGTCCATAGTACGCCTAGTATTTTTTATTAATTTGGTACTAGGATTCACAGGTGTAGCAACTGGCTGAAGTTCAAAATGATTATATCTTTTAAGAACTTTATCAATATAATGAGATTGAGATAATGCTAAAGAATTATCCTCTTTCACAACATATTGATTCCTAAAATAACATCAGCTTCTCCAAGATCTTTCATATCAAATTTTGACGATAGAAACCTTTTGGTTTCTTCAACATATTTGAGACTAGACCCAAGTGCGCATCAAAGCGCGCAATGCGCCCGAAGTCGCCCTACGCCCTTTCGCGTGCCGCGTGTTGCGCTGTGCTTAAGCACCACCGCAATGCGTGGGTTCATAGCCTTTTATTTGACTATTCAACTAAGAATCTTAGCAGTCCTTTAGTTGATATACCACCACTTTTTGTGGTATTCTTCCAATGTGGGAGCACTTTACTAACATTCACACCCATTTGCTCGTGTTTTTTCCTTCTAAAATAAAACCCAAACTAAGTTTAAAAATAAAACATCAATAAACATAATAAAATAAACAAATAAACATTATATTATATTAAATGTTGAAATTTATCCAGCAGATCTAAGTATCGATTCCCATTTTTTAAGATTCATTTGTAGTCACTCTCATGTTTTTATTTTTTTAGTCATTAGTTCCAGTCTCTATAGACATAGAAAGAACCAGAAGCCTCACACGGAATTCAGGCAACTTTGAAGTAGAAAGCGTTAACTTTGCCCATGGCTTTCTACCACACCATGCATACTAAGAACACTCCAACCACAAAAAATGATTTTCGCTTCCAATGCCCTTACTATTATCTACTACTAGACTTACTCCAAAATGTAAAGTCCACAAATTTAAAGGGGACAGTGATACTTGGAGTGAGTATTTCAGAGAGATTGAGGTGTTTTGTAGAATTTTTTATTTTTTAAATTTTTCGTAGGAAAATTACTTTATATATATCTAGGACATGTTCGATTACAAAGTTGGAAACTCATTGAAATATAGTTCATTTTTATGAGAAGTTGGAAAACTAGTTGAAAATGATATGAGTGGTTTAGTCTTACTTTTGGAATTTTCCATGGTAATTAATTCTTTGGGGGATGGATAAGATATGTTTTTTATGGACAATGATAAAGCTATAAGCGATTTTCATATTTATAACTATTGTATTCATAAAATGTATTTTAATTCAAGCACCACAAAACTAAAATAAAAATTAGCATTTCTTATGGTAAACAAATCAGTGCAACTCAAAAGGGCCCTTAATGAAAAAAATTGAGTTTACTTAGGTTTAGGAGATAGTTATCAATCAGGTAGTTGGACTTGACTGTAATCTCTCTCACCAAAGATGCGTAATTCTATCCAAACCCTTAAGTCTTTGGTTGGTTGGCTGGCATTCGCCCAAGGCGACGCAACCGGAATATTAATACTAAAATGAGATAGCAAAATTGTAAAACAGTTTACCAATTCTCTCTCTCTCCACACACACACACGTTATCTTTTTGATGTCAATCATTTAGTGGTGGCTCGTGCATTGTACGTCAACATTGAATATACAAACAAACTTGACCATCGTCACATTGTACTCGATGCGCAATTGTGCTTCTAGTGCATTTATGTCTACAACACACTCATGTGTTAAAATTATAAGAAAATATGATAGCGTTTGGAGGTTTCTCATACTTACGAGATCATTCGTACGCCCTGCGTTGTGCGTTCTGTAGTCATTTTACAATTTTCTAAAAGGTTAGGGGAGTATTTGCGATTTTTAGATGAATTTGAAAATGTTTAAATATATTTTTGTATTTTATATGTTTAAGTAATTTTGTATTTTATATGATTTAATTTATATCTATAGATTATTTTTATTACTTCTGTTTTTCTATATCTAAATTTATGATGTGAACTAGAGGAAGCAAATTGATCGCACAAACCGCCACTAGCACCAAAGAGAAGCTAGGGCAAAATCTTTTCTCTATTTCATATTTATACTCATAAAAATGCCATAATCACAATACAAAGGAAGGGCCTATTTCTTATTTATACTCACAATCTTTCCTCTAAAGAGTTATAATGATGCAAATGCGAAGGAAATTACTCACAATGACAACACATTAAGAACTAGGTTTCTCTCAACTCATTTTCATTTGAATTGAACACACGAATAGTCTTTACACTCTCATTAAGATTAAATGAATTCAATGAGTAGCCACGGGACTTAATTATAGTAATAGCCAAAAGAGACTTAGATAACTCATTAGTGATAAAACTAATAAATAATAATAAAAAAAAGAAATTGGGCTGTCCCCTCCTCTATGGCCTTTCCCACATCACTCTCCCCATTGAGCTCGCCATATTATGGTGATGGAAATCGGGGTCAATATGTCGAAAGGTAGCCTCTGTGATCCATGTATCCTTGTATGCACCCGACTCGGTTAAGATGCAACCGAAATCATCAATGGGCAAGCGCCATGAAATGGGGACAAGTCCGCGACGCTAAACAACATGTGGATACGAAACTCCAAGGGCAAATCAATCGTTTAAGTTTTTATTCCCAGTCATCTGGACAAGTGGAAAGAACCATACTTGGCATAATTTATGGCTCAACCCTTCTGCAAGTCTATCATAATGAGATCTTCTGGATCTCTTGTCTTTGGGCACCTACCTCGACTTTATAGGCCTTATGAGTACGCTCAAGACGAAGGTGAACATTCCCACGATGCGGGTCATCAAATCGTAAATGGTTAACTGCGTTGTTATACCCAAAATTTACTTCATTGATAACAGCGTCCCACTATCGAGGTCGCTCTGAGGCCAAAGGAATGGAGAAGATGCCCCGCCCCCCTGTTAACTACATCAGTCTATTTGTTTGGGTATCGAAGGCTGTCGGGAACTGTAGTAAGAAATGGTGGAGGCACCATAAGGTGCGGTAAAAGTGGAAAGTGAATTTAACATCCCGATTGGACGTAATACTGCGAGACACACCGTTGAGACGAACAATTTCTTGTGGCGACATGAGAGGTGTCTAGTTACACAAAATAAAGGCCATATTCGAAAAACGATTGACCATCACAAAGATGGAATCATGCCCCTTCATTCTCTACAATTATTGGTAGAGGCCTGGAGTATTGCCCCTTCGCCTTCTGGCAAGTGTGACATTGTCAGAAGGTCAGACATACTGACGGTCGCGGAAAGATGCGAACCATAGTGAAAACCCTAGGAACGGAATGAGGTATCAAGAGTGAACCATGCTCTGGTACCAAATTTGATGTGAATTTGACGTAAATTACACATCAAAAGGCTCATAAAAATAATCTGAACACACACTTTAGAGAGAGAAATACTCTTTTTTATATCAAAATTCAAGTCTACCTCAAATGAGGTTTACAAGTGGGTATTTAAAGGGAAGGAGTAGCTTAGGTTCCAAGCTAAGATCCTAATTACAAAAATGCCATTACTACTCCTTATCTTTAAATACTAAAACAAAACAAAAGAAAATACAAAAAAAATAAAATAAAGAAAAATAAAGAAAATAAAATAAAACTACTAATGTGCCAAAAAAAATGACAATAATGTCCTTAATTCACATCAATCTCCCCTCCTTGAAAAGAGTTCGTCCTCGAACTCAAAGGGCAAGACCAAGGCATGCTGGGAAAGCTCCTCGAACGCATCCATATAGTCAGGTGGATGATTTATCTCCAATAATGCGTGGCGTCGCGGGGGAGAGCATTCAGAATCTTGGTGACCAACATTGCCATAGTTGTAGCACCAAAAGGTAGGAGGCCCTGGATGTGGAACAGTGGGAGTAGCGGAAGTAGGGACTGAAGCTGCCACTGGAGAAGGAGCTGGGAGAAAAACCGGTATAGGTGGACTCCGTGAGGTCGGAACAGCTGCGGTCGCTGTGGGGTAGGCCTCAACCTTGGCTGCATACTCGACCGCCTTCAGAAAGGTCGGTATCTCCCTTAGGCCGAGATTGTGCTAAATGTATGGCTGCAGTCCCAATATATAGCGGCTGATCCGCTGATCCTCCGTCTCAGGAAGGTGGGCTCGGGTGCACAGAAGCTGAAACTGCTCCGTATACTCCACTACCAATGAGGTTTCCTGCTTGAGAGACTGAACTCGAGCAAAAAGGTCGCACTCACAGGTGGGAGGAATGAATGATGTTTGGAGGGCGGCTTTTAGCGCAAGCCAAGTCTGGATAGGGGCAATCCTTCCGCTGTCCGGCGGTAGCAGATGTCGTTTCACCAAACTCGGGCGAATCCATGAAATTTGGTGGCTGTGAGGAGAACACTAGAGCGACCCTGAACTCGTTTGTAGTAAAAAATTATCTCCATCGAAGTTATGTGGTCAATCATGGAATCTGGGGAGAACCGCTCGTCAAACATGGGTACGTAAGTGCGGATATCCCCATGAAAGTTCCGAAAAAGTAGTTGAAGAGCCATAAATAGTGGGCCATCGTCCTGATGAGCATCAAGGCCCATCACATCACCCGCCATAGGCAAAACAACATCAGCGGGGTGGGGTGGCAGCTGTGCAGGTGGTGGATGAAGAGAATGGATATGCTGGGGCACAGGAGGAGCGGGAGGGACGCGGAGATAGTGAGGGCACGGGCCAATCAAGTGGCAATGCTCACCGCAGTAGAAACAATGCCGGTCCCGTAGAGATACATAGCGGTGGGCATCCGGTGGGGGTGGGGGCGGAGGGGGAGGTATCCACTCCCAAACTAATGAAATTTAAGTCGGGACGCGCCTGTGTCGTGTCGGGACTAAATGTTGATTAATAAAAGTGAATAAATTATAAGTTGCTCGTATGGTCGTTTTGAGTGCGCCGAAGTGTCCGGAAGGGTCGAGATAGTCAGAAATGTGTACCCGGGGGTTTAGTTTGGATCTCGGGGAGTTTTTAGGCTTAATTAGCACCCCGGGAGGGCGTTTTGGACATTTTGTAATTATGGGTAATTAAACCCACGAATTTGCAAGGGTTATATCAGATGTCAAGTGTTATCTTCTACGGTTAACACAATCAAAAACTAATGACGACCATTGGAGAGGAAGAGGAGAAGCTCTCCAAGGAGTTCTAGGCCAAGAACACCTCCGATTTCACCGCCGTCACCGCCAAATGGTAGATCGTGCAACGAGGATCTTGACCACACCAAATTCTTCCACAAATCAGAGACTAAATTTCCAGGAAAGTATCTATCTTGCTTTTATCAAGTTAATGCATCCTTTTATATTAGTCTTAGGTCGATTAGAATTAGTGTTCTTGAAGAAAAACGTTAATTGGAGACAAAAATTGCATGTTGTAGAGGTAGAGATCATATTTCTGGAAATCCATTTCACATGTAGAGGCTGAACCACGAATTTTCATGGTATTAGTGATAGAAAAATCTGGAAAAGAATGGAAGAAACTAAGTTAAAGGAAAAATTAGGGTTCTTGAGACTTATAAAGATTTTTGCCCTTTTATCTTGTTATAGATGATGAAAATTCGCATGTGTTACGTAGGATATTGTTTATATGGGTATACAACACTTATAGTATAATTGGTTGGGAGTTTGGGACTGGAACATGATGATTTGGAGGAGTTTGGGGTAACAATTCCGTAGCTGGGTTTTTCTGCAGTTTCGCCATAACTGCTTGATCGATCGATTGAGCCCAGAGCATTGATCGATCGACCCCCTTTTATCGATCGATCGACCCCTCCTGGAAACCTGCACTTTTGCTCGTGTTAGCTTAATCCGATTTTATGCGTAGTAAACCTTGATTAGGGTTGCTAGAACATAATGGAACATAAAGAGGACCAGTAGGGTCAAGATAAACCCCGTTAAGTGGGACTTTGATATGAAGCGAAATAAAGGGGTAAACGAGGAGATATTCATACTTGGAAAATCATACGTGCGTTGATTTTAATAATCGAAATGTCTGGGAAGTTGGAGTAGAAGGCAAGAGAGGGCCTACTGAAATTATACTTAAGTAAAGGCAATACTTCGAGAGACGAGAAGTGAGTTTAAAATGACTTAATTACGAGAATAAAATAAACGAGTCCGTTATATGAAATAATCGAGTAAAATGTGTAATAACGGATAATTAATATTATGGGTCGTGAGCGCACCTAATTCAACAATGTGGATGTGTATATATATATATGAATGTGTGATTGTGTATATATTATATCTGTGTAAAAATCATGCCCGCGCTACTTGCTATCCCTGAGGTTACCGCGCTGGGACAGTCTTATCTCGATGGGACCTTTATGGGGGATATTGACTCGTACCCTAGAAGATAGATATCCTTGGTACAGGCTATCTGATCGATGGTCAGACAGTCCTAAGAGACGTGAGGGTATGTACTGACCTCTTAGAGACTTGGAATCTATGCTTCGCCTCAATGTTGTTTGTGTTTGTGTTAATACAGTTCGAGAGTGATTCCGAACTTGTATTTCCCTTAGTACGAGTGATACGGGGACTAGATAGCAGAGTATGCCAGCACCATAGATTTTATGTGGGGTGCCGTTTGTATATATATTATATGTGTAATTAATATATATACGTGTATCTATATGAGAACTTTCTACTGAGTGAAATAGTAGTTAAGTAAAGTATGAAATTCTTCAACTTCACTATAAGTATTCAGAAATATTATAACAATACGGAATTTTTCTAAATAACGTAAGAAATCTTGAAGAGATAGACTTTTCTAAAGTGAATATCATAACCTTAATTTCACGTGTTAAGACTTATGGAGAATAAGTTAGAGAGATATATGGGGTTCATTAGTACGATAGACGTGCACACTAGATGAGAGGTGAGAATTCTCAAGAGAGTGTCGTAGACTAATATGACTGTTGCATTAGCCGGTAAGCATTTTAAATACTTGCTAAACTATTTTTTTAAAACAGTTTTACATTCGGGCTCTGAACCGTTTGCTGTTATCTCTTCTCTCTTGTGTATATGTATATATGTATTTCAGGTGCCCAGCCACAGGGGCGTCTTGATTAGGATTCTTTGGATGGAACGTGCTGTAGCTTTTGTGGGAGTTGCAAGCCATTGCTTAGACGACCTCATTGTTGACTCTACTTCTAGTTCAGCTTTATCCAGTGGGGGCATGTGTCACCCCTTTTCCATTATTTAGTTGGTATTATCAGAGATTGTAATTCTTTTTACTTTCAGTATCTTTATTTCGGGATTTATTAATGTCAGGATGCTTTCCTTTAGTGTGTTAAATGTTGGGATTTATTATTGATGGTTAAATTCTTAAATGTTCATTTTTATTTTTATACTAAATGTGTGACTCTTAATATGTTAATGATTAAAGGTTTTATAATCAGATTTAATAAAATGAAAATAAGGGTTTAAAATGGTTTTGACACTTAGCTTAATTAATTAGGGCGTTTAAATTGGAAAAGATTTTCATTTGCGACAGTGATGCTAAGAATGAACCAACTGTTCACCTTGATTTTAATTTAATAAAGGAGTGATCGCCCGGTATTTAATTAGGCGGGGTGTCACAGGTTCTTCTTGAGTTAGGGCAGCAGGGATATGGGGGCTAGGGTTTAGGCCAATGGGGTGGAGGTGGGGGTTGTTCGAGTAGCAAGGAGTTGGGCCACTTGTTGCCTCAACTCCGCCACTTGCTGTTTCAGCTCGAGATTCTCATCTTGCAGTTGTTTGGATCTCTTGGGAGCCATTGAAGAGTAGTGTACGATTTTTGATACAAATGCACCGATACACCAAACACCAATCTGGAGCGACACCCGCTCTAATACCAATTTGACGTAAACTACACGTGAAAAGGCTCCAAAAAATATCTAAACACCCACTTTAGAGAGAGAAATACGCTTTTCTATTTCAAAATTCAAATCTACCTCAAATGACGCTTACAAGTAGGTATTTGAAGGGAAGGAGTAGCTTAGACTCCAAGCTAAGGCCCTAATTACAAAAATGCCATTACTACTCCTTACCTTTAAATACTAAAACAAAACAAAAGAAAATACAATAACAAAAATAAAGAAAAATAACAAAAAGAAAATAAAACTACTAATATGCCAAAAAATGACAATAATGTCTTCGATTCACATTGAAATTAGCGGAAGCAAATAAGCAAATCAATCTCGCAACCACCACCAACAAAGAGAAGCTAGGGCAAAGTCTTCACTATATTTCTCATTCATACTTCCAAAAATTTAACAGTTACAATACAGAGGGGATCCTTACTCACTAAAAAGACAAAGGTTAACAAATGTTAAAAGGCTTTCACCTATAAGTAGACGAAGGTAAAAGAAAATACAAAGGATACCTATGGTCATCAGCATAACTTAGAGAACAAATTTTAGTAAATTCAAATTCATGAGAAAAAAAGGGGTGGGTTCTTGAGACTTCTCACGACTCCTACATAGCTATCTGTATTAGTCTGTTTCATGGTTATAAAGTAATTAATCAATACAGAAGCTTCTTTTTTCGTGCTGTCCATACGATTTTAATAGCTAGTTTACCTCAATATGATCATCTTATGCAGCCTGGGTATCTGCATAAACTTCTGCCAGATTCTGCACCGACTTACCCTGAATCGTTGCAAGATGTTCTTGACGGTGAAGTTTATATATAAGTTTTTCCTGCACTTTTTACTGTCTAATCACTAGAGCTCAAGAATGAAAAATCTCAAAATTTGACTATTCATCTTCAAGTTATTTGATTGAATTTTTGTGCACATAATGCTAACCTGTCATTACTACTTTTATGAATATATGTGATTGCAGATGTTCAGGCTAAGATATTACCAGGGGTAACCCACTGGCAAAGCCCAGGTTATTTTGGGTATTTCCCCTCTAATAGCAGTGTCGCAGGATTTTTAGGAGAAATGCTCAGTGCTGGTATTAACATGGTGGGGTTTAGTTGGATAACTTCTCCTGCCGCAACAGAGCTTGAAATGATTGTCCTGGATTGGCTTGCTAACATACTTAAGCTTCCTACTGACTTCCTTTCAACAGGTAAGGGTTTTGATAAATATATTTGCTTGAATGTGATTATGTGGGAACGTACTAAATTTTTGAAGTGAACAATTCGCATGTTCTTCTTATCCTGAGAAAGGAAAGAAGGGAATAATTAAAATTTTATTTCCAATGTCTAATACTGCCAAGGCTGAGCTTCCAAATAGGTCCAATAAAAGGCAATGTGCTTCAGAGTTCTTTGAACAATTCTTAAATTTTAAGTTGGCCTTACTAGTTAGTTTATTAATACTGTGTGGAGTACTTGACTATTCATAGAAGTAGAGATTTGCAGATAATGTTGCTAATATAATTAAAGCATGTACATTTAAGTGAACAAGTGCTCTATGTTGGGTGGAATTTTCAATTTAAAAGAAACATCGAAGATTCAGAAATTGCTCAATTTGCATCCTTGCTCAATTTGCTAGGGAATGTTAGGTTGAATTCCGGGTTGAGGGATGCTAGGTTGTGAAAGTTAGGAAGTTCGACCTTAATAAGTTTTTTAACTGGATCCTTCTCTTAATTTATTTGCACCTTTTAAGTGTTCAGATTGTAAAAAAGTTTTAAACTTCAATTGAGTCATAAATTTCTTTTTACCGTTCCTTTCAACCGTAGAGTTTGAGGTGAGTGACCGTCGGTTGCTATCCCTCTTGTTCTATATATATATGGATACATATACATGTCTGAAGTTCTTTTTTTCTACCCGAAAATGAGATTCCAAGTTCAGGACATCATGTCCTATCCTTTTTCCTTCTTCTTTACATTCGTTGTGTTCTACTTACATATATTAGGAGATATTTACACAACAAAAGGAGAAATAAAAATGAGAGATCTGCACCTTATAAAAAAATCTCTACTTGAAGTTTTAAACTTCTATAATCTTTCTGAGTCTTATCTTCATATATGAAGGATATTATAAGGGCACCCTGACGAACAGAGGTGCACTTTAGTCTTCTCTAAACGTGTATATGAGGAGACTACTGGCAGATGTGGGTTGTATCTTTGGGCCAAGATGTACGAATAATACAACATCAGGACACTGTTTTTGCACCCCTCATTTATCCATGCCATGCCAGATCTTTCCTTTATAACTTAATTCATGAGTTAATATATATGTTCTTCATCATATTTGATCTATATCCAAATTTTATATTATTGATAAAAATACACAATATCCCTAGCAATAAGTTCATATGGACCTCTAGCATTCCTTCCAAAGTGCAAGCCTTTTCTTGGTTAGTGGCTCATGAGAAAGGTGGATAATTGTTATGTGATGCAAATAGGAGGTCGAATTGTATGCTCTCCCCAAAACTGGTGCGTGTTATGTGCATATAATAATGAAGATTTGGAACATATGTTGGTTCACTGCAGGATGACCTCCTTCATTTGTTGTAAAGTATGGAGAGAGTTCGGTACTAGGAGAGTGTTGCCAAGAGGAGTGAATAATTTTTTCATATAGAACTGTTGATGCATGGTAACAAATGAGGACACTTATGGAGATGCATTGTCATGGATATTTTCTGGAAATTATCGAATGAGAGAAATAGAAGAATATTTAAAGATATGGGAGAAAATAAAATTTTCAGCGACTTCGTGGGCTTTTTGTCCCCAACCTTGAGGGAGATTCCTTTTTTGTTTATGTAATTTAGTAGGAATGATTACACATAGTTTTGCATTGTAATTTTTTGCTCTCCTATATTGACCAGGCATGTAATGGTGTGGGAGGACAGCTTGTCCTCATGATGTAACCTTCTTTTATTTAATGAAACTTAATTGGGTGATTGAAGTGTACGTGTGAAGTTATGAGGCTATTTTATAAAAGGATCAATTACCAAAAAGTCCCTCATACATTTTTTAATACACATTTAGTCCAACCTTTTTATTTTGTTCCAAAAAGTCCCTCAAACACCCATTTAACTAATATTCTCTTATTTTGAAAGGTCCGTGCTAGCGGTACCCCCACCCCACCCCCCACTGCTGGAGCTCCAGCGACCCTCACCAGAGCTCCTTTTTTTGAGTGTTTTTATGTGGTGAGAGACTTTTTGGAACAAAATAAAAAGGTTTGGACTAAACGTGTATTAAAAATGTTCGAGGGACTATTTGGTATATGCCCCTTTATAAAATGGGTTATAAAATAGGTCATTTTCTAGGAGACATGATGTGGATGAGGAGGGGAGGGGAAGAAAATAGAAAGCTGTGGTCAGAAAAGGCACATGCTTTGCAGGTTGTTGAGATCTTAGACACACACACACACACACACACACATAATTATTATGGAAAGTTTTAGGTCCAACATTTTTGATACGGAAGTTTCAAACATGAAATCTTAATACCCTTTAAAGAGTAAATTATAGAAGTGGCCCATGAACCATTACCCCAGCCTTAGCTAAGCCCCTCAACTTTTTTACCCCTTATTTAAGCCCTTCGACTTTGTGCCGTGTCTTTCGTAAGCCCTTTCGTTGTATTTTGTCTGTTAAAATTATGTCTCTGGGTCATGTGCCCTGCACATGCTCAGATAATAGGGGGATACCGTAAACCTTTATTTTCCTCCTTCATTTGTCACCAAACATATCCACCCTTCACAAAACGAAAACAGAGCATTGAGAAAGGTCTTCAACCAAGAAAAGGAGAAAGATACAAAGAATTTCCTGAGAAATATTGGTCTTCTCAACTGAACATCATGGAAATCAAGTGTCTTTGTGGAACAAGGGCTGTGTTGAGGACTTTATGGGCTGTGTTGGGCTGTGTTGTGGAAATCAAACATCATGGAAATCAACTGAACAAGGGCTGTGTTGGGCCCATTAAAACCAGTGAAGAAATTTATTCGCCCATCACCATCAGGCATTAAGAATATGTTTGACCATAATTATTATGTTCAATGTAGACATCTATAAGTCTAAATCTAGGAACCCACCCAATCATGTTAATAATGTCAGTTGTCATTTTAAGATCCTACACCCTATACGAACATGATTTCACACAAGCACAACAAAAACTCTTTACAGCCATTTTACTTACTTCATGAACTGATAGCAAAACAGGGGTTACATAACCTATATAATCAAATGAACCCCTTATGGAACCCCTACGTGTCATATCTAAATACTTACCCCCATGATGAAATTTGAGAGTAAATGAGGTGAGTTTATATTTGTAATGCACAAAAGAAAAAAACATGCAAAACATGAATACAAAACAAACAACAAGTATGACTAAAGCTATCTTAATCGAACAAAATATACATGAATTTTAGCCTTTGTGGGTTTAAATATTTAACATGAATTATTATACGGTGTTAAATTTATTCAAAAAATAATATTAGCCTTCTATTCGGTGTATCCTGAAAAACTTTAATGTGTTGCGAGTTGTGGTGTAAAAACCTTTGTCCCATATTGAAAATGTAAGAGAAAGTTAGCGTGTTAATAATAAATAGAGGAGAGAAGTGGAATGCTTCTATAAAGGCAAGTCCACACTATTGAGGTGCACTTTGCACTTCAAATGTGTGCATCGTGGCTAGGAGCCTTTTGTTGGTCAAGCAGATCGACGACTGTCATGTTGCAGTGCGATCTAGTGCATGGGAGGCCCAAATGGGATGACTCGAACCGCTGGATTGTAGTGATCCTCCGTATAAAGATGTGTCGGATCAGTATAGGTGAGGCGCAAATGGCTCTGGGCCACTCGTTTATGAAAAAGTGCGATCCACTGGCCACTGAAATGCACTATTTGTTCCCAGTCTGTTAATAACCGCTATGAAATGCTCAATATAATGCCTTCTCTGCGCCCATTTTATACATATGGAACATTCTTGAATTCAACAGAATCCTCTCTATACACATCGTTACCAGTTCTTCTGTACTGTTATTCAAACTCTGCAGGTTTGAATTTTTCGGTAATTAGAGCTGTTATCGATGTGCAAATCGAGAACAGTGTCAAGACCCCTTATAATTAAAGTCTTGAAAACAGTTTGTACCTATATGTACCATTTGTTCATATTCGGTGGGGCAAATACGTTTTAAAGAGAGTGAGTGATTCACGCCTCTAGGCTTCAAAATTCTGCACTATTGCTAATTCATCCATTGTTGTACGCACCCACATATCTGACATATGGATCTTCAACAACACTCAATGCGCACTCCATTTCTTCAAATAACCGACGTTGAACAGCACAAATGTTGTCACGATTTCAGGATTAGGGTTGTAATCAGCAAGAACGTGATTTTGAGAGATTAAAAGAGTGAAAACTAGGGTTTTTGTCGAAGGGCTCTCAATCAACACCGATTGAGAAATCAAGGGTCGAAGGTTTTGGCATTATGACTAAATGCCCTTGTAAATAAGCATGTGCAGTGCACTTGACTCAAAATTGTTAGGTTAATGCTCAAAATGTAACATTAAGGATTACAAAAAACATTGCTCAAAGTTGAAGGCCTTAAATGAGAAAAAAAGTTGAGAGCCTTAGTTGAGATTGGGGGAGTAGTTCAGGGGCTATTAACGTAATTTTCTCCCTTATAAATTTGACATGATGTCCAGATATGGAGTCATATAACTTAATGACACTAGTTGTAATGGAGTGCTGATTATTAGCTCCTAACTGCACTATTTCTTCCTTAAAAGAAGCTTTAATAGCTCAGGTTAAATGCAATTTTGGGCCATATGAAATAATTTTCCTATTTGGAACCATGTTGTAGGAGAAGGCGGTGGAGTAATCCAGGGCACTGCAAGTGAAGCTGTTCTTGTTGTGCTGTTGGCTGCTCGTGACAAAGTTTTAAGAAGAGAGGGAAAAGATGCCCTTGGAAAGCTTGTAGTTTATGCATCAGATCAAACCCATTCTGCTCTACAGAAAGCCTGCCAGGTATCTTCCGACATATGCACTAGCATTTTGTTACTTTTTCTTCCATGTGTGGCATTATATTGTTTATCCTAGAATTATGCTTTTCATACGCGCAAGTGTGATTAGTGAATTTACATGATCAATCTGTATGGATAATTACAACTAATTATAATTCGTATGCTTTGTTTGCCATTCATCAATTAACAATACATGCTGAAGTAGGGACCACCCCCATTTTTTACAATTCCAAATTAGCATCTCGTTTATCCATCTACATATATATGTACGAATTCTCTACTGCGGATTGGGAAAAAAGGATGTGCGAATGGACAACATTTATCAATGTCCGGTCTGTGTTTCCTTGTCCACATCAGAGTTCCTGAAATATATATATATATATATATATACAGTCCTGCTCTTGTGCAAACCAGTCCGCATTTTAAGAGTGCGGACCGGACATGTGCCACCTGACGTGCGCCCAGAAAAGAGAGAGTGTGCCTATCATTTATGCGATAATTTCTAGGCGCACCGTTAGGTGACACGTGTTCGTTCCGCATTCTTAAAATGCGGACTAGTCCGCACAAGAGCATTATTATATATATATATATATATATATATGGAGAGGTTCAAAAGTGAACTTAAAAGATGAACATTTTAATGAACCTTAACAAAAAAAATATCTTCACCCCCCATTAATTTTAATTCCTATGTTATAATTGGTCCGTGCCAGCGGCAACGGACATGCGTGTGACACGTGGGTGAGGTGGGTGGGTGGGGGTAAGGTGTGTATAAAAAAACACGCGTGTCACGTGCGTGTCCGTTGCCACTAGCGCGGACCAATTATAACATAGGAATTAAAATTAATGGGTTGTTAAAGGTGTTTTTTTGTTAAGGGTCATTGAAATGTTCATCTTTTAGGTTCACTTTTGAACCTCTCCCTATATATATATATATATATATATATATATATATAGAGAGAGAGAGAGAGAGAGAGAGAGAGAGAGAGAGGCCCTCTCCTATAAGGACTCCTTATGGTGTAGACCTCGACACATACCATTTTTTTAAAATAGTAAAAAAATGAATTTTTTGATGAAACTTCATGGATATGATCTCCACGGTGAGATGATCATCTCCAATTTATTTCATCAAAAAATTCAATAAAAAAATTGTTGAGATGAGGTGATATGTAAAAAAATAGTATAAATATGCATTTTCGACTGTTGAAATGTTGGCGATCATCTCACCCATATTTTGATTGAATTTTTTGATGAAACTTCATGGATATGATCTCGACAGTGAGAAGATCATATCCATGAAGTTTCATCAAAAAGTTCAATCAATAAAGTGGCTGGCACCTACCCAACATTTCAACGGTTGAAAATGAATATTTATACCATTTTGTTACATATTACCTCATCTCAACAATTTTTTTATTGAATTTTTTGATGAAAAAAATTGGAGATGATCTTCTAACCATGGACATAATATCCATGAAGTTTCATCAAAAAATTCATTTTTTTACTATTTAAAAAAAATGGTATGTACCGGGGTCTGCACCATAAGGAGTCTTTACAGGAGACTTTTTGTATATATATATTACAAATCTAGATTCTTGATATTTTGTAGAGTTTGTAGGCATCTAGTCAAGAGCCTAAATTCTATTTTTACATTATAACACCCACTAATGAATGAACATGAACATTTACAATATCTAATAATTCTCTCTAAAAAGATCCAAGGCACCCATACTGTCCCTAAAATTCTAACAAACTAAATAACCATTATGATTACATAGATGCACCAATGGGTTTGGATTTTGCTTATTTATCTCATTTTTAGGTTTTTGGACACTTCTCTTTTATGAAAAAAAATTAGATTTTTGTGATGTAATGACTTACCCAATCGGGTGTCAAAATAAATATATTTATACTAATATTTAGATGGTTCTAAAACATACATGATACGAAAATAAACAAAGACTAATACACCTAAAGGCCCAACACATAACAAACCCAAATATAAAAGGAAAACACAAAATAACATGAAATCCAACATTCCCCCCTAAGCTGGAGCGAATATGTCAACTAAGCCTAGCTTGCTAATGGAAGACTGAAGCAGAGATGACCCAACTGATTTGGTGAAAAAATTTACAGTGTGATCTGAAGATGGGACAAAAATGGGGTGAATGATGTTCGATCATGAAGCACATAATCCGATGATAGCATAATGGCAGATTTATTATCACATAATAATTCCGATGATCCTTCATCTACAAAACCTAATTTTCCCAAAATAAATCGAAGCCACAAGAGCTCACATGTCCCCTGAGCCATTGCACGGTATTCAACCTCGGAAGAAGAGTAAAAAACCACGACCTGCTTTTTTCTCTTCCATGAGATGAGATGAGAACCATAGAATGTGCATAAACCTGAAGTGGAGTGTCTATGAGTCTTGGATCCCGCATAATTAGCCTTTTTTTGAGTTATTAATGTATAAAATAACTGAAGACCTAGACAAGGCTTGAGGTATCTCAAGATATGGTGGACAACATCCATACGTGCGGTGCGTGGGGCATGCATAAACTGTCTAACCATACTCACAGCAAACGCCAAACCTGGCCTCTTGTTGGTTAAGTAGATAAGACGACCAACCAATCTTTAATAAACAGAGATCAGGGATTAAATCATTGGTTTTGACCGAGAGCTTTACATTCGGGTTCATCGGGGTGGAGACAAGGCGACATCCTATCATCCCAGTATCCTATAGTAGATCTAAAGTATACTTTCGTTAGGATAAGGAATTCTCAAGACTGGGATACCTATCCCAAGAAAGTAGCAGAGTGGCCCTAAATCTTTTACATCAAACATCAAACACTCTCTCAATGTCCCGCTTAACTCGATCAATCCCATCAGCGTCATCCCCGTAACAATAATGTCGTCCACATAAACTAATAAGATGATGCATCTACCATCGAACTGTCGACAAAAAAGACATGTATGATCAGAATGACATCTGGTAAAACCCATTGAGATAATCACCTCACTGAATCCGCTGAACCACGTCCGTGGTGACTGCTTCAGGCCATAAAGAGACTTTCGAAGCCTACATACTTTCCCGTCATACTCCCTCTCAGCTCGAAAACCTAGAGGAGGATCCATATAGATGGTCTCGGATAAATTTCAATGAAGAAAATCATTTTTCACATCCAACTGATGTAAAGGCCAAGAGTGGGATGCTGTGAGAGAGATAAGATTTCGCACAAAAATAAGCTTTGCAACTAGGACAAATGTAACACCAAAATCTATCCCCGAAACCTGAGTGAATTCCTTAGCAACCAATCTTGCCTTATAGCGATCAATGGAGCCATCGACTAAATACTTCACACTAAAGACCCATTTGCATCAAACGGTCTTTTCACAGGGAGGTAGAGGGACAGAAGCTCCCAAGTGCCATTTCTATCCAAAGCATCCATCTTTACTTTCAAATGCATCCACCCACTTAGGATTTTGAAGAGCCTCAGCCACATAACGAGGAATGGAGATGGAGTTAAGTTGATCGAGGTAGGCTCGATAGGGTCAATAAGTATGACCATATTGGGGGGAGGGGGAGATGCGAAACACGAGAAGGATAACGAGCTTGAAAATCAGAAATATGAGATGGTAAAGGAGAATCTATGATACGTGTGTTCGGGGAGGAAACTGATAGAGGTGGCCTAGGGTGACGGGTATATAACTGCAAAGTAGGCTCGGGAAGATCAAAAGTAGGAGCCTCGTCAAATAATGGAATGGGATGAGCTAGAGGAGAGGCCTCGGCTACTGGAGGGGTTGGGGTGGGGTGGGGGAGGAGACTGTAAAGTGATATCTCCTCCATTAAGCGGGACATCCTCATGAAAGGTAACATCAAGAGAATGATATAATATGTTTAGAAGAAGGATCATAACAACAATATCCCTTTGACATAGTAGAGTATCCAACGAAGATGCACTTAATAGCCTTATCCAACAACAATATCCCTTTAACAACATACATAGTTATGTGACTTATCACTTATGTCCTTGCGCGGCTGTATATTGATTTATACACCAGCCTTTAGAGACATGTCTGTTCAACTATTGTGGAACATGCATTTAAAAAAAAAACCCGGTTCTGGCTTCTTAATTGTTGCTGTTTGTAATATCTGTTTACGACTGTTCTATGTTTACTTTTTATGGCAGATAGCTGGAATTCATCCACAGAACTTTCGGGTGCTGAAAACAGACTCTTCCACTCAATATGCCCTTTCCCCGGAATCAGTCACAGAAGCAATCTCACATGACATTGTCACTGGATTAATTCCCTTTTTCTTATGTGCCACTGTAAGAAACAAAACTCAGTGCTCGTTTGACTCAAGTGTTTGTGGTTTCCAGGAATTCTGGAGTGGTAAATTCACGCGTAAAGTGTCATAATCATGTAAAGAGCTTGAATTACAATATGTCCATTCTTTTTATTGCTCAAATGTTATATACCAATCTAGGATTCCCAGAAACCGCAAATACTCTAATGAAAAGGGCACTCATATTTCATATTATATATTTGAATGTTTGACTGAACTATAATTTTCTTTTATCGGCTAGTAAAGATACTACACGAGGCTCTTTTTTTCCTTATATGATTCAATTCTTTTTATCGACTTTGTAATAATTGACATGAAGTTTCCACAGGGTTCCTTTTTTCAGCAAGTAAAATATATCAAGCAACATCAATATGAGGTGAAACCCATCGCATGATGTGTACTGTTAAATTTGGAGCATCCAACCCAAAAAGTAATTGGCAATGTGTGGAATCACCCCCCAACACCCCCCCACACGCACACCCAAGAAAAAAAATTAGTTTTATATAGGTGGAGGCTTTGCAAGGCTTTTATTAATCAATGTGGAATTTATCTAGTCTGAAAATATACATGAAGAAACCCAAAAATTTTCTCTATGAACAATTAGATATTATCCGGGGGGGTGTGAGGGAGAAAATAAGCCGGCAAAGCCTTCTCTGTCCAAAAAAAATGAAAAAGTTTAACTAGGAAGACTTAATCTAATGTAAGGCATCTCTTCTTCCTCAGAATCTCTTTCATTTCTCACACTCCAGTTACACCAAAAAAGACATAAAAGAGAAGTCTCCTATCACCCTCCCCCCTATACAATGACTAACTGTGAAGCAAGTCCTCCAGTGATGTAGGCATAACCCTAGCAAACCTAAACAATAGAAACATCACCTTCCAACATTCTAAATCTACTAGAGAATGAAGTAAAAGTGCTGCACCCTTCATCCATCTCCATTGCACATAAAGCACAAACTTATGTAGACTTGTGTCCTCCTTTGCCTATCACCCATAAGAATCACCTCCTTAGCAGATTTCCAAGCAAATATTGCAACTTTTCTCTGAGCCACTACATTCCAAATAGTCTTCCAAGGAAGGGTGTCTATCCCCTGACAGAGAAGAACAATTTGAGACTCCATTCAATTTCAACTATCTTCTGATCATAGTTGTCAAATCGCGAATCGTATCGTGAATCGTTTACCCCCCGAATCGCGAATCGTGAATCGAATCGTGAATCGTATCGGTCGAATCGGAACCAAACGATAAAAACGTAGTAAAACATATGTAAATGGAATTTAACACTATAGAATTGGTAATTAAGCGTAATATGACAAAAAACTAATCATAGCACATGATAATATACCAAAATATATCACAAAAATTAACCGTAGTACATGTTCTCATCCATTTTAAGCTTAAAAATGTAAAAAACAAAAATATTTCATAAAACAGCCTACATATTAATTTAAAACACCCTACATAAAACAAATATATATATATATCATAAAGAGCCTATATATTAATTTAATGTAAAAAAATCGCGAAAAAAAAAAAAAAAAAAAAAAAAAAAAAAAAAAAAAAAAAAAAGTGAATCGGACCGAATCGTGAATCGGACCGAATCGGACCCGAATCGGAAGATTCGAATCGTGAATCGCCGATTCGGTCCGATTCTTTAGACATTTGCGATTCGAAGGTTGATTCGAATCGTTTTGGTACTGAATCGAATCGAATCGTCCGATTCGAATCGCGAATCGGACGATTTTGACAACTATGCTTCTGATCCTTCCTTAAAACCCAAGTATACAGCTTTCCAAGAAAATTTACCAATAACTTTTTTGTTTTTGTTTTTTGTGTGAAATGTCTCCTTGCATTAAACGATCCAAACTAAGTATAAAACAAATTCACCACCAATTATATTTACTAATCTTGGATATTCCTATGAAACATTGGAGTCCAAGTAGTCCTTCTCCAAGAAGGAAACCATAGACTCCACAAGCTCTTATCCAATGCAATATTCCACTCACAAGTAAACTCCCTGAAGAATAGATAACTGAACTTCACCATAACACAAATCCAATCATAATCTAATCCAAAAGCTGTGCTGGAGCCAAACTCTGGTATGGCTCAGAAAACCACCCCACCCCACTCTAGTAGTTTTTAAAAGGCATAATATGACTTCTTTGATACCCCCAAAATTCTTCCCATATTTTCTGACCACCGCACATCTCCAAAGAAAACTTCTATCCTTATTAAATATCCAATGTCATTCCCCAATCAAAGCTTGTTGAACAAAAGCCATTATGAAGCTTCGGTCCTGTGATACACTTAACCTTTGGCATATTTTCGCACCTGGTGGTTTCTTTAAACTCAAACCCCCATTCTTGCACTTAGTAACCCACTCAAACTCACCATGGCACCAAGCAATGGTCAAAGAGTATGCTCAATTCTAAAAGAGATGCACATGAGATGAAAAAGAAGGAATAATTGAAACTCATACTGCCAATTTTGTCACTTTGTTAGATTACATTGCATTTTCATCACTCTGGGAAAAAATGTGAGCAGGGTTTTTGAACATTCTGATATATCATGACCTCTTGAGGTTTCAAGGTTCTGAATGCAAATTTCATTTGTAACCTCATTGTGCATATGACTTCTTCCTGCAAATTTGTTTTTCTTCTTACCTTTACTAAAAAAACTTATTACAATTATTAAGTGCACGTGTGTATGATATTCGCTTCATCCAATGTATATGCATGTTCCAATGTGGCTAGTTTGGGCAGCAATAGATGATCATATTTTGGACTTTTTCCATGGATTTTTTTAGTGTGTGTGTTGGGGGTGGGGTGGGGAGGTAAGAAATTTCTTCTATGGAAAATTTCTCGGAATCTTTTTTCACCCACTCCTATCAACCGCATCCTAAGAGCTTTCTCTTGCAATTTTCTTTCGCTGTTCATTTATAGAAGAGTGCGTCAAATTACTTTGTTAAGCATGTGGATACAACATACCACTCCTCGACACTTGCTTGTAAATCCACAAATTCTTGCAAGGATTCACTCATGTGATTGGTAACTAAACATGCCAAATCGCTCTGATTTAAAGCTTCATGTAGTAGAATACAACTTATTTCTCGCTTTCCAAGCTAACGATCCAGACTACAAATTTACAACTTAGTGCAGTTATGCAAATGAAAATATTTTTCCTCTAGAAGTTGACTATAAATTCCATATGAGCAGTCTGGTTTTGCCAATGGCCAATGTCTCAAGGACAGAACCCTTACTCATTGACCTTCAGTCAGATGTACAGACAACTTGGTGTAGGTGAAAGCAATCGATAATATGATAAGTATGCAGAGGACTTGTTCATGTAAAGATTATTGTTATTTATTTAATCAATGATGTTATTACTGAATTTTGATGTTACTGGGGATATTTACTTTGAGAAAATCGATGTGTTCCCTTCGGTCAATTACAAGGACTTAAAAGATAAGAAAAGGATCCCTCCAATAATTTGACTTCAATCCTAGGAGGTACTTATAATCTATGAGTTCCTAGAAAGTCTGTAGATCCGCTCCTAGAAATATTTGGCGCATTATGTTCTTCTTCATGAAATATAACTGATCTCGAGTCTATGTTAAGGTAACTGGAAACCAGGTTTGTACTTTTATGAAGTTTGAAGGGAGAATGGCCGAAATCATGTCACTTGCCATGTCATGTGGATACCATGTGACAGATATTGGGAGACCACGATATTGGAAGACCATGAATATAAAGGGAGATAAATCCAAATCTTGGAGGATCATACTGGCGGGTTGGAAGACCGGTCTCTATAGGCTTCCATGACTTATAATTAAGATGAACATAAAGAGGCCTAGAGGAGGAGGATCCTTAAGTTTATAAGTAAGGGCGGCCTCACCCTTTATGAGGTGATTGATTGTAACTTGCACGTGGTCACTTGGACTCTCAGCTAGCAACCCTACCACTCCAATCGCCATTGTTCTTCTTGCATAATAAACCAATCTCCCCCCTTTTTCCCGCGGATGTAGGCAGATCTCCGTGCCGAACCACGTACATCTAGTCTCCTTTACTCTTTCACTGCATTCATAATTCTTTCTGGGCTAATCTCTAAATACTACTTTTACTATGGGTTAATATCCCCTACAGTTTGGCGCCATCTGTGGGAAACTCGAAGTTCTCACCATTATTAAAGCCACAACCCAATAATCATCATGAGGGCAAATCAATCTCACCAGACGCACGTGAGGAGCCCTGTCCAGTCTGAAATACGTGTCGTGGGAGGGACCACACTCATGTTAGGCTCCCATATTTTCTGCGGCATTCTAGGTCCAGGGTGATCTCTCGGGAGATCAGGGCCCAGTCGGCAGTACCATATGCTGCTGATCGAGCGATCAAAAGGAAGGGCTGCTTCCTGTTTGGCCAGGAGAGACTGGACGATCGTGATCAAGAGATTGCCCGCTTGAGGAGGCGCAATTAACCCAACAATTAGAAGATCGCAGGCAAGGTTCTAAAATGCGCGAGGCGTGGTCGAGGCGTAGAGGTCAAGCCTCAAGCCTTAGGAGCCTAGGCGCGCCTAGGCGATGCCTAGGCATAAAAAGGCGTTTTTCCTTTTATTATTATTTTAATTATTCCAAGGCTAGTATTATAATAAAATAGTACATATCTTGAATTTTGAAAATATATCCATATGTTTGGTAGCCATCTTTCTCATATTTATGCTCCATAACCAATATTTGTCAACTAATCCTTTGTTTTTTTAAAAAAAAGTGTACCTTAAGCCTTTTACCAAGAATAAGGCGTAATAAGGCGTAGGCGATACGTTTCTCTCAAGCCTCAAGCCTAGGCAGGCCTAGGAGGAGCTTAGGCGGGCCTTTTAGAATAGAGATCGCAGGTCTGACTTCCGTGCTCAGGAGCGCCGCAGGAGATGACCTCACTCTTCAAGAAATCGTTGATCATATCAAACTAGGAGGGCCTCCCGTTCAAGAAGCCCTCACGCAACGCACTACAACCAACTGCGTGACAGCCGTTGCTCTGGGAGGAATTCCATCAATCGCAGTTACCATCAGTTCCAGCCCACTGATTCGGCCCAAAATAGCAAACCTGCCTGTCCAGAGGCCTGGCGAACTTAGGGGACTCTTCTAGAAAGAGTTGAAAGGGAGGTTGAACCCAAATCTGGGTCAGACTCCTAAGGACCTAGCTAGAAAGGCGTAGGGGCACGGTTCTTTGTCCCTTTTTTATTGAGAAAATAAAATCCTTTGAACCACCCAAGAAGTTCTCTATGCTAAAGGTGACAACATACGACGAGAAGGTAGATCTAGCTCATCACATCAGGCACTATCGGTAGACCACGCCTCTTTGGAATCATCACGATGCCCTAATGTGCCGAGTGTTCCAATCTACTCTGGGGGAAATCAGTCTGAAGTGGTTTGAGAAATTGCCCCCAAATCAATCCTCACTCTTCAGATTCCTGGCCGAGCAATTCGCGACCCGATTTATCAGGAGCAGCAAGGCAATCGAGGAGGTTGACTCACTGATCTTTCTAAAGAAATAGAAGGGAGAGTCTCTCAGGAAGTACGTCTAGAGGTATTGGGAGCTATATAACGAGATTGACGATTGCAACGATAAGTTAGCGATCTCTTCGTTCAAGTTCGGCTTGGAACGATAGGAAGATCTCTACCAGTCCTTGACGAAGAAGCCGACCTCTACGATGGACGATCTTATGTCCCGAATTGAGAAGTATGCCAAGGTGGAGGGCGAGCTCATAAACGCAGAGGCTCCGTCCAACCAAAAGAAGAGTGAACCTAAGAAGACCCCTAAAGGGGGAAATCAACCCTTTTCGGCCAAGAAGGGATTCAAGAATGAAGCACCTAAAGGCATAGTTGTCAAAATCGTCCGATTCGCGAGTCGAATCGTATGATTCGACTCGATTCGGGGGTAAAACGATTCGAATCAAGGTAGGAATCGTATTTGTTTATAGAATCGTACCAATCGGAAGTGAATCGCACGATTCCAACTCGAATCGTGAATCGTGTACAAAAACGATTCTTAAAATTGGTTAATTTTTACCCACCGTAACTCAAGTTTTAACCCAAAACCAAAAAAAAAAAACGCTGTAACCATAGCTGACCGAAGCAAAAAACCCATACAATAGCCGATCGAAGCAAAAAACCCTAAAACAAAGGGCGTTTTCAACCCATACAGCAAATCGAAGGCCGTTTTCAATTCGTACAGCAAATCGAAGGCCCTTTTCTGCAAAACGAAGGCTAGTACGCTTAATCGAGGGCCGTTTTGATGTTTTAATGGTTTCGTTTACCTTTTTTTGTTTGTTTTAGGTTATAAAACCTTAAGTTTTGATGTTTTTTTTTTGTTATAAAACCATACGGTTTTATGTTTTTTTAAGTTATTTTGCTTTTTTTTTAGTTTTCGTTTGCTTTTTTTTTTTTTAGTTGCAAAACTATATGTTTTAGTTATAAAACCATACGATTAGTTTTTTAGTTATAAAACCTGTTTTTTTTAGTTGTAAAACCATATTTTTTTAGTTATAAAAAACCGTATATAAAATCTGTTTTTTTTAGTTATAAACCATATATAAAACCATATGTTTTATAAAACCATATGTTTTTAGTTATATTTTTTTAGTTATATTTGTGGCCTTGATGATGATGATGAATGAAGAAGAATGATCATTGATGATGGCTTTTTATGATTTATTTTTGTTTTTTACATTTTCAAGCTTAAAACGATTGAGAACATGTGATACGGTTAATTTTTGGGCTATATTTTGGTATATTATCATGTGCTACGATTAGTTTGTTGTCATATTATGCTAAATTACCAATTCTACAGTGTCAAATCCCATTTACGTATGTTTTATTTCATTTTTATCATTTGATTCCGATTCGACCGGTTCGATTCATGATTCTGGGGGTAAACGATTCACGATACGATTCGCGATTTGACAATTATGCCTAAAGGTCGCCCCCGATCACAGACTAATGAGAACAACTACAAGGCATTGGAGACAGTCTTCAAAGAGCCTATCTATAAGCTTATCCCACAGATCAAAGACAAGGCCTACTTTAAGGGTCTCCTAAGATGGCCAGTAATACAAATGATAGGGATGCTAACCTCAGGTGCACTTATCACCAGGATCACGGGCACCTTACAAAAAACTGCAAAATGTTCAAGAAAATATCTGGAGGAGCTCGTTTAAGAAGGGCACCTCAAGGAGCACATTAACACGATGAAGCTAAATTTTTTGACAAAGATCAATGCAGTTTAGAAAGCAGACGAGGAGCTGGCCCTATTGAGGATTTTCCCCTAATAGGGCTGGTTACAACCATTCACGAATACACTGATCCAACTCAACACACTGGCAAGAAGCTCAAGAGAGAAAGTGAGAATTGCGGTCAAAGTTCAACAGGCTTTCCAAGTGGACTTATCCAAACCTATCCTTTCCAAGAGAGAGAGATGAGACTTTGACATTGATCATGCTATTGTATTCACTGACGACGATTTGGTCGGCATGAATCTGCCCCACAAAGATGCCGTAGTCCTCAATCTGCGAACTGCAAACTTTGACGCGAGAAGAATATTGGTGGACCAAGGAAGCTTTTCGGAGATCATGTACCTAATAGTGCTCTACAAGATCGAGTTCAGCATCAAGGACCTTGATACTAGCGTAGGCCCACTGATCGGCTTCAATGGAGATATAAAAACTCCCCTGGGAAAGATCAAACTAAGAGTCAAGGTCGGCGCAACCAATAAAGAGGTCGAGTTCCACGTCATCCAATCGAAGTCACCCTACAATGCTATAGTGGGCAGAGGATGGCTTCACGAGATGTCCCTTCTTCCCTCCACCAAAAGCTCTAGTTTTTGACTATCAGGGGTAGTGAAGATTAGGGGAGATCAAGTAGAAACTCGGAGTTGTTTCGTCTTGGGCATTAAAGTAAAATAGAATTAGTCAGAAAAGTCAGGATGATGACAATTCAGAGGATGACCGGTCTAAGTAGCAACCAAAGGGTACTCGGTCAGGAGTAGAAGAAACTCGGCTGACTCCTGCTGAACGCGTGATGGAGAAACTCATTTCCGTTCCTCTGGATTCGTCACAGCCAGAAAAGACTTTCCTCATCAGATCACAGTTACCCAAGGATGAAGCAGATCAGCTAGCTCATTTCCTTAGAACCAATGCAGATGTCTTTGCATGGCACCTATACGACCTTCCAGGAATAAACCCGGAGATCACTTGTCACTGATTCCACGTAGATCCGACTGTCAAGCCGATCAAGCAGAAGCCCAGAAAGTTAGCTCCTGAGAAGGTGAAAGCCGTAGAGACAGAGGTTGACAACCTACTTTAGGCCGGCTCCATCGAAGAAGTCCAATTCCTATATTGAGTCTCTTAACACTGTTGTTGTCAAGAAGAAGAGTAGCAAGTGGAGAGTATGCATAGACTTCACCGACCTCAACAGACACTGTCCGAAAGACAACTTTCTATTACCGCGGATAGATCAACTCGTAGATTCCACGACAGGACATCAACGCATGAGCTTCCTGGATGCATACTCAGGTTACCACCAAATACCCATGTTCGGCCCAGAAAAAACCTCGTTCATTACAACTTTAGGATTTTACTGCTACAAGGTAATGCCCTTCGGTTTGAAGAATGCAAGAGCAACCTATTAGCGGCTCGTGACCAAGATGTTCAAGAATCAGATCGGTTCTACCATGGAAGTATATATTGACGATATGCTCGTCAAAAGTAAGCATGCAGCCGACCCCATTAGAGACCTCGCGAAGACCTTCAAGATTCTCAGAGCAAAATGTGTCTTTAGAGTCAACTCTGTTAAATTTTTTGGGTATTTGGTGACCCAGAGAGGTATAGAGGAATCCAGATCAGATCGAAGTACTACAAGATATTAGAAAGCCGACTACTATCAGAACATCTAGGTTGTCACTGAAATTCTAGCTGATTTGAATCGCTTTATTTCAAGATTCTCGAATAAGTGTCGGCTATTCTTCCAAGCGTTAAAGAAAGCAAGCCCCACCATCTGGACAAAGGAGTGCGATCAAGCTTTGGAAGGAATTTGACAATACTTGGGATCTCCTCTTCTGCTGTCAACCCCAAGATGGGGAAGATCTGTACTAATACTTGTCTGTCTCTAAGTACGCGACTAGTGCTGTACTAGTTTATTTACATAATGGGGAGCAAATACCGGTTTACAATGTGAGCCATACTCTTCTTGAGGCATAAATCAAATACATGCCTATTGAGAAGTTGGTTTTGGCATTGGTGACCGTCGTCAAGAAGTTGAGGCACTACTTTGATGCTCACATCAGAGAGCCGGATGCCAGAAGATTCGTTTGGAGGAATCTCATCACACAATTTGGAATCCCAAGAGCATTGGTTACCGACAACGGAACGCAGTTCGACTGCGACTCCTTCCTTGATTTTTGTGCAGAACAAGGAGTTATAATCCACTATGCATTATTAGTATTCCCTAGTGCAATGGGTAGGCAGAGATAACCAACATAACTCTTCTATCAGGAATTAAGTGCCGATTAGAGAATGCCAAAGGATGATGGGTGGACGAACTTCACTCCGTTCTTTAGGCATACTGAACAACCCTAAGAAAGTCAACAAAAGAGACTTCGTACTCCCTTGCCTACGGTATGGAAGCTGTCATCCTTTTGGAAATCGGATTTCTAACACTCGGATCAAATACTTTTTAAGACAACCATAATAATGACCGAATAGCTCACAAATTGGATCTGGTCGAGGAAAGAAGGGAGAAAACTCTGATACATTTGGCCGCCTACCAACAAGAGTTCACAAAACAACATGACAAGAAGGTCAAGGTTAGAGAGTTCTAGGTCAGAGATTTGGTCCTCAGGAAGATGCTACCTGCTGCAAAGAAGCCATCAGATGGGAAACTTGCGCTGAACTGGCAAGGACCCACCCTACTAAGTAGTCTCAAAGGGGGGCGGAGGATCATGTCATTTAGAAGAATTAGATGAAAGAGTACCCCCAAGGTCACAGAATGCCATGAACCTTAGGAATTTTTATCATTAGATAGGAAGTTAGACATTTTTTTTCTTTCTTTACGCACAATAAAACGATCGACATTTAGTTGTTAAAATTATTCAAAATCTTTGTCTCAAACCTTCTTTTTATTTAAACCAACTCAAGCAGTGGTATTACTGACAAGAAAGGCCGGTGGCCTAGAAGAGGGAAAAATCCACATAAGAACTGCGTGGTACAACTCAGACGTGAGTTGGCCGCCTGCGTTTGGCGCCAAAACTCACTTCAGAAATGGTACGTTCTAAAGTCGATTGGCCTAGAAAAGGCGAAAACCCACTTGAGAAGTGGTATGATATAAAGTAAATCGGCATAGAATAGGCAAAAACCCATATAAGAATTGCGTGGTACAACTCAAACGTGAGTTGGCCGCGTGCATTTGGCACCAAAACCCACTTCAGAAGTGGTACGATCTAAAGTAGATCGGCCCAGAAAAGGCAAAAACCCACTTGAGAAGTGGTATAATCTAAAGTAGATCGACCTAGATGAGACAAAAATCCACGTAAGAACTGCATGGTACAACTTAATCCACGTAAGAACTGCGTGGTAAAACCCAGACGTGAGTTGGCCGCTTGCATTTGACACCAAAACTCACTTGAGAAGTGGTAGGTCTAAATTAAATCGGCCAAAACCCACGTAAGGACTGCGTGGTACAACTCAGACGAGTTGGTCGTCCATATTTGACACTAAAACCCACCTGTAAAGTGGTATGATCGGCCTAGAAAAGGCAAAAGTCCATTTAAAGTAGATCGACTTGAAGTAGGCATATCATTTACCTATGGTCGACCCCAAATGGGCATAAAATTGAACACGTCGCCCAAGTCTAACACTAGACCTGAAACGACCACGGACAAAATCCAACTAACATAGGCTGACCAGGTTAAACTTGGAAACGAATTATTTGTCTTTCTGTTAAGAAAAAAGAAATCTTAGGAAAACAAATAACATTGGGCAGATGACAAACATGGTCTCAAAAGCGCAAATTATGATATTACAATCAAAATATCAAACCACTTGGCTGTGTTGCAAAAACTAAACAAGTGCATGACAAGAGATAAAATGAAACGAGAACACAATCTTTCATTTATAATTAAAATGGCCATAGGCCTACAAAAGCGATCATTAAGAGTCAAAATTAAAACTACATGAAGCGAAAGTTAAGGGTTGGGAGCAGACTGATTGATGGCTGCAGGCAGGCCGGATTGCTCAGTGGCGACCCCAACATCCTGAGTTGATGGATCAGAGGTAATCCCCCCGAGAACAGAAACAGTAGGTGCAAAATGATTGACGGAGATCTGGGATGGAGGATCAACATCAGAAGGGTTGACCACGGGGTTCACCAAGGGTGGATGTTCGGCGTAAGCAGGATCGCCCTCACCAACACTCCCCCTCTACAGGCCGGCTATCTGGCCCTTGTTGAATGCAACAGACTCATAATAGTCCAATTGCGAAGTGACCTCGTTAACGGCCGCCTCATACCCTTCATTATAGGCTTTTTTCAGATCGTCCTCCCTGGCCTGCTACATCACGCATTTTTGCCTCTGGAGGATAAGCTTTTGGAGCACCTTGCGTTGAAAGGAGGTCTTCAACTTGGACAATTCGGTGTTACCCTGAGTTCCCTCAGCTTCTTCCACCGCTTTCGTCTTAGCGTCCACCTAAACTTTTAACTTTTTGTTAAGCTCGTCCACCTCTTTGCATTAGGTGACGAGCTGGCCCTTCAGGGTAGCCATTCTTCCGACAGAGATTAGCTCGGCCAGCAAGTTCCTTAGCAACTTGCATGCTCTGAAAAAAAAGTTAAAAATAAATTTTGGCGCCCAACAAAATAAAAAGGTATATGATTTACCTAAACACTGTATCGTAAGCCTTCTTTGTGCAACCTCTCTAAGGAGAAGCCCCTCAGATCAAGTATCTCAGACGGCAACATTGGCGACTGAGCGACCGAGAACGCTACCTCCAAATCCCTGTGGGCCGAATCGGCCTCAGTTAGTGGCTCTTTTCCTTTGCGAAGGGAGATCTCCCAAGGGTGAGCCTGGTTCCCTTGGGGGGGGGGGGGGGGGGGGGTGGTGTCCTTGACCAATCCCCTTGCTGCTGCTGAGGTTCGTTGATCGTCGGCCTCAGTTAGTGGCTCTTTTCCTTTGCGAAGGGAGATCTCCCAAGGGTGAGCCTGGTTCCCTTGGGGGGGTGGGGGGGGGTGTCCTTGACCAATCCCCTTGCTGCTGCTGAGGTTCGTTGATCGTCACAGGTCGACTGGAAATGGTAGCTGAGGCAGGTGGAGCACCGACCTTACTTTTGTCCGTCCTCCTTTTCTTCGCCCGTTCGACCTCCTGATGCTGGCCTTCCAGCTCTAAAGCCTCTTTTTCCCTCAAGGTGACCAGCTTCTTCCTCTCAGCAACATTTTATTCGGCCTGGCTGCTGCTGGCCGCCTGTTTTTTAAACTTGTCTTTGGCAGCTCCCAGATCAATTGGTTCCCTCTGCCTGCTAGCCATGTCTTTCAGATCACTAGGGACTAAAGGGAATGAAAATCTTCCTTGCAAAAGTGCTCTTCTGCTTCAACCTCCTCCCAAGGACGACCAAAAATGTTGGCGTCGTAAGAAAAGAGCGGGTCGAGGTCGTCCAAGAACGAGTCAAGATCTTCTTTCTCTTCCTGATCGGATTCTGATTCGGTTGAGATAACATATGAGGAAGATTCCTCCAAATAAACCCCCTGGCGATCTTGCTGGGAATGGGGGTGGCAGTTGGAATGGAGTCGTCGCCGAGCACAGAATAATCGGCAATCAAAACTTCAGGAACGGCTGTGAAATTTTTGATCGACTGAACGGTCAAATTGTACCGAGCAAGATATGAGCTGCCCTCTAATGCGGACGAACACTTGGAGTTTGATGCCTCTAAACTTTCCCCAAGTCTTCACGTTTAACTTGATAGTTGGATGGCTTCGTATTCAGAAAAAGATCTGCACAAAAATCAGGTCAGTCAGCAGAAATCTTTCAAGTACTTGGAAAAAACAAAAACAACTAGACAACCTATCGGGTGCCCCTTTTGTGGCAGGAACCTTAAGACCGTCATAATCTTCGCCATATAGATCCTAGTGACCACAAGAATATTTTTGTCTGTATCTTTTTGTGATCGGGACAAATATGTAACCAAATTGCGGAACCTTTTCTTCGCCTGAATATGGTAGTTATATGATCTTGGGGAGGACCTCAAGTCATAACAATACCTGATCCCCTCAAGACCTAGGTTCACCCCACAAATTTGGTTAATGGCTACTGTACCCATCACAATCCGATAAAAGCTACCGTTTGCTTGAGCTGGGAGTATTCCATAATAATGAAGTACCCTCACCAGTAATGGGTGAAGGGGGAAACAAACCCCCCCTTCCAATACGACAACTGTCATAGAAGCTACCTCATCAGAGGGAAGATTCATGATATCCTCTTCCTCGAATTCCATATTTGTTACGAAATTCCCGAAAGTTATCAGTTGCAAATACCTCATACTTTGTACCACGCTTAGACATGGCGAGAAGGAGAAGAAGAAGATAAAGAAAATTTCTTCCCGTAGCTAAAACTTTAAAGAGAGAAAGTTGGGCAAAAATAACTGTGGAATGATAAGGTATAAGGTATTGAGGGCCTTATACTTTCTGCCTCCTATCACGTTAGCTGGTGTCCGTTGCTTGGGATAGACAACCACGCACTCACGTGCCATCATTACTTTGGAAAGTGACGCTGGGTTACGTGGCCTAAGGGTGGAGGTACTTGCGAATTGATTCCCTAAGCAATGATTTAAATTCTATCGCGTGGCCCAAGGAACAGGCACGTGCAAGCTTGAGAATGCGTCCCAAAAACTGTTTTAAAACACGGGGCTGACAATTTAAATACAAGGTCGGGCCGAAGAGCGTGTTGGCCGATCATCCCAACCTTTGGGGCAATTGAAGGGAGAATGACCGAAACCATGTCACTTGTCATGTCAGGTGAATACCATGTGACAAATATTGGAAGACCACGGTATTAGGAGATCATGATATTGGAAGACCACGGATATAAAGGGAGATAAATCCAAATCTTGGAGGATCAAACTGGCGGGTTGGAAGACTTATAATTAAGATGAAGATAAAGAGACCTAGAGGAGGATGATCCTTAAGCTTATAAATAAGGGCGACCGCACTCATTATGAGATGGTTGATTGTAACTTGTATGTGGTGACTTGAATTCTCAGCTAGCAACCTTAGCACTCCAATTGCCATTGTTCTTTCTGCATAATATACCAGTCTCCCTCTTTTGTCCACAGACGTAGGCAGATCTCCCTGTCGAACCACGTACATCTAGCCTCCTTCACTCTTTCACTGCATTCATAATTGTTTAGGGGCTAATCTCGAAATACTGTTTTTATTGTGGGTTAATTCCCCCTACAAAGTTCTAGAATGTCATATAATCAGGAGATGATTTCTTGAATGCTTTTACATTCTTAGTCAGTACAATTCGAATCATATATTTTATTTTTTATTTATTTTTATTTCCTAAAGAAGCATTGCATATTTAACTTGCAGGTTGGTACTACTTCATCAACAGCTGTGGATCCTTTGATTGCACTCGGAAAGATTTCTAAGGTGACATATTAATTTAAATTCACTAGAAGATATATCTAGGAATTGCTTTATCGGGTGAAGAAAGTTCCTGTACTAACATGTCATTATATTTGTGATGATTAAAGATAACCTGATCAATTATTTTCCTTGCTGTACCGAACTTATCTCTAGAATGACTACTCATGCATAATGGTGATGAAGACTTACAATGTCTAGTATGAATGAAATTTTGACAGAGTAATGGCATATGGTTTCACGTGGATGCAGCATATGCTGGAAGTGCGTGTATATGCCCAGAATTCCGCCACTACATTGATGGTGTTGAAGAAGCTGACTCATTTAACATGAACGCACATAAATGGTTATTAACTAATTTCGATTGTTCAGCGCTTTGGGTTAAGGTATGCCACTAGGTAGTTGGTGCATCTCTACATGTTATAATTGTTCCTTCATATTTCGTGGCAAGCAAAATCGACTGGCTTGATTCTGAGAGGATGATTAAAAATCCCTCATTGTTTTTTTGATTTTCTAGTTTTTTTGGTTTTGTTTTTTATTAATTATTCACTTTTGGGTCATAGTCTTTATTCTCTTGTAACAATATTATCATCCTCAGTCTGGAAAAGAAAAATGTCGCGCACTGCCTAGTCTCACCTATGTTATTGTGTGTACTCGAACAGGCTTGAAGCTTCCTTGTGGAGAAGATCTTGAGAGTGAATCCAATGCAATTTTTCTTCTTATATTTTTCCCTTAGATCCCAGATTTGTCAGGAGAGCCATGTTTCTGTGTCGTATCACACGATGTTCTGGTCCTTATATCTAATATTTTATATGAGTGTTGCTCAAAATAAAGATAAGGCTCAACTTCACGTTGATCTAAAAATTAAGAAACAGAAAAACTTGTTCTTGTTGCCAAAATTATGACACAGATCTATTTGAGCCTTGAGAGGTGTCAGATATATGATGCTGAGTGTCTCATCTAATCATCTTTCTGGTGGCATCAGATATTCTCTTGGTTAATTACTCTATTAGTTCTTTCGTCACAAACTATATTTGACAACAAATTATACCCAGTTCACATGATGCAATGTTGATGGAGATTTTTACGCTTAATGAAGATGTCTCGTAGCCAAATGAAAAAGGGGTTCATTCATAATACCATGCACATGAGAGACATGAGACATGTCTTAAGAGTCGCATACTGAGCCAGTTTAACAAGATAAGTTCAATTTCAATAAAAGATTTGAAATTTATGAAGGATTTGATTAACTTGAATGCTTCTGCCATGCTTTCTCTTGCAGTATCTTTTTTATCGCACTAACAGTACAGGATAATATATTGTCTCAGAGATTTATAGATTTATTTCGTTGAGTAGTCCATTACACTTCTTATTAGAAAGCAATAAGACGGAGACACTGATGTAAAGCAAAACAATTTTTTATTGTGTACTGTTCTTTTTCTATTTTTAGTGAAACATCAAATTATTATGCTATGTTCTTGTCTTCTTGTTAGAAAGCAATAATACGGAGACAGCAACTGATGTAAAGGAAAACAAATTTTTACCGTATACTGTTCTTTTTTTTTTTTTAGTGAAACATCAAATTATGTTGCTATGTTCTTGTCAACAGGACCGAAGTGCTCTGATCCAGTCACTGTCAACAAATCCTGAGTTTCTAAAAAATAAAGTAAGCATGTTTTAGCACTGTAATGATATGTTCTTATTGGTTAGTCTTGTCAAAAACTCAAATACAAAAAAACAAATGGGTTTTTTGGTATATAACCTAATGTGGATTCAAATTTATAGGCTTTTAATTGTTAGACTGGAAAATCCTTTTTGTAGTGGAATTGGAACATAGAGTTTATCTTTTTGTCATCTCTTTAATTTCTATCACATGAATTATATCCGGTTATGAAAAGGAGCACATTTAGGCCCTGTTTAGTCGTGGGAAATTTTTTCCAAATACTTTTCAACTCGCGCGATTAAGAAACCACGTTTAATTATTAAAATAAAGCACACTCTCTCTCTTTCTCCTTAAACACCATCACCACCACCGTACAGCCACCACACTATCACCACCACTGCATGATGGTGGTGGAGGTAAGGTCGTGATGGTGGTGGGAAGGTCATGGTAGTGGTAGTGGACGTGGAGGTGAGTTGGGTGTAAAATCAAAATGTAGATTTCCATTTCAAAAGAAAATTATGAGAAAACATCCAAATTTTGTTTTCCAGATTTCTTGGAAAATCAGAAGACTAGAAAGTATAAATCTGTTTCCCTTTTTTTTTTGCACGAGTTTTCTATTTTTTTTTGTTTTCCATAGAATTGTTTTTGGAGAACAACCCGTTTTTCCCACAACTAACCAGGGTCTCTACCTCTCCAAACAAAAAAGAACTGCAATGGGTCAGGGAATTTTTTTTTCTTAGATAATGATGGATTGCTGAAGTTGTTGGCTTATCGATTTACGGTTTATATTCCAGGCTTCTCAAGGAAACATGGTTGTCGATTATAAAGATTGGCAAATTCCTCTTGGACGTAGGTTCAGGTATGCAGGCATTTCATCTGCATTTGAAATTATCAATTTTAAGTATGCTTATATCTTGAACTAATAGGATACAGACATATGCACCCTAAAAAAATGGAACCATTATCGTAAACCTTTTCCAACAATTTGAAAATCAGCATATATGTTCCAGCTCTTATTTGGTTGCGTTCTTTTTCTCAAGTAGTCATAGCAGATTGAGCACTAAAGCTGCAAGGTTGCCATTTTGCGAGTATCTAATCTGTTGATATTTCACAGATCGTTGAAATTATGGATGGTATTACGACTCTATGGGTTAGAAAATCTACAATCTTACATAAGAAATCATATTGAATTAGCCAAACATTTTGAAGAACTTATTGCTCAAGACTCAAGATTTGAGGTAATGATATTATCAACTATTCGTCCTAATTGCTCAAGACTCAAGATTTGAGCTTCATATTCTAATCATTTCTCAACATATTCTATTGTCTTGTATGTTGATAATTGAGCGGTTGTCTCAGGTGATATATATGATGTGCTTTTTTTTTTCTTTTTTTTTTCTTTTGAGGATATCACGTCCTTCATTTTTGTTATGTTTTTGACTTGTATACATTTAAGTATCTCCAATAGTTATGTAATTTTCAGCAAATCATATGTTTCATGTGAGTTTTACACAAATTTACTATATGCTCCAATAGACACTCTAAATTTGTGTAAATGGGATTTCATGTGGACAAATGGCTTAAAAAATGTTTATAGTGTGTTTCGTTCACCATTCTTTTTTTTACAAATTTTTTATGTACTATTGATTTTGCTTGATAGATCTCAATCAACGTTTTCAAAAGTACTAAATTTGTAAATTGAAATTTATGATGTTATATGAAGGAGGATAGGCCAGATTTTTAATTTTCTCAATTAAAATATTATTTCCTTTTATATATAAATCAAGATGCGGAAGCGTAAAGAAGTGTGATGGTTCACAAACGAACGAATTACCAAATTTTAATTTTCTTAAACAAATTAAAATTAAGCCGAGTGAAATTAAATTAACGCATTAAAATCATTTTCACTTAAACCAAGTTAACTACACATTACCCACATTAAACACGTAGAGATTAAATTAAACCAATTTTTATCTTTTTACCTAAGCATGTGTTCTAGGTGATTTTGCAAAAGATAAAATAAACAATCAATCCACTACGCCGCGATGTACGAGGAAAAACCCACAACGGGAAACAACCTCGTACGGCCCTAGCCACAAATCCACTAAGTACGGAATTTACAAATACAAGACAGAAAGGCTTACAACACACGACTCGGTCCTTCTCAAGCCCCGATGCTTCTTCTTGTAGATACCTCTTCCTAGCTGATAACCTTGGAGCTCCACCGCGGTCTCGGAATCCACCGATCGGACTTTATATGGTCACCGTCACCCGAGCAAGGAGCCTTTCTCCAAGTGGGTAATGCTGCAACAACCTCTTCTTTCTTTATGGTATGTAGAAGAAAACCCGAAACTTCTCTTTGAACGGAAGAGATGAACCCGGTGCCAATCTCCAAGCAAGATATATGAATATGGGAACTTGGAAGAAACTAATTTGGGTGTAGACTAGAGTGGTGTATATTTTTCTCTTTGATAAAAACTCACTCAAAACATCTCTTGGAGTTAGTAGGATATGAAAAAGATTTCTTTTCAAAAGTGATTCCCGCACATAGTTATGCTGTGAAAAGTTGGTTAAGAAACAAGTGGGGAAGTGGGTGAAAAACTGCTTAAAACTGTTCCCGCCTGGCATCTCGTTCGAACAACATTCTCGTTCGAACGAGTCTTCTAATGAAGTTCCAGTATGAACTCGTTAGAAACTCGTTGGAAATCTCGTTAGAACGACAATCTCGTTCGAATGACATTTCGAACGAAGTTCCAGTATGCCTTAATGGGAAGTCGTTGGCAATCTCGTTCGAACGACAATCTCGTTCGAACGACATATCGAACGAGCTTCCAGAAACTTTGGAATATTCGATTTTAGCCCATAAAACTTTATAAACTTATTTTTAAAGTTTTAATTAATTCTTTCTGAAAATAAAACACAGTTTTAATTAAACCTAACACCCAATTAAACTTGTTCCAAGCTCCTATATATATAATATTGCATTCATACCTTGGAAGCATGGAAATATAGTTGATGACGTAGAAACGAGGCACGCAAACCGGCATATTGATGAAGCTTTATACTCTTTGCCGCTACGTTTTCAACAAACTCTTCATAGGCTTGAGAATATTACAATTAAATACAATCCTATGAATAAATGTTTTTGTCCGGAATTGAGCCAAAACAATATATGGACTCAATTGGAAATTTGTGTCCTTACATTATATAATTTGAAAAATGTGCCCGCAAACAAAAATGGTGACATGGCAGTATAAAATGGATTTGTTCTTTACACATTCCTTTCACAAATTTCGATATCTACGTCTCCTATTCATGGAGCACACTTTTCTAGACCATGTGATATTTCATAAGATAGGTTTTTTACGCCAAAATTGAAGATGCCCTTTATGAAATTTTATTGTATGTAAACATAAGCAATTAGCCCTTGTATACACGAGCAAGTATTATGCTTCACCAGTGTGCGCCAACATTGAAATTGTCTAGATGTTTTGTTTGGTATGATACACTTCTTTGTTAGGTTTAAAGGTAAAAGATGAAAAGTTTGAATTGTGATCACTAAATTCACTAAACCATACTGGGCCAGCCCAACCCAAAGGCTCAGTTGGCTTGCCTGGTTTATGACTTTTCTTTGGTAAGCTTTGGTTTCCTCTGGACTGGGTTAGGTTGGCGTGTAGCGGGGAGCGGAAGCGATGTAATCTGCACTACACCACCACCGCCACCGCTGCCGCCAACAACAACATTGATTTAGATGCCAATGCTTAATTTCTCTCTCTAATGCTCATTCATTGATAGTAGTGAATACAAAGGATGACCAACGATGCTATTTATAGGCTAGGTTATCTTGCTAGTCAAGATAACCCTAAAAGGTAAATTGACTAAAGAGAGCACACTAGAATATTTCAAGGGAATATAACCCTCAACCTATCGTTCTAACTAAAAGAGAGAAAATTACTAAACTCGACATGAAAATGAAATAATTAGAAATACAAATATTTACCGGGCCTCCCGTATACATCATTCTTCCCAAAGGAGATATACGTTGACGGTGCAAAGGAACCACCACTAAACTCCCCCACTTGAAAGGGAAGCCATCCTAAAAAATGACTGGCGTATCGGGTAGCAAATGGGTAGGGACAAGTGATAAAAAATCCCAACCATGGTGTAATACCCCAAATTTTTGAAGGATTAGTTTAAGGTTAATAAATCGTAAATTGTGAAAATAGTTATGGTTATAACTTGAAATTGGTAATTTTGCTAAAATGTGAAATTTGGATGTTTTTGGACTTATAAAAATGTGGAATCGTGTAAACATGTCTATCCGGACTTAATTATTAATAAGATAATTTTTTTTATTAGTTTTGTAAAAGTATTTTGAGAATTCAATTTAAACCATTTTGATAAAAATAAAATATTGATTTTATGAGATGCTCTGTGTAATGTTAATTGAGGTTTTTCAGTGTATTCTTAAGCAAAGTGACGACTCGAATTTTCCGGATTGTCACAGATGGTATCAAAGCATGGTCTTAGGTCTTGTAGATTTTGAGTCCGTTATAGCTTCCGCGTTACCGATCCTTGATTCCCTTTGTTGATTCGTACTCTTTAAGATATTGGTTCTAGCATACGTGTCAGTTGTGTTTTTTGGAGATAGGGAGTTTTGTGTTAAGGCCATTGTAGGCATTGAGGTTAGAAGTAGTACTCTTGATGTGAGGATCATTGGAGTTGATTTTGGAGACAAGATTTATTTTGGAGATCGTTAGTACCGATGTTAGGTATCTCTAGTATCGATGTGGTGATGTGATTTGATTTGAGGACTTATGCGTTGCGATGACTTTTGGAGATGGAATCAAGTGGTGATTCGTGGGAAAACGTGATACGCCGTTATTTTCATAGTTATGCTTATACATATAGTTAAGATATATATTGTGCTTTTATTCCTGGGGTAGGTGCATATGGAATTTGGTGTATGGGCGCCCAATCGTGACATTCTACGGGTAGGCATATGTTAGCCTTATTTTATGGATAAATAGTCGAAATAGCAGGTCGAACGTGTTGCCCTCTCGCGCAACCAGTGATCCCACGCTGTTTCCATTTCAAGGAACTCTGCGTGGTAATGATTTAGGAGGTGGTGATGCTCTTCAACTCCATGATGGAGATGTGAGGTTCCATGAGGGAAATATGGAGGTGGTGAGGGTCCATGTAGAGGATATTAAATTATTACAACATATCCCCTCAAGCTGACGCGTAGATATCAACCAAGCCAAGCTTGCCATAGAAGTGTTAAAGAAGAGAAGGGCTAACATGTTAAGAACCTCCACAACGATCCATAACATATGAAGTCTTCTCGGGAGATCCCAATACCAAAGAATTGATATTCCAATACTCTCCCTCAAATTGAAAGAGGTGTGATATCAAAATTGCAATGCACAAAAGGTGAGAATAATACCCATCACAAACATGTGCCAAAAACGACACCCACCCATATGAAGTTGTTCGCGAGACAAAAAGGGCCGATCCGGCCAACACTATACCATCGAACAAATCAAATCGAACCACAAACCAAAAGTTGATCTCGAGACAAAAAATGTGTCAATCCGGCAAACACAATGCCATTGAACAACTCAAACGAAACGGGCCACAAACTGAGCAACGGATAGAATTCCTAAAAATCTGACCACAAATCGAAAGTTGATCTCGAGACAAAACCAGGCCAATCCGGCCAACACAATGTTACCGACAACTCAAACCAAACGGACCACAAACCGAGTAACATATAGGATTCCTCAAAATCAGACTGCAAATCGAAAGTTGATCTTGAGACGAAACCAGGCCAATCTGGCCAGTAAAATGCCACTGAGCAACTTAAACCAAACGTACCACAAATCAAGTAATATATAGGATTCTTCGAAATCAGACCACAAACCGAAAGTTGATTTCGAGATGAAACGAGGCCAATCCGGCCAACACAATGTCATCGAGCAACTGATAATTATGGACAGAAGAGCAACTCGATTCAGTATAATTGATTGACCACAAACAAATGTAACGGAGTAACATCAAATAATTTCTAGGCCACAAGAGATGAAAAAGGAATGAAGAATACCTTCGATTTCATATAAGCATTGAAGAAACAAAAACTTCACATACCAGAAAAATGCCGCTGCTCCAAATGGACCAAAAAATGTACCGAGAATCTACAAGATCACCTGTAGGTAAGAAGAGTTCATTTATTTTTGAGAAAAATCTTAACTCCAATCTAGGAAAGAGTCAATCTACTGCGTACAATAATTATACCGCCATCGGCAAAGCGAACCGACATCAATTAGAGGGCTGCCAATATCAAATGATAGAAGATGCTACCAAATAATAAGACAATCGTCCCAAAAATGAGCAATGTGGAATGACCATATAAGCTTCTTGAATCTACATAAGAAGACCCGCCATTTATCAAAATGCCCAAGCAAACTGACCAAGAAGAATGACCCCCAACTGCCCTGTAAGACATGCAGTAGTGGGCTACTCCACTTTTCAACAACATAAACGAGCCCATAAACATGTCCCAAAGCAAGTGTATCCAGCTGACTACCACACGAACCCCGTACTCTTATTCTCGTCACTCTCCCCCTTCAACAATAAGTTCAACCACGAGCTTTGAGAGTTGGAGCCGAGTGAACAAATTCTAAGATAAGCTCCGAAGAGGAACAAAAACATTATGGTGTCCCAAAAATAATTTTTTCAAAAATTAAGGGGGCTAAAATTTTATATCTAAAAAGTTTCCCCAAAAAACTTAGGCAAAGACGTAATATCTTAACTTCACAGTACCAGCCCCAAAAATCAGCATGTGAATGGTCTGAATGTTAGCAGGAACTCAAGCCCAAAAATATCTCAAGGACCAACCCAAATAATAGAGAACAAGGGTAAAATATTTAGGCCCAAATAGCCCAATGAGGTGTAGTTCAGCTTGGAAAGTTGGGGGATGAAAAATAATTTCTGAAAGTTTATGGGACAGATTTGGGTATTACAGAAATTTCAGGGGCGAAGATGCAAATTTCAGAAGTTGGGGGGTTGAAAAGTAATTTCTGAATGTTTATAAGTTGGGTAAAAAGAGGAAGGGGCAAAGTGGTAGCAAAAGCATATGTGGGGCGAGAAACATGGGAACAACATTTCTAGGGCTAGCTGATTCGCACCAAACATTTGAGAACGAGAGAAATCAAAACAACCCAACTTCTTCCTTCCCGCCTCCTCACAACTCACGACCAGCGATGGCAGCTACACGGGAACTCCCAACCAGAAACACCGAAACAAGCCACTAAAGCTCAGATCGGCACACTGCTGCAACTCGCCAGTGACTACGGGTCATCTCCGACCACCGGCGATGGAGCCCGAAACAGGTGTGTCCATGCTCAGAGGAGTAGCCACATTCTCTGGCCATAATATGCCTGCATAGCTGCCCAATCAGGATACATGTGAACATTGGTCTGATCCGATGCAGGTGAAGATGGTTTTTCAGGCTTACAAGACTGTGCCTCTTCACTGTTTCCCATGGCCAAGTACCACACTGCAAACTTCAGATTGATTCAGAGATAATACAGGCCAAAACCAGATTGCGAACTCCCAAAGTTGGGCTTCTATCGGACTAGGCTCGGACCTCAGTAAAACACCCCCTCGGCCTCTATTTGATAGAACGTGTGAATGGGACGTTGTGACATATAACACAATGTTAGCTTGTTACGTTCACAATTCTGATATTAAGGCAGCCCGGACATTCTTGGATCAATCCATTAAAGATACTGCTGATTTTGGGATAACAGAAATTTCAGCTACAACTTCAAATAAAAGGGGCGAAACCCCAACCCACGGGGGCAGCTGCTAAGCAGCTTTGCCGAATTTCTGGGATCAGCACACAGACATGGAGGCTGTGATTGAAAGAGGGAAGAAGTTTGTCCAAAAAATGCAAAATAACCTCCAAAAAGATCAAACATTTTCGAGGCAGAATTGGGATATGCAGAAATTTTGGTGGCTGAAATGTAAATTTCAGACATTAAGAAGGCTCCAAATAATTTTTAGAAACGAGGAAAAACACAAAGAAACTCAAATGGGTACCAAAAATAAGGAGAAACTTAAATTAACAAAGAAACTCTTTGACTGGACGGGTGGCCTTTGCCGCCCGCTGGAGAAGGCGGAACAGGTTGAAGAAAGCCTTAGGCTCTGATGCCAATTGGAAATTACAAGAAGGAATTAACTTGGGTTGTAAATGTGTATTTTCTATGTTACAATAGAGGCATATTTATAGGAGAATTGAGGGAACATAAGGAGGGAAACAAGGAAAGGGAATCATAAATAGGGAAACATGGAGAGGCGCTGAGGGTCCATGGAGAGGATATTAAGTTATTACAACACCTGCTCGCGCAACCAATGATCAGGCGTCACTTCCATTTCAAGGAACTCTGCGTGGTAGGGATTTAGAAGGTGGTGGTGCTCTTCACACTCCCCGACGGAGATGTCGCTGAACTGAAAATCCCAGAGCTCCTTACATAAAGATTCACCTGCACAAGCTCAACAATCGAGGCAAATTTTGAGCTCTTCAATGACAATACGACTCAACTGCTCAAATTTGGCACAAGTTGACCCCATAATCAATCACCACCGTCATTCCACAACAAATTGGAAGGGGTGTCAGGAAATGAAGTTGGACTTGAATTGGGGGTTTGGAAAAATCCAGGGGCTGAATTGTGATTTTTGGAAGTTGGAAGGTTGAAATATAATTTCCAATAATTTCTGGGGTAGAGTTGGGAATTTCAGAATGTGCAGCTGAAATGTTCAGAATCTGTGAGGGCTCCAAATAATTTTCAAAACTGGTGGGAGTAAACTTGCAATATTTTGGGGGTGGCAAGTGAATGGTGGGGGAGGGGCTGAAAAATAATATCAAGGGGCATTTATGCAATGTTTTGAGCCTCATAACGGTAAGACTTGGAATCAAAAGAGGGATGGGTAATATTGGTATTACCTTTGAATTTGTTAGGTCTTAGAGGTGTGACGGATCTTAACTTGAGAAACCCTAGCTAGGATTTGTTCCTTGTAACAAGTGGCTGCTGTCCTGGGCCTGGCGGACCTCTGGTGAGGTTCCCTTCAGTCAGGGGATTGTCATCTGAGACTGGCGATACTTGAAGGAATTTTGGCTGATGTTGGGAGGGTTGGCAGGTGGTCTTTTTCTTTGGATGGGTCTGTTGTGATGATTGGGTTAGGTGACTCTGGCTAGAAGGAAGGTCGTCGGGCTTCAGTGACCGGAATGGGTCGATGTGGTCAAAGGCCTTGAGGGATTGGATCTGCTGATTCGCAGAGGGGTAGGAGTGTTCAGTTCCCATTCGTGGTTTGGACCTTAAGTGACGTAAATGACGTCAAATGGGAGCAAGAAAAGATAAATCTCTAACTCTCTCAAATCTCAATATCTCAAAATGGAAGAATGCCCCAAATGAGGCTACATATGGGGTATTTATAGGAAGGAGGTTGCTTGGCCTCTAAGCTAACAATCTAATTACAATTACGTCTCTAAGAGCCAATAAACTTCATTCTTCTAAATACTAACAAAAAAGGAAAATACAATGAAATACCAAAAATAGAAGAAAGACTAAAAGAAAACAGAAATACAATAAAATCCTAAAAATAATCCTTAATTCTTCATTCACACCATTAAGGGCCTATAGGAATGTTCGTTGGTATCCTCCTCCCCTCCAACTGACCTTGCCTCATCCCAACGGCGGTTGTTGGAGTTCTGAAAATGGGGGAGAGCAGCCGAGGTGTTCGGGAGGAGTCGGGGATCTAGGGTTTTGGGGGATTTAGATTCAAATATGAGATTTGGGGATTCAGATCTATGGTTTTGTGAGTATGGTGGAGGAGAAGGTGGTGACGCTTGACCGCGATGGCGGGGATCAGATTTAGAGGAGTGGGTCGCCGGTTGCTCCGATCCCTACCCGTGGCTATACAACCACCACCATGGCTATTTCAATTTGTTGTGTAGCGGTGAGCGGAAGCAATTTAATCTACACTACAAAACCTTATTTATAGGCTATGTTATTTTACTATCCAAGCTATCCCCAAAAGGTAAAATGACTAAAGAGAGCACACTAGAATATTCAAAGGGAATTTAACTCTCAATCTATTATCCTAACTAAAAGAAATAAAATTAGTAAATTAGATATGAAAATAAAATAAGTAAAAACACAATTAATTACCCTTGCATCCTGTATCACTAGTACTTAGGGTCCGTTTGATAGAACACGCTGGAATTTATTTCCAAGTCATTGAAAAGCTGGAATTCAATTCTTAACCCCCCCTAAAGAATTGAATTCCATGGCAAATCTGGTTTTTGTGCATAAGGTGTTAGTACCTTAGTGTAACTTAGAATTATTTGCCATGGCAAATAAATGCTATATGAAAAATGAGAAAGATTCCATATTTGCCACGGCAAATATTGCTATAAAACGGACCCTTAGGTTCAAATATGTTTGCCAGCCAGAACTTGCCTGACCTACTTACTCCATGCCTTCAGTTATGCATTTAATAATAAAAAATATTTGAGATATTCCTTGTACTGACATAAATCCAATAGCATGTGAAAACTTGTACACTTTTTCCCTTACTGTCGGGTCTCCCTTGTTACTTTCTTTATGAAGAAATATAAATCAAGATTGTCAATATTCAATTCCATGTCTAGCTTATATTACTTGGGCATACATTTTTGGGGCATGTAGGTCCCAGTCCTTGGTGCGAAGATTTTAAGAGAAAACTTCACATGTTTTGCACTTTCGTGTGTGACCTACACTGAAATTTTACGGTCCAAAGATATTTCAGTGGAAATATTTTACAAATCCCTGCTGATATTTTACGCCACAAAGATATTTTACAACCCGTGCTGGATATTTGACATGGACCGCACACTAAAGTTTAAAAACCATAGGGCCGAACTCAAACACATTTTTTTTACTAAGTTCACCAAGTCTCAGGAACCTAGCATTAATTGTCTATACATTTCTGTGGCATCACTGTTGTGGTTATCATTGCAGTTAATGTGTGTGCAGGTTGTTGCCACTCGGAAGTTTTCGTTAGTTTGCTTTCGTCTTCTACCACATCCTCATAATGATGAAGATTGTGGCAACAAACTAAACCGTGACCTATTGGATGCTGTAAACTCAACTGGAAAAATCTTCATTTCTCACACAGTAAGCTCAGCTCACTTTTATGTTAGATCTTCTTCCTCAAGAAACTTTCATGTCTGATAGTTTCCCCCCTCATTTCATTTGCCCTCTTATTAAATAGAAAACAATAAAACCAAGAAACCTGATTTCCTGTAATGTCGCCCCCCCTCCCCTGCCAAGCAACAAGATAATTATTTTGCTTATGAACAATTTGTGCAGGTTTTATCAGGTAGATACATACTACGCTTTGCAGTAGGCGCTCCATTGACAGAAGAGAGGCATGTAACAACAGCGTGGAAGGTTTTGCAAGACGAGGCTTCTGCCCTGCTAAGAAGTCCGTAGAGTAAGTTGACTTTTCCTGAGCCTTTGTGAAAGTTGAAACTAGTTCATCGTTTTGCTAACGCTATTTCTGTTTTCCCCCTTTTTACCCTATATTGCAACTGTTTACATGGGACATTATATGTTAAAGAGAAAATTCTGTTTTGTCAATTGTCACCATATACCATATTTTAAAACTCCAAATGCCTTGGCAGTATGTTAGCGATTGAAATATATTGGCATCTTTGTATGATGTGCCTTAGTTATTATGAAGCTAAGTGAACCTATAACTATAAGGAAAAAATAAATAAAAACATGTACAAACTAATTTATCTTGGGGTAAAAGGCACAAGTAGTAGTCCAAACATGAAGCTGAGGAACATGAAGCTGAGGACAAGTGCCTGACAAAAGTTTGTGGGTGATATCTTCATTGATGAAATGGTCATGTTTTCACTAAGGGTGTTTTTATTTGAACTCAGGATCCGTTTGGCAACCCAATTCCAAGCCATGGAAATGAAATTGAAAGGCCAATTTTAATTCCACGGAATTGAAATTGGCCTTTCATTTCCAATTCTAAGCCTTGGAATTGGGATGCCAAACGGGCCCTCAAATTTCTTTTCTACTCACCCAATCAGATAACTTTATTGCTTTCAATATTTTGAAATGACAAGATGATGTTATCCTATTTAAACCACCATGGGATAGTTTTTGTTTGAAAACTTAATTCTAAAATTAGTAAAATAAGACACTACCTTCAACATGAATTACAAACACAGCTGGAGTCGAAACCCACTAACCCATTTCTCACTGTTTCAGTTTGTGGATAAAACATGATTCTAGATTTCTAAATCAAAATTCTTTAGCTTAACCTATTTCAACACATACTAAACAATAATTCTTAGGTATCAAGGTTTAGAGAAAGCTTAAGAAACAAAATAATGATAACACACAATTATTAGCAAACCAGTTATGTATTTGATTGAACACAAATGTGATTGAGAGATAGTTAATCCTATTAAAAACAAAAAATTACAAACTTGTAGATGCAGGGCCTAATTTCTAATCTTATTCACATGGGTTCATTCTCCATTTCCAATTCTTGTCTCCCTCTCATTCTCGGCATACTTCGTTTAAAGCAATAAGGAAGTTCATCGCTTCCGTAAACTTACGGTTCATTTGATTTATTATCTTTTCTTGTAATTCAGTTTGATTCATCATAGTCAATAGAAGTTTGGTGAGATTCAATTGCTTGACCAAGTTTCAACTTTTTTATTTTTATTTTTTTAATTGAGATTTCAGTTTCAATATTTTCTATAGCTCTTGTTTAGGGAAATATTATTTCATTCCCCATTTTCCAACTTCCAAGTCTGAGTAAAATTCTGTGGTAATTAAGAACACATTGGTAAGGCTGGACCAACACTTGCAATGATAATTAGGTTTTAATGTACTACTCTAATCACTATATTCCTATAAAAAAGGAAATATAAACACAAATGTAATGAACAAGCACCAAGATAATGGTTTTATTTAAAATAACGTGAGGTTGCGTTTGTTTTTTCATGTGAATTTGAAAAATATGTTTGTTTTTATATCTAAATGCACCTTTCAATGAATATATTTAGATTGATTGTGATGGAAATGGGCTCTATTTTAGGGTTTATTTTCTTTTTGTTATTTTCTTTTAGTTGTTTTTCATTTTTTCGCTTGGTATTTAGGGAAATAAGTAGGAAAATGCTCTTAAGGGTATTTTGTAATTAGGAGAGTAGCTTAGATCCTAAGCTACTTCCCCCCCTTTAAATACCCCTTATATTCCTCATTTGAGGACACTCTATTTTAAAATATAAGAAATCTCTCGATTTTCTCTCTAAACGGTAGGGTTTGATTTATTTTCTTGGCCATTGACGTGTAGTTTACGTCAAATTGGTATCAGAGCGAGGTGTCATTCCTCGATTGGTGTATTGGTTTGTAGTTATAAAAATCGTACACTACATTCGATGGCTCAAAGAAAATCAAAACATCAACTAGAAAGGGCCAACCAAGAATTGATGCAAAAAATGGATTGGCAACAACAACAAATTGATACTCTCTTGCAACTCTTCTCCAAACTTCAAGCCTCCTTAAACCCTAACCCCCAATGGTCACCCCCCCCCCCCCCCCCCAATCTCCTCAGCTCCTCCGCCAGGCTGTATTGGATGAAAACTCAGCCCTAACTATCCTCCCCATTGTCCTAGGCCAACCAGCTGCCTTAAACCCTTGCTGCCCTACCCCCGGCAGCCATGCCCACCCCTCCGATCCCAAAAAAAATCCCCCGACTGCTGACAGCCAAAACCAAACTCCCATCCCAGTCAACATAACCCCCAACCTAGAAAACCCTTTCCCCCGCCCCGTTTCTGACCTGAGCCTACCTTCTGCCCCCTCCCGCAACCCAACGACACCCACCTCTGCCTCCCCGAGCCCCCTCTGACCAATCCCCTCCCGACCGACCCACCTTGACCCATTTTCCCGCCCTACCCACCTCGAAAGCCCTAAAACCCACTGGCCCGACCCATTTTTGCCACTTGGACCCTCTACCTTACCCGGGGGCCCTCTTGTGTCCAATCCGACTCTATTCCCACCCCTAACCACCCATTTCCAACCTCATACCCATTTACCCCCGCTCGACGAGCAACCAGATTCTTCAATTCAACCTGGGTTTGTCCCACCCCCTCGACCCCATACATTTTCAGCCCCCATGGGTTTTCCAACTATCCTCGGACCTTCAACTATCCTATAGAGACCCACGACCTTCCTTCCGACCTCGGCCCATTACACCCACCCCCACTTGTACGCCCCTGTCCGCCACCGTACGTCCCACATCCTCAACCATCATATCATACCCATTCCCAACATGATCTTTCTCTACTCTACACCGACTCCTCATCCTATGACACTGGGGATACCCACCGCAGCGTTTTGGAGTGGATTTCCCCTCCCACCACCTGACCCCCCTCGCTTCGTACCATTACGAGACCACCAGCGCTTTTATTGGGGGAGAAAGCGATCACCTGATTGGCACATGTCCCCATTGCGGTCCCCCAGCACATCCCGTGGCACCACATGTTTATCATTCTCATCCACCACTTGCCCAGATGCCTCCGGTTCCTGTTGATTATGTTGCACCTGCGCCGGGTGATGTGATGGGCCTTGAGGCTCATCAGGATGGAGACCACCTAGCTACGACACTTCAATTACTTTCCCGGAGTCTTTGGGGAGATATACGCATTGACGTTTCCATGTTTGATGGGCGATTCTCCCCGGATGCTATGATTGTCTGGTTGACGTCAATGGAGATAATTTTTTATTACAAGTGGGCTCAAGGCCGCTCTTGTGTTCTCCTTGCAGCCACCAAATTTCAGGGATTCGCCCGGATTTGGTGGAACGATCTTTGCTATTGCCGGACAGCGGTGGGATTGCCTCCTATCTAGACATGGCCCGAGCTGAAGGCCGCTCTACAGGCTTCATTCATATCGTCGATTTATGAGCGTGATCTTTTTACTCGCGTTCAGTCTCTTCTGCAGGGTTCATTTATAGTGGTGGAGTACACGAAGCAGTTCCAGCTCATTTGCACCTGAGCTCGCCTCCCTGAGACTGAGGACCAACAGATCAACCGCTATATTTTAGGACTTCAACCATACATTCAACACGATCTTGGCTTGAGGGAGATACCAATTTTTTTGAAGGAGGTTGAGTATGCAACCAAGGTTGAGGCCTACCACATAGCACCAGCACCTATTCCGGCCTCACGAACCCCACTCACATCGGTTCCCGCTCCAGTCCCTCCCCCAGTATTGACTACATGTTCTTCTACTACCATTTTTGCTGCGCCTCCTTTGAGTCCTCCTACATTCTGGTGCTACAATTTTGGCAATGTTGGCCACCGAGCTTCCGACTACTCTCTCCTGCGACGTCGTGCTCTATTAGCGATGGAACAACCACACGATTATTTGGACGCGTTCGAGGAGCTTCCTCAGCACGCTTTGATCACTATTATGTATGGTGACTCTGTGGGTCTCTCACTGTGAGCTCACCTGGGAATCTATTTTTGAAATTTGTACTCGAGTCTCCCATTTTTGACCGCTAGAGGACGAGCTCAGATTTAAGAGGGGGAGAGTGATGGAAACGGGCCCTATGTTAGGGTTTATTTTCTTTTGGTTGTATTTTTTTTTTGCTTGGTATTTAGGGAAAGAAGTAGCAAAAAGGTTCTTAAGGGTATTTTTATAATTAGGAGAGTAGCTTAGAGTCTAAGCTACTTCCCCTATTTAAATACCTCTTGTATTCCTTATTTGAGGAGACTCCATTTTAAAATATTAGAAATTTCTTGATTCTCTCTGTAAAAATTAAGGTTTGGTTTATTTTCTTGCCCATTGATATGTAGTTTACGTCAGATTCAGACTTCAAATTAATAATTTTACCTCTTAATTATTCAAAAGCAAATATAGTCGTTAACCCCTTAATCATTTAAAAAAACAAACACTATTTGGTACCTCTTAAGTTTGAATGGTTTAGATATAAACTTAAGAGGTAAAAAATAAAACCACCTTACTCTAAGGTGAAGTAACTTGTAAGTAACAAATTCCAACCTCTTCTCCATTCACAAGGCTTGGTTTGGTGGGATTGAAAAGAAGGAACAATTTTATTTAATAAATATCAGATTAAATTCTTATATTTAAACCCCCACCAATTGGGTGTATTGAAGGATCATTAACCCATCTTTGGGTGTATCAAAAGTAGGGTGTGTTAAAAGAAATGAGGGGTTGAAGTAAAACTTCCCTTTTACTCGTTTGATGCGCATGATAAAGACGTGGGATAGAATAAGAGTTTTTCAATTCCAACGGGATAAAATTATCACACCTCCTAGGTGGGATGGTTTGATCCCATACTTAATGGAACAAGAGACTTACTCGTGATAACTTATCTCACTTGCAATTCGTTTTTATCCCACGTTTGGTGTGGAATGGGATAACTTATTCCACTTAAATTCCTATTCCATCCCACACCAACAATAGGATGAAATAATATTAACCTATCCCACCTCCTTATCCCGCACATCAAATGATGTCTAAACGCAAATAAATTTCTTTTACATGCCATCCCAACTTCCAAAGAATTAATCCCTCTTTCCTCAAGTCATGGAAAATGAGAGAATAATTTGAATTCCTCATCAGGAATCTTCTCTACGAGCACCTTCGGGGAAAATATCTCATGGAAGCTGTTATTTGCTACTACAAGATACGTCTTTCGCTAGATAGTTCTAAATAATAGAGCGACAAAAAAGTAACTTTTGATAAACGACTGCTCTAATTTATTACCGGAGTATGCCGAACACAACTCAATTACAAGCTATTTTCGCAATTTTCAAACAGAATCTGATTCATTGGTCTCTGAGAAGTGAGAACCTATTAATGTATGCTTTATGCTGATCATGCATCTATCCATATTTTTCACTAAAACAAAAAATAGAATATAGTATATTTGATTTAATGAATGATACCAAAATCAAGTTATTAATTCAAATTAAATTTAGCAATCTGAACAAGTGTAGTTTATAGGGATATAAAAAGGAAAATAGAAGAAATATTTTTTCCATGAGATAAAAAGGAAAATGCATTCTCCTTTCTCCAATGGAGCTTAGGTAATGCATTAGATGACTCATTTTGTTCTCTATAACAACTGCAAGATCAATTATTAATATCCATAATTAATTTAAGAAAGATATGGTGTTGATGTACACTTTCATTTCGAATTTTCGACAGGCTAATCAGAAGATGGTGAACCAAAACCCATCTATGATCACTCACCATCTCATAATGGGTTCCTTTGCAATTTAGCACAAATAATCATTTGTACCGAACTCAAATGACATGTTTCATCTACAAGTGAACTAAATCTAAGTGTCTTTTTATGCTCATTTGAGGCGGACAATTGTATATACATGAATTGAGACATTTATCACAAGATTATTATTCTTGTTTAGTGAGATGTTATGTTATTTACTACGAACAGATGGTATGATTGCTCTCTACAAATCAATTCTTTGAATTTTTTACCTCTCATTCAGAATGTACAACTTGTTTAAGTATGACATCTTGCATTTTCAACTTTTATTTTGCTTAAATTCCCTTAAAGAAATTTATTCAAGTTAAATTTTCATTGGATTCACCTAAATAAGCCCATCATTTTCCTTCTTTTTACACAACTATAATGATAAAAAAATCATATAAATTTAACTTGGAAATATTTTGCTTGATTTCTTTTCTTTTTCATCGTTCATATCAAATACACTCCAAGTATTATATATACATAATAGTGAATTAAAGGTGAACTGCATAAACATTCTTGAATTATCATCACATCAGCTACAAAATATACAATTATTAAAATACAATAAAACTATCTGTATTATTCAGACTTCTGACAGCCTGTAATGTCATTTTATAATTCCATTTAAACCGGCCGTTCTCTAATAGGGGTTTCACACGTGACGAGAAAATGATCGGATGGTCACCGAGGCTCCAATTCTGACATGTCGTGACATGGCCCTAAAAGTAGTGCATAAAAGGAGAAGTCACTTTTTTTGATCTATTAACGAATGCACCTAACTCACTTATGGACGAGCTTTAACCCAAGAGTCATAAGTTAATCCCAAATCCCTACTCCAGAAGGGCCTAACTCTTTAAGCAGAAGATGGTACTTACTAACTCTTAAAGTCTAAGGTCATTGTTCGATGTGGGATGATAGTAATTTGCAGGCCGTTAAAGCCCTTCTGTTTTGATCTATTAACACAAACAAACACATAACCCCCTTAAGGATGAGCTTAAACCTAAGAGTCATAAGCTAATCCCAAAAACCTACTCCAAAAAGCGCCCAACTCTTGAATCATTGGATGGTACTTATTAACTCTTAATGTCTAAGGTCATTGTCCGATGTGGGATGATAGTAATTTGTAGGCTGTTAAAGCCTTTGGTTTTTGATCTATTAACACAAACATAGACCTAACTCACTTAAGGACGAGCTTAAGCCCAAGTGTCATAAGTTATTCTCAAATAGCTACTTCAAAATGGCTCAACTCTTGAAGCAGTAGATGATATTTATTAACTCTTAAAGTCTAAGGTCATTGTCCGATGTGTTGCAATTATTTTAATAATTCGAAAGTGATAAAATTATGCTTTCACGGCTCTTCACTTGCTATGCGAGTCTTGTATTTTTTTCCTTTCAACGTTTTTTGGCATTTTTTAATTTTTTTCCACTCTTCCCATGGTTGTGAAGCAAAAACATGTATTTAAACATTTTGAGCGTACAAAAATGCCAATATGCCCTGGAGATGTTCTTAACACTATATTCTTACTTTTTCGTCACTTTTTTCATACAGTTGCTTTACATGCTTGTATGTTTGACTCAAAGTCAAATATAACTAGTATGCTTGACTAAAAAGTTAAATATACAAGTTAAACAAGAAGTAAGAAAAGATGATAAAGAATTTCTATAAGTGTTTCAACTATTAACCGACTTCGTAGTTAGTGTTATACCATTAAAAAATAGTAAGGAATAAATAATAGGTTGTCTATTGAAAAAAGAAGGATTAATGTAAGAAACATATACTCAAAATCTACTAAAAATCGAATTAAAAGATTGACCAAAAATATTTTCTTTAATTTTCTATAACGGTATATCACTAATAATATGACACGTGCGTGCACGCACACACATACACGCATATATATTATGATACCCCGTGTCATTAAACACTTCGATGGATAAGTTTAAATACAAAATCATACAGAAGATTAAAATAATATAATATCATTATCAGCATGGATAGAACAAATAAAAGATATAACAAGATATGGAAACGATGTGAAAGTCCTCAAAATCTAAATTCATGATAAAATGTTCATAGTCTGTATCTCAACATAATGCCTCAATACAGTTCTCAAATAAGTCTCAATAATACAAGTCAACAAATTCTCAACATACAAACTAGAATATCTCAAATGAACTATATTGAAATGTAAAAATGACAACTAAATAAAATAGGAACCCACATCGTCTCTATAGATGGAATCCCAAATGAGAGAGATGAGTGGTAAGTGCTAACTGAAATAAGGACGCTGATGATTGCATTATTTTGTATATTTTATACACAAACTTATACTTTGTTAGACCCGTTTTATTTTGTTTAATAAGTTATTAGGACCATTTTGTTAAATAAAGAAAAAAATATAAAAATGATTGAATTCATATTCAAAATGATAATTTTAAAGGCAAAAAGGTAAATTTCGATAATTTTATAATTTTTTTGAGCTAATTTGTTATACAAGTTGCCTAGTGATATTTTGCAGGGAATGATGGATTTTGGAGCAAATTGACGATCAACTGGAGAAAAGCGTAAAAAATTAATTTTTATGGTCATTCAAAAAAAGCTGAAAGTTGAAAATTTTTATTCTCCGAATTGGGCAAAATTCAATAAACGTGTTCGGCAAGTAAAAATAATAGTCCCTAGGTGGGAAAATTGAGTATCTTATTTCGATCCAAATACTAAAGGAGGTGGAATGTTCAGTTTCAATACTTTTCGGTAGGGGTGTGTTTCGGATGGATTGGATTGGAATAGGGGTGTTCGGAAAAAAATCCAAAATTTTCAGAATTTGAAAATCCTTTCCAATTCGAAAAAAATAAAATCGAAAAATCATTTTTTTTCTTATTCGGCTGATTCGGAATATTCAAAAATTTCGGAAATAATATTATTCGTAAAAATATCGGAATAATCAGAATTATCAGTTATAATATTTTCGAAAAATATTGGAAATGTCATTTTTGAAAAGAATATTTTAAAATAAAAATAAAAATAAAACACTCCACTTTTCATCAGCTATGCAATAAACTACGGAGCTATGTGAATGACAAGGCTATGCATCTTATACCATTTTGGAAATGTAATAAACTACAGAGCTATGCATCTCTTATCATTTTGGAGAAAGATCAATCAAGGCTTGACTATGACACTAAGAAACTACAAATCTATGTGAATGAAAAAAATTACTGTTTAGCTACTTAAAAAAAGGAAATGCAAGAATGATTAACAGCTGTAGCAGAGCCTGTGCATCAGTATTTCAGATACAAAAAATGAACAAATGAAGATGAGAGAAACTTAATATAAATCATCACTGGAATCTAAATTCGCATAACAACTGAATATAATTTCGGATGTTGTCTTTCGATTTAGGGTTAGTGTGATGTAGAAGGTTAATATATATGGGTATATATTAATGGTTGAGATTGTTTTAAATGGAGGGTCAAGATTAAACTAATAAACAGTAAATTTTATATATAAATAAGGGTAGTAAAAATGTATTAAAATAAACAAAAATATTATTATTTCGGAAAATATTTTGGATGGATCGGATCGGCGTGATATTGGAAAATTCAGATCGGAAATTCGGAATCCATATATGATTTCCAATTCCATTCCATTTTTTTTTCGAAAAATTCGGAAATCGAAAAATTAAAAAATGGTGCCAAAATTGAAAAAATTCAGATCGAAAAATGAAAAATTCGGAAGTTCTGAAATAACCGACACCTTTACTTTTTGGCCAAGTAAAGAGAGTTTCACCCCAAACCAAACACCACACCTCATGGCCTATAAAATGGACTTTTGAGCTCATTTTTTCACACAACTTTTTGATAAAATATTTGGAATAAAATTTTGAGAGAGTTTATTACTATTTGAGGGCTAAGAATTGTACTTTTGTGGGGAGGATTTTGTCAAGATTAATTGTGAAGTACAATTAAATTGTAAGTTTGATTCATTAATTAAAATTATTGTTCTTGCTTGCAATCTTATTATGTCGTTCATTATGCTAGTGTAGATTATCTACTAGGACTAGGTGAAGTTTAGCATGCTTGATACCATTATGTAGTTGGTTTAATTTCGTTTTCATTGTCGACATATTTTGTATACTTTAAAAATTCATTATTCACTTAAAACGATACGAGAATGTGTTTAAAACTTCAGAAGTGATTGCTAATTCATATTTTAAGAATTAAAATATGTAGTTTTGATGGGTTATGCTTACATTAAATTGTTTGATATCTCTTGCTTAAATAACGTTAAGCTTAAAATTGGTAATTCATATTTTAAATTTTGGTGTGAGTACTTTTTGATGAGTTATGTTTGCACTCGATTATTTTGATAGTTCATGCTTAAAGACTACATTTAAAACTTAAAACTGATATTTTAAAGGGAATAAAGATTTCAACTGTCTAAAATTAGAGACTTAAATTTTGTATGAACTTGAATGTTTTATTTTTTGAATTGAATGCGACGAGAGTCGGTTTAATTTGAGTTATAAAATCGGGAATGACGAAATTAAATGAATGCGTACTATTAGTTAAAATTGATAAATGGATCCAAAATCCCAGTTTATCTCATAATTAGTTACATATTCTTGGTTGCTCCCACTAATTGCTTTTATTTTAGTTTTATATTATAATTCTCATCTTTACGCCGTACCATCTAGTTGGAAAGTCATTGATTTTTAAAATTGATCAAATTTCTGTGGGTTCGACCCGTACTTGCCGAAGCTATTCTATAATAGCCTGTGCGCTTACAGTAGTTTTTAATTTGACAACATATTTTTGGTGGTGTTGCTGAAAATTTGTTCAATTTTCTTTAAAAAGTGAGTTTCAAACTAGTTTTTTTACTTTTTGCATTTTTGTTAGAAAAATACATTAAAAATACAAAAATCTAAAAAAATCCAAAAATAAAAAAATTATGAAAATTTCAGATTTTTTTTTTGTAAGTAGTTCGAAAAAAATCCGAAAATTCAAAAGAATAATTTTCATTTTTAATAGTATTTTTTTATTTCCAGAATATAAAAAATAAAAAAATAATAAAAATTTGCTTCTTAAGTGCCCTTGGTTGTTTTTTAGTGTTAAATAATACACTACTAGTGCTTATGTCGTATTATTTTTATTTATTTATTTATTATTTTTTTAGCGTCGCACTTTACGCTTGGTGTAATTTATTTTTGTGTTATTTTTCAGTAGCACATTAAAAAGAAGAAAAAAAAAGCAAAAAAAGGCAAAAGTGAAGAAAAATTTGAAAAAAGTGTGCAACGGTGAGCGAACGTGAAGAATACTTATGCAATCTTGCCACAAGCACAAAGAACTCTTAGGGACGACTGAAATGTAAGCGATATTTCCCCCCGATTGACGTCAACTTAAACTTCAGCACGAAGTAAACAAGTGATTATAAAAAGTTCACACATGAAGTACGTTTTTGTATGCTCCTACGTTGTTTAATTTTGCATTTAAATTAGCACGTTGCATAAATCGATTTAAGGGCAAAACTCGTATGAAAGATACGGTGGAGATTTCATTACTCTTCCTCGGCCCGAAAATCACTAACTAACCAAGCATTTGCACATCCCGTACCATCACTCTAGTAAGGTAAAACATATCAAAGATATATATATTTATCATCCATAAAATATATACTAGTACGGTACCCCTAGGCACAGCTACGGTGCATACATACTCTGCTATCATGTCCGGGTACATTTCTCATTGTACAGGGGACTATTGGTTCGACTTCTCTCACGAACCCTATATATCAAATCACACATGTTGGAGGTGAACATAGTTCCGAGTCAATGGGCTACGCAGATACCTCTGCACCCATATGACCGTCAACACTATCGTGCTCACTGATAGCCCGTACCTAGGTTCTATATTCTAGTGGTGCGAATCAAAATCCCCCCGAAGGCTCCTCAAGATATGATCGTCCACAACGTGCAACTTCCACTCGATAGCAAGCAGCTTAGGTATGTCATACACACAATAAGTCAAATTATAGATATTTTTTCCACGTATATATCAATAATATCAATAGGGCATACGCACATCACATATCACCACTCTCATACGTAGTATATTTATATCCCGAATATCCCACATATTAATGTATTATTACTTTAATCATATTATAGGTATTCACTCCACACACAAACACACACACACACACACACACACACACACACACACACACACACACACATATATATATATATATATATATATAACAACAATAGGTCGTACACACATCCCATATCACAAGCCTCAAATGTAGTATATTTATATCCCGAATATTCTACGTATTCCATAATTTATAACTTCGTTTATTACCGTACGTTATCGAGTATTTCTCACCACTCAAAGGGTATAATTTATTCCACATATAATATCATAATCTAAACTCTCTACCCCCTGCCGATCAAAGTCCTCGTTCCTCTCGAATTCTCATAACTCGAATTATCCTTAAATTTAGATTTTTCCTCTCGCCCTAAACTTCCCTCATAGGTCACGCCTAAAACCCAAACTAGGCCTACTGGTGTTGCAATATAATTATCTTATATTATAAATTAAATCCCACAAATGAATTCCGAATGATTTCCAAAGGTCCTAAAAAAAAAGGAAATTATTGGCCAAAATTGGGCAACCGAATCGATTAGAAAATTTTCTGGCAGATTAATCACTCTGTAGTAAAATATCATTTACTCCCTCTACAGAACTCCGATTGACCTGATTAAACTCTAATTTTAAAGCTAAGACATAGATATTTCCAGAAATGTACGGATCTTACTCTAATTCTAAGTACAATTGAAATGGCATATGTTTAAAGTTACGTAAAAATTTTTGGAAGATTACTATGCTGGCAGATCAAACACCCTATAGTAATACATCTATTACTCCATCCAAATAACTCTGATTAACCTGATTCAAATCTCATTAGAAAGCTAAGACATAGATATTTCCAGGAATGTATGGCTATCACTCTAATTCGAAGTACAATTAAAATGGCATACGTTTAAAGTTACGTTAAGAATTCTGGCAGATTTACATCTTGTGTTCATCAATTAAACCCTAAGTTATTCAAGATTCATGTTCTTCAATCAAGAACCCATCAAGATTCAATCTTAATCATCAAATATATTCAAATAACATTTTATATTCACATAGAGATGAATTTCCAATGAAAAATTTACACAAAAACATCAAAGATTCAACCCAAGAATCAAATTCTCCTTTAATTAACATAAAACCCTAATTTTCTCATGTTCATCAACTTTATGAATCAAGAACTCATATTTCTCTCTTATGAATCAACCCAAACCCACTAATTTCGTATTATCATCATTAAGGAACATCTCTACATGCATTCCTCCTTTAGTTTATGAATTAAACCCTCCCAAATTAATATAAACCTTCCAAAAACATGAAATCAAACCCTATCCCACATGGGTATTATAACATGATTGATATAAATTATAATTTAAATACTTGCCTCTCAATAGCAGGTCTGAAATTCGTTGATAAGATAGTGTGGTGGTTCTCCCCTCGCTCCGTTCTCGATTCCGTTGCGTTCGGGACGAAAAACTGTGTAGGAAGCTTGGTTCTCCCCTCCTCTTCTTCTCCTATGGCTTCTATCCCTTTTGATTTGTGTTAACCCTAGCCCCTCTCTCTAATGGGAAGATATACACTTACAATTTTCGGAGTTTTCTAAATTCCAAACTCTCGAATGACCGAAATGCCCTTAAATGGTGCCGGGATGGTCTAAAATCGTCCCGGGACCGAAACTATACACCTGAGTACACTTTTTCGACTATTTTGACCCTTTTGGAACCAACCGTGACCTCAAAATCACCATCCGAGTCACTTTATTAAATTCTCTTATTTTACCTCCAAATACGCCATGTGTGAAATTTAGCTTAGACTGAATTAATTAAACCTGAATCATCGAATTAAATAATTTCTCCTAATTAAATAAATTCTTATGTCATCAATTTAATTATAGTACAGTCAAAACTTGTGGTAATAAAAGTACATACTTATAGGTTACTATTTTATACTTTTATGGGTACTAACGGTTGGTTAGGTCTACTACGTTTAGTTAGGAACATTGTGGTCACTTTTTCTCACATACACACATAAGCTCAACGAAAGATACTGGATCCTTCATGAATTTAGTTATTTATAACAATATTCCTTTCCTTAGTTTACTTTAAGCATGTTGACGTCTAGCGCTGTCAAATTCGGATCTTAGGTCAGAAGGATCATAGGCATTCGAGGTACTGCCATAGGTAGTGGAGGTTAATCAGCTGGTGTTGATGAAATTGGGCCATAATCGATTGGGGAATCTGTAGGAGTGACAATAAGTTCTTCGGGTGGAGACTTGTCCCAAGATAGATGAATGGCTTATTGCAACATATCGGGATCTTTAGAAAATCTCTTAAACTTGTCTTGCATCTTGTGCCTCTCCCATTAGGCGACCAATCAACAAACTATATTTAATATCACGAGTGGTAATAGCCCAGACATGTCACACTACGGACCTCTCATTCTTGCCTGGTGAACTCCAATCTTCATCTCCTCTTGCCCTTTTGTGAAATCCCCATAGTGAACACTAGAAGAGTCAGCAATCGGGTATTTCGTAGAAACCCCTTCCCTTGCACTCGATAGATATGCTGGGTGAGATAGTGACAAAGGGGAAAGTCAAGCCCCCTATAAACGTAAAGGCAACCACTGCTACTTTTGCTGCTTTGTTTGTATAGATATGATGGATCTCCTACTAGATCTGGAACTTGCCTAGTCTTGATTAATACTTTGGATAGTTTGGCATATATTAACATATACTTCATCTCTGATGGTTTGCTCAAACTTCTCATGAGTCACATCGTGTATGTTTAAGTAAAATTTATCCCATATGTTCATGTCTGTAAGACATAATTAGTTATAGAATGTAACAAGGAAGGTTTTAATAACTAATATTCTCACTAAAAGTTTTGTATATGCATAAAACCCTCTCACACCCATACAGGCATAGAACTCGGCACTCTCTTTGATACCATGTTGTCACACCTGAGGTTTTATATCTTTTCATACTAAGGTAACAATAATAATTTAAGCGAAAGGAAAATAAATCTTTATTTCTGTGTATGCATAACATCTTATTACATAGCTTGTAGTATGCATAAAATAGAAATAAAAAGGGTCCCTCGGAGTCCTCATGACATAGAAACAATAGGAAACTAAAAGGTCACATAAGATGGTAAGTTATGATGAAAGTATTATAATGGGTGTTGCTGTCTTTTCTTGTTACTGCCCTATGTATGTAACTAAAAATATGTTCCTTGATAAAACATCATAAAAATCCAGTGGAAAAGGGGGTATTTCTCCTTCTTCGAGTTCATTGTCCATCTAGAAGGAAACAAATAAGCAAAACTTTACCAAGTAGATAATTTTATTTCATATAATAACTGTATATATGCGAGTATGTTTGAAATTAAAGGAAGTATCGAAAGTTATGTCACAATTATAATAAAGGAAACAAATTGAGATATCAACAGTAATGAAACACGGTATATGGAGTTTTGTTGATATTAGTAAGAATAGTATGGTGATTATAACTGAATACGTGTTTTATCGAGTCATAAGGATAAGGTTCAGACTATAACAAGATAACCAATAATGATCGGTTATAGAGGCTTCAACTGCGTAGGAATACTCTTATAATAACATCCAAAACCTTTGGAGACATAGTCAACCCAAAAGCTTTGGGAAAAGTAACCATCTAGGCACATTAACTAGAGCGACACTCATACATATGGAGCAATAAAAATAGGCACTCAAGCATCTTAGTCCTACAGGCCAAATAACATTTTCGTGGGTATACCGAAAGTCTTTTCCCTGAATTATAATATATGTACTGGGTTTTAAAGGGAATCACAAGTTGTATGAAATTATCGGGTTAGGGTTTAATCTAATAAGGATTGAATAAATACTTACGGTATATGTGAACTACACAAAAGAGTTCATATATGAGAAGAAGAGCTCGGGAGCTATCACATAGTGATATAAACAAATACAATAGTTCAAAGGTGTAATCTTGAAAGTAATATTGAAACATAATTGCCTACCTTTTTAATTTTGAATTGTTTAAAATTGCTCTTCTTTTTCATGAGTCTAAATCGGGAATTTTGAAATCATAGATAGTATAAATGTTTAGAGTATGAAAGAGAAATAATTTTTTAAAATAAAGTTGGGGTGAAAAATAATTTGGTTATAGTGTAAAATTTAAGGTTGGGGTTTAATATATAATTATGCAAACTTTTTTTTAATTAATTTCCTTAGTTTCATTCATTTTTGGACTTCGTGATGAAAGAAAATTTTGTTGTATTTATAAGAAGGGACTTATATTTAAAGTTTAGGATTGTTATCAAATAGTTACAAATTTTAGGGGTTTAAAGTGAAAGTTAAAAGTTGAGTTTTGAAAATTTTAAAAATTATTTTCTCGAGAAACTGCTTTCTGGGAATCCAAATAGGGTGATGTAATATACCATTTTGATTAGGAAATTAAAATATTTTTTTTGGAAAATAAATTAGATTTTTCAGATTGGAGACGCGCCCTCACGCACTGGGTCAAGGTCTAGATGCGCCTGGGTTTGACTCCACTCTCGCATGTGTAATAGACTTCATCTCCTACCTTTGATTTGTTGACTTTAGGGTTTGAAAACTATGACCTTAATTTTGAACATTTCTAGAATACCATTTAGGTTGATTCTTGAATGAAAATTGTCTGATTTTTTGAGAGGAATCCAACCATAATGATTTCAAGCATTGAGGTTAACTGGTTCAAGCTATTGTTTTTTTTATAAAAATGGCATAAGTTTGACTTTAACATTCCTGGGTTTAGGCTATGATCCGAGCTACGACATGGTGATATTAATGATCTTAGATTAAAATATAGTCGAACTGGTTTGGTTTCAAAGGTTTTGGTTTATCATAGCTCGTGAATTTTGTCTCTAAAATTTCTAGGTCCGTAAATTTCAAACTTCAATTTGGGGTATCAAAACTCATTTTGGGTTAAATTAAGCTTTGCACCTTGGTTCTTTAGACCCAGGGCTTGAGTTATCCCACTTTAAAACTGGTTCAAAGTCAAGAGTACAGGTTCCACCATTAAAGCTCAAGCTTTAATGGAGGTTCCTTATAGCACCCGTGCCCCTTGATATTTGTACCTCATTCCCTGTAATTTGTATACCTTTGGGCCATGAACTAAATATAATGGATGGATGTTGAATTTTAATGATCTATGTGGACTTTGTGCAATTTGAATTGGGATTTTATGGCTTAAAGTTGATATGTAAAATTGTGGTTGTCCTTCGAATGAGTGGCTAAGTCATTCAAATGAGGTTCGAATGACCATCTAACGATAAAGACCTGAATGATTTCCATCATTATTTGGAGTCTCTTTGGAATGCCATTGTTTGAACGAGGCGCGTCGTCATTCGAACGAGAGGTAGTTTCCTATTCGAACGAGTTGGAGTTTTGCCCATTTTAGCCTACGTTTGACTCTCGTTAGAACTCTTGGTCGAACGAGAGGGGATATCATTCGAACGAGGTTCAAAGTCATTCGAACAACCGAACGAAAATTAAATAATTCTTCACATTTTAATATGTTGTTACGATGTGGATTGTTAGATTAGATGGACTGTCGAGCTCTTAGCGGCTTAGATCAAAACGTGGGTCAATAAGGGGTAGGACCATTGGTTAATGGGTTAAGTCTTTGTGGGTTTAAAATGAGGTGATAAGGGATAGAAAGGCCATTCTCATCAGATATTTGAGATCTCTCTCTTTCTCTCTCTAAGCCACACTCTCCCATTTCCATCCCATTTCCACCATCCCTAAGGTTTTCCTTTCTATCCCAAGCCTTTTCCTAGCTATTCTAAGCCTAAATACATCCATTTCAAGCCTAGTTTGAGGAAGAAGTTAGGTAGAAAAATCCCTTGTTGGAGATCTCTTGAAGAAGATGGATCTTTCTTGGAGCTTTCTAGTCATTCCCTTTAGTTTCTCCTCTTCAAATCCAGGGTAGAGTTTTCCTCCAAATGTTTTTAAGATTCAAAGCTATTAGGATGCATGCTAGAAGGGTTTATTCTTGTAATAATCTTTTCCCGAGATTTTTGAGAAAACTAAGTGTAAATGGATTTTTGAAGAACAAATGGTATTTAATCTTGAAATATGAGGGAATAAGTCCAAAAATATATTTTCATGCTAAAATCATGTTCGGTTGCATTTTTAAAGATGTTTAGGTTTGAAATCCTCTCAAAAATATGTAAAATGTTGTATTATGTTGAAGAAGGATTTACAAACATGATATATGGAATTAAAAATGGATTTCTTGATATAATAAAGAAGTTGGAAATATTTGCCCTAAATATGTTGTAAAATATAATGAAATGAAGATGAAATGACATTTAATACAACATATGTGCATGAGGGAAAAGTAGACATTTTAGTAAAAATGGTCTTTATGACATTAAATATGTTTCTTGAAAGAAAAGGTAAATAAATTGGATTTTCTTGGAGAAAAAAGATAATGGATGATTTTTGGACATAAATTCATAAAATATGATTTTGAACATAAAATGAAGATTTCTAGTGCCATAATGGAAAAAATATATTTTTTCATAAGATTTGGATAAACAAAGGGTAGAAAGTTAATTTTGTTAAAATGAGAGGGTCTTAGTGTGTGGACTTCCTCATTTGACCTTGTTGGCCTTTGTAAAAAATAGGATAAATGAATGAAATGGAATGAAGATGGTGAAAGTAAAGGAATAATGTGGTTATTGGTAAAAATGCTAAATCACATTAATATGGACTCGGATGAGACGAAAAAAGAATTAGGAAGGGTTCGGAGCACGTGAAAGACCCAAATTCACTGGCCAGAGCATAGGGTAGCATAACTGGCAGTGTGGAGCCCATTAAAATATGCGATTATTTAGAGGATTTCGAGAAAAAATAACAAAAAATAAAATGAATTTGGTTATGCTTAAGGGATGTAAATAAGACAACCTAAATTAAAAGGATAAAATGGATATTAAGGAATAAAATAAGATTAAATAGTATCTAGACCTGGTAAGGAGTGGCATAAAATGGTTAAGTGTGAATATGAGCACATCACTCAGATGTATTGCATAGTAGTTACATTAATACTGGTTAAGTCGATAAACATTTTCAGAATTGTTAAAATACTTGTTATATGCATAGTATTTTCATAGAAAACATATAGCTTAGTATTTTCTACCCCGCTGACCATTCAATCACCCATGCTTTTTATGTTAAAACCCTTATCCCCAGGTACATTGAGTAGGGACGTTGGCAAGGATGCCAGTAAGGCCCCTGAGGGTAATAGTCGTCATTAGAAGCTCTGCCATTATATTTAAAACTTGTCTTTTTAAAATAATGGATTTGAGACATTTTAGATCATTTTATTTGGGCCTTGGGCCAAGCGTTGTAAAAATACAGGGACAATTATCATTTATTTCTTATTTATCAAGCATTGTTGAACTCAACGGATTTTTGAAAATAAGCCTTGTTAATCAACTTAACTACATCGAGTCATCACTTATTTCTTAAATTAAAACTGGTGATTTGATCCTTATAAAATGGTGTAATTAAAGGACTTTTCTTAAATAATAAAATTGGACTTTCTCCCTCCCCTTTAGCTCTTTGACTCGGTACAGGTTGACCCGACGGTAACCCAAACCCGGGTCGGGGCATTACATTCTTGATATTCAGGCCTTTTCAGTGCTTTTTACTATGTTAAAACTTGCATGTAAACTCGTATTTCTACTCTAGGAATGCCTATAAACTTAAATAATTAAAATGAAATAGTAACGCTACATAAAATCATTGAAACATTAAAATGCTCAAATTTTGCTTTGTGTTTTTCACTGTGGTTGTGTACGTTTTCACAGGGGTGAAGAGGGTTTTTTATGTGCTGATGAAGGAGAAGAGATTAATGGAAAAGGTGGTGGAAATTTACCTTGGTTAGGTTAGGTTTTACCAAGGTGCCATGTGGGAGGACATGGGTAACATATGTATCCCATGTGGTATAACTTCCCACAAGATAACCAGCTGTCCAAAATGACTAGGGGTAACGTCTGGCATTTAGGGACTCAAAGTTACGACACTCAAGTGATTTTATCCTTAGGATGTCAGGCCTAGTCAACCAAATCTAATTTCATAGCCGTTCTAAGGTAAGCCTTTGAGCTGCCACATCATGTCCCTATTAATGCCACCATGCTTCTAACTGGTTAGGTAGTTTCCCGCCAAAATATAATATCCCATGCATTTAATGAAATATCTTCGACATTAATGCTACGGTACTTTAGCATTTAATTCCGGTCAATCACATTTAATTCCAATAAGGTTACTCGAGTAACTTTACCTCCATATAAATGGACCAATCAAATAGTTTACCCGAACGACAATCTTGATCTAGAATTGCTATTGGATTTCCCTCATAAACGAGAGCTCCTGTGAGAACATTGATCGTCCAAACATTCTTCCTACATCATTAATATCCTCATTATTGAGCATTAGCTAAGCTTATGGTTCCTGCCTTGCTTTTAATGTGCCGAGAGTGCTTGCTCCTCCTCCCTCCGACCACATAACTTGCTGGTCCAATCTATTAGTTGTATTTACAGTGCATTTATGGTGTAAAGATCTCATTTAATACTAGCCTGAGTGTTAAATATTATTTTCTCTGTTGCCCTCATTTATTGTCATTATTAATACTGTCTTGAGCATCGATCCCGATTCTGATAAAAGGTTATGCCTCTCTTGATACTAATTGTATTCCAAGAACCCACATCTTACAAAGGACAATGTAGGAATTAGGTTTGGGGTTATTGAGGTCATTTTTCTCCTCTTTGAAAAAAAAAATGAAATAAAAAATCAAATGTTTTTCCAAATATCGGGAAAGATTTTCAATATAATTATGTTTTTAAACAATTTCTTAATATTGAGTTAATTCACAAATCTATCAACTTATGAAATTTTTACACATTAGCCATATAATATGATCAAAAATGGATATTGACCTTTGAAAGTTAATATGCTTAACGAATAAATGTGAAGATTTTAATCCGGTGATATTTTGTATCATTCATTGTTTTTGAGAGATTTAAATCAATTCGAGTTAAAATAACTCAAACTTTCCTTTAGTGATAAATTCGTTAATGATATCAAATTATTTGTTTTGTTTAATTACTGAGAACAAAAAAAGTTAAAATTGTGAATCTTACGCACTTGAAGTCTTAGTAAGTCATCTTGAGACATAAATCAAATTAACGAAACTTGAGAAATGAGAATAGGCCATCATTTGAAAGTCCGAAAATTAAGCCTAACTCCAACCCTTTTACATTATTCCGCTGCAAGACCATTTGATCCAAAAATAAAAATCAGCCTTTTATTGAAAACACATTATCCTACCCAACTTCAACTGGGAGTTAAAGGCCCATGAAAAGAAGCCATACCCATTTTCTAAGATATTAGGGTAAGATTATGCTAGGAAAAGGCCAAAAGAAAAGCAGGCTGTAAGAATTATGTGTGAAAAGAAAAGATTGAAAAAAGGGAAAGAAAGTAAGAATGAGAAAATGAATGAAAAGAAAAATAGATGTTAGTTTCAAAAGAATAAGAAAAAGAAAAATAGAGGTTTAAAAAGTGCCTAAAATTCAAAATACCGAAAACCTCTTTATTTTCAGAAAATTTTTAAACTCCAAAAGCCATTTTTTCTACCCAAAACCCGAGCCTACAATACAACCGAAGAAAGTCCTAATCAATCTCAGGTAAAGTTAGTTAAGGTGTGGAGAGAGGATGAATAGTATATATGGTGTGATTCAATATTTTCAAAAAGTCATCGATTTTCTTTCATGAGATCATATCCATCCATTGTGAAAATTTGATTTTTTGATTGTGTATATGTGAAATTTGCTCATCTAAGTTTATTCTTTTATTCACATATACTGAGAGAAAATAACCAATTTCGGTGTGTTCGATTGTGAGTGCATTCCGTGAGGTTTTGAAATCAAAACGAACTTTCGGATAAGAACATAACGATCAAACTTTTTGAAATGGATGATTTTATTGGCTATGCACACACACATGTGCGATAAGTTGAGATTGAGAAGTGAATTTCTACTATATTTATGTAGTTTGCATTTAATACTTGGTTACATTATTTTTTGCATCTTTTGTACTGAGTCAAGTTTTTTAATTTTATGGGTATATTCACTCAGATCTGCATGAGACAAAACTTGTCCACTAGGGAAACCTAAAGGTTTAACTAGTTGTTTCACATGCTAAGTTCAATCGTGATTCCTACAAAAGTTAATTAGATTTAATTTTAGTTTTTCTCGAGGACTAGCAAAGTTTAGGTTTGGGAGTATTTGATAAGTGCATTATTTTGTATATTTTATACCCAAATTTATACTTTGTTAGACCCATTTTATTTTGTTTAATAGACTAAATGGGTCAGTGAGAAAGCTATAAAAAAAGAAAAGTTCATGTAGATTGTTTACAAGAAACTAAATGGGTTGATGAGAAAGCAAGAGAAATAGAAACTACATGGTTTAAATTATATTGTACAGGAAAACAAAGAAATTGGAACGGTGTCAGAATAATAGTTGATAAGAACATTTTAGGATGATATCGTTACCATTATTAGGAGAGGTGATAGACTTATACTTCTAAAATTGGTATTAGAAAAAATATAATTAATATTGTTAGTGCTTATGCACCCCAAATAAGATTAAATGAGCACATTAAAGTACAATTGCGGGAACAAATGAATGAACTAATTCAAGAAATACCTGTAGGTGAGAAAATGTATATAAGGGGAAATTTTAATGGTCATTTAGGATAAGATCATGTTGGATATGAGATAGTGAAGGGAGGATATGATTTTGGAGACAAAAATAATGGAGGAGAGTGTAACAATCCATATTTTTAAGGAATTAAAAATGAATTAATTTGGTTAAACTTAAATAACACCTGTGACATAATTTAATGGAAATTAAATATTATGGGATGATTAAATTATTAATATGAGAGAAATGATTCATGTTATTGAATAAAATTACCAAGTGAATAGTAATTACATATTTGACGTTATAACGTGTGACAGTGACATGACAATATGTTATCTCAATCGGATGTTGGGTGTGGACTAAATGAGATCGAGATAGGAAATACATTATGAGTAATTCGGATGACAATTTTTAGGTCACAGATGAGTCCAGAAGGGCCAAAATAGTCAAAATAGTATACTCGGGTGTGTAGTTTGAGTCCCGGCATAATTTTAAACCAAACCGACACTCCGAGAGGGCATTTTAGTGATTTTATAACCTAAGGTTAAGGGGAGTTCGCAATTTCAAGGATTATATATAGTTGTGGTGATTGGAGGCTAGGGTAAAAAGAGTATAAAATAAGTGGAGGCCAGTAGAGAGGAGAGGAATAGTTTTCTTGGAGCCTAGGAGAGGAATTTGGAGAATTGAAGCTTATTTTGGAATCACAACTATTGTTGGAGGAAGGATTAGAAGAGAAGCTTCATCACAAAGAATCAAATCAGATCACTTATATATAAGGCAAGTATTTAACTTGCAATCTCTTTATGGGTTATAATACCCATGCAGAATAGTAACTTTGAATCAGGGTTGATTGATGTACCCTTGTAATTTGATGAGAAAAAAATATTAATTGGGAATAGGATTTTATGTAGAAAAAATCCAATTGCATAGAGAAAATAAAATCAAGATTTTGGGATTTGAATCATGGACTATATATGGGTTTTAATGAATTTATATGAATAACACAAAACTTTAGGGATAATGATTATGAGATGTTAAATCTGATTATAGGATGAAATTGCATGGAATTTATTCACGATTTTCATTAGAAATCATCCCTACATGATTATTTGATGATTAGAGATGATAATTGAGGATATGAGATGATGATTTGAAAGATTAAGGAATTTAATAACATGAAAATTCGTAAAATAAAAAGGAATAAGAAGACCCCTGACACTTTTCGAATCGATTCAATCCAAGGGTGATTCGATTCGGCCAGGCGAATAGCGAATTGATTCGATTTTACTAGAATTGAAAATCAATTCTTTAAAGCCCAGAAATTATGGAAAGTTCACGATGGGGACTTTTGGGGTATTTTTAAATTATAGAGAGAAATACAAAAATGACCGTAGGCCTAAAGTGGAAATTGGTTTACATAAATTGAGATGAATTAAGTAGTGGGATAATTGAGAAAATATCTGAAAGTGATAAATGAATGAAATTTGAGAAGGGTTACGTAGGGATGAGTGAACCTTTGTTTATGACCCATAGGATACGATGGGATTAACTATGGATTTCAGAATGGGTAATTATGAATATTAAAGTTGTGAACAATATTCGAAATTATACGAGTTGGAAGTTTATTGAAATTTATAGTAAGTTGAATATACGAGTGATATATATTACGTACGGATTGAAGAAATTGGGTTATGTGTATTCCTTCTGAATAATATATAAATAGGTTTTGAATACCTATAAATATGATTTGATTATGTATGTCAACATACCTACGCTACCTAATATCAGGAGGTTTACGTGCAGAGGGCGATCCCACCTTGACGATTCCAGTGAGGTTTGGATTAGTTCCCCAGAACATGGAACTTAGGCCGGTTCACTATGTGTCGGGTATTAGTAGTATTAGCATGTTATTTGGGTACGTTAGGTATGTGCATTGTAACACCCCGCCCGCTCGGGGAGAGAGAACAGAGCGCTAATGCGATAAAATAAATCAAAATTCACAATCACAAGTGACAAGGTATAGAGCATCTAAATAAACCCACAATAACAAAAGAAAAACTACAAATCTCAATCTCTTCAAATTAAATACCAAATCTCTCGAATTACATACAACAATTAACTCGAAAATAAAATACAAATCTCCAAAGCTCTATACATCAAAATAATACAAATCTTTCCCAAATAATCCTCGCAAAAACCAATCTCCATAGCTCCCCAAAATCCGCGCTAACCTGCCACTAAAAGAAAATATGGGGAAGTACACAATACGACAAGAAAGATGCTCAACAAATATATGTTAGCGATGAATAAACCGTAACAACACGAGTACGAATATTCAAATCAAAATGCAAATCTCAAAGAATTTATCAATATAATTTCTCAACAACACATCAATGGGTCACCAAGCCTCACCCCATTCGCATATGCTTTATCAAGCCATAGCCGGGAATAATTATTTTGGCGGGCACTCAACATCCGTGCCATATTAAAATATCATGACAACGTGCTCAACAATAATATAATGATACCACATGAATCAAAATAATTTCAACAATTATTTTCCAGATTTCAATGAATTTATCAATTCAAATATGAGTTCAATTAAACAAGAATTCAAAGAGAATGACACTCGCGAGATTTAAGGAGCATATTGTGTAAAACCCCATACCTCAAACCATGATGAGAAACCAATGATCACATCCTCAAGATCAACTTAAAAGATCTACAAAAGCTCCTCCAAGAACCTCCAACAAAATAGCCCCAAGAACACCTCTAATCTAAGGTTGGAACTCACAAATCTCAAGGGCCAATGTGTATATAAAAAGAAGAGGAATATAAAATATATTTTCTGCCAAAATTTGTGCCAAAGGTATGTTAAAAGGGTTGCCCACGACTTCCTTTTATAATGCAAAGAAATGAAGAGTTGGAATCCAAAAGACTCCTTTAAATAAGGCAAAGAAATGAAGAGTTGGAAGTCAAAACAACTCCAAGAGTTAAAAACATTTAAAAATCATTTTAAAATCCGTTTTAACTCCGTTTTCAAAACCGTTTGAAATTCTCGCCTTTAAAAATAATATTCAACATATTTAAGCAATAAAAATAATTTTATCAAAAACTTTATTTTCCTCCATTTTCCAAAAATTAATTAAAATAACCCAAAATTACACGGGTTGTTACATGCATATCCTTAAGGCTTAGAACCATGTTCGCATCCACTATTATATTAATTGATACTACGATTTCTGCGTAGCGTTCTTTGACTTAGAGCCCTATTATTAGGAGTGTTGCATTCATGATTACGCTTTTGACATTCGTTCTTCTGCTTTTATAATTGTATTGAATTTGAACTCATACAATTCGAATTTATTTTTAGATGCCACCCAGGAGAAGAGGAGCAGCGAGAGTAGTGGCTCAAAATAATACGGGGGAGGCTTAGCCAAAGACACAGGCACCGCAACCACCAGCACCCTAGGGGACAATGACAACAGCTGAGGTGGTGGCGATAGTGGCACAAGCAGTGAATGCAACTATGAATGCCATGGCTTAGCATTTTCCTCAGGTCCATCAGCCACCGCAGCTAGTGGCACCAGGGGTTCAGGCACACCGACCGAGTAGCAGAGGGTTAGGGAGGCCTTCCACAAGGGCTATCCACCATTATTTAAAGGGAGTTTTGATATGATTGTTGCGTGTCAATGGGAGACATATATTCAGTGCCACTTGAGTGTGGTTGACTATAGTGAGGTTCATGAAGATATGCTTACTACTTTCAGGTTGGTTGGGATAGCATTATAGTGGTGGGAGGTAGTTACCACTATTGCTGAGAGGGGTACTATGACTATTGCTGATTTATGGGTGCGATTTGACTGTAAATATTTTCCACCAGTTGTAGAAATCGAGATGAGGAAGAAGTTTAGTGAGGTGACTCAGGGTGATCGTTTTGTTGTCGAATATGAGGAAGAGTTCAATCGTTTGTCTAATTTCATACTAGATAAGGTGAACAATGAATAAATGAAGAAAGCGAGGTTTATGGACGGTTTGGCTTGGAGGATCCACCAGCACTTGATTGGTAATCTAGCAATGGTGACTTATACAGATGTCGTCAATGCCGTACTGTTACATTGATAGGACCATCGCTTCCATGTGAAGGGGAGCAAGACAGGTGGTGAGCCCATCAAGCAGGGAAAGACAGGAGGTGGTGATGCTAGTGGAGTACCACAGCAGCATCAGTCAGGTAGACTCCAGGGTCAATATTCCCGATAAGGGGATCAGGACAAGAGGTTCAGATTTGGGGGTTATCAATACGAGGGAGGATTTAGGGAGGGACAACAGGGTCCTCACTAGTAGACAGGTTCCCCAAGGCCGCAGGATAAAAGAACAATGGAGGTGATCAGTATGGTCGAGGCCAGCAGGGCCAACAGCAGGGTCAGCATCATCAGGGAAATCAGGTCCAGAGGCAGAGAGAGTTCCCAGGCCAGTGCCTTATTTGTGGATATATGGGCCATAAGAGGAGGGATTCCCCACAACAGGGGAGAGCTCCACAGTAGCAGGGTGCCCCGCAGGAGCAGCAGGCATAGAGGCCACATGTGGCACCAACCCCACCCGCGCCACCCCAGTAGGGACAACTTCAGTATGGGTGTGTTTATAACGTCTGAGATGCCGCCATACAATAGGCCCCACAGGCACATCCAACAGTAGTGGGTATGTTCCCTATTTATTGGCTTATGGGTGGTGTTCTATCTGATACTGGGGCATCACATTCTTTTATAAAGATTAGATTTGCACCAGCTGCCGACCTATTAGAGATAGCTGGTAGCCTGCTTATGTGTGGGGAGTCACCGATGTGTAGTGGGTCACTTATACACTCGATTTGTATGGGTGTGGATATCGATGTGGGTAATATTGTGTTTAGCCATCGATCTTCTTGTACTAGATATGGAGGGGTATGATGTTATCTTGGGGATGGATTGGTTAGATGGTCATCGGGCAATGGTAGATTGTTATGGGAGGACTATTATATTCTTGATACCAGGACAAGAGATGTTCTTAGTGGTGATGCCTCTTCCCGAGGGAGGGTCGAGCACACATCTATATTACATTGAGGAGGAGACCTCATAGGAGGTATTTATTTCATTATACTCGATTCCACTCGTGAGGGAGTTTGAGGATGTATTCCAGGACATACCTCGATTTTTGCCTAGCTAAGAAATTGATTTTGTTATTGACCTAGCACCGGGCATGAGACCTATAGCTCGAGCGCCCTATCGCATGGCCCCATCTGAGACGTGGGAGTTGAGAGAGCAGATTCAGAAGCTCTTGGGATAGGTTTTTATTCGATGGAATACTTCATCGTGGGGTACACCGATGTTATTTGTCAAGAAGAAGGATGGGTTGCTTGTGTATTGACTACATAGAGTTGAATAAGGTCACAATTCGAAATAAATATCCATTGCCTCGTATTGGTGATCTATTCGACTAGCTGAGGGGAGCAACTTACTTCTTCAAGATATATTTGCGATCCAATTATCATCAGTTGTGTGTCAGAGAGGAGGACATTCCTAAAATTTGTTTTCTGACTCGATATAGGTCCTATTAGTTTAGGGTGATGCCATTTGGACTCACCAATGCGCCAGTAGTGTTTATAAATATGACGAACCGAGTTTTTTGAGAGTTCCTTGACTAGTTTGTGATTGTTTTCATAGATGATATTCTAGTGTACTCTCGCTCTGAGGAGGAGCATGCCGAGCACTTACGAAGGGTGTTACAGAAACTTAGAGAGCATCAGTTGTACGCAAAGTTTAGTAAATGTGGGTTCTGGATTCGGGTGGTTCAATTTCTAGTCCATATTGTATATGAGAAGGGTATAACTATTGATTCGAGTAAGGTATTGGCGGTGAAGGAGTGGGGGGGGACAACCCACAACACCGATCGAGGTTCGCTTGGGGTTGACAGGATATTACCGGACATTCGTTAAGGGTTACTCAAAGATTGCGGGTCCGTTGACAAACCTGACTCGCAAATGAGTGCCATTTATTTGGGATGACCATTATCAATTAGCTTTCGATGATCTAAAGGACAAATTGACCTCAACACCCATACTTGCACTGCCTAAGGGAAGAGTGGCATTGACGTTATAACGTGTGACAGTATCTCAATCGGATGTAGTGTGTGGACTAAATGAGGTCGAGATAGGAAATAAATTATGAGTAATTCCGATGATAATTTTGAGGTCACATATGAGTCCGTAAGTGTCGAAATAGTTAAAATAGTATACTCAAGTGTGTAGTTCGGGTCCCATGACCAAACTGACACCCCGAGAGGGCATTTTAGTCATTTTATAACCTAGGGATAAAGGGATTTATAAATTTCAAGGATTATATATAGTTGTGGTGATCTGAGGCTAGGGTAAGAAGAGTAAAAATAGGTGGAGGCCAGTAGAGAATAGAAAAAGAGTTTTTTTCGAGCCTAGGAGAGGATTTTGGAGAATTCAAACTTATTTTGGAATCGCAACCACTGTTGGAGGAAGGATTAGAAGAGAAGCTTCATGACAAAGGATCAAATCAGATCTTTTCTATATAAGGCAAGTATTTAACTTGCAATCTTTTTATGAGTTATAATACCCATGTAGAATTGTAACTTTGAATTAGGAATAATTGATGTACCTTTGTAATTTGATGAAAAAAAATTAATTTAGAATAGGATTTTATGTATAATAAATCCAATTGCATAGAGAAGATAAAATCAAGATTTTGGGATTTGAATCATGGACTAAATCTGGGTTTTAGTGAATTTATATAATGAGCACAAAACTTTAGGGATAATGATTATGAGATGTTAAATCTAATTATCGGATGAAATTCTATGGAATTTATTTATGATTTTCATTAGAAATCATCCCTAAATGATTATTTGATGATTAGATATGATAATTGAGGGTTTGAGATGGTGATTTGAAAGATTAAGGAATTTAATAGCATGAAAATTCGTAAAAGCAAAAGGAAGAAGATGACCCCTGACACTTTTCGAATCGGTTAGGCCCAAGGGCGAATCGATTCGGCCA